>CM065788.1:14069118-15319118 GCA_033296515.1 Macrochelys suwanniensis
GGCAAAGCAGGGTTTGGGGTGGAGGCTGACAGCTCGTAACCCCCCATGTAATAACCTTGCGACCCCCTGAGGGGTCCTGACCCCAAGTTTGAGAACCCCTGCTCTAGACACTGCCATGCTGGGAAAACCCTGAGTTATGTTATTACAACCCCTCCCATTGGGACTAAACACATGAGACATTTTTAAACCCTCCCAGGAACACAGTCTCTGAGCCAAAAGCTAGAAAAGAGCAGAATCAAAAGAGCCATTTTGGGGGATCCCTCTGACACCATCCCCAGGACAGGACATTCCCCCAGCATCTCGGGGACTAGGCAGAGGCAGGAACTGGCTTTTCCTGTCTCTGTTCCTCACCTAGTCCCAGGAAAGTCAATCTGCACCAGGGTGCTGCAGGGAATGGAGCTGGGCAGGGTTTGGAGCTGGGAACCTCCCTCCCCACTGATTGCTCCTGCTGCCCCTTTCAGTATCTCCACTCTCCCTTCCACATGGAAGAACTGGTTATTGTCCTGCCATTCCTGTGGGCATTTCCTCTCCAATAGCTACTTCCACTGCTAACAGGAATGTGGGCCTGGGTGTGTTGGGGGCAGCAACTCTGGGACTCACAAACCCCCAGAGAGCAGAGATGGGGCAAGGAGGGGCCGTTTGTGCAGAGTCACTTTCCTGCCCGGTTCCAGCACTTTTCCCTAAGTCTCTCTCATCAGCTGGAGTTTCCAGCTCAGAAGCTGGTGTCATAAGAACATAAGAACGGCCATATTGGGTCAGACCAAAGGTCCATCTATCCCAGTATCCTGTCTTCCGACAGTGGCCAATGCCAGGTGCATCAGAGGGAATGAACAGAACAGGTAATCATCAAGTGATCCATCTCCTGTCGCCCATTCCCATCTTCTGGCAAACAGAGGCTAGGGACACCATCCCTGCCCATCCTGGCTAATTGCCATTTATGGACCTATCCTCCATGAATTTATCTAATTCTTTTTTGAACCATGTTATAGTCTTGGCCTTCACAACATCCTCTGGCAAGGAGTTCCACAGGTTGACTGTGCGTTGTGTGAAAAAATACTTCCTTTTGTTTGTTTTAAACCTATTGCCTAGTAATTTCATTTGGTGACTCCTAGTTCTTGTGTTATGAGAAGGAGTAAATAACACTTCCTTATTTACTTCCTCCATACCAGTATTGATTTTATAGGCCTCTATCATATCCCCCCTTAGTCGTCTTTTTTCCGAGATGAAAAGTCCCAGTCTTATTAATCTCTCATATGGCAGCTGTTCCATACCCCTAATCATTTTTGTTGCCTTTTTCTGAACCTTTTCCAATTCCAATATATCTTTTTTGAGATGGGGTGACCACTGCAGGCAGTATTCAAGATGTGGGCGTACCATGGATTTATATAGAGGCAATATGATATTTTCTGTCTTATTATCTATCCCTTTCTTAATGATTCCCAACTTTCTGTTTGCTTTTTTGACTGCCACTGCACACTGAGTGGATTTTTTTAGAGAACTATCCACAATGACTCCAAAATCTCTTTCTTGAGTGGCAACAGCCAGTTTTAGACCCCATAATTTTATATGTACAGTTGGGATTATGTTTTCCTATGTGCATTACTTTGCATTTATCAACATTGAATTTCATCTGCCATTTTGTTGCCCAGTCACCCAGTTTTGAGAGATCCTTTTGTAGCTCTTCACAGTTGAGTAGTTTTGTATCATCTGCAAATTTTGCCATCTCACTGTTTACCCCTTTTCCCAGATCATTTATGAATATGTTGAATAAGACTGGTCCCAATACAGACCCTTGGGGGACAGCATATACTCCTATCCTTTGTTTCCTATCTTTTAACCAGTTATCAATCCATGAGAGGACCTTCCCTCTTATCCCATGACAGCTTACTTTGCTTAAGAGCCTTTAGTGAGGGATCTTGTCAAAGGCTTTCTGAAAATCTAAGTTCATTATATCCCCTGGATCCCCCTTGTCCACATGTTTGTTGACCCCCTCAAAGAATTCTAGAAGATTGGGGAGGCAGGATTTCCCTTTTTTACAAAAACCATGTTGACTCTTCCTCAACAAATTATGTTCATCTGTGTGTCTGACAATTTTAATCTTTACTATCATTTCAACCAGTTTGCCCTTTACTGAAGTCAGGCTTACCGGCCAGTTACTGCTGGGATTGCCTCTGGAGCCCTTTTTAAAACTTGGTGTCACATTAGCTATCCTCCAGTCATTTGGTACAGAAGCTGATTTAAATAATAGGTTACAGACTACAGTTAGTAGTTCTGCAATTCACATTTGAGTTCCTTCAGAACTCTTGGTTGAATACCATCTGGTCCTGGTAACGTATTACTGTTTAGTTTATCAATTTGTCCCAGACCTCCTCTAATGCACTGGTTTTCAAACTTTTTTCCTTGTGACCCAGTTGAAAAAAATTATTGATGCCCATGACCCAACAATTATATCTCTTAACTAGAGTTTTCATAAAATCATAATATTGCAATACATTACAGCTTAACCCACTTTACATAACTAACACTAGACACTAGCCTTAGTAAGCCTATGGTAAGGAATGTGGGAGGTGGCCCAGGGTAGGGAAGAGGGTGGGGTGTGGGGGTGAGGGCTCTGTCTGGGAGTGAGGGCTCTAGGGTGGAGCTGGGGATGAGTGGTTCAGGCTGCAGGAGAGGGCTCAGGGCTGGGGCAGAAGGTTGGGACGCGGAGGGGTAAGGGCTCTGTCTGGGGGTGTGGGCTCTGGGTTGGGCAGGGCTGGGGATGAGGAGTTTGGGGTGCAGGCAGGCTGCTCCAGGGCTGGGGCCAGAGGACTCCCCCCAGCCCTTTCCCCTAGCCCAACTAGCTCTGGGGGACGGGCGCCCCTCTCTCCCTGCTAGCAGGCAGCACGGAGCTCCAGGGGAAGAGGCCCCTGTCTCCCTCTGCGTGGAACTCTGGGGGAAGGGTCCCTCTCTCCCCTGGGCCAGGGGAGAGGCCCACAGCAGCCCTGCAAGCCCCAACTTGCTCCCCTCTCCAGTTCCCGCCCAGCTTTATCGCCCTTGAGTGCTCCTTTAGCATCTCGATCGTCTAGTGGCCCCACTGGTTGTTTAACAGGCTTCCTGCTTCTGATGTACTTAAAACAATTTTTGCTATTATTTTTTGAGTCTCTGTTTAGCTGTTCTCCAAATTCTTTTTTGCCCTTCCTAATTATATGTTTATACTTCATTTGCCAGAGTTTATGCTCCTTTCTATTGTCCTCACTAGGATTTAACTTCCACTTTTTAAAGGAAGCCTTTTTGTCTCTCACTGCTTCTTTTACTTTGTTGTTTAGCAACAGTGACACTTTTTTGGATCTCTCTGTTTTTTTAATTTGGGGTATACATTTAAGTTGAGCTTCTATTATGGCGTCTTTAAAAATTTTCCATGCAGCTTGTAGGGATTTCACTTTTGGTACTGTACCTTTTAATTTCTGTTTAACTAACCTCCTCATTTTTGTGTAGGTCCCCTTTCTGAAATTAAACGCTACAATGTTGGGCTGCGTGGTGTTTTCCCCACCACAGGGATGTTAAATTTAATTATATTATGGTCACTATTACCAAGTGGTTCAGCTATATTCACCTCTTGGACCAGATCCTGTGCTTCATTTAGGACTAAATCAAGAATTGCCGCTCCCCTTGTGGGTTCAAGGACTAACTGTTCCAAGAAGCAGTCATTTAAGGTGTCAAAAAACGTTATCTCTGTATCCCGTCCTGGGGTGATATGTACCCAATCAATATGGGGATAGTTGAAATCTCCCATTTCAGTTGAGTTTTTTATTTTAATAGCCTCTCTAATCTCTCTGAGCATTTCACAGCCACTATCACCATCCTGGTCAGGTGGTCGGTAATATATCCCTACTGCTATATCCTTATGATTAGAGCATGGAATTACTATCCATAGAGATTCTATGGTACAGTTTGGTTCATTTAAGATTTTTACTTAATTTGATTCTACACTTCCTTTCACATATAGTGCCACTCCCCCACCAGCACGACTTGTTCTATCCTTCCGATATATTTTGTGTTGGCAGAGCCCAGGGCTGGTTCCAGCCACCGAAGAAAGTCCCCCTGGTTGGGCACAGAGGGGTTTTAATGATTGTCTGTTCCAACACAGACCCCACTGGGCAGCAGCTGCTCAGCCCAGGCTCCCAGATCACAATAGAGCAGTGGTTCCCAAACTTTAACAACCTGTGAACCCCTTTCACTAAAATGTCAAGTCTCGTGAACCCCCTCCTAAAAATGAATATTTCCAGGGATTTTCTCTTTACCTGAATATAAATTATAAAAGCAGTGATCTTGGAAAAATAAAATTTGTTTTTATGACATGCTTATTACACAGTATTTATTATTAATGATTATTTATCATTACAGTATTTTTATTACATTTTGAAAACAGCAACACTCTTCCAAGATCTCACTTTCATAGCTTGTATCACTTTGAATAACCCTGTTATAAGACAAGGCTCCTATGTTTCATCAAGGAGTATCTGAGGTGAAACAGCATGAAGGTATTTAAGAAGTCAACTCAAAGAGCTCCTCCTACACAAGCATTCCGGTGTTGAGCAGTCCAGGCAAATGACGCACCTTACAACAAAGCTTAAACTTGTTCTTCATAATAATTTTAAAAACTATACAAGCTACCTATTTAATTTTAAAAACAGCAAAAAATATCCACCTCCCTTTCCATTTTCTTGTAAGGAATCTTACTCAGCCCTGGCAAGCTGGGAGACAAATAGAGCCCTGGATGAGGAAGTGGATAGGGAGGCAGTAGGGGCTAGGGGCGATGGATGTGGGGCTGGAAGAGGCAGTGGGGGCCAGAGGTGTTGGGGGTGTGTGTGAAGGGCAGGGGAGGCAGCGGGGGCCAGTGGTGATGTTGGGGGTAGGTAAAAGGCCAGCACCCAAAGCCTGAAGTCCAGGCTGGCACCAAAAACCCTGCGACTAGGGACTGCAGCCCACTGCTGTGTAGCTGAAACCCGATGCCAGAGGACACACCGGGAACCGGGGAGATGGGGGTGTGAGAGCCTGGGGCCAGAGCCCAAAAGTGATATGGTCTGGATCCTGGGGTCCTGTGCTTGGAGCCCGGGGCCCAGGAAAGGAGCTTGCTGCCATGCAGCCAGATCCTAGGGGTAGATGAGACGGCGGAGGGCCATGGGTGGTAGGCAGGGGTATGAGCCCGGACCGGCACCTGCCGCAGCACAGCTGGGACCAGAGCCTGGAACCCTGCCACACGGCTGAAGCTGAGGGCTGGAGGAGGCAGTGGGTGCCAGAGTTGATGGAGGGAGAGGTGAGCCGGAGGATGGAGTTGGTCCCCATGTGGCTGAAGCCTGAAGCCCCACGGCCGGAGGCTGCTGCATGGGCTGAAGCTGGAAGCCCGAGCCCCACTGCCCCCAGGAAGGTGAGAAACTCAGATTGTTTGCCTGCTTCTCCGGCATTTCCGGCTCCAGAAGGGGACAGGGCCTGCTGGAGGCCCTGGGGGAGGGGCCGCTGCTTCCTCCCCCAGTCACTGCCCAGGAGGCTATGGCTGCTAGAAAAGCCCCTGGTAGCCACATTTGAGAAATTCTGCCTTAGGCCTCCACCCACCATCGCCAACCCATGGGACAGCTCCTCCCTCCAGTTACAGCAAGGTTCGTACTCCAAACTCCCTTCCCCATTGAAGCCAGCAGCAGGGCCCACCCCCAACTCCCGCCTTCCAGGACACTGTCTGATACCCACCTCCAACCGCCCACCCCCATCCCCAGAGCTGTTTTTTCTCTTCAACCATCCTGGCTGGCTCTGGCAGGCTCAGATTTAGAGCCAAGTTCTGCCTGGGAAGCAGGCCAGTCTGTCTGCAGCCCAGTGTATTCCCGGTGGTCCCTTGGCCCAGCCCTGCTGCCGCAGTGAGCAGCGAGCACTGAGCTCAGCACTGAGCCTGCCTGAGTGACACTTGGAGCCCAGGGATTTCTGCCAAGACATGACCACCTCAAGCCATGAGCTTCACCTGACAGAATCAGAATGGAGGGTCAGTGAAGCCATCACAATTCCACTGAAATCTGATAATTTGACAAGAAAGACTCTTTAACATGAACGACCATGGGTGACTTTATGGTGCTTGGTTAAAAAGCAAACTGGAAATATCAAAATTCTCTTCTATCTTCACTGTGTCATGAATCCTTACTAGCTTCAATGGAAAAACGAGGAGAAAAAAATCTGTTGGAACTGATATTCTCTCCTATATATACCCAGATCCTAGATAGCAATTCCCACTGTCAGAAGAGGACAAAAGTCAAGGCAAATTTTATTTCACCAAAACGTGAATGAAGATGGAAATGCTTGAGTTAGAAATAACTATGTCATAGAATCAATTTCAGACACATCTGAAATTTAAAGGTGAAATAGAAATTCTGAAAGCTTGTGAAATTTCCAAAAAGGAAGCGATATCTGATCAAAGGGGGGGGGGAGGGATAGCTCAGTGGTTTGAGCATTGGCCTGATAAGCCCAGAGTTGTGAGTTCAGTCCTTGAAGGGGGCCATTTGGGGATATGGGGCAAAAATTGGGGATTGGTCCTGCTTTGAGCAGGGGGTTGGACTAGACGACCTCCTAAGGTCCCTTCCAACCCTGAGATTCTATGAAAGGAAAGCCCCAAAAAGGATTGGGCCACTTCTTGATTCATTCACAGATGAGCCACATGTCAATAAGAAAGAAAACAGAGCAAACTACTGGGAACATCAGAAAAATGTCATGCCCAAGCTGTATCAAGGAGCAAAAATGGTACTGGCAGGGCGGTGTCAGCAGATCTCACTGAGCAGCCTCCGTTCACAGACGCACGGCCAGGGACAGGGAACACAAAGCAGCAGATGCTGTGGCAGCGGCTGGGTGGTAACGTGACCCCGGCTCCCACCTCCTCCGTCCCCCCAGGTGTCGCTGTCCCAGTCGGACTCCCACTGCGCGGCCGGGCTTCACTCGCCCTGCAAACAACGGGAGCTGGCGGCAGCTTTCCTGGGCACCGGGCAGGGAATCGCAGCCAGCTCCGAGCAGCCTGGGCTGGGGCCAAACCCTCCCCCTGCAGCCAGGGTGGCACCGGGGGGGCACCGACCGCTCCCTGGGGGGATGGGCAGGTCTCTCTTACCTTCCCTCCAAGCGGTGCCCTCCCTGGGAGCAGGGGCTGGGGCCGGGGCGGGGGGTCCTGGCCAGGCTGGGGTCGCTGCACTGGGATCGGCTCCTGGGAGCAGTGGGAATGTCAGTGCTGGAGATTCACCTCTCCCGGCTGCAGCCAGGGCTCCAGGGTCCCCAGCAGCAGCCGCCGGGGTTCGGGGATCTTGCAAGGAGCGCGGGCTCCCCACAGAGCCCCAGAGTCACTGCAGCGAGAGCGATTCACTTCCTGCTGCCGGGCTTGAGTGACCCCAGCGATCGCTCCCAGAGCCGCATCCCAGCGGCTCCTGGGTCCTAGCGATCAAGGGATTGCACTGCAGCCCCCCTGCCACAGTCCCTGCCTCCTGGGGCCCCACGTCCCCTGGGCACGGGCAGCTTCTCTCAGCATTAAGGGGACATCATGCATAGAACCACTATGTCAATGGGCAGAAAGGAGAAGTCCACATCCCGGGGAGGGGGCAGAAGGAGCGTTTCTATAAAGACTGGGCATTGTTCCAGAGTCCCTAATAGCTTCAAGAACAAGGGAGTGATGGGTCCTGCCTGGTCTTAGAGAGGTTGCACAGAGCGTGGAGCAGGTGGGGACACGTTTCTCAGGGCACCCCACCCTAGACAAAGGAAAGTAGTTTCCCCCTGGGGAATTACTGCCATAGGACTTTGAAAGACCATGAAAATGTAGTTACATAAGCACTGTCAATTAAATGCAGTTAACACATGTGATTAACTCAAAAATAATTGGGATTTAAAAAATTATTCGTGATTAATCACAGTTTTAATTGCACACTTAAACAATAATAGAATACCATTCAAAATTTATTATAAATATTCTTGGATGTTTTTCTACATTTTTAAATATATTGATTTCAATTACAACACAGAATACAAAGTGTACAGTGCTCACTTTATATTATTATTTTTATTACAAATATTTGCACTGTAAAAAAGATTAACAAAATAAATAGTATTTTTCAATTCATCTATACAAGTACTGTAGTGCAATCTCTTTATCCTGAAAGTGCAACTTACAAATTAGATTTTTTTATTACAAAATTGCACTCAAAACAAAACACTGTAAAACTTTAGAGCCTAAAAGTCCACTCAGTCATAGAATCATAGAATCTCAGGGTTGGAAGGGACCTCAGGAGGTCATCTAGTCCAACCCCCTGCTCAAAGCAGGACCAAACCCAATTAGATCATCCCAGCCAGGGCTTTGTCAAGCCTGACCTTAAAAACCTCTAAGGAAGGAGATTCCACCACCTCCCTAGGCAACCCATTCCAGCGCTTCACCACCCTACTAGTGAAAAAGTTTTTCCTAATATCCAACCTAAACCTCCCCCTCTGCAACTTGAGACCATTACTCCTTGTTCTGTCATCTTCTACCACTGAGAACAGTCTAGATCCATCCTCTTTGGAACCCCCTTTTAGGTAGTTGAAAGCAGCTATCAAATCCCCCCTCATTCTTCTCTTCTGCAGGCTAAACAATCCCAGTTCCCTCAGCCTCTCCTCATAAGTCATGTGCTCCAGCCCCCTAATCATTTTTGTTGCCCTCCGTTGGACTCTTTCCAATTTATCCACATCCTTCTTGTAGCGTGGGGCCCAAAACTGGACACAGTACTCCAAATGAGGCCTCACCAGTGCCGAATAGAGGGGAATAATCACGTCTCTCGATCTGCTGGAAATGCCCCTACTTATACAGCCCAAAATGCCGGTAGCCTTCTTGGCAACAAGGGCACACTGTTGACTCATATTCAGCTTTTCGTCCACCATAACCCCTAGGTCCTTTTCTGCAGAACTGCTGCCCAGCCATTCGGTCCCTAGTCTGTAGCAGTGCATGGGATTCTTCCGTCCTAAGTGCAGGACTCTGCACTTGTCCTTGTTGAACCTCATCAGATTTCTTTTGGCCCAATCCTCTAATTTGTCCTACTTCTTGTTCAGCCAAACGCTGAGACAAACAAGTTTGTTTACATTTATGGGAGATAATGCTGCCCACTTCTGATTTACAGTGTCAACTGAAAGTGAGAATAGACGTACGCGCAGCACTTTTGTAGTCAGCGTCACAAGGTATTTACATGCCAGATATGCTAAACATTCGTATGTCCCTTCATGCTTCAGCCACCATTCCAGAGGACATGCTTCCGTGCTGATGATGCTCGTTAAAAAAATAATGTGTTAATTAAATTTGGGACTGAACTTTTTGGGGGAGAATTGTATGTTTCCTGCTCTGTGTTCTATCTGCATTCTGGCATATATTTCATGTAATAGCAGCCTCGGGTGATGACCCAGCACATGTTATTCATTTTAAGAACACTTTTCACTGCAGATTTGACAAAACACAAAGAAGGTACCAATTTGAGTTTTCTAAAGATAGCTACAGCACTCCACCCAAGATTTAAGAATCTGAAGTGCCTTCCAAAATCTGAGATGGATGAGATGTGGAACATGCTGTTAGAAGTCATAAAAGAGAAACACTCCAATGCAGAAAATACAGAACCAGAACCAACAGAAAATAAAATCAACCTTCTCTTGGTGGCATCTGGCTTCGATAATTTAAACGAACATGTGTCAGTCTGCGCTGCTTTGGATCATTATCGAGCAGAACCCGTCATCAGCATGGACGCATGTCCTCTGGAATGGTGGTTGAAGCACAAAGGGGTATATGAATGTTTTGCATACCTTGCAGCGCTGGCAAAAAAGTGCCATGTGAGCACCTGCTCTCACTTTCAGGTGACTCTGTAAATAAGAAGTGGGTAGCATTATCTCCTGCAAATGTAAACAAACTTGTTTGTCTTAGCGATTGGCGGAACAAGAAGTAGGACTGAGCGGACATGTAGGTGCTAAAGATTTACATTGCTTTATTTTTGAGTGCAGGTTTTTTTTGTACTTAATTCTACATTTGTAAGTTCAACTTTTATGATAAAGAGATTTCACTACAGTACTTGTATTAGGTGGATTCAAATACTATTTATTTTGTGTTTTTTTTACAGTGCAAATATTTGTAATAAAAATGAATATAAAGTGAGCACTGTACACTTTGTATTCTGTGTTGTAATTGAAATAAATGTACTTGAAAATGTAGAAGACATCCAAAAATATTTATATAAATCGTATTCTATTATTGTTTAATAGCGCCATTAATTTTTTAAATTTTTGACAGCCCTAATTTACATCTTGTTTAAACAGACCCATCAAGCTAACCAAGGGGAGGGGTGGCCCCATCAATTGCACCAGAGGGGGGAGGAACTAAACTATTTGCATTTTAGCTGACAGCTCCTGTTGGGGAGAAAGCACCAGGACATGTGGCCTTCAAGACAGACTCCCTGTTGCCTGCCTCACGAGGTCACCATCAGAAGAATCCATTGCAGGGGTTCACTGGACTTTGAACCCAGGTAAAGCAGGAGCAAATACAGGACCTTGAGGTAAGTGGCTGTCTGTAGTGTGTGTTTGGGGGTACTTGTGTCTGTCTGTCTGTTCATTCGTTTGTTTGTTTGCAGGACCGTGTGCTGTGGCTGGCAGTTGGAAGCTGTGAGCTTCTACACCAGGGGGCGGGGCTAATCAATCAGGCAGGCCAGGGCTTTATAAAGCAGTGAGCAAGCGACCAGGGAGCTTGACCAGGGAGCTTTGCGAACAGGGGAGTTTGGAAGGGGAGTGCGAAGGGGGCAAGCTATCCTTGCCATTCCTAACTCCTTTAACCCAAACTAAAGGCAGAGGCAGAGCTACCAGGGGGCTGCAGACGGGGGAGTGACTATCTGTTGAGGGGACAGATTGGCAGTTTGACCGTGTGCTTGATTGTTTGATTTCCTGTTTGAATAGTGTTATTTGGGAGTGCTTTGTTCCAGGCTCTTCTAAGAAGACAGTCAGTCAGCTGTGAACCAGCTGAGGGAGGAAACTCTTCAAAGGAAGGGACTATGGATGCTGAGCGATCCGCTGTCGTGACCTGCACAGGATGTGCCATGTTTGTCTTTCTTCCACAGGATAGAAGCGACTTTGTCTGTACAAAGTGCAAGCTGATCTCCATATTGGAAGAGAAGATTCAAGGTCTGGAGAAACGAGTATCAACCCTGCGTTCCATAAAAGAAAATGAGGAGTTCCTGGATAGACGTCAGGATCGGCTTCAGCGGGCACAGTGTTCTGAGGATTCAGAGCAGGCTACGTAGCGGGGACAGAAGGCCAGTGAGGACAATTGGCGGCATGTGACCTCCAGAAGAGGAAAGAGTATGAGACAAGTCCATGTACCAGAAACGCCTATTCAGATGAGCAACCGTTTTCATGTTCTCTCCACAGGTACTAGTGCAGAGAGTGGAGTGAATGATACATCTGAGGGAACAGAGCAGAAGGAGACTCCACTGACTGGAAGGCAAGAGATGCACAGTCCTAGGGATGGGGGTTCCACGACCACCACTCCCAGGAGGAGGAGGAGGAGGGTGGTGGTGGTGGTCGGGGACTCTCTCCTCAGGGGGACTGAGTCATCTATCTGCCGCCCTGATGAGGAAAACCGAGAGGTGTGCTGCTTGCCAGGGGCTAGGATTCGTGATGTGACGGAGAGACTGCCGAGACTCATCAAGCCCTCAGATCGCTACCCCTTCCTGCTTCTCCACGTGGGCACCAATGATACTGCCAAGAATGACCTTGAGCGTATTACTGCAGACTACGTGGCTCTGGGAAGAAGGATAAAGGAGTTTGAGGCGCAAGTGGTGTTCTCGTCCATTCTCCCTGTGGCAGGAAAAGGCCGGGGTAGAGACCGTCGAATCGTGGAAGTCAACGAATGGCTACGCAGATGGTGTCGGAGAGAAGGGTTCGGATTCTTTGACCATGGGATGGTGTTCCAAGAAGAAGGAGTGCTAGGCAGAGATGGGCTCCACCTGACGAAGAGAGGGAAGAGCATCTTTGGAAGCAGGCTGGCTAACCTAGTGAGGAGGGCTTTAAACTAGGTTCACCGGGGGAAGGAGACCAAAGCCCCGAGGTAAGTGGGGAAGTGGGATACTGGGAGGAAGCACAAGTAGGTGAGTGCAAGAGGGGAGGGCTCCTGCCCCATACTGGGACAGCAGGACGATCGGTGAGTTATCTTAAATGCCTATACACAAATGCAAGAAGCCTGGGGAACAAGCAGGGAGAACTGGAAGTCCTGGCACAGTCAAGGAATTATGATGTAATTGGAATAACAGAGACTTGGTGGGATAACTCACATGATTGGAGTACTGTCATGGATGGATATAAACTGTTCAGGAAGGATAGGCAGGGCAGAAAAGGTGGGGGAGTTGCGTTGTATGTAAGAGAGCAGTATGACTGCTCAGAGCTCCAGTATGAAACTGCAGAAAAACCTGAGAGTCTCTGGATTAAATTTAGAAGTGTGAGCAACAAGGGTAATGTCGTGGTGGGAGTCTGCTACAGACCACCAGACCAGGGGGATGAGGTGGACGAGGCTTTCTTCCAGCAACTAACAGAAGTTACTAGATCACAGGCCCTGGTTCTCATGGGTGACTTTAATCACCCCGATATCTGCTGGGAGAGCAATACAGCGGTCCACAGACAATCCAGGAAGTTTTTGGAAAGTGTAGGGGACAATTTCCTGGTGCAAGTGCTGGAGGAACCAACTAGGGGAAAAGCTCTTCTTGACCTGCTGCTCACAAACAGGGAGGAAATAGTAGAGGAAGCAATAGTGGATGGGAACCTGGGAGGCAGTGACCATGAGATGGTTGAGTTCAGGATCCTGACACAAGGAAGAAAGGAGAGCAGTAGAACAGAGACCCTGGACTTCAGAAAAGCAGACTTTGACTCCCTCAGGGAACTGATGGGCAAGGTCCCCTGGGAGAATAACATGATGGGGAAAGGAGTCGAGGAAAGCTGGCTGTATTTTAAAGAATCCTTATTGAGGTTGCAGGAACAAACCATCCCGATGTGTAGAAAGAAAAGTAAATATGGCAGGCGACCAGCTTGGCTTAACAGTGAAATCCTTGCTCGTCTTAAACACAAAAAAGCAGCTTACAAGAAGTGGAAGATTGGACAAATGACCAGGGAGGAGTATATAAATATTGTTCAGGCATGCAGGAGTGAAATTAGGAAGGCCAAATCACACTTGGAGTTGCAGCTAGCCGGAGATGTTAGGAGTAACAAGAAGGGTTTCTTCAGGTATGTGAGCAACAAGAAGAAAGTCAAGGGAAGTGTGGGCCCCTTGCTGAATGAGGGAGGGAACCTAGTGACAGAGGATGTGGAGAAAGCTAGTGTACTCAATGCTTTTTTTGCCTCTGTCTTCACAGACAAGGTCAGCTCCCAGGCGGCTGCACTCCGCAGCACAGTATGGGGAGGAGGTGACCAGCCCTCTGTGGAGAAAGAAGTAGTTCAGGACTATTTAGAAAAGCTGGACGAACACAAGTCCATGGGGCCGGATGCACTGCATCCGAGGGTGCTAAAGGAGTTGGCCGATGTGATTGCAGAGCCATTGGCCATTATCTTTGACAAATCATGGCAATCGGGGGAGGTCCCGGATAACTGGAAAAAGGCTAATGTAGTGCCCATCTTTAAAAAAGGGAAGAAGGAAGATCCGGGGAACTACAGGCCAGTCAGTCTCACCTCAGTCCCTGGAAAAATCATGGAACAGGTCCTCAAGGAATCAATTCTGAACCACTTAAAGGAGGGGAAAGTGATCAGGAACAGTCAACATGGATTCACCAAGGGCAAGTCATGCCTGACTAACCTAATTGCCTTCTATGATGAGATAACTGGCTCTGTGGATGAGGGGAAAGCAGTGGATGTGCTATTTCTTGACTTTAGCAAAGCTTTTGATACAGTCTCCCACAGTGTTCTTGCCAGCAAGTTAAGGAAGTATGGGCTGGATGAATGCACGGTAAGGTGGATAGAAAACTGGCTGGATGGTCGCGCTCAACGGGTAGTGATCAATGGCTCCATGTCTAGTTGGCAGCCAGTATCAAGTGGAGTGCCCCAAGGGTCGGTGCTGGGGCTGGTTTTGTTCAATATCTTCATCAACGATCTGGAGGATGGTGTGGACTGCACCCTTAGCAAGTTTGCAGATGACACTAAACTGGGAGGAGTGGTTGATACGCTGGAGGGTAGGGACAGGATACAGAGGGACCTAGACAAATTAGAGGATTGGGCCAAAAGAAATCTGATGAGGTTCAACAAGGACAAGTGCAGAGTCCTGCACTTAGGACGGAAGAATCCCATGCACTGCTACAGACTAGGGACCGAATGGCTGGGCAGCAGTTCTGCAGAAAAGGACCTAGGGGTTACGGTGGACGAAAAGCTGAATATGAGTCAACAGTGTGCCCTTGTTGCCAAGAAGGCTAACGGCATTTTGGGCTGTATAAGTAGGGGCATTTCCAGCAGGTCGAGGGACGTGATTATTCCCCTCTATTCGGCACTGGTGAGGCCTCATTTGGAGTACTGTGTCCAGTTTTGGGCCCCACGCTACAAGAAGGATGTGGATAAATTGGAAAGAGTCCAATGGAGGGCAACAAAAATGATTAGGGGGCTGGAGCACACGACTTATGAGGAGAGGCTGAGGGAACTGGGATTGTTTAGCCTGCAGAAGAGAAGAATGAGGGGGGATTTGATAGCTGCTTTCAACTACCTAAAAGGGGGTTCCAAAGAGGATGGATCTAGACTGTTCTCAGTGGTAGAAGATGACAGAACAAGGAGTAATGGTCTCAAGTTGCAGAGGGGGAGGTTTAGGTTGGATATTAGGAAAAACTTTTTCACTAGTAGGGTGGTGAAGCACTGGAATGGGTTACCTAGGGAGGTGGTGGAATCTCCTTCCTTAGATGTTTTTAAGGTCAGGCTTGACAAAGCCCTGGCTGGGATGATCTAATTGGGTTTGGTCCTGCTTTGAGCAGGGGGTTGGACTAGATGACCTCCTGAGGTCCCTTCCAACCCTGAGATTCTATGATTCTATGATTCTATGAAAGAGACAAATCCAGGGCTGTGTTTAAACTGACCTGTTTTGTGACTCCTGGGAAAGTAACAAACTATTGCACATTGACTCCTTAAAGGGAGAACAACCCTTAACATTCTTCTGACTGTTCCAGGACAAGGCTGGATGTTTCAGAGCCCCCCTTCTTGAGAACCTTCCAGGCCCCAGCAGAGTGTGAAGTCACCTCACCAGTTGTTGAGGAAGGCCAGGGGAGGTGGGTGGAAGTCCAGGGTATTTCAGGCAGGCAGCAGAATCCAAAGTGTTGGCTCAGGGCTGCCCAATACATAGAGTGCATGCTAGGTGCTGACTGTGGGCCTCCCAGGCAGAGGGTCACAGAGGCTAAGCACTGTGAGGCACTCAGGGTTACAGGGTTAGAACTGACCCAGCACTTCACCAGTCTGGGTTTTGCCCCAGGACATCACAAAGCCTGAAACTGAAGAGTCATTTTATCTAAGTGTTACTATTTCCAAGTCTGCAGGTCACATCTCAGCCCAGACAAGGCTCCAGACAAGCCCCAGAAAGCTGGGTGACTGGGCAACAAAATGGCAGATGAAATTCAATGTTGATAAATGCAAAGTAATGCACATTGGAAAACAATCTCAACTATACATACAAAATGATGGAGTCTGAATTAGCTGTTAACACTCAAGAAAGAGATCTTGGAGTCATTGTGGATAGTTCTCTGAAAACATCCACTCAATGTGCAGTGGCAGTCAAAAAAGCAAACAGAATGTTGGGAATCATTAAGAAAGGGATAGATAATAAGACAGAAAATATCATATTGCTTCTATGTAAATCTATGGTACGTGCACACCTTGAATACTGTGTGCAGATCTGGTCACCCCATCCCAAAAAAGATATATTGGAATTGGAAAAGGTACAGAGATGGGCAACTAAAATGATTAGGGCTATGAAACAGGAGGAGAGATTAAAATGACTGGGAATTTTCAGCTTAGAAAAGAGACGACTAAGGGGGAATATGATAGAGGTCTATAAAATCTTGACTGGTGTGAAGAAAGTGAATAAGGAAATGTTATTTAATCCTTCACATAACACAAGAACTAGCAGTCACCCAATGAAATTAATAGGCAGCAGGTTTTAAAAAAACTAAAGGAAGTACTTCTTCACACAACATAAAGTCAACCCATGGAACTCTTTGCCAGGGGATGCTGTGAAGACCAAAACTATAACAGGATTTAAAAAAGAACTAGATAAATTCCCGGAGAATAGGTCCATCAGTGGCTATTAGCCAGGATGGGGAGGGATGCAACACCATGCTCTGAGTCCCTAGCCTGTTTGCCAGTAGCTGGGAATGGACAACAGGGGATGGATTACTTGAAGATTACCTGTTCTGTTCATTCCCTCTGAAGCACCTGGCCTTGACCACTGTCGGAAGACAGGATACTGGGCTATATGGACCATTGGTCTGACCCAGTATGACCATTCTTATGTAAAAATTAATTATAATAATAAAAATGTTTAGTACAGAAACTCCCCAACACAATGACCTCTCAAGATAGCAACAATGTGAGATAACAACCTTGGCAAATAATGCATTTTAAAAATCTTGGCCTACTAGGAAACATATTTATATACATTTCCATTCCCAGTCACAAATCTAGCATTTGGAGCAAAGTCACTAAAATATAGTCCAACAAACAAATGTTTATTTAACGTGCCCCTCACTTTTCCCTCCACCGAACCCCACTCACCGGTGTTGTCCTTGGTCAGTGGAGACTCAGAGTTCAGAGGTGCTTTCACATGAGTACACCTCCCAGGTGGGGGGCAAGAAGGCACCTTGCTTGTTCCTCCAGCTGCTCACTGTTCGCTCTGGCCACTGCTGTTTGTTGTGCCACCGTTCACTCCACCACTCTGTTGCCAGTGGCCCTGCGCCGTCACCTTCTGCTGCCACCTGCCACTGTGACCTCTGCGAGTTGGTCTCCTGAGGTTCCACTCAGCTCTCAGTGATTTCAGTTGAGCTCTCAGTGGGGGAACCTCGCTGCTAGTGCAGTCTGGGCTGTCTCTTACACAAAAACACTGTACCCACAGGAACACTGTCCCCACAGCAGAAGTAAGCACTTAGATCTGATTATCAGTGATTTCAGCTGCAGTGGTCACTTAACAGAACAAAAAACTATCTATGGAGCCTAATCAGCTCTGTCTTTAAACAGTGGAGAGGGACAGGTCCCCACCGTCTCTTGCTGCCCTCAATCAGCACAGGCTAAGTACAGTTCTACTGCCCTTTACTCATACAATAAGAACAACAATATTTCATTTCCCACCACCACCACCACCGCATTCAAGTGCTTTGTAACCCAACCCCAGCCAAAATCTATCACTTGGGCAACACAGCTCTGTTTGCTGGATACCTAGGTCAATTAGGTGTGAATGTGAATACAATCTGGTCCTCAAGCCTTTCCCCTCAGCCCCAGCTCATCACTAGCTGTCAGGGAGAGCTCATTTAGACTTTGTTTACAAATCATCATTTGAAATTATTAGGTTGGCCAACATCACCAAAATGAATGCATTGACATTGTCATAAAAAACAACAGCTATATAAGGAAGCTAGTCTGTTCATACTTTTCAAATCTATTATACTTTTTCAGATACATGTATTTTATCATATGCTGTATATGCTTTTAAAGTGTGTATTAATGTTTCAATTTCAATTCAAATTTCCAAACAGTCACTAAATTGGCAAGTAATTAGTTCACAAAACTGGGGGGGGGGCATTGGGGAAATTCAAGGGGGGTGTAGGGAAATCACTGCCCCCAGCCCATGGCAGTTAGTGGAGAATCTTTTCCCCTAGAAATGGTCAAACAAGCATTGGGGGTGGACAGGGGACTTCCCCCGAATGGCTCAGAATTTACAAGGCAACTATGCCCCCTCCCCATCCACCCACACCCTGCTCCCAATTTAGTCTTTGGTTTATTTCAGACAGTCTCATTATTTGAGACGTCTGACTCCTGAAGGTTCAATGTCTGGGGTTGATAGGACTGAACAGAGTCCTGCTCTGATTCTTGTGCAGGATTCTGTGTTAAACCAGAGTCACTGGGAGCAACAGCAGGCAAGGAGTCCAAGTGGTGTTTATTTTGGTTTGGTTCAGGCTCAGGTTCAGTTCCATTCAATATGTTCATTTCCATTTTTGGTTCAAGCCACCCAAAGAAACAAAAATAAAAGTTTAGCCACCAGTTTAAATCCTATTTCAATCTTAGTGGCGGTAAATTAAAAAAAGGGAGCTGCAACTTAAAATGGAAACTGTTTTGATTTTTGACTACTTGATTTATTTTGTAACTTTAAATTTTCATGAGTTTTCCTGGTGTTTTTGTGTTGTCAAGTGAACACGATTTTTTTTATGAACAGATTTGTTTGAGCAACCTAAAGTAACATCTTTAAATATCTGCTTTGTCATATTGGACCCCTGCAGTAAAAGGATACCTCTGAGTCCTGGAAATGTTCTTTCAACACTCACTTGTGTTGCTGGAACTGCCAGTACAAGTTTTGCTAGTTGATACAGCTTGGGAATGACATTTTTCTGATGTTCCCAGTAGTTTGGTATCTTTTCATAGAATCATAGAATCTCAGGGTTGGAAGGGACCTCAGGAGGTCATCTAGTCTGAAATCTTTAGCACCTACATGTCCACTCAGTCCTACTTCTTGTTCCGCCAATCGCTAAGACAAACAAATTTTGCCTTGATTTGTCCTTGTCTGACAGTGGGAATTGCTATCTAGGATCAGGGAATATATATGAGAGAAAGTTATCAGTTCCGACAGATTTTTTCCCATTTTTTCATTGAAGCTAGCAAGGATTCAGGAAATGGAGAAGAAAATTTTGATATTTCCAGATGGCGTTTTAACCAAGCACCATAAAGTCACCCATGGTCAGTTGTTCATATCTAAGAATCTTTGTCGTCACATTACCAGACTTCAGTGCACTGTGATGCCTTCATCAGCGCTCCATACTGCTTCTGTCAGGTGAAGGTCATGGCTTGTGGTCACATCCTGGCAGAAATCCCTGAGCTCCAAGAGTCACCCAGGCAAGCTCAGTGCTGAGCTCAGTACTCGCTGCTCACTGCAGCAGCAGGGCTGGGCCAACGGCACCACCAGGAACACACCGGGCTGCAGGCAGACTGGTCTGCCTCCCAGGCAGAACTTGGCTCTGTATCTGAACCTGCCATAGGGTGAAGAGAAAGAACGGCTCTGGGGATGGGGTGGGGGGCTGGAGGTGGGTATCGGACAGTGCCCTGGGGGGCTGGGAGTGGGCTATGCAGGTGGCTTCAGTGGGGAAGGGAGTTTGGAGCATGTACCCTTCCTCCAAGTGGGGCAACTGGAGGGAGGAGCTACCCCACGGTTTGGGGAGGGTGGGCCTGTCTAAGGGAGAAGGTTGGGGAGCCATTACCTTTTCCCTGTGGCTTGAACAGTTGTTACGAACTTCAGGGCCCAGGGAACATTCCATCTCTTCTGTCCCGAGGGGGGTGTCTCAGAGATGGTTCCTCTGCCTCTGGGCCCCTCTTCTGCCTCCCATGGTGTGCAGGCAGCTCCCAAGCTTCCCCTCTCCCTCCCTCCATCTTGTGGGCTGGCCCCCTTCTATTATCACTCCCTTTTCACTATCCTGGGGCAGGCCCTTCTGGGGCAATCACCAGCCCTTTGCCGACTTTGTTATAAAAATAAGATCACTGAAGTCTTTTTTGTTGTTGTTGTTTTCTTTTTAAACCGAGCTTTAAAAAATGCTGAATCTTTATTTCAACTGGTCCCCCCCAAACACACATTTTGTTTTTTTGTTCAGTCCAATTCACATCCAGTCATTAAAATAAAATTATGGTTCAGGTTCATTTCTGGTTCAAGTATGAAATACCAATTTGAACTGGTTCTCTGCTTGCATTGTAAGTCCAGCTAGGCAAATGAGATCAGTGCTGGCCTGACTGTCCCTGGGGGCTGCAGGGACAGCACAGGGAGGCTCGGTCATTTGCTGTCCCCACCAGAGGGCTCTGGTAATTGCTAAGGCAGAGGAGGCCGGTGTCAGTCTCTCTCTGAGCTCAGGATAATAGAGCCCTAGAGTTAGCTGTGCTTCCTGGGGCAGATACTGCTTGATCTGGGAGCCTGTGCTGAGCAGCTGCTGCTGCCCAGTGGGGTCTGTGCTGGGTCAGACCATCATTAAATACCCCTCTGTGCCCAACCAAGGGGAGGCTTCCTCATGTGAATGGAACTGTCCCCCTGGGGCAGCCCCAGGCTCTGCAGGAATCAGATCCTGACCTGGAGACTCCAGGTGATGAGAGAGACCTGGGGGAAAGTGCCAGGGCTGGACAGGAAAGTGACTCTGCACAAACATCCCCTCCTCGCCCCGTCTCTGTTCCCCATGTGTCTGCAAGTCCCAGAGCTGCTGCCCCTGACACACCCAAGCTCACACTCCTGTTAGCAGTAGCTATTGGAGAAGCAACACACACAGGAATGGCAGGACAGTAACCAGTTCTTACAGAAGGGAGAGGCTGAAAGGGGCAGCAGGAGCAATAAGTGGGGAGGGAGGTTCACAGCTCCATTCCCTGCAGTGTCCCAGGGCACATTGACTTTCCTGGGACAAGGTGAGAAGCAGGGAGAGGAAAAGCTGGTTCCTGCCTCTACCTACTACCCCACACTGCTGGGGGAATGTGCTGCTCTGGGGACAGTGTTGGGAGGATCCCCCAAAGAGGATTCTTTGATTCTGCTCTTTTCTAGCATTTGGCTCAGAGACTGTTCCTGGGAGGGATTAAAAGTGTCTTGTGGGTTTAGTCCGGGGTGGGGTGGGGGGTGGTGGTCAGGTCTGTGTTGTAATAACGTAACTGAGGGTTTTCCAAGCATGGCAGAGTCTAGAGTGTCTGTCTGCAGGGAAAGAGCCTGGGGGAATCGGGGTGTGAAATGATTAATGCTAATTCAGAAACCTCCCCAATTGCCCTTCAACCCCGACCCTGTTTTGCTCCAGATCATCCCATCTTCCTAGGGGACGGGGAAGGGAAATGGCTGTGGTGGATCCAGCTCAGGTAGCAGATTTTGGGGGAGCTGCTGGGGAGCATTATCAAAGAGGGGGAGGGGCAGGAAATACACAAGGTAAGTCAGGGACGGGGTCAGGGTGTGATAAACCTGCTGGGACATGCTCAGCCTAGGGCCTGATTTATTAACAGGCCCATTGAAGGGGGTGAACATTCCCACTGATTTATGAACAGGGGAGGGTGGTGAACATTCCCCCATTTCTGAAACAGGAAACAACCCCCCTGGACAGGGCTGGGAAAACAGACCAGAGTGCTGGAGCCTGAACCCACTAGCCAGAGACTGTGCTGAAATACAAAGGGAGGTGCTGGGTTTCCTGTCTCTGTTCCCTGCAATGATCTCTGCTTCCCATGTCAGCCTGTGCCTAGTAGGTGTGTGGTAAATGAGAAGACCCTGCCTTCCTCTGTCTGCTGGGAGGGAGACGGAGCCCTCACCATCTCTCTGGTCCCTGGAGCCTCCTGGCCACTCTAAGCAGGGTGGGGGTGGGATTCTGCTCCTCTGGCCCTCCCAGAGCTATCCTATTTTTATGCTTCTTCCCCCATGAATAGTGGGATTGATGCTGGGGCAGCAGGTACTGAGTGGGGAGCACCTGTTGTTTCAGATGCCAGTGACCTTCGAGGAGGTGGCTGTGTATTTCACCGAGGTGGAATGGGCTCTGCTGGACCCCTTTCAGAGAGCCCTCTACAGGGACGTCATGCAGAAGAATTATGAGAATGTGACTTTGCTGGGTAAGGATTCCTGTCCCCTCAGCTATTTGAAGCCCTGGGACCTGAATTTCTGATTCTGGTCAGGTTCTTCCCTGGTCAGGTTTTTTTTTTTTAAACTGAGTTTAAAAAAATGCTGAATCTTTATTTTAACTGGGCCCCTCCAACACACATTTTGGTTTTTTTTGTTCAGTCCAATTCAGTCCAAGATTAGAGGGGAGTGGGTCACATAGTCCCAGTGTGAGAGAGCCATCACCTCCATACCCTCCTCCAACAGGATAGGGGAGTCATGAACCTAACGGACATCATAGGCGCCGACTTTAGTCGGCACCGGTGGGTGCTTGCGTCCCCGGCTCCACCCCAACTCCACCCCCATCCCCACCCCCATTCCACCGCTTCCCCAAACCCCCACCCCCGCCTCCTCCCCCGGGCGCACTGCATTTCCCCTCCACCTCCCCCCCTCAGGCTTGCAAGCCTGGGAGGGAGGGGGGAGAAGCAGCAGAGCACCCACTGGCAGCTCCCCGCCGGCTCGCCCTGCCCAGCTCACCTCCACTCCGCCTCTGCCTCCCGAGGCGCCGTCGCCACTCCACTTTTCCTCCCTCCCAGGCTTGCTGCGCGCCAGCTGTTTAGAACGTGGAAAGCCTGGGAGGGATGGAGGGGGAAAGTGGAGCGACGGCGCCTCGGGGGAGGAGGAGGCGGAGGTGAGCTGGGCAGGGCAGGACGGGCAGAGAAACCACTCCCTGCCCCAGCTCGCCTCTGCCTCCTCCCCCTCCCCCGAGGCGCTGCCGCTCCGCTTCCCCCCCCTCCCAGGCTTGCTGCGTGCCAAACAGCTGGTGCGTGGCAAGCCTGGGAGGGAGGAAAAGTGGAGTGGCGGCGGCACCTCGGGAGGCGGAGGTGAGCTGAGTCCGGGGGTGGGGAGCTGCCGGTGGGTGCTCCGCACCCTCCAATTTTTCCCCATGGGTGCTCCAGCCCTGGAGCACCCATGGAGTTGGCACCTATGCCCACACTCTAATTTCAGCTCCTTGGATTCCCTGCTCTCGGAGTGTTTGCTTTGTGCCTGGGTCCCAGCATCTCTCGTGGATTTTCTGCACTTTTCTACCAGTTTGTAAATGTTGCTCTGTTGCTGGTGTATGTGGGATTTGGGCGCAGCAATGTGCTGGGTTGGGGATGTAAAGTACCATGCTGAGCTGGGCTGGCGGTGTGGAAAGGAGTCTGTCTTTGTCCATCCTTTGGAATAATAAAGTAGAATTTAGTTTCTCACACTCCCAAGTGTAGTTTGTTTTGCATTAAATACCCAGCAGATTCAGAGTGGAGGTTAACAGTAAAAGCAATGCTAACATGGTCTGGTACAGAACTGCACAGTGAGGTCACCCATACAGTCTCACCTCTGCCCTATCATAGCCTCAACTGCAGCCACTATACTCACAAATTTATATATGTATAATATGGCTAAAGTGATTCTGGTCTCTGAGCTGGGTTTCAGCCCAAGATCCCCACTCTCTCAACCTTACCACCTGCTTAATTCTAGCTGAGACCCATTTAAATCAATGGGGCTAGTAGTAAAATTAAACCTGTGAATAAGGTCTTGCCACACTGGGAGTTTAGATTGGTAGGTTTGGGAGTCTCTCTCTGTTGATACTTGGCCTGTTCCTCATATCACACTTTCATCCAAATTCATTCTTGTCTGGTCACAACCATAATTGTATCTCAGTTAATATCATGATTATTTGTAATACAGCAGCAGCCAGATGCTCCACAGAAGACTACAGCCGTATTGTGGTAGGTACTCTATATATACATCATGGGAGACAGCTCCTAAGGGAAAGAGCTTGCAGTCTAAACAGCAGATCAGCCAACGTAATGATTTTGTAAATATCAGGAGCAATCCTGAAATCTAAAGGGCTATGAGTGACGTCCCAATAGGAATGATGAGGGGAGGGGGCAGCATCTCCCAATTGCTGAGATAACGAGGCTCTGTACTTCATTCACCACTAGCCGTCACCTTTAGCCCCCAACTAAAACCTCTCCAGCGCATCATCAAAGATCTACAACCTATCCTAAAAGATGATCCCTCACTCTCACAGATCTTGGGGGACAGACCAATCCTCGCTTACAGACAACCCCCCAACCTGAAGCAAATACTCACCAGCAACCACACACCATACAACAAAAACACTAACCCAGGAACCTATCCTTGCAACAAAGCCCAATGCCAACTCTGTCCACATATCGATTCAAGTGATACCATCACAGGGCCTAATCACATCCGCCACGCCATCAGGGGCTCATTCACCTGCACATCTACCAATGTGATATATGCCATCATGTGCCAGCAATGCCCCTCTGCCATGTACATTGGCCAAACCGGACAGTCTCTACGCAAAAGAATAAATGGACATAAATCTGACATCAGGAATCATAACATTCAAAAACCAGTAGGAGAACTCAACCTCCCTAACCACTCATTGACAGACTTGAGGGTCGCAGTGTTGCAACATATTTACTCCAAAAACAGGCTACAAAGAGAAGCTGTTGAACTCGAATTGATATGCAAACTAGATTGCATCACCTCAGGATTAAATAGGGACTTGGAATGGCTTGGCCATTATGTTAATTGAATCTATTTCCCTTAAGTTAACGATCCTCATTCACACCTGTGTGGCCATCTTGTTTATCACTTCAAAGGTTTTTCTTCCCCTGCTGTTATGGTTCCTCTCAATTAATTAGCCTCTTAAGGTTGGTCTATGCACCTCCACTTTATCATGTTTCTCTGACTGTATAAATATCTGTCTACTGCATCCGATGAAGTGGGTTCTAACCCACGAAAGCTTATGCTGAAATAAATTTGTTAGTCTCTAAAGTGCTACAAGTTTTTCTTTCTTATTTTCGTTTTGCTGACACAGACTAACACGGCTACTACACTGAAACCTATCATTCACCTTCTGTTATGTGTAAAAAACACAGATTGTTCTCCCCCAGAATTACAGCATTTACCCCTAGAATGCAGAACACATTTTCTGAGCAAAGTCAATCTGTTACTGGCTTTAGCAATAATCATTAACAATGGTTCTGTTCAGACATTTAGCACCAACTGTGAGACCTTGTCACGGAGTGAGACCACTCAAAGCCCCATTCTATTCTGATGAAGGTATTTTAGTGCTTGTGGCCCCAGATTATATTGAACTGATTTTTGAAGCCCATTAGGTTTTTGGAAATTTTTTTCAAAAGATTCTTTTAAAAAAATGACTTCGGTTGGATTTTAAAAGATATTGGGCACCTGAGGATGCAGATAGGGGCCTAGAGGGGTTGCCAAAGCAGGTTAGGCACCAGGGGCTAGATGCACAAAAAGATTTAGGTCCCCAGCTGCTACTTTCACTTTAGGTACCTGAATCTGACATTTAGATGTCACTGATCCTCAACCGCCCTCCAACCCCGCCGCCACTCAGCTGTTGCCGAACTCTGATGGTGTCTAAAGATCCTATGCACCTAAATTTCCATCATTTAAACCATCCAAGTGCCTACAGATCTGGTACTGGGCATGCTCCCAGTTGCCTGAGGCAAGGCACACAGGTCCCTATTTCATACCTAAGCACCAGCGGGTGCCTCACACTATGTTTTCCCTGGCCTGTCTCTCATGTGTCTGCCCCACTGCTCATTCTGGTTTGTCTCAGGACCATGCCCCATTTCGGGCGGGGGAAGGCTACAGTTGGTGTTTCAACTCCCATGGCACAATGCCACTGTCTCAATTTTGGCCCCAGATGCTCCCCTCCCTCCCCCTCTTGCAACCAGGGTGGGACATTTGGGCCTATCAAGATTGCTCAGAGCACCAGCCTCAGAACAAAACCAGCTGGTGCTTCACTGCCAACATTCAGGCACAGCACGGGAGCTGCTGTCAGTGCCCACATGGGGGAGCCAGCCAGGAGAGGGGCAGAGGGGGACTGGCAGGGGGCAGAAATGGCGGGGCACTGACAGCTACATGGCCTGAGTTAGGGAAGCAGAGATTGCAGCTCCGGCCCAGGGCTAGTAGCCAGTGAGCCTGGTGTGGAGACAAGAGACCGTCTCTGACAAACTGCTCCCTGTGACAGTCTGTGATCAGAGCGACTCACACACAGAGTCAGTGTCTCCAAGAAACCTGTCTCCTGGTGCTCCCGGTTCTGGGCAGCCTGTCTAGGACCAGGACCCCAGTGTGTCCCTGTTAATACTGGGGATTCTGTGGAAGTGGAACAATGCCCAGTCTCCATAGAAACGCCCCTTTTCCCCCATACCCCCTCCTGGGATCTGGCCGTCTCCTTTCTGCCCATTGACACAGTGACTTCTATGTCTGATGCTCCCTTAATGCTGAGAGAAGCTGCCCATGCCCAGGGGACGTGGGGCCCCAGGAGGCAGGGACTGGGGCAGGGGGGCTGCAGTGCAATCCCTTGATCGCTAGGACCCAGGAGCCGCTGGGATGCGGCTCTGGGAGCGATCGCTGGGGTCACTCAAGCCCGGCAGCAGGAAGTGAATCGCTCTCGCTGCAGTGACTCTGGGGCGTTGTGAGGAGCCCGCGCTCCTTGCAAGATCCCCGAACCCCGGCGGCTGCTACTGGGGACCCCAGAGCCCTGGCTGCAGCCGGGAGAGGTGAATCTACAGCAGTAACATTCCTGCCGCTCCCCAGGAGCCTCTCCCAGTGCAGAGACCCCAGCCTGGCCAGGACCCCCCTTCCCGGCCCCAGCCCCTGCTCCCAGGGAGGGCACCGCTTGGAGGGAAGGTAAGAGAGACCTGCCCATCGCCCCAGCCTACCTGCAGGGGGAGCGTTTGGCCCCAGGCTGCTCACAGCGGAGCTGGCTGCGATTCCCTGCCTGGTGCCCAGGAAAGTTGCCGCCAGCTCCCGTTGTTCGCAGGGCGGGTGAAACCAGCCCGCGACGGGGGAGTCAGACTGGGACAGCAACACCTGGGCTGAGGGAAGGGGTGGGAGCCAGGTGTAGTGTATCAAACTGCTCCGTGTAGGAATGTGCTACCTGTAGCAAGTATCCGAGGGGTAGCCGTGTTAGTCTGGATCTGTAGACGCGACAAAGGGTCCTGTGGCACCTTATAGACTAACAGGTATTGAAGCATAAGCTTTCGTGGGTGAATACCCACTTCTTCGGATGCAAGCAGTGGAAAAGCTTATGCTTCAATACCTGTTAGTCTATAAGGTGCCACAGGACCCTTTGTCGCTTCTACCTGTAGCAGTTACTCATACGTTAGATTGTAAGAAACTGCTATTGTATAAAACTGCTACCTGATGTAGCAAATGTCTACAGGTAGCAGTTTCTTGCACTATAGTGTGTGTGAAATTCCTTCATGTAGAAATGTGCTATCTGTAGCAGTTATTGATATGTATAGATTATAAGAAACAGCGTTTGTAACAAAATGCTACTTGATTTTTATCTCTGGACTTTCTCCAATTTGTCCACATCTTTCCTGAAATGTGGCACCCAGAACTGGACCCAATACTCCAGCTGGGGCCTAATCAGCGAGCAGAAGAATTACTTCTTGTGTCTTGCTTACAACACTCCTTCTTTGCAGCAGCGTTCACTGCACTGTTCACTCATATTCAGCTTGTGATCCACTATGACCCCCAGATCCCTTTCCACAGTACTCCTTTCTAGGCAGTCAGTTCCCATTTTGTATGCGTGCAGCTAATTGTTTCTTCCTAAAGGGAGTACTTTGCATTTCTCCTTTTTGAATTGCATCCTATTTACTTCAGACTATTTCGCCAGTTTATCCAGATCATTTTGAATTTTCATCCTATCCTCCCAAGCACTTGCAACCTACCAACTTAGCATTCACAAACTTTATAAGTGTACTCTCTATGCTATTATCTCAATCATTGATTAAGATTTTGAATAGAAACATATCCAGAATTGATCCCTTCAGGACCCCACTTGTTATGCCCTTTCAGCCTGACTGTGATTCACTGATAACTACTCTGTCGGAACTGTTTTCCAGCCAGTTTTACACCCATCTTATTTTAGCTCCATCTAGGTTGCATTTCCATAGTTCATTTATGAGAAGGTCATGTGGTAGGGTGACCAGACAGCAAGTGTGAAAAATTGGGATATGGGTTGGGGGGTAATAGGAGCCTATATAAGAAAAAGACCCAAAAATCGGAACTCTCTGGTCACCTGATGGGAAACAGTATCAAAAGCCTTACTAAAGGCAAGATAGATCATGTCGACCACTTCCCCCCCATCCACAAGGCTTCTTACCCTGTTAAAGAAAGCTCTCAGGTTGGTTTTACATGTGAGACTGCTTGAATTAGCCTACATCAGGTGGCCTTTTTTGGCAAGGTAGGACCTGTCGCTGCTGCAGGTTGAATGGTCCTACAGACAGCATTTTTACACACATACGTGTAAGAAACTGCAATTTGTAGGGATGTGCTCCCTGTAACACTGCTGTCTGTCGAAGCTAATTCCTACAGATAGCAGTTTCTCACACCATAGGTATGTGAGACTGCTATCTGTAGCAATTTGCAACCTCTAGCAGAGAGAGAGTGAATTCATAGAATCATAGAATATCAGGTTGGAAGGGACCTTAGGAGGTCATCTAGTCCAACCCCCTGCTCAAAGGGGAACCAATCCCCAATTTTTGCCCCAGATCCCTACATGGCTCCCTCAAGGATTGAACTCACAACCCTGGGTTTAGCAGGCCAGTGCTTAAACCACTGAGCTATCCCTTAGCAGTTCCTGAGAGCTGCTGTGGACGCTCAGGTAAACATTGTCTCATGGCCAGCTAGCGGCTTTCCCTTACAAGCCACAATGCATAGTTTGAAAACCCCTGGCCTAGCACAATAAGCAAAACTACCCTGCTATTTTCACTAGGAGCAAAAGAAACTAATACTGAATACTGCAGCTGACAGAATGTGATGTAAACAAGTATCACACAGATCTCTCTCTTAGAAGAGTTTTCTGCTAAACTCTGCACATGCCCAGCCCAATAACACTCCCTACCTTCATCTGGCTTCTCTCACTCAACACAAAATGAAATACACACAAAATGACATTTGGAAAGATGAGAGTTTCAGTTGATGAACCTGCCAGATAGTAGCTGCTGCTGCTGCTGCTGGAAGTATAGTGGGGGAATATACTAGAGCGATTACACTGATCAGGCCTTTTGAGAATTTAACAGGGAAATCCGAAAAATTTATAATTTGGGATTCTGAAGAGAAGTACAGGGAAATGAGAGCCAGGATTTCCACTGACTTGCTGTGTAACCTTTGGCAAGTTACATCACCTTGTGTGCCTCCAGTTTGTCCTCTCAACTTTCCCCTGCCCTGTTAAATTACCCCTCCCCCCTGAGCACAGCAAGTTTCAGCGCTTTAGAGCGCCAGTGTGGATAGGCTCGGCTCCCAGTGTTCGGAGCTAATCCCCTCGTCAAGGTGGATTACCAGGAGCACTGGCACCCATGACAGCACTTTTAACTTTGTAGTGTAGACATAACCTCAGTAGGTTAGATCAGACGAAGAGGAGATGCATTGACTAGGCATTGGGATGCCTGTGCCTTTAAGAACCCAGCCCTGGGAAGCCAATGCTGAGAGGTGCTGTCTGTGAGAGGGGGAAATAAAAAAGCCCCTCTCCCCACCACCATTTTTGCAAACACTGATGTCTCAGCCCACTGGGGTAACTGCTACCCCCCTGCCTCTGCCAGGTTTTTCCCTCTGTCACCTCTGCCAGTGCCTCACTCCTGCGCTTAACTCCACCTCCTTCCCCTCATCCCTGATTTTCCCTTTAGCCCCTCTCCTAATGCTGCCTCCAGCTGCTTGACCCCCTTGACCAGTCAATTTCCTCCCCCTGCTCAGACCCTGGCCACCCCCCTGCTCCGATTTGCCCCCTTTGCCCCTTTTTAAACCATGTCAAAAGCAGTCCACAGAATCTTACGGCTAATAAGGGCAGGGTGAAGGGCAGTGGGTTCAGCAGATGAACTGAGCATGCTCAGTACAGGGTAAGTAGCACATTCCTACGCAGAGCTAGTGATAAAGGAAGTGATGGTAAGAGATACAATGGCAGCTCCCCCAGCGCATAGTGCAGGGGAGGAGTGGGGGCTGCCCCACCCAGCAGCCAGCTGCGGATTTTGTTTTTAGAGGAAATAGTCACGCTGGCGTTGCGGGGGGAGGGGGGTGGAAGGGGAGTAACCCCCTAAGGGCTTCAAAGCTACAAGGCAAATATCCCCACAGAACTGGCCCCCAAGAGACACACTATTTCACTATTTTCTTAAGCCAAACTCATAATTTCTGGGCTCTGGTTCCTGACTGGGAGTGTCTGCGGTGGCAGGACGGACCAGGGCCCCTCATGGATTCCTGAGCAGGATTCAGGGCTCAGAGTCACCGCCAGAACATCAGGGAGTAGATCCGAATGGGCGAATGAGATCAGCATCTGCCTGGCTGTCCCTGGGACTGCTGGAGGAGACCTGGGGTAATCAGTCATTAGCTGCTGCCACCAGAGGGAGAAGAAGCTAGTGTCTGCCTCTCTCTGGCCTGAAGAAGCTATGTTGACTGTACTCCAGCATATAATGTTTATATATGTTTCTGATATTTCTGTTCTTTACTATAGTTTCAACCGATTTGTCTGGTACTGAAGTTAGTCTTACTGGCCTGTAATTGCCAGGATTGCCTCTGGAGATTACGTTCGCTATTGTCTGGTCTGGTACAGATGCTGATTTTAGCAAAAGATTACATACCACAGTTAGTAGTTCTGCCATTTCATTTTAATACAGTGTTGCTGAAACCGTGTCAGGATATTAAAGATACAAGGTGGGTGAGATAATATCTTTTATTGTACCAATTTCACCTTGAATGGTCCCTTGAAATATGTGTTACCTACTAATGATAAACAATCTGTTCCATTTTGTATTCAGCTGGGACACTCTGAGTACATTTCCCAGACCTGAAGAAGAGCTCTGTGTAGCTCAGATGCATATCTCTTTCCCTAGCAGAAGTTGGTCCAGTAAAAGATATTATCTCGTCCACCTTGTCTCTCTCAAGACATCTGGACAGACTTATGTGTAGTTCAGGGGAGGAGCCGGTGGTCGTGGTACATGTAGGTACCAGTGACATGGGGAAGGATAGGAGAGAGGTCCTGGATGCCAAATTCAGGCTGCTAGGTAAGAGACTGAAGTACAGGACCTCCATGGTAGTGTTCTCTGAAATTCTTCCAGTTCCATGCATAGGGCCAGTTAGATAGGCAGAACTACAGGGTCTCAATGTGTGGATGAGATGATGGTGTAGGGAGGAGGGGTTTAGATTCATTAGGAAGTGGGGAACTTTTGGGGAAAGGGGGAACCTATACAGGAAGGATATGCTCCACCTAAACCAAAATAGAACCAGATTGCTGGCACTTACAATTAAAAAGGTCATAGAGCAGTTTTTAAACCAAGAGCTGGGGGAAAGCTGACAGGTGCAGAGGAGCATGTGGTTCAGACAGAGATATCCCTTAGGATCTATTAATGGAGATTCCCTATGTCCTAGTAAGGAGGAGAGGGTGAAGGATGATAAAATATGGGAAGGATCTGATGAAAAACAGTCAAATGAAAAAAAAGTCCCATTCAAGTACATGTCATAGCAAACAGCTAAAAAGTGACAATTTTTTAAAGTGCTTATATGCAAATGCTAGAAGTCTAAATAATAAGATGGATGAACTTGAGTGCCTGGTATTAAATTAGGATATTGATATAGTAGGTATCACAGAAACTTGATGAAATGAAGATAATCAATGGGACACAGTAATACTAGGGTAAGGTACAAAATATATCGGAAGATCAGAACAGGTCGTGCTAGTGGGGGAGTGGCATTATATGTGAAAGAAAGGGTACAATCAAATGAAGTAAAAATCATAAATGAACCAAACTGTATCATAGAATCTAGTAATTCCATGCTTGAATAACAAGAATACAGCAGTAGGGACCGCCTGACCAGGATGGTGATAGTGACTGTGAAATGCTCAGGGGGATAAGAGAGGCTATAAAAATAAAAACTCAGTAATAATGGGGGATTTCAACTATCCCCATATTGACTGGGTACATGTTACCTCAGGACGGGATGCAGAGTGTTTCTTGACACTTTGAATAACTACTTCTTGGAGCAGCTAGTCCTGGAACCCACAAGAGGAGAGGCAATTCTTGATACAGTCAGTGGAGCAGAGGATGTGGTCCAAGAGGTGAATATAGCTGGACCTCTTAGTAATAGTGACCATAATATGATTAAATTTAACATCTCTGTGCGGGGGAAAACACAGCACCCCAACATGGTAGCATTTAATTTCAGAAAGGGGAACTATACAAAAAATGAGGAAGTTAGTTAAACGGAAATTAAAAGGTATGTGTCACAAGTCAAATCCCTGAAAGCTGCATTGAAACTTTTTGAAGATACCATAATAGAGGCTCCACTTAAATGTGTACCCCAATTTAAAAAGACACAATCAAAAGTGCCACCATGGCTAAACAACAAAGTAAAAGAAGCAGCAAGAGGCAAAAAGACATCCTTTAAAAAGTGGAAGTTAAATCCTATTGAGGAAAATAGAAAGGAGTATGAACTCTGGCAAATGAAGTGTAAAAATATAATTAGGAAGGCCAAAAAAGAATACATAGGGTCAGGTAGGGAGGAGGATAAGGTCTGAAAAACCCACTGGGACTTGCTCAGGCTAAGGCAGGGGTGGGCAAACTTTTTGGTCCGAGGGCCACATCGGGGTTGCAAAATTGTAGGGAAGGCCAGGTAGGGCAGGCTGTGCCCCCCCAAACAGCCTGGCCCCACCCCCTATCCGCCCCCTCCCACTTCCCGTCCTCTGACTGCCCCCCTCAGAATCCCTGACCCATCCAACCCCCCCACTCCTTGTCCTCTGAGCGCCCCTTCCAGAGACGCTTCGCCCCTAACCACACCCCTGGGACCCCACATCCTATCTAAGCCCCCCACCTCCCTGTCCCCTGACCCCTATCCACACCCCCACCCCCTGACAGACCCCCAGGACTCCCACGCCTATCCAACTTCCCCGTCCCCTGACCGCCCCCCCCAGAACCTCTGCCCCATCCAACCTCCCACTGCTCCCTGTCCCCTGACTGCCCCTCGGGACTCCCTGCCCCTTATCCAACCCCCTGGCTCCGGCTCCGGCCCCCTTACCACGCCACTCAGAGCAGCGGCTGGAGCCAGACACGCTGCTGCGCTGCCCCGCCGGAGCGCGCAACCCCGCCCCCCAGAGTGCTGCCTGCGCGGCAGTGCGGTTGCGGAGGGACAGCAGGGGAGGGGCCAGGGGGAGCCTTCCCGGCGAGCTCAGGGGCCGGACAGGACAGGCTCGCGGGCTGGATGTGGCCCGCGGGCCATAGTTTGCCCACCCCTGGGCTAAGGCCTGATTTGTGAACAGGCCAATTGGGAGGCGAACATTCCCCCATTTCTGAAACACGAAACACCGCCCCCGCCACAGACAGGGCTGGGAAAACAGACCAGAGTGCTGGGCCTGAACCCACTAGGCAGAAACTGCAGGGGAATACAAAGGGAAGGAGGGGAAAGTGATCAGGAACAGTCAGCATGGATTCACCAAGGGCAAGTCATGCCTGACTAACCTAATTGCCTTCTATGATAAGATAACCAGCTCTGTGGATGAGGGGAAAGCAGTGGATGTGCTATTTCTTGACTTTAGCAAAGCTTTTGATACAGTCTCCCACAGTGTTCTTGCCAGCAAGTTAAAGAAGTATGGGCTGGATGAATGGACGGTAAGGTGGATAGAAAACTGGCTAGATGGTCGGGCTCAACGGGTAGTGATCAATGGTTCCATGTCTAGTTGGCAGCCGGTATCAAGTGGAGTGCCCCAAGGGTCGGTGCTGTGGCCGGTTTTGTTCAATATGTTCATCAACGATCTGGAGGATGGTGTGGACTGCACCCTTAGCAAGTTTGCAGATGACACTAAACTGGGAGGAGTGGTTGATACGCTGGAGGGTGGGGATAGGATACAGAGGGACCTAGACAAATTAGAGGATTGGGCCAAAAGAAATCTGATGAGGTTCAACAAGGACAAGTGCAGAGTCCTGCACTTAGGATGGAAGAATCCCATGCACTGCTACAGACTAGGGACCGAATGGCTGGGCAGCAGTTCTGCAGAAAAGGACCTAGGGGTTACGGTGGACGAAAAGCTGAATATGAGTCAACAGTGTGCCCTTGTTGCCAAGAAGGCTAATGGCATTTTGGGTTGTATAAGTAGGGGCATTTCCAGCAGATCGAGGGACGTGATTATTCCCCTCTATTCGGCACTGGTGAGGCCTCATTTGGAGTACTGTGTCCAGTTTTGGGCCCCACACTACAAGAAGGATGTGGATAAATTGGAAAGAGTCCAGTGGAGGGCAACAAAAATGATTAGGGGGCTGGAGCACATGACTTATGAGGAGAGGCTGAGGGAACTGGGATTGTTTAGCCTGCAGAAGAGAAGAATGAGGGGGGATTTGATAGCTGCTTTCAACTACCTAAACAGGGGTTCCAAAGAGGATGGATCTAGACTGTTCTCAGTGGTAGAAGATGACAGAACAAGGAGTAATGGTCTCAAGTTGCAGAGGGGGAGGTTTAGGTTGGATATTAGGAAAACCTTTTTCACTAGTAGGGTGGTGAAGCACTGGAATGGGTTGCCTAGGGAGGTGGTGGAATCTCCTTCCTTAGAGGTTTTTAAGGTCAGGCTTGACAAAGCCCTGGCTGGGATGATTTAGTTGGGTTTGGTCCTGCTTTGAGCAGGGGGTTGGACTAGATGACCTCCTGAGGTCCCTTCCAACCCTGAGATTCTATGATTCTATGATTCTAAGGTGCTAGCATTCCTGTCCCTGTCCCCTGCCCAGAACTCTGCTTCCCACATCAGCCTGTGCCTAGTAGGTTTGTGGTAAATGAGAAGACCCTGTTCTCCTCTGTCTGCTGGGAGGGACATGGAGCGCTCACTTTCTTACCACCCACTGAAGCTTCCTAGCTGCTCTGAGCAGGGTGGGGGTGAGATTCTGCTACTCTGTGTCTCCCCCGTCCCCCAGGTGAGCTAGCTTGCTTGTTTCCGTCCCATGAATAGTGGGATTGTGGCTGTGGCAGCAGGTGCTGAGTACGGAAAATTTGTTGTTTCAGATGCCAGTGACTTTCGAGGATGTGGCTGTGTATTTCACCGAGGGGCAGGGGGCCCTGCTGGACCCTGGTCAGAGAGCCCTGTACAGGGAAGTCATGGAGGAGAATTATGAGAATGTGACCTCCCTGGGTAAGGCTTTCCTGGCATCTCCATTATTAGAAGCCATGGGGTCTGCATTTCCAAATCTGTCAGGTGCATCTTTGGTGAGATAGACTGGAAGTGAACGAACCCTATAATCGACCGCTGCTATGTGAGAGAGACTTTCATTTTCTTGCACCCTCCAATGAGATAGGGGTGTCAAAACCTAATGGACATTCTATCTCATCCCCACCCTTCCAGTTTTCAAGGGGACAGAAGCCATGTATTGTCCTGTCTGTATTATTTCTCAGGCACACACAGAATCTCTGTGTGATGGGTTCCCCCCAGGGTGCCACCTGGAACTGGGGTATCACTGAGCCCTCTGATCCACAAGGCCTGGGCTCCCTCTCACACTGTGCTACTGTGACAAGCTGCAGACCCACTCCCAGTCCCACACTTCCACCAGCATCCACACAGGCAGGGACACACCCTACTGCAGTTACATGCAGGCTCTCTGTCCAGCCCCTGCATGAACCAACAACAGAATTGCTACAACCAGGATAACTCCCAGGTCCCCAGGCGTGCACCCCCTCTGGAGTATGAACCCAAAATTATACCATATTGCGCTACACAGGGAACTGTACAATGTAAGGTCATAGAGTTTGCCTCCCCCCTCAGTGTGGGGAGGAAATGCAATAAACTTGTGTTAAATCAAGCTAAGAGTTTTTCCCCAGACATTTCACTTAAAGGCACACTGGGTTTAGATTAAAACATAAAATAAGTTTATTAACTACAAAGATGGACTTTAAGTGATTATAAGTGATAGCAAACAGATCAAAGCAGATTACCTAATACATAAACAAAACACAAACTAATCTTAATATACTAAATACGTTGGATATGAATTAGCAGATTCTCACCCTAACTGATGGTACAGGCAGACTTGTAGATTCTTAAGGCACAAGCTGCATTAGCTTTACAGCTTGGATTTCTCAGCTCTTCATACACAGGCTTGAAATCCCTTTAGCCTGGATCCAGCACTTCCCCCAGTTCAGTCTTTGTTCCTCGGGTGTTTCCAGGACGCTCCTTGTGTGAGGAGTTAAGAACCACAGATGAATCCACTCCCTGCCTTATATAGCTTTAGCACACGGTGGGAACTCTTTGTTTCAAAACTTGGTTCCCAGACCGGTTTGTGGAAAAATACTGACGTCCCAAGATGGAGTGCAGAGACATGTGGTCTGGTCACATGTCCTTGTAGAGTTATAGCAGCTATTGCTTACTGGCTGGCCAAAACACCCACAGGAAGGTTCATAGGCGCCCACTCCGTGTGTGCTCCGGGGCTGGAGCACCCATGGGGAAAAATTGGTGGGTGCAGAGCACCCACTGGCAGCTCCCCGCCAGCCCCCCTGCGCCCAGCTAACCTCCGCTTCCACGTTCCGCCTCCGGAGGCGCCGTCCTAGCTAAAGTCCGTGCCTATGGGAAGGTTAAGCTATTCCACGGTCCATTGTCTTTGCTGATGGACCATCAGCCCCGTCTGGCTTCTTCATTATTGTACCTGAAAGCCTGGCTGTGGGTGTTTTCCAGAGTAAGCCCATTTGAATTACAGATCCCTAGTCAATCATCATAACTTCAGATACAAAAATGATACATGCATACAATTTGGATATACATATTCAGCAAATCATAACTTTTCCAATGACATCTTACATAACCCATCTTGCAAAAAAGGAATAATAATTATGCTATAATTATATCATATTATATCATAATATCACTATGAAGAATATGCGGTGCAGTGTCACACCCTGTTCACCTCCCTTCTTGGGACTAGCTCCAGCCATGGAATGGGGTCTGGGTACTGCAGGTTTAGAAATAGACAGGGGTTTAACTCCAGAGCTGTGGGTGTGTCAGCAAGGCCCCCAGAGTGCACAGATCTTGCAAACTCCTAGTGAGGGTGTAAAAATTCCTCTCACCTCCCCAGACATCTACCTCTCCCAAGGGGGATCAGTGACCACATTCCTGTCCTCTTGGATTTCATGTTCCCCCAGCACAGCATGGGCACAGGTTCAACTCCAAGAATGTCCTTTGTGACAAATACTACTCTCCGTATCCTCCATGCACCCTGATCTTGTCTCTTTTCACCCCCTGAGCAGGATTTCCCATTCCCAAACCTGACCTGATCACCCGGCTGGAACGATGGGAGGAGCCATGGGTACCCAATCTCCAGGCCTGCCAGGAAAGGGAGATTCTGAGAGATACCCACATAGGTAAGGAGTTGGTAAAACGGACACAGAAACCATCTGGCGACTGAGGGAAAACATTGAGAATCCCAAAAACGTGGTATGAGCGAGCGCCTCAGTTCTGCTTCATCTCACCCAGGTCAGGGCTGTAGTCAGTATATATCATTCATGGCTCTCCACCCGTCCTGCTAGCTGCAGGCGTTTCCCTCCCTGTGAGTGTTTGGATGGGATGTGGAGGCAGAATCCAATTGTACAGTCTTTGAAAATTTATTGTGTTGGATTTTCCCTTTGTGCTGTTCCTCTTTCTCCCCACCAGAGACAATGACTCCTGCCTGGATTCTCTCTCTCTCTCTCTCCCAGCAGGTGATGAGCGAGAGAGTGAGAAAGAGGAGGATAATCAACATCAGGAATTTCCAGGGAAAGTGGAATCACAGGGGACCTTTGGGAAAAGAGCTGAAGGGAATTTCTCACAGTGCTTGGAACAAGGAAAAGCCTCTGGAAATCAGCACTGGTCAGAGAGGCTATTCAGAAACCAGCTTACCAAGAAAGTGGCTGACTCTATTAAATATGTGGGAGGATGCAAGGATCCTGAGGAAACCACAGCGCAGCAGACAAATCACAAGAAAGAGAAACCCAAACAGTGCCTCAAATGTGGGCAACAATTCATTCTGAGATCACACCTTCTTTCACATCAGATAATCCATCTGGGAGAGAAACCCCATAAATGCTTTGAGTGCGGGAAGAGCTTTAGTCACAGCTCATACCTCACTGCACATTGGAGGACCCACACTGGAGAGAGACCCTATATATGCTTGGACTGTGGGAAAAGTTTCAGTAACAGCTCAAACCTCGCTAAACATCGGAGAATCCACACGGGAGAAAGACCATATAAATGCCCAGACTGTGGGAAATGTTTCATTCAGAAGTCAACCCTTGTTACACATCAGACAACCCACACTGGAGAAAGACCCCATAAGTGCTTAGACTGTGGGAAAAGCTTTAGCCATAGCTCATACCTCATTAGACATTGGGGGAGCCACTTGGGAGAGAGACCCTATAAATGTCTCGAGTGTGGGAAAAGTTTCATTCGGAGCTCGCACCTTATTAGACATCAGAGAATTCATACTGGAGATAAACTTCATCAATGCCTCCACTGTAGGAAAAGTTTCATTGAAAGACCAAACCTTATTAGACATCAGGCAATCCACACAGGAGAGAGCCCCCATAGGTGCTTGGAGTGTGGGAAAAGTTTCACACAGAGATCAGCTCTTGTTACACATCAAGCAATCCACACTGGAGAGAGACCTCATAAGTGCTTGGACTGTGGGAAAAGTTTCATTCAGAGAACAAACCTTATTTCACATCGGACAATACACACAGGAGAGAAACCACATAAATGCTTGGATTGTGGGAAAAGTTTTGCTCACAATTCAGGCCTTACTGTGCATCAGAGAATCCACACAGCAGAGAAGCCCTATAAATGTTTGGACTGTGGAAAAAGTTTCAGTCACAAATCAAATCTTACTAAGCATCAGAGAATCCACACAGGAGAAAGGCCATATAAATGCCTGGACTGTGGGAAATGTTTCATTCAGAAATCAAGCCTTGTTACACATCAGACAACACACACTGGAGAGAGACCCCATAAGTGCTTCGACTGTGGGAAAAACTTTAGCCACAGCTCATACCTCACTAGACACTGGAGGACCCACACGGAAGAGAGACCCTATAAATGCCTCAAGTGTGGGAAAAGTTTCATTCAGAGCTCACACCTTATTAGACACCAGAAAATTCATACTGGAGATAAACCTGATAAATGCCTCCACTGTGGGAAACGTTTCACTGAGAGAACAAACCTTATTAGACATCAGGCAATCCACACAGGAGAGAGCCCCCATAAATGCTTGGAGTGTGGGAAAAGTTTCAATCAGCGATCAAACCTTATTATACATCAGAAACTCCACACAGGTTTTAACCTTCATAAATGCCTTGACTGCGGGAAAAGCTTCAGTAGGAGCTTAGAGCTTACTAAACATCATAGAATCCACAAAGGTGAGACCCTAGAAATACAGTGAAACCCCCCTATAGCACGCCCCGCGATAACGCGAATTCGGCTATAACGCGATCATAAGGTGGCTCCAAGCAAAAAAAAAAAAAAAAAAGCATCCAGAGCGTGCTTCCTCGCCTGGAGCCGACCCTGGCTCCATCTCTTCCCCATCTCCCCCATTCCTTCCCCCCTTCCCCACCTCTTCCCCCCTGCCCCCGCTTCCCCTTTTGGCGAGAAGAGACCGGCTTGAAACTCAATCTAGTCAGTTTCAAGCTGGTCTCTTCTCCCCAAAGGGGAGAAGTTTCAAGCTGATCAGTTTCAAGCTGGTCAAACTTCTCTGCTTTGGCCAGAAGAGAAGAGACCGGCTTGAAACTGACCAGCTTGAAACTGACTAGTTGGAAACTTCTCCGCTTTGGTGAGAAGAGAAGAGACCAGCTTGAAATGGTAAATTTTCGTAACCCCGCTATAATGCGACCCCACATTTATCACGATGGAATTTTTTGGACCCCAATTATCATGTTATAGCGGGGTTTCACTGTAGCTTGACCGTGGGAAAAGATTCAATTTGAGTTCACACATCAGTGAACCACACAACAGAGAGACATTGAAAGTGGGGGAGGCTTCCATTGGTTGCTCCCATAGCATCAGCAAACCCACACAGGGAAGAAATCTCTGAGATGTTCCCAATGTGGAAAATGCTCCAAGTGTAGCTAACACCATATTAGACTGGTCTAAGCAAACTCAAGGCAGAGGATGGGAAGCCCCAATCAGCCCCATCTCCCTGCTGCAGCCTTGGTTGCTGAGCTGATGGGCCACAGGTGTGGGAAGGAAGAGAGAAAAACTTCCCCAGACGCTCCCTCGGCCTGGCTGAAGTTTCCCCCTCTCCCATCCTTCCCAGATGAGATTCCCCCTTCCATGGAGATTAAGAGAAGGACACTTGGGCCAGGCCCCACTTTCCCTCTAGACACCTGTCCCACCCATGGGCTGGGCTACTCCAATTACCTGGAGCTTGAGTTAGTGTCCAGGAAGTGTCCAGAAAGGCTGGTAACTCCTTCCCACCCTAAATCCCCCAGTGCATTGGGTTCTGTGGGATCAAATATTGAGGGACCAGGAGAATCGTTTTGTGCAGGAAACTGGGGATTGAATGGTTGGAGCTTCTGGAACTAGGAAGTATAGTGAGCTGGGCGCTGGGCTATCGAGTGTTTGAGGATCATGGGAAGAGAGGGAGATCACAGCGGTGGAGAGGTGCTGCCTCTGATCATTCCCTCTCTACTTTCTCCCTGCTCCCTCTGCATTCAGAAAGCACCAATGAGAGGAACTAATTTCCACAGGGCGGTAAGTCGATTGAGGTACGTCAGCTTCAGCTACGTTATTCACGTAGCTGAAGTTGCGTATCTTACATCGATCCCCGCCCCTAGTGTAGACCAGGCCTTAGGTTCTCTCTATGGTAGGAAATGTGATCGGGATTAGCCAGCGAATCTCTGTGACCCTCCATCAGATTCCTAGTATAAACTGACCCTGAGCATTTTATCCCCCAGTTAGCAGATCCCCCCATTAGCAGAGTGATGGCTAGTCCCCGAGTTCCCCTTTTGGGGCCAGATTGTCTCATTCCCAGATATTCTCACATTACTGCAGGCCGAGGTGAAAACCATTTATTCATTGTACTTTTTCTACCTTATCGACCAGAATTAACTAGATGCTAAAATATCGGAGCAGTGACAGTAAATGTTGTTCTAGCTTCTGTGCTATTCGAGGGTGATGGGGTGAGTGAGGGATTCCCTTCTTCCCCCACCACCATCACACTCCACCCTTGACACAGTAACCTCTGTCCATGCAATAGAGAGTTTTATCCTCTCCCGCTTCTACCCCTCCACATCCCAAAGGGTCACTTACCACAGTGGCCTTGGGTCTCCATGCTTATGAATCACAGTTTGATTTCTATGATCCTAAATCAGACGCCTGAGGGCTGGAGAAGAAGGTGTCACAGACCTGGGAGTGGGCAGGGAAATCCCAATGACCCTCAAAGCACAGTTTGACCTGTCCAATCTTATAGCCCTGTTTCCATCTATTGGTAAAATTGCTTCTGGGCTTTTTCTAGGCTAGTCCAGATCATTTGTAGATGGGAAGTTTGGGTGGTTTTTTTTTGTTTCTCTTTCTTTTAGCATAATGATGTTATAACTTTTGTAACTAATACACCCAAATAATGAGGTGAGAAGTGAAGCAGGTTTAGCCACTTCAGAAGAACATGGGTACATTTATTTTCCTGATTTTGAGTCTTAAACGATTCTCTGAGATTTCAGTTTATGAATGTGAAAGTGTTTTATAGCCCACCATGTATTGTGAAGGCCGTTTGGTCACATACTTAAATATTAGTTTAATTTGACATGATGTAGCTCAGATTTGTTGAAGACTTCATGAGACAAATATTTTAACCTGTCTAACCCTTTGTCATGAGGTCTTTTGTGTGTTGGAACAATGACAATGATCAATATCTCTCAGCACAAGCACTGAGGGTAAGAGCAAGATTCACAGACTGAAACAGGGAAAGAAGTTATTGCCTGATCCCTGAAGTGATGTGAGAAACAGTGAGGAGGGGGAGAGGGCAGGGCCGGTGCTACCACTAGGCGACCCTAGGCGGTTGCCTAGGGTGCCAGGATTTGGGGGGTGGCACTTCAGGTCCCTCGGCAGCATTTCGGCGACGACGGCAGGATCTTCGACTGCCCGGGTCCTCGGTGGCATTTCGGCTGTGACGGCAGGATCTTCGGCCGCCCGGGTCCTCGGCAGCAGGATCTTTGGCCACCTGGGTCCTCGGTGGCATTTTGGTGGCAGCTTCTCCCTAGGGCGGCAAAAAAGCTGGCGACGCTCCTGGGAGAGGGTGGGAGGTGGGGGATCAGAGCTGGGAAGCTGCTGGGTTTGCTCTTCAGAGCCAGACAACTGAGGCTGAGAACTGTGAACTCCCTGCATCAGAGCCAGAGAGAGATGAGAATAGGTCTATGAGTGTCGTGTGAAGCTTCCTCTGAACTCTAAAGGGTCATGAATGACACCCCACAAAGAATGATGAGATGATGAAGTTGGGTGCAGGCAAGAAGTGAGCTGGGGATGTCAACAGACCTGGCCAGCCTTGAAGCCAGGCTGACCCGAATAATTGAGACCAGAGAGATATGAGGAGTCCTAAACCAGGCTGGTCATCCCTCCCCACTGAATCTACTGCACTGTCCTTTGTTGGGACGAAAGAGGCTGTCTCTGCCCCACTCACCCCACCCTGCATCCCTCCAACCTCAGCTCTTTGGGTTTCCTGCTTTCGGAGTATTTGCTTTTGTGTCTGGGTCCCCGCATCTCTCATGGCTTCTCTGCACTTTCCTACCAGTTTGCAAATGTTGCTGGTGCATGAGGGAGTCAGGTGCAGCTGAGCTGGGCTGTGGGTGGGGAAGGGAGTCTGTCTTTGTTCCTCCTTTGAAATAATAAAGTAGAATTTAGTTTCTCCTGCTCTCAGTGTCCTTTGTTTTGCATTAAATGGCTACCAACTCCAGAGTTAAGATTAAAGTTAAAAACAATACAAACATGGTGTGGGATGGAAATGCACAGTGAGGTCACTCATACAACCTCATCCCTGTCATAGGCTAGTCAAACTTCCCTTTGAGCTAAAACTTGCTGAAATTTTGTCCCCCTCTCCCTGATCCCAGCACAAATCAGTAGTAGTATGATTGGGTTCACAGGGTCATTCTCCTCTCCTTCACCCTGGTGTAAACCAGAAGTAATCCCATTGGAACCCCTTGAACTGTCTACAACAGTGTGAAGTTGTGAGAGGAGAATCAGACCACTAGCCTCTAAGGATATGTCTATACTACCCGCCAAATCGGCGGGTAACAATCGATCCAGCGGGGGTCGATTTATCGCATCTAGTCTAGACGCGATAAATTGACCCCCCGAGCACTCTCCCATCGACTCCTGTACTCCACCACCGCGAGAGGCGCAGGCAAAGTCAACGGGGGAGTGGAAGCAGTCGACTCGCCGCAGCGAGTAGATCTAAATACGTCAGCTTCAGCTATGTTATTCTTGTAGCTGAAATTGCTAACTTAGATCGATTTCCCCCCCCCCCTCCCCAGCCCCCAGTGTAGACCAAGGTTAAGCGTGTTAACAGGAAAGAAAGAGAGAGGCGAGGGGGGGAGAGAGAGAGAGATTCTGATCTCTGGAACGGGTTTCAGCTCAAGACCCCTGTTGTCATAACCTAACCCTCTGTCTCATTCTAGCTTGGGCCCATTTAAATCAATGGGGCCTTTGGCAGTAGTACAGTGAAATACGTGTAAGATTTTGCAGGACTGGGAATTTAGATCGCTAGGTTGTGGAGTTTCTCTCTGCTGATATTTGGCCTGTTCCTCATACCACAACTTTCCCCTTTTCATTCTTGTCTGACTACACAGTAATTGGTCCTATTGATACCAGGATGATTTTTAATACAGTAGCAGCTAGAGACTACACCCAAGAGTAAGGCCCTGTTGTGCTCGGTATTGTATTCTACATACACATCATGAGAGACAGCTCCTAAGGGAAAGAGCTTCAAATCTAAATATACAAAACAGACAAAGTAATGATTCTGTAGGTATCAGGAGCAACTCCATGATTAAGGCCATGCATTTAAAGCAGGTTTCCAACTTCCAATATGTGTGAAAAAAAGATTTTTCTTCACCCAAATTATAGCACTTACACTTAGAGTACAGAACACATAGCCACTGGGAATGAGGAAAATGGCTTCCCTAGCTTCAGTTATCTGTGTATGAGAGAGCTTGGAGGACTTTTTCTATACAGTCTCTTGGTTCATCTCTATGACCCTGGAGGACTCACATTTACAGTCTCCTGCAGAGATGATGTACCTGCTGGTACTGGAGGGGGGACACAATGTAATGGGGGGGGGGGGCACGTGACCACCCCACATATCACCTCTGGGAGGAATGTTCCAACCACACCTCCCTGGGCCAGGGCATCCAAGCCCGCTGGCTCCTGTCGGCTGGGAAGCATGTGCCTCCATGCTAGTGGGGGCTCACAACAACACAGTTTCTCCCTGAAGCTCTTGGGCACTCATGGATGCCTCAGCAGGGGAGGCATGGGACGCAGGTGTGACACAGTACCCCATATTCATCATAGTGGTATCATGATATGATTATAACATGATGCATCTTGTACAAAATGTGTCATGTGAGATGTCTGGAAAAGTTATGATTTGCTGAATATGATTATTCTATTTGTATGCATGTACCATTTTGAATCTGAAGTTATTAATATTATTTATGTGTCTGTATTTCAAATGTGCTTACTCTGGATAACACCCACAACTAGCCTTTCAGGTACAACAGTGAAGGAGCTAGACAGTACTAATAGCTCATCAGCAAAGACAATGGACCAGGCAAAAAGGTCCCTGAGAATCTACTACCCCTTTGGCAGAAATTGTGGGAAATTGTCCATCAGAAACTACAGGCCGTGTTGGACCCTGGGGTCATTCGGTAATCCCTAGTGCTGCCTTTCTCAAACTGGGGGTCCCAACCCAAAAGGGGGTGTGACACTCTGCACCCCATATTCACCCTAGTGGTATGATTATATGATTATGATGCATATTCTACATAATATGCCATGTGAGGTGTCAATGGAAAAGTTATGATTTCCTTATATAATTTTTGTATCTGGAGTTATGAGTATTGACTGTGCATCTGTATTTCAAATGTGTTTGCTCCTGGGTAACACCCACAGAGTACTTTGCATCCAGTCTAGCCAGCACATTGTGAAAGGCCTATTTAAGTTGAATCAAATGGCCCATCAACAAAAACAATGGGCCATTGAAAAGCTTATATTCACCAGATGATCCTTCATGTGAATGCTGTGACAAAGTTCCTCCTCTACCTTGGTGGGTCCTGCGCTTATTGGCGGATTTTGCTTGCCTCAGAGATCTTCCCCTCTAGTAGAATCCACAGTCCAGGTTAACTCCTCCTGTGTCTGATCAGGAGTTGGGAGTTTTGGGGGGAACCCGGGCCCGCCCTCTACTCCAGGTTCCAGCCCAGGGCCCTGTGGACTGCAGCTGTTTAGAGTGCCTCCTGGAACAACTGCACGACAGCTACAACTCCCTGGGCTACTTCCCCATGGACTCCTCCCAATACCTTCTTTATCCTCACCACAGGATCTTCCAGCAGTACGCCCTCTTACTCTCAACTCCTAGTGCCTCTTGCTCCCAGCTCCTCACATGCAACCTCCTTCCACAGCTCCTGACATCCCCCTCACTGACTCACTGGGAGGCTTTTGACTAGTTTCAATAGTTTGATTGGCTGCAGGTGTCTCAATTAACCTCCCTGCCTTCTGGAAAGTTCTTAATTGGCCCCAGGTGTCTTGATTAACCTGGAGCAACTGCCATAAGGTATCAGGGATTTGTTTAGCCTGGGGCTAACATACTGGTTCCTTACCACTTCCCTATAGCCCTCTGGCCAGGAAGGAGGTAGAGGGCTGCTGCTGCTCCTCCTGCTCATCTTGCTGGGGCTGCTGCTAGGCCCTGGGCCCTCCCAGCTGCTGTTTGCTGCTACTGCTGCTCCAGCTTCTCCCCTGGCTGGGCCAGACACCCCTTCCACTACTCTACTCTCTGGTTGCTGGCTGCCTGGCAGCTGAACCCCCGCCCCCGCCCCCCGCCCAACACCTTGGTTGCTCCTAATCTTGCTGCTGCAGCTGCCCCTTGGGGGGAGGGGGCCTGCTGGCCCTCTCCCCAGAGGAGGGGTGTGAGGGGCCCCTGCTCCAGCCGCTGCTGTGACCACCACCAGCTGTGAAGGGTTCCGCCTGGCCACCGGACAACCACCTGGGGTTGCTGGAGCTGCTGCTGCTGCTGCTGCCCTGTTTGCTGCCAGGAAGCTTCTGGTACCCAGAGGAGGAAGACCGGGAAGACCGTCGGCGGAGACTGCAGACCACCGTGGAGGGGGCCTCCAAGAACTGAGTAATCTTTTGAACTGTGCTGTAGTGGTGGGGGTATTGACTGTGTTTGTAGGGGCACAGGGGGTGTGGCGCCGAGCCTGCCCCCTGGTCCACCTGTGCCCCCCCCATAACCCCCACCACCACCGCTGCCCCCTCCACCACCTCTGCTGGCTGCTCACCATCTGCCTTGTGCTACGGCCTCTGGACTTAGCTGCTTCCATGGCCCGCCACAACCTTTTAACATCATTTGGGCCTGCAGCGGCAACCAGCCCTACCCACTGACATTGTGCAAGCGCACGTGGGTGCACGTGCCCCCTCCCATACCCCTTGGACTGACCCTGTTCCCCGCAGCAGCACATCCCTTGCTTTGTCCCTTGCCACCTGCCCCATTTACCCCTTGCAGTTGTTTGCCCCCTTTTTTTGGTCCTAGCCCTTTGCTATTTTCAGTTTTGCCTGCCCCGCCCCCTCCCTCTACAGCCTTGTTTGTTTGCCCTACCCTAGCCCTGAAACTAGTCCCTTGTTTTTCTGCCCCATTCTTAATTGGTTGTCTCCCTCCCCCTGAAACTCCGTTTGCCCTGATTAGCCCCCCACTTTCATGCACCCACGCCCCCTCCCATGCACTTGTGCCCCTCCCCTGTTTAATTTTGACCCTATCTCACTGCACCCCCATGCTGTTATATCATCCCCTCCCCTAGTGCAACAAGAGGAGCCAGATTTCCCATCTTGTGTCGGTGACTGAACCCTACCCCCGCACTAGTCCGAGATAACCCTGAACCCTGTCCCCACTTTTAGTGCCCTCCTCCCCTGCCTGCAGCCTAGCGGAGAGGAGTGGTCACCCCAATTCCTCTCCTCGCCCCCTCTCAAGAGTTTTCCCTTCCCCCCCTGTTCATCATGGCGGGCGACATGGAGGGAGGAGCCCCTCCAGACGGCACAGCCGCCCCTCCTCCGCCTGTTCCCCCGTCACCCTCCCTAGCCTCCACCTCGACTGCCGCTGCCGAACCACCTGCTCTCACCCCCGCTGGGGCACCGGCAGTGGCGGACACTGAAGAGACCTCCGCTGCTGCCACGTCCCTCGCCCTCCCCGATTCTGGGGGAGCCCCCCCAGCTGGCAGGAAGGGCCAGGGTAAAAAGAAGGGTACGGGCCCCGCGACAAAAGCCAGGCCCTCCATGGCAGAGGCAGCCACTACTGCTGCGGCCCTGCCACCAGCCGTGGCGTCCTTCCCTGCTGTTCCCTCTACCAGCTCTGCGGGTGTCCCACCCCCGGCCCCCAGAGCATACGCCCAGGTGGCGGCAACCCCCCCACCTGCCGCAACGTCACCTAACCCGCCCACCGCCTCAGCTACCATCTATAGCAGCCGGGGCCCCTTTCCCACCTTGACCAGGAGGCACGGCGTCCCACGTAGAAACCTATGTGCGGGCATTGGTGAGGGTGGTGGGGCCCACGGCCATCGTAGCGGCCTCCAAAATGTACGGGAAGGTAGTCTTCTTCCTCGCATCGGAGGCCGCGGCCCAAGAGGCGGTGGAAAAGGGCCTGGCGGTGGGGGGCGTGTTCGTCCCATTAGAGCCACTGGAGGACTTCAGTCCTCACTTCCGTCCCTCCCTTCCTCCCCAATGCCGCCCTGTTACCTGCCCTCTCCGCCCTGGGGAGACCCATCTCTGTATTCAGCCCTCTCCCACTGGGCTGCAAAGACCCCGCCCTCCGTCACATCCTCTTGTTCCGCCGGCAGGTGCAGCTCCAAATGCTGCCGGCTGCACGTGACGGGGAGGCGCTTGAGGGGTCCTTTATGGTCCCCTATCACGGGGCCCATTACCGGGTGTACTATTCCACGGGGGAGGCCCGGTGCTACCTCTGCCGGGCGATGGGACACGTCCAGAGGGACTGTCCCTTGGCCCGGCAAGGAGGAGCATCCGAGACCCCCGAGCCCCGGCAGGGCGTCGGCCCTGTCATCGCCGGCGCCCCTGAATGCCCGGTGCCCAGAGCCGCCCCTCCTCCTTCCCAGTCCACCACTGCTCCCACTCGGGCCCTGGGAGTACCTCCCGCAGTGAGCCCAGACGAGCGGGAGAGGCCCGCTGCGAACAGTCTGCTGAGGCCTGTGGAGGAGGGTGAGGCAGGGATATCACCGGGCGTGGGAGAGGGCCCGCCCCAGAGAGACTTTTCTCTCCCTTATGCTGCCCCACCACTACCTCCCCGAGTCCCTAAGAAATCGCCCCTCCCCCCGACCCGACCCTTATTAGCCAGCCCCCAGATGATGCCATGGAGGGCTGGGCCTTAGTAGGTGGAAGGCTCGAGCCCCGCTCCTTTCCACCGATGCGGAAGCCCCCCAGAAGACCAGGAAGGGGGGCACTGAGCCGAGCCTTCCGCTTTGCCCCCGGGCGGCTTTTGTCCGCCAGAACCGGCTGGGAAAGACGTGGCAGCACCGGAAGGTATTACCGCCCCTCCCTCGGAAGCCCCTGATAGAGCCCCTTCTGCCCCTTTTGTCGACCCTGCGTGCCCCAACCCGAGCATCGCTTCAGGTGCCGGCAGGGAGAACCCCGGGGTGGCAGAAGGTGACCTGCCCTCCATCTACGAGGAGATCGAGGCCCTGGGTCTGACCCCAATCACCCAGGGGGAGGACGACCCTTTACCAGCAGGCCTCGATCTCAATGACCTCACCCCGGTGCCCCTTTCCCCCCCTCTCCCCATGCTCCCTCCCCTTGACGGCCGGTTCCGCTCCCACCTCCGAGGATCCCCTGGGCTCTTCCACCTGCCCGGTCACAAGTGACACCTCGCTGACGGCCGCCAAGCCTCCTGAAGCGATGGCCGGTGCCCTGCGGCCGGGACCCGAATCCCAGGGGGTACCCCTCATTGGGGTGGGACAACAGTTCTCCTTCCCAGGCGGGGACCCCGCAAATATCTATCCACCTCCCGATGCCGTGGCTGTAACACAAGCCATCATACTAGAGCCCGGCATCGTGGGGGGTCCCCTTCCCAATTCCCAGATCCCTCAGCCACACCAAGAGAGGCCACCTCCCAGTGGCCCAGCTCCTGCGGCTCAGGATCCTCTACCCGTTCCTCAGCCCGGCCCTGCTCATGTCCCCCTCCCTGCCCCTACTTCTGATCCCTGCCCCGCCCCTGATGCCGTCCCAATCTCCTACACCTCCCATGATGACACTGCCGCCCCTGGGGCTGTCTCCCTCCCCTCCTCGGAGGATGACCCCCAGGGAGCGGCTCCAGTATTTCCTTGTCCCGACCCACCAGAGGCTGCTCCTCTCCCTCCGTCGCCTCCCCCAACTAAGCCGAATTTCGGGTTGGGCCCTAAGGTGCTGGCCCAGCAGGAGCTGCGTCGAGGGTCCGCCCCTTGCCTGTCCGTTTCGGTGGGCCATAGAGCTATGTCAGGGGCCCCTTCTTTCGATAGCCGGGAGCCAGTAACCCCGGCCCCCCATACGCTGCGAGAGGAGCTGCGGGAGTTCCAGGAGAACGTCCGGGGCTCCCGCAACAAAGTACAGCTCGCTCTCCAGCGATGGGGGGATTTCCACCAAATCCTCCGGGCCGCGAGGGCCCTCATGGGGGAGGGTACAAGGACTGGGAAGCAGGCCGCCGTGGCCTACCAATGGGTCCGCCTTTTCTGTGACTCACTACTCACCTACGGGGTGGGTCACGGATTGTTACGCGGCCCGATGGGGGCTGTGAGTGACTCTGCCAGCGAGGATCTCCCCCAGCCCTCCTCATGGCATCTCTCCTCTTCACAACATTGAACACCCGGGGCTGTAGGATGGGTCTCCGCAGGAGCCAGGTGCTCTCCTTCCTTCGGGAGGGGGGGTACTCTGTAGTATTCCTGCAGGAAACCCATACGGATCCAGCCGCTGAAGACAGCTGGCGGCTGGAATGGGGGGACAGGGTCTACTTCAGCCATCTCTCTGTTCACCAGGCTGGAATGGCGACCTTGTTCTCCCCCGACCTACGGCCTGAGGTGGGGGGGGTTGCCGAGGCTGTGCCGGGCCGCCTGCTGCACCTACGGGTCCATATGGAGGGGCTCGTGGTCAATCTCGTCAACATCTATGCCCCGACATCGGGCCCGGAACAACTTCGTTTCTATCAGCAGGCATCCACCTTCCTCGGCACCTTGGATCCTCGCGAGTGCCTGGTCCTGGGTGGGGACTTTAACAACACCCTTGAGAAACGGGACCGCTCGGGGATCGAGCAGTGCCCGGCCGCCGTGGACGTCCTCAGGGAGATTGTCGAACATCACTCCCTGGTGGACGTCTGGCGCGACCACCACCCGGACGACAGCTCAACCTTCACCTTTGTCCGAGTGGAGGCCCATCGGTCGCACTACTCCCGGTTGGACCGCATCTATTTATCACGTTTTCACCTTTCGCGGGCCCACTCCTCCAGCGTCCGGCTGGCCCCGTTCTCTGATCATCATCTCGCTACCGTGACGGCCTCTCTCTGCGCAGAGAGACCGGGGCCGGCCTATTGGCATTTTAATAACAGTTTGCTGGAGGATGTGGGTTTCGTGGCATCCTTCCGGGAGTTCTGGCTGGCCTGCCGAGGGCAGCGGCACGCCTTTCCCTCGGCGCGGCGATGGTGGGATCTAGGGAAGGTACGCGCCCGGCTCTTCTGCCCTGACTACAGAGTGCCGGGAGGCTTCTGCCGTGACTACACCCGGGGCGCCAGCCGACGGAGGGATGCGACGATAGAGCAGTTGGAACGGGAGGTCTTAGAGCTGGAGAGGCATCTGGCCGCCAGCCCTGAGGATCCATCCCTCTGTGGGACGTGCCGGGAGAAGCGGGAGGAGCTCCGGGAACTCGAAGATCATCGGGCCCGGGGTGCCTTCGTTCGATCCCGCATCCGTCTCCTTCGGGAGATGGATCGCAGCTCCCGCTTCTTCTACGCCCTGGAGAAAAAGAGTGGGGCTAAGAAACACGTCACCTGCCTCCTCGCAGAAGATGGCACCCCCCTCACGGATCCGGTGGAGATGTGCGGGAGGGCCAAGGCCTTCTACGTGAGCCTTTTCTCCCCGGATCCGACCGATCCTAACGCTTGCAGAGTGCTCTGGGACGAACTCCCTACGGTCAGCGTGGGCGACCGAGATCGGCTAGAGCTGCCTCGCACTCTGGCCGAGTTTTCGGAAGCCCTCCGTCGCATGCCAACTAATAAATCTCCAGGACTGGACGGGCTGACCGTGGAGTTCTACCGCGTGTTCTGGGACGTCCTCGGCCCAGACCTTGTCACCGTCTGGGCCAAGTCCTTGCAGGGCGGGGTCCTCCCTCTTTCGTGCAGGCGGGCTGTGCTCGCCTTATTGCCGAAGAAGGGGGACCTCCGCGATTTACGGAATTGGCGTCCCGTCTCGCTCCTCAGCACGGACTATAAAGTCGTAGCAAAGGCCATCTCGCTGCGGCTTGGGTCCGTGCTGGCGGACGTGGTCCACCCAGACCAGACCTACACCGTCCCGGGCCGCACCATTCTCGACAACCTGTATATGGTCCGGGATCTCTTGGAGCTTGGGTGTATGGATGGTCTGTCGTTCGCCCTCCTGTCTCTGGATCAGGAGAAGGCGTTCGACAGGGTGGATCACGGGTACCTCCTGAGCACTCTGCGAGCGTTTGGCTTTGGGCCCCAGTTTGTGGATTTTCTCCAGGTGCTGTACGCCTCCGCAGAGTGTCTGGTCAGGCTCAACTGGACCCTGACCGAGCCGGTCAGCTTCGGGCGAGGAGTACGGCAGGGGTGCCCCCTCTCGGGCCAGCTGTACGCTCTGGCGATCGAGCCCTTCTTCTGTCTCCTCCGCAGGAGGTTGACGGGGTTGGTGCTCCGAGAGCCGGAGCTGAGGCTGGTCCTGTCGGCATACGCCGACGATGTGCTCCTCGTGGTCCAGGACCCGGGCGACTTGGTGCGGGTGGAGGCTTGCCAGGCGATCTACTCGGCGGCCTCCTCTGCCCGGGTCAACTGGGTCAAGAGCTCTGGCCTGGTGGTAGGGGACGGGTGGCAGGTGAGCTCCCTCCCACCCGCGCTTCAGGCCATCAGGTGGAGCGCGGGTCCACTGCTCTATCTCGGCGTTTACCTTTCTGCCACGCATCCATCCCCGCCGGAGAACTGGCAAGGTTTAGAGGGCAGGGTGATAGAGCGGATCCGGAGATGGACAGGACTACTCCGGTGCCTCTCCTTTCGAGGGAGAGCACTGGTAATCAATCAATTAGTCCTGTCCATGCTCTGGTACCGGCTCAACACCCTGGTCCCGGCCCCGGGTTTCCTGGCCAACCTCGGGACGTCGATTCTGGAGTTCTTTTGGTCAGGACTGCACTGGGTCTCTGCAGGGGTTCTCCATCTTCCTCTGGAGGAGGGTGGGCAGGGCCTGAAGTGTCTACACACTCAGGTCCATGTCTTCCGTCTCCAGGCCCTGCAGAGGCTCCTTTATGGTGCAGGTAGTCCGGCGTGGAGCGTATTGGCGCACGCCTTCCTACGCCGCTTCCGAGGGCTCCAATATGACTGGCAGCTCCTTTGTCTCCATCCGAGAGGTCTTCCGCGAGATCTCTATGGGCTGCCGGTCTTCTACCAGGACCTCCTCCGGACCTGGAAGCTATTCTCAGCGACCAGGTCCGTGGCGGCCACCGAGGGGGCAGATCTCCTCGCGGAGCCCCTGCTACACAACCCCCAGCTCCGTGTGCAGGTGGCAGAATCCCCCTCGGTGCGCCAGAGGTTGGTCCTTGCAGAAGTCACTAGGGTCGGAGACCTCCTGGACTACGACCAGGGAGACTGGCTGAATCCCCTGATGCTTGCTCAGCGCATGGGGCTCTCCAGACCTTGTACTCCCCGGCGCGTACTTCAGGAGGTGAAGGCTGCTTTGCCGCCCGCTGCTCGGGTTTACCTCGACCGGGTCCTGCGAGAGGGTACGCCCCGCCCTCCCTTCACCCCAAACCCTCCGGACCTTTTTATTGGGCCCCTGCCCCGTGGACCCAACCGGGTCCCCTGTCCCTTCATGGTGAGCCGGCTGCACGAACTGCAGCTGGTCCGCTTCCAGACCGCGCCAAGGAAACATCTATACACGCTCGTGCTCCACATCCTTCATCTCCTCACCCTCACGTCCCGCCCCGATACGAAATGGCGGGACCTCCTGCCACCTCTAGAGGGTGAGAAGCCCCGGTGGGCCAGCCTTTACTCCTCCTTAGTTCCAAGGCCCGCTGGGGATGTCAGTTCGCGGCTCCTTCACCCCTATCCCCGACACATGTCCCTTTTGCGGCGTGAGGGAGACCCTGGCGCACATTTATCTGGAGTGCGCCAGGCTGCGGCCCCTGTTCCGGCTCCTCTTAGACATTTTGTTGAGGTTTTGGTTGCACTTTTCCCCTCACCTTTTTATTTATGCACTTCCAATCCACGGCCCCACGAAGTCACGGGACCTCCTGGTCAACCTCCTCCTGGCCCTAGCTAAACTGGCCATCTACAAAACCAGGGTGGGGAGGTTGGCCGATGGAGGCTCCTGTGACTGTGGGGCCTATTTTCGATCCTCTGTTCGTTCACGCATCCAGGCAGAGTTCCTCTGGGCAGCGTCCACTGGCTCCCTTAACACCTTTGAGGAGCAGTGGGCGCTGTCCGGGGTTCTCTGCTCGGTGTCCCCATCCGGTTCACTTCGTTTGACCCTTTGACCGCACTCCCGTTCCTGTTTTTTCTTTTTTTGTCCCCCGGAATCACTTGGTATCCAGGTCCTGTGGATTCCTCCCCTTAGGCTGAAGGGGGGGATCCTTTAGCAGCCCGCCCACTTCCCGGATCCCAATAGGAACATACTGGTTCCTTACCACTTTCCTATCGCCCTCTGGCCTTGCCCCGTCACAATGCTTTAGTCAGGGTATGAGTAGTGGGTGCTAAAACTCATTGAAGCATGCAAAGGCATGTGATTAGATCATGTGATACTGGACTCCATCTTGTTCCTTCTACTTTTCCACAAACTGTGCTTGGGGGGCTTGGCTTAAAACTAGGGTTACCATATTTGAACATTCAAAAAAGAGGACACTCCACTGGGGAGGGGGAGTATTTGCACCAGTATCTACCCACTCACGTTGTATTAGTGTGTTGTTATACTGTTATATATGCTGTGCACTACATGTCGTCTATATTGAGTATATATAAGCAAAAGTGATATGGCCTCAAAAGTGAAGTTTAATTATTTAAAGTTTACTGTACTTCTTTATATGTAGTGAGTCCTTTCTGCACAGACACTAAGAACTCTGCTGGAGGCCGGGGTCTTGTTCTTCTACAATGCTTCCAGGACCCTGCTTCCGTCTATGACTGCACAGCTCCACGATCCTCAACCACATCCTCTGCTCTGCCCTGGTAAAAGGGGAAGGGAGCATTTGGCTTTCTATCCTTACTCAAGCAAAACTCCTCTTGCAGGCAATCTCTGACTCGCAATGAACTAGAGTCAGGTCTATGTGCAAAATAACACCAAATAATGATCCCTTGTAAAACATAAAGTGGAAAAGGATGTCATCAGAAAACTCAGCGATGGTGGACAAATTCAGGGGTTTATCTAGCTGGTGAGATATACACTTTAATCTATTTACATGATACACCAATTTAGATTTCCTCAGACTCACACCTACGTATTGGCATGAACGTCTAGCCCCTTACACGTCATCTCTCAGTCCAGCCCAGTCTGTCTGAAGCTTGGTGCTAGCAAAATAAACTCTCCTGCAACATTAACCTGTATGTTCTAACATGGCACAACTCGTGATTCTACAGTGATTCCATACTGCAATATGCTCAAATATTACTGGGTGGAGGGGGAAAAACCCATGACATATTTCCCAGCGCTACTGACTTGGAATGACTATCGCTCATGCCACACCCCCACACTTGAAACAGTCTCCCTTGTGTCAAATAGCCTCTGTCTTCCTGCAAATCCCTCCTTCAAACCCACGCCTGCTGCAAATCCTCCCCGCACTGATCCCTCTCATTGACTGTACCCCAGGGCTTCTTCTGTGATTGAACTGTAGCTCCATTGCACTTGTCAGACTCTGCAAACCTTTTGCATGGGGAATTCCCTCTGATGTCAACAGACTTTACACACACAATGGACTTGAGGAATCAGACCTTTACATTAGCAGGTGTTTGGAGGAGGGAGCCCTGCTTGCTTGCATGCTTTACAAAGGGACTTGTACACGTATTATGATAAATCATCAGGGACCAAAGGGTAATAGACTTACACCGGGGTTTCATTTGGCCCAATAATTGTGTACATTCCTCTAACTCTAGTCCATATATACCTTGAGTGGCAATCCTGTTGTTGCCTACAATAGATGAATTTGGCCTATGGTCCATCAATTATTATTCATATTTCAGTAGAGCCTAGGCGCCCCAGCCTAGGCCCCCCCATATTGCTAGGCTCTGTACAAACACAAAACAAAAATAGGGTTCCTGCATCAAAGAGTTCTGACCAGCCAGGCTTGTACACAGAGATAATGCAATTTCACATGGGCATATCTGTGCCTTTCTCCACTCCCCTCAGACTGTTTTAGCAGCGCTTTGCAGATTCCACACAACTTCTCAGCTAAATATGTTTTTTAATCTGTTAGATCTAAGGTATTTATAGGGGAAAATATACAATGAGCTCGCTACCAAGACTGGAAAAATTAAAGCAACGTCTCATAATCAAAGCTTACACCACTCTTGGAAGAAAGGACGGGTGGAAAACTTTGATGTGTTGAGAACTGTGTTCTGCCTCAATAAGAGGCGTTCACCTGAAATGCTCTGCAGAGCTCCAGAAATTTAACAACCCTGCCCCTCACCATTACAGAATTGCTGTGGCCTGCTGAGCAGAAAACGCTGAGAAATAAATATCGGAGTTAACAATAAGATCACCACGGATCCGGACCAGACAAGCCCCCTGATTGCAGCCAGCAGTACTTCCTCATGCATCCCAGGCCTCCCAGCAGCAGCTGCTTTTCCTGGCACTTAATTATTCGTGCAACCAGTTCCCACCCAGGGGACACAGAAATGCAGGAAGCCTGCAATCAAAGTGTGTGTATGGGGTCGGGGGAGGGATAACACCACATCTTTCAATAATGACACATGAATGGGAAACCCATGGCTGGGGAGGAAGGGGGGTTGGCAGGGAGGGGGAATGCAAACAGGTTTCTACCCGGGGTGGGGGGGTCGATCTACGATACGCAACTTCAGCTACGTGAATACCGTAGCTGAAGTCGGCGTATTGTTGATCGACTTACCTGGCCGTGAGGACGGCGGCGAGTCGATCGCTGCCGCTCCCACGTCGACTCCACTTCCGCCTTTCACGGAGGTGGATTTCCGGAGTTGACGAGGAGCGCTTTCGGGGATTGATTAATCGCATCTAAACGAGACGCGAAAAATCAATCCCCGATAGATCGATTGCTACCTGCTAATCCGGCGGGTAGTGAAGACAAGCCCTGGCCAGTATCAAGCAGAGGGCTGAGAAAGGCTCTCGGAGGGGAAGAAAGGGACACAGAAGTGGACCTATGCAAAGGACCCGAAAAGGAGGGGGGAGGGCAAGCTGCCTTATCTCTTCTAGCGCCTCTCTCACACCTGGCGCTCCATAGTGGACACTGTCTGCTGCTGCAACAGCGAGAGGAGGAGGCAGCCAGCGGAACAGACCCAAAACGGCGCCCGGGCTTTGGATCAGGTCATGCCAGCTCCCGAGCTCCGCGCTGGGACCTGCGGTCATCTGTGGAGTGGGCGCTGGACCCGGGGGTGGGAGGGAGGCATGATCTGATCTGGGCACCGCTTTGGGTCCGTCCACTGGCTGCCTCCTCCTCTCGCTGTTGCTATGGAGCACCAGGTGTGAGAGAGGCACTAGAAGAGGTACGGTAGGGTTACCATACGTCCCTATTTTCCCGGACATGTCCAACTTTTGGGGGGAAAATAATGGCAAAATCCCGGACTTTTTTAGTTATTTAAAAATTCCTCCCAGACGGCGATTTAAGAACAAAAAAGCCGGACATGTCTGGGAAAATACAGACGTATGGTAACCCTACTTAAAACAAAGAAATTCCCTCTACGTCGAAGAAGCTATAAAAGGGTGAAGTGACATCAGCACAGGGCCTCACTCCCCCTACAACACAACACCCGAGGAACAAAGACTGAACTGGGAAAGGGGGGTCCCAGGCGGTAAAGAAGAAAGCCTGCCTGTGTATGGTAGCTTGATGGACTGTTTGTATTATCTAACAGTACGACACACTGCTTGATTGAAATCTGGTCCAGTCTATAGGATTTAGATTGCATTTTATTTCCTAAGTAATCTGCTTTGATCTGTATGCTCACTACTTATAATCTATCTGGTTGTAGTTAAAATACGTGTTATATTTTTTGCTAAAACAGTATGTTTTGCTAGAAGTACTTGGGGAATTTGCTCAGGAACAGGGGCTGGTGCATTGTCCTCTCCACATCGAGGGAGGGGCGGATTGGGTAATAACTTATACTGGTCGGGCTTTTGACCAGGACAAGACAGTACAGCTCTTGGGTTCCAAGCTGTGGAGCTAGGAGGAAGCTTTCATGTAACTGCAGCGGAGTGTCCTTGCCTGTGTAAAGATGTGTGCGAGTGCAGGACTGGGAGTGGTCTGTAGCTTGTCACAGCAGCATAGTGTGAGAGGGAGTCCAGGCTGGTGAGACAGAGAGCTTAGTGGTACCCCAGTTCCAGGTTCCATCTGAGAGTGGGGGATCCCATCAAAATGATGTGACAGAATCAATGTCAGACATCTGAAGTTGCAAAATGAATTGGAATTTCTTCCTCAAGTTTGTGAAATTTTGAAAAAGGAAATGATATCTGGACAAAGGAAAGCCCCCCAAAAGGATTGGGCCAATTCTTGATTCATTTGCAGATGAGCCACAGCTCAATAAGAAAGAAAACATACCAAATTACAGGGAATATCAGAAAAATGTCATGCTGTAGCAACTAGGAAAAATTGTACTGGCAGTTCCAGCATCACAAGTGAGTGTTGAAAGAAAATTTCCAGGCCTCAACTGTATCCTTTCACTGCACAGGTCCAATACACCAAAGCAAATATTTAAAGATGTTATTGTAGGTTACTCAAACAAATTGTTCATAAAAATGTGTTTATTTGACAACACAAAAACACTAGGAAAACTCATGTAAAGTTAAATACGTCAAAATCAAACGTTTCTATTTTATGTTTTAGCTCTCTTTTTTTAATTTACCACCACTAAGATTGAAATAGGATTTAAACTGGTAACTGAACTTTTATTTTGGGGTGGCTCGAACTGGAAATGGAACTGAACATATTGAAAGTAAGGGAACCAAACCGAAATAAACACCAGTTGGACTCCTTGTCTGCTGTTGCTAGCAGTGACTCTGGTTTGACACAGAATCCTGCATGGAAATCAGAGCAGAGCCCTGTTCAGTCCTGTCAACCCCAAACATTTAACATGCAGGAACAGAGGCCCCCAAAATAATGAGATTGATTTATTTAAGACAAAGACTAAATTGGGACTACGGCTGTGTATGTACCCACAGTGCAGGGGTGGGAATATTTGCCTTGTAAATTTTGAGCCCTTAGGAGGAAGTCCCCTGGTCACCCACTCCCAGTGTTTTTTTTGACCATTTCTAGGGAAAAAGATGCCCTGCTGGGTGGGGCAACCTCTCCCACTCCCCTACCCCATGGGCAGAGAGAGCTACCACTGTATCTCTCACCATCTCTCTCCCTTCCCCCTACCCTCTGGCTCTCCCTTCACCAGCCACTCTCCCCTTGCAATCATATTCTCCTTCCAGCCCCACCTCAGTCCCCTCTCCCCACACACACCCTTTCCTTCTCTTTATCCCCCACACTCAAAGTCTCCCTCTATTCCAGCTCTGTTCTCCTGAGCACAAAAATTCTCCCCCTGCCCCTAATTTCTGTGTATTCCCTCAGCCTCCCTTCTGTGGACCCACATCCCCATGGCCCCATCCCATCCCTTGCACCCCTGTTCTCCCCCCTCCTGCACCTTCACACATCCCTGTTCACCATCCTTCTATCCACTCATACATCCCTGTTGACCCCTCAATGCTCTCTGGCTCTCAGAGCCCCCTTTTGAGCCCCCTTCCATCTCTCACCCTCCTCTGGCTCCCTACATGTTGCTATCCCACCCCCAATCCCTTATATTCACTGCAAACCTGTGAGCAGCCTGGGGCATCCCCCTGCCCTTGCAGACAGGCTGCAACCAGGAGGGGAGGGGGATGGTGGGCAGGTCTCACCTTCTGTCCACGTGGGGCACTGCCTGGGAGCAAGGCTTTGGTTCCCAGTAAGGGGGGGGCTGGGGTTCCTGCACTGGGAAAGTCTCTCGGGGAGCAGTGGGAATATTCCTCCCTTGATAGGAAACCTCCCCCATCCGCAGCCAGGGCTCTGGGGTCCCCAGCAACAGGAGCCAAGGCCCTGGGGTGGCCTTCTCCAGGCATTGGGATGCACTCTGTCTTTAAGGGCATATATCCCTGGGAAATAGGAGCTAAGATCATGTGAAAGGGGGGGAAGAAAAGCCCCTCTGCCCACACCGTTTTTGCAACCACTGCAACCGGATCACCGCATCTGGGGGAACTTTTATCATAGAATATCAGGGTTGGAAGGGACCTCAAGAGTGCATCTAGTCCAACCCCCTGCTCTAAACAGGACCAATCCCCAACTAAGTCATCCCAGCCAGGGCTTTGTCAAGCCAGGCCTTAAAAATCTCTAAGGAAGGAGATTCCACCACCTCCCTAGGTAACCCATTCCAGTGCTTCACCACCCTCCTAGCGAAAAAGTTTTTCCAATATCCAGCCTAAACTTCCCCCACTGCAACTTGAGACCATTACTCCTTGTTCTGTCATCTGGTAACACTGAGAACAGTCTAAATCCATCCTCTTTGGAACCCCCTTTCAGGTAGTTGAAAGCAGCTATCAAATCCCCCCTCATTCTTCTCTTCTGCAGACTAAATAATCTCAGTTCCCTCAGCCTCTCCTCATAAGTCATGTGCTCCAGCCCCCTAATCATTTTTGTTGCCCTCCGCTGGACTCTCTCCAATTTTTCCACATCCTTCTTGTAGTGTGCGGCCCAAAACTGGACACAGTACTCCAGATGAGGCCTCACCAGTGCTGAATAGAGGGGAATGATCACATCCCTCGATCTACTGGCAATGCTCCTACTTATACAGCCCCCAAAGCCGTTAGCCTTCTTGGCAACAAAGGCACACTGTTGACACATATCCAGCTTCTCGTCCACTGTAACCCCTAGGTCCTTTTCTGCAGAACTGCTGCCCAGCCACTCGGTCCCTAGTCTGTAGCAGTGCATGGGATTCTTCCGTCTTAAGTTCAGGACTCTGCACTTGTCCTTGTTGAACCTCATCCTCTCTCTTCCTTCCTATTCCTGGGTTTTCCTTTCTGCCTGAGTCTGGCAGTGCCTGTACCCTGTTCTTAACCCCTCCTCCTACCCACAGTTATCGGGCGGCTCCCCCCATCCCCTTCTCCCTAATTGTTACTGTCCCATCCTTCACCACATGGAGGCTGGCTTCATATGCCCTGCAAACAATGAGACCTGGTAGCAGCGTTCCTGGGCACAGGGCATGGAATCGCAGCCAGCTGCGCTGAGAGCAGCCTGGGGCCAAACCCTCCCCCTGCAGCCAGTGGTGGGGGGCGGGGAGGCAGCAAGAAGGAGCGATGGGAAGGTCTTTCTTACCTTCACTCCAAGTGGTGCCTGGGAGCAGGGTCTGGGGCCCAGGAAGGGAGGTCCTGGTCAGGTTGCGGTCTCTGCACTGGGAGAGTCTCCTGAGAGCAGCAGGAATGTTACTCCTCAATATTAACCTCTCTTGGCTGCAGCCAGGGCTTCAGGGTCCCAGCAGCAGGTGCCAGGGCTCAGGGAGCTTGCAAGAAGTGTGGGAAACCCAGAACGCCTCAGAAGCACTGCAGGGAGTGAGATTCACTTCCTGCTGCTGGGACTTTTAGTGTCCCCTGCCATCGCTCCCAGTGCCACATCCCAGCTGCTCCTGGGTCCTACTGATCAAGTGGTTGCTCTGCAGCCCCCCTACCCTGGACCCTGCCTCCTGGAGGCCCCACATCACCTAGACATGGGCAGCTTCTCTCAGCATTAAGGGGGAATTGTGCACTGAAGTCACTGTGTCAATGGGCGCGCTCAAAGGAGACATTGCCAAGTCTCACAAGAATAAAAAATGTCACTGCCTTTTAAAATTACCCCAACTCCTTTCAAGCAAGCCCAAAACAAGCCCTTTCCACAGAGAGTGGAGTGGGAGTGTTGATACAAATTCCATACTTTTTTTTAGTAATAATGTAAGTACACACAAATGTAATATTTTAATATTTTTAATGTGTAACTAAATGTTGTATGCTGCAAAAACTAGAACTGAAAAAGGTCATTCTTGGTCTCTCCATCCTCCAGGTTCTCTGTAGGCTCAGTGTGGTACATTCCCCTGTTGAACCACTGAAGCATATCCTGGTGTGGGACAAAATCCTTATAAGAAATCCCCAGTCTTCTTAACCCATAGCGACATGCAGTAAACTGCTCAGAGTCCGGTGACCCATCCTGTTCCAGTGCTTCAACTTCATATTGTTCATCTGAGAGAACACTCATTCCACATCAGCATTACTCAGAGGCATGGCAGAAAGTGCAAACAGGGCTAGCTCTTTAAAGCACTGTTCACCGCTGGCTTGAAAATTTTATACCTCCACCCAGAACTGCTCTGCGTGTTTGTCATCTGCGTGTGACGCTCTGTACCTCGGGGGAACACCCAGCATCCCCATGTTCATCCCTGTAAAATTATTGTGTGGTATCCAATGCAAAGTTTGTCATGTCGGGTGTCTGCGAAGGCTCATAATGTACTGAGCATTGTTTTTATAGTGATGTTATAGTTATGTTATGGGTTATAATTTCATGTATATAGTTATGAGGCTGAAAATGTATCCTCGTGGCTTACAGAAAGCCCAGACAAAACACTCCAAGAGCAGAGAGGCAGTTCACACCTCATCAGGGCAGGTATGGGACAAACCCAGCCCAGCCTCACAGGAACAAAAGACACTGGTCTAGACAGCAACAAAAGAATCTCTGAGCTTCTCGAGTGAGTCACCCACCTTCCTATGGTCAGTTTGGAACTGCAAAGAGGTAATGCTCACCTGACTCTGAAGTGGGGGGGGGGGCAAAGCCAAGAGGGAAGAAAGGACATGATAAAAGGGAGAGACATTTGCCATGCTCTCTCTCTCTCTTCCACCTACATCTACAGACACCACATCAAGTGACTGAAGCGCTGATCAAAGGGGAGTGCCTGGCTGAAGAGCAATCAGCCAGCCTGTGATGAGAAGCATCTACGTTTGTAAGGGCACTGAAAGTGTTACGATCAGTTTAGAATGTGTTTTGCGTTTATTTCAGTTGACCAAATCTGTCTTGTTATGCTTTGACCTATAATCACTTAAAATCTATCTTTATAGTTAATAAATTTGTTTGTTTATTCTATGTGAAGCAGTGCATTTGGTTTGAAGCATATCAGAGTCTCCCTTGGGATAACAAGCCTGGTACATATCTATTTCTTTGTTAAATTGACAAATTCATATACGCTTGCAGCGTCTAGTGGGCATCGCTGGGCATTGCAAGACGGAGGTTCCTAGGGTTGTGTCTGGGAATGGAGATATTGGCTAGTGTCATTCGGTTGCACAATCCAAGGAGCAGCTTACATGCCAGAGGCTGTGCGTGAACAGCCCAGGAGTGGGGGTTCTCCCAGCAGAGCAGGGTAAGTAAGGCTGGCTCCCAGAGTCAAGGATTGGCGTGACTTAGCAGATCCGGTTCAGATAACACCAGAGGGGAACGTCACAGTGTGCTCGCTCTTCCATTCCTGGAAATGAATGGCTTGATACTGTTCATCCAAGGCTCCCAAGTCACCTTCAGCATGGAGATGGTCACTACTTGAGGTTTTCCCTCAGAGAGAATAGCTGATGGAATGAACACTGACATAGATTTCCACAGATTAATATGTGCTGGAAGTCTCAACTGTACTTGTTTAGCAGTGTCAGGAAGTCTCGGCAGCTAGACTTTAGATTACCTTCAACAGCGTTGTCAAGCTTTGCATCCCCTAAAGCAACCGTAAACAGTACACCAAAATTAACAGCACACAGTGGCAAGTGGCTGGCTGGGTCACTCAAATCGACTTCAAGGAATTTACCATCAGATACAGGGATCCTCTCTGAAAACAACACTCTTGATATAAGAATATGAAATAAAGACTGGAGGCAGTCCAGCATTTTGAAGGCATTACCACCAGATTTGAGTTGGAACAGTTTATTGATTCTTGCAAATTCCTGCAGAATTGGTGTTAGAAACTGTAAATACAGTTTATTAATAGGGTCACAATACACATTGTGACAAAGTTCCTCCTCTACCTCGGTGGGTCCTGCGCTTATTGGCGGATTTTGCTTGCCTCAGAGATCTTCCCCTCTAGTAGAATCCACAGTCCAGGTTAACTCCTCCTGTGTCTGATCAGGAGTTGGGAGTTTTGGGGGGAACCCGGGCCCGCCCTCTACTCCGGGTTCCAGCCCAGGGCCCTGTGGATTGCAGCTGTTTAGAGTGTCTCCTGGAACAACTGCACGACAGCTACAACTCCCTGGGCTACTTCCCCATGGACTCCTCCCAACACCTTCTTTATCCTCACCACAGGATCTTCCAGCAGTACGCCCTCTTACTCTCAGCTCCTAGTGCCTCTTGCTCCCAGCTCCTCACATGCAACCTCCTTCCACAGCTCCTGACATGCGCCCCTCACTGACTCACTGGGAGGTTTTTGACTAGTTTCAGCCAGCCCCTGATTGGCTGCAGGTGTCTCAATCAACCTCCCTGCCTTCTGGAAAGTTCTTAATTGGCCCCAGGTGTCTTGATTAACCTGGAGCAACTGCCATAAGGTATCTGGGATTTCTTTAGCCTGGGGCTAACATACTGGTTCCTTACCACTTTCCTATAGCCCTCTGGCCTTGCCCCGTCACAACATCTGCTACAGAACTTCTGCATGATAGCACTGTTGTTGATCTTTGCTTAGTTGGAAATGCAACTTTAACACATCTCACTGATCTAGAATGCACACACTACAATCATAAATGGAGAACCATTTAGTGGCTGATACCCGAACGAGCTTCAGTGGCATATGCAGCCGACGAAGTGGGTATTCACCCACGAAAGCTTATGCTCCAATACATCTGTTAGTCTATAAGGTGCCACAGGACTCTTTGTTGCTTCTACAGATCCAGACTAACACAGCTACCCCTCTGATACTTCAGTGGCATGTTACAGTGATTTATCAGTTGTTATATCTTCCCATATTCACACTGTCTCAGGAGGCTATGAGAAATCCAGCTATAGGAATGGGAGACTAAAAACTCTAGATTGCATGGCAGTGCTTTACTGACACACAGTTGGATTGAGGGACATACACATTTGATCAGCGTGAGATTCTCATTCCTTTCAAGGAGATGTGTGTAGATGGAATTTTTCTTCCCGACCGTGACACTACAGCTGTCAGACCCCAAGGGTCGGTGCTGGGGCCGGTTTTGTTCAATATCTTCATCAACGATCTGGAGGATGGTGTGGACTGCACCCTTAGCAAGTTTGCAGATGACACTAAACTGGGAGGAGTGGTTGATACGCTGGAGGGTAGGGACAGGATACAGAGGGACCTAGACAAATTAGAGGATTGGGCCAAAAGAAATCTGATGAGGTTCAACAAGGACAAGTGCAGAGTCCTGCACTTAGGACGCAAGAATCCCATGCACTGCTACAGACTAGGGACCGAATGGCTGGGCAGCAGTTCTGCAGAAAAGGACCTAGGGGTTACGGTGGACGAAAAGCTGAATATGAGTCAACAGTGTGCCCTTGTTGCCAAGAAGGCTAACGGCATTTTGGGCTGTATAAGTAGGGGCATTTCCAGCAGATCGAGGGACGTGATTATTCCCCTCTATTCGGCACTGGTGAGGCCTCATTTGGAGTACTGTGTCCAGTTTTGGGCCCCACGCTACAAGAAGGATGTGGATAAATTGGAAAGAGTCCAACGGAGGGCAACAAAAATGATTAGGGGGCTCGAGCACATGACTTATGAGGAGAGGCTGAGGGAACTGGGATTGTTTAGCCTGCAGAAGAGAAGAATGAGGGGGGATTTGATAGCTGCTTTCAACTACCTGAAAGGGGGTTCCAAAGAGGATGGATCTAGACTGTTCTCAGTGGTAGAAGATGACAGAACAAGGAGTAATGGTCTCAAGTTGCAGAGGGGGAGGTTTAGGTTGGATATTAGGAAAAACTTTTTCACTAGTAGGGTGGTGAAGCACTGGAATGGGTTACCTAGGGAGGTGGTGGAATCTCCTTCCTTAGATGTTTTTAAGGTCAGGCTTGACAAAGCCCTGGCTGGGATGATCTAATTGGGTTTGGTCCTGCTTTGAGCAGGGGGTTGGACTAGATGACCTCCTGAGGTCCCTTCCAACCCTGAGATTCTATGATTCTATGATTCTAATCCGAATATATCTGCTGAAATCCAGACCAACACTGTCAAGAAACTGAATCAGTGCCGTGGCAATTGCTTCTGCTGTTTCACCTTCCAAACTGACTAGTCCCAAAAATGTAGACACAAATTTGTTTAAGGACGAGCTGAAGTAGTGCAATACAATGCAAAGCTGCTTTACTGCAGCAACATCTGTGCTCTCATATATAACCAGTGAATACTGAGACTCACCAATGTCTTTGATGAGGTCAGAGAACATGCAGGGAGGAATAATATTGTTTATTAATGCTGTGCATTTTGTGCAATGCAGACTTACATCTCTCTTGAAAGCTAATCCAACAAGTTTCCCAAGGTTAGGGTGACCAGATGTCCTGATTTTAGAGGCGCAGTCCCGATTTTGGGGTCTTTTTCTTTATATAGAGTCCTATTATTCCCCCACCCCCTGTCCCAGTTTTTCACACTTGCTGTCTGAAGGTGATCCATGGAACTAACCACTGAGTGCCAGGCAATGTAGCAGGCCCATTTTAGCTCCTCTTGGTGCATCGTAGTTGAAGGTTTTGATACTGTAAAACCAACATGTCAGGTGCATAGAAGAAAACTGTGTTGCATTTCTTATATGTTTGTTTGTCCCTGCATATTGCACAAGATCTGCATGATGTGCACAAATCAGGGCTACAAAATGTGCATGCTACTTTACTGTCATCACTGACCACAGGCCTTAACCCATCTTTCAACTCCTTTTCTTTTTCCCAGGCTCTTCTGAATTTTTTTCCATACTTTGCCCATTTTCTTGGCAACATACTGGTCTTTTGTTGGCTGAGCCTCAAAATGGCATCCAAGTGTGCCTAAATTGGAGCATGATAGGATGCGTCAAGTGGGTTGGCCAAAAGGTTCACAAATTTGCCCCCACCTACTGTCACGGAGTGACCTGGCGATGCTCTGGAACTACTCCCTACGAAACCAGTCAGGACTCTGGGGGAACATGCCTTCTCTCTCTGAGCATACTGTCTCTGGGCCAAGAAGCGTACACAGCTTCGGCCTTCCTGGGTCTGACCTCGGAGCATTCAGCATCCCCTTTTCACACCTGCACAGGTGGGGCTCCTGGGGAAGCCAGAGGGCCCTGCACCCCAACTCTGCAGTCAGATGTGAGGGGGGAGGGATAGCTCAGTGGTTTGAGCATTGGCCTGCTAAACCCAGGGTTGTGAGTTCAATCCTTGAGGGGGCCATTTAGTGATCTGGGGCAAAAAATTGGGGATTGGTCCTGCTTTGAGCAGGGGGTTGGACTAGATGACCTGCTAAGGTCCCTTCCAACCCTGATATTCTATGATTCTATGACTCTCAGCCAGCATAAAACAAAAGGTTTCTCTGTCGACAGGACCACAGTGTAGAACAGAGCTTGTCATTACAGACATCAGTGACTTTCAGCCAAGTCCATCTTGGGAATCCTGGGCCAGACATCCTGGATTCCCCCTCTTCCAGTCCCCCTATGCAGCCTCCAGCCACCCGACTTCTGACACCCTCCTTCATGCCCCTCCTCCTTCTCTTTGTCTCGCTTCCTGGGCCAAAGGTGTCACCTGGTCGCACCCATCTTCTGGGTCTCAGATTACATAGGTGAAAATAGCTGGGCAGTCTCACCTGCCCTGAGGGCCTCAGCAACATCACACACCCAATTCCCACCACCTAAGTATTGGAGCAGTACACAGGGAAACTAAGGTACACACAGTATTAGTATGGGACAGTAAGACTCACATACAACATAACAAGATGAATAAAACCCCACTTCATCACACCAACAAAGGAGCTTGGGGGAGTGGGACTTGCATGCAGCATTTGGCCTGCTCCCCTCTCCACCCACCGAGCAAGTAGCTTGGGGGGAGGGGCGAATAGAGGAGTGGGAATGCATCTGGCCCCTTCCCCGCACCCAACCAGCAAGGAGCTGGGCAGGGGGCGGGGGGGGGGGGGCACACGGGAATGGGACTTGCAAGCAGCATCTAACCCCTTCCCCACACACCCACTCAGGTTTATTCCAGGCCCGTGCCTAGCCTGAGACAGCTGGGATCATGCCCAGTACCAGATTTGTAGGCACTTGGAGGATTTAAATGACAGAAATTTAGGTGCATAGGCTCTTTAGACACCTTCAGAGTTAGGCAACAGCTGAGTGGGGGGGAGGCATCGAGGATCAGTGGCATCTAAATATCAGAATTAGGTACCTAAAGCGAAAGTAGCAGTGAGGCACCTAAATTAGCCCCTGGTGCCTAACCTGCTTTGATAACCCCTATCTGCATCCTCAGGTGCTTAATGCCTTAAAAAATACAACCCTAAGTCATTTTGGAAAAGATGCTTTTGAAAAACTTAACCAAAATCTAATGTGCTTTAAAAATCAGTTTAATATAATCTGGGCTCACAAGCACTAAAATACTTTAATCAGTACAGTATGGAGCTTTGAATGGTATCACTCCATGGCAGGGTCTGACAGTCGGTGCTAAACTGAACAGACCCAATGATAATGATTATTGCTAAAGCCAGTAGCAGATTTACTTTTCTCAGAAAATGTGTTCTGCACTCTAGGAGTAAGTGCTGTAATTGTGGGGAAGAACAATCTGTATTTGTCAATAACAGAAGTTGAATACCTGCTTCAAGGGCAGAGCCTCATTCTCTCAGCAATCTGGAGGTGCTGCCCCCTCCCCTCATCAGTCCTCTTGGGGCATCACGTGTAGCCCATTAGATTACAGAGTCACTCCTGACATTTACAAAATCATTAAGTTGGTTGTTCTGCATATTGAGACTGTAAGCTTTTTCTCTGAGGAGCTCTGTCTCATGATGTGTATATACAGCACCTAGCACAATATGGCTTTAATCTTCTGTGGAGCCTCTGGCTGCAGCTGTATTACAAATAATCATGGTATTAACTCAGCCATGATTATTTTGTAGCCAGACAAGAATGAATTTGGGGAAAGTTGTGGTATGTGGAACAGGCAGAGTATCAACAGAGAGAGACTCCCAAACCTACCAGTCTAAACTCCCAGTCCTGCTAAACCTCATTCACATGTTCAATTTTACTACTGCCAATAGCCCCATTGATTTAAATGTGCTTGAGCTAGAATTAGGTAAGTGGTAAGGTTGAGAGAGCAGGAGTCTTGAGTTGAAATATACACACATACACACACACACACATTGTATGGGTGACCTCGCTGTGCATTTCTGTACCAGACCATGTTTGCATTGCTTTTACGGTTAACCTCCACTATGAATCTGCTGGGTATTTAATGTAAAACAAACTACACTTGGAGTGTGAGAAACTAAATTCTACTTTATTATTCCAAAGGAGGAACAAAGACAGACTCCTCTCCCCAAGCCCATCCCAGCTCCGTACGTTACATGCCCAGTATATTGCTGTGCCCAAATCCCCCATGCACCAGCAACAGAGCAACATTTACAAATTGGTAGAAAAGTGCAGAAAACCCATGAGAGATGCTGGGACCCAGTCACAAAGCAAAAACTCCGAGGGCAGAGAATTCGAGGAGCTGAGATTAGAGGGATGCAGTGTGGGGTGAGTTGGGCAGAGTGAGTCTCTGTTATCCCCACACAGGACAGGGTGGTAGATGGGCGGGTGGTGGGAGGGACCAGCTGGGCTGTCAGGCTGGTCATCTTCCTCTGGCCTCAATGAGGGGGGTCAGCCTGGCTTCAAGGCTGGACCAGGTGTGTTGGCTTCCCCAGCTTCCTACTTGTCTCTGCCCAGGCTCATCCTCTCAGTAATCAGGAGACACTGCCCCCTCACCTCAACATTCCTCTTGGGGTATCATTTGTAGTCCTTTAAATTTCAGGGATGGCTTCATCCCGGCACTCATAGGGCAATACTTGTCTCTCTCTGGCATTGGTGCAGCAAGTTCACAGTTCTCAGTCTCAGCTGTCTGTCTCTCAATAGACAAGACTGCAGTTTCCCAGCTCTCTCTCCCCACTCTCTCCCCATCTTGACTATATCTCTGAAGGGGTCAGGCAGTAACTCCATGCCCTGATCAGTCTCGGGCTCTCTGAGTGTGAATCTAGCAGTCAAGCTAGGTATTTGTGCTCAGAGATATTGATAATTTTCATTGTTCAAACAATACAAAGATCTCATGTCAAAGGATAAAGAAAGGTTAAAATAAAATAAAAAGGACTCTTCTGAAAAATGATAATTTGTCTCATAAAGTCCTCAATAAACTTGTGCTACATCCTGTCAAACTAAACTAATATCAAAGTATGTGACCAAACAGCCTTGAGGAAGACAAGAAAACCAGCACTACAAGGTGGGCTACAAAACACTTTCAGGTTTATAAAGCGAAATCCCACAAAATCGTAACTCCCAAAAGAAGAAAAAGCATTTGAATTCCCCCTCCAGGTCTGGAACATTATCATCTCTAGCCCTCAGGAGTCTGAGTCAGGAGCAAATAAATCAAAGTGTGATGCCTAAGCATGGAGAGCAAAGAACATTGTTGGAAGTGCCATGCTGGGAGATGGGGGGTAGAATGGGGAGAGGATAAACTCTCCATGGCTCAGACAGGGGCTGCTGTGTCAAGGTGGAGCATGACAGTGAAGGGGGGAGAAGAGAATCCCTCCTACTCACCCCATCACCCTTAAAAAACACAGAGTCCAAAATACCACATTTTCCTATCCCCGCTCCAGAACTTTTAGAATCTATTTAATTCTGGTTTCTAAGGGAGTCAATATATATATAAAAAAGTTTTTTGGCGTAACCTGGGGCAATGTGAGAATGGGACACTCTCTCCCCAAAGGGGGAACTCAGTGACTCTAACAATCACTCTGCTAATGGTGTGTGTGTGAAATCAGTATATACAAGAAAGATGGGGTCAGTCTAGACAAGGAAAAGTGGAGGATCAGAGGAGATTTGCTAACTAATCCCAACCACTTTTCCCACCACAGAGAGACCCTCAGAGGCTGATGCTGCGGAGACAGAGGTGGGATCCCAAGGCCTTTAGAACTCACACAAAAGAGACTATGGAAATCAGTCCCTCTCAATGGTGCTTTCTGAATGCAGAGAAGGCAGAGAAAAGGGGCTGAGGATGTGACTGATAAGAGGAAGCACCTCTCTTTCCTGTACTCTCCTCTCTAATCCCATGATCCCTAACATTTTATTTCCCCTGCACCCAGCACCCTCTGCTTCCCATATCCACCAGACCCAACCATTAAATCCCCCAGATTCCTCCCCAAAACCCATCCCTCCTGGTCCCTTCATATTTGATCCCCCGGAACCCAGCACCTTAGGGGATTTAGAGAGGGGAAGTGTTGCCAGCCCCAGGAACACTCACCTTGCAGGGACCAGCTCCAGGTAAGTGTGGAAGCCCAACCCAGGAATATTGCTGGAAGATGTGGGGTGTCCAGAGTGAATGTGGGGCCTGGCTCAAGTATCCCTCTCCTAGTCTCCATGGAAGAGGAATCATGCCTGGGAAGGGAAGGGAAGGGAAAGGTGGAACTTCACCCAGGCAGAGGGAGCTTCTGGAGGAGTTTCCCTCTCCCTTCCTCTAGCAGGTGAGCAAGAAGCAGGAAGGCCCAGCACTTCAGCAGCCAGGGCTGCAGCAGGGAGGAGGAGCTAATCAGGACTTCTCCTCTGCCCGAGCTTTGCTAGACCAGGCAAAGCCAGAGGGTCCCTGATCAGCTCAGGGTCAGCTGCTGCTGGAACCTGCCCCCAGACATGGGCAGCTGGATACCTGGGAGCCAAACGCCACTGCTGTGCAGGGAAATTAGGAAACGGAGTTTTTACTATGGCCAGCCCTAGTGATGGCACTGAGAGAATTTCTCTCCTGTGTGGAGAAGTCTCTAGTGTCCATTGTGGTGTTAGCTCAAACTGAAGCATTTTCCATGCTAAGGACATCTGAGAGGCCTCTTCCTTGTGTAGATTTGCTGATGCTGGATGCAGTGTGAGCACCAAATGAAGGTACCCACACAATCATAGAATCATAGAATCTCAGGGTTGGAAGGGACCTCAGGAGGTCATCTAGTCCAACCCCCTACATTCAAGCTCTTTCTTCTGTGAATTATCCAATGGGGAATAATGTGTGATCTTAGACTGAATCTTTTCCTGCAGTTATTGAAGCTTTTCCCACAATTCAAGTATTTATGGGTTCTCTGTCTTGTGTAGATTGTCGGATGTGAAGCAAGGTTTGATCTTCGAATTGAACTTTTTCCACAGCTGAGTCATTTATAGATTCTGTCCCATGTGAATTCTCTGACGTTTAGGAAGGTATGAGCGGGGATTGAAACTTTTCCCATCATCCAAGCATTTATGGAGTTTCTCTGTTGTCTGAATTGTCTGATGTCTACTAAGGTGTGAGTTCTGACAGAAACTTTTCTCACAGTTTTGGCATTTTCACGGTTTCTTCCCCTTGTGGATTCTCCCATGCTTAATATGGCTTGCGTGCTGACTGAAACTTTTCCCACAATCCAAACATTTATAGGGTCTCTCTCCCGTATGCAGTCTCTCATGGGCAATAAGATTTGAGCTCCAGCTGAAGCTTTTACCACAGTCCAAGCATTTATAGGGTCTCTCTCCTGTGTGGGTTCTTTGATGTACAATAAGGGCTGATGCTGCAATAAAACTCTTCCCACACTCAAGACATTTATACGGCCTCTCTCCCATGTGGATTCTTCCATGGCTAATAAGATGTGAGCTCTGACTGAAATTTTTCCCACAGTCCAAGCAATTATAGGGTTTCTCTCCTGTGTGCGTTCTCTGATGTACAATAAGGGCTGATGGTGCACTGAAACTTTTCCCACACTCAAGGCATTTATATGGTCTCTCTCCCGTGTGCAGTCTCCGATGGGTAATAAGATTTGAGCTCCGACTGAAGCTTGCACCACAGTCCAAGCATTTATAGGGTTTCTCTCCCGCGTGTGTTCTCTGATGTGTAATAAGGGCTGATGGTGCAATATAACTTTTCCCACACTCAAGGCATTTATAAAGCCTCTCTCTCATGTGGATTCTTGCATGGCTAATAAGATGTGAGTTCTGACTGAAACTTTTCCCACAGTCCAAGCACTTATAGGGTTTCTCTCCTGTGTGGGTTCTCTGATGTACAATAAGGGCTGATCGTGCACGGAAACTTTTCTCACACTCAAGACATTTATAGGGTTTCTCTCCTGTGTGGGTTCTCTGATGAATAATAAGGGCTGATGATACAGTGAAACTCTTCCCACACTGAAGGCATTTATATGGTCTCTCTCCTGTGTGGATTCTGCTATGGCAAATAAGGCCTGAGACATTACTGAAGGTTTTCCCACACTCAAGGCATTTATAAGGTCTCTCTCCCATGTGCAGTCTCTGGTGGTTAATAAGATTTGAGCTCCCACTGAAGCTTTTACCACAGTCCAAGCATTTATAGGGTTTCTTTCCTTTGTGATTTATCAGCTGGGCTGTGGTTTCCTTAAGATCCTTGCCTCCTCTCCCACTTTCAATGGATTCATCCACTTGCTTCCTTCGGCAATTTCCCAGCTTCCTTTCTGACCTGTGCCAATTATTCCAATCTTTTCTCTGTTCCAAGCATTGGAAAAAATTCCCATCTGCTCTTCTCAATATGCTCCCTTGCAGTTTCACTTGCTCAGGACATTCCTGTTGTGGATTCCCTTCCTCATTCTCACTCACTGTCTCATCACCTGCTGGGGGAGAGAGAGAATCCAGGCAGGAGTCATTGCCTGGGCTGGTAGAAAATACAGAAAGGGAAATAGCAAAGACAGAAAACATAATGCAATAGCTGTTGGAAGACTGAGAATTTGGATTCTGCCTCCACATCTCATCCAAACACTGACAGGGAAGTAAAATCATGGAGAAAAATCCTGACAGCTAACAGGGTGGGTGGGAAGCCATGAGCGATATCTGCCATGATGATATGACACCTGCTGACCACAACCTGAACTGGATGGGATGAGACAGAATTGAGGGTGCTCATACCAGATTTTTGGGATTTTCAGCTTTTTCTGTGTCAGTGTCACTGACTTCTCACCTGTGTGGGTGCCTCTTGAGATCTTAGTTTCCTTGGAGGGTGGGAGATCTGGGACCCATGGCTCTTCCCCTGCTTCCAGCCGGTCGATCAGGTCAGGTCTGGGAATGGGGAGTCCTGCTCAGGGGATGAAATCAGGCATAATCAGAGTGCACTGAGGATTGGTGGTGTATTTGTCACAAAGGGCACATCTTGAATTTAAACTGACCCCATGATTTGCTGGGGGATTGTGGGATCTGAATGGATGGGAATATGGTCTCTGAACCCCGTTGGGAGAGGCCAATGTCTGGGGGAGGGGGAGTTGTCATACCCTCATTAGGAGTTTTCAGGATCTATGTGCTCTGGGGGACTTGCTGAGGCACAAACAGCTCTGGTGTTAAACCTCTGGATACATCTAAACCTCCAGAGGCCAGAGCCCTTCCCACACATGGAGCTATTTCCAAGAAGGGAGGTGAACAGAGATCCTGTGTCACTGTCATCGATCGGTCTATCGACGCTCACAGAGAGAGCGCTGATCACAACGCGTCAGACATGTCGTTCTAGCCAGTTCTCCAGCTACCCGGTGGCCAAGCTGTTAGTAGCACCGGACACCCGATAGACATAGCGCACAGCAGCCTAGAACTCCTGAGCGATTCGCCAACCGCAGCCTCCCAAGCAGCTGGGATTACAGGTACGTGCCACCACACCGGGTCAGATCCTGTGTATGAGTGAGAATTATTGCAGATAGGATAATACACTGCTCCTGTGAAAGCTGGAGGGATGGGGATAAATGAGCATGTCCATTAGGTCCATGACTCCCCTATCCCATTGGAGGGGAAATGGAGGTGAATGGCTCTCTCACACTGGAGCTCTGGACTATTTGACCCATTCCCCTCTAATCTAACTGACTAGGGAAGAACCTGACCAGATGCAGAAATGCAGGCCCCAGGGCTTCAAATAGCTGAGGGGACAGGAATCCTTACCCAGCGAGGTCACAGTCTCATAATTCTCCTGCATGACGTCCCTGTAGAGAGCTCTCTGACTGGGGTCCAGCAGAGCCCCCTGCCCCTCAGTGAAGTACACAGCCACCTCCTCGAAGGTCACCGGCATCTGAAACAACAGGTGTTCCCCACTCAGTGCCTGCTGCCCCAGCCACAGTCCCACTATTCATGTGGGAAGAAGCACAAAAATAGGACAGCTCTGGGAGGGCCAGAGCAGCAGAATCCCACCCGCACCCTGCTCAGAGTGGCCAGGAGGCTCCAGGGAACAGAGAGAATGTACAAGCTCCTTGTCCCTCCCAGCAGACGGAGGAGGGCAGGGTCTTCTCATTTACCACACACCTACTGCCTACAGGCTAATATGGGAAGCAGAGCTCCGTGCAGGGAACAGGCACAGGAATCCCAGCACCCTCTCTTTGTATTTCACCACAGTCTCTGCCTAGTGCATTCAGGCTTCAGCACTCTGGTCTGTTTTTGCAGCCTTGTTCAGGGGGTTGCTTCCTGTTTCCGAAATGGTGGAATGTTCACTCCCCCTACCCTGCCCCCATTGGCCTCAGGCCCTAGGCTGAGCATGTCCCAGCAGGTTTAACACACCTTGTCCCCCTCCCTGCCTCACCCTGTGTATTTCCTGCCCCTCCCTCTCCACAACAACCCTCTCCGGCAGCTCCCCCTAAAATCCCCTACCTGAGCTGGCTCCACCAGAGCCATTTCCCTTCCCCGTACCGTAGGAGAATGGGATGATCTGGAGCGACACGTTGTCCTTATTCTGCAGCCTGTCGGGGTGAGAAGGGGAATTTTCTGAACAGCGTTAGTCCATTTCACACCCTGATTCCCCCCAGACTCTTTCCCTGCAGACAGACACTCTAGACTCTGCCATGGAGGGCAAACCCTCAGCTAGAAAAGAGCAGAATCAAAGGAGCTACTTTGGTGATCCCCCAGACACTGTCCTCAGGGAAGCACATTCCCCCAGCAGCGCGGGGACTAGGTAGAGGCAGGAACTGGCTTTTCCTCTCTCTGCTCCTCACCTTCTTCTAATTAAAGTAAATCTGCCCGGGGTGCTGCAGGAAATGGAGCTGGGCAGGGCTGGGAGCCGGGAACCTCCCTCCCCACTTATTGCTCTTGCTGCCCCTTCCGGTCTCTCCCCTTTCCCTTCTGCATGGAAGAACTGGTTACTGTCCTGCCATTCCTGTGAGTTTTCCTCTCTAATAGCTACTGCCAGGGCTAACAGGTGTGTGACAGGATGTATCTAGGGCAGCAGCTCTGGGACTCGCAAACAGCTGGGAGAAGAGATGGGGCGAGGAGGGGCCATTTGTGCAGAGTCACTTTCCTGTCCATCCCCAACACTTTACCCCAGGTCTCTCTCATCACTTGGAGTCTTCGGCAGAGCCCGGGACTGCCCTAGGGGCTGGTTTCAGCCACAGGAGAAAGTCCCCCTTTGGCTGGGCACATAGGGGCTTTAATGATGGTCTGTCCCAGCACAGACCCCACTGGGCATCAGCAGCTGCACAGCCCGGGCTCCCAGATCACAATGGAGGCAGCAGCATCTGCCCCAGGAAGCCCAGCTAGCCCTGGGGCTCTAGTATCCTGAGCACAGAGATTGACACCGGCCTCCTCTGCCTTAGCAATTACCAGAGCCCTCTGGTGGGGGCCACTAATGATTGAGCCTCCATGTGCTGCCCCTGCAGCCCGCAGGGACAGTCAGGCCAATGCTGATTTCATTTGCCCATCTGGACACTCACTGGAACCAGAGAATCAGTTCAAACTGGAATTTCATACTGGAACCAAAACTGAACCATAGTTTTTATTTACTGACTGAATTGAACTGAAAAAAATGTGGGTGGGGGCAGAGGGGACCAGTTAAAATAAAGATTCAGCATAATTTAAAGCTCAATATAAAAAAATTCAGTGATCTCATTTTAATTTTAAGATAAGAAACTAACCAGCCAATGGTCTGGTGATGGCTCCCAGAATGGCCTGCCCCAGGATAGTGAGAAGAGAATGAGAAGAGAAGGGGGCCCGCCCACAAGCGCAGGGAGGGAGAGGGGAAGCTTGGGAGCTTCCTGCACACCATGGGAGGCAGAAGGGGGGTCCAGAGGTAGAGGAACTATCTCTGAGATGTCCCCCCGGGGAGAGAAGGGGTGGGATGCTCCCTGGGCCCTGAAGTTCATAATATCTCTTCAAGCCCAAGGGCAAAGGTCATGGCTCCCCAACCTTCTCCCCTTAGACAGGCCTCCTGCCACAATCCCCAGCCCCTGGGGCAGCTCCTCCCTCCCACTTGAGGCAGGGTTCATGCTCCAAACTCCCTTCCCCACTGAAGCCAGCTGCAGGGCTCACTCCCAACTCCCTTCCCCCTGGCACTGTCTGATGCCCACCTCCAACCCCCACTATCAGAGGAGGACAAAGTCAAGGCAAAATTCCATTAAACCAGAACATGGAAAAAGATGGAAATGCTTCAGTCAGAAGTAATGATGTCATAGAATCTGTCAGACACGTCTGAAATTGAAAGATGCATTGGAACTTCTTCTGAAAGCTTTCGAAATCTCTAAAAAGGAAGTATCAGAGGGGTAGCCGTGTTAGTCTGGATCTGTAGAAGCGACAAAGGGTCCTGTGGCACCTTATAGACTAACAGAGGTATTGAAGCATAAGCTTTCGTGGGTGAATACCCACTTCTTCGGATGCAAGCAGTGGAAATGTCTCTGCCTCTGGACATTTCCACTGCTTTCATCCGAAGAAGTGGGTATTCACCCACGAAAGCTTATGCTTCAATACCTCTGTTAGTCTATAAGGTGCCACAGGACCCTTTGTCGCTTAAAAAGGAAGTGATACCTGGACGAAGGAAAGCCCAGAAAAGGATTGGGCCAGTTCTTGATTCATTTGCAGATGAGCCATTTCTCAATAAGAACAAGGTACTGGGAACGTCCAAAAAATGTCTTGCCCAAGCTGAATCAACTAGGAAAAAATGTACTGGCAGTTCCAGCAACACAAGTGAGTGTTGGAAGAAAATGTCCAGGCCTCAAATGTATCCTTTCACTGCAGAGGCCCAATATGGCAAAGTAAATGTTGAAAGGTGTTATTCTAGGTTGTTCAGCCAAATTGTTCATTAAAAAAATCATGTTTATTTGACAACAAAAAAATCCAGGAAAATTCATGTGAAGTTAAAGTTAAAAAATAAATAAATCGTCAAAAATCAAAACAATTTCCATTTTAAGTTGCAGCTCTCATTTTTTAATCTACCTCCACTAAGATCGAAATAAGATTTAAATTGTTAACTGAATTTTTATTTTTGTTTCTTTGGGTGGTTAGAAACAGAAATGAAACCCAATATATTGAATGGAACTGAATCTGAACCAAACCAAAATAAATACCAGTTGGATTCCTTGCCTGCTGTTGCTAGCAGCAACTCTGGTTTGACCCAAAATCCTGCACAGCAATCAGAGCAGGAAGCTGCTGAGTCCTGTCAACTCCAAGCATTTAACATGCAGGAATCAGACCCCCAGATAATGAGATTGTCTTAGAAATATCCAAAACTAAATTGGGAGCAGGGTGTGTATGTGGGGGGAGCGAATTTCCCTTGTAAATACTGAGCCCTTAGGAGTAAATCCCCACTCCACCCCCCACTGCTTGTTTAACCATTTCTGGGAGGAAATATTCCCCACCAGCTGCTGGACAGGGCAGCCCCCCGCTCCCCCATTGGCTGGGGGAGCTGCCATTGTATCTCTCACCATCCCTCTCCCTTCTCCGACCCTCTGATCTCCCTTCCCCAGCCAGTCTCCTCTTGCTCTCATAGTCTCCCTCCAGTCTTCCCGCAGCCCCCCTTTTCCTTCTCTTTATCCCCCCAGAGTTTCCCTCTGTTCCAGCTCTGTTCCCGAGCCCCAGAATTCTCCCCGATTCCTGTGTGTTCCCTCAGCCTCCCTTCAGCGTCTCCACATGCCCATGTCCGCATCCCGCCCCCTGCATCCCTGTTTCCCCTCACACATCCCTGTTCACCCCCCTTCCTGCGCCCATGCCCCTATCCCTATTCACCTCTAAATCCCTCCTGCCCACACCCCTGCCCCTCTTCAGCCCCTTCTGGCTCTCACCCCTCTGTCCCCCCAGGTGTCGCTGTCCCAGCCCTCTCCACGGTGCGCGCTGGCTTCACTCGCCCTGCAAACAACGGGAGCTGGCGGCAGCTTTCCTAGGCACCGGGCAGGGAATCGCAGCCAGCTCCGAGCAGCCTGGGCTGGGGCCAAACCCTCCCCCTGCAGCCAGGGTGGCACCGGGGGTGGGGGGCACCGACCGCTCCCTGGGGCGATGGGCAGGTCTCTCTTACCTTCCCTCCATGCGGTGACCTCCCTGGGAGCAGGGGCTGGGGCTGGGGCCGGGGCGGGGGGTCCTGGCCAGGCTGGGGTCTCTGCACTGGGAGAGGCTCCAGGGGAGCGGCAGGAATGTTACCGCTGAAGATTCACCTCTCCCGGCTGCAGCCAGGGCTCTGGGGTCCCCAGCAGCAGCCCGCCGGGGTTCGGGGATCTTGCAAGGAGCGCGGGCTCCCCACAGAGCCCCAGAGTCACTGCAGCGAGAGCGATTCACTTCCTGCTGCCGGGACTGAGTGACCCCAGCGATCGCTCCCAGAGCCGCATCCCAGCTGCTCCTGGGTCCTAGCGATCAAGGGATTGCACTGCAGCCCCCCTGCCCCAGTCCCTGCCTCCTGGGGCCCCACTTCCCCTGGGCACGGGCAGCTTCTCTCAGCATTAAGGGGGCATCGTACATAGAAGCCACCGTGTCAGTGAGCAGAAAGGAGACGTGCAGATCCCGGGGAGAGGGGAAAAGTTATTTCTATGGAGACTGGGGATTGGTGCAGAGAGTCCCCAATATCATCAAGGACAAGGGGCTGTTGGATCTTCTTGGTCCTAGAGAAAAAAGAAAATAAGAAAGAAATACTTGTGGCACCTTAGAGACTAACAAATTTATTTCAGCATAAGCTTTCGTGGACAACAGTCCGCTTCGTCCGATGCATGGAATGGAACACATATGGGATATTTATAGAGTCAGAGAAACATGAGAAGGTGGAAGTAACCATATCAACTGTAAAAGGTTAATTAATTGAAAGGAACTGTTATCAGTAGGAAAGAAACTTTTGAAGTGGTAATCAACATGGCCCACTACAGACAGTTGACACAAAGGAGTTAAGGGTATTTAACGGGGGGGGGGAATAAATTCAATTAACGTAATGACTGAGCCATTCACAGTCAATATTCAGACCTAAGGTAATGGTATCTAGTTTGCATATTAATTCCAGTTCAGCAACTTCGCGTTGGAGTCTGTTTTTGAAGTTTTTCTGTTGTAAAATTGCTACCTTTAAATCTGTCATTGTGTGATCAGGGAGGTTGAAGTGTTCTCCTACTGGCTTTTGAATGTGATGATTCCTGATGTCAGATTTGTGTCCATTTATTCTTTTGCGTAGAGACTGTCCAGTTTGGCCAGTGTACATGGCAGAGGGGCATTGCTGGCACATGATGGCATATATCACATTGGTAGATGCCCGGAGTAGCTGGGGACCTGATTCTCAGGGAACCCCAACATAGACAAAGGAATGTAATTCCCCCCCCCCCCCCGCTTTTCCCCCCGGAGTTACTGCCATAGGACTTTGAAAGACCACGAGAATGTGTTTACATCTCGCTTACACAGATCCATCAAGCTAACCAGGGTTGGAGGGCCCCATCATTTGCACCAGAGGGGGCTGGAACTAAACGATTAGCATTTTAGCAGACACACAGCTCCCATGGGGGAGAAAGCAGCAAGACAGACCCCCTGTCGCCTGCCTCACAGCTGGAAATAGACTTTTGTCTGGAGGTTACCCTCAGAAGAATCCACTTCAAAGGTTCACTGGACTCTGAAAGAGATTGATCCAGGGTTAAACTGAACTGTTTGGTGACTCAAGGGAAAGTAATAAACTGTTGCAGATTGACTCCTTAAAAGGAAAACAACCCTTAACATTCCTCTGACTGTTCCAGGACAAGAGTGCCCCAGGAGTCGGTCCTAGGGCTGATTTTGTTCAACATCTTTATTAATGATCTGGATGGATGATGGGATGAATTGCACCCTCACTAAGTTCGCAGATGACACTAAGATGGGGGGAGAAGTAGATACGTTGGAGGGTAGGGATAGGGTCCAGAGTGACCTAGACAAATTGGAGGACTGGGCCAAAAGAAATCTGATTAGGTTCAACAAGGACAAGTGCAGAGTCCTGCACTTAGGAAGGAAGAATCCCATGCACCGCTACAGGCTGGGGACCGACTGGCTAAGCAGCAGTTCTGCAGAAAAGGACCTGGGGATTACAGTGGACGAGACGCTGGATATGAGTCAGTAGTGTGCCCTTGTTGCCAAGAAGAACAATGGCATATTGGGCTGTATTAGTAGGAGCATTGCCAGCAGATCAAGGGAAGTGATTATTTCCCTCTATTCGACACTGGTGAGGCCACACCTGGAGTATTGCATCCAGTTTTGGTCCCTCCCACTACAGAAGGGATGTGGACAAATTGGAGAGAGTCCAACAGAGGGCAACAAAAATGATTAGGGGGGCTGGGGCACATGACTTATGAGGAGTGGCTGAGGGAACTGGAGTTATTTAGTCTGCAGAAGAGAAGAGTGGGGTGGGATTTGATGCAGCCTTCAACTACCTGAAGGAGGGTTCCAAAAAGGATGGAGCTAGGGTGTTTTCAGTGGTGGCAGATGACAGAACAAGGAGCAATGGTCTTAAGTTGCAGTAGGGGAGGTCTAGACCTAGGGGTGCTGTTATAGCTGGGCTGGATAAAGACCTGACAGGATATGGGAATTAGTGAAAAATAAGCAGAGAGAATCTGCTATATCACAGATTTTCAATCTGGGGATTCACTAACATATGCCCACCCTGTCCTTTCCATGTTGGTAAATGGCAAGGAGGTCTTGGCTAGCACTTCTTTGCTGTGTGTGAATTTTTGCACAAATCCTGTCACAGCCAGCATTGCTATGAGGCAAAACCAAGGGCAGGTCTTCACTACCCGCCGGATCGGCGGGTAGCAATCGATCTATCGGGGATCGATTTTTCGCGTCTCGTTAAGACGCGATTAATCGATCCCCGATCGCGCTCCCCGTCGGCGCCGGCAATCCACCTCATCGAGAGGCGGAAGCGGAGTCGACGGGGGAGTGGCAGCGATCGACTCGCCGCCGTCCTCATCGCCAGGTAAGTCGATTACGATACGCCGACTTCAGCTATGCTATTCCCGTAGCTGAAGTTGCGTATCGTAGATCGACCCCCTCCCCTAGTGTAGCCCTGGGCTAAGAAACTATACACACTAAGGGTATATTTCCAGCAAAGTGAATCTGTTTCTGCAACAGGACTGTTGCCAGCTCAGTCCGAATAAGGGATTTTAATGATGGGAAAGAGTGCTATGTTCACTGTACTTCAGCACAATTATTAATAGGGTAAATCTGTGTTTCTATATTATTATTTAGCAAAATAAAATAAAGGAACTTATATTGTGTGTGTACTCAGAGAGGCTTTATTAGCAAGTTAACACCACAAATGTCCCTGAAATTAGTCTGAAAATGTTGGTCCGTGTGCCTAGCACAATGGATGCCCCATTTGTGGTTGGTCCTTAAGCACCAATATTGTGGGGAGGGATAGCTCAGTGGTTTGAGCATTGGCCTGCTAAACCCAGGGTTGTGAGTTCAGTCCTTGAGGGGGCCATTTAGGGATCTGGGGCAAAAATTGGGGCTTGGTCCTGCTTTGAGCAGGGGCTTGGACTAGATGATCTCCTAAGGTCCCTTCCAACCCTGATATTCTATGATTCTATGACTACCATAATAAATATAATTCATATCTAAAGTTTTCTAAACAAAAGTTCTGCCTCATATTATAGACAAGGCTTCAGGAGTCTGGTGGAGGATGGGCACAGCAATCAGGATTTTGGACCTTAACTGCATTTCCATGCATTGTACTGTTTAATTGTTTGAGAAAACTACGTCATCCTATATCTCTGTAAGTAACGGACAGATATTCACAACATTTCCAACTTATTTACCATGAACTTAATCACAGTGTCACTCCCTTAGACAGAAAATATCCCATTCCTCATCAGTGTTCGTCGAGCACTGGTTCTCAACCAGGCGTACACATACCCCTGGGGGTACACACCTCTGTGTACACATACCCGTGGGGGTACACACCTTTTAGGCAGAGCTGGCTTTAGGCACCAGCAAAACAAGCAGGTGCTTGGGGTGGCACATTTTTAGGGGCGGCATTCCGGCGCCGGCCATCATAGGCGCCGACTCTGTGGCATGGGGAAAAAGTGCCCCCGCCGCCCCAGCTCGCCTCCACTCCGCCTCTGCCTGCTCCCCTGAGCACGCCACTGCTCAGCTTCTCCTTCCTCCCTCCCAGGCTTGCTGCACGAAACAGCTGTTTTGTGCGCGGCAAGCCTGGGAGGGAGGGGGGAAGAAGTGGAGTGGCGGCGTGCTTGGGGGAGGAGGCGGCGGTGGAGCAGAGATGAGCTGGAGTGGGGAGCGGTTCCTCTACCGCCCCACCCATTACTTCCTGTGCCCCCCATTACTTCCTACGACCCCCCGCCCTAGCTCACCTCCGCTCCGCCTGCTCCCCTGAACGCGCCGCCGCTCCGCTTCTCAGGCGAGGGAGGGGGGAGAAGCGGAGCGGCGGCGCGTTCAGGGGAGCTGGCAGAGCGGAGGTGAGCTAGGGTGGAGGGGTCACGGGTGGGCCTGGAGAAAGCAATGGGGTGGGGGGGAAATGCGGCACGCCCGGGAGAGGAGGCAGGGCCGGGGATTTGGGGAAGGGGTTGGGAAGGGGCAGAGTTGGGGCAGGGCTGGGGGCGGGGGGGGGGCATGAAAAAAAAGCGGGGGGGGGGGGAGTGGGCAGGTAAATTTTTTTTTGCTTGGGGCGGCAAAAATCCTAGAGCCAGCCCTGCTTCTAGGGGGGACATCAACTCATCTAGATAGTTGCCTACTTTTACAACATGCCACATAAAAAGAACTAGTGAAATCAGTACAAACTAAAATTTCATACAACTATGACTTGTTTATACAGTCCTATATACTATACATTGAAATGTAAGTACAATATTTATATTCCAACTGATTTATTTTAAATTAGATGGTAAAAATGAAACAGGAAGCAATTTTTCAGTAACAGTGTGACTGACACACTTTTGTATATTTATGTCAGATTTTGCAGGCAAGTAGCTTTTAAGTGAGGTGAAACTTGGGGTACTCAAGACAAATCAGACTCCTGAAAGTGGTTCAGTAGTCTGCAAAGGTTGAGAGTCACTGCCTTGGTATATCACTTTAAGAATGGACTCCTTCCAGCAAAGCAAGACATCATGAGTCAGTTTCACAAGACAGCCCGCCCACTTCCTGGTTCAGTACTAGCCGGAAACCTGACTGAGCTCAACAAAGCACTGCACAACTACTCAGTTATACTTCCCCACAGAGAGCCATGGCTACAGAGAACCCTGTAGAAAGCCTTCAGGAGGAAGCTACTTGTCCCATCTGTCTGGAGTATTTTAAAGCCCCAGTGATTCTAGACTGTGGGCACAATTTCTGCCAGCTCTGTGTCACCCAGTGCTGGCAGGGATCCGATGCAAACTTCTCCTGCCCTCAGTGCAGAGAAATCCTTCAACACAGAAACTTTAGGCCCAACAGGCAGCTGGCAAATGTTGTAGAACTTGCCAAACAGCTGAGATTACAGGCAGCAAAAGGAGCCGAAGGGGAGAGAATGTGTGAGACCCATGGGGAGGCCCTGAAACTATTCTGTGAGGAGGATCAGACCCTCATCTGCATGGTGTGTGACAGATCCAAGGAGCACAGAGCTCACGCTGTGGTTCCCATAGAGGAGGCTGCCCGGGAGTACAAGGTAGGACACCATCATGTAGTGTGATAGTTAACAGCTTTGGATTGTAAAGAGATGAGATGAATGAGGTAATATCCTTTATTGGACCAACTTATGTTTGTGAAAAAGAGATGCTTCCAAGCTTACACAGAGCTCTTTTTCAGGTCTAGATTTTAAAGACAGTTCAATTTCCTTGCAATTTGCTGATAACACTTAATTCCTCTCTCTCATCTGCTGTTATTGTAACAGAATTTCCCAACTCTGTAACACACTGATTGCATGGAAGATTAAATAAAAGAAGTTTTCCGGAGAACAGAAACTTGTAAATGACAGCTACACTAGAGCTGGGGAAATAATTGATTTTACAGTTCAGTAATTGACCTGAGAAACTGGAAAAAGTAATAGTTTCAGATTGACACTTGACTTTAGCAAAGCTTTTGATACAGTCCCCCACAGTATTCTTGCCAGCAAGTTAAAGAAGTATGGGCTGGATGAATGGACTGTAAGGTGGATAGAAAACTGGCTAGATGGTCGGGCTCAACGGGTAGTGATCAATGGCTCCATGTCTAGTTGGCAGCCGGTATCAAGTGGAGTGTCCCAAGGGTCGGTGCTGTGGCCGGTTTTGTTCAATATCTTCATTAACGATCTGGAGGATGGTGTGGACTGCACCCTTAGCAAGTTTGCAGATGACACTAAACTGGGAGGAGTGGTTGATACGCTGGAGGGTAGGGATAGGATACAGAGGGACCTAGACAAATTAGAGGATTGGGCCAAAAGAAATCTGATGAGGTTCAACAAGGACAAGTGCAGAGTCCTGCACTTGGGACGGAAGAATCCCATGCACTGCTACAGACTAGGGACCGAATGGCTGGGCAACAGTTCTGCAGAAAAGGACCTAGGGTTTACAGTGGATGAAAAGCTGAATATGAGTCAACAGTGTGCCCTTGTTGCCAAGAAGGCTAACGGCATTTTGGGCTGTATAAGTAGGGGCATTTCCAGCAGATCGAGGGACGGGATTATTCCCCTCTATTCGGCACTGGTGAGGCCTCATTTGGAGTACTGTGTCCAGTTTTGGGCCCCACACTACAAGAAGGATGTGGATAAATTGGAAAGAGTCCAGCAGAGGGCAACAAAAATGATTAGGGGGCTGGAGCAAATGACTTATGAGGAGAGGCTGAGGGAACTGGGATTGTTTAGCCTGCAGAAGAGAAGAATGAGGGGGGATTTGATAGCTGCTTTCAACTACCTGAAAGGGGGTTCCAAAGAGGATGGATCTAGACTGTTCTCAGTGGTAGAAGATGACAGAACAAGGAGTAATGGTCTCAAGTTGCAGAGGGGGAGGTTTAGGTTGGATATTAGGGAAAACTTTTTCACTAGTAGGGTGGTGAAGAACTGGAATGGGTTACTTAGGGAGGTGGTGGAATCTCCTTCCTTAGAGGTTTTTAAGGTCAGGCTTGACAAAGCCCTGGCTGGGATGATTTAGTTGGGATTGGTCCTGCTTTGAGCAGGGGGTTGGACTAGATGACCTCCTGAGGTCCCTTCCAACCCTGAGATTCTATGATTCTATGACGCGAAACAGCATTTTTCCCTTCACCAAAATGAAAAATGGGAAAACAAATCATTTTGGGTCAAGCAAAATATTTTTTTTAATCTGAAATGAAATATTTTGTTCAACCTGAAACTAAATGTTTCAATTAATTTTTGAGCGCTCTTTACCCTTTTCTTCTCCCCCTTTTTAAAATAAGTTAAATCTAACATAATTTAAAATGAAAAACTTGTAACGTTTGTTTTGAAAATGTTATATTGAAACATTTTGACTTTCTATATTTTTCCTCCTCCTCCCCCCCAACTGTTTGCCAAATGTGACCCAAATTTACAAACAGTTTCAGTTGGCCCAAAACTGAATTTTTCAATGAATAAATTATTTACTGAAAAAAATGTCACCCAGCTCTAATTCACACATCTGACCTTTTTCCAATGTATCCATCTTGCTCTATTGTATTCTGATGGTTAAAGTAATGCCAATAGGTTATGGAAAAGCAACTTGGTTCCATTCAATGTCTGTCTTGATCAACGATTGTTTAAAATGTCATCCCTTTTGGCCTGAGGTATTAGACAAAATGTAGGGTCTTGCAGGTCGTTTCCATTAGGAGGAGAAATTGATGATGGAGTATTAGATGGGTGCCATCATGTTTATTTTTTAAAAATGTACACAAAGTTCTGTTTCCCTGAACACACCAGACACAAACAATAGAAGGCAATTTCCTTGCTCACAAGTCCAAGCCTGATTTTCCAGCCAGCACTCTGCCCAAAGCAAACTCCCGCTATCGGTGTTTTTTTGGTTGTCTCCTGGCTATTCTGGCTACTTTTCTCCTGTTTTTTCCCCCGTCTGCTACACACACATTGACACAGCTGCCATCCAATCAATCCACAGCCCCTGTGGTTGCAGTCAGTCCCAGGGAAACCCCTCAGTCCATGTGGGTCAGCTTCTACTCCAGCCTCGTGGCCACCGTGCTAACCCATGGTGGTAGCATCTGTTGTTTCAGCTATCACTAAAAAATGGACTGAACTGCTCCCTCATTTAGCATGAATGAAAGTGGGCAAGCACAGCCATAAACGTCACAAAACTCTACAAATACCCATAGATCAAAACACACTTGCTGGCAGTTACCACCCGCCTCCGGTATGACAATACACACAGATTTTGTTCCTAAAATCCACCCTTCCACAGTAAATAAATAAACTCTCAAATAATTAAAACGTTTTTTTCTACTCAGAAAAAAATTCAGACCCATTTGATGTCTCTGAAGAAAGAGAGAGAAAAACTACAGGAAATTAAAGTGACAGATACACAGAGAAGCTGGGAACATCTGGTAGGTGCCAATAGTTATTAATGGATCTGACTGAAAAATGGAATTTCCATTCCATGGGAAATTCTGATATTTCAATATTTATTTTCATTTGGATCCAGGACAAAACATCAAAATATCAAAACTTCTCTTGGAGAAAGTTCAGAAAAGGTTTGATTCAGAAATACTGAAATGTTTAGTTCTGGATCAGTTCCAAATTAATCTGTATCCACTTGAGCTACCACAGAGCCCCAAGGGAGTTGTGCATCATGTCTCCAGTCTCTCTTACAGGCCAACGTTTATCTCCCTTGATACACCACAACTCAGCCAGAGGGGAGATCACAGTGCAGCAGGGGAGATGAACCCTGATATTAATAGATAATACCTGTCTTATATAGCATTTTTCATCAATAGCTTTCAAAGCTCTTTACAAAGGAGGTCAATATCATTATCCTCATTTTGGCACAAGGCAGATAAGTGACTTGCCAAGGTCACCAAGGAGCAGAGCTAGGAACAGAACCCAGGTTTTCTGACTCCCTGTCCAGTGCTCTGTCCACTGGAATGTCAATCTGAGCTGAAAGTATACTACAGCACTGTAACTATGTTGGCATAACCCCAGAGAGTATGTTTATGCAGCCATGTAGGCCAAGAGTTAGTGAGACTCGAGTCAGCTGACCTGTATCAGGGAATGTATCAGTGTTTTGAGCAGGGGGTTGGACTAGATGACCTCCTGAGGTCCCTTCCAACCACTGTTCCCTCTAAGGTGTGCGCACGCGCACACAGATTCTAAATTCTGCGCACATGGCGAAACACTGTGCGCACAAAAATTTGCACAGAAGCACAACAATTTGTATAGAAGACATTTTTTGCGCACATGGCCTGTCAAAAATTTGCACAGAAGAATTTTTTTTGCGCACACGGCCTATCAAAAATTAGAGGGAACATTGCTTCCAACCCAGATATTCTATATTCTATAACCCCGGGCTTGAGTGTTGTTAGAAGAAATGGAGTAGGTTGACCCAGAGGCCGATATGAGTACAGGATTCTTTATTGCGATACTTGTTCCCCAGTTGTCTAGTAAGCTCCGAACATTCTTTTTATCTAAGTTAGTACACACTATATCCATTACAACACCCCAAAAACCCTTATTAAGTAATAAAACACCCATTCTGTTAGTAAACCCACCCTATCTACTGTGCACAGCATTACGCATATCACACAGGCATTTTTACCTTGAAAATATATTTCTTTGCAACAATTTGTTGCCACAAATCTCCCTGGTCAGCAATTCTCAGGGGAGGGAGGAAGGGGCCATAAGCCAGGGCTTGTTTATGTAGCTGGGAAAGGAAGGGAGTGGGAGATAACATTTCTTTTACCTTCTTTCACACAAAGGGCATTATTCAGCAGCTACATTTCTTATACAGCTGCATTCTTATTAATTCTTACAAGCAACAGGGAAGGGAAAAATATGGCAACTTATGTATTAAACAAAGAAATACTGCCTTCTTTTGCCTTTGTCCCCTAATGCCATGTCAGCACATTAGCAGCTTCCCATGTCTGTTAGTTAACTTTAACATATCCCAACAAACACTGCACTTTACCCCTAGGCTAACGATTTTCTGACTCGTGCTTGACCCTAGAGCTCTGGCATCCGCACTGCCGTGCATAGACCCGAGTTAAAGTAACCCTATCTCAGAGTGCCTAGCACCCCCTCCCTGTGTTGACACTCTAGCCCTAGGAATGTGGTGCATTGTGGGAAAACTCTACTGCCCACCCTATTTCCTAAGTGAGGCAGTGCTGGGGATGATTTGAGGACTTCAATAGCTGAGACATAGGTGAGAGGATTATTCCAGGAGTGGGTGGGTGAGATTCTGTGGCCTGCATTGTGCAGGAGGTCAGACAAGATGGTCATAATGGTCCCTTCTGACCTTAAAGTCTATGAGTCCCCACAAGGAGCACATGAGTACATACATGACATAATTGGCTCCTCTGGTGGCTGTCTCAGTAGAATGGCTGCAGTGGAAGAAGGTTTTATACTGAACTAACATCTAATCTGAGAAATGGGTTCTCCAGCTCTAGGCAGAGTCATGTTGGCAGGAAAATGCCCATGTGCCCCTGTTCTGAGGCTAATTAGGACTCAGGCTCCAGGGCCGTCAAACTAGTAACATGAAACTTTGCAATTCTTCTTGTCCAGTGAAGGGGTTTTTGTTTGGTTGTTTTTTAAATTATTTTTCTCTGTTTATTTTGAAGTTTGACATAAAATGAAGGTATCTAAGGAAAAACACACACACACACCCCGCCCCAGCCTGGTTGCTGATGGCTGCAGAGCAGTGAAATGCATCCCCAGGGCTTGGGGTGCAGTGTACTCCAGCACCCCAGAGACCTCTGCCGCACCTTGGGATGCAGGGATAAGGGATCCCCGGGAGGCTGTGTGGAAGTTTTGGGGCTCACCACCCTGACAGTGCATATTGGCCTGGGACCCGACCAACACAGCCCCAGAGGGGCCAGAGAGCAGAGTGAAGACCAAGCACCTGCCCTTGCCGTCCACCCCCCAGTTGCAGCAGAGAGAAAGATAAGAGAAATGTAGAGTAGCTGTCTGTTCTTCGTGGGTTTTTCTCTGTGTGTGTGTGTGGGGGGGGGAATCAGTTTCTGTGTGTTTGGTGGTGTTCTCTCTCTTTGTGTCTCAATACGGTTTGTGGAGATCCTGTTTTCCCACTTACAATATTGCTGCTTTTTCATCTGTTTGTTCTATTGGTTTTTCTTTCTCCCCTGGCCTCTCTCCAAAGGCCCTGTCAATATTGGCTGAACCCCACTCCTTGCTGCCCTGGACCTGGATTGCCAGAAGGCAATGGGCACAGAAATTCCTCCTCATGTGAGACACAAAAACCTCCCTTTGAAGGGAGATAGGGTCCAAACAGGAACCTGTGGGAAAATCTTCTCCCTTGTGACCACAGGACACATTCAGGTGTCAGGTGTTGAATTCTCAGGGGTTGCAGTGAAATGCCCCTTCCCTCACGCCCAGTGCTTTATGACCTGACCCATGACTCCTCTCTATGACCCTGACCAGCCTCCCTCTGTTTCTTTTTGTCTATTACAGAAACAGACAGAAGCTGAGAGGCAGAAGATTATATCCGAGTTTGAGCAGCTGCATCAGTTCCTGAGGGAACAAGAGCGACTCCTGCTGGCCCGGCTGACAGAGCTGGACCAGGAGATTGTGAAGCTGCAGGATGAAAATGTCACCAAACTCTCCAAGGAGATTTCCCATCTCAGTGAGCTGATCAGTGAGCTGGAGGGGAAGTACCAGCAGCCAACCAGTGAATTCCTGCAGGTGAGGGACATTATAAACCCCCCTCAGATCCCTACACCGGGATCATGAGCCTGGGAAAATAAATGTATCAAATTGTTTAGAGCTGTGAACTTTCTCCTAAAAACTCCCTCTGAAACAGAAGTGGTAATGGTACAGTGAGTCCCCTCCAGAGCAGGAGGGATGCCCAGTGTGGGGCATGTGGGACTGAGCTCCCTTTTTTCTCTCTCTCCCCTCTAGGACATCAGAAGCACCATGAGCAGGTATGTGGCTCCTTCTCACTCCCCCTCATGCTTCTCAGCACTGGAAAGGGGCTCAGGAATCTTATTAGCACATCTCCCCAGGACACAACAGCACCACGTGTGGGGCAGGATCACATTTCAGAGACCAATCTCCCCGTGTTGACTCTTAACCCCCGGGTGTTACCCTTTTATACAGGACTGGAGTCCTAGGGGAAGGGTTATTACCCTAAACATGGTAACGTCCATCTCTGGGGGATTGGCTGCCTCAGGAGTCTGGGGATGGAATACGGGTCTTTCACCACCTTTCACAGTCATTGGCTACTCTTTTGTACAGGTCAGCAGAAATCAGAACACTTACCACCTAATTTATTGTTTGGTGACACGGGTGAAATAATTTCAGGAATGGGCAACTGGGGCTCTCAGACCAGTTCCTAGGGGGCAGATGCCCACCGTGCAATAAATACAAGAACATGGGACCATCCTGGCTCATAGAAGATGAAGGCCAAGGACTGAACTAGCCATGGAGACAACTCCCTTCTCATTCCTAGAGCTGGTCTCCAGGTCAGTGCTGAAGCACATCAGTGGCCACTACGTAGAAAGCTTGTGCTGCCATTGGCTGGGCTGTGCCTGTTCAGAGGCTGGAGAAAAGTGTCGACCCAGGGGGTTTCCTGGCAGAGTCCCAGTGATATAACCATACACATATACTTCTGCTAGAAAATTCCCCTTAGACTCCAGGTCCTCAGGCCAGCTGTGGTCACTAGTGTGTAGTAATAAAATCACACAAAGAAATGTTTCTTTTCTTTCTAGGTCTGAGGAGGGGAAGTTCCAGCAGCTGCTGGAGGCTTCTTCTGAGCTGGAACGGAGCCTCAGCCATTTCTGTCAGAAAAATATTGCTGTAAAGCTGACCCTGAAGAAACTGAAAGGTACCGAGAAGTGAGCTAGGAGTGGACATTGAGAGGAGTCTCTGTGACTGTAGGAGGAGACAGCAGCCACTTCACAGCATCCAGCAGAATAACCCCAAATTAGTTACTCAGCCACATTCTATGGAGAGGGACCAACAGCCCTTCTCCCGCAGGTCAAAACTACAGGCTGAGGTTGCTATGCCTCCCGGATCGGGGCTAAGAGAATCCCCAGTGGGTTGGGGACTGTCTAAAGAGCTGCAGCCTAAATGGAGCTGCCTATGAGTAGCAGCATTGGCCAGAGTTAATGCAGCAGAGTCCCCTTTGGCCTGGGCCTGCCCCTTCTGCTGGGCTGTGTGACTGTCTCAGCTGGTGCCTGCACCGGGGGAGTTCTCATCTGGCCAGAGCCAGGCTTTCTTGGCCTATTTACAATGCAGTGTAAATGGGCCCCGGTGGGAAGGAGAATCCCTCCACAGATGAGTTTCCCACTGCTCCCAAACAGCCCTATGTTCCCCAGGGTCTGCAGTCCCCACTCTGGTCTGGTCCAAAGGGCTGTGAATCCACTGCTAACTTCTTGGGCAATAGTAACAGACAGAAGCTAATTATGAACTAACTGGGAAAATCCTGGTTTGGTATTTGGTACAAGTGGTAATGGATATTGAGGAGTGAATGTATCTGTCCAATATCCCTACATTTAAAGGCTAATCTCCTAACTTTAAATATTCACTTTTGAAAAATGTGTCATGCGTTGTGCCTCAGTTTCCCCATCTTTAAAATGGGGATCATTAGAACTGATTGGAAAGTTTTTGATTAAACATTTTTTCATTGAAAAATGCTGCTTTGTCAAAACTGAAACTGTTCATCAGTTTCAACAAATGTCCCAACTCACATAAAAGTTGTGGAGGAAAATAAGTATCATAGTATTCAAAATGTTTCATGTTGACATTTTTTAAAGGAAAATTTGAAATGACCTTTTGTTGTAAAATTTCAGCTGATTTAGACTTAAAAAAAGTTAGAAAGAAGGTGAAAATTAAAAAGGAATTGTTTGGGAACTTTCAAAATGAAACATTTTGATTCACCTGAACTGATTTTTTCCCGTTTTGAGTTACCAAATATTTTTAAGACTTCAATTTTTTGTCCCAATTTGAGATGGAGAACATTGTTTAACTCTCTAAAATATTTGAGAGATGGGAAAACTAGTCTCTGCTCAGTTCTAGGGATAATTCTAATTCCTGTCCACAGTGGGGCAAGAGTGAGATGTAACAATTGAGGGAATTTATAAATGAAAATATCAGTCCTTTCTACACCGTAAAGAACCAGCCATGTTTAAAGAAAAAAAATCTAGTCCTTGATCTCTGTGAGCCTCACTTTCCCTGACTTTAAAAATGTAGATGCTGTCTCTCTGGATGGTGGTGTAACTTGCTGAATGACACTAGGGCTTCAGAGCTAAAATCATTAGTGTCAAGAACTTTACCTGCGGAGCCAAGCTTCCTACCTGAGTGTTGTAACAAACTCATATTGTCTGTAGATCCGAGGTGGGACACACCACATTTACCAGTGGGTTATATACTTCTGCTGGACAGACAAAGCTCATCCCAAACAGCTGAGGTCCCCAATGCTTCAAACCCAGATAAGTCCCTTCTTATGTGAAAGCCACTATCATGGCCAACCCTAGGAATCAAACCAAGGACCTAGGGATCAAACCAAGCACCCTCATAGCTGAGCACAGGAGTCTCTACAGCTTGAACTAAGGAACTTGCTGCGGTTGTCACAGACTTGCATTCTTTGTGGATTGGGCACATACAGAGACAAAACATACTGACCACTGGCGTACACTGCCAGCAGAGGGAAAAGGCAAAGTTTCTGATCAGTTTTAACTTAGTCACACTGGAAAAATGGGTGTGGCTCTTTCTTCACTGCTTTATCTGTCTTTATGTCTGGCTCCATCAGTTTTTCTCTCATAACCAAAATGCAGTTATGGTAACAAAGAGCAGGGACACCTCATAAACACGACAGCATGAAGTCTTGTCTCTTTCCCCTGTTCCTTCCACTAGACGCTCTGCCATTGGAACTGAAGACAGGAAAGGGGAAATCCATGGGATCAGATGGGAAGGGTACGTTTCCAGGTGGAGTTGCTATTATTGTTATTATTTATTTATTACAAAATTAGAAGGAAAGACACTCCCCCGCCCCCCCCCCCAAATCTTTGTTTACTTGTTAAAGTAGAAAGAAAGAAAGAAAGAAAGAAAGAAAGAAAGAATTACAATGCACACTAAAACAATATAAAAATGATTAGATTCTAAGGAAACCGCAAGCTAGGATTACATCACTAATTTGTCACACGTTTGCTCATGTAGGCCGAGCTCTGTCTGATATCCAGTTTTTCCATGCAAATGGAGGCTTGGCCATTGGGGCTAGCCAGACGGGCTCGGAGGGTGGCTGGGGTGCAGAGGAGGTTAGGGGCCCAGCTAGTGGGGTCTGGCCAGCGCGGGGAGGGAATGAAGACTCCAGCTAAGAGGCCTGGACAGTGTGAGATGAGACCCAGCTATGGGGTGGGAGAGTGGTTGACTGGAGTGGGGGGTTGTCAGAGTGGGAGTGAGGCATGGCTGGAAATTTGGGACCGGATGAGGGTGAGGGTACCAGCTTGGGAATGATGAGGGGACTGGCTGGACTGGGCAGGCAGGAGGCCCTGCGTGTGGGGCTGGGCATAGTGAGGGTAAGGGGCCTCCCTGTGGGAATGGGCTGTATTGGGGGAGAGGGGCCCAGCTGGGCATACAGCTCAGCCTACATAAGCAATGCCGTGTACCACCCCCTAGCAGCTACCTGTCATACATTTAGGTGGCAGCAGGGGGAGCCAGAGAGATTCCTCTGCCCACATCACCCTGGACCTCTGTGGGCCTGACTTTAGTGGAAATTGGACTTTTCCAGTTTTCTGATTGTCCCCAAAGTCAGCAGGGTTCTTTCTGCCTGTTTGTGCCTCAGCCAGGCCCATCTGGTCTGGAACTGATCAGGTGTTGTCCAAAGCCGTCATGTGACAGGCACAGAAATACCTCATTGAGTTGAGTGAGGGCCTGGCTTCATTGTGTCCCAAAGATCCTGACATCAGCCTGAGCAGCCAGTTCAAACACAGCCAATACACAGAAAAAGTCTCACCGATAGGCCCCCAAACACCCTTTACTCTGCCCTGGCACTGCTCAGGGACATTTCTGGGTGGGATTGTCAGGAGCATCTAAGGGAGTCAGGAGCACAAGTCAAGTGCCAATGGGCCTTGTGCCCCTAACTCCCTTAGGTGTTCCTGAAAATCCCACCCTAGGTTCCTTTTTCATATTTAATGAGGAAAATGGAGTAGAGAGGCCACTCAGAACTGTCGCATATTTTCCCCTTCCCCTGGTTTGAGAGACTTTCCCTCCAGAAACTTCCCTTTGGGATGGGCTCTCCTGGGGGAGCTGAGCTCTGCCTGAAGTGCTCTGCTTCTCTCCCCAGCAAGTGTGACTCTGGATCCAGACACGGCTCATCCCCGGCTCCTCCTGTCTGTGGATCGGAAAATTTTGACCTGGGACATCATACGGCTGAACCGCCCTGAACATCCCCACAGATTTGATTCATCTCCTTGTGTGCTGGGCTGTGAGGGATTCACCTCAGGGAGACATTGCTGGGAGGTAGAGGTGAGGGATGGGACAGCCTGGGCTGTGGGAGTGGCCAGAGAGTCTGTAAAGAGAAAGGAGGAGCTCAGTGCTGCACCTGAAGGGGGGATCTGGGCTGTGCAGAGGTGGGGGTTCCAGTTCCAGGCTCTTACCTCTCCTCCAACCCCCCTGTCTCTGAGCTGCGTCCCCAGCAGGATCCAGGTGTCTCTGGACTGTGAACAGGGGCAGGTGGCATTTTTCAATGCTGATAGTGAGGCTCCGATCTTCACTTTCCCACCAACCTCATTCACCGGGGAGAGAATCCGCCCTTTCTTCTGGGTCTGGGGTGTAGGTTCCCAGATCACTCTCTATTCCTAGGCAGCGGGTGGTTCGTGGCTCCTGGTCTCATGAAATGAGCTTCTCCGGCCTCTGATATCCTAGTCTCTTTGGCCCTGCATGGCTCCCATGTTCCTGCAGAGATGTTTATATGCAAAGTGAACAGTCCAGAAAAGCTGCTGTCTCTGCCCCATCGTGGGTCTCTCCTACTTGTCTCTGTCTCTCTCCCTCTGAGGGACCATGACAGCCCTGCAAGGACTGGAAAATGGGGGTTCACAGCTTGCCTGTCTCTGAAGGGGGTAGGGGGGTTTCCAGGAGCCCCAAGACTTGTATGATTCTGTGGTCCCACAAAAGAGAACATGCATGTCATGTGAAGGGAACCTAGTCATGGCTGTAATGCATTGCTCAAACTGTGACCTGCAGAGAGCTGTCTGGCTCCTCCCCCTTGTTTTCAGCTCCTGTGTTGCATTAAAATAGCCTTAGGCCCACCTTAAGATTCCTTCCCCAGGTGAGCAATTGCTGTGGTTGTCCCAGGGATGTTGAGGAGAGGGGAAGTGGGCCCTGCAGTCATATCTGGGAGAGAAGATGGTCTGTGAGTCACTATGTCTACTGGGATGGGTGTACATTTTGTTTAGCCTCACACCACTTCAGTGCTGTTACCCCATTTCAGAGTGAGGAACATCCAGCACAGAGCAGATAAATGACTTGCCTGAAGTCACATAGGAAGACTGTCACAGGGCAAGGAATTGAACCTGGGTCTTCCAAATGAACAGCTAAACCACCAGACCAGCCTTCTCTGCATTAGGAGCCTGGGAAAGGAGGATAAAGACAAAGCTACATTAAGGGAAAATACATCAGTAAAGTTTATCTAATGATCCTCTCACTGACCCTCTCCACAGTCACTGGGCCAGCCCTGTGCAGAGTCAGGTGATCACAGTGGACAGGAACTGAGTACATGGTAGGAATGAAAATAGATTATTTTTTCAGACCTCTGAAATGCTCAGGCTGCCTCTGACTGCCCAGTTACGTTCTGTGCTCAGCTTTCGGGCCCAGCTGGACCACCACCCGTCCCCTCTCCTGGTCTGTTTGCTTTCCCTAGATAAACTTCTCCACCTGGGCCCTGCTGTTTCTAAATAGATCCCTTTGGAGGAAGAGATGAGAAACAGAGACACATACATCTCTCTGTCACCCACAATCTCTGCAACTCCCTGCCCCTTCTCTGGTGGGGATCTACAGTAAAAAAGAGTCTCTTTGGGCTCTGAGCTGATAAAGCTGCTCCCTCCCGAGCAGTGCCCCCAGCTGGCTGGCTCCAGATTAATAACCTCCCCCCCCCCGCCCCATGTGGGCAGTGGCTGAAAGTCCATGTGTGGCTGCTCAGGGGCCTGTGGGGAATGCAGTATTGTCAACTTCCGGAGATCAAAAATGAGTCTGATTCCCAAAAATTCTGAGATTGGCCCCAAAATCATGACATCTGAATAAAAGATTATAGTGTGGTTTTAGATCAGTCTCTTGGTTTTTGAACTCCCCCTGCCCATCGTTGGGGTGTGTGCATGTAATGATCAGTGTCGTCCACTCTCCCATGTACTAGGTAAGGTGATTTTGGCCCCTGCTGCAGGAGCTCTCAGCCCCTAAAGGAAGCAAACCACAGAAATGTAGCCACAACCTTCACTCCAAACTATCTTTAGGGTGGGATTTCAACAACACGTAGGTGAGTTTGGTGCATAGGTCCCATTCAAAGTCAATGGGTTTTGTGCTCCTAATTCCCTTCCGCAGGATGAACTCAAAGTTTCATGGCAAGGCACTCTGTTTATATAGTGATTTTCCTTCATGGGACCAAGGCGTTTTGCACCGTCATGCTGTAATCAATTGTTTGACGAGTGCTTGTTTTTTAAAATGGTTTTTTTATTGTTTATTTTGTTTTTTTATTAAGTCTTTTAGGGAGTTATCCCATGCTGGTTTTGATCACAGCTATTTTGTCCCCATTGATAGATGCCTGTCTTATTTTTAGAGTCGTTAATCTGCCTTCCTTTGACATCTCAACAGGGGCGTGTTGTAATCTCCTGGCGCCTTTATGTTTTATCTCGGTTCCTTCCTAGAACATTTGGTCCGGCGATGGCCTTCACACTTATTTTCTAACACACACATACCTCATTCACACACAAAACAGAATTGATTTACACAGAGCATTTGAACAGGAACATCAAATTGCAATGCAAGAGAAACCAATCATGGCATTCCTTTACTTAGTTTAAAATACTAAACCTACAACAAAGTGGTGACCCTAAAAGGTCTGTTACTGCCTTAAAATCAGCTCAGACACAAATTCTGGCTAATGCATCTTTACCAATGGCCACCCTAGGCCATTCCTTTTTGCTTTCAAAAAGGGTGGCTGGCAAAATATGGTCAAATCATACATTAATACATTTATTACATGCTATATTATTATTCTTTATTTTAAATTATACAAAATACAAACATAAAATTCTATTACTACAACTGCCTCTGAACCTCTCTGTCCTGGCTGCATATCCTTGCTCTCCCTGCTGAGATTGCTCCTCTCTGAGGAATAAAGAGAGGAAAGATGGAACCTAAAGATACAGGGAGGGGAGTGAGAGGAGGGAGGAAACAGATTTAAACCCACAGGGAAAGCTCTGTACTGACCCCATCCTTCTGTCCCTGGCCAGGCAGAAGACAGTGGGGTGTGTCTTTGAGGAAGAGGTACTCATGACCAGAGAGTGGTAAAAAGGAGGTAGCACTGGTGGAGTAGCTCCTTCCCCAGCTCAGAGAGAAGGAAAGAGGTGCAGAATCAGAGGGAGAGCCTGTCCCCAAATCCAAGAATAAGTGAATAGCTCCAATGGGAGAGCCCAGAACAAGGGAAATGTAGGATGTTGGTGAAGAGCTTCTCACCCACGAGGAAAAGAGACGAATATGGCAGCCCTGATAGGATTGGCTTCTCCACTCATTCCTCTTAATTTAATATTAATATGGAATATGAATGCCTATGGAAACCCCAGGGTCAGAGTTAAGGGTGTTTGGATGCTGGTCAGTGTTTCTGTTCATCGGTATGTGTATGAACTTAGCATTAAGGTTGATGTCAAGATTGCTTGTGTGACTTCAGCTTGGGATTTCCTTAGCTTGTGTGACTTCAACTTGGGATTTCATGTTTATATTTTTATTTTTAGGGATGCGTGAGTCATGGTAGTATTGGTTTTCCTTGTACTTTTAGCTACATCAGAGTCAGGCATTGTGCAAGGGTAGAGGGGGCACTGCTCAAGGTCAAAATGGAAGCAGCTGCTGATAAAAACAGACATGATGTATCATTGGATTTACAGTCACAATGGAAAGGCAAAGATGAGTATTAAAACTTGCTTCCCTTAGTCCCATAAAACTTTTACTAAGACATGTTTATTGACACTTGAGAGTGGTGCTGTGCAGAGGTGCTCCAAAGCTGAAGCCCCAGCCATGGTGAGCATAGCCCACCATGAGTGGGAGGAATTTTAGTTCTTCATTCAATAAAATTTTGGTCCATATTCTATGGGCACCAGTATAGGTCAGTGGCACTGAGTATTGGTTCTGTTTTCCACAGGCGGTGGTGGGTTTGGCTGATGTCTCACTCCTGAGGGTAACAAAGGCACAGACAGCACAGCTGCTACTGGCTTCCCAGGACCCTATGCTGCTAACTTGTTTACTCAAATGGTGCCAGCTGAACTCATTGCAGAGTGGTGTGGGAAGGTGTACTCCTGTGGAGGAAGAAACAAGGCAGCCATCCCTAGAAACTTTTGGGACAGGATCACAGAGTATCTTCATGAAAGTTTCATCAAGATCTGACAGAGAATATAAGGGACATCCCTGTGTACATAAAAAAACAATTCCACATTTCCCCCCACCCCCCTAACCCTACAGGAGAACAAAAAACACATGCTGTTTGTTGTATCCATATGACTAAACCAATGAAAAGTCAATCTATTTCTTGTTACATTGAGGATGGACCGCCCACCATCTTTAGCTTTAAACATTATAAGGAAAACTGCATGAACACAGTTAAGCAAGGTCCCTTCCCCTTCATCAGGGTCATCTATGTTTGGCTGGTGGGACTGGCTCAACTGTGGTGGAGTCTGGTCCTGGCTCATGGCCTGGCTGGAGCCCCACACCACATCTCCCCCTCTGAGATATCCACGGTGGTCTGGGTGGGGCAGGATGGGAGGTCGTCTCCACCAAGTATGTCATGTAGTTTGCAGTAAAAGCAGCAGGTCTGTGAGGCACCACCAGATCAATTGTTGGCCTCTCTGGCCTTGGCCCAGTGAATTTCATTAACTTTCATTCAGCACTGCTGCTGTTCCCTATCATACCCCTCTTCTTGCATCCCCCATGCAATCTTTTCAGAGATGTCCATGCTTCTATGGCTGGTCCATGGTGGTGTTTGTACAGCCTCTTCTCCCCACAAACCCAGGACATCCAGTACCTCCTGTCTGCTCATGGGTGGAGATTGGGGGGAATGGAGGACATTGCCCCCTGTCAAGGAGTGAGCGGGAGTCAGGGCCCTGCACCCCCACTTTCTGCGATTCACCGTGACTCTCAGCCAGCCCATAGAACAGAAGGTTTATTAGAGATGACAGGAACACAGTCCAAACCAGAACTTGTAGGCACAAACAGGACCCCTCAGTCAGGTCCTTCTGGGGGGCAGGGAGATTAGACCCCAAACCTGGGGCTCCCTCCTCTTCCTCAGCCAGCTTCTACCTGCAACATTCTCAGGTCAATGGTCAATACTCCCTGCTCCCTGCTGTGTCACATCTCTCCCCCCTTCTAGACTGAACTGAGCGGGGTCGCTCTGACCAGTGACCTGGGGAAGTTCAGGGCCCCCTCTCCGGGACAATGCGTCAGCTATCATGTTGGCATTTCTATTCACATGGACCACGTCCATGTCATAATCCTGCAGGAGCAGGCTCCACCTCAGGAGCTTGGTGTTGGCTCCTTTCATCTAGTGTAGCCAGGTCAGGGGGGAGTGGTCGGTGTACATGGTGAAGTGTCGACCAAATAGATGCGACAAAGGGTCCTGTGGCACCTTATAGACTAACAGAGGTACTGGAGCATAAGCTTTCGAGGGTGAATACCCACTTCATCGGATGCAAGCAGTGAAAATGGTGCCACAGGACCCTTTGTTGCTTCTACAGATCCAGACTAACACGGTTACCCCTCTGATACTTGAGACCAAATAGATATGGCTCTAGTTTCTTAAGGGCCCACACCATGGCCAAGCATTCCTTCTTGATGGCCGTGTAGTTCTCCTGAGGTAGGAACTTCTTGCTCAAGTACACAATGGGATGTCTCTCCCACTTTTCATCCTCCTGCATTACCACCCCCAGCCCTGTGTCTGAGGCGTCGGTGAACACCATAAAGGGCTTGTCAAAGTCTAGGTTTGCCAGAACCGGGCCACTGACCAGGGCCTCCTTCAGTGCACAGAGAGCCCTGTCTGTGCACCACCTTGTCTGGCTTCCCCTTCTTGCATAGCTCAGTGATGGGAGCGGCTATGGTGCTAAAGTGGGGCACAAATCTTTGATAGTACCCCGCCATCCCAATAAAGGCTTGGACCTGCTTTTTGGTTTGGGGAGCGGGCCAGTCCCTGATCACCTCCACCTTCACTGGTTCTGGCTTTAGGCAGCCTCTCCCCACCTGGTGGCCCAGGTAGGGCACTTCAGCCATCCTCACCTTGCACTTCTCAGCTTTTACAGTCAGCCCAGCTTCCTGGAGTCGGTCCAGCACTTGTTTAACTTGGGACACATGGTCCTCCCAGGTCTGGCTAAAGACACAGATGTATCAATATATGCCACAGCAAAACTCTCCATCCCCCCCAGTAGCTGATCCACCAGGCACTGGAAGGTATCAGGTGCCCCCTTGAGTCCGAAAGGCAGGGCCCGGAACTCATAGAGCCCCAGAGGGGTAATAAAGGCAGATTTCTGCCTGGCATCTGCATCCAGTGGCACTTAGAATCATAGAATCATAGAATCTCAGGGTTGGAAGGGACCTCAGGAGGTCATCTAGTCCAACCCCCTGCTCAAAGCAGGACCAAACCCAATTAGATCATCCCAGCCAGGGCTTTGTCAAGCCTGACCTTAAAAACCTCTAAGGAAGGAGATTCCACCACCTCCCTAGGTAACCCATTCCAGTGCTTCACCACCCTACTAGTGAAAAAGTTTTTCCTAATATCCAACCTAAACCTCCCCCTCTGCAACTTGAGACCATTACTCCTTGTTCTGTCATCTTCTACCACTGAGAACAGTCTAGATCCATCCTCTTTGGAACCCTTTCAGGTAGTTGAAAGCAGCTATCAAATCCCCCCTCATTCTTCTCTTCTGCAGGCTAAACAATCCCAGTTCCCTCAGCCTCTCCTCATAAGTCATGTGCTCCAGCCCCCTAATCATTTTTGTTGCCCTCCGTTGGACTCTTTTCAATTTATCCACATCCTTCTTGTAGCGTGGGGCCCAAAACTGGACACAGTACTCCAAATGAGGCCTCACCAGTGCCGAATAGAGGGGAATAATCACGTCCCTCGATCTGCTGGAAATGCCCCTACTTATACAGCCCAAAATGCCGTTAGCCTTCTTGGCAACAAGGGCACACTGTTGACTCATATTCAGCTTTTCGTCCACCGTAACCCCTAGGTCCTTTTCTGCAGAACTGCTGCCCAGCCATTCGGTCCCTAGTCTGTAGCAGTGCATGGGATTCTTGCGTCCTAAGTGCAGGACTCTGCACTTGTCCTTGTTGAACCTCATCAGATTTCTTTTGGCCCAATCCTCTAATTTGTCTAGGTCCCTCTGTATCCTATCCCTACCCTCCAGCGTATCAACCACTCCTCCCAGTTTAGTGTAATCTGCAAACTTGCTACGGGTGCAGTCCACACCATCCTCCAGATCGTTGATGAAGATATTGAACAAAACCAGCCCCAGCACCGACCCTTGGGGCACTCCACTTGATACCGGCTGCCAACTAGACATGGAGCCATTGATCACTACCTGTTGAGCACGACCATCCAGCCAGTTTTCTATCCACCTTACCGGCCATTCATCCAGCCCATACTTCCTTAACTTGCTGGCAAGAACACTGTGGGAGACTGTATCAAAAGCTTTGCTAAAGTCAAGAAATAGCACATCCACTGCTTTCCCCTCATCCACAGAGCCAGTTATCTCATCATAGAAGGCAATTAGGTTAGTCAGGCATGACTTGCCCTTGGTGAATCCATGCTGACTGTTCCTGATCACTTTCCCCTCCTTTAAGTGGTTCAGAATTGATTCCTTGAGGACCTGTTCCATGATTTTTCCAGGGACTGAGGTGAGACTGACTGGCCTGTAGTTCCCCGGATCTTCCTTCTTCCCTTTTTTAAAGATGGGTACTACATTAGCTTTTTTCCAGTCATCTGGGACCTCCCCCGATTGCCATGATTTGTCAAAGATAATGGCCAATGGCTCTGCAATCACATCGGCCAACTCCTTTAGCACCCTCGGATGCAGTGCATCCGGCCCCATGGACTTGTGTTCGTCCAGCTTTTCTAAATAGTCCCGACCACAGAGGGGCTTCTTTCTCCACAGAGGGCTGGTCACCTCCTCCCCATACCGTGCTGCGGAGTGCTGCCGCCTGGGAGCTGACCTTGTCTGTGAAGACAGAGGCAAAAAAAGCATTGAGTACACTAGCTTTCTCCACATCCTCTGTCACTAGGTTCCCTCCCTCATTCAGCAAGGGGCCCACACTTTCCTTGACTTTCTTCTTGTTGCTCACATACCTGAAGAAACCCTTCTTGTTACTCCTAACATCTCCGGCTAGCTGCAACTCCAAGTGTGATTTGGCCTTCCTAATTTCACTCCAGCATGCCTGAACAATATTTATATACTCCTCCCTGGTCATTTGTCCAATCTTCCACTTCTTGTAAGCTGCTTTTTTGTGTTTAAGACGAGCAAGGATTTCACTGTTAAGCCAAGCTGGTCGCCTGCCATATTTACTTTTCTTTCTATACATCGGGATGGTTTGTTCCTGCAACCTCAATAAGGATTCTTTAAAATACAGCCAGCTTTCCTCGACTCCTTTCCCCCTCATGTTATTCTCCCAGGGGACCTTCTTGCCCATCAGGGCACTTGCCAGTAGCCCTTTGTAAGATCCATGATGGTAAGGTAACGAGCTCCTCCCAGCTTGTCTAGGAGCTCATCAGGCCTGGGCACGGGGCAGGCATCAGATACAGTGATAGCATTGAGCTTCCAGTAGTCCACACAGAACCGGATCATCACGTCCTTTTTGGGGACCAGCACCACCGACGAGGCCCAAGGGCTGTAAGATGGCTGGATCACCCCCAAAGCCAGCAGTTCCCGGACCTCCCTTTCCAGATCCTGAGCTGTTTTCCCTGTGACTCAGAAGGGGGGGCATCTTATAGGAGGGTGTGATCCTGTCTGCACCCGGTAGATGGTCAGATTAGTGAGTCCAGGTTGGTTGGAAAGCAGCTGTCAGTACAGATGCAGCACCCCTCTGATCTCTGCTTGCTGGGCATGGGTTAGCTGATCCGAGAGGGGAATTGTTTCCTGGGAGGGGCCAGCTCCTGTCTCAGGGAGTAGATCTACCAGAGGGTCACCTCCCTGCTCCTCCCAATGTCCACACACGGCCAACACCACATTCCCCCGTCATAATATGGCTTCATCATATTCACATGGTACACCCAGCGGTGATGCACCCAGTTAGATAGCTCCACCACATAGTTTACCTCATTTAATTGCTTGACAACCTTAAAAGGGCCTTCCCAAGCGGCCTGTAGCTTGTTTTTTCTCATGGGATGAGAACCATTACCTGATCCCCGGTGGCATAGGCGCGGGCCCACGCTGTGCGGTCATACCAGACCTTCTGTTTCCTTTGGGCTCTGGCCAGATTCTCCTTGGCCAGGCCCATGAGCTCAGCAAGTCTTTCTCGGAAGGTCAGGACATACTCCACCACTGACTCTCCATCGGGAGTGGCCTTCCCCTCCCATTCGTCTCTCATCAGGCCCAGGGGCCCCCTTACTATCCTTCCATATAACAGTTCGAAAGGCGAAAACTCGGTAGAGTCCTGGGGCACTTACTGCACCTGTTTGTGTACCGGGAAGTACTTGTCCCAATCCTGCAAGTGCTGGTTCATAAAGGTTTTCAGCATCATCTTTAGCATCCCATTGAATCTCTCCACCAGCCCATTGGATTGGGGGTGGTATGCTGAGAACCAACTGTGCCGAACCCCACATTTCTCCCACAAGCACTGGAGCAGGGCCAACATGAAGTTGGATCCTTGGTCTGTCAAGACTTCCTTGGGGAACCCAACTCGGCTGAAAATGATCAGCAGTGCATCTGCCACGGTGTCTTCTTCAATAGGGGGAGGGATGGCTCAGTGGTTTGAGCATTGGCCTGCTAAACCCAGGGTTATGAGTTCAAATCCTTAAGGGGGCCATTTAGGGATCTAGGACAAAAATTGGGGATTGGTCCTGCTTTGAGCAGGGGGTTGGACTAGATGACCTCCTAAGGTCCCTTCCAACCCTGATATTCTATGATTCTATAAGGGCACTGCCTCGGGGTAGCGGGTGGCGAAATCTACCACCACCAGAATGTAGTTCTTCCCCGACCGGGTCGTCTTGCTGAGTGGTCCCACTATGTCCATAGCCACCTTCTGGAAAGGCCCCTCTATGATGGGCAAAGGTCTCAAAGCCGCTTGTCCCAGGCCTTTCCCACCCTCTGACAGGGGTCACAGGATCAGCAGTACTGTTGGACAGTAGTAAAGACCCCAGGCCAGTAAAAGTTCTGTAGCAGCCTCTGCCTGGTGTGCCAGATTCCCTGGTGCTCTGAGAGAGGGATGTCATGGGCCAGGTACAGTAACTTGCGGCGATACTTCTGGGGAACCACCAGCTGCCTCCTGATCCCCCATGACTCCATTTCCCCTGGGGGAGCCTATTCTCAGTACAGGAACCCCTTCTCCCACAGGAACCTCTCCTGGCAACCTCTCCCCATGGTCTGTACCACACTGCGGTTGGCCAGGTCCCTGAGCTTCCGCAAGGAGATATCTTTCTGCAACTCGGCCTGGAACTCAGTGGGTGGGGAAGGGATGGGGACCTGCTCCCTCTCGCTGGCTGGGTCTGAGGCCGCAGCCTCTCTGCGCCATGTCCCTGGGCACTCCCTCCCCACTGGGGTGGGGTCCTGTGCCTCTGATAAGGTACCCTTCCTGATGTCAGGGCGAGGTGCCCCTCGCCGGCTCTGGCTACGGGTCACGACCAGGGCGCCCTGGGAATTGCTTGGCCAGTCCTCTAGGTCCCCCACCATCAGCACCTCAGTGGGCAAATGGTGGTGCACCCCCATGTCCTTGGGGCCCTCCTTAGCCCCCCATTTCAGATGTACCCTCTCCACGGGCACTTTGAACGGGGTCCCGCCCACCCCCGTCAAGGTCAGGTAGGTGTTGGGCACCACCTGATCTGGAGCCACCACCTTGGGCCGGGCCAGCATCACCTCTGCACCCGTATCCCAGTATCCATTGACCTTCCTCCTCCAGGGGGACAAGGCATTCGCTCCGCAGGGACAGCCCCATGCCCACCCTGTAAACTGAGAACCTTGAGTCCGGAGCATCCAGCCCTCCAGAAGAGCTGGTCTGGGGCACTCCTCCCTCCTGAGTAGTTGGAAAGCTGTCAGCCCCCGCTTGCCTGGGAAGCCTGCCCTTCGTCCAGCTGCATCCCTACCCAGTTAACCCTGTGCAGGTTTGGTCTGCTCAGTCTGTCCTTGAGCTTGGGGCACTGGGTTCGTATGTGGCCTCTTTGGCCACAGTGATAGCAGCTCATGTCCCGTTGGTCCCCTTGAGTCAGTCGGTTGGTCCTGATGCCAGATATTCCCCTTGGGAGGGGGTTCTCCATATTCCCCCTTTGGGATTTCCCAGGGTGACTCTCTCTATGCATCATGGCAGGCCTGTTCCTTTGGGACTTCTCCACGCCACCCCCTGACTGGCTGTTCACAAACTCATTGGCCAGCCGCCCTGCGCGTCATGGGTTCTCTGGCTTTTTGTCCACTAACCATAGCCTCAGGTCGGATGGGCACTGCTCATACAGTTGCTCCGTACCATCAGTTTAACCAGGTCCTCTTTCGTCTGGGCCCCATCTGCCACTTTGTGGGCATATCCCTCCATGCGGATGCTCAGTTGCAGATATGTGACCTCAGGGGTTTTACGCTGACTCCGGAACCTTTTCCGGTACATCTCGGGAGTCAGCCTGAACTCGTGTAGCAGGGCCTTTTTGAATAGTTCGTAGTCCCCTTTCTCCGCCCCTTCCATTCGACTGTACATCGCCATGGCTTTGGGATCCAGTAAGGGAGTGAGAAACCAGAGCCTGTCTGCAGGGTCAACCTGGTGTAGCTCGCAGGCCGTCTCAAAGGCATTCAGGAAGTCATCTATGTCCTCCCCTTCCTTACACTGGGCCAGGGTGCACTTATCAAAGCTCCATGCAGTCCTGGGCCCCCTCGCGCACCACAGCCGGAGGCTCGCTGCTCTTCAGCCTTGCCAACTCCAGCTCATGCTGATGCGGCTTCTCCTCATGCTGGTGATGTTTTTTGTGATCTTCTAGCTCTTTCAGTTTTAGCTCTCTCTCCCATTCCAGCCGCCTCAGCTCCAGGGATGGGGAGCTTCGCCGGGAGGATCTCCGGCTGGCTGCAGGGGGCAAGGTGCCCTCGGTATTCGCTGGGCTCCTCCCAGACCCTCCCCAAGGCATAGGTAGGAGGGGTCTTGGGATGCCCTCCGCAGCAGCCTGACCCCTCCCAGCCGGGCCACGCACTGGGGCCCGTCCTGCATCTGCTGGGCTGCTTCCCTCAGAGACAGGGATCAGTCCATCCGAGTGATCCCCCTCCTCCAGCTGGGAAATCAGCTGTTCTTTGGTGAGCTTTCCAATGCACAGCCCCCTCTGCATGCACAGCTCCACCAGGTCACTCTTAAGGTGCTTAACATACATCTTCCTGGTGGCCACACACAGGCCAGTGTGACCGCAGCTCCCCACGGTTTCCAGGAGGAACCCCTAGTGTGCCAGCCCTTCTCTTTTCAGAGATGTCCATGCTTCTATGGCTGGTCCATGGTGGTGTTTGTACAGCCTCTTCTCCCCACAAACCCAGGACATCCAGTACCTCCTGTCTGCGCATGGGTGGAGATTGGGGGGAATGGAGGACATTGCCCCCTGTCAAGGAGTGAGGGGGAGTCAGGGCCCTGCACCCCCACTTCCTGCGATTCACCATGACTCTCAGCCAGCCAGTAGAACAGAAGATTTATTAGAGATGACAGGAACACAGTCCAAATTAGAACTTGTAGGCACAAACAGGACCCCTCAGTTAGGTCCTTCTGGGGGGAAGGAAGATTAGACCCCAGTCCTGGGGCTCCCTCCTCTTCCCCAGCCAACTCCTACCTGCAACATTCTCAGGTCACTACTCCATGCTCCCTGCTGCATAAGGCCCCCCCCCAAAACTGGATACATTGCAGAGGCAATGCATGGAGGGAGTGCCCAGATTTCTCCCTTAGCCCACTACTTCCTCCACAGGGGGGTGCAGGGCAAGTGGTGATGCCAGGCACTCTGTGCCTGCTGGTCAGTTTGCCCATGCAGGTTGTGTAAGGGGAGGGCAGGAGAGCAGCGACCCAGGAGAGCCAGGCGGCTGAGCTGCTTCCCAAGCATCTGTGCCAGAGGTGGGCAAACTACGGCCCGGGGGCCACATCCGGCCCTCCAGATGTTTTAATCCGGCCCTCGAGCTCCAGCCAGGGAGCGGGGTTTGGGGCTTGCCCCGCTCTGCACAGCTCCCAGAAACAGCAGCAGCATGTCCACCCTCCTGCTCCTATGCATAGGGGCAGTCAGGGGGCTCCGCACGCTGCCCCCACCTCAAGCGCTGTCCCCACAGCTCCCATTGGCTGGGAACCACAGCCAATGGGAGCTGCAGGGGTGGTGCCTGCGGATGGGGCAGCGCACAGAGCCACCTGGCTGCCCCTATGTGTAGGAGCAGGAGGGGGATATGCCGCTGCTTCTGGGAGCTGCTTGAGGTAAGCGCCCCCCCCCCCCCGAGCCTGCACCCCTGATCCCCTCCCATGCCCCAACCCCCTGCACCACCTCTGATTCCCCTCCCACCCTCTAAACCCATCGGTCCCAGCCCAGAGCACCCTCCTGCACCCCCAACACCTCATCCTCAGCCCCACCCCAGAACCCTCACCCTAGCTGGAGCCCTCATCCCACCTCGCACCCCAACCCCCTGCCCCAGCCCGGAGCCCCCTCCTGCATCCTGAACTCCTCATTTCTGGCCCCACCCCAGAGCCCATATCCCCAGCCAGAACCCTCACCTTCTCCCACACCCCAACCACCAATTTCATGAGCATTCATGGCCCACCATACAATTTCCATACCCAGATGTGGCCCTCAGGCCAAAAAGTTTGCCCACCCCTGTTCTGTGCAGTGTACCGCCCAGGTGAGTGACAAAGTGAATTACTCCTGGGGGAACTGGAATTCTGTTCCTTGCTCAACTGCTAGTGGTGGGTGAGGGATGGAGCTTCTTCCCCTGGAGCAGCTGGGGTGGGGTCAGTCCCACCCCGTTCCATCCCCAGCTCCAGGAAGCTCCGCACCCCTCCTGCACTTTCTGTCTCCATAAGTCCTCAGCTGCAGGGGGGAGCTCCCCACATCCACCCAACTCCCTTGCATCCAGATCCCACACACACACCCAGAACCTCCCCCACTGAGCCTCCCCGGACTCCTCTGTTGAACCCCCCACACCCAGACCCCCCTGTTAAACTGCCCCCACACTTGACTCTCTACCCCACTGAGACTCACCCCCCTGCATCCAGAGACCCCCACTGAGCCCCACCCCACTCCCCTGGATCTCCCGCTGAGCCTCACCCTCCCACTCTTTGCCTCTCCCCCAAATATAGAAGTCAAACTACGCCTATGTGTCTACTCCAGGCAGGAGCATGCCTAGAGCATGGAGCTGGCATTGTCAGTGGGTAGCTGCACACAACAAGGGAAAGTGGTCACAAAGGTGGGCAGTCAGCAAAAGGCGTTTCAAACACATGTAGGGAGGTTTAAAGATGTGTGTGGCTGTATGACAGTAAGTCTGGGGTTTAGGCAATTCTCACTGAACCCTATAGGCTCTCTCAGTGGCTAAATTTTGGCAGTAGAAGTTCCCTAGGGGCTTATTTTTCTGCTTCAGTGCATGCACACTGCTGCCTCCCAATAGGCCTCTGGGCACCTATCTAAGCCCCAGAGTTTTCCACAAACCAGGGGAAGGTAGGCATTCATTCAGCCACCTGCGTTGCAAGCAGAGTCTGAGCTGGTAGGCATGCTCAGAAGCTGTGTATTGGATCGGGGCTCTCAGGCATGTTCACACAAAACAGCAGGGACAGGTGGAGTATTTCTCTTAACAACTAAAGGAGTTGGCTGATGTGATTGCAGAGCCATTGGCCATTATCTTTGACAAATCATGGCAATCGGGGGAGGTCCCGGATGACTGGAAAAAAGCTAATGTAGTGCCAATCTTTAAAAAAGGGAAGAAGGAAGATCCGGGGAACTACAGGCCAGTCAGTCTCACCTCAGTCCCTGGAAAAATCATGGAACAGGTCCTCAAGGAATCAATTCTGAACCACTTAAAGGAGGGGAAAGTAATCAGGAACAGTCAGCATGGATTCACCAAGGGCAAGTCATGCCTGACTAACCTAATTGCCTTCTATGATGAGATAACTGGCTCTGTGGATGAGGGGAAAGCAGTGGATGTGCTATTTCTTGACTTTAGCAAAGCTTTTGATACAGTCTCCCACAGTGTTCTTGCCAGCAAGTTAAGGAAGTATGGGCTGGATGAATGGACGGTAAGGTGGATAGAAAACTGGCTGGATGGTGGCGCTCAACGGGTAGTGATCAATGGCTCCATGTCTAGTTGGCAGCCGGTATCAAGTGGAGTGTCCCAAGGGTCGGTGCTGTGGCCGGTTTTGTTCAATATCTTCATCAACGATCTGGAGGATGGTGTGGACTGCACCCGTAGCAAGTTTGCAGATGACACTAAACTGGGAGGAGTGGTTGATACGCTGGAGGGTAGGGATAGGATACAGAGGGACCTAGACAAATTAGAGGATTGGGCCAAAAGAAATCTGATGAGGTTCAACAAGGACAAGTGCAGAGTCCTGCACTTAGGACGGAAGAATCCCATGCACTGCTACAGACTAGGGACCGAATGGCTGGGCAGCGGTTCTGCAGAAAAGGACCTAGGGGTTACGGTGGACGAAAAGCTGAATATGAGTCAACAGTGTGCCCTTGTTGCCAAGAAGGCTAACGGCATTTTGGGCTCTATAAGTAGGGGCATTTCCAGCAGATCGAGGGACGGGATTATTCCCCTCTATTCGGCACTGGTGAGGCCTCATTTGGAGTACTGTGTCCAGTTTTGGGCCCCACACTACAAGAAGGATGTGGATAAATTGGAAAGAGTCCAACGGAGGGCAACAAAAATGATTAGGGGGCTGGAGCACATGACTTATGAGGAGAGGCTGAGGGAACTGGGATTGTTTAGCCTGCAGAAGAGAAGAGTGAGGGGGGATTTGATAGCTGCTTTCAACTACCTAAAAGGGGGTTCCAAAGAGGATGGCTCTAGACTGTTCTCAGTGGTAGAAGATGACAGAACAAGGAGTAATGGTCTCAAGTTGCAGAGGGGGAGGTTTAGGTTGGATATTAGGAAAACCTTTTTCACTAGTAGGGTGGTGAAGCACTGGAATGGGTTACCTAGGGAGGTGGTGGAATCTCCTTCCTTAGAGGTTTTTAAGGTCAGGCTTGACAAAGCCCTGGCTGGGATGATCTAGTTGGGGTTGGTCCTGCATTGAGCAGGGGGTTGGACTAGATGACCTCCTGAGGTCCCTTCCAACCCTGAGATTCTATGATTCTATGTAACCCTTCTGCCAGGACGAGTTGACAGCAGCAAGGGCCAGGTTCAGTACATAGGGGTTCCCTTCTCAACAACGCAATGCAAAACCGGCTTGAGCCCCCACCCAGTAACCTGGGAAAATCTTATACACACCCCTGGGCACCTCAAAGAGGCAATACTTCCCCTCTCGCAAGCACAGAGCCTCAGTGTAACAGAAATCTTTAATAGCAGCAGGTAAACGACACCAGCCTTCAATTGGGAAAACACCGCAACTAGGATCCATAAACCAAACTGTGAGCAAGACCCACCCCAGCCAATTGGGCCATGTGCTGTCCCTTGGGTTCTTGAGTCCAGCAACCCAAAAGTCACCCAAAGTCCCCAAAAGTCCAAAAACCCAAAAGTCCAGTCCCAGAGTTCAAAAGTTCATCTGCAGGGTGCTACACGCCACCCGCCTGGGCAGCAATGGGGAGGGGGAGGTAAGGGACACCTTACATGGCGTGAAGATGATTGCCTCACCCCTCCGTGGGGCTTCGCTCTGCTCCGCCAGCTGTCCCGCAAGCCGCTACAGCTGTCCCCACAAACTGCTCCGCCAACAGCGCCGCTCCACCAGCCGTCCTGCAAGCTGCTGCGACTGCCTCCACGAACTGCTCCGCTCTGCCAGCAGCACCACACCATCAGCTGTCTTGCCAACTGCTCCACCAGCCACTCAGCAATTTATCTTCAGGCTCCCCCACTACTTAACACAGTGCTCAGTGATTTCAGCTCATAAGACTTTTAGCTCTTTAGTGATTTCAGCTTGTAGTTTAGGGGAGCCCTAGTGCTCATTTGCACTATTAGCCCAGAGTGATTTCAATTCAGCAGCCTGAAACCAGACTCTCAAGGAACTCAACATTAGCTCTGATATTCTACAGTAGAGAGAGACGGAGACGCTGCAATTGGGGCCTGCATCACCAGGTAAACTTTATTAGAGAATGTTTGAGAACAGATGATACAAATAGTTTGAAGCGTCAGTTATTGGTCATTGGGGGTAGCATGCAGAGTATAGGGGGATGTTCGTATTTTGGGGTTGGGCAGCACACATAATACATACGGACTGAAGTGTCCCCAATGGAGGGGTAAGTGGTGGGCGGGATCAGGATATAGTTGGTAGGCGGTGAGGGTCTATCACTCATATAGGGAGTACAGACAGTCATGGGTATAAGTAAGTGGGCTGGGCAATGAGAATGGGGTGACCCTCACGTGGCGGGGTTCGGCTAGGTTGGGTGGGTTCGGGGCTCAGGGGATGGGGTCCAGTGGAGGGGGGGGGGGTCAATAGGTCCCTTCCCCCTTGTGGGTGGACGGGGTTTCCCCGGCTCAGTCCTGGTATTGGCGGTGGCCGGTTACGTGCTCCGTGTAAATGTCCCGGGACCAACGGCTAGTGTCCGAGACCATTAGGCGTCTCATGAGCCGCGCGTAGTGGCGGCCCACCCCACAGGTCCTTAGCACGCGTTCGTTGCATGGGTCCCAGGCACCCAGGGCCCTGACGAGTAAGGCGTCGGTGTGTACCTCGTAGCCCTTTGTCCGCAGGGTGTCGGCCAGGGGGGCGTATTTTTCGAGCTTGCGGGCTCGGGCTGCGCGGAAGGCCGGGGTCCTGTTCTCGAATGGGATCGTTACGTCGACCAGGATGATCTTTTTTCCGACCTCGTCCGTGATGACGATGTCTGGGCGCAGCTGGCTGTCGGTGCCGGGGACGGCGCGGTTGACGGCGACCTGCCCCAGGCGCGGGTTGATGGCCTTTACTAGGCGGTCCTGGACGGCGTTGTGGCGCAGTTGCCAGGCTCTGGCGTGGGGCTTGCAGCTGCATAGGACGTGGGGCAGGGTTTCGGCAACGTACCCGCACTTCCTGCAGCGCTTGTCCCGGTTCCCGTGGCGGACGGCTCCGTTGAGGGGGACGCAGTTCAGCCGGGCACGGTGTATAAACTGCCAATCGGCGAACCGGGTGAAGCTGCCCGTGGGGAGGAAGTGGTTGCTGGAGTCCCACTTGCTGGTCACCTCGAAGACCTTACCCTGGTCGGGTTTTTTCTTCAGGGTCGCCACGTAGAGGGCGCGGACAGCGGCCTTCAGGGATCTCTCCAGCACGCCTCTGGCTCCGGGTGTGATGGTAGTGTTGTCCTCCGACTCGATCCGCGGCACCAGGACTCCCAGCTCCTGTCGTTCCTCGTTCCATACCCAGCGGCAGCCCAACCGCTTCCCCAGTCGGCGTGTGGCGTTGCGGGCGCGGGTCCACAGCGAGGCATTGTCGCCCCTGCCCCAGGCGAACTCACCGTCCAGGGAGCCACTCAGGAAGGAGGCCACGTCCTGGTCGGAGGGGGGTCTGTCGATTCGCTTCCCGAAGGTGGCGCGCAGGGCGGCCGTCGCGACGTTCTTCACCTTGGCGTCCGGGCACGTCAGGAGGCGGAAGGCATGCGTGATGACCGCAATGTCGCACAGGTCCCCCATGCGGGGGACGTTGGCGCCACCGTGCCTGTGCGCGATGTATATGAGCTCGTTGCTGGCTCTCTGGGGCAGGGACAGCCAGCTCTTGACCAGCCGCCGGATGGTGTTGTCCGCTTTGTTGAGGGGCACCTTTGCCACGGCGGAGCCTCTCAGGACGAAGGCGATGCGGGGGATCAGGAAGATGTTGAGGGCGTTGATTTTCTGCCACGGCGCCAGCAGGGATGCGTCAATCTTGGCGGCATCCTGCAGGATCTCCCGGATAGTGTCCTCGGGGGTCTGCCGGACACGGAAGCCCGTCGGCGTGCCGAGGTGCTGGTACGCCTGCCCCTCTGCCAGGGGGACGACGGACTCGCCCTGCACGAGGAACTCCGTCGTCAGTACCGGGTCCCTCTTGCTCCCATCGATGTGGAGGGACGCTCACTTCTTGGCATTGAAGCGGAGCCCCGTCCAGTCCGCGGCTCTCCCGATGGTGTCGAGCATGCCCTGGAGCCTTTCGGGGTCATCTGCGATCAGGACCAGGTCGTCCGCGTAGGCCAGGACGCTCACCCTCTCGTCGTGCAGGTCGAAGCCGTCGGCGCCGTCGGAGATCGCCCGCAGGAGCGGTTCCATGGCGAGGTTGAAGACGATCGGGCTGAGGGGGCAGCCCTGTTTCACGCCGCTGCAGATTGGTATCTCGGCGGTCTCCCCTTCTACCGAGCGGATGGTGGTGCTGCAGCCCTCGTACAGTTCCCGGATCAGGCGGAGGAAGGACTCTGGCATCCCAGACTCCTGGAGGGTGTTGAAGATGTAGCGGTGGGGGACGGATCCGAAGGCGTTGGCCAGGTCGAGCCACGCCATCACGCACTGCGTCCGTGTCCTCCTGGTCGTCTGGATGATGGTCTGGAGCAGGAAGTTGTGCTCATAGCACCCCTCTGATGGCATGAAGCCCTTCTGGGCAGGGCTGATGGCACCTGCCCCCAGCCTCTCTCAATTCACTGGGCTTTGGAACCCATGTCCCTTGGCTGGCGAGTGCTGTTTAGCTAATGGCAAGTTCCCCTTTATCATGACAAAAGGCCAAGTATAGTTCCACTGTCCATGATTTACATAAGCAGTATAACAACAGTTTATTCTTCCTGCCCCAATAACAGAAATTCCTGCCCCAATACAGAAAACTGGGGATCCTACTGCAGCCCAAAATGCCCATTTGGGCCACTATGGTTCGTACCAGGCAGGGTGGGTGTGCCTATGCAAATGAGATCAGCCCCTGGAGTGCTTTGCCACGACTCACCACCAGATGTCAGGGTGGAGCTCATCCTGACTCTGCTTACATATATATATATATATATATATATATATATATATATATATATATATGGAGAGAGAGAGAGAGAGAGAATCAAAACAAAAACAACAACAAAAAAGGATTGCCACCACATGGAGATCAGCAGCACAGCCAGTCTATTCAGATGGACTGATCTACTGAGCAACAACACACTGCTCAGCCCTGTCTCTGTGTGGTAGTACTTGCAGAACACAGAGCCTGGATGTCATTTTGTTGTATGGCTGCTGTGACAAGTTCTCCCTCCCCCCAGGGTGCCACCTGGAACTGGGGTACCACTGAGCCCACCTGACACACCAGCCTGGGTTCCCTTTACACTGTACTGCTGTGGCCAGCCTGACAAACCCTCTCCCAGGCTCCATCCTGTGCTTTTACCAGCACATAAACGGGTAGGGACATACCCAGCAGCAGTATATGCTGACGGTGTGATCAGCTCTGCATGGGAAGGCTCCGGCTAAGGAACTTCCCAGCAAATCAGGCAACCCTCCCCTCTGAAGTGTAAAACCAAAATTATACCATTTTGCGCTGCACAGGGAACTGTACAGCATAAGATCATGAAATTCGCCCCCTCCCTCAATGTGGAGCGGAAATATACAACAGCGTTCTGCCTCCGAGTTATGACTCACACACACACTGGTTTTAGACAAAGCAAAAATAAGTTTATGATCTACAAAAGATAGATTTTAAGTGATTATAAGGGATAGCAAACAGATCAAAGCAGATTACCTAGCAAATAAACAAAAATTCAATCTAAGATTAATATGCTAAAGATATGGATATGAATAGGAGATCCTCATCCTAAGTGATTATACCAGCAGGTTGCAGATTCTTAAGGGACAAGCTGCACTTACTTTCAGCTTGGAATCCCCAGATGTTTCATACACAGGCTAAAAATCCCTTTAGCCTGGGTCCAGCACTTCCTCCAGTTCAGTCTCTGTGTAGAGAAATCTCTGTATTAAGTATCTCTATGAATCTTTATGATGTTGCATTGTGTTATTTTGTATTAAGTATCTTTCTGAATTAAGTATCTTTATGACCTTGCATTGTGTTATTTTGTATTTCATATGACTTGGCATTGTGCCTCTCTATTTTACTTGGCATTGTGCCTCTCTATTTTCATACAACTTTGTATTAGATCCCTATATAGAAAACTTGTAGAAAACTTTGTATCAGATGTTATAGCCCCTAAGGATAGTATAGTTAAAGTAGAAGAAACATGTGCCTTTTTGCTAGGAGTAGAATAAGATCTTCCCCCACTCTGTAATCAATTGCCCTGTTGACTGAATGAGGTGTGAATGAGTGAGGCTTGGAAGACACCCACCTCCAGACAGCTACAACAGTTAGAGAGGGGATGGGAGCCAGATCCAAGGACAATACAACTTGTCAAGTGGGCTCAATAAAGAAGAGCAGACATATTGACGACCTTGGGGATTAGAAGCGAGCACCTTCTTTGGGAAACACCCTCTTTGAGTAGCCTTGGGACAACACCCAGAGAAAAGCAGCACAAAGACCAACGGACACTGACCCAGATTTTGAATCTGGGACAGATTTGCATAAGAGGGAAGCTGCTATAAAAGTGAGGTGTCTTGCAGAAGACCCTGGGTCTCGTCTTGTCACCATCGGAGCATTGATCTGGATCAGCAGAAGCCCTGCTCCACCCCTCCCCCATCTAACTCACCTGGCCAGTGAAGTTAAGGGGAGCAACCAGTTGGTAACAACAGCAAGACGGAGTGTGTTTGTGTGTGTGTGAGTGCATGAGTGTGAGATATATATATATATATATATATATATATATATATATATATATATGCATATGCTAGAGTATTGATTGATACCTGTATTACTAATAAATGCGGTGTTTTGCCTTAATCCCCCTGAAAAGATCCTGCATAGTACTTTGAGTACAACATCTGTTCCATAGGTGTTTCCAAGAGTTTCTTTGGGTGGGGAGTCAGTGAAGAATTCATGAGAGTTGGCATGTCTACTCTGCCCGGTCTGGATTGCACCCCAGGCTCCAGAAAACACCCAGAAAATGGATTTCAGTTTTTAAGGTTTCAACACCACAAACAGAGAAGGAAAGGGAACAATTTGTGGCACAGACATACGACATGGGATGGTTTGTGGCATTCACGGACATGCTCACTGCAGTGGAACGCTGCTTTTGGGCTCGGGAAACAAGCACTGAGAGGTGGGATCACATCATCATGCAAGTCTAGGATGATGAGCAGTGGCTGCAGAACTTTTGGATGAGAAAAGCCACTTTCATGGGACTGTGTGATGAGCTCGCCCGCACCTTGCAGCGCAAGGACATGAGATTGAGAGCTGCTCTGAAGGTGGAGAAGCAGGTGGCTATTCCATCTGGAAGCTGGCAACTCCAGACAGCTACCGATCGGTTGCTAACCAGTTTGGAGTGGGAAAGTCGACCACTGGAATTGTGTTGATGCAAGTTTGCAGGGCCATTAATCGCATCCTGCTCAGAAGAACTATGACTCTGAGTAACATGCATGACATTGTGGCTGGCTTTGTACAACTGGAGGGGTGATAGATGGGACGCACATTCCAATTCTGGCACCAGTCCACCTAGCCTCCGAGTACGTTAATCGCAAGGGGTATTTCTCTATGGTTCTCCAGGCACTTGTGGATCACGTTGGGTGTTTCATTGACATTAACGCAGGCTGGTCCGGAAAGGTGCATGACGCACACATCTTTCGGAAGACAGGCCTGTTCAGGAAGCTGCAAGCTGGGACTTTCTTCCCAGACCAGAAGACCACCGTAGGGGAAGTCGAAATGCCCATTGTGATCCTTGGAGACCCCACTTACCCTTTAATGCTGTGGCTCGTGAAACCCTACACAGGGAGTCTGGACAGCAGCAAGGAGCTGTTCAACAATAGGCTGAGTCGGTGCAGAATGACTGTGGAGTGTGCTTTTGGCCATTTAAAGGGCTGCTGGCGCTGTCTGTATGAGACTCTGGACCTGGCCGATGACAACATCCCTACGGTTATATCCGTGTGCTGTACCCTCCATAACATTTGTGAAGGGAAGGGTGAAAGATTCACTCAGGCATGGACCTCGGAGGTTCAACACCTGGAGGCTGAATTTGAACAGCCAGAGAGCTGGGCTATTAGAGGGGCCCAGCAGGGCTATTAGAGGGGCTGCAAGGATTAGGGATGCCTTGAGGGAGCAATTTGAGGCTGAAAGCCACCAGTAATGTTTGGTGCCCTGCACGGGAGTGAAGTGCAGTGGTTCCAATGTTAGTAGTAATCTGTATTTGCTACACTGACTTGCAGTGCCTGTTGCTTTCCTGGGCTAAGGTATCTTTTACTTAATGCAATAATAAAGAATGTTTTCAAAGCCAAAAAATCCATTTATTGAAAAGAAAATTCATTTATTGAAAAGAAACACAACTGCTCGGGAAACAGAAAGGGCAAGGGAGTGGGGTGGGAAATGGTATAATCACAGATTTGCGTATGTCCTGTTATCATACTCAGCTTTCCTGTCTGGAGTGCTATGCAATGAGTGCTGCACTTTTGGCTGGCTAAAATGCATGGTGATGGGGGTTGAGTGCAGTGGGTAAGAGTCGCAGTTTTCAGTGCTGGGTGGTGAAGCCACAGGTGTTGGAGACAGCTGGTGGAAATAAGAACCCAGATGTTGGGGAAAGTGGGTTGGAGTGACATGGGGGCACAAGGGGAAGAGTTTTGGGACAAGGGCTGTGGGAGGGGGGGCATGGAATTGCTCCGCCTGCATTGCTATGATCACCTGTATTGAGTCCGCTTGGCGCTCCATGATGCTTAGCAGCCGCTCCGTGCTTTGGTGCCGGCGATCCACATTCTGCTGTCAGACCCTCCTTTCATTCTCCTGCCACTCCTGCGCTTTTTGATTTTCATTAAGGGACTGTTGCATTACTTCATGCAGCATGTCCTCTTCGCTTCTATGTGGCCACTTTCTAATTCTTTGGAGTCTTTTGGCCATTGATAACAAGGACGGCTGAGATCTCAAGGTTGCATCTGTAAAGCCAAAATGCAACACTTAACAGAGGCAGCATTGTTCACACCAGACAGACAATGATTCAGCCTTACTTAAAGACAAGCACAGTCTACACAAAAGCAGAAATTGCCTGTCCCAAAGCTAGTGCACATAACCCACAGGAGCCCCAAAATGGTGAGTAAGCACAGGAGCAAGGGGGACTGATTGTTTCACAGCCGTACTGTCTTCTGGGGTTCTGTGCCTTGGGGAGAGCCAACAGCTGCGGGGGGCCCCTATACTGAACACTGTCCTCACATTTTCCACAGGAGTTCGTCCTGGAAGATATCTCGCTGCTGAGGTTGACCTGGGAAGCAAGGGAGGGTCTTCTACTACAATGCGGCTTCCGTCCTGGCCCATATGCAGCTTGCCTGTGTACAGCAATGGTCCCCCCGCCCCTCACGGCACAGTGGCGGGGACATGTTAGCCTGACTGGGACAAGGAGCACAGTAGCTCTGCCAAGGAACTTGTGCAAGTGGATTGCCCATCTTCTGCATGAGACCTTTGAAGAGCTCACTGAGGCTGATTACCGCGATGTGAGAGAGCACATCAACGCCCTATTCTGCATCCAGGCCCTAACCCTCCTCGCCCCAAGAGCCTGCACCGAACAACTTCCTTCCCAAAATAAAAGCCGCTTACTGGGCACCACCTCTGGTGTTTGTCCTTCCCCGAGCACCGGCCGCTGCAACTGGCTACCTTCCTCCTGTCTTGAAAACAGCTCCTGGCTGCATGCATCTAGGGATGCCGGGGTGTCTCCCTCCACCTCAGCACCCTTGCTGCCGCTTTCCTCCTCCTCCTCCTGCCTTGTTGAACTGGGCTCTGAAGTGTCCACGGTGGTCTTCAGAGTGGAGGTGGGGTCGCCCCCAAGTATTGTGTCCAGCTCTTTGTAGAAACGGCAGGTCGCGGGGTCAGCACCAAAGTGGCCATTTGCCTTGTGGGCTTTGCAATACACATTTCGCACCTCCTTCACTTTAACCCTGCACTGCAGTGTGTCCCGGTCACGGCCCCTTTCCATCATATCCCTTGATATCTGCTTGAAGGTATCGTAATTCCTACGGCTGGAGCGCAGCTGGGACTGGACAGCTTCCTCCCCTCCCAAACACTGATGAAGTCCAGCACCTCGCCATTGCTCCATATTGGGGATCACCTGGCACATGGAGGCATGGTCACCTGGAAAGATTCACTGAGAGCACTCCACACCTGGCTGAGCAAACAGGAAGGGGATTTTCAAAATTCCCAGAGAATTTAAAGGGCAGGTCTAAGGGTCGGTCACCTGAGGGCAGGGCTGTAGAGTTCAAAGTGATGACCAGAATGTCTAGAACAGGCATTGTGGGACACTTCTGGAGGTTGATCAGAGTGCATTAACAGACTAGGGCGTCCACACTGGCGCTGCAGTGCTCCAGCCAGGGCGCAGCAAGTGTTATGCTTCTCGACGAGGTGGATTATCAGGAGCGCTCCAGCCACAAAATCCGGGTGCTCTACACTCTCTCAGTGTGGACACGCCATTAGTTAGCCCTGGTCTACACTACGAGTTTAGGTCGAATTTATTAGCGTTATTTCGATTGATCCGTGCACCCGTCCACACGACGAAGCCCTTAACATTGACTTCTAGGGCTCTTAAAATCGATCTCGCCACTCCACCCCCAACGAGGGGATTAGCGCTTAAATCGATATTGCCGAATCGATGTAGGCTTAGTGAGGACGCAATTCGACGGTATTGGCCTCCTGGATCTATCCCACAGTGCAACATTTGACCGCTCTGGACAGCAGTCTGAGCTCCAATGCTCCGCCCAGGTAGACAAGAAAAGCCCCGCGAACTTTTGAATTTCATTTCCTGTTTGGCCAGCGTGGTGAGCTGCAGGTGAGCGCAGATCTCATCAGCAGAGGTGACCATGATGGAGTCCCAGAACCGAAGACGAGCTCCAGCATGGACCGATGGTGAAGTACGCGATCTGATCGCTGTATGGGGAGACGAAACCGTGCTAGCAGAGCTACGGTCCAAAAGAAGAAACGCCAATACATATGCCAAAGTCTCCAAGGGCATGCAGGACAGAGGCTACAACAGGGACGCGCAACAGTGCCGCGTGAAAATTAAGGAGCTCAGGCAAGCCTACCAAAAAACCAGAGATGCAAACAAACGCTCTGGGTCAGAGCCCCAGACATGCCGCTTCTATGATGAGCTGCATGCCATTCTAGGAGGTGCAGCCAGCACTGACCCACCCATGTGGTATGACTCCGTATGTGGATCATCAGAAACCACAGAGGAGCATGATGATGATAATGATGCTGAAAATAGCGCCCAGACACAGCAAGGAAGCGGAGAAGCCCTTTTCCCCGACAGCCAGGAACTCTTTGTCACCCTGGAGCCAGTACCCTACGAACCCACCCAAGGCGTGCTCGATGCAGGAGAAGGGACCTCTGGTGCCTCTGGTGAGTGTACCTCTGTTAATTAATACATGTTTTATAAGCAAGCGTGTTTAATGATCAATTCGCGGCCAGTACAGCTACAGCTACTGGAAAAGTCTGTTAACATGTTCGGGGATGGAGCAGAAATCCTCCGGGGACATCTCCAGAAAGATCTCCTGGATGTACTCCCAAAGCCTGTGCAAAAGGTTTCTGGGGAGGGCAGCCTTATCCTGTGCTCCGTGGTAACACACTCTACCACGCCAGGCCAGTAGCACATAGTCTGGAATCATTGCTTTGCAAAGCATGGCAGCGTATGGTCCCGGTGTTTGCTGGCATTCAAGCAACATCCGTTCTTTATCTGTCTGTGTTATCCTCAGAAGAGTGATATCATTCATGGTCACCTGGTTGAAATAGGGGAATTTTATTAAGGGGGTATTCAGAGGGGCTCCGTCCCTGCTGGGCTGTTTGCCTGTGGCTGAACAGAAATCTTCCCCGCTGTGACCCACGCGGTGGGGGGAGGGGGAACAGCGAACATCTTGGATGTGTGTCTGTGTGTGGGGGGGTTTCGATTAGGTTCGCGCTGCACGTTAACCCAAAAACTGCCGCCCCTCCCTTTTCAATTGCCAACCAGTTTTAAATTGCCAGCCCAAAGGCTGTTTGTTATGGGAAATGAGGGGGTTGCTGTTTGAAAACATTCCCACGTTATGAAGGTTAAAGAAGCCTATAGACTGTGGCTTACCATGGCTGCCTGCAAGCCGAATTCTGTTGCCCACCGGACCTGCTTGTGTGATCTCTCACACCAAACCGGCAGACCCTCAATATAACAGGCAAAGTGCAACCTTGGACCAAATGCACATGTGATATGTAATGTTTGGAGCATTGTTCTCTAATATGTGTCTTTTAAACTACTCCTCTCCCGTTTGTTTCCTCCCGCAGCTGCAAATGTTTCAACGCCACCCCCTTCATCACCGTCCCAGAGGCTAGCGAAGATTAGAAGTAAAAAAAAAAAGGAATCGAGATGAAATGTTCTCAGAACTCATGGAATCCTCCCACACTGAAGCTGCTCAGCAGAATGCGTGGAGGCAGACACTGTCGGAGTCCAGGAAGGCAGATTTTGATCGCGCGGACAGGTGGCGTGATGAAGAGAGTAGGTGGCGTCAGCGTGCAGAGAGAAGGCAGGATGCAATTCTGAGGCTACTGGAGGATCAAACGGAAATCCTCCGGCTTATGGCTGAGGAAAGGCGTAGGGTTCAGGAAAGGCCGCCTGAGCCCAGACCGCCGCTACAGCCCCTGTGTAACCAACAGCCCTCCTTCCCGAGTCCCATAACCTCATCCCCGAGACGCCCAAGAACGCGTTTGGGCGGCCTCCGTGCACCCAACCACTCAAGTCAAGAGAACTGTCCAAGCAAGAAAGGGCTGGCATTCAATAAGTTTTAAAGTGCTGTGTGTCCTTGTCCTTCCCTCATCCCCTCCTCCACCACCCATCCTGGTGCTTCCCTTCCTCCACCAGCTATCCCGGGAGACTGTGGCAGTTAGCCCCATAGTTCCCCCTCTTTGTTTTACGAATTAATAAAGAATGCATGATTTTTAAGCAACAATGACTTTATTTCCTCTGCGAGCGGTGATCGAGGGGGGAGGGCAGGGCGGTTTGGGTAAAGGGAAGTAGAGTGAATGAAGGGGCGGGGCTTTTCATTACAGGGGAAAAACAGAACTTTCACACAGCATCCTGGCCATTCATGAAACTGGTTTTCAAAGCTTCCCTGATGCGCAATGCACCCTGCTGTACTCTTGTAATAGCCCTGGTGTCTGGCTGCGCATAACCAGTGGCCAGGCGATTTGCCTCAACCTCCCACCCTGCCATAAACGTCTCCCCCTTACTCTCACAGATATTGTGGAGCGCACAGCAAGCAGTAATAATAATGGGAATACTGTTTTCGCTGAGATCTAACCTAGTCAATAAACTTCGCCAGCGAGCTTTTAAACGACCAAATGCACATTCCACCACCATTCTGCACTTGCTCAGCCTATAGTTGAAAAGGTCCTGACTACTGTCCAGGCTACCTGTGTATGGCTTCATGAGCCATGGCATTAAGGGGTAGGCTGGGTCCCCAAGGATAACTATTGGCATCTCAACATCCCCAACGGTTATTTTCTGGTCTGGGAAGAAAGTCCCTTGCTGCAGCAGCCGAAACAGACCAGAGTTCCTGAAGATGCGAGCGTCATGTACCTTTCCCGGCCATCCCACGTTGATGTTGGTGAAACGTCCCTTGTGATCCACCAGTGCTTGCAGCACTATTGAAAAGTAACCCTTTCGGTTTATGTACTCGCTGGCTTGGTGGTCCGGTGCCAAGATAGGGATATGGGTTCCGTCTATCGCCCCACCACAGTTCGGGAACCCCATTGCTGCAAAGCCATCCAGTATGAGCTGCACATTTCCCAGACTCACAACCCTTGGTACCAGCAGCTTGGTGATCGCCCTGGCTACTTGCATCACAACAGCCCCCACTGTAGATTTTCCCACTCCGAATTGATTCGCGACTGACCGGTAGCTGTCTGGCGTTGCAAGCTTCCACAGGGCTATCGCCAGTCGCTTCTGTACTGTGAGGGCTGCTCTCATCTTGGTGTTCTTGCGCTTCAGGGCAGGGGAAAGCAACTCACAAAGTTCCATGAAAGTGCCCTTACGCATGCGAAAGTTTCGCAGCCACTGGGATTCATCCCAGACCTGCAGCACTATGTGGTCCCACCAGTCTGTGCTTGTTTCCTGGGCCCAGAATCGGCGTTCCACTGTATCAACAAGCCCCATTAACACCATGATGTCCACCTTGCGGGGGGGCCTTTTTTGAGAGAGGTCTGTGTCCATGTCCTCATCACTGTCCTCAGGGTGCTGCTGTCGCCTCCTCGCCTGCTGTAGCTCTAGCAGCTCCTGGTTCTCGTTCTCCATATACTCCTGGACAATGCGCGTGGTGTTCATAACGGCGAGAACAGCCGCGGTAATCTGATCGTGCTCCATGCTTTCCCTGGTATGCTGTTTGCAGGACAGCAGAGTGGCAGCAGAAGCAGCGGGTGGATAACAATGGATAAAGCAATATGGCGCCCATATGAAAAAAGGCGCGAAAGGATTTTTTGCTCCCCCCTCAGTTGCTTTCACGGAGGGAGGGGGGAGCAAGGGTTAGGCTCATTTCCTTCTAGCTGCAGATGGTACAATATGCGGTGAGCAAGGAGGCGCCTTCCCTTCTAGCAGCAGATGGTACAATATGCTTGATATCCATCATCAGCTCCTGGCCCCCTCAAGGATTGAACTCGCAACCCCGGGTTTAGCGGGCCAACGCTCAGAACGCTGAGCTATCCCTCTGCCCGTATTATAGTGTGACTGAATCCCCACTAGACCTAATGTCCAGGCGTACGCTGGAGATGTACGGTAATTGTGAGCTGAGCAGGCTTCCGTAGCAAACACGGAAACCCCGGAAAAAAGGCGTGAAAAATATTGCTTTCATGGAGGGAGGGATGACATGTACCCAGAACCACCAGCGACAATGTTTTCTGCCCCATCAGGCTTTGGGATCGCAACCCAGAATCCCAATGGGCGGCGGAGACTGCGGGAACTGTGGGATAGCTACCCGCAATGCAATGCTCCGAAAGTCGATGCTAGCCCCGCTACTGTGGACACAGTCAATCGACCTCATGGTCTTAACGCTTGTGTGTGGGGACACACACAATCGATTCCATAAATTCGGGTTTTAAAATATCGACTTCTATAAATTCGACCTAATTCTGTAGTATAGACGTACCCTTAGGGAACCCGGGGCTGCTTTAATGCGCTCTAATTCGCAAGTGTAGCCATATCCTAATAAATAAGACAGAGCAGACCAGGGCCGTAACGAGGGTGAGGCGAGTGAGGCGCTCACCTCGGGGCACACTGCTGGCAGGGGTGCAAAAGCCTGCTGCCAGGGGCGCGCCCATCCTCCCCCGCCGCCGAAGCCGCCCCCGCTTACCTGCGGGAAGTCCACCGGTGTGTGTGGAGAACGCCCCCTCCGCCAAAGCCGCGGCACCGGCGGACCCTCCCGCAGGTAAGCGGAAGTGGCTTGGGTGGCAGGGCAAAAGTGCTGCTAATAATGCCCTCCGCCGAAGCCGGGGGAGGGTATTATTAGCAGCACTTCCGCCCTGCTGCCGAAGCCGCTTTCACTTGCCTTCGGGAGGTCCGCTGGTGCTGCGGCTTCGGCGGCAATTCGGCGGAGGGTAAGCCCCTAGGAATTTCTGCGCCCCTGCCTCGGGCGCAGAAATTCCTAGTTACGGCTCTGGAGCAGACAGGGTGACGCAGAGGAGAGGGAAGAGTGTTTGTTTGGGAGGGTGATTAGCCATTTACGAATCTAACCACATTACTCCCCTGGGACAAGCCAGAGGGTCCCATTCAATTCCACAGAGATGGCTAAATCTCCCCAGTGTTAAGAGCTGCCAGGGACATGTTTGCCCCCTCCCAGGCTGTCAGAGTCTAAGAAGACTCAGGATACATCTACTCTGCAAATAAAGACCCGTGGCATCAAGTCTTAGAGCTCAGGTCAACTGACTTGGGATCATGGGGCTCAGCTTTGGGGCTAAAATAACAATATTGTTGTTCAGGTTTGGGGTGGAGCCTGGTCTCTGAAACCTGATGTGAGGGGAGGGTCTCAGATCCCAGGCTCCAGCCCAAGCCGGAATCTCTAAATTATTATTTTTAGCCCTGCAGCATGCTTTGACAACCCCACTAGGCCCCTAGCTGCATCTTCAGGTACCCAATACCCCTGAAAATCCAGCCCTAAGTCATTTTTCAACAGCCATGTCTACACTTATAAACATGGGCAGTGGGTGAAGCTTCCCCCTTGGGGAGGCTAGCCCCCTGTCTCACCTCTTCTGGCTGAGGCCGCACTCTTTCTACCCATGCCCTCACCCCATTCCACCCTTTCCCCTGTGCCCCAGCCCCTGTTCCATCCCCACTCCACCTCTTCCCCGAGACCCTGCCCGCTCCTTCATAGAATCATAGAATATCAGGGTTGGAAGGGACCTTAGGAGGTCATCTAGTCCAACCCCCTGCTCAAAGCAGGACCAATTCCCAATTTTTGCCCCAGATCCCTAAATGGCCCCCTCAAGGATTGAACTCACAACTCTGGATTTAGCAGGCCAATGCTCAAACCACTGAACTATCCCTCCCACCTCCGCTCTGCTGCAACCTTGAGACCAGAAAAGTTCTGTACCTCCACCAGGAGGCTCGAGGTTTGGGGAGGCTTAGCCTCCCCCAGACTTCATTACTCACCACCCATGTTTACAAGCTTACAGCAGCACAGCTGTACTGATACAGCTGTGCCGTAAGAGTGCTCATGTAGCCATGTTACACCGATGGGAGAGAGCTCACCCATCAACATCATAAAACCAGCTCACTGAGTGGCAGTAGCTATGTTGGCGGGACAGCATCTCCCGCTGACATAGCGCTGTGCGCACGAGCAGTGATGCTGGTAAAACTTATAAATTAATTATGATTGTACTGGGCTAGAAATGGTATTACTACATGGCAAGGTCTGACAGTCAGTGCTCAATATCTGAACAGACCCATTTTTAATGTTAATTGCTAAAGGCATTAACAGTTTTACTTGTAAGTTCTCAGGTGATGTGTTCTGTACTCTTTGGGTAAGTGCTGTAATTTTGGGGGAGAAAATCTCACTGAATAGAAGTTGAATACCTGCTTTAAGTGGAAGGCCTTAGACATGGAGTTGCTCCTGACATCTTCAAAATCATCATTAATTATTATTATTCATTATTATTACTATTATTATTTTTAATATTTAGACTGTAAACTCTTTCCCTTAGGAGCTGTCTCTCATGATGTGTGTTTACAGCACCTAGCACAATAGGGTGGAACCTCTGGCTGCTGCTGTATTACTGATAATCATGACATTAACAGAAACACAACTATTTTATAGTGAGAGAAGAATGAATTTGGGGAAAGATGTGGTAGGAGGAACAGGCTGAATATCAACAGAGACTCCCAAAGCTACCAATCTAAACACCCAGGCCTGCAAAGTCTTACTCAGAGGTTTAATGTTACAACTGCCAATAGCCATTGAGTAAGTTTCTAACCCTCATGTCTGCAAAGGAAAACTTGAAACTGAGATCAAAACATAACTGATGCTGCAACGTTTGCCTGAGTTCACAGACAGATTAAGATAACAGCTCTGAGAGGGCAGGATTGCCCCATACGTCCAAATAGGGTATTAAACCCAATAACTTCTAGTCTGGGGTCCTGTTTCCAACTCCAGGAATGGGAGGAGAAGCCCCAGTCAGTCCCATCTCCCTATTGCAGCCTTGGCTGTTGAGCTGAGGGCCACAGGTGGGGAAAAGGACACAGAGAAACTCCTCCAGTTGCTTCTTCTGCCTGGCTGAAGTTCTTCCCTCTCCCTTCCCTTCATAGATGTGATCCCCCTTCCATGGAGATTAGGAGGAGGACACTTGGGCCAGGCCCCAACTTCACTCTAAACACCTGTCCCCACCTTCCATCTTGCACCAGCCCATGGGCTGGGCTCCCCCACTTACCTGGAGCTGTTCCCTGAAGAATGAGTGTCCCTGAAGCCGGTACAGTAGAACTTCAGAGTTACAGACACCTCAGGAATGGAGGTTGTCTGTAACTCTGAAATATTCTGGTCACTCAGTGACAGACCTAAAAGTGGCAATTCTTCAACAACAAAACGTCAAAAACAGACTCCAACGAGAAACTGCTGAACTGGAATTAATTTGCAAACTGGATGCCATTAAATTAGGCTTGAATAAAGACTGGGAGTGGCTGGGTTATTACTCAAACTGAAATCTATTTCCCTATGCTAGTTACTCACACCTTCGTGTCAACTGTTTGTAATGGGCCTTCCTGATTATCAATACAAAAGTTTTTTTTCCTCCTGCTGATAATAGCACACCTTAATTGATTAGTCTCTTAGAGTTGGTATGGCAACCCCCATCTTTTCATGTTCTATCTATCTATCTATCTACTGTATGTTCCACTCTATGCATCTGATGAAGTGGGCTTTAGCCCACGAAAGCTTATGCCCAAATAAATTTGTTAGTCTCTAAGGTGCCACAAGTACTCCTTGTTCTTTTTTCTGAAATATTCGTAACTCTGAGAAAAGTGCACTTTGGGCTCCAAATCCAGCAGCTGAAACTCCAGGCCAGGCTTCAGCAGCAGCTGAGCTCCTTACTCAGCCCTGGCATGAGTTTGCAAGCTTGTCCCCCTCTTGACAGGTGTGTGTGTGTGTGAGTCTGTCTATGTGTGAATGAAAACAGTGTGTCCCCCTCCAGAGGGAGGTGGTGGTGGGGAAAAAGTGCATCCTCCTCCTGTTCGGGGGAGGAGGGGTAAAAACAATGCATCCCCCTCCCGGCAGAGAGAGAGGGGTGAAAGTGGCGGAGACCCCAGTTCTGCTCCTGCTCTGCTAACTCCAGCTGCCTTGGGCTGGCAGCCCCAGCCTCTTGCTGTAAGTCGCTGCCCCGCGTGCGTGGGAGTGGGGACAGGCAGCCCAGATGTGCCTACCTTTAAGATGCAATAGAGCAGTGGTCCCCAACCTTTTTGTGGCCAAGAGCACATTCATGTTTTCAGAAGAGTGTGGCGGGTGCCAACAATTTTTCAAGACTTATTTTGTATTTGTACATTAAATAATATGAAAACCATCATATGTAATATTACATAATATATGAATCCATAAGATAAAAAAGGTAATTTTACATGTAAAAGGTATTAATTAAATTACTCGGCAATTATTCTTTCACCTTACCATGTGAATTTGCTCTTTTTTATTTACCTTTTTTGGGGGGGGGGGGCAGTTCTGGGCAGCAGAGAGGGAAGCCGCAGCCCCGCGCCTGCCGGGGACAGAGAACACCAGTGCCTGCAGCCTGCAGCCCCGGAGTTGTCTGTCTCCGGCAGGCGCGGGGCTGTGGGGCAGCGCCGAGGGAAGCCACGGCCCTGCGCCTGCCGGGGACAGAGAACACCGGCGCCTGCAGCCTGTAGCCCAGGAGTTGTCTGTCTCCGGCAGGTGCGGGGCTGTGGGGCAGCGCTGAGGGAAGCTGCGGCCCCGCGCCTGCCGGGGACAGAGAACACCAGCGCCTGCAGCCCTGGAGTTCTCTGTTCCCAGCAGGCACGGGGCAGCACGGAGAGAAGCCGCAGCCCCGCACCTGCCGGGGACAGAGAACACCGGCGCCTGCAGCCCCGGAGTTCTCTGTCCCCAGCAGGCCGGGGACAGAGAACTCTGGGGCTGCAGGCGCCGGTGTTCTCTGTCCCCAGCAGGCGCGGGGTTGCGGCTTCTCTCTGCGCTGCCCCAGCCTGCCGGGGACAGAGAACACCGGTGCCCACAGCCCCGGAGTTCTCTGTCCCTGGCAGGCCGGGGCAGCAGCTTCTCTCCCCTTCTGGGCACTAGTTAGTGGGTGGGTGCCCATAAATGCCCCGGCACCGCATTGGGGACCACTGCAATAGAGGCACAGTACAGTATTTGCTTCTTTTTTTTTTGGTCATCTTTGCTGCTGCCTGGCTGCCTGATTGGTTACTTCAAGTTTCACATGGTGTCTGGTTGGCTGGTTAGTCCGTAACGCTGGTGTTTGTATCTTTGGGGTTCTATTGTAACTCCTCCCTTCCCCAAATCCCCCATGTGCTGGGTTCTGGGGGATCAAACGTTAAGGATGTATGATGTTGGGCAGGGAACTGGGGGATTGAATGGCTGGGGCTGGTAGAGATGGGAATAAGGGGGAGCTGGGTGCTGGGGCTATTAGCGGTTTGCGGATCATGGAATAAGAAGAGCGGGAGAGCACAGGAGAGTTCATGACCCTTATCATTCACCTCCTCTGCCCTTCCCCATCCCTCTGCATGCCAAACCACCATTGAAAGGGACTGATTCAAGAGGGCCTAGAGGTCTGGGCATCCCACCTATGCTTTCGCAGCAGACTAAGTTTGTCCAGACTAGGAAACATGGTCGGGCTTAGCTAGCACATTTCCCTCTGACCCTGACTGAACCCTGCCCCCTTTTCCTGGTCTAGACTGACCCTTTGAATCTCATTGAGACAGATCCCATTAGCAGAGTGAATGGTAGAGTTGCCAAGTTTCCCTTTGGGGTGGGTTGTGCGGGAGAGCATTTATGGTCTCTGCCCTTTCTCTTTTATAAATCATCAGCAGAAAACTGGGAATTTGGGTGAAAATTTGAAAATTACAAGGGGAAATATAAGACATATGGGCCCCCTGCCATCTGGCCAGTAGACCCATCAGCTTCATCTTCAGGTCTACAATTATCTACAGATCAACAACCTGGCTGATGGCAGCCACTGAAGCCTGAGTCGACACAGGCACTTTGGTGTTGCAATGCTTAACTTTTAGGAATCTAGAAAATCACTGGAAAAACCATAGGATCCCCCATGCCTGAGTTAGTCACCTCGGCTCCCTATGCAATGCATGGGAAGAGAGACACACCTAGGAATGGGATCCACAAAATCCAGCAGGCTAGACAGGGGGCCACCTAAGAGAGATACTGAGGAGAGGGAAATGTTCTAATCCCCACTCCTCTCATGGCAATAAACCTCTCCCTGTATCCTGGTTTATGCGCCTGTCTCTGACTGTGAATGGACAGCTGGGAACCCCTTTGCTGGAGTCCACTGGCTTAGGCCTTGGCTACACTTACGAGTTACAGTGCAATAAAACTGCCTGCAGCGCTGTAACTCACTAACTGGCTACACTTGCAAGGCACGTGCAACGCTGTATCTCCTCAGATACAGCGCTGCTTGTACTCCACCTCCCCGAGAGGAATAACATTTGTTGCGTAGTGGGTGGAACGCTGCTGCTTCAATGTAGCCTGGGAATTCGTAGTAACTTACCTCCGGAAGCTCCCTTTGTTTTCAAACGGCACTTCTGGGTTGGAGTTCAGAGCTCCGTTTGCTTTACAAAAAAAAAGCAAACAGCTACTGTTTGCAGGGGTGGGGGGGGCGGCCTCCGTTAGGAATGCTGCAGCAAAGTTGGCTTGGAGAGAGGCGGGGGAGGGGGGCCGGAAAGAACGGCAGGGGAGGGGGCGGGCTCCGTTTCCCCGAGTTCTCTTTTATCTGCTCTTTAAAAACAAACAAAGCCCCTGCTGCTTGCTTTCAGTGATTGAGAGAGAGGCGGGGGATGTGGAGGTGTGTAAACTTAGGAGATAATGAGCTGACACTCTGTGGATACCTAAAAACCCACTCTCTCTCCCCACACGCTTCCTGTCACACTCCCACTCACCCCCCCCATTTGAAAAGCACGTTGCAGCCACTTGAATGCCCATAATGCACCGCTCCCAATACAGCTGCAAATGCCTCAAATGTAGCCACGTTAGTGCGCTGGCAGCTGCCAGTGTGGACAGGCTGCAGCGCTTTCCCTACTCAGCTGTACGAAGACGGGTTTAACTCACAGCACTGTACATCTGCAAGTGTAGCCAAGGCCTTAGGTGCCCATGCTCTTTTCTCATGAGAATGAGTTAGGCAGGTCCCTAGCTCCATCTGCATGTGGGGGTGATTCCTCTCTTAATATTTTAGCCCCGGGGTGAGAGCAGCCATGCTATGTTGTGTCTCTCCCCTGCACAGACCCTGGAGCAGTTCAGGCTCCCATATCATGATGTTGGAGGCAGCAGCTTGTGACCCAGGACAGAAAACATACAGATTGAGTGTAGCCTCACCTCTGAGCAGGGACCAGACCTCTCTAGACACAACAGCTACTGAAGCAACTCCTCACACCCTCCCTGTCAGACCCCCATCCTGGAGGGTTAGGTATAGTCAGGGCTGGATTAAGGAAGAGGTAAACTATGCATGTGCATAGGTCCATGTGTGCATGAGAGAGGGGCTCAGTTGCCTGCTTCAGAGCAGCAGTGGGAAGGCGCAGTGCTGGCTGCCTCACTGCCCACTCAGGTTAGGCCCAGGCCTACAACCTATTTTGGGGGGCAAGTGGGGGGGCACCAGGCCAAAACTGACTGAGTGGGGCTGTGACCCACATCACAAGGCCACTCACTCAATTTTAGCCCCAGCACCCCCCATCTTCACAATGTGGGGTGGGACACGGGTGACTCCTAAGTGGGCAGAGCACTGGTATCTGAACCAGACCAGCAGGAGCTTCAGTGCCCACATCCAGCTGCAGTGAGGGCCTGCATCGGAGATGCAGCCAGGAGAGGGGTAGAGGGGAAACCCAGTGATGGGTTAATCTGTCCCTGCACATCACCAAACGAACTTGGTGGCAAATCACTGACCAGTGACAACTCCAAGGCCCGAGTTAGGGGAGCAGAGCTTGTAGCTCCAGCCCAGGGCTAGTACCCAGTGAGCCTGGCGTGGAGACGAGACCGTCTCTGACAATCTGCTCCCTGTGCCAGTCTGTTACCAGAGTGACTCACACATAGAGTCAGTGTCACCCACAAACTTGTCACCTGAAGCTCCTGGTACTGGGCAGCCTCTCTAGGATCAGGACCCATCACCCCCATCTTCCTCTTGATATTGGGGGCTCTCTCTGGAACAAACCCCAGTCTCTATAGAAATCTACCTTCTTCCCGCGCCCGGATTCTATGCATGAAGCCCCCTTAATGCTGAGAGAAGCTGGGGACATGGGGCCCCCCAGCAGGCAGGGTCTATGCACATGCCCAGGGGACATGTCCCCCCCTCCCCCACAGGCAGGGTCTGGGGCAGGGGGGCTGCAGTGCAATCCCTTGATCGCTAGGACCCAGGAGCCGCTGGCATGCGGCTCTGGGAGCGATCGCTGGGGAAGTGAATCGCTCTCGCTGCAGTGACTCTGGGGCGCTGTAAGATCCCCGAGCTCTGGCCGGGAGCTGCAGCCGGGAGAGGTGAATCTCCAGCAGTAACATTCCCGCCGCTTCCCAGGAGCCTCTCCCAGTGCAGAGACCCCCAGCCTGGCCAGGACCCCCCTTCCCGGCCCCAGCCCCTGCTCCCAGGGAGGGCACCGCTTGGAGGGAAGGTAAGAGAGACCTGCCCAGGAGCGGTGTCTCCTGGTTCCACCCTGGCTGCAGGGGGAGGGTTTGGCCCGAGGCTGCTCCCAGCGGAGCTGTCTGCGATTCCCTGCCCGGTGCCCAGGAAAGCTGCCACCAGCTCCCGTTGTTTGCAGAGCGGGTGAAGCCAGCGCGCATCGTGGGGAGGGCTGGATGGTACAGTGACACCTGGGGGGATAGAGGGGGTATGAGGTTGAAGAGGGATGCAGGCGGCGGGATGGTACTGGAGGCAGGGGGTGCGCTGAAGGGAGGATAGGGCAATACAGGGGAATCAGGGGGCTGAGGGGAAGGAGGCTGGAATAGAGGGAACTGGGAGTGGGGGGAAACTGTGAAGGAAAGGGAGGGGCTGTGGGGCGGCTGGAGGAAGAGTATGAGAGCAAACGGAGACTGGCTGGGGAGGGGAGAGCCAGAGGGTAGAAGAAGGGAGGGGGATGGTGAGAGATACAATGGCAACTCCCCTATCCCATGGGGTAGGAGAGGGGGAGGGGCTGCCCCATCCAACATCCGGTGGGGAATTTTTCCCCCTAGAAATGGTCAAACAGGCACTGGGGGTGGGACACAGGAGATTTCTCTTGCAGGGCTGAGCATTTACAAGGCAAATATCCCCCCCCACACACACATCCTGCCCCCAGTTTAATATTTTTTGTTTAAAGACAATCTCATTATTTGGGGGGTCTGACTCCTCGGTTGACAGGGCTAAACAGGGTGCTGGTCTGATTTCTGCACAGGATTGAGTGTCAAACCACTGTTAACCACAGCTGGCAAGGAGTGGAATTGAGGTTTGGTTTGGTCAAGTTCGGTTTCAGCAGCATTTGGTGTATTGGGTTTTGGTTCAAGATACCCCCAAATGGCTCAGTTACCAGGCTGTGCCCCAGAAGGGGTTGGGAGTGGGCTCTGTGGCTTGCTTCAGTGGGGGAACTGAATTGGATTGGGACCTGGGGCCTGAGTCAGGTGGGGCAAGAGGAGGAGTTGCCCCAGGGGGTGGGGATGGGTGGACTGAGGCCTGTCTAAGGGGGAGAAAAATTGGGCAGCCATTGCCTTTTTCCATAGGCTTGAAGAGTTATTATTAACTTCTGGGGCCAGGGAGCCCCCCCATTTCTTCTGTTGTCTTGTTTTATAATGAAAGTGAGATTAGAGTAGGTTTTATTTTATCAAATATTGAGCTTCAAAATTGCTGAAGCTTCATTGTAACTGGTAACCATTTTTTCCAGTTCAATTCAGAATCAGATTCACTGAGTAAGAGACAAATTATGGTTCAAGTCTGGTTTCAGTTCAGTTAAAAATACTGGTTCATACTGGTTGTCTGGTTCTGATTCAGTTCTGGTGTGAGTCCAGCTAGACAAATGGAATCCACATCTGCTGAACTGTCCTTGGGGGCTGTCAGGGAAGCTCAGGTTATTGCTAAGGCAGAGGAGGCTGGTGTCTATCTCTGCTCAGGATATTAGAGCCCTAGAGTTAGTTGAGCCTCCGGCAGCATGATCTGGGAGCCCAGACTGAGCAGCTGCTGCTCCCCAGCAGGGTCTGTGCTGGGAGAGACCTTCATTAAAGCTCCCTCTGTGCCCTGCCCAAGTGGGGATGTTCTCCCCTGGCTGGAACCAGGACTCTGGGGCAGCCTCAGGCTTTGGTGATATCAGAGGAGGGAGGGATAGCTCAGTGGTTTGAGCATTGGCCTGCTAAACCCAGGGTTGTGAGTTCAATCCTTGAGGAGGCTACTTAGGAATCTGGGGCAAAAAAATCTGTCAGGGGACAGTACTTGGTCCTGCTAGTGAAGGCAGGGGACTGGACTCGATGACCTTTCAAGGTCCTTTCAGTTCTAGGAGATTGGCATATCTCCATTTATTGTTATTATTTAGTATCAGCTCCTGAGCTGGAGCCTCCAGGTGATGGGGAGAGACCTGGATGAAAGGGCTGGGGCCAGGCAGGAAAGTGACTCTGCACAAAGGGCCCCTTTCAGAGACCAGCTAGAGAGTTTGTACTGGAAGGAAAAGGGCTCCCTGTGTGTCTGCGGGTCCCAGAGCTGCTGCCCTCAGTGACAGAGCCAGGCTCATACTGGAGAGCAAATGCCTATGGGAACAGGACAGTCACCAGCTCTCCCAGGCAGAGGGGAGAGGGAAGGAGACCGAAAGGGGAAGGGTGAGACTGAAAGAGGCAGCAGGAGCAAAAGGTAGGGAGAGAGGTTCCCAGCTCCCAGACCTGCCCGGATCCATTCACTGCAGCATCCATTCACTGCAGATTCACTTTTCTGGGACAAGGTGAGAAGCAGAGAGAGGAAAAGCCAGTTCTTGCCTCTGCCTAGTCCCCGTGCTGCTGGAGGAATCTGCTGCCTCTGATCCCCCAAAGTGGCTCCTTTGGTTCTGCTCTCTTCTAGCGTTTGGCTCAGAAACTTTGTTACTGGGAGGGTTTAAAAGTGCCCTGGTAGGTTCAGCCCTGTTGGCAGGGGCTGGGTCTGTGTTGTAATAACGTGTCTGAGAGTTTTCCCAGCATGGTGGAGTCTAGCGTGTCTGTCTGCAGGGAAAGAGCCTGGGGGAATTGGGGTGTGAAATGGACTAACACTAATTCAGAAACATCCCCAATCGCCCTCCTCACCCTGACAGGCTGCAGAACCACATCCACGTTTTGCTCCAGATCTTCCCAGGAGACAGGGTAGGGACCTGGCTGTGGTGGATCCAGCTCAGGTAGGGGATTTTCAAGGAGCTGCAGGGGGCTGTTGTAGAGCGGGAGGGGCAGGAAATACACAGGGGGAGGCAGGGAGGGAACAGGGTGTGATAAACCTGCTGGGACATGTTCAACCTGGGCCCGATTTTGTGAACAGGCCCATTGAGAGGGGGTGACCGTTCTCCCATTTCTGAAAGAGGAAACACCCCATGGGCAGGGCTGGGAAAACTGACCAGATTCTCAGTGCTGGAACCTGAACCCACTGGCCAGAGACTGCGGTGAGATACAAAGGGAAGGTGCTGGGATTCCTGTCCTTGTCCCAGAGGCGGATTTACAGTAAAACACAGGGTACCCTGGCACAGGGCTCCCCAACGACGGGGGGCCCCAGGGCCAGGCAGCTGCAGGGGCAGAAGCTTGGTACTGCCAGCTCCTGCTGCAGGCTCCCACCCACCGGCAGCCAAGCTCCAGTCCTCTGCCTCTTCCCCACCTCCTCCCCCGAGCGTGCTGCATTCCTGCCCCTCCCTCTCCCTCCCAGCGCTTCCACTGCCACCAAACTGCTCAGAGGGAGGGGAAGGGGCGGGGCCACAGCACACTCGGGGGCGGAGGCGGAGAAAAGGCAGGAGTGGAGCCTTGGGGAAGGGGGTGGAATTGAGGTAGCCGGGAAGCAAAGGTGGGGCCCCCGCACTCCCTCTACACATACCCCCCCCCCCCAGTCCCCTGCCGTGAGCCGCTCAGGGCAGGGAACTGGGATGGGACAGGGAGCACCTCCATGACCCCAGCCCACACCCGTGCCCTGACTCCTGCACCCCCCTCACACACCTCCACCCCCTGCCCTCCCTGACTCCAGCACCTCTCCACATCCCCAGCCCCACCCTGAGCACCAAATGGGAGCTCCTGCACCCCCACCTTCACCCCTCGCACCAAATGGGAGCTGTCCCAGGTAAGCACTCCACACCTCAACCTCCTGCCCCAACCCTGAGTCACCTCCTGCACCCTAACTCCCTCCCAGACCCTGCACCCCCAGCCCTGACTCCTGCACCCCCCTCTCACACCCCCGCCCTCCCTGACTCCTGCATCCCCACACCCAATGCCCTGATCCCTGCACCCCCCACATCCCCACCCCCACCCTGAGCACCAAATGGGAGCTCCTGCACACACACCCCCCCACATTCCCACCTGCACCCGTCGCATCAAATGGAAGCTGCCCCAGGTAAGCGCGCCACACCCCAACCTCCTGCCTCAGCCCTGAGCCTCCTCTTGCACCCTAACCCCTGGCCAGACCCTGCGCCCTAACTCCCAGCCTGCTCCTGCACCTAACTTCCTCCCAGACCCTGCACCCCCAGCCCTGAGTCCCCTCCCGCACCCTGAGTCCTGGCCAGACCCCGCACTCCAATGTTTTTTAATATTTTTTTTTAATAAAGCGCTCTTATCCAAAGCGCTTTGAAATATAGTTAGCTAACAGTACAAACAATATTTAGAAAGATCATAAAGTGGTCCGCTGAGCCCCTCAGCGATTTTCAAGTGGTCTGTGGAAAAATAAGTTAGACTACAAAAACAATCAAGGTACCTCACTTTATTTTCATTTACTTCCTATTACTTATAGGAGGAGGACGAAGAAAAAAAGAATGAAAAACGGGAGCGGGGGGGGGGGAGATAAGAGAGAATGTTCTTTTTCTTGGCTGGGTCCCAATGAGGGGCCCCCAAAATGAAGCTGAGCACAGAGCCCCACTAACTCTAAATCCGCCACTGCCCTGTCCCCTGCACAGAGCTCCACTTCCTATATCAGTCTGCGGCTAGCAGGTGTGTGGTAAATGAGAAGCCCTAGCCCTCCTCCATCTGCTGGGAGGGACAAGGAGGACAAGCCTCCTGGCTCCTCCGAGCAGGGTGGGGTGGGATTCTGCTTCTCTGGCCCTCCTCCATCATGACTAGTGGGATTGTGGCTGGGGCAGCAGGGCTGAGTAGGGAGCACCTGTTGTTTCAGATGCCGGTGACCTTCGAGGAGGTGGCTGTGTATTTCACCGAGGGGCAGGGGGCTCTGCTGGACCCTGGTCAGAGAGCCCTCTACAGGGACGTCATGCAGGAGAACTATGAGACTATGACCTAGAATCATAGAATCTCGACCTCAGGAGGTCATCTAGTCCAACCCCCTGCTCAAAGCAGGACCAACCCCAACTAAATCATCCCAGCCAGGGCTTTGTCAAGCCTGACCTTAAAAACCTCTAAGGAAGGAGATTCCATCACTTCCCTAGGTAACCCATTCCAGTTCTTCACCACCCTACTAGTGAAAAAGTTTTCCCTAATATCTAACCTAAACCTCCCCCTCTGCAACTTGAAACCATTATTCCTTGTTCTGTCATCTTCTACCACTGAGAACAGTCTAGACCCATCCTCTTTGGAACCCTCTTTCAGGTAGATGAAAGCAGCTATCAAATCCCCCCTCATTCTTCTCTTCTGCAGGCTAAACAATCCCAGTTCCCTCAGCCTCTCCTCATAAGTCATTTGCTCCAGCCCCCTAATCATTTTTGTTGCCCTCCGCTGGACTCTTTCCAATTTATCCACATCCTTCTTGTAGTGTGGGGCCCAAAACTGGACACAGTACTCCAAATGAGGCCTCACCAGTGCCGAATAGAGGGGAATGATCACGTCCCTTGATCTGTTGGAAATGCCCCTACTTATACAACCCAAAATGCCATTAGCCTTCTTGGCAACAAGGGCACACTGTTGACTCATATTCAGCTTTTCATCCACCATAACCCCTAGGTCCTTTTCTGCAGAACTGCTGCCCAGCCATTCGGTCCCTAGTCTGTAGCAGTGCATGGGATTCTTCCGTCCTAAGTGCAGGACTCTGCACTTGTCCTTGTTGAACCTCATCAGATTTCTTTTGGCCCAATCCTCTAATTTGTCTAGGTCCCTCTGTATCCTATCCCTACCCTCCAGCGTATCAACCACTCCTCCCAGTTTAGTGTCATCTGCAAACTTGCTAAGGGTGCAGTCCACACCATCCTCCAGATCGTTAATGAAGATATTGAACAAAACCGGCTCCAGCACCGACCCTTGGGGCACTCCACTTGATACCGGCTGCCAACTAGACATGGAACCATTGATCACTACCCGTTGAGCCCAACCATCAGTTTTCTATCCATGTTACCATCCATTCATCCAGCCCATACTTCTTTAACTTGCTGGCAAGAATACTGTGCGAGACTGTATCAAAAGCTTTGCTAAAGTCAAGAAATAGCACATCCACTGCTTTCCCCTCATCCACAGAGCCAGTTATCTCATCGTAGAAGGCAATTAGGTTAGTCAGGCATGACTTGCCCTTGGTGAATCCATGCTGACTGTTCCTGATCACTTTCCTCTCCTTTAAGTGGTTCAGAATTGATTCCTTGACGACCTGTTCCATGATTTTTCCAGGGACTGAGGTGAGACTGACTGGCCTGTAGTTCCCCGGATCTTCCTTCTTCCCTTTTTTTAAAGATGGGCACTACATTAGCTTTTTTCCAGTCATCCGGGACCTCCCCTGATTGCCATGATTTGTCAAAGATAATGGCCAATGGCTCTGCAATCACATCGGCCAACTCCTTTAGCACCCTCGGATGCAGTGCATCCGGCCCCATGGACTTGTGCTCATCCAGCTTTTCTAAATAGTCCCGAACTACTTCTTTCTCCACAGAGGGCTGGTCACCTCCTCCCCATACTATGCTGCGGAGTGCAGCCGTCTGGGAGCTGACCTTGTCTGTGAAGACAGAGGCAAAAAAAGCATTGAGTACACTAGCTTTCTCCACATCCTCTGTCACTAGGTTCCCTCCCTCATTCAGCAAGGGGCCCACACTTCCCTTGACTTTCTTCTTGTTGCTAACATACCTGAAGAAACCCTTCTTGTTACTCCTAACATCTCCGGCTAGCTGCAACTCCAAGTGTGTTTTGGCCTTTCTAATTTCACTCCTGCATGCCTGAACAATACTTTTATACTCCTCCCTGGTCATTTGTTCAATCTTCCACTTCTTGTAAGCTGCTTTTTTGTGTTTAAGACGAGCAAGGATTTCACTGTTAAGCCAAGCTGGTCGCCTGCCATATTTACTTTTCTTTCTACACATCGGGATGGTTTGTTCCTGTAACCTCAATAAGGATTCTTTAAAATACAGCCAGTTTTCCTTGACTCCTTTCCCCCTCATGTTATTCTCCCAGGGGACCTTGCCCATCAGTTCCCTGAGGGAGTCAAAGTCTGCTTTTCTGAAGTCCAGGGTCTCTGTTCTACTGCTCTCCTTTCTTCCTTGTGTCAGGATCCTGAACTCGACCATCTCATGGTCACTGCCTCCCAGGTTCCCATCCACTATTGCTTCCTCTACTATTTCTTCCTTGTATGTGAGCAGCAGGTCAAGAAGAGCTTTTCCCCTAGTTGGTTCCTCCAGCAATTGCACCAGGAAATTGTCCCCTGCACTTTCCAAAAACTTCCTGGATTGTCTGTGCACCGCTGTATTGCTCTCCCAGCAGATATCGGGGTGATTAAAGTCACCCATGAGAACCAGGGCCTGTGATCTAGCAACTTCTGTTAGTTGCTGGAAGAAAGCCTCATCCACCTCATCCCCCTGGTCTGGTGGTCTGTAGTAGACTCCCACCACGACATTACCCTTGCTGGTCACACTTCTAAATTTAATCCAGAGATTCTTAGGTTTTTCTGCAGTTTCATACTGGAGCTCTGAGCAGTCATACTGCTCTCTTATATACAACGCAACTCCCCCACCTTTTCTGCCCTGCCTATCCTTCCTGAACAGTTTATATCCATCCATGACAGTACTCCAATTATGTGAGTTATCCCACCAAGTCTCTGTTATTCCAATTACATCATAATTCCTTGACTGTGCCAGGACTTCCAGTTCTCCCTGGAGAGAGAACTGGATAAGGATTCCTGTGCCTCAGTTATTAAAAGCTGTGGGGTCTGCATTTCTGAGTCTGGTCAGGTTCTTCCCTGGTCACTTAGATTAGAGGGGAATGGGTCACATAGTCCAGAGCGCCAGTGTGAGAGACACTTTCATCTCCATACCCCCTTCAGGGGAGCAGGGGAGTCATGGACCTAATGGACATGCTAATTCAGCCCCATCTCTCCAGCTTTCAAGGGGCCAGAAGCAGGGTATTTCCCTGCCTGTATTATTTGGCATTCACACGCCGTTCACCTTCTTTCTTGGGACTAGCTCCATCCATGGGGAGGGCTCTAGATTCTGCTGTCTTGGAAATAGGCATGAGTTTAATGCCAGAGCTGTGTGTTTGTCAGCAAGTCCCCCAGACCACACAGATAATTAAAACTCTTAATGAGGGCGTGACAACACCCACTTCCCCCCCAGACATCTGTTGCTCCCCAGGGGTCTGAGTTACCACAGTCCCATGTAGGATTAGGTTTAACTCAGGGAATATTCCTTGTGACAAATATTCTACCAAGACTCCGTGCACCCTGACCTTGCCTGATTTCATCCCCTGCACAGGATTCCCTGTTTCCAAACCTGTCCTGATCGCCAGGCTAGAATGAGGGGAAAAGCCATGGGTCCCAGATCTCCAGCCCTCCAAAGAAATGGAGATCCTGCGAGGCACCCGCTCAGGTGAGGAGTCAGGGAAACTGACACAGAAACCATCTTGCGAGTGAAGGAAAAAACTGGGACTCCCAAAAATGTGCCATGAGTGAGAGCCCTCAGTTCTGCCCATCTCACCCAGGTCAGGGCTGCAGCCAGCAGGTGTCATATCATCATGGCAAATATCAGTCATGGCTTCCCACCCATCCTGTTTGCTGTCAGGAGTTTCCTCCCTGACTTCCCTTCTCTGTGAATGTTTGGATAGGATGTAGAGGCAGAATCCAATTTCTCAGTCTCCCCACAGTTATTGTGGTAGTTATTGTGTTGTGTTTTCTGTTGTTGCTAGTCTTGTTTCTGTCCTTTCTCCCCGACACAGGCCCTAACTCTTGCCTGGATTCTCTCTCTCTCCAGCAGGTGATAGGACAGTGAGTGAGAACAATGAGGAGAATCAACAGCAGGAAGTTCCTGGGAAAGTGGAACGACAGGGGACCTTTTTGAGAAGAGCTGAAGGGAATTTTTCCCAGTGCTTGGAACAGGGGAAAGCCTGGGGAAATCAGCACAGGTCAGAGAGGCAGCTGGGAAACCATCCAAGGAAGAAAGTGGATGAATCCATTCAATATGGAGGAGGATGCACAAATCCCAAGAAAACTACAGCCCAGCAGACAAACCACAAGGAAGAGAAACCTTACAAATGCCTTGACCGTGGGAAAAGGTTCAGCTGGAGTACAAACCTTCTTACACATTGGAGAACCTACACAGGAGAGAAATCCTATAAATGCTTGGACTGTGGGAAAAGCTTCATTGAGAAGTCATACCTTATTACGCACCAGAGAGTGCACACAGGAGAGAGACCCTATAAATGCCTTGAGTGTGGAAAAAGTTTTAGTGAAAGTTCATCCCTTATTAAACATGGGCGAATCCACACGGGAGAAAGACCCTATAAATGCCTTGAATGTGGGAAAAGATTCAGGTTGAAATCAGCCCTTAATGCACACCAGAGAATCCACACAGGAGAGAAACCGTATAAATGCCTGGACTGTGGGAAAAGTTTTGCTCACAATTCAGGCCTTATCGCACATCAGAGAATCCACACAGCAGACAAGCCCTATAGATGCTTGGATTGTAAGAAAAACTTCAGCCACAAATCAAACCTTACTAGACATCGGAAAATCCATACGGGAGAAAGACCATGTTAATGCCTGACTGTGGGAAATGTTTCATTCAGAAGTCAACCCTTGTTACGCATCAGACAACCCACACTGGAGAGAGACCCCATAAGTGCTTGGACTGTAGGAAAAGCTTTAGCCACAGCTCATACCTCACTAGACACTGCAGGAAGCACACGGAGGAGATACCCTATAAATGCCTCAACTATGGGAAAAGTTTTGTTCGGCGCTCACACATCAGAGAATTCACACTGGAGATAAACATGATAAATGCTTCCACTGTGGGAAAAGTTTCATTAAGAGAACAAACCTTATGCAATCCACACAGCTGAGAGATCCCAAAAATGCCTTGACTGTGGGGAAAGCTTCAGTAGGAGCTCAGAGCTTACTAAACATCAGACAATCCACAAGGGTGAGACCCTAGAAATAGCTTGACCGTGGGAAATGATTCAATCTGAGTTCATACATGAGTGATCCACACAAAAAGAGAGACTTTGAATATGGGTGAAGCTTTAATTGATTGCTCCCATAGTATCAATCATCAGTAAATCCACACAGGGAAGAGCCCTCTCAGATGTCCTCAGTGTGGAAAATGCTCCAAATGGAGCTAACGCCATACTGGACACCAGAGACTCCTCCACACTGGAGGGAAATTCTCTGAGTGTCCTGATTAGGGCTGGCCATAGTAAAAAAACTCCATTTCCTAATTCCCCCACACAGCAGTGGCATTGGGCTCCCAAAGATCCACCTGCCCATCACTACGGTGAGGATACAGCATCAGCTGAGCATCAGCTGGCCAATGACCCTCTAGCTCTGCTTGGTCTAAGCAAACCCCAGGCAGCGGAGAAGAAGTCCTGATCAGTCCCATCTCCCTGCTGAGGCCCTGGCTGCTGAACTGATGGGCCACAGGTGGGGGAAGGGAGAGACGAAAAACTCCTTCAGACACTACCTCCGCCTGGCTGAAGTTCCCCCCCTCTCCCTTCCCAGATGTGATCCCTGTTCCATGGAGATGAAGAGAAGGACACTTAGGGCAGGCCCCACCTTCCGTTTAGACACCTGTCCCCACCCCCCCCATCTTCCACCATCCCCTGGGCTGTGCTCTCCCACTTATCTGGAGCTGTTCCCTGGAACAGGAGTGTTTTTGAAGGCTGGAACGCCTTCCCTCCTCAAATCCTTAAGAGTGCTGGGTTCTGGGGGATAAAATATTGAGGGACCAGGAGGATGGTTTTGTGCAGGAAACTGAGGCTTGAACGGCTGGGGCTGCTAGAACTAGGAAGCAGAGTGAGCTGGCTGCTGGAGCTAAGGGATCATGTTTTGAGCTTTGGCGAGCCAGAAGCCAGGAATGGTGTAAAGGATTGAAATGTTTGATACAAGTGGTTGGTTGGTTGGTTGGTTTGCAATAGGTGAAGGGGACAGTGGAACAGGGTATCAACCTGTAATTCTCCATGCTGTAACCTGTGAATTGATTTACGGTCACATTCTGTTGTTAATTTCAGGCTCGGGCTGACAAGCTAAGTTCCCTGTAAGTTGTGTGGCCGCGCAGCAGCCTATTTAGTGCTGTGCAGGCGCTCAGGGAACCTGCCCAGGGACCTGCCGTGGTCCCCCGGGCCAGATCTGCTGGGGCCAGGAGAGGGGCACCTATCCTGCAGCCCCAGCCCCAGAGCTGCCATGGTGGGGAGAGGTGCCTCTCCGCCGCCCCCCCCGCTGGCCCCCCCAGCCCGGGTGCTGCTGCGGGGAGAGAGAGCTGGGGGGAGTCCTCTCTCCCCACTGTAGCCCCTGAGCACCCTCCTGCACCTCAAACCCCTCATCCCCAGCCCCATCCCAGAGCCCGCACCGCCAGCTGGAGCCCTCACACCCCTGCACCCCAACCCTCTGCCCCAGCCCTGAGCCCCCTCCCACACTCTGAACCCCTTGACCCCACCCCTCCCACATGAATTTTGTTATGTGAACCAATATTGGTGCATGTAACAAAATTCATTCCGCCCATGTGTGGGAAAAATTAGAGGGAATACTGCTGACGAGCCTGGTTAAGTGTAAAAATATGTCAGAAAGACAGGAAATACATAAAAAGAAAAAAAAGCTGAATTTGGCTTGTCAGATTTAATGTAGGAGCATGATAATGGTTTTTAAAAGTCTGGGAGCTGTACCAGTCCTGGAGCGTTCGTGCAGCTTTGTAAGCAGATGGTATCAATGCTAGCAAATAAATAGATACATCAGTTAAAGGCAAAAATTAAAAACAAAAAATATCCAGACTGAGGGCAGCTCTGATAGTGGTACTGCAAAAGCAGAAGTGTAACAGTAAAAAAGGAGAATAAACAAGCTGGAGCAGGAAGTGTCTGGATTGAATCAACAGAAAACTCAGAGTGAATGTGCTTACAGCCTTACCAAAGGAATCCCAGGATAAGACCCAGGTAGATCACGGCAAATGTAGGTGTCAAAATTGTGTGCTCAAACCCATGTGGGGAGAGCAGAAGGGAATAGTGGTTGCAATTCGTGGGAGTTGTAGCCTAAGAATGGGGGGGAGCAAGTCAGAGCTGGATCTCTACTCATAGCCTCATTAAGAGGATGAAAAGGATGGTCCTCATGAGCTTCCCTTTCCCTTGGACTCTTCTGGGGCGTCCCCGTATGGTCCCTTGCTTGAAATTCTGGAAGAGCTGCAGACGATAAGGAAGCTTGGTCCCCGAGGGGGTAACCCAGAAGGGGAAGAATGGGTAGAAGTCAGGCCCTTCACCCCTGACCAGCAGGGCCAGATTCTTTTGTGGGCCCGGCTCCAAACATATTTGTGGGCCCCTCTGGGGGAAATGGAACACGGTGTGGGGAGGTTGGTCCTTGGAGCGAGGGGCTGGCCAGCGGCAATGGGGCATGGTACAGCGGGGGTGGCCCTGCTCCACCCAGTGTGAGGACACTGTTTATAACCCAGCAGTCACCAAATGCACAGTGGCCCACCCAGCCCAGTGCTACCAGCGTGCCCCTTTCCCGTGGGGGTGGGGCCACACAGTCACCCCATGCAGCACCCCCTGGACCCGCTATTTCCAGCACCCCCACACACAAATGCACAGTGCCCTGAACACCACCAGCCCTGCCAAGCTCCCCCCCTGCCCTCAACCCCACCACAAGTGCCCAGCACCCCAACACGCACAGATCTCCCCCACCTCCACTGCCCCGTACCCTTCCCCAGAGCCCCACCATCACTACACAGTGCCCCCCAACAGACCCCCACTGCCTCGCACCCCAAAATACATAAACCTTCCCCACTGTCCCAACCCCTCACATCCCAGCATCTCCCTCACAGACCTGCCCCCTCGCCCTGCCCCCAGACCCTGCTGAGCCAGCGCACAGCAGAGATTTCCCCTCCCAGCACAGTCCTAGGGCGCAGGACAGCTGAAGCTTGGGAGCACAGAGCAGTCCTGTCCCCCGGGGCCCCATGCAGCCCTACCCGCCTGGCGCTGGTGCTGCCCGTGGCGGAGGAGGGGTTTCCTTGCATGGGTGAAGGGGAGGCAGCTGCCAACTTCCCCAGCCCTCCGCTTCCGCAGAGCAACTCGGAGAGGCAGGCCCCGTCCCCAGGGAGCTTGAAGTGGACAGTCACTGGCCCAGAGCGGCAGCGGCTGAAGGCTCCTCTTTGCCCCTGTCTCCGCTGGCATCTGCCTGCTGATGAAATATGATTGCTAGGCAATAACTACTTAGTGCTTGGAAGCAGTTTTTTAAAAAGCAGTAAACTAACAAAAGAAGAATTGGGCCCCAAAATTGAAAAGTTTGGGTCTGCATAAAGCAACTTTGTTTAAACCCATTTGCCCCCCAGTTAAATTTTGTTTAAAAAGGGCAAAAAAGAAGAATGGTTGAGTGAAAGCTCTCGATCCCTGGTGGGTGCAAATTTGAAGACAGCTTTTAAGCCTCGTCCACCCTGGAATTTTCACTAAGCCTGGCTGAGCATGCAGGGAAAACTCCGAGTGCACCGCTACCGCTGCCAGTTGCCTCCCTCTAGGGAGGCCGGGCGCCCCCAGCTCCCCCAACAGTTGCACATTTGGACATTGATGGGTGGGGGAGGTTCTTGGTTTATGTGAAGTTTGAAGGAAGGGTGTTTGGACAGAATTTGTTGTTAAAAACAAGTGCCACTTACTCCTTGATAAGAACCTGTTTGGCCCTCCGGCTGGAGTTAAAACCTTACAGGGGTTCAATGAGGCACAAAGTGTTCCTTTCTTTTGCAAAAACATTCGCATTTGGTGTGTAAAAAAAAAAAAAAAAGGAGAAATGGGCAATTTGGCTTAATGAATCTGGGAGGAGACGGGTTCTTGGGAATTAATGTCTGAAGAAAATTAAGAGTGCTAGTTGATTTTGCTAACATGGTTTTGTGGGAAAAGCCTCTTGGCACATCCTGGGAACCAGTAAACATTTCAGCAAGCTACCAGATAGCTGCCCTTAAGGCATATAAAGAGATAAAGTGGCCCACGTGGACTCCAGAAAATCTGGCAATTGCAAAAGAACACTGGAAGGTGTGGGCCTAAAATAAAATAAAATGTGGTAAAATTAAGGAAAAAAATCTTAGTTACAGGCCCTGATCCCACACCCCAAAAGCAATACAGGTATCCTAGAAAGGCAAAAGCTAGCCTAGAAAAATATAATTGATGGGCTTTTAAGCCAAGGAATTTTAGTGCAACAGTCAAGCCCCAATAATGCTGCTCTTTGGCCAGTTCTAAAAAGTGATGACAAGACCTGGAGGCTAGTAGTTGATTTTTCGCCCTCTTAATGGGCTGACACCCGCAATGGCCCCTCTAGTGGCTAAGTATCAGGCGGTGATGGCCTCCATTGCGGGGGGTGGGAGTAGGGTGACCAGACAGCAAGTGTGAAAAATCGGGACAGGGGGTGGGGGGTAACAGGAGCCTATATAAGAAAAAGACCCAAAAATTGGGCCTCTCCCTAGGTGGGGGTAGGGGTGGCTGTGGTTTTCAGTTTTGGATTTGGCCAATGCTTTCTATGCTTTAAGGGAAAATAGCACCCTAGGCGAACTTGTATTTTGGTTCCCCAGCCCCCGTGGGTACCCCACCCCTCATTGCCCCACGGGCTCCCAGGGCTCCCCAACCCCCAGCACCTGCTGCCTCCTCCCAGTGCTTAATTTGTATTGAAAGAGATGCCAGAGCTCAGCCTCAGCGCATATTAAGCACTGGCTGGGTGGCAGGAGAGCAGTGGCTACTGGCCGGATGCCCAGCTCTGAAGGCAATGCTACTGCCAGCAGCAGCGCAGAAGTAAGGGTGGCATAGTATATAGTGTACTGTCACCTGTACTTCTGTACTGTTGCTGCAGCTCGTGATGCCTGGCTCTCGGCCTGTGGCTCTTGGCAGGCTCTGTGCTGTCACATGGGGGCTGCATCTTGCTGGAGCCCACGGCCATCCCGCAGCCCTCTGGCAACTCCTGGCTCACCAGGGGCTCCATTTCAGATTTTGAGGAGTGGAAGGTAACTTGAACTGTGATTTTGCAGATAACACAGAAATTAGCTGACAAGCATTGTACCCAATTCCTATAGAAAGAAGGAAAACAAATATAGAAAATCCAATTAAAGCCACATTTAAGTTTATATGTACATTTAGAACACTCAGGAGATAATACAGCAAGATATTCCCAATCCTAAAACTTGAGGTACTGGTTCTGGAGCCTTAACACAGATATCAGAAACATACGTTTGATATTTTGTACACTATCTTTAGTAGAGAGAAAGAAAATCTGCTTAAAATCTGCTTACTTTCGCTAACAGACACACTGTGTTACTGCCATTATCTACTCTATTTTAGTCAATTGTTTTTCACTCCACTAAAAATGCATTTACTTAATTTTAACATACACGATTAAGATATTTTTCTTTTATTAAGAATAGGAATTAAAAAAAAATTATTTTGGCATTTATGTTTGCCGATCATAATCATGTACATGACTCATTAATATTGTACGAATTTTAAGGATACTATTACTTGATTGTACCATTTTAAGTAATGAGTGACAAAGCACAATGTGGTAATAAAAGTAAGGATAATTACTGCAGCCAGGACAGAACAGGACAGGACAGGTTAGGCATTTTAGAACTCACTTCTCAATTAATTACATTTAATCATAATAGAGAAATTTATGAAATGCACAGACCAGACAAAAAACTGAAATAACAGCACTGTGATCCTTAATGAACTTTGAAAGAATAAAATTACAGAGACTATATGTGCCTTATGCATTTCGACAGGAAGTACCAAGAATTAACAACAACAAAAACACCAATAATAATGTGTGTGTGTGTGTGTGTGTGTGTGTGTGTGTGTGTGTGTGTGTTGGGGGGAGTGTGTGAGGGAGACTGTGCGTGAGAGAGTGTGTGTATTGGGGGAGTGTGTGTGAGAGTTTATATGTTGGGGGGAGGGTGTGCATGCCTGCGTGTCAGCACGCTGTCTCTTTAAGCAAGGTACTCAGGAGCCTGAACACTTGTTCAGACAGCAGCAGCTGCTGTTGTCAGCACTCACTCCTGAGCCTGCAGCAGACAGGCTCCCCCTGTTCCCCCACCCAGCTCAGCAGCGACTGGGTACATGGGTGGGGGAGGGGGACACTCTAGCATCAGCCCCCCCAGCTCTGCGCAGCAGACGGGAGACAGGCTCCTGGTCTGGAGCAGCTTGGCCAAGAGCAGCTCTTTGAGGAGTGGGGAGGAGATGTGAGCAGCAGTGGAGCAGGGTAGCGGGAGGAGGAGCAACCCTGCCCCAGAGGCATGCAGAGGTGCTCCCCTGAGCATGGCACCCTGGACAGTGGCCCCCCTCACCCAGCCGGTGACTCCCTCCCTGCCTGGCCACGGCTGAGTCCTATCTCCAGAAATGTGCAATTGATGCTCCTTAAAAAAAAAAGTGTTAATTTGTTTTGTGTTAATTGCATGCCTTAACTACGATTAATTGACAGCCCTAGTAGAAAAGCTTGAACACTGGAAACAAGAACACCCTGAAAACTCGGAAACCAGAAGGCAAAGAAAAATAACTCAACCTTAAAAAAAAGATTTTAAAGCCAATCTCATGATTTTAGGGCGCCTGACACATCATTTTTGAATGCTTGGGGTTGGCAAGACTGTAATGGGAATCTGTGATAGCTATAATTTATATATTTTCCATGTCTTTGCTCTACTTAAGATATCTCATATTGAGCGATACCTATTCCTCTGTCATGGTCTTAATGGTATGCATACCAGGGATCAAGTCTGTTTCTACTCTGAAATTCTACATGCCGGCTCCCAAAGAAGGGGATGATTTTCCCAGTGAAAGAGGCTGAGAAAGTAAAGATTGGTGTGCTGCCAGAAAATGTAACCTCATAAAATGTAACTTTCTCCCCTTCATAATCCAGATAAACCCCAATTTTACTGGGGCCAGAAAGTAGGTCCAGAGGAGACTTAGGGGAGGTGAGGGCCCAGTACTTATTCGTTGTATGCTCCAAAGCCCAGACCCCCTCCGCTGGCGTAGGGCTTATCACTCCCTGATCTATCACAGGCTGTTTGGCAATGCCCAATACCCACTGATTTTTGTTCCCCACCTCCACTTCCCAGTAACATCTCCCTGAGGTGAAGCCCTTAGAGCCCAGCACACAGGGAGCAGGGTAAAACCTGTTCTGTTTCTCCAGAAATTCTGTGTGTTGGTATTCGTGTATCACACTCTCATCTGTGGACACGACAGAACAGGGATTTGCCAGGTCTGGATCCAGAGTGGCCTGCACTGCAAGAGGGGAGAGAGAGACACAGGAGGAGAGTGTTAAGGTCTGTCCTCACTGCAGAGTTAACCCAGGCTCTTACTTGGCTGCTAACCCTAATGCCCTTCCTGTCCAGTTACATAAACCCCGCACCTGAGTTCAGTGGTGCTTTCCACCCAGGCCAGCTGGCTTGGATGGGGAGCTGAGTTACAGACTGGGTTCCACTTTCACTAGGGCTGGTGCTGTGCCCACTTTGCAGCGAGGGCATAGGCTAAACCACTCCAGCACTGAGCCAGAGAGTCTGAGGCCAGAAGGGACAATTAGGTCATCTCGTCTGATCTCCTGTACATCACAGGCCACCAACCCCACCCAGCACCCACACACCTAACCCAACAACCAACATTAGCCCAAAGCATCCCAGCCCACTGCAGACTGGACTATGATGTGCCTCAGGCACAGAACAGAAGGCACCGTGGTGCACCAGTGCAAGAAGGCCCCCGCACACAGTGCAGAAGGCCCCCGCAATGCAAGGAAATGATTAAGTGAGATACCCCCAGATAATCCTGGCAAGACCTGCACCCACATGCTGCAGAGGAAGGTGAAAGACCCCCAAGGTCCCTGCCAATCAGACATGGGGGAAAATAGTCCTCCATTGCCTTCCCACAATTCCCCTGTGAAAGACAGACACTGGGCCCCACGACTCACTAGGAAAGAATTGCACAATAGCTCAGCTTACGGTGGCACAATCAGCCATGGGATGTGCTCCCAGAAGTCCTAGCGACTCACATGTGGGACAGCAGCATCACTGAGGACACGGTAACTCAGGTCAGGGTCAGCAACGTGGCTCCTCACAGCCAGCCCAGGCTAACCTGGGTACTAACCCCCAGGGTTCACTCTGCAGTGAAGACAGGCCCTTGCAGGTAGAGCTCAGCCCTGGGGGGTCAGGACCATTTCTCATGCTCCCCAGTAGCCTCGTGCTGTCTGGGGCAGTCTCTGATAGTCAGTTCTGGGGAGCTGCCTGTTGGCTGTAGCTGAGCAGGAAATTCACTGTCGTTACCTCCAGGCATCTAGGAGGTACTGTTGGGAGGGTGTGATGAAGTGGGAATTTTTGTAATGTGGATGCCTCTATGTGCCTCAGTTTCCCCTATTTGCTGCAGTTACTTAGTGGGTGAAAAGAGACTGTTTGCTCTGGGGGGAGGCTAAGACACACTCTCTGGGGCCTGAGGTCCCATATCAATGAAGCTCCTGAGAAGACAATAGCAAATCGAATTGGCCAGACATGGACACCTAGCAACCAACAACCCAGAGAGTGATGGACTTCCCCATCTCTCAGCAGGCAGGCTGAACCACACGTCCCCAGCTCAGGAACAAAGGACTGGAGCAAGGGTGTGAGGTGTAAGTTAAGTGTTGGCTGCAGGAAGCAGTCGGTGGGACACCTGGGAGTCTAAGAAAGGAAGTCAAATGGACAGGGAAATAGCGCTTGAACAATGGGGTTCACCAGAGCTTGGCTGGGCTCTGGCTACCTAGAATGGACTATGCTGTTGTGACGTTGCACTCCATATGTTTTATGGAAATATGCTTATGAGTGTGAATATGATGTAACTGGAATATGCTTTAGGCAAAAGGTCTCTTGTAAGGTATCATAACAAAGGTTATAACCTACTGAATATATTCCTCCTATTTGTATGTATGTATCATTCTTGTATCTGAAGCTAGAAATATGAAGTATAACTCTGATGTCCTATTGTAATTATTCAAAGTGTGGGCCATTAATAGTGGCTTAGAATCTTGATGGCTCCCATTGACTAGGACAATTGGTTGTGAATGGGTTTATTTACCTGCAAGCCTTCTTGTGTACGTGTGGGCCGCCCCTGAGTAATGAAGAATGAGGTCTCACAGGACATGTGACCATGTCACATTATACTGGAATCCATCTTAAATTTGGTACTTTTCCATTTAGAAGGAGGGGTGGGGACTCAGAGAGACAAAAGATTCCCGCCTTGTGCCAAAGCTATAAAAAGGGGGTGGAACAGAACAAGGGGGTCCCAGTCATGAGAAAGCCTCTGCTTTTCACCTATGATGCCTGCTGGAACTAACAAGGACTGTAACAGGGGAAAGGATTGGACCTAGACTAGGAAAGAGTCTAGTCTGTGAAAGAAGCTTATTGGAACATCTCTGAGGGTGAGATATTACCTGTAATCAGTTTCTTAATGTATTAGGTTTAGACCTGCGTGGTTTTGCTTTATTTTGCTTGGTAACTTACTTTGTTCTGTCTGTTATTACTTGAAACCACTGAAATCCTACTTTTTATACTTAATAAAATCACTTTTGTTTATTAATGAACCCAGAGTAAGTGATTAATACCTGGGGGAGCAAACAGCTGTGCATATCTCTCAGTGTTATAGTGGGTGGATAATTTACGAGTTTACCCTGTATAAGCTTTATACAGAGTAAAACGGATTTGGGGTTTGAATCCCATTGGGAACTGGGTGTCTGGGTGCTGGAGATAAGTAAACCGCTGAGCTGTTTTCAGTTAAGTCTGCAGCGTGGACCAGACTCTGGGTCTGTGTTGCAGCAGGCTAGCATGTCTGGCTCAACAAGACAGGGTTCTGGAGTCCCAAACTGACAGGGAAAATGGGCTCAGAGGTAATTTCAGCATGTGACGGGTTGGGATCACAGAGACCTGCTTGGTGCTGCCACCTGGTGTGCCAAGGATACTTCTGCCCCTGCTTCCAGGCCTTTTCCAGCTTGGGACTCCCGAATCCTGTCTGTTTTGAGCCAGATTCCACTGATCTGCTACAAACACAGACCCAGGTCTGAACCAAGTCCACTAACAACTGTAAGGCTCCTGGAAGCGCTCTTGCCTTTGACACCCAGGTGCCCAACTCCCAAAGAGGTTCACACCCTTAATAAATCCGTTTTACCCTGTATAAAGCTTATACAGGGCAAACTCATAAATAGTTCGCCTTCTATTTCAAAGATAGAAAGATATGCACAGCTGTTTGCCTTCCCCAGGTAACAACTCGTACTCCAGGCAACTTATTAAAATCACTTTTTACTTATTAAGTACAGAAAGTAGGATTTAAGTGATTCCAAGTAGTGACAGACAGAACAAAGCGAATTACTAAGTAAAATAAAATAGAACACGCACGTCTATGTCTACTCAAAGTTAACACAGATAAAAGCCTCACCAGATTTAGATCTTTTCCTTTTTACAGGCTGTAGAACTAGCCTGGGTCCAGCAGTCGCTCACACCCCCTAGTGTCTTTGTCCTTTGTTCGGTTTCTCTCAGGTATGTCCTTGTGGGGTGGAGAGCCTCTCTCTTTAACCAGCTGAAGACAAAATGGAAGGGTCTCCCCCGGGCTTTTATAGTCTTTTTCCCCTCCCTGTGTAACATCATGTTACCATGGAGTTTTGGGATCACATGGGCAAGTCACATGTCCATGCACCCCTCGGTAACCAGCCCAACCAGTTGGATTCCTGACCAGGCCCCGATGTGGATTGGGGTCTGCAACTTCTTTTGTCTGTTAAGTGCTTGTACTTAACTTGCACATTCTTTCCTCTAGACCTGGTCCCATGCTCTTACAAAGGCTATGCATAAAACCAGCAAATATAAAACCAATATTCATAACTTCAACTACAACAATGATACATGCATACAAACAGGAGGAATAGATTCAGTAGGTCATAACTTTCACAGAGATATGTTACATGGCACATGTAGCATAAAACATATTCCAGCTACATCATGTATACATTTATAAGCCTCTCCCCATAAAGCTTTATGGGGTACACCGTCACACAGCACATTAGATGACAGTCCCAAGGGGATCTCTGTGACCAAACCTGTCACAGCTGTAACCTTCATTTCTCTACGCTAACCAAAGGTTTCCTGTGCTATGGTCCAGTTCACTAATAAACCTGTTTGATAATGCTGGCTGAGTATCACTGCAGATGCTTGCAGAGGTGCATTGCTCCTTAGGATTGTACAAGTCTCCCCCTGGGTCTATCTCAGTGAACATAGCTCACTGTGTGAAGCAGGAGTGCTGAGGGCCCAGAGGTCCAGCCTCGAGGCAGGGAAGCCACGTGGCTTACCTTGGAAGAATAGTGGGACCCCTAAGGGGGCTGGCACACTGACAGGGTTCCTCCCAGAGACTTCGAAAGCTGGGGCCATAGCACCAATGCTGTGGATCTGTGACAGAGGGAATCTCTGCCTTCTCCCCCGATCCTTCTCCCTGCTTCCCCTGGGGGTGCTCCACACCCAGCAGCAGAACAGAGCAGGGGAGGTGGCAGACACTAGGCGGAGGAGGTATAGGGACACCAACTTCAGCTTTTCACACATTTCCACACTACCCTATTCCCCCCTCATCTCCTGGTGGCAAGTCCCCAGGCTGAGAGGAAGGCATGTGAGGTGAGAACTACTCCATCCACTCAGATCAGGAGAAAGGAGTGAGCAACACTGCTGGGGAGACACCTAGTTCTCTGGCGCAATGGCAATTAGACTTCCTGGTGGGGCTAAATGTCCCCACCAGGGGATGTGTAAAAGTCATCCAAAGCTTGTGCACTACAGTCATTTTGGGGAGGGAACATGGTCTAGAAGTTATAGCTTGGTTAGAAGCCAGGACTCCTGGGTTCTATTCCTGGCTCTGCCACTGACTTGCCGTATGACCTAAGGCACTTCCTTTCTCTGTACTCCAGCTTCCCTTAAAGATACAGTTCCCAGTACCACAGGAAGCACGTCCTACCCCACAGGGAGAGACAATGCTCCTTGAACTCTGGGCATGTGCAGAATAGGAAAATAGGTCCTCGTTGAAAACACATCATTCTACGGTTGACCCACCAGCTAATGCATTTGAAAGGTACTAAATTGTCTGCACTAGTCACACTTAACAATGTGGTAGCTAGTCTGGTGAAGACCAGGCATGGGGGGTCAGGCCTGCCTCCTGATTCCCCCATTGATTCCAGAGGGGCTAGTAAGACGACTGGAGATTCTCAAACACACCAAAAAGGGGCTCCAGGCCTCAGAGCATTTCCTCCTTCCCCAGAACAGAGACCAGATGGTGACTGCGTGTTTGGGGTCCTATATGTGCCTGGGATATTATTTTACAATGTTGATTTGGGGGTTTTCCTTGAAGGATTTGTTGCAGAGGGAAGCAGATATGGGATCTCTATGAAGGAAGGCAGTAGTCAAGAGTTCTGGTCAGTGGATGGGAAGAGGAGGTTGCAATCAGGGTCCTTTCTCCACCCACCCAGTAAAAAACCTTCCCCTTCCAGGCCGTGGCTCTGTAGAGCAGGGGTTCCTAAACTGTGGGCCACAGCCCAAAGGTGGGCCATGACACAGTCCCAGTGGTCCACCAGGGTCGATGTTTCGGGAGGATACTGCATACGTTTGTGGAGTGGCAGCTAGCAATAGGCCCCACCCTGGGCTGAGGAGCCCAGCGCCCCCGATGGGTGGCAAAGGGCAAAGCAGAGCCACTGGGCGGTGGGCGACGAGAACGAGCTGGCCCTGAAAAGTGGCGGCTCCCAGGGCAGCTGGAGGGTTCGCGGCCATTCCTGCTCCAAGCTGCCACACCCTGCAATCAATGGCTCTCAGAAGGGGGATGAGTGTGGACAAGCCCGGGGCTGGAGCCCATTGCCAGCTGGCTCAGGGTCAGGCAATGCTGACCAGAGCTCCCAGCCTGGTGGGGAGGTGCAGGCAGCAGGGCTTGCCCCTTTGGAGCCAGCAGGCCAGCTCCTAGATCCCCACTTCCTGTGGGCACAGTGGTCAGGGGGTGTATGGCCGGGGGAGCCCATGGGTTCAGAAATTCCTCCCTCTGCAGCCCAGCCTGGTTGGCTGGACAGCAACAGCTGCTGGTCGGGCTCCCAGCTCTCAAGGCAGCATTTCTGCCAGCAGCAGCACAGAAATAAGGTTGGCATGTATTGTCACCCTTACTTCCACGCTGCTGCTGCTGCTGGCGGCGATGGTGCCTTCAGAGCTGGGCGCCCAGCCAACAGCCACTGTGGTCAAGAGGCAACGAGTGGAGCGGGCCTGGGGGCAAGGCTGCAGCAGGGAGCTCCAGGCACTGGGAGCAGGCAGCCTGGGGACAATGAGGGGTGGGTGGGGAGCCCGGGGAGACAGCAGGGGCCAGGGGCGATGGGCTGCAGTGCCTATTTCAGCTGCACAGGTTGGCCTCAGAGAAAAAAGTTGGGGAACCCCTGCACTAGGGTGGAAGAGGAACTAGAGCATAGGAGCTAGTGGGAGATGCTTCCTTAACTCTTTATTTCCCAGTTTTCAGAGGTTGAAGTGTGGGTTCATTTCATATTCTGGAAGAGTATGAGGCACTGATGATCAAGTTGAACTCTGTGTCAATGATGCTTTTGGGCAGTGAAGCTTGTCTTTCATTAAAAAAAAAAAAAAAAAAAGAGCAATTTTCTAGTCAGTATAATTGCAGAGAGAAGCAGCAAAATGTGACCTGAGTGCTCCCTAAAGGCTATTGGGATTACTGGACCTAAACATTTACTCTTCGTTCAATTGTAAATAGTATATGCACGTTCATAAGATGTCACAATAATTTTTGCCTGCTTCAGAATTAATCATAGAAAGTAGGCCAAGTTGTTTTCAGGAAAGGATATTATGAACAAATGCAAGAAAACCAGAGAGAGAGACTGGATTAGTCCAAACAAAAAGGCAATGCTGATATGGTTCAAAGACTGTTGAAATCATGCTTGGTAAAAACAGAAGATGTGGAACCAGAAATTAATGGACCAAAATTTGTGTGGTGGGTATTAGGCCTTTTTGGACAAAGTGATGATGGATGAAGTATGTCAGCCGCTTTTCCCCTTTCTGGAATTCTTAAAATGAGACTTTAGAAAAAAAATCTCATCTCCCATTCCACCTAGCATCCCAGCTCATCTCATTTCTCTCAACCCCAAGACAGAAGAACCAGATCAGACCAAAGGACTTTCTTTCCCAGAGGGAGGCTGTAGCAGGGTGCTGCTGCAAAGCACCTAATTAGCCCCTGCTCAGCCAGCTCCAATCAAGGGGAATAGATTGGGGCTGGTGGAACAGGCCTGATGCCTGGCCTGGGGATTGGCTCCACCTGCGGGCCTGACAAGCCAGCGTAAAGGGAGTCAGCCAGGGGAAAGATGAGTCTCCTGGCTGAGGGCTGGCTGCTTGGGAAAGAGGGAACAAACCCTGTAAAGCAGAGCTTTCCAAACTTTTCATGTTGGTGACACACTTTTTAGACATGCATCATTTCGCGACACACCGGAAGTGACGCGGAATCAATTCCGCCCGGATTACACATACTGCGCATGCGCAGTACCCAGGGCCGGCCGCCCCAAGCAAAAAAAAAAACCAACCCCAAGTGCCGTCCCCCCCGCCCCCCCAATGCCGGCCGAAACACCCCCACCCAACAACGCCGCCCCGCCAAAACGCCGGGGGGGGAGCGCGGAACGCCTGCCGCCCCGCTCCCCCTGCCGGAGGGGAGCGCGGAACGCCTGCCGCCCCGCTCCCCCTGCCGGAGGGGAGCGCGGAACGCCTGCCGCCCCGCTCCCCCTGCCGGAGGGGAGCGCGGAACGCCTGCCGCCCCGCTGCCCCAGCCGGGGAGCGGAGCACGCCTGCCGCCCCGCTGCCCCGGCCGGGGAGCGGAGCACGCCCGGGAGTGGAGCACGCCTGCCGCCCCGTGACACACCTACACACTGCCGCCGACACACTAACGTGTCGTGACACAAAGTTTGGAAAGCTCTGCTGTAAAGCCTTGTGTATATATAGCTCAATGTTGGTGGTGGGAGAAGGGTGTGTAAATAAAGCCACGGTTGCAGCATAACAGGAAGCCTCCCTGCGCTTTATTGAGCCACCCTGCAGTGGCTTGCTGGAAGAGGGGGGGTAGAGGACCTGTTACAGAGGCCATTAAGCCTTGCTTTTATTTAAGGAGCCTTGTTTTCACCTGTGAGTCCTGAAAAGTCATCCAGTCCTCAGACCATCAGTGCGAACACCTAATTACCAGTATTACAGAAGTATGTCAATTCCTGTACTGTCTCCCTTCCTGTAGTGTTACTTTCTGTCCCCCTTCCCTGCTCCTATCCTCTCTCTCAGCTTTTCATCAGATCCTGAAATCAGCTGCACGGCATCAGCACAGTGAGACAGGATGACCATACTCCTACCCTGTCCAAGGAGAAAAGAATCAACCAGATGACGTCCCTGACCATGTGTCCAAGCAACAGCTGCCCTGGTCGATCTGCCAGCCAAACCATCCATTTGTAAATGACCAGCCATTTACATTTTCAACAGCAGCAGCAAAACCTGTATTTCCCCTACTTTTTCCTATCCTGTTTCTCCTCCACCTTGTGTCTGTCTGTTAAAAACAGGAGAAGTGACTACCCTTCACACAGCAGACTGAGAGCAAAATTAAGCCTTTCCTTTTCATCAAAGAAGCGTTCTGCAAATCAGAGACTGATATTTTGCCTTGAAAAGGAAAGAGACTTTAGAGGTTGATTGTTTGTTTTGCATAATCCCTCAATTCTAGTTTCAATATAAATGCTTGTTTAATCTCTTTTCTTTGTGTTTGATCAGTAAACTTCCAACTTTAGAATTAGTTCTTTTGGGTGTTTGCCAAAGAACTGAGTAAAACCAAGACCTCTGCAGACCTCACCCCCAATAAGTATCACTGTTTTAATACTGGACAATGAAACAATTTAACTATTTTGGCCCTTGAGATCAATACAAGGCTCAAAATCAGAAAGCCAACAAAAATAACCCACAATATGCTATTAGAATATCTCATGATTTTCAAGCCAATTTCGTGATTGTCAGGGGCTTGACTCCGATTTCTGAATTCTTAGGGTTGGCAATACTGCCCTTTGCAACACGAGAGCAACATAAAGGGGAGAAAATCTGCCCTTGCTTATTTTATATTTCAGTATAAATAACTGGGATTGCCAACCCCAATATGAAACTCTGGCCTGAGTTCTGCAGGAGGTCGGACTAGATGATCTAATGATCCCTTCTAGTCTTCGAATCCAGGACTCGAAAGTGAAAAGTTTTTTGGTGAAAAACTCTTGTTTGAATTCAGAGGCTTCTTGAGATTTTAATAAATAATAATTGTTGTTGTAGGAAAATATCCTCATGAAAACTTACCCTCTTTCTCTGCCTTTGATATCAGAAAGCTCAGTTGATAGGGCAGGGACTCTAGAGAAAGAAAAGATCAGAAGAGAGGTGATATCACCTTTTCTGGTAGGAAAACAGCCTCATGAAAACTTAGGGCTGGATTCACAAAGAAACTTAGATGAGGTGACGCTCAGCATCACAACACCTAACATGTAGGTACCTAGAAAATCAGTGTGATTCACAAAGCCTGAGTCAGGTGCCAGGCTCCCTATACCATGAATGGGGAGAGAGATGTGCCTTGGAATGGGATTCACAAAACCCAGCACGCTAGGTGACTCCCTGCTTATGCTTGCCAGTGGGAAATGCCAAGGTGCGGGGGTGTGCTAAGCCCCGTCCCTCTCAGCCAGTTTGGCGATGACAGCAACTGAGTCTGGGAGCACTGTAGGTGCCTCCCTCTGCTTGGGATTCTCAGCTGCAAACCCTCTCTGGGTATTAGGCACCTGTGCCATTTTTTGCAAGGAGCCCCGGGGGGAAGGGGAGGAGGGGGAAGGAAACCCTCCTGCCTCATAACTTTTAGTCCCATGGTTAGAGCACTCACCTGGCCTTTGGGAGACCCCTGGTTCAAGTAAACTTTGTGCCAGAGAGGGAGCAGGGATTTGAAATGGGATCTCCCATCTCTCAGGGAGTGCCCTACTCTCTAGGCTGTAGGATATTCTGATTCAGGGAGCCCTCGTGCTCTCCTGTGGGGAGATAATCAATAAAGATCCATTGGGCCAGAGACAGAGAAATCATGAGACTGTCTCTGTAGCCGGGTGGGTAGAGCACCCACCTGGGAGATTTCAGAAGCCCATCCCCCTGCTCAATTATTTATATGCTGTGGATTGGCTTCAACAGAGGAGACTGAGGGAGCCCACATTAGACCCGTTGGAATCCCTTCTCCCCCTCTGGCAGCCAGGGGATTTGCACTGGGGATCTCCCACATGCCAGGTGAGTACCCTAATCACAGAGATATAGGTTATAAGGGAACTCCTCCTTCCCTATGGCCTGGTATTTTGGGTAAGTTCCCCTACAGGGCCTGATCCAGTAAGCGTGCTCAGAGCATGCATATCAGATTGGGCCCTGTAGGTGAGTTAGGAGGAACGCCTTCCTTTCCACAGTTCACGACAGCTAGACTGGGACTGCCGTGAGCATGTACAGAGGGAGAAACACAAGGGCCTAGGGGACTTTTGCTACAAAAATAGAGGTGATGAGTGATTTTAGGCTCCTACAAAGTTTGGTTGCAGCTGAGTGGGGGCTTTGTGAATCCCAGTGGGGCCCGATACTGGGATTTAGGTGCCTAAAATGGAAGTTAGACCCCTAAGTCCTCTTGGGAATCTAGCCCTCACCCTTTTCCTGCCTTTGGTCTCAGAGAGCAGGGTCTCTAGAGGAAGGAAGGAAGGATTGGAAAAAGGTGATTTCATGTTGTCTTGACTCTGGTAATATTCCTACTGTTAATTAATGTAACTGTGCTTGAGAGAGAGAAGCTTTCGAGCTTACTCAGAGCTCTTTTTCAGCTCTGTGTAGCTTGAAAGCTTGTCTCTCTCGTCAACAGGAGTTGGTCCCATAAAAGATATTATCTCACCCACCTTGTTTCTCTAATATCCTGGGACCGACACAGCTACAGCAACACTGCATGTAACAGTGTTGTAATACGGAGACACAGACAGAAGGAAAAGAATGCAGAATGAAAGGTAGATTGGAATGGAGAGACATCATCCCAAATGTAATATATTGCACTTCTCCATCTCCCTTCCTCCAAGGATCTCAAAGCACTGGGGGGCATTCACTAACTATCGCAACAAGGTAAATTGGCCATTATTTCCCCCTTTTTAAAGATGGAGAAACTTTAGGTACAGACTGGGATTTTCAAAAGGGCTGAGGCCATTTGTAGCCAACTCCCATTGAAAGTCAGTGAGGGATGGGTGCCTAACTCCCTTAGGTCCCTTTGAAAATCCCAGCTAGAGAGGTTAAATTCAACATTTTCTAAAACATCTGGTGATTTTGTGTCTCTAAAATTCTGAGTGGCAAATTTTGACACCTAGTGTTGGGTTTGAGACAATCCAAGTGGAGGCCTGGAAAATTTGCATAATCCCTCAGCCCTCCCCACCCCACCCACAAAGACGTCTAGCGCTAATGAGTTGTGAACTAATAGGCCAGAGTCCATCTCCTTCCACAGTCACAGAAGCACATCCTCATGTATCATAACCATAGCATGAACTCAGATAACATAATTACCTTTGAATTTCTTCAGAGACTCCTGTAAACAAACATTTCGTTGGGAAGAGACGCTGAGTCTCTTTCCCAGGTCCTTTGGCACAGCCACTGGTACCTGGAACGTCTTCTCACACCTAGATGGGGGGAAAACATTTTTTATTTCCTTTCTTTTGTGAGAATGAACAGGGGTAGATACCAGAGAAATTCCCCAATACTCCATTTTGTATTCCTGACCTCCATTTTGAATAAGAGAGAGTCACTCCACCATTGGAAGCTGCAGATCACATGGTGCTTCAAAAGTAGAGGAAAGGTCAGCTGTAATAAACAACATAAAATTGGTGGGAAAACCAAAGTAGGGGAAAGATCAGATTGTAACTCTGAGGTAAACAATGGCTGCAGGCTAAAAATAGAACTAGCAGTGAGCATGCCTGGAATGTTTGAAATGTTGGCAATGAGCATGTCCAGTAAAGATCTGACAAAGATATAAGCAATAGCGTCTAGAAAGTTCTGACAGGACAGTATAAAAGGCAGCGTGTCAGTGGGCAGCAGATGGGAGTAGAGTGAAGAATTAGATGAAAAGTGGATGACAGTGAAGGGGAGAAGAGAAGGAGACCTGAAGAAGAAAGCAGCAGCAGAGTGTCCTCTCTAGCAGCACACCTGAAGAAGCAGCAGCAGAAGCATGCCAGTTATAATTATAGTGTAGTATAGTGTAGTATTAGTATGTGTATGTGTGTGTGTGGGGGGAGGGTTAAAAAAGATGTGTAAGTGTGTATTAATTGTGAAAGGAATTTACCTATGCACATAGGTGCTGGAACTAGGGGTGCTGAGGATGTTGCAGCACCCTCTGGCTTGACGTGGTTAGAACATAAGAACGGCCCTACTGGGTCAGACCAAAGGTCCATCTAGCCCAGTATCCTGTCTTCCGACAGTGGCCAATGCCAGGTGCCCCAGAGGGAATGAACAGAACAGGTAATCATCAAGTGATCCATCCCCTGTTGCTCATTCTCAGCTTCCAGCAAACAGAGGCTAGGGACACCATTCCTGCCCATCCTGGCTAATTTATCTAGTTCTTTTTTGAACCCTGTTATGGTCTTGGCCTTCACAACATCCTCTGGCAAGGAGTTCCACAAGTTGACTGTGCATTGTGTGAAGGAATACTTCCTTTTATTTGTTTTAAACCTGTTGCCTATTAATTTCATTTGGTGACCCCTAGTTCTTGTGTTATGAGAAGTAGTAAACAACACTTCCTTATCTACTTTCTCTATACCAGTCATGATTTTATTGACCTCAATCATATCTCCCCTTAGCCATCTCTTTTCCAAGCTGAAAAGTCCCAGTCTTATTAATCTCTCCTCATACGGAAGCCGTTCCATACCCCTAATCATTTTTGTTGCCCTTTTCTGAACCTTTTTCAATTCCAATATATCTTTTTTGAGATGGGGCGACCACATCTGCACACAGTATTCAAGATGTGGGCGTACCATGGATTTATATAGAAGCAACATGGTACTTTCTGTCCTATTTTCTTTCCCTTTCTTAATTATTCCCAGCATTCTGTTGGCTTTTTTGACTGCCACTGCACATTGAGTGGATGTTTTCAGAGAACTATCCACAATGACTCCAAGATCTTTCTTGAGTGGTAACAGCTAATTTAGACCCCATCATTTTATATGTATAGTTGGGATTATGCTTTCCAATGTGCATTACTTTGCATTTATCAACATTAAAGTTCATCTGCCATTTTGTTGCCATCACCCAGTTTTGAGAGATCCTTCTGTAGCTCTTTGCAGTCTGCCTGGGCCTTAACTATCTTTAGTAATTTTGTATCATCTGCAAATTTTGGCACCTCACTATTTACCCCTTTTTTCAGATCATTTATGAATATGTTGAATAGAACTGGTCCCAGAACAGACCCCATGGGGGACACCACTATTTACCTTTCTCCATTCTGAAAACTGACCATTTATACCTACCCTTTGTTTCCCATTGTACTTAATCATAGAATCACAGGGTTGGAAAGGACCTTAGGAGGTCATCTAGTCCAACCCCCTGCTCAAAGCAGGACCAATCCCCTATTTTTGCCCCAGATCCCTAAATGGCCCCCTCAAGGATTGAACTCACAACCTTAGGTTTAGTAGGCCAATGCTCAAACCACTGAGCTATCCTCCCCCCCCGATTGTAAACCCTGTATATTGTTTGGTTCAATGGCTCTCAACACCCCCACTATAAAAATTGTTCCAACACCCCTGCCTATGTAAAGTTTAAAGTATAAGAACTGCTATCAGTGACCTGTGGCAGCCTGGCCATCGTAACAGGGCGCAGCCACTATGAATCATCTGAATTGACTGCTATTGCGGTATGGGGTGCTTTTTTACTTGCTGTAAGGGATTTGTGTTTTAGATTATTATTGTATTAGGGATTGTTGTTTGCACCACTAAAAAGGTGTCTTGTTTGGAAGGAACACTTTCTTGTGTCGATCATTCATTTATTGAAATACTGTATCAGTGTCCTCCAGGTATTTCCTTATGCACCCTGGAGACCCATACCTAAGGAGAACAGTTTGGTTAGTAGGTGGGTTGTTTTAAGGGAACCCTTGGTAAACCCAGGAGGGGGCAATAGGTGAGCTATTCTAGGGTTCCCTAAATCTGTTTTCAGGGAAACAGGGCTGCCGTCTAGTGGGCTAGGTGTGAATCTGTAACTCCCACTGGTGAGTCAACTGGCCTCCTCAAAGGAGTATTTAGGTGCCTAACTCCCATTTGAGGATCTAAAGAGAGTAAGGGGTTCACAAGCTGCCCCCTCAGACAGAAGGGCCTAATCCCATGGGAAAGGATGCCCCAGTGGTTAAGGGGTTGCTGTAGGACTCTGGAAACCTAAGTTCCCCTCCTGGCTCTCCCACAGACTCCCTGCGTGACCTTGGGGAAGTCACCTAAAGGTGCCTACGGGGATTTTCAAAAGCACCTAACCAAGCTAGGCTCCCATCTGCCTATGATTGCAATGGGAGGTGCCTAACTTGCTTAGCTGCTTTGGAAAATCACACTAAGTGCCTGTCTACGTCTCAGGTGTCTAAATACCCTTCAAAATCTGACCCCCAGCATCCAATCCCCTTCCAGTATTGTGAGGGGGAGTGGGAATGAGCTACGTACCTGCTCCAGGTGCTTTTGATGTCCTAGAAGAAGAGAGAGAGAGAGAAAATAGAACTCAGTCCCATGTGCCACAAGTTGGGGATCCCTCTTGTCCCTAGTTGAGCTCCAGATGCAGTTCTCTGTAGTTAGCAATTTTAAAAGTCCATTCACATACTTACATGGAATGGGGCCCCTAAGCATGCAACCATAATTGTGGGTTTTCTTCTTCTAAATTCTATTTTGCCTGTGCCAATGGAACTTGCTCAAACAGACTAATCAGACACATGAATCCTTGACTTGCACACGCGACTGCTTTTTACGGAGTGATTGCCTTTCCCAAGCTAAAAGCTCCATGTACACAATTCTGGTCAGCAATTCAGGAAGCTAGATTAATTTCCATTTTTTAATAGGCCTAAAAAGAGCTTTACTTTCCTAATTTCCCACTTCCTATAAACGGTGCCCTTTATTGTTTCCATATGATATATTAAAAAGGTCTGCTTTTAAAATAGCAAGACTGTTTTTCACACTGGAAATATTAGAAATGTCAAAATTTGTTTTCCCTGATTTTGCTGAAGGACACGCTGACAGTCTCCATTGTGGAGTGGGAGCTCTCCAAGAATTTAATAAACTCGAAAGTTAATCAATCCAAATATCTCCCTTCCCTGTGCAGGGATCTGGGTGTCTCTATCTATCTCACCTGCAGGAATTCACTTATTGGCTGCTGACACTTCTTTTCTATCTCACTGATCAAGTCACTCAGACGAGAAATCTCCTCAGACAGTTTGGTGACATTTTCATCCTGCATCTTCACAGTCTCCTTGTCAAGCTCTTCCAGCCGGGCCAGCAGGAGTCGCTCTTGTGCCTCCAGAAAGAGTCGCAGTTGCTCAAATTCAGACACAATTTTCTGCCTCTCAGCTTCTATCTTTCCCTGTAATGAAGAGACACAAACAAGGAAAGGGAAGGGCAGGAACACGGAGAGAGTCTGAGGACAGTTCTTAGAGCCCTCTTTTCATTTCAACCTACCAAGAACATATGGTTGAGATTTCAGGAGAACATGCCTGTTGATTCTAGAGGGAAGACTTTCTGATAGTCTCTCAGCTGGCTTGAATGAATAACATGTTCGGAAGTACTTTTGTGACATAGGAGTCCAATTCCCATTCTCAAAGGTCACTTTTGGTGCTTAGGAGCCTAAGTTTCTTTGAAAGTGACTTTTGAAAATAGGATTCAAGGTGAATTTTTCAGAAGCAGGAAAATCATTTTGGAGTTTAAACCCATTTAAAATGTATAAGGACCTGCTTTTTCAAGATATTTAAGTGTCTAAAGATGCAGATAGGCCCCTAGATAGATTTTCAATATCACTGAGGTGCCTAACTCACCTTGATTACAGACGACGTTAGGTGCCTAACCTACTTGCTTTTGAAAATCTCACTAGGCACCTCTGCATTTTTAAGCACCTAATGCCTTTGATAATCTGGTCTTTAGCTACTTGCAAAATTGTTAGCCTTAGGCTCTGAAATCATTTAGGCACTTTTGAAAATGTTACCCAATATCTCTAAATGATGAGTTTTCAGGTATGAGTTGCTTAGTATATTTTGTTTATCATCTCCAGCTCTTACACGTTTCATCCAGCATTTTGTTAATTACGTTGTCCCAGAGGAAACCAGTAATGTCTGGTGGTTATAGATGGGGATTCGGGGGAGGATTTCAAAGGTACAAAATAGCTGTTAGGTGCCTAAGTCCTATTGAAAGTCAATGTGAATTAAGCACCTAATCCCCATATGTGCCTTTGAAAAATCTCCCCTGATATCACTGTTGTAGCTGAATTTGGACCCACTGATGTTTGGGGAATAAGATCAATGCTTTGAGTTGAAACTGGAAGCCAATGGAGGAATCAGACCAAAGGGATGATGAACACAGATAAACATGATCTCACCCTGTAAGGCGGGGTGGGCAAACTTTTTGGCCCGAGGGCCACATCGGGGAATAGAAATTGTATGGTAGGCCATGAATGCTCACAAAATTGGGGTAGGGGTGTGGGAGGGGGTGTGGGTTCTGGGGTAGGGCTGAGGATGAGGAGTTTGGGGTGTAGCAGGGTGCTCTGGGCTGGGGCAGAGGGGTTTGGAGGGTGGGAGGGGGATCAGGGATGTGGCAGGGGTGCGGGAAGGGGTGCAGGTTCTGGCTGGGGGTTTGGGCTCTGGGGTGGGGCTGGGGATGAGAGATTTGGGGTGAAGGAGGGTGCTTTGGGCTGGGATCAAGGGCTTTGGAGAGCGGGAGGGGGATCATGGCTGGGACAGGAGGCTGGGGTGTGGGGAGAGGCTCAGGGGGTGCAGGCTTCGAGCAGTGCTTACCTCAAGCAGCTCCCGGAAGCAGTGGCATGTCCCTTCTCCAGCTCCTGTGCGGAGGCGTGGCCACGCGGCTCTGCACGCTGCCCCATCTGCAGGAACTGCCCCCGCAGCTCCCACTGGAGTGCGTAGGAGCCAGAGCGGGGCCATGTTGCGGCTTCCGGGAGCACCGTGGTGCGGCACCCGACGCAGCGCCCCAGCCAGAGCGCAGCCGAGCCGCGTGGTGTGGCCCCGACCCAGCGCCCCAGCCGGAGTGGGGCCGAGCCACGTGGTGCGGCTCGCGGGCCGGCTTAAAACGGCTCATGGGCCATAGTTTGCCCACCCCTCCTGTAAGGGTATGTCTACAATAGGCAAAGCACTTGAGGCTATCTGGGGGTTATCTAATTCAATATAGCTAACCTTGACTTTGCTCCTCGTTAGCACCTTTTACCTCAGTTTAAAGGGACAAAGTGAACCCTAGACATTAGCTAGGTTCAAATAAAGATAAGTTTAAAATGTTTCCATGCCAGGGGTTTGCACCAGTATAAAGGCTAGGGTTGTCAAGCGATTAAAGAAATTAATCGTGATTAATCGCACGATTAAAAAATTAATACCAATTAATCGCACAATTAACCACGCTGTTAAATAATAATAATAGCATACCATTTATTTAAATAATTTTGGATGTTTTCTACATTTTCAAATATATTGATTTCAATTACAACACAGAATATAAAGTGTACAGTTGCTCACTTTATATTTATTTTTTATTATAAATATTTGCACTGTAAAACCCAAAAGAAATAGTATTTTTCAATTCCCCCAATTGCAAGTACTGTAGTGCAATCTCTTTATCATAAAGTTGAACTTACAAATGTAGAATTATGTACAAAAATAACTGCATTCAATGTAAAACTTTAGTGCCTACAAGTCCACTCAGTCCTAATTCTTGTACAGCCAATCGCTCAGACAAACAAGTGTATTCACATTTGCGGAAGATAATGCTGCCCGCTTCTTGTTTACAATGTCACCTGAAAGTTAGAATAGGCGTTTGCATGGCACTGTTGTATCTTGCATCGCAAGATATTTATATGCCAGATGCACTAAAGATTCATATGTCCCGTCATACTTTAACCACCATTCCAGAGGACATGTGTCCATGCTAATGATGGGTTCTGCTCAATAATGATACAGACCGATGCATGTTCATTTTCATCATCTGAGTCAGATGCCACCAGCAGAAGGTTGATTTTCTTTTTTGGTGGTTCAGGTTCTGTAGTTTCCACTCCACACCTCATCCCTCTCAGATTTTGGAAGGCACTTCAGATTCTTAAACATTGAGTTAAGTGCTGTATCTTTAGAAATTTCACATTGGTAACTTCTTTGTGTTTTGTCAAATCTGCAGTGGAAGTGTTCTTAAAATGAACAGCATGTGCTGGGTCATCATCCAAGACAGCTATAACACGAAATATATGGCAAAATGCGAGTAAAACAGAACAGGAGACATACAACTCCCTCCCAAGGAGTTCAGTCACAAATTTAATTAACGCATTATTTTTTTAATTAAGTATGGAAGCATGTTTCCTGGAATGGTGGCTGTAGGGAACCACGGAAGATTGTGTTACGGCATAGCAAGGGTGTTTTCGCTTTCTCACGCTGTCTCAGCGGCCGGTTACTGTAGGTCACGGCTTGCCAGCTGCAATTTGTTTTGAGCTAGTTAGAACTGCTTTGTATGGCCTTGAGCCAGGGGACGGACACAGCCTGTGGAAAGCCCCTGACTAATTATGTATGAGATGCTTTTATATAGTTGTATGAGTCCGCCCCACTTTTGGACTCCGTACCAGGCCGAACTTCGGTGAGCTGGATTCCCCGCTTCCATGACAGCAACGCCAGGAGTCCCCGTTGCGGATGTGTCACTTTGCCTTCAATAAAGCCAATAACACACAGTGTGTGTGGGCCTCGTTCTTGCAGAGCACCCTGGGTAGGCCCGCAGCCTCCCAAGAACGTAACATTTGGCGCGGCGAGCAGGGTGCTCTGGGAGACGATGCCGTTTTGGCCGAAGGTAGGGGAAGTAGGGAAGCCACCACTGTCCCTACAGCGCATACCTGGGTGGCCCCAGACAGAGCTCTGGGGGCCGGTAGCGCGGGTTCTGGCCAGGTGGGCTGCCACGGCCGATTGGCCGGAATTCCAGCAGGTGGCTGGGGTTACCCCCGCACAGCTGACTGAGGGTTTACAGCGGGTGCGGGCGAACCGGCGTTCTGGGACGGAACGGCAAGTCATGGGGGGGGCTAGGGTGGCTCCTCCTAACCGCCCTCCGGGCCCAGGATGGGGAGGTGCTCCGCTTACAGCGGGCACTGGAGGAAAAGATGCAGGAGATTGTAAAGACGTTTCGCCAGGAGCCCGGGGAGGGCGTCCTGCGGTGGTTGGTCTGAGCCTGGGACAACGCTGGCAATACGGCCATGCTCCTCTGGTATGGGCTACAACAGTTGGGTGTCCTGTCACAAGATTCCCAGGTACGTGTGCAGCTGGCTAACCCCCCGCAACCCGGGGGGGATACTGAGTTGCCCTCCCTGTACTGCTGGTTAGCGGCAGCGGTAAGCACGGCTTACCCATCGGTGGGGGAACTGGAGGCACTGGCAGGCCCCTGGAAGACTATTGCCGAGGGAGGGCAGATACTTCGGTAGTTGGGGATGGCCTGGGCCGTAGAGATGGGTGGCACGGAAGGGCCAGATGATATACTGGTCACAAAATCCATTAAAGCCACCCTATTGCGCTTGGCCCCAGGCGAGCTGAAGCCCTCGCTCCTCGCAGTAGTTATGGCCACGGATGGGTGTGTTGGGGACCTGGCTGCCATTCTTATGCAATTGGAGACCGCTCTGGCCGGGACACGGCCCAGGGCCATCCGAGCCACGAGAGGGCAGCAGGGCAGGCCGGCGGGCGACAAGAGAAGGGAGAGCTGCGGGTGCCCCGGAAGACCCTGTGGTTAGATCTTTTGCAGGCCAGTGTCCCTCGAGAGGAGATCAACGGGAAACCGACAGCGGACCTGTATAAGCGGTGGATGCAACTACCCGCCTCGAAACGGAGTACCGGAGGCGAGGGAGAGAGAGGCATGGAATAAAGCAAGCCCGCAGCGCCCGCTGCTCCACCCGCTGAGTGGCAACTGCCGTGCCCCTATTGAGGGCGTGGCGGGTCCTCCGTTCCGTGCGTAGCAGCAGCCACAAGCGGGAGGGAAACGGGGGACCGACGCCCCTACATGCCCCTGGTGATCCATTGGCCGAGGGGAGGAGTTCAACATGTCTTGGCGCTACTCGATACAGGTGCTGAAGTCACGATCTTACACTCTGCACAGGCTCAGACCGAGCTACACTGGTGAAAGGCCTCGGAGGAGCCGAGACCCCGGCGTATGAGGTCATGGTCACCCTGGCCCTGCTGGCGTGCACCAACGTGGGCACTGAGCCGGTGCCGTGGGAGCAAGGGGAGGCCCTGTGTAAATTTATTCCCTTACCTCCTGCAGGTTTGGCGCCCCACGTCCCCAGTGAAACGGGGTGGCGCGTGCTAGCCAATGTCTGGTGGACGGTGCCGCAGCGAGAACTGCAAGCTGCCGTGGTTCTGGCCACTGGAGAAGGATGGGCGTATGTGCTACCAGAAGGAGAGGACTATCTTCGTATGGCCTCGCTCTCCCGCTTATCGCTGCGCTCCTTGTGAGGGGAGGTACTGCCCAGGGAGCTGCTGCCTCCCTGGTTAATGCATGGGTGGTACTCGCCCAGACTGCCGTGAATGTAACATCTTTTTGCCTTTCCCGTGTGTATGCTGTGGGTGCCCTTATGGAGACCTGTTTTATTGGAGTGTGTGCAGCCCCGGCCTCGTTACAGTGATATTCCCTGTTTTAAGATGATTGCGAAAGCCATTATATATGGGGATTTGTATGCTTTGGGCCCCGTCCAGTATGTTTTAGATACAGTCATGTATTTTTTGTTGTTCTGCTACTGTTTTTAATGTTACTGATGCCGGGCCCTTTGTAGCAGCCGCTTTAGAGCACCTCCGCCACCTAGCGGAGGGCCTTTGTTAATAGCAGGGGGATTCCTGGCTCTGGTCCTGGCTCACCTCCTTACGGGGATGGGCGGCGTACTTGGTGCAGGGCCTTTGCCTTGGCCTCCTTTGCTTTTTGGGCCTTTTTGTGTGTGGCCTGTGTGGCCGTTGCTGTTGTTTTTGCTGCCCCGCGCCGGCCCCCTCGGGGTCTATATGGCCGCTGACGTCGCTCGAGAAAGCGAGGGGAGGAATGTAGGGAACCACGTAAGATTGTGTTACGGCATAGCAAGGGTGTTTTCGCTTTCTCACGCTGTCTCAGCGGCCGGTTACTGTAGGTCACGGCTTGCCAGCTGCAATTTGTTTTGAGCTAGTTAGAACTGCTTTGTATGGCCTTGAGCCAGGGGACGGACACAGCCTGTGGAAAGCCCCTGATTAATTATGTATGAAATGCTTTTATATAGTTGTATGAGCCCGCCCCGCTTTTGGACTCCGTACCAGGCCGAACTTCGGTGAGCTGGATTCCCCGCTTCCGTGACAGCAACGCCAGGAGTCCCCGTTGCGGATGTGTCACTTTGCCTTCAATAAAGCCAATAACACACAGTGTGTGTGGGCCTCATTCTTGCAGAGCACCCTGGGTAGGCCCGCAGCCTCCCAAGAACGTAACAGTGGCCAAAGCATGAAGGAGCATAAAAATGTTTAGCATATCTAGCACGTAAATACCTTGCAATGCCAGCTACAAAAGTTTTCAGTTTCATCTCCCAAAAATTTAAACAAACTTGTTTGTCTTAACGATTGGCTGAACAAGAAGTAGGATTGAGTGGACTTGTAGGCTCTAAAGTTTTACATTGTTTTGTTTTTTGTAACCAAAAAAACTACATTTGTAAGTTGCACTTTCACGATAAAGAGATTGCACTACAGTACTTGTATGAGGTGAATTGAAAAATACTATTTCTCTTATCATTTTTACAGTGCCAACATTTGATATAAAAAAGAATAATATAAAGTGAGCACTGTAACTTTGTATTCTGTGCTGCAGTTGAAATTAATATATTTGAAAAAGTAGAAAAACATCCAAAAATATTTAATACATTTCAATTGGTAATCTATTGTTTAACAGTGTGATTAAAGATGTGATTAATTGCGATTAATTTTGTAAATCGCGATTTATTTTTTTGAATTAATCACGAGTTAACTGTGATTAATCGACAGTTCTAATAAAGACATTACATTAAAAATTGATTTAAGGTACATCTACCCTGCACAAATCTCAACTCCCAGATCTGAATCTGTCAGCAGCAACCCTATGGAGCAACGAGTGGTTGGCTAAAGACATTTTGAATGGTTTCCTTGTCACTGATCTGACTGTTCGACCACCTGAATTTGACCTGCCACATTACCTTTAGACTCTGCTGAACAGGTTCCGAACTGGCCAAGGAATATGCACAGCCAACCTCTACACATGGGGTCTGCGCGGCAACCCGCTTTGTCACTGTGGCCTCCCTCAGTCAATGGCACATGTTGTCAACGAGTGTTAACTGACTAGATTTCATGGTGGCCTTAGGGCCCCTACATTGTGCTGATGAAGCTGCTGGTGGGTGTCTTGGAAGCACTGCAAAAGAAGAAGACTGAACAGATGTTATGGTGCTCTGTAGAGTACATACACTACACACCTGTCCCCCACCATCCCCCAGCAGTGTTCACAGTGAGGCATTGCTTAAGCAAGTAGAGAGGAGACATGCCTGAGTGCTATGGGTATACGCTCTACATGTCTCTCTACATGCCCAAACAATACCTCCCCAAGCTACACTGTTATTTTTAGCAGTGTAGTGTCCCACTGCTTCCCCAGTGCTGGAGCCTTTCTCCACCACATGGAGCTGACGAAGCCTTTCCCCACTGCCTCCTCATTGCTGGTGTCTTTGGCAGGGAAAAGCTCTGGCAGCAGTGAAAGTCTCCAGCAGTGGGGAAAGGCTCCAGTAGCTCTCTGTGGCAGGGAAAGGCTCCAGCAGCTTCACTGCCTCCCCCTGCTGAAGCCTTTTATTAACGCGTGTAGCTACACACCACAGTGTGGACAGAGCCTGCTTTTCACTGGGGTGTGTAGCTACACATACTCTACAGGCCGCCCACAGCGGTGTGCAGTGTAGATGTAGCCGTAGCTAAACCAGAGCAATGCTGTGTATGGACAAGGGCTGACACTCTCCTACAGAAATACCAACCCTGATGGATGTCACTGCTGGATCATAACAATGGGGACCTACCAGATATTCCTGGCTTTGCTTCTCTCCATCTTGTCTCCACTCCAAAAGTTCTTCTCTCTCTTTCTTCAGAGTGTTCAATCGGGTTTGAATTTGTCCCTGTGGCAAGGAAAACAATTTGTGTGTGTGTGGGGGGGTGGATATCAGGTGGCTGAGGAGTCTTTCCTCACACATATATTTATATACATTGCAGTGCTGATTTCATGATTCGAGGCTGGGATTTTCAAAGAAGCCTCATGGAGTTGGGCTCTCAACTTCCATTGACTTTCCATCTCCCTCTTGGGCTGGTCAGCACCAGGCTGTCCCACAGACAGTGCTCATAGCAATATCACAATTGCCTCTTGAGAGGTGGGAAATCCCTGTTCAAATCCCTTCACCTCATCAGGCAGAGGGAGAACTTGAACTGGAGTCTCTCATATGCCAGGTGAGTTCCCTACCCCCTGGGCTAACGGTTATGAGGAAGATCTGCTGCCTCCTTCCTGGCTGTTTTGTGTGGAGTGACACAGGTGCAGAACTCCATCTTGCCAGAAGCAGCGTAGGTGCCTAAGCCACCTGACTCCAGGAGAGGGGATCCCAGGTGTGGCTCAAAAGCAGAGATAGGTGCTTTCCTACACCAAACTCTGAGGGGGTGGGGCTTAGGACACACCCTTCTCATCAGCATCTCCCATTGGCTAGCTTAGTGACTCCTGACCTAGCATGCTGGCTTTTGTGAAAGCTTCTCTCTCCCCATGCATTGGTCCAGGTGCCTAATTCAGGTTTGTTGTTCCAAACTGTACCATAGCATCTCAGACAGCTGCAGCGGCACAGGAGCCAGCAAACAGAGCTGTAAACAGGGGAGTTTGAGTGGGAGTTCTGTTGGAGTTCTGTTGGAGGAGAAGGATTTAGGTGAGAAGGCTGGCAGATATAGAGGCAGCAGTGGTCATGAGCCAAGCAGTGGAGGACACAATGAGGATGACTGGATGTGGCACCTGCGGTATGTATATGATTCTGGAGGGGGTACCTGATAAGAGTTTTGTCTGCATGAAGTGCCGCCTGATAGAGCTGATGGAAGAAAAGATCCGAGGATTGGAGATGCAGGTGGAAACTCTGGTTGAGTTTAGACGGGGGTTCGAGCAGTTGATGGAGGAAAGGCACGAGGTGGCTGACGGGGAAAGCTCAGAGATGCAGATGGAAGCAGGATCAAAGGCCTCTGAGGGGGGACTGCCGGGTGAAGAAAATGGACAGTGGAAGCATGTGACTAAGAGAACCAGGCAGAGGAAAAGACGGGCCAGTGAAGGAGAAATAGAGCTCAAGAACAGGTTTGCAGAGTTGGAGAATGAAGAAGGGGTACAACAGGTGGTCACTGAAGGTGGAAGGGCAAGGAAGAAGAGAAGAGCGGTTAGTCCCATAGAAGAAGGGGAAGAGTCGATGGGGACAACACCAAACATGAGCCCCAGGAGGATACAGGATGGGTTGAAGAGGATTACAAGGGAAAATAGGAATGGAAAGGACTTGCAGCCAGAGGGAACAGGGGATAGACTGGAGAATCGCACTGTCACCAGGAAAAGGCAGGTCTACGTGATTGGGGATTCCTTACTGAGAAGAATAGACAGGCCTGTAACCAGAGCTGATCCAGAGAACAGAAGGGTGTGCTGTCTACCGGGTGCTAAGATACGGGATGTGGACCTGAGGTTGAAGAGGATCCTAAAGGGAGCGGGAAAGAATCCATTGATCATCCTTCACGTAGGAACAAATGACACGGCTAGATTCTCACTGGAACGAATCAAGGGGGACTATGCCAGGCTGGGGAAGACGCTTAAGGAAATCGAGGCTCAGGTAATCTTCAGTGGGATTCTGCCTGTTCCTAGAGAAGGGCAACAAAGGTGTGACAGGATTATGATGATCAACAGATGGCTCAGGGATTGGTGCTACAAGGAGGGCTTTGGGATGTATGGCCACTGGGAGGCATTCATGGACAGAGGACTGTTCTCTCGGGATGGACTTCACCTGAGTAGGGAAGGAAATAGACTTCTAGAATGGAGGCTGGCACAACTGATCAAGAGAGCTTTAAACTAGGAATTTGGGGGAGACGGTTGGGAGATGTCCAGGTAATCTCCACGCTGGATTTTAACATTGAGAGGGAAGACAACCAAGTAAGAGAGGATATAGCCGGGGGTAGGAGAATGGACATAAGGAGGAAGGGCAGAGTGGATACTAGTCAAATAGGTCATACTGGCAGTACAATGTCCATACCAAATTGGGTAAGGAATGTGAGTGAGGCCAAACAGCAAAAATTAAGATGTTTGTACACCAATGCGAGGAGCCTAGGTAACAAAATGGAGGAATTAGAGCTACTGGTCCAGGAAGTGAAACCAGATATCATAGGAATAACCGAAACATGGTGGAATAGTAGTCATGACTGGAGTACAGGTATTGAAGGGTATGTGCTGTTTAGGAAAGATAGAAATAAAGGTAAAGGTGGGGGAGTAGCATTGTATATCAATGATGAGGTAGACTGTAAAGAAATAAAAAGTGATGGAATGGATAAGACAGAGTCTGTCTGGGCAAAAATCACATTGGGGAAGAAAACTACTAGAGCCTCCCCTGGGATAGTGCTTGGGGTGTGCTATAGACCACCGGGATCTAATTTGGATATGGATAGAGACCTCTTTAATGTTTTTAAGGAAGTAAATACTAATGGGAACTGTGTGATCATGGGAGACTTCAACTTCCCAGATATAGATTGGAGAACAAGTGCTAGTAATAATAATAGGGCTCAGATTTTCCTAGATGTGATAGCTGATGAATTCCTTCATCAGGTAGTTGCTGAACCAACAAGGGGGGATGCCATTTTAGATTTGGTTTTGGTGAGTAGTGAGGACCTCATTGAAGAAATGGTTGTAGGGGACAACCTTGGCTCGAGTGATCATGAGCTAATTCAGTTCAAACTAAATGGAAGGATAAACAAAAATAAATCTGAGACTAGGGTTTTTGATTTCAAAAGGGCTAACTTTAATAAATTAAGGAAATTAGTTAGGGAAGTGGATTGGACTAAAGAATTTATGGACCTAAAGGAGGAGGAGGCCTGGGATTATTTCAAGTTAAAGTTGCAGAAGCTATCAGAAGCCTGTATCCCAAGAAAGGGGAAACAATTCATTGGCAGGGGTTTTAGACCAAGCTGGATGAGCAAGCATCTCAGAGAGGTGATTAAGAAAAAACAGAAAGCATACAAGGAGTGGAAGATGGGAGGGATCAGCAAAGAAACCTACCTTATTGAGGTCAGAGCATGTAGGGATAAAGTGAGACAGGCTAAAAGTCATGTAGAATTGGACCTTGCAAAGGGAATTAAAACCAATAGTAAAAAGTTTTATAGCCATATAAATAGGAAGAAAACAAAGAAAGAAGAAGTGGGACCGCTAAACACTGAGGATGGAGTGGAGGTTAAGGATAATCTAGGCATGGCTCAATATCTAAACAAATACTTTGCCTCAGTCTTTAATGAGGCTAATGAGGAGCTTAGGAATAGTGGCAGCATGACAAATGGGAATAAGGATGTGGGGGTAGATATTGCCATATCCGAGGTAGAAGCCAAACTTGAACAGCTTAATGAGAGTAAATCAGGTGGCCCAGATAATCTTCATCCAAGAATATTAAAGGAACTGGCATATGAAATTGCAAGCCCATTAGCAGAATTTTTTAATGAATCTCTAAACTCAGGGGTTGTACCGTTTGACTGGAGAATAGCTAATATAGTTCCTATTTTTAAGAAAGGGAAAAAAGGTGACCCGGGTAACTACAGGCCTGTTAGTTTGACATCTGTAGTATGCAAGGTCTTGGAAAAAATTTTGAAGGAGAAAGTAGTTAAGGACCTTGAGGTCAATGGCAATTGGGACAAATTACAACATGGTTTTACAAAAGGTAGATCGTGCCAAACCAACTTGATCTCCTTCTTTGAGAAAGTAACAGATTTTTTAGATAAAGGAAACGCAGTGGATCTAATCTACCTAGATTTCAGTAAGGCATTTGATACAGTACCACATGAGGAATTATCGGTTAAATTGGAAAAGATGGGGATCAATATGAAAATTGAGAGGTGGATAAGGAACTGGTTAAAGGGGAGACTACAGCGGGTCATACTGAAAGGTGAACTGTCAGGTTGGAGGGAGGTTACTAGTGGAGTTCCTCAAGGTTCAGTTTTGGGACCAATTTTATTTAATCTTTTTATTAGTGACCTCGGCACCAAAAGTGGGAGTGTGCTAATAAAGTTTGCAGATGACACAAAGTTGGGAGGTATTGCCAATTCAGAAAAGGATCGGGATATCCTACAGGAAGATCTGGATGACCTTGTAAACTGGAGTAATAGTAATAGGATGAAATTTAATAGTGAGAAGTGTAAGGTTATGCATTTAGGGATTAATAACAAGAATTTTAGTTATAAGCTGGGGACGCATCAGTTGGAAGTAACGGAAGAGGAGAAGGACCTCGGAGTCCTGGTTGATCACAGGATGACTATGAGTCGCCAATGTGATGTGGCCGTGAAAAAAGCTAATGCGGTCTTGGGATGCATTAGGCGAGGTATTTCTAGTAGAGATAAGGAGGTGTTAGTACCGTTATACAAGGCATTGGTAAGACCTCATTTGGAATACTGTGTGCAGTTCTGGTCTCCCATGTTTAAGAAGGATGAATTCAAACTGGAACAGGTACAAAGAAGGGCCACTAGGATGATCCGAGGAATGGAAAACCTGTCGTATGAAAGGAGACTCAAGGAGCTTGGTTTGTTTACCTTAACCAAAAGAAGGCTGAGGGGAGATATGATTGCTCTCTTTAAATATATCAGAGGGATAAATTCCAGGGAGGGAGAGGAATTATTTCAGCTCAGTACCAATGTGGACACAAGAACAAATGGATATAAACTGGCCATCAGGAAGTTTAGACTTGAAATTAGACGAAGGTTTCTAACCATCAGAGGAGTGAAGTTCTGGAACAGCCTTCCAAGGGAAGCAGTGGGGGCAAAAGACCTAACTGGCTTCAAGATTAAGCTAGATACGTTTATGGAGGGGATGGTTTGATGGGATAACATGATCTTAGTCAACGGTCAATTAATTGCCATCAGTGGTAAATAGGACCAATGGTCAATGATGGGATGTTAGAAGTTACTACAGAGAACTTTTTCCTGGGTGTCTGGCTGGTGAGTCTTGCCCACATGCTCGGGGTTCAGCTGATCGCCATATTTGGGGTCGGGAAGGAATTTTCCTCCAGGGTAGATTGGCAGAGGCCCTGGAGGTTTTTTGCCTTCCTCTGCAGCATGGGGCACGGGTCACTTACCGGAGGATTCTCTGCATCTTGAAGTCTTTAAACCATGATTTGAGGACTTCAATAGCTGAGACATAGGTGAGAGGATTATTCCAGGAGTGGGTGGGTGAGATTCTGTGGCCTGCATTGTGCAGGAGGTCAGACTAGATGATCATAATGGTCCCTTCTGACCTTAAAGTCTATGAGTCTATGAGTCTATGAGAAATTCCATGCTTGGACTGTAAGAGTTTAGCAGTAGGAATATACTACCGATCACCTGACCAGGATGGTGATAGTGATGGCGAAATTCTCAGGGAAATTAGAGAGGATACAAACACAGGAAACCCAATAATAGTGGGGGATTTAAGATATCCCCATATTGACTGGGTATATGTCACCTCAGGACAGGATGAAGAGATAAAATTTCTAATCACCATTAATGATGGCCTCTTGAAGCAGCTAGTCCTGGAACCCACAAGGGAAGAAGCTGTTCTTGATTTAGTCTTTAAATTATGATTTGAGGACTTCAGCAACTCAGCCAGAGGTTAGGGGTCTATTACAGGAGTGGGTAGGTGAGGTTCTGTGGCCTGCAATGTGCAGGAGGTCAGACTAGATGATTACAATCATCCCTTCTGGCCTTAAAGTCTATGAGTCTAGTCCTAAGTGGAGCACAGGATCTGCTCTAAGAGGTGAATTTAATTGAACTGCTCAGTAATAGGGATCATAATGTAATTAAATTTAACATCTTTGTATGGGGTGTCACAGGGTGTATCAGGACATTGATGCCCCCTGCTGGAGACCCCGAGGTCCTAGACACCCCACCCCAGAAAGAGTAGTAGAGGCGAGTCCTTCAAGTGGCCTAGAGATGCTACAGGGAAGCAGCCAATCAGGGAGAGGCTGCAGGGAGCAGCCAGTCAGAGGGTTGCAGACCCATATAAAAGGAGCTGCGGTACAGAGCACAATTCACTTGATACCTGGAGCCAGAGGAGTGAGGGTGGTGTTCTTGGCTGGCTGAAGGGACTGTAGTTCCTTGACCAGAGCAGTTGCTGGCAGGGACCAGGGGAGCAAGAAGGAGCTTGTGGCTGGCTGCTGGTACTGAGCTCAAGATTGCCCTGGGGTAAGGGTGAAGCGTTTGTGAAGAAGCTGGGGCCGTGGGAAAGTGGCCCAGGGAACCCATAGCAGCAGTGTGAGCAATAAAGGGATTCAGCATGTGGCTGCTACTTATAGGGTACTTGGGTAGGGACCTGGAGTAGGGGTGGGCCTGGGTCCCTCCCACTGGCCACAGGTGGAGTGGCCTAACCCCAGAGAAGGGAGTTGAATTAAGCACTGAGGAAGAGAGTGGGGAAGGCTCAGAGAAGGGGCTGAATATTGAACTTTGATACACCCCCCGGAAGGGGACCTGAACTGTTTAGTGATCCAGCTGGAGAGCTGGGACCAGAAAGGCCAGAGAGGGCAAAGACTCTCCAGGGAGGAAGCCCTGGGGGCACTGCTCCACATCAGAGCAAGGGACAATACTTGAGCAAGCCCAGAGCAGGCTGACGATGACTGAGGGTATTGTGATAGGGCCAGTGAACAGTTTGAGACCTGAGCCCAAGGCAGGGCTGCAGGCAGACACCAAACAGGGTACTGCAATACCCCCTGTCGGAATACCTAAGGCCCAGAGACCAGGGAGGGCTGCAGGAAGAGAGACACCAACTGAGGGGTGCTGTGATAGGCCCCTGTTGAACATGTACCCCGGTAGGGGGTTGTTTTGTTTGTATTGTTTCACATATCGGCTGTACGTGGCTTGCAGGAGGGCTGAGTAGCTGAAGACCTACCAAAATTAGAGAGTGCAGGCACACACACATGGCCAGAAGGAGGCGCTCAGGAAAGCTGAGTGAGCCCCGTTACAGGCGGAAATATCAAAGAAGCCCACCACAGTAACATTTAACTTCAAAAAGGGGAAAAACACAAAAACAAGGAAGCTGGTTACATGAAAATTAAAAGGAACAGTCATGAGAGTGAAGTGCCTGCCAGCTGCATGGAAACTATTTAAAACACAGTAACAGAGGCACAAACTAAATATATACTACAAATTTAAAAAAAAAGTAAGAGGGCCAAAAAAATAAATGCCGCCATGGCTAAAGAACCGAGTAAAAGAGGTGATTAGAGGCAAAAAGGCATGTTTTAAAAATTGGAAGTCAAATCCTATTGAGGAAATGGAAAGGCGCATAAACTCTGGCAAGTCAAGTGTAAAAGTATAATTACGCAGGCCAAAATTTTTTTTGAAGAGCAACCAGCAAAAGACACAAAACTAACAGCATTTTCTTTTATTTTATTTTAAGGACATCAAAAGCAGGAAGCCTGCCAAACAGTCAGTGGGGCCTCTGGACAATCTAGGTGCTAAAGGAGCATTCAAGGAAGACGAGGATCCGGTTCTGGGTCTGGTTCTGTTCAATATCTTCATCAATGATTTTGATAATGGCATAGAGAGTACACTTATAAAGTTTGTGTATGATACCAAGCTGGGAGGGGCTGCAAGTCCTTTGGAAGATAGGATTAAAATTCAAAATGATCTGGACAAACTGGAGAAATGGTCCGAAGTAAATAGGATGAAATTCAATAAGGACAAATGCAAGGTACTCCATTTAGTAAGGAACAATCAGTTGCACACATACAAAATGGGAAATGACTACCTAGGAAGGAGTACTGGGGAAAAGGATCTGGGGGTCATAGTGGACTACAAGCTAAATATGAGTTAACAGTGTAACCCTGTTGCAAAAAAAGCGAACATCATTCTGGGATGTATTAGCAGGAGTGTTGTAAGCAAGACACGAGAAGTAATTCTTCCGCTCTACTCTGTGCTGATTAGGCCTCAAATAGAGTATTGTGCCCAGTTCTGGGTGTCACATTTCAGGAAGGATGTGGACAAATTGGAGAGAGTCCAGAGAAGAGCGACAAAAATGATTAAAGGTCTAGAAAACATGACCTATGAGGGAGAATTGGAAAAACTGGGTTTGTTTAGTCTGGAGAAGAGAAGACTGAGAGGGGACATGACAACAGTTTTTAAGTACGTAAAATGTTGTTACAAGGAGGAGGAAGAAAAATTGTTGCTCTTAACTTCTGAGGATAGGACAAGAAGCAATGGGTTTAAATTGCAGCAAGGGAGGTTTAGGTTGGACATCAGGAAAAAATTCCTAACTCTCAGGGCGGTTAAGCACTGGAATAAATTGCCTAGGGAGGTTGTGGAGTCTCCATCACTGGAGATTTTTAAGAGCAGGTTAGACAAACACCTCTCAGGGATGCCATGAGTGGAGGGGACTGGACTAGATGACCTCTTGAGGTCCCTTTCAGTTTTATGATTCTATAAGGTCATTGCAGAGAAGCTACATTAATTCTTTGCATCGGTCTTCACTGCAGAGGATGTGAGGAAGATACCCACACCTGAGCCATTCTTTTTAGGTGACAATCTGAGGAATTGTTTCAGATTGAGGTGTCATTAGAGGAAGTTTTGGAACAAATTGAAAAACTAAACAGTAATAAGTCACCAGGACCAGATGGTATTCACCCAAGAGTTCTGAAGGAATTCAAATATGAAATTGCAGAACTACTAACCTATTGTTTAAAATCAGCCTTTGTACCAGATGACTGGAGGGTTATAGCTAATGCAATGAGAGTATTTTAAAAAAAGACTCCAGAGGCAACCCTGGCAATACAGGACAATAAGCCTAACTTCCATATCAGGTAAATTGTTTGAAACAATAATGGAGAACAGAATTGTCAGACACATAGATAAACATATGTTGGGGATAAGGCAACATGTCTTTTTTTTTAAGGGAAATCATGCCACCAATCTACTAGGATTCACTGAAGGTGCCAAGAAGGATGTGGACAAAGGGTGATCCAGTTGATACAGCATAACTGAACTTTCAGAAAGCCTATGACAAGGTCCAACACTAAAGGCTCCTAAGGAAACTAAGCAGTCATGGGATAAGAGGGAAGGTCCTCTTATGGATCAGTATCTGGTTAACAGATAAGAAAAAAGTGTAGGAACAAATGGTCAGTTTTCACAATGGAGAGAGGTAAATAACAGGGTCCCTAAGGATCTATAATGGGACTGGTGCTGTTCAACATATTCATAAGTGATCGGGAATAGGGAGTAAACAGTGAGGTGGCAAAATCTGCAGACAATTCAAAATTACTCAAGATAATTAAGTCCAAAGCAGACTGCAAAGAGTTCCAAAGAGATCTCACTAAACTGGGTGATGGTACAACAAAATTGGCAGATGAAATTGAATGTTAAGTGCAAAGTAATGCACATTGGAAAACCTAATCCCAACTATACATAGAAAATGATGGGGTCTAAATTAGCTGTTACCACTCAAGAAAGAGCTCTTGGGGTCATCTCTGAAAACATCTGCTCAATGTGCAGCTGCAGTCACAAAAGCTAACAGAATTTTAAGAACCGTTAGGAAAGAGATAGATAATAAGACAGACAATATCATAATGCCACTATATAAATCCATGGTCCTCCCACACTTTAAATACTGCAGGCAGTTCTGTTGGCCTCATTTAAAAAAAATACATTAGAAAAGGTACAGAGAAAAGCAACAAAAATCATGAGGGTATGGAACAGCTTCCATATGAGATGAGATTAAAAAGACTGGGAGTGTTCACCTTGGAAAAGAGACAAATGGGATTGTCGGGGGAAGAGTGTGATACAGGTCTATAAAATCATGAATGGTGTGGAGAAAGTGAATAGGGAAGTGTTTTTACCTGTTCATATAACACAGGAACCAGGGGAAATTAATGGACAGCAGGTTTAAAACAAACAAAAGGAAGTACTTCTTCACACAATCAACCCCTGGAACTCACTGCCAGCGGATGTTGTGATTTGAAGGCCAAAAGTATAACTGGTTCAGAAAAGAAATAGATAAGTTCATGGAGGATAGACCCATCAGTGGCTATTAGCCAAGATGGTCAGGGACACAACCCCATGCTCCAGGTGTCCCTAAACTTCTGACTGCCAGATGCTAGGATTGGACAACAGGGGATGGATTATTCAATAATTGCCCAGTACTCTTCATTCCTCCTGAAGCATCTGGTACTGGCCACTGTTGGAAGACATGATACTGTGCTAGATGGACCACTGGTTTCACCCATGACAGCCATTTTTATGTTCTTAGTGATTTTCTAGTTGCCTAAAAGTTATCACAACACACAAGTCCCTTTGGAGATTCGAGCCTTAGCTCTGGTCTACACTACCAGTTTCGGTCGAATTTATCAGCGTTATATCGATTGATCCATGCACCCGTCCACACGATGAAGCCATTTACATCGACTTCTAGGGCTCTTAAAATCGATTTCTCCACTCCACCCCCCACGAGGGGATTAGCGGTAAAATCGATATGGCCGTGTCAAATTAGGGTTAGTGTGGACGCAATTCGACTGTATTGGCCTCCGGGATCTATCCCACAGTGCACCATTTGACCGCTCTGGACAGCAGTCTGAGCTCGGATGCTCTGCCCAGGTAGACAGGAAAAGCCCTGCGAACTTTTGAATTTCATTTCCTGTTTGGCCAACGTGGCGAGCTGCACGTGAGTGCAGATCTCATCAGCAGACCACAATGGAGTCCCAGAACCGAAGACGAGTTCCAGCATGGACCGAGCGTGAGGTACGCGATCTGATCACTGTATAGGGAGAAGAATCCGTGCTAGCAGAACTACAGTCCAAAAGAATAAATGCCAATACATATGCCAAAGTCTCCAAGGGCATGAAGGACAGAGGCTACAACAGGGATGCGCAACAGTGCCGCATTAAAATTAAGGAGCTCAGGCAAGCCTACCAAAGAACCAGAGAGGCAAACGGCCGCTCCGGGTCAGAGCCCCAGACATGCCGCTTCTTTGATGAGCTGCATGCCATTCTAGGGGGTGCAGCCAGCACTAACCCACCCATGTGGTTTGACTCCGTACGTGGAGCATCACAAAGCAGCGAGGAGCATTTTCGGGAAGAGGAAGATGATGATAATGATGCTGAAGATAGCGCACAGACACAGCAAGGAAGCGGAGAAGCCATTTTCCCCGACAGCCAGGAACTCTTTGTCACCCTGGAGCCAGTACCCTACGAACCAACCCAACGCGTGCTCCCGGACCATGAAGGTGGAGAAGGGACCTCTGGTGAGTGTACCTCTGTTAATTTAATACATGTTTTATAAGCAAGCGTGTTTAATGATTAATTCACGGCCAGTACAGATACTGGAAAAGTCTGTTAACATGTCCGGGGATGGAGCGGAAATCCTCCAGGGACATCTCCAGAAAACTCTCCTGGATGTACTCCCAAAGCCTTTGCAAAAGGTTTCTGGGGAGGGCAGCCTTATCCCGTGCACCGTGGTAAGACACTTTACCACGCCAGGCCAGTAGCACGTAGTCTGGAATTATTGCATTGCAAAGCATGGCGGCATATGGTCCCAGTGTTTGCTGGCATTCAAGCAACATCCATTCTTTATCTCTCTGTGTTATCCTCAGAAGAGTGATATCATTCATGGTCACCTGTTTGAAATAGGGGAATTTTATTAAGGGGGCATTCAGAGGGGTCCATCCCTGCTGGGCTGTTTGCCTGTGGGTCAACGGAAATCTTTCCCGCTGTTACCCTCGCGGTGGAGGGAGGGAGAACAGCGATCATCTTGGATGTGTGTGTGTGTGGGTTGATTAGGTTCGCGCTGCACGTTAACCCGAAAACCGCCGCCCCTCCCTTTTCAATTGCCAACCCATGTTAAATGGCCAACCCAACGGCTGTCTGTTATGGGAAATGAGGGGGTTGCTGTTTGATACCATTCTGACATGTTATGAAGGTTAAAGAAGCCAATAGACTGTGGCTTACCATAGCTGCCTGCAAGCCGAATCCTGTTGCCCGCCAGACCTGCTTGTGTGATCTCTCACACCAAACCGGCAGACCCTCAATATAACAGGCAAAGTGCGACCTTGGACTGAATGCACATGTGCTATGTAATGTTAGGAGCATTGTTCTCTAATATGTGTCTTTTTAACTACTCCTCTCCCATTTGTTTCCTCCCGCAGCTGCAAATGTTTCAGCGCCACCCCTTTCATCACCGTCCCAGAGGCAAGCGAAGATTAGAAGTTTAAAAAAAAGGAATCGAGACGATATGTTCTTAGAGCTCATGCAGTCCTCCCACACTGAAACGGCCCAGCAGAATGAGTGGAGGCAGACAATGTTGGAGTCCAGAAAGGCACAATTTGATTGCGAGGACAGGTGGCGTGCTGAAGACAAAGAGTGGCGGGAGGAAGAGAGACAGCAGCGGGCTGAAGAGAGTAGGTGGCGTCAGCTTGCTGAGAGAAGGCAGGATGCAATTCTGAGGCTACTGGAGGATCAAACGGAAATCCTCCGGCTTATGGCTGAGGAAAGGCGTATGGCTGAGGAAAGGCCACCTGAGAACAGACCCCAGCTACAGCCCCTGTGTAACCAACAGCCCTCCTCCCCGAGTCCCATAACCTCATCACCGAGACACCCAAGAACGCGTTGGCGGGGGCCTCTGTGCACCCAACCACTCAAGCCAAGAGAACTGTCCAAGCAACAGAAGGCTGGCATTCAATAAGTTTTAAAGTGCAGTGTGTCCTTGTCCTTCCCTCATCCCCTCCTCCACCACCCATCCCGGGCGACCTTTGCAGTTATCCCCCTATTTGTGTGATGAATTAATAAAGAATGCATGAATTTTAAGCAACAATGACTTTCTTGCCTCTGCAAGCGGTGACCGAGGGCGGGAGGGGAGGGTGGTTAGCTTACAGGGAAGAAGAGTGAACCAGGGGTGGGAGTTTTCATTAAGGGGAAAAAACAGAACTTTCACACCGCATCCTGGCCATTCATGAAACTGGTTTTCAAAGCTTCCCTGATGCGCAACGCGCCCTGCTGTACTCTTCTAATCACGGAATCATAGAATCATAGAATCTCAGGGTTGGAAGGGACCTCAGGAGGTCATCTAGTCCAACCCCCTGCTCAAAGCAGGACCAACCACAACTAAATCATCCCAGCCAGGGCTTTGTCAAGCCTGACCTTAAAAACCTCTAAGGAAGGAGATTCCACCACCTCCCTAGGTAACCTATTCCAGTTCTTCACCACCCTACTAGTGAAAAAGTTTTTCCTAATATCCCAAACTAAACCTCCCCCTCTGCAACTTGAGACCATTACTCCTTGTTCTGTCATCTTCTACCACTGAGAACAGTCTAGATCCATCCTCTTTGGAACCCCCTTTCAGGTAGTTGAAAGCAGCTATCAAATCCCCCCTCATTCTTCTCTTCTGCAGGCTAAACAATCCCAGTGCCCTCAGCCTCTCCTCATAAGTCATGTGCTCCAGCCCCCTAATCATTTTTGTTGCGCTCCGCTGGACTCTTTCCAGTTTATCCACATCCTTCCTGTAGTGTGGCGCCCAAAACTGGACACAGTACTCCAAATGAGGCCTCACCAGTGCCGAATGATCACGTCCCTCGATCTGCTGCAAATGCCCCTACTTATACAACCCAAAATGCCATTAGCCTTCTTGGCAACAAGGGCACACTGTTGACTCATATTCAGCTTTTCGTCCACCGTAACCCCTAGGTCCTTTTCTGCAGAACTGCTGCCCAGCCATTCGGTCCCTAGTCTGTAGCAGTGCATGGGATTCTTCCGTCCCAAGTGCAGGACTCTGCACTTGTCCTTGTTGAACATCATCAGATTTCTTTTGGCCCAATCCTCTAATTTGTCTAGGTCCCTCTGTATCCTATCCCTACCCTCCAGCGTATCAACCACTCCTCCCAGTTTAGTGTCATCTGCAAACTTGCTACGGGTGCAGTCCACACCATCCTCCAGATCGTTAATGAAGATATTGAACAAAACCGGCCCCAGCACCGACCCTTGGGGCACTCCACAATCGCCCTGGTGTCTGGCTGCACGTAATCAGCGGCCAGGTGATTTGCCTCAACCTCCCACCCCGCCATAAACCTCCCACCCCCTTATTCTCACAGATATTGTGGAGCGCACAGCAAGCAGTAATAACAATGGGGATATTGGTTTCGCTGAGGTCTAACCAAGTCAATAAACTGTGCCAGCGCGCCTTTAAACGTCCAAATGCAGATTCCACCACCATTCTGCACTTGCTCAGCCTATAGTTGAACAGCTCTTGACTACTGTCCAGGCTTCCTGTGTATGGCCTCATGAGCCATGGCATTAAGGGGTAGGCTGGGTTCCCAAGGATAACTATAGGCATCTCAACATCCCCAACGGTTATTTTCTGGTCCCGGCCATCCCACGTTGATGTTGGTGAAACGTCCCTTGTGATCCACCAGTGCTTGCAGCACTATTGAAAAGTAACCCTTTCGGTTTATGTACTCGCTGGCTTGGTGGTCTGGTGCCAAGATAGGGTGGTCCGGTGCCAAGATATCGCCCCACCACAGTTCGGGAACCCCATTGCTGCAAAGCCATCCACTATGACCTGCACATTTCCCAGAGTCACAACCCTTGGTACCAGCAGCTCGGTGATCACCTTGGCTACTTGTATCACAGCAACCCCCACTGTAGATTTTCCCACTCCAAATTGATTCGCAATGACTGGTAGCTGTCTGGCATTGCAAGCTTCCACAGGGCTATCACCACTCACTTCTCTACTGTGAGGGCTGCTCTCATCTTGATATTCTGGCGCTTCAGGGCAAGGGAAAGCAAGTCACAAAGTTCCATGAAAGTGCCCTTACGCATGCGAAAGTTTCGTAGCCATTGGTAATTGTCCCAGACCTGCAACACTATGTGGTCCCACCAGTCTGTGCTTGTTTCTCGGGCCCAGAATCGGTGTTCCACGGCATGAACCTGCGCCATTACCACCATGATATCCACCTTGCGGGGCGGGGGGGGGAGGCCTTCTTTGAGAGAGGTCTGTGTCCATGTCCTCATCACTGTCCTCAGGGCGCTGCCGTCGCCTCCTCGCCTGCTGTTGCAGGTCCTGGTTCTCGTTCTCCATATAGTGCTGGACAATGCGTGTGGTGTTTATAACGGCGATGATAGCCACGGCGATCTGAGCGGGCTCCATGCTTTCCCTGGTATGGTGTCTGCAGGAGAGCAATATGGCGCCCACACGGAAAAAGGCACGAAAGGATTTTTTGTTCCCCCCTCAGTTGCTTTCACGGAGAGAGGGGGGAAGCAAGGGGTAGGCTGGCAGCAGACGGTGCAATACGATTGCTAGCTGTCATCATCTCTTGGCCCCCTCAAGGATTGAACTCACAACCCCAGGTTTAGCAAGCCAATGCTCAAACCACTGAGCTATCCCTCTGCCAGTGTTCAAGGCAGTACTGAATCTCCATTAGACAAAACGTAAAAAAGGGAATGACCAGAGTCACTCCCATTTATGTCCAGGCGCCCCTGGCCAACCACAGCTGGCCAGGAGCACACAGGGGATGATGATGACAGTTACCAATCATACTGCACTGTCTACTGCCGGAAAGTAAGGAGCTGCTGATCTGTACTCCCATGACTACCAGCCTGAGGCAGAATGGCCCCCCTCAAGAATTGAGCTTATAACCCTGGGTTCAGTAGACCAATGCTCAAACCGCTGAGCTATCCCTCTGCCCGTATTATAGTGGGACTGAATCCCCACTAGACAGGCTCCATGCTTGCCGTAGTATGGCACCTGCAAAGGGCGCGAAAAAAGTTGCTTTCAGGGATGGCTTGATGACATGTACCCAGAACCACCAGCGACAATGTTTTTTTTTTTAAAAATGGAGATATGCCTATCTCCTAGAACTGGAAGGATCTTGAAAGGTCATTGAGTCCAATCCCCTGCCTTCACTAGCAGGACCAAGTATTGTCCCCTGACAGATTTTTACCACAGTCGGAGACTGCGGGAACTGTGGGATAGCTACCCGCAATGCAATGCTCCGAAAGTCGACGCTAGCCCCGATACTGTGGACACAGTCCGCCGACTTAATGGCCTTAATGGTCTTTAGTGGGGACACAAACAATCAATTCCATAAAATCGGGTTTTAAAATATCGACTTCTATAATTTCGACCTAATTCTGTAGTGTAGATGTACCCTGAGTCGTCTTTGAAAATGGAACTTAGATTCTTAAGTCAGTTGGTGCATTTGGAAATTTGCTCATAAGATCTTCTGTAATTCACCCGGGTGAGGTGTTGCACAGCTATAGAGAGGATTTAAAAGCACAGCTCCCATTCATTTCAATGGCAGCTGGGCATCTCAGGCCCCAGTCTCAGCCCTGCATTCCTTCTGTGCTGTATATGTCATGCAGCCAGGAACAGAGAGGCCTTGGGGGCACCAGATCTGATGTAGAGTTTTAGGGACTCTGGCTAGACAGCTTTATCTTCAGCAAATCCTCCAAGTGCTGCAGGACAATGGGTTGAAGTAGTATCCATTTTGCAGCAGTGTAGGGTAAGGTGTCCTGCTCCCATGCAATATCAGGGAAAACTATATGCGGAGATCTGGATGTCAGAGATGTAAAGCTGAGCAACTTAAAGAGAAGGGAGTTTAGGTAAGAGTGTTTAAAACGCTTTAAAAAAAAAGTGTATATTAAACTCTGGTGCCTAATAAGCGCATAGGAGAAAGGGACTCCTTGTTTAAAATTCAACACACTTGCAATACTGCAAGGTTCCTAAAGATTGTGCTTAATTGTTTGGTATGGGGGAAAGGGCTTGTTCTCACTTCCGAGGTGCTCTGGTACTGAGACTCAACATGGTCAGGGAATCAGCCTTTTCCCCCTTTAATCTTATTGTGGCATTAATATTGTCCATTTTGTCCTTAAAGCTAGAGTGGCACACAGCACAGCAAGTTCTGTCCACGGTGGATTGCTCAGTCCAACAGGCTTCTTAAGGTTCCAATCCACTTGGACTTCATGGGCCCTAAAAAGCTGCATCAAGTATGTGGTTCAAATGGATGGATAAACCCAAAGCAAAACTCCAAAGCACGCTCTGTTTCAGGAGCAGCAAAGTGAGCGTCCTTCAGCAAACCAGGGAAAAGAAGATTTCATCAGCCTGATTTTTCCTCAAAGACAAAGTTAAGCAGATTAATCTTTTTTTAAAAAAAATCTTTCAGTGCATCTTATGTTTCAGAAAGTAGCAGAAAATAAACCCACTGAAAACGTGGCTGACGATGTGTTATTTTACTGCTGCTCGCCTGGAAACAGCAGCCATCAGATGCGCAATGCTCAAGCTGGGTATGACGCTAAACACCAGCTCTGTGGAAACTCCAGTCTGTATCTGTGCTGAGATGTTTATAATGTACTTGTAGAGAACTGCGCAAGAAGTGTGATGAGAGGCTGTGTGGTCCAGTGGCTAGAGGACTAGGATGGGTGTTGGGAGGCCAGTGTTTAATTCCTGGCTCTTCTACTGAGCTGCTTTGTGAGCTTGGTCAAGTAACTGCCCCTTCTGTGCTTCTGTTTCCCTAGTCCCACTCCTTTGTCTTTGCCTCTGAGCATGCTCACCAGATCAGGCCCTGCCAGTGAAAGAAGCAGAACACCTGTTTTCCCCCAGCCCTTGGATTGCTCTGGGCATGGGCAGGAGATAGGGATGCCTGGAGGGAGGCAGTTGTGGCCATGCCCAGAGGCAGTAACAGGCAATGAGAGAACCTGTACCCTGAAAACATAGGCACTAAATGAGTTTGGGCCTCTACAGGGCTTGGCAGGAGTTCTGGGGATTGCAGTGGAACCTAAAACTAGGACTTAGGTGCCTAAACCCCAGTCATGCACCTAAATCTGCAGTTTAGACACCTAAGTACCTTTGTGAACCCCACCCTTTGCCTCCCTGTATCTCGGCTCCCTCACATGCATTTTGTCCATCTTGACTATTTAGACTCAGCTGCTCTTTGGGGGCAGGGATTGTCCCTGTCTGTGTTTGTAGAGAGCCTCGCACGATGGGGGCCCTGATTTCGGTGCCTTTGGGAGCTACTGTAATACCAATTATAGACATGCACAAATAGAATTACACGGCACAGCAATTCCCTACCTTGTACGACTGGGCAGCCTCCTCTATGGGGACCACAGTGTGAGCGCGGTGACCCTGGGACTCTCTGCAGATCACACAGAGGAGAATTTGGTCCTGGTTACAGAAGAGTTTGAAAGGCTCCTGGTGCGCCTTGCACAAATCTTCCCCTGCTGCCGCCTGGAAACTCAGCTGCTTGGCTATTTCTACGACGTTCGCCAGCGGCTTGTTCGGCCTTAGGGTCCTCTGGGGAAAGGTCTCTCTGCACTGAGGGCAGGAGATGTCTGCATCCGATCCCTCCCAGCACTGGCTGACGCAGGCTCTGCAGAAATTGTGCCGGCAATCTAAAGACACTGGATCCTTAAAAAAACTCAGACAGATGGAGCAAGTAGCTTCATCTCGGAGGCTTTTCAAAGGATTCACTGCTGAAGCCATGGCTCCCTGCAGAGGATGACACTGGGTTTCCTTTCCTGAGCTGGCTGGGCTCTCTGCGCCGGGAGAGGCTCTTCTTGGAAAGCAGCGAGAATGTTACTGCTCCAGAGTCGCCTCTCCCGGCTGCAGCCAGGGCTCCGGGGTTCGGGGATCTTGCAAGGAGCGCGGGCTCCCCACAGTGCCCCAGAGTCACTGCAGCGAGAGCGATTCACTTCCTGCTGCCGGGACTGAGTGACCCCAGCGATCACTCCCAGAGCCGCATCCCAGCGGCTCCTGGGTCCTAGCGATCAAGGGATTGCACTGCAGCCCCCCTGCCCCAGACTCTGCCTCTTGGAGCCCCACGTCCCCTGGGCAGGGGCGGCTTCTCTCAGCATTAAGGGGATGTTGTGCATAGAAGCCGGGCTTGGGGGAGAATGGGGGGTTCTATAGAGACTCTAGCTTATTCCAGGGAGTCCTCTCCCCAATATCAAGAGGCAAATGGGGGTGATGGGTCCTGGTCCTAGAAAGGATGCCCAGGACCAGGAGCTGCAGGAGACACATTTCTCAGTGACACTGACTCTGCGTGTAAGTCGCTCTGGTAACAGATGGGAACAAGGAGCAGTTTATCACAGATGGTCTCTTGTCTCCACACCAGGCTAGCTGGCTATTAGCCCTGGGCCGGAGCTACAAGCTCTGCTCCCCTAACTCGGGCCTTGGAGTTGTCACTGGTCAGTGATTTGCCACCAGGTTTATTTGGTGATGGGCAGGGCCAGATTAACCCATCGCTGGGCTCTAGGCAAAGCCCCTCATGTCACCCCGATCCCCAGGGTTCCCCTCTGCCCCTCTCCCAGCTGGATCCCCCACACAGGCACTCACTGAAGCTCCCTGCTGGGCACCTGGATGTCACACTGAAGCTCACACTGGTCTGGTGCAGGTACTGGTGCTCTGCCTGCTCAGGAGTGGCCTCAGCATCCCATCCCCCATTGTGAAGATGGGAGGTGCTGGTGCCAAAATTTAGTGACTGGCCTTGTGATGTGGTGCATGGAGGCCACTCAATTTTGGCCTGGTGCCCCTCCCGAAATGGACCACAGGCCTCGAACAAACCCAGGGATTTCCCTACACCCGCTGCCCAGAACTCTCCCATCACTGCCTCCCCCCCGCCCCCCACGCTGTGGTCAAACCAACTAAGATGAAGAACATAACAAGAACCAAGAATATACCAACCTGTCATATGAAGGTTCAAGTGGTGTATCTACATCCGAAAAGCTTGAAGCACAAAATAGAGCTAGCTACTAAAGAAACAGGGTCTCCACAACCTAAAGGCAGTTCCCGATGTTTGTCAGTCAAACTTTTCCCATTTGTTGAAGTTACAAAATATGGCTACTGGTGCACCTCTTGCAAAAAAGCTTACGAAGAAGGAAAACTTTCCACTGCTACAACTGGTAAAAGTGGAGGGAACTTGGAGATGGGTGACAGAAAATCTTTCTTCTGCAGTGATGTGGAGTTAAGGGACATGGAGAAGAAGAAAACCTTTAACTGGGTTATGACTACGGTTAGAGAAGAGAGGCCAGAATAATCAGAGCTAGGGTCCAGAACTGGCAATCAGAAGACCTGCCATTTTCTGTTCCTGGCTTTGTGACCATGAGCAAGTCTCTTCACCTCTCTGTGCCTCTGTTTCCCCAATTATAAAATAAAGATAATGAAGGTTTTCTTTATTATATCCATTTTACAGAGTGGGAGACTGAGACACTGTTGGGGCCAGTCTACACTACAGGACTGTAGTGCATTTGTAAGCTGCTGACCCCCCACATGTTGTTCAGATCCTATGGATAACACAGCTCCTAAGCATGTGTTTGTTCTGTGCTTAGCCCCCATGTAACAGCAGAGCTGGGTGGTAGCCAGTACTTGGTACTAGGAGTCTGAAGAGGCTCTCAAGAACTAATTTTTTAAAATAATGTTTATCAATGACCTGGAAGAAAATATAAAATCATGGCTGATAAAATTTGTGGGTGACAAAATACTGGCAGAGTGGTAAATAATGATGAGGACAGGGAAGTCATACAGAATGTTCTGGTTCACTTGGCAACTGGACCCATTCAAACAAAACAAGTTTTAACAGAGCCAAATGCAAGGTCTTATACCTAGCAATAAAGCAGGCAGGACACACCTACAGAATGGGGAGCTGTACCCAGGGAAGCAGTGACTCTGTCAAGGGTTTAGGGTCATACTGGGCAAGCCGCTTAACATGAGCGCCCAATGCAATACTGTGATGAACAGGGCTAAAGTCATCTGTGATGAAGTGGGGAATTTTCTTGTTTTTTCAATAGTTTGCATGCAGAGTGTGTGGGACTCAGTTTCCCTGGGTGTTATTTGTTTAACAAGGTGGTGGGAGAGGTAATTTGTTGTTACAGAGGACCAGCGGTGACCTCACCTGGCAGTCGGGACCCCAGACAATCGGGAGAATGGATACCCCAGCGACGGGTGACCTGGTGACCAGGAGGCCTAGCTCGGAAGTCACAACCGTTTCGGGTCAGTGGGAAGACAATGAGCTGAGGAGAGAGGACCCTGGTGACTGCTTCCAGTTAGTGGGGAAACAAAAGACGGATGAGAGGAGAGGCTGAGATTAAAGGAGACCCAGGAAGCCAGTTTACCTTGAACAGAAGATAAAGGACAGAGGCAGGGCTTGTGGGAAGGTGATATCGGATTCTCAGCTGGAAAGAGAGGGCTTCTGGACTGAGGAGAGAGAGCAGCCAGAGCCCACCTGAATGCAGGGGAGACCTAGATGGACTGTGCTGAGGGAGGTTAGGCCTAAGGCCCCGAGAGTTTCCCTATGCTGTGTTCAGATGCTCAATAAACCCCTCTGTTTTATGTTGGCTGAGAGTCACTGCAGTCTAGAGATTGGGGTTGCATTATTCCCTCTGGGACTGAAGGCCCCGGGGGTCCAAAGTGAGTGGACTCCCTGAGGGAGCCCACGGCAAAAGACAGGCATGCTCAAGGTTCAGAGAGGTGCAGTTCCAAGAGGTGGAGGGGCCTACGGCTTAACCCCCAAGAGAGAGTGGACCCCCGAGGAGGGCTGTCACACTGAAGGTGGTTCCTCCCAGGGACCATACGGGGCTGAGAGAGCGCACAAGTACTGTGAGTCCATGACATCAACCATGGATAGATAAACAGAGTATGGAAAGGGAGGTGATTGACAGTGGTGAGACTGATACTGGAATACTGCATTCAGTTCTAGTGTCCACATTTTAAAAATTACCTTAAAAAACTGTAGAGGGTGCAGAAAAGAGCCATATTTGAGGAACAGAGACGATGTCTTATAGTGAGGCATTGAAAAGCTCAATCTGTTTAGCTTTTAAAAAAGAAGATTGAAAGGTGAGCTGATTGCAGTGTATAAGTGCCTTCATGGAGAGAAAACGCCAAGTATGTAAAGGGCTCTTTAATCTCGCAGAGAAAGTCATAACAAGAACCAATGGCTAGAAGCAGGAATCAGAAAAATTCTCATTAGAATAAGGCATAGATTTGTTAGAGTGATGGCAATCCATCATTGCAACAAACTGCCAAGAGAAGTGATGGATTCTCCATCTCTCGATGTCTTCTAATGAAGACTAGATGCCTTTCTGGAAGGTGCTTTAGTCAACAAGCAGCTATTGTGATATACAGGAGGGCTGGGATATGCAGGGGGTCAGATTAGATGCTCTAGTGATCTCTTCTGGCTTTAAAGTCTACTAATTTATCAAAAACTGAGTGTGGCATGGGGAGCAGCCTCTGATGTTTTACTGTGTAGCTGGCTCCATCCCCAGACTCAACAGTCATTGAGGGGGGTGATTCAGGGAAAGCAACTCAAACATCCAAAGAGGGCAGGGACAGAACATCAGCCTTGCAGGGGTGTGGTGGGTGTGGTGGTCACATCACAAATGCCTTTTGCAGGAACGCAGCCTATTGGACAAAGGTGGTGGGGAGGCAGTGACCTCACAGAGAGATCCTGACATCAGCCAGGCAAGACAGAGCTGCAGGGCCAGGGCAACCTCGGAGATCCCCGCGGCCAGGGCCGTCCTTACCGATACGCAAACTACGCAGCTGCCCCTGCTCCCGCCCCATTCCCACTCCACCCCTTCCCCAAAGCCCCCATCCCTGCTCCGCCCTCACCCCGCCTCTTCCCACCCCTCCTCTGCCCCAGCCCCGCCCCCACTCCACCCCTTCCCCTGAGCTACATCCCGAGGGACTGCAGCAGGGGTTGGGCGCGCCCTGCACTCACCGTGCGACGGGAAGTGGAGCGACCCAGCCCCATCTTGCTCCGCGCTGCTGGTGAGTGCTGGGGGCGGTTCCCTCTGCCCCCCAAATCCCAAGGCTGGGAGCTAGGGGAGCAGAGCAGAGTCGAATGGGGCCGGGTCGCTCCACTTCCCGCCACCCTGTGAGTATGGGGTCGGGCCCACCCTGCATTCACCGGGCGGCAGGAAGTGGAGCGACCCGGCCCCAACCCGCTCCGTCGGCTTGTGCTGGGGGGAGGTTTCCCCCCTGCCCCCCAAATACCTTGGGTGAAGCCCCCCCCACAGAGGCCTGGGGCCAGCCTCTAGGGATGGTCCTGCCCATGGCTTTGCTGCAGCAACTCTCCTTCTCGAGGTCTCTCCTCTAGGATTGAGAGAGAATTACGATTAACATATGTAAGCAAGAGGAGGAACCTCTGCTGAGTTTTCTCCTTTCCTACTACTGATTTTGCTAGATAACAAATGTCCTTGTTTACAAGGTAAGAGTCTCAGAGAGGTTTGGAACCTGTTCAGTCTGATCCACCTGGTGCAGGTGGAATTCTAGGCACAGAAAACACTAGGTTAAGGTGGCAGAATTTGATTTCCTACCTAGGACTTTGTCACTTAGAATCACCGGGGACATTGGGGCTTGTCTTTTCCAGTTTCCCTTTTCCTCCTTCCCTCCCTCCTTTCTCCTCTTCTCTTGCTTCATTCCCCCCTTTTCCCTGCTTCCCTCCCTTCAGCAAGGAGGGGCGTGTGTGTTCGTGGGGGGAGTTGCTCTCATTGTGGGAGGCCCTCACAAAGAGGTGGGGCTGGAATAGTGCTCTGAGAGTGATCCCCTCCTGTGGTGACTTGGGCCATCCTTTGGGATATCTGGTGAGACCTCTCAGTCTCCCATCTCTCAGAGTCTCAATGCTAATTGGCTGAGCAGGGGGGAGACTCAGGTCCTTTTGGTCTCTTTTCAAATCAGGCAAATAAGTCACCCAATCATGTACTGGATTAATCTTGCTGCTTCTCCCCATTAATTGTCTCTGCGCAGTTCATGATTCTCTCTATTGTTCTCGGTCTTCTAAAATACTTGCTGAATAATTTCTATGAACAGTTGTTGGTCTGCTCATTTGAGAGCACTTTATTCTGATCAGTCAATGTATGAAATTCAAGATGTGACAGTTAGTTTGAAAGTCAGGACTCCTGGGTCCTATTCCCAACTCATAGACTCATAGACTCATAGACTTTAAGGTCAGAAGGGACCATTATGATCATCTAGTCTGACCTCCTGCACAATGCAGGCCGCAGAATCTCACCCACCCACTCCTGGAATAATTCTCTCCCCTATGTCTCAGCTACTGAAGTCCTCAAATCATGGTTTAAAGACTTCAAGATGCAGAGAATCCTCCAGTAAGTGACCCGTGCCCCATGCTGCAGAGGAAGGCGAAAAACCTCCAGGGCCTCTGCCGATCTACCCTGGAGGAAAATTCCTTCCAGACCCTAAATATGGCGTTCAGCTGAACCCCGAGCATGTGGGCAAGACTCACCAGCCAGACACCCAGGAAAAAGTTCTCTGTAGTATCTTCTAACATCCCATCATTGACCATTGGTCCTGTTTACCACTGATGGCAATTAATTGACCTTTGACTAAGATCATGTTATCCCATCAAACCATCCCCTCCATAAACTTATCTAGCTTAATCTTGAAGCCAGATAGGTCTTTTGCCCCCACTGCTTCCCTTGGAAGGCTGTTCCAGAACTTCACTCCTCTGATGGTTAGAAACCTTCGTCTAATTTCAAGTCTAAACTTCCTGATGGCCAGTTTATATCCATTTGTTCTTGTGTCCACATTGGTACTGAGCTGAAATAATTCCTCTCCCTCCCTGGTATTTATCCCTCTGATATATTTAAAGAGAGCAATCATATCTCCCCTCAGCCTTCTTTTGGTTAAGGTAAACAAACCAAGCTCCTTGAGTCTCCTTTCATACGACAGGTTTTCCATTCCTTGGATCATCCTAGTGGCCCTTCTTTGTACCTGTTCCAGTTTGAATTCATCCTTCTTAAACATGGGAGACCAGAACTGCACACAGTATTCCAAATGAGGTCTCACCAATGCCTTGTATAACGGTACTAACATCTCCTTATCTCTACTAGAAATACCTCGCCTAATGCATCCCAAGACCACATTAGCTTTTTTCACGGCCATATCACATTGGCGACTCATAGTCATCCTGTGATCAACCAGGACTCCGAGGTCCTTCTCCTCTTCTATTACTTCCAACTGATGTGTCCCCAGCTTATAACTAAAATTCTTGTTATTAATCCCTAAATGCATAACCTTACACTTCTCACTATTAAATTTCATCCTATTCCTATTACTCCAGTTTACAAGGTCATCCAGATCTTCCTGTAGGATATCCTAATCCTTTTCTGAATTGGCAATACCTCCCAACTTTGTGTCATCCGCAAACTTTATTAGCACACTCCCACTTTTGGTTCCAAGGTCCTCATTAGCCTCGTTAAAGACTGAGGCAAAGTATTTGTTTAGATATTGGGCCATGCCTAGATTATCCTTAACCTCCACTCCATCCTCAGTGTTTAGCGGTCCCACTTCTTCTTTCTTTGTTTTCTTCCTATTTATATGGCTATAAAACCTTTTACTATTGGTTTTAATTCCCTTTGCAAGGTCCAATTCTACATGACTTTTAGCCTGTCTCACTTTATCCCTACATGCTCTGACCTCAATAAGGTAGGTTTCTTTGCTGATCCCTCCCATCTTCCACTCCTTGTATGCTTTCTGTTTTTTCTTAATCACCTCTCTGAGATGCTTACTCATCCAGCTTGGTCTAAAACCCCTGCCTATGAATTGTTTCCCCTTTCTTGGGATACAGGCTTCTGATAGCTTCTGCAACTGTAACTTGAAATAATCCCAGGCCTCCTCTGCCTTTAGATCCATAAATTCATTCGTCCAATCCACTTCCCTAACTAATTTCCTTAATTTATTAAAGTTAGCCCTTTTGAAATCAAAAACCCTAGTCTCAGATTTATTTCTGTTTATCCTTCCATTTAGTTTGAACTGAATTAGCTCATGATTACTCTAGCCAAGGTTGTCCCCTACAACCATTTCTTCAATGAGGTCCTCACTACTCACCAAAACCAAATCTAAAATGGCATCCCCCCTTGTTGGTTCAGCAACTACTTGATGAAGGAATTCATCAGCTATCACATCTAGGAAAATCTGAGCCCTATTATTATTACTAGCACTTGTTCTCCAATCTATATCTGGGAAGTTGAAGTCTCCCATGATCACGCAGTTCCCATTAGTATTTACTTCCTTAAAAACATTAAAGAGGTCTCTATCCATATCCAAATTAGACTCTGCCATTGACTGGCTGTGTGACCTAAGACAGGTCACTTCACCTTTCTCAGCCTGAGTTTCTCCCACCTACCTACCTCATGGTGAGTGGAGAATGGGGAGCTGTGAGGATTCGTTTGAGAGTGTCACTCGGAGTAGTGCATAATATGAGATGTCCTATCACACTGAGGGTACGTCTATACTACAGAATTCGGTCGAATTTATAGAAGTCGATATTTTAAAACCCGAATTTATGGAATCGATTGTGTGTGTCCCCACACACAAGCGTTAAGACCATGAGGTCGATTGACTGTGTCCACAGTAGCGGGGCTAGCATCGACTTTCGGAGCATTGCATTGCGGGTAGCTATCCCACAGTTCCCGCAGTCTCCGCCGCCCATTGGAATTCTGGGTTGCGATCCCAAAGCCTGATGGGGCAGAAAACATTGTCGCTGGTGGTTCTGGGTACATGTCATCCCTCCCTCCCTCCGTGAAAGCAATATTTTTCGCGCCTTTTTTCCGGGGTTTCCGTGTTTGCTACGGAAGCCTGCTCAGCTCACAATTACCGTACATCTCCAGCATACGCCTGGACATTAGGTCTAGTGGGGATTCAGGCACACTATAATACAGGCAGAGGGATAGCTCAGCGTTCTGAGCGTTGGCCCGCTAAACCAAGGGTTGCGAGTTCAATCCTTGAGGGGGCCATTCTGCCTGAGGCTGGTAGTCGCGGGACTACACAGCAGAAGCTCCTTGCCTTCTAGCTGCAGATGGTGCAATATGCCATAAATGGTCGTGGTCGCGGGACCATACAGCAGAAGCTCCTTTCCTTCTCGCAGCAGATTGTACAATATGATTGGTATTTGTGTGCTCCTGGCTGGCGGCCTATGGTGTGGCTGGCTGGGGGCACTTGGACATAAATGGGAGTGACCAGAGTGACTCTGGTCATTCTCTTTTTTACGTTTTGTTTAAGGGAGATTCAGTACTGCCTGGAACACGGGCGGAGGGATAGCTCAGCGGTCTGAGCGTTGGGCGCCATATTGCTGACTCCATTGTTATCCACCCGCTGCTTCTGCTGCCACTTTGCTGTCCTGCAAACATCATACCAGGGAAAGCATGGAGCACGATCAGATCACCGCGGCTGTTCTCGCCGTTATGAACACCACGCGCATTGTCCAGGAGTATATGCAGAACGAGAACCAGGAGCTGCTACAGCTACAGCAGGCGAGGAGGCGACAGCAGCGCCCTGAGGACAGTGATGAGGACATGGACACAGACCTCTCTCAAAAAAGGCCCCCCCGCAAGGTGGACATCATGGTGTTAATGGGGCTTGTTGATACAGTGGAACGCCGATTCTGGGCCCGGGAAACAAGCACAGACTGGTGGGACCACACAGTGCTGCAGGTCTGGGATGAATCCCAGTGGCTGCGAAACTTTCGCATGCGTAAGGGCACTTTCATGGAACTTTGTGAGTTGCTTTCCCCTGCCCTGAAGCGCCAGAACACCAAGATGAGAGCAGCCCTCACAGTACAGAAGCGACTGGCGATAGCCCTGTGGAAGCTTGCAACGCCAGACAGCTACCGGTCAGTCGCGAATCAATTTGGAGTGGGAAAATCTACAGTGGGGGCTGTTGTGATGGAAGTAGCCAGGGCGATCACCAAGCTGCTGGTACCAAGGGTTGTGACTCTGGGAAATGTGCAGGTCATAGTGGATGGCTTTGCAGCAATGGGGTTCCCGAACTGTGGTGGGGCGATAGACGGAACCCATATCCCTATCTTGGCACCGGACCACCAAGCCAGCGAGTACATAAACCGAAAGGGTTACTTTTCAATAGTGCTGCAAGCACTGGTGGATCATAAGGGACGTTTCACCAACATCAACGTGGGATGGCCGGGAAAGGTACATGACGCTCGCATCTTCAGGAACTCTGGTCTGTTTCAGCTGCTGCAGCAAGGGACTTTCTTCCCAGACCAGAAAATAACCGTTGGGGATGTTGAGATGCCTATAGTTATCCTTGGGGACCCAGCCTACCCCTTAATGCCATGGCTCATGAAGCCATACACAGGTAGCCTGGACAGTAGTCAGGACCTTTTCAACTATAGGATGAGCAAGTGCAGAATGGTGGTGGAATGTGCATTTGGGCGTTTAAAAGCTCGCTGGCGAAGTTTATTGACTAGGTTAGATCTCAGCGAAAACAATATTCCCATTATTACTGCTTGCTGTGTGCTCCACAATATCTGTGAGAGGAAGGGGGAGACGTTTATGGCGGGGTGGGAGGTTGAGGCAAATCGCCTGGCCACTGGTTATGCGCAGCCAGACACCAGGGCTATTACAAGAGTACAGCAGGGTGCGTTGCGCATCAGGGAAGCTTTGAAAACCAGTTTCATGAATGGCCAGGATGCTGTGTGAAAGTTCTGTTTTTCCCCAGTAATGAAAAGCCACGCCCCTTCATTCACTCTACTTCCCTTTACCCAAACCGCCCTGCCCTCCCCCCCGCGATCACCGCTCGCAGAGGAAATAAAGTCATTGTTGCTTAAAAATCATGCATTCTTTATTAATTCGTAAAACAAAGAGGGGGAACTATGGGGCTAACTGCCACAGTCTCCCGGGATAGCTGGTGGAGGAAGGGAAGCACCAGGATGGGTGGTGGAGGAGGGAAGGACAAGGACACACAGCACTTTAAAACTTATTGAATGCCAGCCCTTTCTTGCTTGGACTGTTCTCTTGGCTTGAGTGGTTGGGTGCACGGAGGCCGCCCAAACGCGTTCTTGTGCGTCTCGGGGATGAGGTTATGGGACTCGGGAAGGAGGGCTGTTGGTTACACAGGGGCTGTAGCGGCGGTCTGGGCTCAGGCGGCCTTTCCTGAACCCTACGCCTTTCCTCAGCCATAAGCCGGAGGATTTCCGTTTGATCCTCCAGTAGCCTCAGAATTGCATCCTGCCTTCTCTCTGCACGCTGACGCCACCTACTCTCTTCATCACGCCACCTGTCCGCGCGATCAAAATCTGCCTTCCTGGACTCCGACAGTGTCTGCCTCCACGCATTCTGCTGGGCAGCTTCAGTGTGGGAGGATTCCATGATTTCTGAGCACATTTCATCTCAATTCCTTTTTTTTTAACTTGTAATCTTCGCTAGCCTCTGGGATGGTGATGAAGGGGGTGGCGTTGAAACATTTGCAGCTGCGGGAGGAAACAAACGGGAGAGGAGTAGTTTAAAAGACACATATTAGAGAACAATGCTCCAAACATTACATATCACATGTGCATTTGGTCCAAGGTTGCACTTTGCCTGTTATATTGAGGGTCTGCCGGTTTGGTGTGAGAGATCACACAAGCAGGTCAGGCGGGCAACAGAATTCGGCTTGCAGGCAGCCATGGTAAGCCACAGTCTATAGGCTTCTTTAACCTTCATAACGTGGGAATGTTTTCAAACAGCAACCCCCTCATTTCCCATAACAAACAGCCTTTGGGCTGGCAATTTAAAACTGGTTGGCAATTGAAAAGGGAGGGGCAGCGGTTTTTGGGTTAACGTGCAGTGCGAACCTAATCGACACCCCCCCACACACACACAGACACACATCCAAGATGTTCGCTGTTCCCCCTCCCCCCACCGCGTGGGTCACAGCGGGGAAGATTTCTGTTCAGCCACAGGCAAACAGCCCAGCAGGGACAGAGCCCCTCTGAATACCCCCTTAATAAAATTCCCCTATTTCAACCAGGTGACCATGAATGATATCACTCTTCTGAGGATAACACAGACAGATAAAGAACGGATGTTGCTTGAATGCCAGCAAACACCGGGACCATACGCCGCCATGCTTTGCAAAGCAATGATTCCAAACTACGTGCTACTGGCCTGGTGTGGTAGAGTGTGTTACCACGGAGCACAGGATAAGGCTGCCCTCCCCAGAAACCTTTTGCACAGGCTTTGGGAGTACATCCAGGAGATCTTTCCGGAGATGTCCCCGGAGGATTTCTGCTCCATCCCCGAACATGTTAACAGACTTTTCCAGTAGCTGTAGCTGTACTGGCCGCGAACTGATCATTAAACACGCTTGCTTATAAAACATGTATTAATTAACAGAGGTACACTCACCAGAGGCACCAGAGGTCCCTTCTCCTGCATCGAGCACGCCTTGGGTGGGTTCGTAGGGTACTGGCTCCAGGGTGACAAAGAGTTCCTGGCTGTCGGGGAAAAGGGCTTCTCCGCTTCCTTGCTGTGTCTGGGCGCTATTTTCAGCATCATTATCATCATCATGCTCCTCTGTGGTTTCTGATGATCCACATACGGAGTCATACCACATGGGTGGGTCAGTGCTGGCTGCACCTCCTAGAATGGCATGCAGCTCATCATAGAAGCGGCATGTCTGGAGCTCTGACCCAGAATGTTTGTTTGCATCTCTGGTTTTTTGGTAGGCTTGCCTGAGCTCCTTAATTTTCACGTGGCACTGTTGCGCGTCCCTGTTGTAGCCTCTGTCCTGCATGCCCTTGGAGACTTTGGCATATGTATTGGCGTTTCTTCTTTTGGACCGTAGCTCTGCTAGCACGGTTTCGTCTCCCCATACAGCGATCAGATCGCGTACTTCACCATCGGTCCATGCTGGAGCTCGTCTTCGGTTCTGGGACTCCATCATGGTCACCTCTGCTGATGAGATCTGCGCTCACCTGCAGCTCACCACGCTGGCCAAACAGGAAATGAAATTCAAAAGTTCGCGGGGCTTTTCCTGTCTACCTGGGCGGAGCATTGGAGCTCAGACTGCTGTCCAGAGCGGTCAAATGTTGCACTGTGGGATAGATCCAGGAGGCCAATACCGTCGAATTGCGTCCTCACTAAGCCTACATCGATTCGGCAATATCGCTTTAAACGCTAATCCCCTCGTTGGGGGTGGAGTGGCGAGATCGATTTTAAGAGCCCTAGAAGTCGATGTTAAGGGCTTCGTCGTGTGGACGGGTGCACGGATCAATCGAAATAACGCTAATAAATTCGACCTAAACTCGTAGTGTAGACCAGGGCTTAGTCTGTTAGTTCTGAATTGTAAATTTTAAGTCAGTTAGTTCAGTAAAACTCGAAGTGAGCTTATTCAGTCTTCTATAGCTCTTAGCTCTGTAGCTTCTCCTGAGCTCTGCATTTGCCACTCAGGAATTGAGGACCCTGAACCTGAACTCTCTAGGCATGCCAGAGGTGGGGCTGGTCCTTTGTCTCTTACCACCCAGTTATCAAGGAAGGCTGTGAGTATATTAATCAAAAGCTTTATAGTGCATAATATCACATGTATCTTTAGAACAATATTATTGCATTTGCAACTCTGATTATTTTACCATTTGATTATTGTTTGATTACTATTCCATTTATCTCAATAAAAGTCTTTAAGGCTACATTTATCTCAGTGTGAGTGTCCTTGTCATACATTGTAAGGGTCCTTGGAAATTCTGTGTAGTCTGATTCTGGGACAAGAACCTTATTATCTTCTGATCAGATCAACTGGCAAGCCAATAACCTATATTATCTAACTAATAATATTAACCTCCTAAAATCAGACAACAATATGCCTGTCACAATTTGCTACCTCTACCTTTGCCCATCAATACAATATTGCCAATTTCAGGAGATCAAAAATCATAGCATAGCATATCAGGGTTAGAAGGGACCTTAGGAGGTCATCTAGTCCAACCCCCTGCTTAAAGCAGGACCAATCCCCCATTTTTGCCCCAGATCCCTAAATGGCCCCCTCAAGGATTGAACTCACAACCCTGGGTTTAGCAGGCCAATGCTCAAACCACTGAGCTATCCCTTCCCCCCATCTTAACTATGTTGCTCGGGGGCATGGCTTTTCACATCCTTGAGTGACATAGTTAAGCCAACCTAATTGTAACCCTTCTGCCAGGTGGAGTCAGCAGCAACATGGACCAGGTTCAATATCTAAGGATTCCTCTTAATATAAACAGAACTAGTTCAACCCCCACCCAATAACCTGGGAAAACTTAACACCAGCCCTGGATGCCTCAAAGAGGCAATACTTTCCCTCTTGCAAGCAGTAATTGGTGAGTATAGCACAAAACAAAAAACTTTTTAATAAAAGGGAAAAGGAACCAAACATTACTTTGAGAAAACACCACAACCACATTCCAAGCATGTGACCATAAACAACCCCAACCCCACAGTGTGTTGGACATTGTCTTTTGACTCAGTTTCCCACCTTTCAGTGGGAAAGTCTGACAAATGAATGTTCCTTTAGCACCCCACTCACAGTTGCTTCCTTGGTCAGCAAAGACGCAGAGTTCAGAAGTGTTTTCACATGGATTCACTTCTCACCCGGGGGGAGGGGGAGAAGAAAGAAAGACATTGAGCATTGCCTTGGCTGCTGCTACCACCCTTCACTCTGATGTTGCTTCTCTGCTGCCACATTCTGAGATCTCACCACTTAACCCAAATCTCAGTGACTTTAGCAGGTAGCAAGGAACCTCACTGCCAGCACAGGCTGGCCAGTCTCTTTCACTATAACACCATTTCACACCAGATCTAAGACTTAGGCCTGGTCTTCCGGGGGGGTGTCGATGTAAGGTACGCAACTTCAGCTACGCTCCCCTGTCGACTCCGCTTCCGCCCCTCACTGCGGTGGATTGCCGGAGTCGATGGCAGAGCGATCGGGGATTGATTTATTTGCGTCTACACTAGACACGAAAAATCGATCCCCAAAAGATCGATCACTACCCGCCGATCCGGCAGGTAGCGTAGACAAGGCCTTAGACTGGGTTATCCGCAACTTCAGCTCTAGCAATTGCTGGACAAAACAAGATTTTTCAACTTTTCACATCAATCTTTAAACCATGGAGAGGAAAAGATTAAATGATACCTAGGACTCTTAGACAGAGCCCATATCAGCACATAGGAACACCTATCCCCAGTCCCTCTCCTTTTCATATGGATTTAGCATCTCTACCCCCTGATTAGTGAGTGATGTTCAGTTGAGGCTGATGCCCTCCAACAGGGTAGGCTATGCACAGTTCTGCTGCCCTTTACTCATACAATAAGAATAATGTATTCCATTACACTGTATTCAATCCAGGACTGTTGTGTAACCCAACACCAGCCAAAAGTGATCATTTTGGCCAAGCAGCTCCCTCTGCTGTAAACCTAGGCAGAGTAGTGTGTTTATGCAAATACGGTCTGCTGCTGAAATCTTTCCTCCAGCTCATCACTAGATTTCAGGGGAGAGCTCATTCGGACGCTGCTTACAGAATCTAGTGTACACCACTTAGCATTGTGTTCTTGGTGCATGCTCCCAGCATGTCTGTTCTCAGCTCCCCATCCAGAGGGGCAGGGATTCCCCAGATGCTGGCTCACATGGGGTGCAGGGAGAGGCACTTTGATCTCTGTAGAAGAACAAGACACTCCAGATCCTAGCTCACATGGTAGGGGGCATGGAGAGAGGCTCAGTCATCCGCAGGAGGGCCAGACCCCCCCCCCCCAGCTTTTGACTTGAGGTGTAGCACAGACAGTGACTCAGATAACACCTAGAATGGCAGGCCACCCTACATTCCAGTAAACATGTGGGAGGCAGAGAGAAGGGCTCAGAGACAACAGAGATATAGGGGACCACAGATCCTGACACATTCATAGGGGCAGACAGCCCCAGAGGGACAGGACCCGTGCATATCCTGGCATATGTATAGGGGCCAGGGACAGGGGGCTCAGACTCCCCAAGAAGGGCAAGCATCCCACCCCAAACAAAATGTGTATTAATAGAGCCAAATGGAAAGTTCCATCTGTAGGAATAAGGAGTGCAGGCAATACTAGGGTGACCAGATGTCCCGATTTTGTAGGGACAGTCCCGATTTTTGGGTCTTTTTTTTATATTGGCTCCTATTACCCCCCACCCTCTGTCCCGATTTTTCACACTTGCTGACTGGTCACCCTAGGCGATACCAACATAATGGAGAAGGATTGTATCCAGGAAAGCAGTGACTCTGAAAAGGATTTAGAGGTCATAGTGTGCAGACAACTCAGCTAGGGGCAATTCTGTGGCAAAGAGGGCTTATGTCATCCTTGGCTGTATAAACGGAGTAGTGAGCAGGAGCAGGGAGGTGATTTTACCTCTGAATACTCGGTTGGTGAGACTGATACTGGAATATTGCATGTGGTTCTGGTGTCGCCATTTCAAAAAGGATGTTGAAAACTTGGAGCTAGTGAAGACAAGAACCACAGAAATGATTTAAGGGCTGGAGAAAATTCCTTATAGTGGGAGACTTAAAGAGCTCAACCTGTTTAGTTTACTGAAAAGAAGATGGAGATGTGGCTTAATCCCAGTATACAAGTATCTTCATGGGGTGAAAATACTGGGTTCTAGAGGGTTCTTTAATCTAGCAGAGAACGACACCAAAAGAACCAATGGTTGGAAGCTGCTTCAGAACTCCAGGTGGGCATGGGTCCTGTAGGGGAGGGAGCTCTCTGCTGGCATCTGTTGGTAACCTGGGAAAATGATTAAATGGGACAGGCCTCATTTGCATGTCAGTACTGTGGCAGTTTGGGACAGTTTGGTCAATATTCAGTAATGTTTTAATTGTAAGGGTAATAAAATGTCATTATCTCTGTTGAGCAATGAAAGGATAAGAGACCTGCACCCTCTGTGCCTAAGGTGAGGGGTCACCCTGAATGATACTATAATCTGGCATAGTTGGAAGGTGGAGGCTGGACAAAGTGTATTCTTGGTAGTAAGAGGGTCCTGTCTCTTATTGATCCATCTGTGATGACTTTGCAAAAGGGGTGGTATATAGCACAGAAGTGAGTAATAATGCAGGTATAACTTTTGCTGAAACTGCAGAAGGTAGCAACAAAACTGCAGAATTTTTGTGAAGTCTCTGCAACCCAGTAATTGATAAAAGCTATAATTGCTGCAGCTGACATAGCTGGCACTGTCCCCAGAGCAGACCAGGCAACACTTCCCTTAGGGGCTGGAGAGGAGTCTGCCCCAACTCTAGACTCCACCAACCCCAGACAACAAACAGTGAGAGGGGGTACAGGGGAGGAGGAAAGTGGCTATTGCAGGAACTCATCATCTTATTGGACATGAGAGGAGGACTGAGTTTTACTGTTGCCAAGACAGCCTGGAGGGGTGGTAGTCTTATAGAATACACACAGATATGGTTGATCTATCATTGCTGGCTTTCTTGAGTGTATTGTGTCCCCCTTTGCCCCAATACAGTTCTCCTTGTTTTAACCCCTGGACTCAGTGCCTGCGAGGAGGATGTATTGCCCATCAAGAGTGCCCAGAGGTGTTTGGGTTACATTTAGATGTCCCAGGTGTCTGGGTGGCACATGAGACAGTGTTATTTGTTACATTTTCACAAGGAACCCCTAGATAACAGAACCATAGGACCAAAGTGCCAAGGCAAGTTGTGGATTCTCCACCTATCTATGTGTCGGATCCAGGCTGGATGCCTTTCTGGAAGATGCTTTAGTCAAATACAAATGCTTGGGCACACTATAGGGACCTGAGTAAGAATCTCTGCCAGTAGTGTAGCCGGGGGGGAGTAGGGGGAGCAGCTGCCCCCCCTGTGAGCAGAAGTGGCGCCGCCCGAGCCCCGCTGCTGGAGCAGGGCTCAGGCGGCGATTTAAAAGGCCTGCAGCTCCCTGCGGTTGTAGGAGCCGTGGGCTTTTTAAATCCCCGCCTGAGCCCGGCTCCGACAGCGGGGCTCGGGCGGTGCTTAAAAAGGCCCAGGGCTCCTGCCACTGCGGAGAGCCGTGGGCCTTTTAAAGCGCCACCCGAGCCCCGCTGCCGGAGCTCCGGCAACGCTTTAAAGGGCCCGGGCTCCCCGCAGCGGCTGGAGCCCCGGGCCCTTTAAATCACTGCCAGGGAAGCCGGTACGGTCCGGCACGGAGTACTGGCTCTTGCCGGTATGCCGTACCGGACCGGCTTATTTTCACCTCTGGGAGGACCCGGAGCGCCGCCGGGTGAGTACAGGGGGAGCCTGGGGAGGCGCCTTTTTATAGCGCCGCTCCCCCTGTGCTCCAGACCTGCCTACGCTACTGACCTCTGACTGCTGAACTACAGGAGGTCAGACTGGATGATCTTATGGTTCCTTCTGTTGTATCCTATAGACACAGGGAATGGGATGAGGAGAGAGGCGGAAGGAGGGAGTCGGAGAGAGAGACTGAAAGGGGCAGCAGGAGCAGTAAGTGGGGATGGAGGTTCCCAGGTCCCAGAGCTGCCCAGCTCCATGGGTGATGCAATGGGGAATTGGAGGGGAGGTTTCCAGTCCCTCTGTGCAGATGCCCCAGGCATGAGAAGGTTCAGGGGGTTCACTCCTTGAATCCCCGTCTGCACAAACCCCTCACCTTGGGGATAAAGAACCTGATGGCCCCACACAAGCCCTGAGCCTGAGCCATATGCAGCCCCCAGTTATTGACAGGCCCTGCCCAGCTCCTGTTCTATCCTGGGCCCTAGGGTCAGATGAGCCCCACTGTCTCCCTTCCCTGCCCTGTAGCAGACATCCCTCCCCTATGGGAGTGGGATCCCACATGAAGTGGGATCCCACATCAGCCCTGTCCAAACTGCCTGGAGAGAAATTGCTCTTTATCTTGGGGACAGTCAGAGACATGTGGGATCCTGAATCTGTCTCCCCAGGGCTGGGACTCTTCCCAGGCTCAGGGCCTGAATGAAGGGATGGCAGGGGTGGGTCCAGTCAGTCCTTACCGTCCGTCTCTGGGCTCTGTCTCCCCAGGATCTGGTTGTCCCTGGGAGCTTCCAGGCCTCCTCTGCTTCCCCAAGCTCAGTGTCTCTCTGCGTCATCTCCACCCAAGGTGCCCTTCACCCCTGGGCCTGGGGAGAGAACTGCCCCCAAACACAACAGCCTGGCGCTGTCAGGGTGTGTTTCCCCCTCCCCCCGCCTCTCTGCACGGAAGAGCTGCTATACTTGTCAGCTGACACAGTCCATTTGGCAGCAACCTAATGTTCACTTGGCCTGATTCTCCTGCTCTCACCGAAGTGAACCAGGAGTAACAGGTTTAGTTTCCCTTCCCTGTTCTGAGAAATGTGCTGCCCTAAGAGCAATGGACCTTTTCCCTTCTGCCAACTCGCTGCCTCCTCTGGGACAAGGAGCCACGTCCCATGCTCATGTCAGCCAGTTCCTGCAGTTTGGCCTTTCCTCAGCTCCAGCCAGTTGTTCCATCTGCACTGAGAGAGGACGCTGTACAGGGAACAATGGCACATGTGAGCAGCGTATCTCTCACTCTCTTATACACACACACGGCTATCCCCGCACACACACCCTGTGTCTATGTAGCTATTGAATCTAGTGTCGATAACCACAGTATCTCCACTGCAAAGTTACAAAGCAACCATTCAGTCTGAGGATCAGGAGTCTCCCCTTGTCCCATCATGTGCTGAGAAATGTGAGCACTAATCTCCCCCTCCCGCTGTGTCCCCTCCAAGAGCATTGTTGGGGGGGAGGGTCCAGACCTGATCACCTGCCATTCAGAAGAGCCCATCCCCAATTCAGTGGATCCAACTGCTGCAGCAGGTCAGGTGCATGGGGGAGAATGGGGAACTGGGACCCACCCAGGTCATTCAGAGCACTGAAGATCCGGCTCTTGTAGTGGGTTCAGTGGGAGACAGGGTAGGGTGTGGGCATGGCAGGGTGACAGGGTCTCATCCCCAGTGATAGGTAGAATATGAGCTGCCACATGCTGCATCAGTTGAAGTTTTCTCATGGTATTTACTGGTTAGAGCCATCAGAACAGGGGTCTTCTTTCCCACCTCTGATCTGCATTCCCTGCATGCTGCAGGCATCAGCTGGAGTCCTCCAGGCCAGCGGGAAAGTGAGCAGCAGAACCTGGGCCACCGCTCAGGGTCTCTGAGCCACAGGGCACTGTGCACAGTGTGGATTTTAACTCTACAGAGAACTACGGGGTAACAATAAACATAATGCAATAAAATGAATAATATCCAGGGATGGGGTTTTTTTCCCCAACAGTTTCTCCTATTTTCCTTTCTCTACTTGGTAACTCTTCCAAAATTGAGGCAGTTGTGGTGTACTGAGGACTGTGTTGGAATTGCAGCTATCACGTTAAGAACAGGGGATGAGGGTCCCCTGGTCCTGCATGCAGGTTACAGGGCTCTGTTACTATAGCAGTCAGTCAGCAGACAACCGACCCAGAGGACGGTGAGGTGTTGGCCATACTGAGTTAAAGCTGATGGCTAGACATCCGCAAGATGTCAAAAAGATATCTTAGACTCCAGTGTATGTAAAGTGTCTCAAATTACAGCAACGTCCTTTTTCCTGCCCTTGATATATTCACTCTTGCCCCACTTACATCCATTCCCAATGCTGCTGCAAAGATCATTTTCCAAGCCCATTGCCCTGACCATGTCACCCTCTCTTTGAATCCCTTCACTGGCTCCCTCACCTCTATTGTAGCCACATAAGCTACTTGGCTTCAGTTTCAAAGTCTCGCATGACCTATCCCCACCCTACATATATTTGCTGTTGAAGAAAAAATTTCAGAATACATAACATTGTTGTTTTAGTTAAATAAAACTATTTAAATGTCTGTCTGGTGATGTTCTCCTCCTAATACAGCATGGCAAGAAAATCCTCCAAATATTAATGATTAACCTGTTGAATTAGAGCTAGTTCACCTCATAAATATCTGCTTCCATTACCTTTGGTAAATGAAATAACCAAACAATCATTCATTTTCTGATATAGCTGTAAAACTAATCTGAAATGTTTTAAAAATAAATCACTTCAAAATGTATAGTGTGTACCTTTTAAAAATGAAACCCACATCTATCTCTGAGTTGTGAAGAATATGTATTAAAGTTATAACAACCAACAAGAATGCACTTTTATGTAGAAATCCATGATTAAATCGAGTCTTCCTGACTAGTGATTTAAATCAAATCCACCCTGCTCGACACCTTCTCCTCTCCCCAGTGGGGTCAGAGATGAACTCATTCAAATGCACTCTGAACTCTGGGTGTTCACTGACCAAGGACAACAACTTGTGTTTGGTGGGGGGAAAGAGGAGTTAAAGGAGCATTTGTTTGTCAGACTTTCACACCACAAAGTGAGAACTGAGGCAAAGAACACCACCCAATTTACTCTAGGCTAGGTGTTTTGGTCTTGGACATATGCTTGCAAATCATGCTTGTGGCATTTTCCCAAATTAATGTCATGTTCCTTTCCTTTTTGTATTAAAGGTTTTCTTTACTATACACCAACTTAGTGCTTTCAAGAGGGTATGTATTGCCTCTGAGATGTGTCCAGGGTTGTGTTTAATTTTCTGGTTGGGGCTCGAGCTGGTTCTGTGTTGTATTGTTAAGAAGAACCCCTAGATATTGAACCAGGGCCTTGTTGCTGCTGACTCCAGCTGGCAGAAGGGTTACACATCGTTAGGAAAAGGCTGTGTGGTGGCACTGCAGATACTAACTGAGAACACTGTGCCCTGACACAGTAGAACAAGTCCCCTGCAGAAGTCTGGCTCAACTGGACTCTCTTCAGGGAGCAATAGGGAGAGAGAGATGGGATCCCTGGTGTATGAAGGCCCTGTTCTGCCCCTGTGGAATTGTGTGGGTCTTTGGGGTCCAGCCAGGGCATAAACCACACTCTCTGAATCTGTGATAGAAGATACTTACCTATACACAGTAATTGAGTCACCTTCCACTTTACTTTTTGATTAAGTGAACAGATTGAACTCCTTAAGTCTCCTACTGCAAGTCATTTTATCCAGTCCTCAAATAATTTTTGTGGCTTTTTTCTGCACTGCAGCACCCACGGAGTCGGCACCTATGAACCCCTACCTGCAGAATCCTGTGGAGTCATTTCTGAGCCATTCCAATCTCTCCAGGGGGCTCCCAGCTTCGCTAGCACCCAGAGCCATTCTCTCTAGGGAGAGCTCCTGCTCCCAGTGACCGAGTCACTTTCCCTGGCTGTAACATCCATTCTGCCAGAGGGGTCAGGGAGCCACAGCCTGCTCCTAAGGTTTTCATTAAGTTTTATTTTAAATGGCAGCACCGTCCTCTCTTGGCACATTCACCAGCTTCAAAACCAAAAGAAGAATAGAGCCTGGAATGTCACTGTAACTGGATCCTCCTCACAGGATGGTTATGGCACAGGGATCAAATTCACGGTGCTAGTGAGAGGGCAGCTTTGGTGCCAGCAGCCTCAGCTCTTAAGTTCGACTGGACATGGTCAGTTCGGCAAACTGTTTTTCTTGTGCCCCACGAGTCACTGTAATTACCTCAGCCCTGTGTAAAGTCTGCTTCAGCAGCCGCTAGACTCTGTGGCCATGTTAATTTATTCTAGTGCCCTGAAATATTCTTCATTCCCATCCCCACCCTCCAAACACATGCAGGATTCATGGCTGAAAATACTCATTGAAGCAAAACTAACCAGTGATTATTTGAGGGGTAGAGTTGTTGCTATGCTCTTCAGGTGGCCCATTCCTACACCTTGAGACTCAGGTCCGGCAATGTTGTTCAGATGCCTGGTTCAGGCCCTCCTCTCCTGGGCCCCAACTGCTGAGCTGTTCCTTAAGAAAAAGGTTCCAGGGAGACAAAAAAGCAAGATGATGCTTGGCTGCATGCAGCAAATCTGCTGAATTTGATGGGATCTTGGAAAAATGCTAAATTCCATCAGCATAGAATGTTGTGATAGGCTACAAATTTACCCAAATTGTGATCTGAGCTGTGAGAAGTGAGGGAAAGTTAATAAAATATCACAATAACCGATAACAATAAAAGCTGACAGGAAAAATTGCAAACAGAGCCGATGCTAGCCCATGGGGGGGCTAAGCAGGACTGGTGGGGGTGGCCATTATCCACTCCCAGAGAATTCTAATTTTGCATTATTTCCACAAATTGGGGGCCCCTGAGCTGCTTGGGGCCCTACACAATTGCTTAGTCTGCTTATGTCTAGTGCCGGCTCTGAGGGGAGACAGGCAGACTGACTCAATCCAAACAGAAAGGCTCCTGATATAACTCAAGGACTGTGTTCAGATCATGCCTGGTAATCATGAGACGTGTGGGAAGGGAAATCAATGGACCACAATGGGTGTCTCTTAAAATAGGCCTAGCTGGTGAATAAAACAACGAAGGAATGGGCTATTCTGCCCACCACTCCCCCTTTGGGTTCTCTAGAAGAGAATTTTTTGGGAAAATTAGCAGACGCTGGCTGACTGGGAGATGGGTGGGCCGGAAAAAGTGAGCTTCACCATCATGGCTGCCACCCACACCGTCTCTTGGGACCTCAGAATTAGGGGTGCTGGAACAATTTGTACAGTGGGGGAGCTGAGACTCATTGAACCAAACTGTAAACCCTCTACAGGATGGAAACCACTTCAGCCAGGGAGTGCAGCAACACCCCTAGCACACCTAGTTCCAGCACCTATGCTCATAATCCACCATTACACTGTTGGGCCTTCATACTCCTGATTCAGAGAGATTCGCTGATCAGACTGAGCCAGGGAGGGAACAGATGACATCACCATGGGCAGTGAGTGAAACTTCCACTCAGGAAGGCTAGCTCCCCATCCCGCCTCTTCTGCCCGTGGCCACGCTCACACCCCGCCCCCACTCCAGGCCCCACCTGCTCCCCCGCTTGGCCCCCTCCCTGCTCACCATAGGTGTCCCTCCTCTACTTCCCCCCTCTTCCCCACTCAGCCCCCCCACCGCCGCTCACCAGTCCCTCCTCAGCCCCCGCTCAGCCCCCTCCCTGCTCACCATGCGCATCCCTCCTCTCCTCCCCCCCACTCCCTGCTCATCCCCCGCTCCTCCAAACCCCCTTCTCCTCAGGTCCTCACCCTTGCTGCCCCTCACCCTCGATGAGGAGCGAGGGGAGTGAGTGGGACGGGGAGGAGGGACTAGCAAGTGGCAGCGGGGACCTCCAGAGAGGGGAGTGCAGAGTGCTGGAGGGGAATAGCCCAGCAGAGAATCCAGGAGCATGCTGAGCTTTCATATGTGCCATGCAAGATCCCGAGTGGCTATGGAGGTGGTATCTGCTACTCAGCATCCTGGGTTCATCAGTAATCTCCCTGGGGAGTCCAAGGGACCCAGAATGCTGAGTAAAAGATACCACCTCCTCAGCCGCCCGGGAACCTTCATGGCTCATAATAAAACAAAAACATGCAAGTCTAAGCCTAATACAGTAGGAAACTAAATGCAGGTAAATCTCACCCTCAGAAATGTTCCAATAAGCTTCTTTGACAGACTAGACTCCTTCCTAGTCTGGGTCCAGCAATCACTCACACCCCCGTAGTTACCGTCCTTTGTTCCAATTTCTTTCAGGCATCTCTTTGGGGTGGAGAGGCTATCTTTTGAGCCAGCTGAAGACAAAATGGAGGGGTTTCCAGGGCCTTTTTATATTCTCTCTCTTGTGCAACATCACAGCCACAAGATGCCTCCTGGGCAAGTCACATGTCTATGAATGATTCCACTTTTTGCAGGCCAACACCATTGTTTACATGTTAGTTTGAACATTCCCAGGAAAGCTCAGATAAGGATTGACATCTCCCAAAGTCTATTGTTAGTTAAGTACTCCCAGTTACTTGTATAACCCCTTCACACTATGTTGACCAAATCTGTCTCATGTGCTTCCTACAGCAAACACTTTAAATACAAGCATAGAGCCAATGCTAATAACTTCATATACAAAAATGATACATGCATACAAACAGGATGAATATATTCAGTAGATCATAACCTTTGCAAAGATATGTTACATGGCATATCTAGCATGAAACATATTCCAGTTATGTCATATTTACACTCATAAGCATATTTCTATAAAGCATTATGGGGTGCAATGTCACACTAGGTACTCATGAAACCTGTCTCCTTAAAGGCCCTTCACATTCTTCACTTAGCATCCACTCACTCCTAAGCTGTCAGGAAGGGAAACCCCCATAACCTGTAGCCTTGGAAACACCAGCAGATGTCGCTCAAATGCCCAGTAATAGTTTGGTATGAATGGCCGGACCCTGCACTCCTGAAATCAATGGGATCTTTGCCTTTAACTCCAGTGGGAGCAGGATCAAGCCCTACTCCAGCAATCCTTGCACACTCAGAACATCCACTGAGCTCAATGGAAACATAGAAAGTACCAACACTGCAGAATGGGAACCATGAATACACTCAGTCTTTGATCTTAGAGCTTGTGTCATCCCAGTCCACCTTTCCAGAGCTCACTCTTGTTTAAGGTCTATCAGCTGCTCTCCCCAGTGCAAACTGTGTGTTCAATACACCTGTAGCTGGCTTAAGAAAGCCTTGCAGCTCTCTCTCAGATTGAATCTCTGATTAATTAATAACCCTCCTCTCACTGGGCTGGATTGTTTGGAGAAACTCCTGTACTCTCACTACTGCAGAGTCAGATGTTTTGAGCCCAGCCCCTCAGATAGGAGAGGAATGGCTCTGGGTGATCTGAGGGGAGCAGCAGAGCTGGGGGGTACAGAGGGGCTGGGCAGCTGAGGGGCTATTGGATGGTAGGAGGAATATGGGGTTGCTGCAGGTGCTGTGGGAGAGATAGGGGCTGTGGGATCAGAAAGGATTGAGGGCTAGGGGGCTGCAGAAGGAACAGCTGAGGGACTGGGTCTGTGCGGAGCTCTGTTTGGGCAGAAGGACTTGGGGAGACAATGGCCACAGGAAGAGGATGGACGCTCAGAATGGGAGAATCCCTGCAAGGGGCACTGAGGAAATCACACCATAAGTTACTGCTCCCTCTTTGGCCTAAGTAATTAGCCAATATTGAGGACCTTGCTGGGTTATTTCTGTCACACGTGGCCCCTGTACAGTGCCACAGTGGGCTGGGCCAAGAGGGAGAATCCCACCCATTTGTTCTTTTTCAATGAGAGCTCAGATTCTGCATGCTAGTGGCACAGCTGGGTGAATTTGCTGGCTGTGAAGTCATGGGTCTGTTTGCTCTCTGTGTACTTGCAGTGTGGAAAGGGGAGGATAATGTGTTAGTTTTGCGGATGTTTATGGGAAGCTTGCCACAGTTGGATATTCCCTCCCCCCTATGTCTCAGGGACACAGTCTGAGCTCGGATCCCCACCCCACCCAGACCCAGGGTCGGATTCTCTCCCCAGGGACAGAGGCGGGTGGGAAAGTGAAGATCAGGGTCTCGTTACCAGCATCGAAAAATGTCACCTGCCCCCGTTCACAGTCCAGACAAACCTGGATCCTGCTGGGGACCTGGTTCAGGGCCAGGGGAGTTATAGGGGAAGTGAGGGCCCGGAACTGATCCCCCCACAGTTGCACAGCCCAGATCCCCGCCTCAGGGTTATGGTCAATCCATCCTTTCCTGCTCACAGACTCTCTGGCCACCCCCACAGCCCAGTATAGCCCATTCCTCACCTCCACCTCCCAGCAATGTCTCCCCAAGGTGAATCCCTCACAGCCCAGCACACAGAGCACAGTGTCAAATCTCTCAGAGTTGTTGGGCAGATCCTGCCGTGTGTCTGCCCATCTCACATTTTTCTGATCCTTAGAGAGGAAGAGGTCATGATGAGCCGTATCTGGATCCAGAGTCACATTTGCTGGGGACAGAATGAATCAGAGCATTAGAGACAGAACTCAGCCCTGGGAGAGGGTTTGATCACATTTGCTGCATGAGGAGAGAATAAAATCAGAGCATTAGGGGCAGAGCTCAGCCCTGGGGGAGGGTTTCATCGTGTCAGTGACAGAATCTACCCCAGCTGGAGAGTGAACCAGGGAATCTCCTTCCTCCAGGATTTACTCTGCTCTGAATGGGGAGCAGCTCTGAGATCTCAGCAAATTGCAGGGGAGAGTCACTCCCCTGGCAGGGAGGGGTCAGTTACAGAGAGAAATAATGGGCTGGGCCAGGCCTCAGACTCAGAATCTTTCTCCTCCTGCCCCCACCTCTCCCTAAGGAAGGAAGTAGAGACTGGTATTGTAGGGGAGCCCAGCAGAGTATTATGAAAACTCTCTGTGCTCAGGGCTCGCTCAATCTATTCTCCTCCCCCTGCAGAGCCCCCTCACCATCTTAAATCTCACTGCATCCCAGCTACCTCTGTGCAGGATTTTGTTATAGTTCCTCCCCTTTGACATGTCTCCTACAACGTAACATACTTTGGATCTGCTCCTTTCCAGATAACAATGGGATTCTGGATGCCAAGGTTTCATGTGCCCCAGACTGGATTGTTTTGTAGCAGGCACAATTTCCATAATCCAGAGAACCCAGCAGAAATGTGTAAATAATGGTCCACAGCTTGTCTGTGCAGAAAAGACAGTGAACAATGTATTTCCCTATATTTGGGGATTTAACAGGAGTGGTGAGGGGAAAAAATGGTGTGTGTCTGTCTATACTAGCTATGAGATTATGGTGATTCAGTGGCTGCTGGAAAACAGACGAGGGTAGTAGTGAATTTAGGGATGTTAAAATGTTGACTTGATAGAGGGAGAGAGAAGCTGAGATCATGGTGGGTGGAGAGAAGAGAAAGGGAACATGATCAGAGCTCTGATCACAGGAGCTCCCCTGCTGTCTATAATGGATCCAGGACTGCTCCTGTTTGCTCAGCGCCCTGGTGCTTTTGGGTCAGATTGATCTTTTCTCCAATCAGAGCAGGGATCATTAAATGAACTCTTGGGTCCTTTGTAGGTGGCAGGGGAAGGAGCAGCATCACTGATTCCTCCAGAGTCCATGTAGGAAACACATCATCAGTCACTACGGGGAAAGACAAGCTCCCCTCTTGTACCCCCACTCCACCAGAGAACAAGCAGAGTTCATTACCAACAGCTGTCAAGGAGAGCAAGGCAAGGCCAAGAGTACCAGGGGAAAGAGGCAGACCAAGGGAGTTATCCTGGAGGAGAGAAGGATAGAGACCAGTGACAGGGAACCATATTGGATGTGATGGAAAGGAGATCAAGGTGAAGGTTACATCAGTGGGGCAATGGGAGTGGGAGGGAGGAGGAGGAGGAAGGGGACACACAGAGGGCTGTGTACGGCCTTCCCCTCTGCTGCTTCAACCAGCCTGGGAACAGAATCTAAGGATTTGCTTCATCAACTTTATTATTTTTTATGTCTCTTTCTCCCCCCCCCTTGCATCACAGCTGGGTACAGCTTCACCTTCCTACCACTTTTCCTATCCATTCCTCTCTCTCTCTGTGTTCTGTTTATTCCCCTTTTAATTCACTTTTTGTTCCTATTTCTTTTTTCTCGAGTTTTGCTTCCCTCCCCTAGTGTCTCCCCATCCTCATTCCCCAAAGGGCACCATACTGCTCAGATTTGGGGGGGTGGGGCGGCGGGGGGAAGTCATCTGTGGAGCCAGACATCAATGAAACAGGGAGCAGAATCTTGGGCTGCTGGGTTACAGCTTGAGCCTGCTTGGCTAGCTGCATTAGGGGCCACTGCAGAATCAGTTAAGGAAGGGAGCTGCCTTTTAAAGATATACCTGCTGTTTTAACTGCAGACAAGCAGTTCCATTCCCCTTGCTACTCCCCACTCACCTGCTCATCCTTTCCTATTCCCATGCTCACCCACCCATCATGTGCCCTTTCACCTCTAAGGGCAGAGACCCCAGTGCTATTTCTGTATTATGCCCCAATGCTCTATTTTTCCTCTCTCTAATCTCTGAGGTTGTCCCGCTCCCCTCACTGTGGTATCTTGGTACTAGACACATTGCTCAGTCTGCCCCTCCTCCACAGGCCAGGGCTCATTCCCCAAAGCCACTTTCTCAGGCAGTGGGAGTTGAAGATTCAGGAAGAGGTACCAGCAATAGGAACAGAAGCAGAGAAGGCCTTAGTATTTGTATAGTGTCAAGGGAGGTGCACTCTACACTTCGCTCTGCAGATGGGATGGGAGCTCCCTCAGGAAGCACTGGAGAAGGTGCAGCGCACAGGCAGAGGAGAGACAGGAGTAGCTGATGCAAGAATGTCTGGATTCATTGCATTTTAGTGGGGGACAGCCACAAAATATGCTTCACCATGTGAGCAGGGTCTGAACAACCCTTCCCCTGACATCCAGTCACAAACTGTGGGAGGGGGGTGGTGGGGGAGGACGTCAGGAGCAGCTCAGGCAAAGGGATGAGTTTGTCTCGGTTTGGGTTACCATCCAGTTTAGTATTGAACGCAATGTTGTTATCCTCATTGAGTGAGGAAAGGGCAGCAGAGCTGTACTCAGCATGCCCTGACCGAGGGGGAGGTCACTCTAAACTGAACCTCCCTTGCTAAGCAGAGGGTAGAGATGTCAAAACCCAGGGAAGGAGAGACAGGAGTGGAGAGGAGGTCTGGACTGCACTGCACTGCACTGCATAAAGAGTCCTACACACTATTTAATCCTTCCCCCACCAAATGAAAGTTAACTAGATTCAGCTGAGAGCCCATTATTTCTGTTCAGGGATTATCAAAGATGAAGCACTAATAAGCTGCCCTAGGGGCTAACCCTTAGACCTGGGGTGGAGACCGTGTTGCAGTAAAAGACAACACAGAGGCTGCACTAGTAGTGAGATTTCCTGCTCCGCAGTGAAATCACTAGGAGCTGGGTGGTGGAACCTCAGAACATGGCATTGCAAAAGCGGCAGTGAGCACCAAGCAGCAGCAGAGAACGCACAGTGAGCAAAGGCAGAGTACAGTAACTCCTCGCTTAACGTTGTATTTATGTTCCTGAAAAATGCACCAATGATACTGCCAAGAATGACCTTGAGTGGATCACTGCAGACTACGTGGCTCTGGGAAGGATAAAGGCGTTTGAGGCACAAGTGGTGTTCTCGTCCATCCTCCCTGTGGAAGGAAAAGGCTCAGATAGAGACCGTTGAATTGTGGAAGTCAATAAATGGCTATGCAGGTGGTGTCAGAGAGAAGGGTTTGGATTCTTTGACCATGGGATGGTGTTCCAAGAAGAAGGATTGCTAGGCAGAGACGGGCTCCACCTAACGAAGAGAGGGAAGGGCATCTTTGCAATCAGATTGGCTAACCTAGTGAGGAGGGCTTTAAACTAGGTTCACCGGGGCAAGGAGACCAAAGCCCTGAGGTAAGTGGGGAAGTGGGATACCAGGAGGAATCACGAGCGGCAGGAGAGCGCAAGAGGGGAGGACTCCTGCCTCATAAGGAGAAAGCAGGACAATCAGCGAGTTATCTGAAGTGCCTATATACAAATGCAAGAAGCCTGGGAAACAAGCAGAGAGAACTGGAAGTCCTGGCACAGTCAAGGAATTATGATGTGATTGGAATAATGGAGACTTCGTGGGATAACTCCCACGACTGGAGCACTGTCATGGATGGATATAAACTGTTCAGGAAGGACAGGCAGGGCAGAAAAGGTTGCATTGTATGTAAGAGAGCAGTATGACTGCTCAGAGCTTCGGTATGAAACTGCAGAAAAACCTGAGAGTTCTGGATGAAGTTTAGAAGTGTGAGCAACAAGGGTGATGTCGTGGTGGGAGTCTGCTATAGACCACCAGACCAGGGGGATGAGGTGGACGAGGCTTTCTTCCAGCAAGTAACAGAAGTTACTAGATCACAGGCCCTGGTTCTCATGGGGGAATTCAATCACCCTGATATCTGCTGGGAGAGCAACACAGCAGTGCACAGACAATCCAGGAAGTTTCTGGAAAGTGTAGGAGACAATTTCCTGGTGCAAGTGCTGGAGGAACCAACTAGGGGCAGAGCTCTTCTTGACCTGCTGCTCAAAAAACAGGGAAAAGTTAGTAGGGGAAGCAAAAGTGGATGGGAACCTGGGAGGCAGTGACCATGAGATGGTCGAGTTCAGGATCCTGACAAAAGGAAGAAAGGAGAGCAGCAGAATATGGACCCCGGACTTCAGAAAAGCAGACTTTGACTCCCTCAGGATCTGATGGGCAGGATCCCCTGGGAGAATAACATGAGGGGGAAAGGAGACCAGGAGAGCTGGCTGTATTTTAAAGAATCCTTATTGAGGTTGCAGGAACAAACCATCCCGATGTGTAGAAAGAATAGTAAATATGGCAGGCGACCAGCTTGGCTTAACAGTAGAATCCTTGCTGATCTTAAACACAAAAAAGAAGCTTACAAGAAGTGGAGGCTTGGACAAATGACCAGGGAGGAGTATAAAAATATTGCTCAGGCATGCAGGAGTGAAATCAGGAAGGCCAAATCACACTTGGAGTTGCAGCTAGCAAGGGATAAGAGTAACAAGGGTTTCTACAGGTATGTTAGCAACAAGAAGAAGGTCAAGGAAAGTGTGGGCCCTTTACTGAATGGGGGAGGCAACCTAGTGACAGAGGATGTGGAAAAAGCTAATGTACTCAATGCTTTTTTGGCCTCTGTCTTCACAAACAAGGTCAGCTCCCAGACTACTGCACTGGGCAGCACGGTATGGGGAGGAGGTGACCAGCCCTCTGTGGAGAAAGAAGTGGTTCAGGACCATTTAGAAAAGCTGGACGAGCACAAGTCCATGGGTCCGGATGCGCTGCATCCGAGGGTGCTAAAGGAGTTGGCCGATGTGATTGCAGAGCCATTGGCCATTATCTTTGAAAACTTATGGCGATCAGGGGAGGTCCCGGATGACTGGAAAAAGGCTAATGTGACCATCTTTAAAAAAGGGAAGAAGGAGGATCCAGGGAACTACAGACCAGTCAGCCTCACCTCAGTCCCTGGAAAAATCATGGAGCAGGTCCTCAAGGAATCAGTTTTGAAGCACTTAGAGGAGAGGAAAGTGATCAGGAACAGTCAGCATGGATTCCCCAATGGGCAAGTCATGCCTGACCAACCTGATTGCCTTTTCTGATGAGATAACTGACTCTGTGGATGAGGGGAAAGCAGTGGATGTGTTATTCCTTGACTTTAGCAAAGCTTTTGATACGGTCTCCCACAATATTCTTGCCAGCAAGTTAAAGCAGTATGGGCTGGATGAATGGACTATAAGGTGGATAGAAAACTAGCTAGATCATCAGGATCAATGGCTCCATGTCTAGCTGGCTGCTGGTATCAAGTGTAGTGCCCGAAGGGTTGGTCCTGGGGCCGGTTTTGTTCAATATCTTCATTAATGATCTGGAGGATGGCGTAGATTGCACCCTCAGGAAGTTTGCAGATGACACTAAACTGGGAGGAGTGGTAGATACGCTGGAGGGTAGGGATAGGATACAGAGGGACCTAGACAAATTAGAGGATTGGGCCAAAAGAAATCTGATGAGTTTCAACAAGGACAAGTGCAGATTTAGGATGGAAGAATCCCATGCACTGCTACAGACTAGGGACCGAGTGACTAGACAGCAGTTCTGCAGAAAAGGACCTAGGGGTTACAGTGGACGAGAAGCTGAATATGAGTTAACTGTGTGCCCTTGTTGCCAAGAAGGCTAACGGCATTTTGGGCTGTATAAGTAGGAGCATTGCCAGTGGATTGAGGGACGTGATCATTCCCCTCTATTTGGCATTGGTGAGACCTCATTTGGAGTACTGTGTCCAGTTTTGGGCCCCACACTACAAGAAGGATGTGGGAAAATTGGAAAGAGTCCAGCGGAGGGCAACAAAAATGATTAGGGGGTTGGAGCACATGACTTATGAAGAGAGGCTGTGGGAACTGGGATTATTTAGTCTGCAGAAGTGAAGAATGAGGGGAGATTTGATAGCTGCTTTCAACTACCTGAAAGGGGGTTCCAAAGAGGATGGATCTAGACTGTTCTCAGTGATATCAGATGACAGAACAAGAAGCAATGGTCTCAATTTGCAGTGGGGGAGGTTTAGGTTGGGTATTAGGAAAAACTTTTTCACTAGTAGGGTGGTGAAGCACTGGAATGGGTTACCTAGGGAGGTGGTGAAATCTCCTTCCTCAAAGTTTTTTAAGGTCAGGCTTGACAAAGCCCTGGCTGGGATGATTTAGTTGGGGTTGGTCCTGCTTTGAGCAGGGGGTTGGACTAGATGACCTCCTGAGGTCCCTGCCAACCCTGATATTCTATGATTCTATGTGTGTGTGTCGGGGGGCGGGGGCAAGGAAGCAGCAACACCTGCCCGTGAGCAGGAGGGGGCTCAGGTGAACCTCTTGGGTCAGCTTGGAGTGGGGGTCTCAGGCGAGCTGTGTCCAGTGTCCAGTTTTCCCTTTGGGAAATATGGTTACTCTACTCTTAGGGTATACCTATGCAGCAAAAAAAAAAAAAAAAGTCATGGCTGGCCCATGCCAGCCGACTCAGGCTCATGGGGTTCAGGCTGCAGGGCTGTTTTATTGCTGTGTAGACTTCCAGGCTCGGGCTGGAGCCTGGGCTCTAAGACACAGACTCAGGGCTTGAGAGTGGGAAGTACTGCCTCTTAGAGGCCCCAAAGGGTGGTGTTTAGTTTTTCCAGGTTACTGGCTAGAGGCTCAACCCAGTTCTATGTGGTATTTTTAAGAGGAACCCCTAGATATTGAACCTAACCCTTGATGCCTGGTGTGGTGGCATGCGCCTGTAATCCCAGCTGTTTGGGAGGTTGCAGTTGGCGGATCGCTCAGGAGTTTTAGGCTGCTGGGTGCTATGTCAATCAGGTGTCTGGTGCTACTGACAGCTTGGCCAGTGGGTAGTTGGAGGCCTGGCTAGAACAACACATCTGATATGTTGTGATCGGCGCTCTTTCCGTGAGGACTGATGAGTGACAGTGATGACAAATCAGCTTTGTTTTCAGAAGAGAAGAATGAGGGGGGATTTGATTGCTGCTTTCAACTACCTGAAAGGGGGTTCCAAAGAGGATGGATCTAGACTGTTCTCAGTGGTAGAAGATGACAGAACAAGGAGTAATGGTCTCAAGTTGCAGAGGGGGAGGTTTAGGTTGGATATTAGGGAAAACTTTTTCACTAGTAGGGTGGTGAAGAACTGGAATGGGTTACCTAGGGATGTGGTGGAATCTCCTTCCTTATTGGTTTTTAAGGTCAGGCTTGACAAAGCCCTGGCTGGGATGATTTAGTTGGGGTTGGTCCTGCTTTGAGCAGGGGGTTGGACTAGATGACCTCCTGAGGTCCCTTCCAACCCTGAGATTCTATGATTCTATGCTGCCAACACCATCTGGCAGAAGAGTTACAACCTTATTATGTCCTTTAAAATGCAAGATGCTGGTGAGGATTGCCCTGAACTATCAGGCTCCAACACGTTCCTACAGTGAAGGAAAAGGGGCCACATTTTCACATAGGAAGTGAGATCTGAACATTGACAAAATATGAACTTTAATTACCTTCTTCTATAGGTGCCACAAATCTTCTCCACCCTAAAACCAACCACATAAGCAAAGATGAGAAATGATCTGAACACATGCTCTATATACAGGATTCAGCATTATATAAATTGACACACAGAGGAAATTGGGAGTTACAAATTCTACTAGAAATGTACAATAAAAGAGAAAAAATCAGAACTACACAGAACTACAGAGCATGAGCATTACTGTCTGATTGCTTCATATTATAAAAATTGCCATTGCCTGGAGAATTATTCCTGCAAAGTTATAATCAGACTTTACCAGCAAACACACTACTTTTATACTGCAAACACCAAACGTAAAACCCCCCTCTATTCAAGCTCTGCTCCTACTATTGAAATCAATGACATATCTTCCATTGACTTCAGTGGAAATGGGGGTTATTCTAAAAAATGTACAAGAATAGGGGGAAAGAAAGTTTCTTATGTTAACAATTGAACATTTCCTATTTTTTTGAGTAATAACACTGGTTTACAATTTTTGAGAAGTCGTCTGCTTCAGAGATAAAATGTGCTATTTAGTATGTATTTTGATGTGCTGAATTCAAATATGACAATTAAAACAACTGATTGGCTACTGTTTCTAAGATATTTAAGTTTTTACATTTTATGTCTATGTATATTGTGTAGATAGTAGAGTTTTAATCATCAATTGTAAACCTAGGTCTTTTCATGTGTTTATGGTTGCTTTACATGATACTATTTCACCTGTCCTGTTTATGTAACACTTTAAAAATCAGCAAAGGGGTTCTATCAATAAAATGTATTATGAAACAAAAGGCAAAAAACTATTATGTACATAGTTTAATCCTATTCGGTGTCTACTCGGCGCTTCTTGGCTTGTCTCTTATATTCATTAAATGGAGCATCTCTTGTCACTGTCCAGCAATAGTCTGCAAGCATTGATGGGCTCCATTTGCCTGATAGCATTTCTCCATTGTTGCAATATCCTGGTGAAATCGCTCGCCGTGCTCGTCGCTCACTGCTCCGCAGTTCGGTGGAAAAAAATCTAGATGAGAGGGCAAAAAATGTATCTTTAGTGACATGTTGCAACCAAGGCTTCTGTATGCCTTGAGGAGGTTTTCCACCAACAACCTGTAGTTGTCTGCCTTGTTGTTTCCGAGAAAATTTATTGCCACAAACTGGAAGGCTTTCCATGCCTTTTTTTCCTTGCCACGCAGTGCATGGTCAAATGCATCATCTCGAAGAAGTTCACAAATCTGAGGACCAACAAAGACACCTTCCCTTATCTTAGCTTCACTTAACCTTGGAAATTTTCCACGGAGGTACTTGAAAGCTGCTTGTGTTTTGTCAATGGCCTTGACAAAGTTCTTCATCAGACCCAGCTTGATGTGTAAGGGTGGTAACAAAATCTTCCTTGATTCAACAAGTGGTGGATGCTGAACACTTTTCCTCCCAGGCTCCAATGACTGTCCGAGTGGCCAATCTTTCTTGATGTAATGGGAATCTCTTGCACGACTAGCCCATTCGCAGAGAAAACAGCAGTACTTTGTGTATCCAGTCTGCAGACCAAGCAAGAGAGAAACAACCTTCAAATCGCCACAAAGCTGCCACTGATGTTGGTCATAGTTTATGCACCTCAAAAGTTGTTTCATGTTGTCATAGGTTTCCTTCATATGGACTGCATGACCAACTGGAATTGATGGCAAAACATTGCCATTAAGCAGTAAAACAGCTTTAAGACTTGTCTTCGATGAATCAATGAACAGTCTCCACTCATCTGGATCGTGAACGATGTTGAGGGCTGCCATCACACCATCGATGTTGTTGCAGGCTACAAGATCACCTTCCATGAAGAAGAATGGGACAAGATCCTTTTGACGGTCACGGAACATGGAAACCCTAACATCACCTGCCAGGAGATTCCACTGCTGTAGTCTGGAGCCCAAAAGCTCTGCCTTACTCTTGGGTAGTTCCAAATCCCTGACAAGGTCATTCAGTTCACCTTCTGTTATGAGGTGTGGTTCAGAGGAGGAGGATGGGAGAAAATGTGGGTCCTGTGACATTGATGGTTCAGGACCAGAAGTTTCATCCTCTTTCTCTTCCTCGTCTGACTCAAGTGAGAATGATTCTGGTGCATCAGGAACCGGCAGTCCTTCTCCGTGGGGTACTGAGCGTATAGCTGATGGAATGTTTGGATAATGCACAGTCCACTTTTTCTTCTTTGACACACCTTTCCCAACTGGAGGCACCATGCAGAAGTAACAATTGCTGGTATGATCTGTTAGCTCTCTCCAAATCATTGGCACTGCAAAAGGCATAGATTTCCTTTTCCTGTTCAACCACTGGCGAAGATTTGTTGCACAAGTGTTGCAGCATATGTGTGGGGCCCACCTCTTGTCCTGATCTCCAATTTTGCAGCCAAAATAAAGGTGATAGGCTTTCTTAACCATAGTGCTTATACTGCGCTTTTGTGATGCAAAAGTCACTTCACCACAAACATAGCAGAAGTTATCTGCACTGTTCACACAAGTACGAGGCATCTCTGCTCACTTTGGCTAAACAGAAATGTGTCCCTTTGCAAAATCAAACACTGACAAATAAGAGAGCACGACACTGTAGGATTTCTAGAGCTGATATAGGGCAATTTGTTCAGCAGAGTGATGTAAGCTTTGTTATGATTGCATCATCCATGACTTCTAGGAATAACATGATGCAATTCATATCATGTATGATGCAATACCAGCTTCAGATTGCATCATTGATTGTTTTGCCTAAAAAGCAAGTACCGTCCAAACCCAGTCATAGATTTATTCATAGATCCAGTCAAAGATGTATTTTAGTCATTTCTGATTTAAATTGAGATCCCTTCCCTTTATAACTCACTTATCCTCCGCCATTCCCAAGTCAAGGGTCGTATATACTGACCCAATAGCATGTCTTGAAAACTAGAGCCAATCAACAATTTTAAGCATCATTTTCATTCTCAGTGACCCAGAATTAGTAAAGTTTGACTACATTTATTTCAGAAGCATTTTGGCTGTAGAGCAGTGATATAACTATATCCATCACAAATCTTCATATCTTTACCAAAAGATGATATTCATCCTGTTACTCCATTCTATTTCATTACATTTTCAGAATTAAAGTTAAGGCTGAGCCATCATTTCCATTCAAAGTCCCTGTATTTTTTAATTCCTCAGAATGTTATTTCAAATGACCTTTTGGTGTTAGAATTCTTATACTTAGCCCAAGACCTCTATTATTTTTTAAAGTTATATTATAAACATGACAAAACAAAACAAACCCCCTACATGAAGAAAGCACCTTTATAAGGATACATCTTTATACAAAAGGTTTTACATGTAGATAGAGGGAGAATGACACTTACGAAGTTCCACTGCTTGTTTCTCTAAAAATGAAACAAAAATGGACCAATTGTTAATAGAGGAGATTCTCTTTCCAGGGATATACATTCAAGGATACACATTTGTACAAAAGATTTTACATATAGGTAGAGGAAGAATGACACTTACGAAGTTCCACAGCTTGTTTCTCTAAAAAAGAAAGAAAAATGGATCAATGATAAGTTGAGGAGCTTCTCTTTCCAGGGATATACATTCAGGGTGGGATTTCCAAAATTACTGAAGTGACTAAGGGCTTGTCTTCACTACCCGCCGGATCGGCAGGTAGCAATCGATCTATCGGGGATCGATTTTTCGCGTCTCATTTAGACGCGATTAATCGATCCCCGAAAACGCTCCCCGTCGGCTCCGGAAATCCACCTCATCGAAAGGCGGAAGCGGAGTCGACGGGGGAGCGGCAGCGATCGACTCGCCGCCGTCCTCATGGCCAGGTAAGTCGATTACGATACGCCAACTTCAGCTACGTTATTCACGTAGCTGAAGCTGCATATCGTAGATCGACCCCCCCCCAGTGTAGCCCTGGGCTAAGGGCAGAAGTCCCAATGACCCCTACATCACTTAGCCCTGGTCTACACTACGAGATTAGGTCGAATTTATTAGCATTATATCGATTGATCCGTGCACCCGTCCACATGACGAAGCCATTAACATCGACTTCTAGGGCTCTTAAAATCGATCTCGACACTCCACCCCCAACGAGGGGATTAGCGCTTAAAGCTATATTGCTGAATAGAACTAGGCTTAGTGTGGACGCAATTCGACGTTATTGGCCTCCTGGATCTATCCCACAGTGCAACATTTGACCACTCTGGACAGCAGTCTGAGCGCGAATGCTCTGCCCAGGTAGACAGGAAAAGCCCTGCGAACTTTTGAATTTCATTTCCTGTTTGGCCAGCGTGGTGAGCTGCAGGTGAGTGCAGATCTCGTCAGCAGACCATGATGGAGTCCCAGAACCGAACACGAGCTCCAGCGTGGACCGAGCGGGAGGTACGCGATCTGATCGCTGTGTGGGGAGACGAAACCGTGCTAGCAGAGCTACGGTCCAAAAGAAGAAACGCCAATACATATGCCAAAGTCTCCAAGGGCATGCAGGACAGAGGCTACAACAGGGACGCGCAACAGTGCCACGTTAAAATTAAGGAGCTCAGGCAAGCCTACCAAAGAACAAGAGATGCAAACGGCCGCTCTGGGTCAGAGCCCCAGACATGCCACTTCTATGACGAGCTGCATGCCATTCTAGGAGGTGCAGCCAGCACTAACCCACCCATGTGGTACGACTCCGTATGTGGATCATCAGAAACCACTGAGGAGCATGATGATGATAATGATGCTGAAAATAGCGCACAGACACAGCAAGGAAGCAGAGAAGCCCTTTTCCCCGACAGCCAGGAACTCTTTGTCACCCTGGAGCCAGTACCCTACGAACCCACCCAAGGCGTGCTTGATGCAGGAGAAGGGACCTCTGGTGAGTGTACCTCTATGAAATTAATACATGTTTTATAAGCAAGCGTGTTTAATGATTAATTCGCGGCCAGTACAGCTACAGCTACTGGAAAAGTCTGTTAACATGTTCGGGGATGGAGCAGAAATCCTCCAGGGACATCTCCAGAGAGCTCTCCTGGATGTACTCCCAAAGCCTGTGCAAAAGGTTTCTGGGGAGGGCAGCCTTATCCCGTGCCCCGTGGTAACACACTCTACCACGCCAGGCCAGTAGCACGTGGTCTGGAATCATGGCATTGCAAAGCATGGCGGCGTATGGTCCTGGTGTTTGCTGGCATTCAAGCAACATCTGTTCTTTATCTGTCTGTGTTATCCTCACAAGAGTGATATCATTCATGGTCACCTGGTTGAAATAGGGGAATTTTATTAAGGGGGTATTCAGAGGGGTCCGTCCCTGCTGGGCTGTTTGCCTGTGGCTGAATGGAAATCTTCCCCGCTGTGACCCATGCGGTGGGGGGAGGGGGAACAGCGAACATAATGGATGTGTGTGTGGGGAGGTGGGTCGATTAGGTTGGCGTTGCACGGTAACCCGAAAACCGCCGCCCCTCACTTTTCAATTGCCAACCCTTTTTTAAATGGCCAGCCCAACGGCTGTTTGTTATGGGAAATGAGGGGGTTGCTGTTTGAAACCATTCCCACATGTTATGAAGGTTAAAGAAGCCAATAGACTGTGGCTTACCATGGCTGCCTGCAAGCCAAATTCTGTTGCCCGCCGGACCTGCTTGTGTGATCTCTCACAACAAACCCGGTAGACACTCAATATAACAGGCAAAGTGCAACTTTGGACCAAATGCACATGTGCTATGTAATGTTTAGAGCATTGTTCTCTAATAAGTGTCTTTTAAACTACTCCTCTCCCCTTTGTTTCTTCCCACAGCTGCAAATGTTTCAACACCACCCCTTTCATCACCGTCCCAGAGGCTAGCGAAGATTAGTCCAGTCCCCTGCCTTCACTAGCAGGACCAAATACTGTCCCCCAACAGATTTTTGCCCCAGATCCCTAAGTGGCCCCCTCAAGGATTGAACTCACAACCCCGGGTTTAGGAGGCCAATGCTCAAACCACTGAGCTATCCCTCCTCCCTCAGGGGTTGTGAGTTCAACCCTTGAGGGGGCCATTTAGGGATCTGGGGCAAAAATTGGGGATTGGTCCTGCTTTGAGCAGGGGGTTGGACTAGATGACCTCCTAAGGTCCCTTCCAACCCTGATATTCTATGATTAGAAGTAAAAAAAAAAAGGAATAGAGACGATATGTTCTCAGAGCTCATGCAGTCCTCCCACACTGAAATGGACCAGCAGAATGCATGGAGGCAGACACTGTCGGAGTCCAGAAAGGCACAATTTGATCACGAGGACGGGTGGCGTGCTGAAGAGAGTAGGTGAAGTCAGCATGCTGAGAGAAGGCAGGATGCAATTCTGAGGCTACTGGAGGATCAAACATAAATCCTCCGGCTTATGGCTGAGGAAAGGCGTATGGTTCAGGAAAGGCCGCCTGAGCCCAGACCGCCGCTACAGCCCCTGTGTAACCAACAGCCCTCCAACCCGAGTCCCATAACCTCATCACCGAGATGCCCAAGAACGTGTTTGGGCGGCCTCCGTGCACCCAACCACGCAAGCCAAGAGAACTGTCCAAGCAACAAAAGGCTGGCATTCAATAAGTTTAAAAGTGCTGTGTGTCCTTTTCCTTCCCTCCTCCCTTCCTCCACCACCCATCCTGGTGCTTCCCTTCCTCCACCACCCAGCCCGGGCAACCGTGGCAGTTACCCCCATATTTTCCCCTATTTGTTTGACGAATTAATAAAGAATGCATGATTTTTAAGCAACAATGACTTTATTGCCTCTGCAAGTGGTGACCGAAGGGGGGAGGGGAGGGCGGTTAGGTTACAGGGAAGTAGAGTGAATCAAGGGGCGGGGCTTTTCATTAACGGGGAAAAACAGAACTTTCACACAGCATCCTGGCCATTCATGAAACTGGTTTTCAAAGCACCCTGCTGTACTCTTGTAATAGCCCTGGTGTCTGGCTGCACATAACCAGTGGCCAGGTGATTTGCTTCAACCTCCCACCCCGCCATAAATGTCTCCCCCTTACTCTCACAGATATTGTGGCGCGCACAGCAAGCAGTAATAATAATGGGAATATTGGTTTCGCTGAGATCTAACCTAGTCAATAAACTGCGCCAGCGAGCCTTTAAACGCCCAAATGCACATTCCACCACCATTCTGCACTTGCTCAGCCTATAGTTGAAAAGGTCCTGACTACTGTCCAGGCTTCCTGTGTATGGCTTCATGATCCATGGCATTAAGGGGTAGGCCGGGTTCCCAAGGATAACTATAGGCATCTCAACATCCCCAACGGTTATTTTCTGGTCTGGGAAGAAAGTCCCTTGCTGCAGCAGCTGAAACAGACCAGAGTTCCTGAAGATGCAACTGTCATGTACCTTTCCCGGCCATCCCACATTGATGTTGGTGATACGTCCCTTATGATCCACCAGTGCTTGCAGCACTATTGAAAAGTAACCCTTTCAGTTTATGTACTCGCTGGCTTGTGGTTCGGTGCCAAGATAGGGATATGGGTTCCGTCTATTGCCCCACCACAGTTCGGGAACCCCATTGCTGCAAAGCCATCCAGTATGACCTGCAAATTTCCCAGAGTCACAACCCTTGGTACCAGCAGCTCTGTGATCGCCTTGTCTACTTGCATCACAACAGCCCCCACTGTAGATTTGCCCACTTCGAATTGATTCGCGACTGACCAGTAGCTGTCTGGCGTTGCAAGCTTCCACAGGGCTATTGCCATTCGCTTCCCTACTATGAGGGCTGCTCTCATTTTGGTGTTCTGGTGCTTCAGGGCAGGGGAAAGCAACTCACAAAGTTCCATGAAAGTGCCCTTCCATGAAAGTTTCGCAGCCACTGGGATTCATCCCAGACCTGCAGCATCCCAGACCTCCCCTGGGGGGAGGGATAGCTCAGTGGTTTGCGCACTGGCCTGCTAAACCCAGGGTTGTGAGCTCAATCCTTAAGGGGGCCATTTAGGGATCTGGGGCAAAAATTGGGGATTGGTCCTGCTTTGAGCACGGGGTTGGACTAGATGACCTCCTAAGGTCCCTTCCAACCCTGATCTTCTATGATTCAGTATGCGGTCCTACCAGTCTGTGCTTGTTTCCTGGGCCCAGAATCGGTGTTCCACTGTATCAACAAGCCCCATTACCACCATGATGTCCTCCTTGCGGGGGGGCCTTTTTTGAGAGAGGTCTGTGTCCATGTCCTCATCACTGTCCTCAGGGCGCTGCTGTCGCCTTCTCTCCTGCTGTAGCTGTAGCAGCTCCCGGTTCTCGTTCTCCATATACTCCTGGACAATGCGTGTGGTGTTCATAACGGCGATAACAGCCGCGGCGATCTGATCGGGCTCCATGCTTTCCCCGGTATGGTGTCTGCAGGGGAGCAGAAGCGGTGGGTAGATAACAATGGTGTCAGCAATATGGCGCCTGCATGAAAAAAGGCACGAAAGGATTTTTGGCTCCCCACTCCGTTTGCTTTCACGGAGGGAGTGGGGAGTAAGGGTTAGGCTCCTTTCCTTCTAACAGCAGATGGTACAATATGCAGGGAGCAAGGGTTAGGCTCCTTCTCTTCTAGCTGCAGATGGTTCAATAGACTTGATATCCATCGTCATCTCCTGGCCCCCTCAAGGATCGAACTCGCAACCCCAGGTTTAGCAGGCCAACGCTCAGACCACTGAGCTATTCCTCTACCCGTGTTCCGGCAGTAATGAATCTCCCTTAAACAAAACGTAAAAAAGAGAATGACCAGAATCACTCTGGTCATTCCCATTTATGTCCAAGCACCCCCAGCCAGCCACACCATAGGCCAGCCAGGAGCACACATGGGACAATGAATTTCAAGCATACTATACCATCTGCAGCTAGAAGGCAAGGAGCTTCTGCTGTGTAGTCCTGCAACTACCAGCCTCAGGCAGAGTGGCCCCCTCAAGGATTGAACTCACAACCCCGCATTTAGCAAGCCAACGCTCAGACTGTCAAGCTATCCCTCTCCCTGTAGTACAGTGTGACTGAATCCCCACTAGACCTAATGTCCAGGCGTACGCTGGAGCTGTACGGTAATTGTGAGCTGAGCAGGCTCCATGCTTGCCGTAGCAAACCCGGAAACCCCGGAAAAAAGGCGTGAAAAAGATTGCTTTCATGGAGGGAGGGAGGGACAGGGGATGGCTTGACGACATGTACCCAGAACCACCAGCGACAATGTTTTCTGCTTTGGGATCGCAACCCAGAATTCCAATGGGTGGCGGAGACTGCGGGAACTGTGGGATAGCTACCCACAATGCAACGCTCCGAAAGTCGACGCTAGCCCCGATACTGTGGACACAGTCCGTTGACCTGACGGTCTTAATGCTCTTTAGTGGGGACACACACAATCGATTCCATAAATTCGGGTTTTAAAATATCGACTTCTATAATTTCGACCTAATTCTGTAGTGTAGACGTACCCTTAGGCATCTTTGGAAATCCTACTCGGAAAGGATTATACACGACAGCTGAAATTCACCTGAGCTGTGCAGGGCTAATGCAAAGCCCTCTGTACGACTCAGTGTCTACATAGGCTGTGTGCTATGGGTCAAGCTTCAGAGCCACTGCACACACTTCAGCATGTCACACGAAGAGTGTCTAAGTTTCCCCTGAATGTTATAGAATTACTAATTCTTTATGCTTTCCCCTTCTCCTGTCTATAACATTGGTCTGTGTCAGTACTAATATTCAGTGCCAAAAACTCTTTAACACAAAGTGAAGGCTGGTGGTGTCATGCATAGCTGCAGACTCCGTGGGTGCTCTGGGGCTGGAGCACCCATGGGGAAAAATTGGGGGGTGTTCTGCACCCACCAGCAGCGCCCCGCCCCAGTTCACCTCCGCCTCTTCTCCGCCTCCTCCCCTGAGCGTGCTGCTTCACGGTAGCAAGTGCTGGGAGGGAGGGGGAACGCGGCACGCTCAGGGAAGAGGCAGGGCCGGGGTGGGGATTTGGGGAAGGGGTCCAATAGGGGCAGGGAGGGGGCGGAGTTGGGGCGGGGACTTTGGGGAAGGGGTTGGAATGGGGGCTGGGCAGGGGTGGAGTTAGGGCAGGGCTGGGGGGTGTCAAGCACCCACCGGCGCCGGGAAAAGTTGGCGCCTATGGTGTCTTGTGCACTTCCAGAATATCGAGTTCAGCAAAACTGAAGCTTTGGTAAAGCAGGGAATACAAAGTAAAGGTACAAGCCCACACAACCTGAACTCAGCTCCTTTTAAGTGATACTTCAGTACACCCACAATACCCAGACTGACACTCTGCCTGCTCCCTGTACCAAACAGGAGAAACTCACACCAGCCCTACACTCAAACACCTTACCAACTCCACAGAAAGAACACCACATCTGCTAAATTTTATAGCCCCTTCAGCCTCTTTAATAACCCGTTCACCCATATGCACACAATGCCAACTGACATTATATTTTCATTTCCCTTCATTAAATTCACAGACCACACTCATCTCCCACCTAACAGCTGACAATCCCCATGGCAAGAAGACCCCTGTGCCCTCCTGCTGAAATACCCACACCACACTGCACTGACATGAGGCATACTGGATCTCGCCCAAGTACACACACACCTCTTTCCTTTGATCACACACATAAGAACATAAGAATGGCCTTCCTGGTCAGACCAATGGTCCAGCTAGCCCAGTTTTCTGTCTTCTGACAGTGGTCGGTGCCAGAGGCTTCAGAGGGAATGAACAGAACAGGGCAATTTATCAAGTGATCCATCCCGTCGTCCACTTCCAGCTTCTGACAGTCAGAGACTTAGGGACATCCAGACCATGGGGTTGTATCCCTCACCATCTTGGCTAATAGCCATTGATCAGGCCTGCACAACATACAGCCTGCGGGCCACATGTGGCCCGTGCATGCTTACTGTGTGGCCCGCGGGTGGGTTGAGCGGATCGGCATGCCCCGCTCTCCCCCGGCCGGAGGAGCGCCACGGGGAGGGCGGCATGCCCCGCTCTCCCCTGGCCGAAGGAGCGCCGCAGGGAGGGTGGCATGCCCCACTCTCCCCCAGCCGGAGGAGCACCGCAGAGAGGGCGGCACGCCCCGCTCTCCCCCGGCTGGAGGAGCGCCGCAGGGAGGGTGGCCTGCCCCGCTCTCCCCCGGCCGGAGGAGCGCCGCAGGGAGGGCGGCATGCCCTGCCCACGGCCCCGCTCTCCCCCGGCGGGAGGAGTGGGCGGGCAGTGGTGGGGGGGCAGGCAGGGCAAGCAGTGAGCCATCAGGGGTTCTAGGGGTGGGCATGGGGGTTTCTGGTAGGGGAGGGAGGAGGTGAAAGGAGGCGAGTGGTGGGTGGGGGACTGACTAGGAGGGATGCAGCAAGTCAGCGAGGGGCTAGGGGGTGAAGAGGGGTGTGATGGTGGATCCGAGCGGGGAGGGGGCAGGCAGGGGAGGGGCTGAGCGGGGAGGGGGCGGCGCTGGGGGTGTTTCCGTGGGGCCGGAGGGTTTCGGCCCTCAGCTGTTTTCTTTGGGGTAATATGGCCCTCGCCGCTTTACGAGTTGTGCAGGCCTGCCATTGATGGACCTATCTTCCATGAACTTATCTAGTTCTTTTTTGAATCCCGTTATACTTTTGGCCTTCACAACATACCCTGGCAACAGATTTCACAGGTTGACTGGGCACTGTGTGAAGAAGTACTTCCTTTTGCTTGTTGTAAAACTGCTGCTTATTAATTTCATTGGGTGACCTCTGGTTCTTATGTTATGTGAAAAGGTAAATAACGCTTCCTTATTCACTTTCTCCACACCAGTCATGATTTTATAGCTCTCTATCATATCCTCCCTTAGTCTCTTTTCCAAGCTGAACAGTCCCAATGCTTTTATTTTCTCCTTATATGGAAGTTGTTCCATAACCCTAATCATTTTTGTTTGTCCTTCTCTGTACTCTTTCCAATATATCTATTTTTGGGATGGGGCAACCTATCTTATAGAATTGGAAAGACCTTGAAAGGTCATCAAGTCCAGTCCCCTGCCTTTACTAGCAGGACCGAGTATTGTCCCTGACAGATTTTTGCCCGAGATTCCTAAATGGCCCCCTCAAGGATTGAACTCACAACCCTGGATTTAGCAGGCCAATGCTCAAACCACTGAGCTATCCCTCCCTCAGTTGAACCAGAACTGCCCGTCCTATTCAAGGTATACCATGGATTTATATAGTGGCTTTATGATATTTTTTGTTTTATCTATCCCTTTCCTAATGCTTCCTAACATTCAGTTAGCCTTTTTTTTTTACCTGACATTGAACATTGAGCAGATGTATTCAGAGAACTATCCACAATGACTCCAAGATTTCTTTCTTGAGTGATAACAGCTAATTTAGATCCCATCATTTTGTATGTATAGTTGGGATTATGTTTGCCAATGTGCATTACTTTGCAGTTATCAACATTGAACTGCATCTGCCACTTTGTCACCCAGTCACCAACTTTGTGAGATCCCTTTGCAACTCTCTGCAGTCTGCTTTCGACTTTACTATCTTGAGTAATTTTGTATCTGCAAACTTTTCCATCTCACTATTTATCCCTTTTTCCAGATCATTTATGAATATGTTGAACAGTACTGGTCCCAGTACATATTACTGGGGGATCCTGCTATTTACCTCTCTCCACTTTAAAAACTGATAATTTACTCCTACTCTTTGGTTCCTATCTTTTAACCAGTTACTGATCCATGAAAAGACCTTCTCTCTTTTTGTGGATTGGGGGATAGCTCAGTGGTTTGAGCATTGGCTTGCTAAAGCCAAGGTTGTGAGTTCAATCCTTAAGGGGGCCGTTTAAGCATCTGGGGCAAAAATTGGGGATTGGTCCTGCTTTGAGCAGGGGGTTGGACTAGATGATCTCCTAAGGTCCCGTCAAACCCTGATATTCTATGATTCCTTTCCCATGACTGCTTATTTTGCATAAGAGCCTTTGGTGAGGAACCTTGTTAACAGCTTTCTGAAAGTCCAAGTACACTATATCCACTGGATCACCCTTCTCCACATGTTCGCTGACAACCTCAAAGAATTCTAGTAGATTGGTGAGGTATGATTTCCCTTTACAGAAGTCACGTTGACACTTCCCCAACATATCATGTTCTTCTATGTGTCTGATAATTCTGTTCTTTACTATAGTTTCAGCCAAATTGCCTGGTTCTGAAATTAGACTCACAGGCCTGTGATTACCTTCGGAGCTTCTTTAAAAAAATATAATAAAATAATAATAATAAAAAAATCGGCATTACATTAGCTATCTGGTACAGAGACTGATTTAAGTGATAAGTTATATCCCACAGTTAACAGATATGCAATTTCATATTCAAGAACATAAGAACTCCATACTGGGTCAGACCAAAGATCCATCTAGCCCAGTATCCTGTCTTCTGATGGTGGCCATGGCCAAGTGCCCCAGAGGGAATGAACAGAACAGGAAATCATTAAGTGATCCATTAGGCAACCTTAATTGCTTTAAGAAAGGTTTTTGTCAGTGAGTTTAACCCCCTTTCCATAGCCCCTGCTCCCCTCAGTGCAGCTCCAAACCCCTTTCTCCTTACTCACTACTCCTCTGCTCCCTAATTCCCACTCCTCCCCAGCAAGTATTTGCATGTGGCATTTATTTTCTTTTCAAAAATATCTGAGCAACCTCTGAGGATTCTGATGCACTCAGATTACTTTTTCCCAAAATAAAACCTCAGAATAGCAACGGCAACTCTACATAAACTTCAGAGACTTTGAGAAGGTCTTTGACAGTATTCACAGGACCAGCCTATGGCGCATTCTAGGGGCATATGGAATTCTTCTCTGTATAATCAACATCATTAAAAGCTTCTATTCCAACTTTATATGCAGTGTTGATCACAGTGAGCTCAGTTTTGAAGTCAAAACAGGAGTAAATCGGGGGTGTCATGTCTGCAATCTTCTTCAACATTGCCATTGACTGGATAATGCGGTGTACAACAGAAGACATACCAAGAGGCATCAGATAGACACCCTTCTCATCCCTTGAAGACCTGGACTTCACAGATGATCTCGCTCTCCTATCACATAGTCAAAACCATATACAAGAAAAAACAACCCAACTCAACACATTCAGCCAGCAAATCAACCACAATAAGACAGATATCCGGACCATTAATATTGCCTCACCATCACCAGTATGGATAGAAGATCATTTTCTCATCAATGTAGAAACATTCACATACTTGGGCAGCACCATCAGCCAGGATGTGGAACAAGCAAGGATATCCAGAATAGAATCAATAAAGCCAAGAACACCTTCAGGAGCTTGAATACAGTCTGGAAATCATCAAAATACAATGCCAAAATCAAACTCAGAATTTATCAGAGCTGCATACTTCCAACACTACTTTATAGTGCAGAATGCTGGGGAATGACAAAGTATGATGTGTCCAAACTGTCTTCATTCCATATAACCTGCCTCAGAAAAATTCTCTGTATCTTTTGGCCCAGAACAATCTCAAACCAAGACCTATTCACACAGTGCAGCCAAGAAGATATGAGCACCATCATTACCAGGAGGCATTGGAGATGGACTGGCCATGTGCTTCGGATGGAAACTGATTCCATCACCAGAATAGCAATTAGATGGACACCCGAAGGCAAGAGAAAATGAGGTCACCTGAAAACAACATGGCGAAGAGCTGTGGAAGCTGAGCTGAAAAACATGGGGCACAGCTGGGGAACCATTGAAAGACTTGCCAGAAAAGACAGGAATGGAAGAACTTCGTCACTGCCCTAAACGCCAGGGGAGAGGCAGAGGCAGATTAGAGTTTTGTGGGGCCCTGGGCCAGAGTAAGTGGGGCCCCTCCCCACCCCTTCCTCCTGCAGTCTCCCCACTTCCCCCGGAGTTTCTGCTGGGGAAATGGGGTCGGGGCATGCGGGTTTGCCCCAACCCTGCCCTCCCACCCATCACTTTCACCAGTGAGCAGGATTGCAGTGCAGGGGCTTGCCCCGCTCCATCCACCCAGCGCTCCTGCCAGGGAGCAGGGTCAGGGCATGAGGGGTTCCCCTGCTCCCTGGCAGGAGTGCCGGCTGGGTGGAGCGGGGGAAGCCCCCGCACATCAACTGCACTCCCCGGCAGGAGAGCCAGGCGAGTGGGCAGAGCAGGTGAGAGTGCGGGGGCACCCATTTTTCTGGGGCCCCCCAATTGGTCAGGGCCCCTGGGCACGGCCCTGTTGGCCCAGTGGCTAATCTGCCACTTATAATAGATACTAACTAACTAATAGATATCACGGCCAGCCCTAGGCTTTGCAGAGTCTTGTGGCAAATGAGACAGACATAGGTGACCCCAAAGAACTGGGAGACAGAAGACTGAGCAGGATGCAGATATAACTGCTTTGATCTGGGTTTATGATTCAGCCCCATTGCCTAATTTTCTCCTCCTTCCAATTCCATCCCTCCCTCTCTCTATCCGTAAATGGAAATGTCATGGTCTTCTGCATTTAGGACAAGATTGTATCTTGCACAACACCCCAACCCAAGAGAGTAAGGGGGAAATGAAACCTCCTTAGTTTCATGCATGGGCTCCCTGGATCCTTGCTGTGTGCATTGGATTGAGGGAGGCTCAGCTGGCACAATATGCACCACTGTAAACATGGGTGGGAAATGGGCAAAGAGCAGCGGACAGTGGACTGAGCTTTCACTTCATCCTAAAATGCTGCAGTCAGGTACTGGTGGAGACGTCCTCTGTGCTGGAGCCAGAGGTTGGTGCAGGTTACCACCCCCCTGGACAAAAGGGGAATCTTAGTAGCATTTTCTTCCCTGTGCTGCTGGGAGGTGGTGCAGTTACATGCTTCCCATCACGTCTGGCCCAGTATCAAATTGTTTACTGTATTTTTTTTTTTAAAGAAAATCTCTTGCTAATTACATTGTATTTCCTGCTCCTAAATTTACCTTTGATTTTGAAGAGATAAGCACTAAGGCCAAAGGAACCAAACAAAACCACCAGGATCACATACATCGTAACCATCCAGGGATTCACCTTTGGGAAAAAAGGATCTGAAAAACAAAATCCCAGAACGACTCATATTACTTTGTAAGCAGGGACAAAAAACAAATGACTCCATTTCATATGATTCCAACCCCAGTGGGACTAGTCTAAAACAAGGGAGGAAGTATGGCCGCATCAGCACTGCATAAAACACTAGAAACAGCTATTAAAAGTGACTCCAACCAAAAAAGACATCAAATTTGTACATTGGTGTATAAGTGAGTGTGGTTTAATTTGCTGCTTCTTGTCCAATGAGAGGCAACACTCTCCAGTCCTTCCGGTAGTGGGATGGGACTTGTGAGACCTGAGTTCTGGTCCCAGATTTGCTGGTGACCTGCTGTGTGACCTTGGACAAGTCCTTTCCCCTCTCTGTGGCTCCATTTCCTCTCCAGTCTTTTTGGGGTCTTGATTATTTAGATGCTTGTTCTTTGTAGCAGGAACCAACTGTCACTATGTATTTTTTTGCGTGCAGTGCTCAGCAAAGCAGGACTACTATCTCACATGAGGAATCTAATGTAATACTGCCACTAGCAATAGTAATGACAGGGTCGGTGCAAGTATATTTTGCACCCTAGGTGAAAATTCCACCTTGCACCCCCACCCCCCGCACATCAGTTCATTGAGGGGCAAATCCCAATGAGCATTTGTAGACCCCAGGGGCCAGCTGTGCCCAGGCGCTGCTCCCCAGACCACATTCCCCCCTCTCCGCCCCCATCCACTCCCTCCCACTTCCCACCCCCTGACTGCCCCCCTCAGAACCTCCAACCCTCCCCCTGCTCCTTGTCCCTTGACTGCCCCCTCCTGAGACCCCCCACCCTAACTGCCCCCCTAGAACCCTACCCCCTACCTATCCCTTGATTGCCCCAACCTTCTCCACACCCCTGCCCCCTGACAGCCCCCCCCAAACTCCCGACCCATCCAACCCCTCCTGCTCCCTGCCCCTGACTGCCCCGCCCCCTCTCCACACCCCCGCCCCCTGACAGCCCCACCCCCCGAACTCCTGACCCTTCCAACCCCTCCTGCTCCCTGCCCCTGACTGCCCCGCCCCCTCTCCACACCCCCGCCCCCTGACAGCCCCACCCCCCGAACTCCTGACCCTTCCAACCCTCCCCCTGCTCCCTGACTGACCCCCGGGACTCCCCTTACCAGGCCCAGGCCGCTGGAGCTACTGTCTCCACGCTGCTGGCTGCTGTGTGCACAGCCCCTCCCCCGCAGAGTGCTGAGACACTTCGTCCAGGAGCCGCAGAACCCGAGTACGGTGAGGGGGAAGCGGGGGGGCGCCTGCCCGGGCTGCGGCCCGGCGCCCCCCCCCCCACGGGCTCCTGCAGCAGATGCATGCAGGCGGTGGCCCCCGTGCACCCCCGGCTCCCCCCTTGCTGCGCTTGAGCTCTGCGGCTCCTGGGAGCGTGAGCCGCCGCCGCTGCCCCTCCCGGGGAGCCACAGAGCCCGAGCGTGATGAGGGGAGAACCAGGGGGCACACGGGGGCTGGCGCCTGCATCTGCTGCAGAAGCCCCCAGGGGGCGGGGGGGGCGCCGGGCCGCCGCCCGGGCAGGCACCCCACCCCCCCCGACTTACCCCTCACTGTGCTCGGGTTCTGCGGCTCCGGGACGGAGTGTGAGCTGCTGCTGCCTCATCTGCTGCAGGAACAGGGGGGTGGGGGCTGCCGGACAGCAGCCTGGGCAGGAGGGGCAGGGGGTGCGGCTGCTCCCTGCTAGTGGCGCTGCCGCCTTTGCAGGGCTGCTGTCCCCCCTGCACCGCGCCGGGTCCTCCATGGCTGGGCCCCCCCGCCCAGCTGATGCTTTTTGGCGCCCCCAACCACTAGGCACCCTAGGCGACAGCCTAGTTCGCCTAGTGGTTGCACCGGCCCTGAGTAATGACCATGGATCAGAATGTTGAAGGGTCAAAGTCGTTGATCGGAGTGGTGTTTTACCAGGGGAGAACAAGGCTTTCAGTGTTAAAGAACACTCAGAAATTGCCAGGTTGTCTGAAAAAATTGCCTGTCCACTATTTCCCCGAAATCTTTCAATGAATCATAATCACAATTCATCCAAACTACTGTGCAGGAAGCTATTCATTATTTGTGATCCTCTTGTTTAAATCTCAGGTCTAAATCTCACCACTTCTTCCCATACAAAATCTCCAAGGTCTGACCTTTTCTCTCTGCCCATGCTGCCAAATTCTGGTCTAAGCCTTGATCACCCCACATCTTCACTACTGTAATCTCTTCCTCCCCGGCCTCAGTGCTCCCCCTTCCAATCAAATCAATGCAAAATACCACTGTTAAGATCTCATCACACAGACTATATTATCAGCCTGTTTAAATCCCTCCATTGGCTCTCCTCTTCCAATGCATCAGACTCAAACTTCCTGTACTCACTTACAAAGCTCTCCAATTTAGCCCAATCCAGTATACCATCACAAGGTCAATTTCCAGTTTCACTTCCAGTGATGCCAACCTCAATCCCCCAGCTCTCTACTTCTTCAGCAAGGTATTCTGTGCTTTCACACATATCACTCCTTATTGTTGAGATGAGTTCCTGTCTGCTTCCTGTAAAACTTGCCCATACCGGTATTGCCCTGGCCTCTTCTTTTGTCATTCAGTGTTGCACGCATTCTAAAGCAATATGCATTTCCTCACCTTTTGGGGGCGAAGCCAGACTTTGAGGCACCTGCTCCCCTACTTGGTGTTAACTTTGCTTGTGCCAATCAGAAACGAATACAAACAGGTTTTGGGCCCCGTCCCCTATGACACTTCTATGATGTCATAGTTGGTACTTTATGGGCCTGCCTGCCATGTGCAGGCAGGAAGAGGAGAAAGAAAAACGAATCCTGTGTATCCTGTGTACACCCATAACCGAGCCTGATCACCTCGAAGCCTCTCTCCCAGCTCACGTGTTTCAAACAGAGTTTCTACGTTTGCCGGTGGTTATGCGTTGGTTTGTATTTCTGAGTATCAGTTATTACTAAATGCTGCATCTTTGTTTATAAATATTGTTAGTAGATATTTTAGTCATTGTGTGTTTTAAGTTTCATTAACTCTATTAGCTAATCTAACGCTGCTCCCTTACCCCTTGTAATTATCCCCAATAAAACTTTAAATTGATTAATTTTAGTTGTGTGTATGTGTGTGCGTGTCTGCAGTTTGCATCGTGACCCATACTCTTCTTGCATCTCTTACCAATATAGTCTATTGCCACGTGCAGCCTAGTAAATAACAGGCCTGCATTTTCTTTCGCCCCTGCGTGCCCGTGGCAATCCACATGGCATCACGAACAGGATGCAAGGGAGTTGGGCCATGCCCGTGGCACGCTGCAGACCGCGCAGATGATGAAACTGAACAGTTCCAACATTTGCAGTTTCACCTTTTTACTAGCCAAAATTCGACTGATCCAAAAATAGAATGGATCTGTTCCCTTGGCTCAGGTAAAACTCTAAAAGGCTATACTGTACCATTAACCCTGGCAGATACGGGATGCCTCCTTCGGTGCCACCCAAGCTTTAGGTGTCAGCCAGCCGATTGTTCCCTACGGCCTCAGTGCACGGAGACTGTGGAGAACCTCGGTGCTGCAGATCCCTCTCAGCTTTGGAGAGAGTGTAGCCGCATTGTTAGAAAATCCGGAGGTACCGTTTCCAAATTGATTCCCCCACCTCGGGTAATACCTGCTGATCCGGCACACAAATTATTATGCCAGATGATAAAAGAATTAGATTTAATTAAGAAAACCAAAAAATTGCGACCCGATGAATATAAATCTGAGGATGTTCCCACCGTCCTGTTTAGCATGATATGCAAGGCCCTCGATCTGTGCTCTGTCCTCCACGGGGGCACAATGTTTGCAGCTAAACAGGCAGCCCCAGGCTCTCCTAAAGATGATAATGAGGAGAAGACAGAAAAGGTAGAGCCCATCACTATCTCCCCCTCCCCAAGTCCCTCTCAGAAAATTTTGCCACCCCCATATGAAGCTCCTAAAACTTCTCTGCCAACAGCCCCAAAATTTACTGAATCTGAAACAGTAGCAGAAGCTTTGCCTATTGTGATAACTAAAACTAAAATAGATGCACAAACAGGCAACACCACACAGGTTACTGAACTGCGAACACGTACTAAGGCCGAACTTAAAGAGTTTTTAAAGGAAACACAACGAAAAGCCGATGAGGCACCTATGGTTTGGATCGGGCAGCTAGTCTTAGAACACGGAGCAGAACTGGTGGACCGTGAGGAGGCTGGCATCTTAGCCAAAATGGCCAATTGGGCACGAGGCTTCCCGGGTCATGCTTTATTAAATAATCTCATTTGGCCACTTACCACCCCGGCAGCTGCCATTTTTGCAATGCAAGGCAGTTTTAAAGGATTGTATATCCCCCCCGGGAGCCTTAGTTACTCCACACGATTTAATATGGGCAATCGCAGGAGCTTCCATAGCCCTGTGGGATCCACTACAAAACCCACTTAATTTAACTGTTCAACAGCAATTGGTGGCCACACCCTTTATACATGTTACTGATCCCACCCAAATTCCTGTCTCAGCAGAGGCAGTTGACTTAGCATTAGAACACTTATGAGTGGGGAAAGCTCTAGTCAAAATCCATAAAGCCTCTTGTCTTCCTTCCAGCCTCTCCTCAAAACTCATCTCTGCAATGATGCAACCTGATAATGGCTAGGCAGGTGGTGAGCTGTGATCATTACTATTTGCAGGCAAAGATTTAAGAAATGATTGATGGTGGTGAAATCTTGGTCCCACTGAACTCTAAGAGTTTTGACTTTAATGGGACAAAGATTTCCATGGGGGTTGAGCCTCGCAAATGAGTTAAGTGTTGTCCCCCATCCCCAAATGGTCGATAGGATATCTAACCATTGGCGTGCGCACGGGGTGTGCCCAGGCACACCCTAATGCAGGGCAGAGCTCTGGGGAGGCAGGGCTGTGTGCTCCTGCGGGACAGCGTGTCTGGCTCCGCGCTGAGCCAAATGCTGCTAGGAACTGAGGGCCGGGGGGTTGAATAAGGGGCAGAGGCAGTCAGGGGACAGGGAGCAGGGTGAAAGGTGCCCTCTCACCTCGGGGGCAGCTCCCCCCACCGCGGCATCCTTGCGTGCTGCAGAGAGTCTCAGCAGAGGCAGGGAAGCTAGAAAATCTGCCTCCGTCCCCGCTCCCAGGGCTGACCCGGTTCCCAGCCGAACCTGGCCAACGGGAGCTGGGGGTGGTGGCTGTGCCAGAGCTGCCTGACTGTGCCTCCCCAGCAGGGAGGTGGAGGGAGCTGCAGGCAGAGAGAGAGAGAAGCAGGAGACAGGAGACTGTCACTGTCAGACACAGATGGGGGAGGGGCATTGTGGGGTCAGACAAACAGACAGGAGCTGAGGGCAGGAGAAAGGAGCAGCAATGGGCACCCCGGGGCTGGCATAAAAAAAACACAGTACAGAGGGGGCTTCCTGGGTGGGGGGTGTAGCTTCTCCTCACCTCCCTCGCCGGCTTATGATGAAAATGGCTCAGTAGGCTGTGACCCTTGCCTCTAGAGAGAGAAGGGCTACAAGGAGGGTCACAGTGAGTTTCTGAGGCTAGCACAAATCCGCCAGGAAACGCAGGATCCACGGAGACAAGGACAAAGCTTTGTCACAGTGTATTGCCTCATTGAGGTGAAAGGAAGAGTGTATCATAGGCAGGAACGTCGGGTGTGTGTGGAGTGTGACCTTATCACGGAAGAGTGCGGTATACGGAGATTCTGCCATGAGTGCTCCCATTTCTCCTACTCATCTGGCAGACGTGATTGCTGTCAGGAAGGCGGTCTTCATGGATAGATGGAGAAGGGAGCAATTAGCCATTGGCTCAAAGGGGTTATCCATAAGGGCTTTGAGGACTAGGTGGAGGTCCCAGGGCACAGCAGGCGGTTTTACGTCTGGATATAATGTTTGGATGCCTTTCAGAAACCCTTTGGTTACTGGATGGGCAAAGACCGTAGTGTTGTCGATCTTATGGTGAAATGTGGTGATTGCCACGAGGTGGACCTTGAGGAAACTCGCGGAGAGACCTGATGTTTTAAGGTAATCCAGTATCAGTGGGAGTGGAGCGGGAACTGGGGAGGTCTGTTTGGCCGTACACCAAGATGTGAACTTCTTCCATTTATGTAGGTAAGTAGTGCGCGTGGTGTGTGTCCTGCTATGTAGTAGGACTGTCCACACTTTTTCAGAACATGCTAACTCCTTATTAGAGAACCATTGATTAGCCAGGCCCTCAGGTGGAGTCGCTGTACGTCGGGGTGAAATAGCTGGCCCCTGCGTTGTGATAGGAGATTGCTGAGGGGGCGGGAAGGGGAATTGGTGGCGTGACCGACATCCACATGAGGAAGGGATACCATGGTTGTCTGGGCCACGATGGGGCTATTAGAATGATGTTGGATCTGTCCGTTCTTATCTTCTGTATTATTCTGTTCAACAGAGTGTACTCTTCCTTGGTGAGTCCTGCGCTTATTGGCGGATTTTGCTTGCCTCAGAGATCTTCCCCTCTGGTAGAACCCACAGTCAAACTCCTCCTGTATCTGATCAGGAGTTGGGAGGTTTGGAGGGAACCCAGGCCCGCCCTCTACTCAGGGTTCCAGTCCAGGGCCCTGTGGATTGCAGCTGTCTATAGAGTTTCCTGTAACAGCTGCGTGACAGCTACAATTCCCTGGGCTACTTCCCCATGGCCTCCTCCCAACACCTTCTTTATGCTCACTGCAGGACCTTCCTCCTGATGGTCTGCTGACGCTTGTACTCCTCAGTCCTCCAACTCTTCTCACTCTCCACTCCTTGTGTGCCTCTTGCTCCCAGCTCCTTTCATGCACGCCACAAACTGAAGTGAGGTCCTTTTTAAACTCAGGTGCCCTGATTAGCCAGCCTGTCCTAATTGATTCTGGCAGTTTCTTCTTAATTGGCTCCAGCTGTCTTAATTAATTCCAGCAGGTTCCTGATTGCTCTAGTGCAGCCCCTGCTCTGGTTACTCAGAGAACAGAAAACTATTTATCCAGTGGCCAGTATATTTGCCTTCTACCAGACTTCTGTACCCCACTCGTCTGGGTCTGTCACAAGAGGTATTGGTGAAAACACATACATGAGAGTATCGGTCCATGGGAGCATGAAGACGTCTCCTTGAGAGTGTTTCCCCAGGCCAGCTCTGGAGCAGAATATCGGGCATTTTTTGTTTATTGCCGTGGCAAATAGATCTAGTTGGTGATAACCCCTGGTCTGGAAAACGGTGGATAGAATGGCGTTTTTGAGTTCCCACTCAACGGGGAAGAATCAACTGAGCTCGTCTGCGGTGGTGTTCTGAGAAATGGGCAGGTATGAGGAGGAGATATGGATATTGTGTTGAAGGCACCAATTCCATAGTTTTACTGCCTCTGTGCAGAGGGAGTGGGACCGGGCTCTTCCATCTAGTCACATAGAACATGCATGCAGTGTTTTGTGTCATGATCCAAATTCTGCGGTTCTGGATAATGGGAAGGAAATGGAGGCAGGCATTGCGTATGGCTCGGAGCTCTAGTAGATTTATATGAAGCTTGGTTTCCATAGAGGATCAGAGGCCCTGAGTGGTTAGGTGACCCATGTGCACTCCCCATCCTGTGAGGGATGCATCTATAGTGATGGTCAGTGAAGGGGGCTCTTGTCAGAAGGGAATCCCGGCACAGATGTTGACAGGAGAGGTCCACCAGGGGAGCGAGTCCTTGACTTTCTGAGGCATAGTTAGCAATTTGTTTAATTTGTGGATATTTGGTTTGTATACCATGGCTAGCCACCCCTGAAGGCATCGCATGTACAGGACGGCATTTGGGACCATGAATGTGGAAGCGGCCATGTGCCCTAACAGCTGCAGGGAATCTCGGACTGTAACCCACAGGGTGGCACGTATCTGGGTAATTAGGGTACCCATTGTGTGGAATCTGTCCTGGGGAAGAGAGGCAAGACCCGTGGCGGAGTCGAGGTGTGCCCCGATGAAGTCAATTTTTTGGGTAGGTCGTAAGGTAGATTTGCTTCTGTTTATTTGCAGACCCAGGGTGTGGAAGCGGTGCACAGTTGCAGAAGTCCCTCGGATCGCCTCCAAGTGAGTGGGGGACTTGAGGAGACAATCGTCCAGGTAAGGAAAAATGAGGAACCCTTTCTTTCTGAGATGTGCTATTATGACTGCTTGCACTTTTGAGAAGACACGTAGGGCAGTGGAAAGGCCAAAGGGTAGGATCCTGTATTGGTAGTGTTCCATTCCCACAGCAAATCTGAGAAAACATTGATGGGCAGGGCGGATAGTGACATGGAAATATGCGTCTTGGAGGTCGAGGGTTGAAAACCAATCTCCCTGCTCCAGCATCAGAATTATCGTTGGTAGAGTAACCATCTGGAATTTGTTTCTTGACTAACTTATTTAGACGTCGAAGGTCGAGGATAGGGTGCCATTCGCCGTTTTTCTTTTCTGTCAAGAAGCAGTGGGAGTAAAACCCTTTCCATCTGTGTTGAGCTGGTACCCGCTCTATCACTCCTAGTTGTATGAGGTGTTGTACCTCTTGACGGAACAACTGTTCGTGAGAGGGGTCCCTGAAAAGGGATGGGGTGGGAGGGGGGTACAGAGAGGAAGGAGATGGCATAACCTGATCTGATAATTTCCAGGACCCATCTGAGGACCCAGAGGCCCTCAGAGTGGCCTCTGAGGTAGGAGGAAGCTGGCCGTTTCTTTGTTTTACCTTTCTCCATTGAGCATTTTAAAGAGCTTTGCTGGCCAGGGTCAGACGCGGGTCTGAGGGAGTTTTCTAAGAGGAGCAGTTTCAGTCTTAGCTCCCTGTCCTTGCAGGTTCACGCTTTAAGCGTATTACAGTGGTCGCATTTTGGGGGTACATGAGACTCCCCCAAACAGCGTACACACTGTGAATTACCGTCTGAGATAGGGATGGCCTTGCAGGAGGCACATCTCTTGAAGCTGGGGGAGCCGGGCATGTTCGTAGCCGAGATTTTTTTTTTTAAATAAGTCTAAAAACTAAACTATTTTTCTTAAATAGTAACTCTATGATTAAACTATCTAAATTAAACTGAGAAACAGAACTATCTATGAGTAAATCTGAGAGGACTGCTGAACTCCGTCTCTAGCCAGGGATGATAGAGAAGGAACTGGGGACTCCAGGCCGTCCATGCACTATTCAAACACTGACAGCTCGTGGATGGCCTGTAGGGGTACTACTGTAGAAATCGCCGATCAAAGGTGCTGGGATGCACCTTGACCTGAAGTGGAGCACTCACAGGACCATCTCTCGAAGAAGAAGTGCAGTTTTGCCAGTGTAGCTGTGTTCATACTAGAAGTGTTTTGCTGGTGGAGCTCTATGGGAATAATCTTCCTAGTGCAGACAAAGCCTAAACCATTTATGTGCACAAGTCCTATTGACATTCAAGGTGCTTTTGCGGGGCGGGAAGGGGGGAAATTACACCATTAGCTAATTGGATTTCTAGTTGTGTGTGTGTGTTTGTTTGTTTGAAATACACATTGTGGCCTTCATTGCTACGGATTCATTTTAACATAGCTAATCAGTGGGTTGTTGTTGTAGTAGAAAGAGAGAGCTTGAAGCATTGGCCTGGTGCAAAGCCTGGGGCGTGAACCAAAGTCAGCAAAAATTATGCTATGAGCAAGAGTCAGGCCCTGTCAAAAGCAGATGCTTGCCTGCAAGTCAGTGTCTGGTACATGAAATCAACACCAATATTGCTAGCATTGCTAAAGTACACAATGTGTAAACACATTCCAGCCGGCCAGCACAAGAACACCCCAACCCAGCACATGATAAAATGGCTTGACAAAAGTGCTGAATAGTGATATTTTGTCTGAAAAATCAGGAGAAAAGTACAAGGGGAGGTAACAAATGTGTCATGAAACACGTAAGGTGGTACATAAGTTGTTTATCCCAGATTGTTTGTCTCAGTCTATAAATGTTGGGATACCTCGCCTTAACCCTTCGTCCAGCCTAGGGGGCAGTGGAAAAGTCCTGCCACTGACTGAGCTGGTCCATTTTCACAGGCATACATGTGTTAGTGTACCTGTAACCATTGAGCCGGGGCACATGCTCTGTCAGCAATAAACCTGACCAAGTGCCTTTGCTACTAAATGGGTCTGTGGTTATTGGATAGTTTGATTGGAGCCTGCTGTACAGGTTATCTGGCCAGTGCAGCACGGAGAGAAAACACACACATGCAGCCAAACATCTGACAACGCTGCCCTGACCACTGATCTGGTAAGCAAGCAAGCTGTCCTCTGTAGGAATCACGATCTAACATGACAGAAAGCTACATGTTAGAGAATCCCCTTAACCCCACCCTGAAAATCCCCACAGAGTTTGATAAGGTAAGGACATACTGGGTTGCTAGCAAAAGAGGTCCATATGAATTTAAAAAATATAGTGGGGAAGAAATCTGGAATGGAATCTGTAAGGCTAGGGCAGAGACTGTAGCCTTGAAAAATAAGACTAAAAAAATGTAGAATATTGCAAACTATGACCATGGCTGTTAAATGCTTAAGACAACACACCACAAAATTGGTGGAACAAGTAACAGAAACAAAGGAAGAGTTAAAAGAAGCAAGAGAAGTAACAGAGCCCTGGAATGCTCCTGCTCTCATAACAGGGCAGCAAGCAGTTCAGAGACAGCAAGCACAGGAACAAAATAAAACATTGGAGACAGCTGTAAAGAATCTGCAAAAAAGAGAAGTGCCCTTCCCATTGTGATGTTCTGTACCTCGGGGGAACACCCAGCACCCCCATGTTCATCCTTATAATATGATTGTGTGGTATCTAATGCAAAGTTTGTCTAGTTGGGTGTCTTCGGAAGGCTCATTGTGTACTGAGCATTTTTGTTATAGTAATCGTTGTTATAGTAATGTTACAGGTTGTAATTTAATGTATGAGGCTGAAAATATGTCCTCATGGCTTAAGGCAAACCCAGGCAAAAACTCTCCAGAAGCAGAGGGGCAGTTCACACCTCATCAGGGCACGTATGGGACAAACCCAGCCCAGCCTCACAGGAACAAAGGACACTGGCCTAGGCAACAACAAAGGATCTGTTGGACTCTTGAGTGAGTCACCCCCCTTCCTTTAGTCAGTTTGGGACTGCAATGAGGTAATGCTCACCTGACTCTGAATGGGGGTGTGGTCGGGGGGGAGGGTAAAACCAAGAGGGAAGAAAGGACATGATAAAAGGAAGAGATGTTTGCCATGCTCTTCCTCTCTTTTCCACCTACAGCTACAGACACCACACCAAGCGACTGAAACGCTGATCAAAGGGGAAAGCCTGGCTGAAGGGCAACTAGCCAGCCTGTGGTGAGAAGCATCTAAGTTTGTAAGGGCACTGAAAGTGTTAAGATCAGCTTAGAATGCATTTTGCTTTTATTTCATTTGACCAAAAGCGACTAGTTATGCTTTGACTTATAATCACTTAAAATCTATCTTTGTAGTTAATAAATCTGTTTGTTTATTCTACCTGAAACAGTGCATTTGGTTTAAAGTGTGTCAGAGACTCCCCTTGGGATAACAAGCCTGGTGCATATCAATGTCTTTGTTAAATTGACGAACTCATATAAGCCTACAGCGTCCAGTGGGCATAACTGGACACTGCAAGATGGAGGTTCCTAGGGTTGTGTCTGGGAATGGAGATATTGGCTAGTGTCATTTGGTTGCACAATCCAAGGAGCAGCTTACATGCCAGAGGCTGTGCGTGAACAGCCCAGGAGTGGGGGTTCTCCCAGCAGAGCAGGGTAAGGCTGGCTCCCAGAGTCAAGGATTGGAGTGACCTAGCAGATCACTGGTCCAGAAAACACCAGAGGGGAACGTCACACCCATGTTTTAAATATTGGTAGTCAACAGTGGACTTCAGGTAACTACCCTGTGCCTGAAGAATGGGGACAGAAATAGAAAAAGGTGGCCCTAGCAAAATTATAAAATTAAACTGGGGCCAGTACAGTGCAACCACCACCGTACAATAAAAGCCAGGTTCCGGTAAAAATTAAATCGGGACCTAAACTGGTGCCCGTCAGAACAGAAGAATTAATGCAGAGGGGGGAAAAATAGCAGACAATACTATCACAGGATTGGTAAATCAGATAAAGGAAAAAAATGGAACAGTTCACAGAGCACATTAGGAGACAGAAGCTGTGACTCGATCACAGGGGAGTGAATAAAAAAGGATTTCAAAGTGAAAAACTGAGATTAGAATTGGTGCATTAACACATGGAATTGCCCCAAAACAGTTAACTGCAGCAAAAAAGGGCACTCCTGTAATCCATTTGGCATGCAAATAAAAGCCACACACATTGGGGGAACAAATGCAGGTTTTGCAAGAACAAGTAATGACCCACAGTCTCCTCTCAGAGCTAGGATAAAAACCAGGGATGTGGGTTCCCAATTGCTTTAATCCATGGAGCCACACTCCTCACTCAGAGCTAAAAATATAACCTTATTTCTCAAATATTTTTACATACCATTTAAGTTTTCCTTTATATCCTTTCTCGGTTTGCTAAAATTACTGCTGCTGCCTTAACTTTAAGATACCTTGATAGAGTTAATCTCTCTTGGCTCAGGTCTCCCTACCTTCCTAGTTTGCTCTTCCCTCTCCTTTTCCCCCCGCTTCGCCTTATTTCTGCTCTCTCTTTGTTTTAGAAGTTATAGTTTTTACAGAAACCTCCAAAAGATAAAGTAATTGAAAAGAGAACAGAACAAAGAAAGAGAAAATAAGGTAAAAAACTTTACTTTGAATAATTCCAGTAAATTAATTGTTGTAACCATTCAGGAATGCAACAACTGGAAGTACTCCTAACTTTCTTGAAGATACGGTGGCCTAGCAACAGAAATGCAGGCTCTGGTTCTAATCCTAACCACTGACTAATATTTGAAACATGGGTTTTCCTTATTTCCATATAGCAGGGTTTTAAAATAAAGTTAATATCAAGAATTGAAAATGCCATAAGTTACTAAATTAATACAACACATTTAGCAAATGTAATATGAATTTTTGTCAATTTGTATTAAGTTTTAAATAACAAGGTAATAACTTGCTTATTAACCCTTTTGTTTATCTCTGTTTTTTTTTAAATGCATTGCTTTAATAACTAAGTTGTTTATGCCTTATTTTGTACAATTATAAATAGAATTCTGGTGCCATTTGTTTTTAATTGTAAGGCTGTCCTGTGTTGTCTGTTGTGTGTGTCAGAGAACACACATGTAACCAACATCTGACCACAGCTGTCTTTTTTTAATGTTGCTGAAAAAACAACAACAGTTTGTGGGGTTTTGATGGCTACTGACCTGATATATAAAATAATGTTGATTCCTTTTCTTGGCTAAGGTGGGTGTTCCTGACCAAACAAGACAAGTTCTGATTTGAATTTTCTGTTATGATGATAGAAGTTTGTGTTTCATACAGGCCACTGGCTTCTCGGGAATTTGTTTGAGAGGATGAAGGTAAGGGCTGTCCCTTGAGATCTCTCCACAGCACCTCCGGCTGTGGGTACCATCTGGCCGATCGGCACACCACTCGGATCCCTCCATCCTGGTAACCCTCAACAGAGATGTGAGGAGCAGAGCCTGAAGCTAGAGACAAATGAATAAATCCATGTTGATTTATGCACATATTCAGCCTAAAGGATAAGAATGTAAACTTCCCATTTATTCCCAGTGCTCATGGACTCAGGAAACTATATGAACAAGAAACTGTAATTATTTCATAGAGGGGAAGGGGAAGCTTTTCTCCTCAGTATCGCTTTATCTCAGGATCTACACAGAGCACGGCATGGCATTTCTGGATTATATGAACCCCTTTAATTGATAATTTAGCTTAGCACTAAAAGAAACTGAGAAAAATAAACCTTGTATTTCAAATGTCTTCAGTTGAAATATCTCCTATTTGATTGTATTAAATATACTGTACTTAGCCCTACAAATACATTATCAGAGCAGAAGGGGAGAAGTATCTGGACATCTCCTTGAGCGTAACCATCTTGAACTGCCTCTTGACTGGTGAAAAAACAGCCTTTTACAGGATGAAAGCTTCCTCAAAGTTTTATGTAGCCTTCTCCAGAATAAAATAAATCTCCACAAGGTGACACCAGAGTGTCCCAGGGCCAGCAGATCATTAGGTACTCTTTTTCAAATGTGGGGTATCTAGTGCCCATAGGTTAGGAATGGGCATTCTTGACTGGCATGGATGTGGCTAGTTTGTATAATTAATTCCAGTTAATGTGAAGACTGTGCAGGTCTGTTCCACTATCAAGGATGTTATTTATGGTTGGAAGGGTATTTTCATATAATGACAATTACCTCTGGAAACTAAAATTCAGTCCTGGGCATTAGATTTAACTATGTGAATACAGGAAATCAGATGTGATATCTCTGTTTTATTCTTTTCATCCCACACCCTGAAAGTGGCAAAATATTAGATGACTATTGAAAAAGACGGCGTAATAATTCAGGAGCCCCTTCTCCAATTTACTTCACTTTTGATACAATAAATATTCTACCTCAGCAACAGACCATGGGTAAAATGTTCAAAGTCACCTAACTGAATTAGGAATTTAAGTGATCACATAACCAGGTGTCTTTGGAAGCCACCATGCTACTGCAATGATTTTGGTAGAGGAAGAGGAGGAGGAAGCAATTTAGCCTCTAACTGTGGAAAAAACTTTTCTTGGAGCAACTTCACTTGACTGAGCACTGTGTTGTGTGCTCAGGAAGCCAGCACTGACTAGTAGGAAAGGCTAGTGATGTGGTCCTGGAATGACCAGCAATGGAGACAGAATGTCTAGCTGACAAAGGGCACTTTCCTACAGATCTGTGTAGAGCTCACCTTGGTGCTGCAGCAGCATCACACCAACATGAGAGCTCCCCTCAGTGTGGAGAAGCACGTGACCATCTCTGATTGCTACCAGTCAGTAATTCGACAATTTGGTGTTGGTAGATCAGCCGTCAGGGCTGTTGTCATGGACACATGCACTACTATAAAGATGGTGCTGATGGCAGAGGTCATAAAGCTTGGTCATGCATAGGGGGTTATAGATGGATTTGCATGGCTTTTAAAGTGGATTATCCAGTTTTCACTAACTGGACAGGTATTTCGGAAGAAGATTAGCTTCATGTGGATGAGGGCCATGTTTATTAAAAAATGCTGCAGTTACTGAAAAATAAACCCCATGGTCAACAAGCCCTTCAAATCACTCAGAGCCATCCTTGAAGGAAATACAGATACAGGCTACTGACCTGCCACCTTTAGTTCCAATAGGGCTTCTTCATAAAAGATATCATCTTGAACAAAACAGCTGTACTGTCCTTCATCAGAAAGTCTGATACTGAAAATTCTCAAGGCAACACTCCCATTGGTTAGACCATCTTTCAAGAGCTCTGTCCTCCCCTGATATTCTGGCATCTGCTGCCCATACTGGTCCTTTCCATTACTATAGTGATGAACAAATGGGGACAGCTGGGACCGGAACCATGTCACCTCCATGTTCTCAGCGCTCATCCTGGGGGACAGGTGACAGGGTAACACTATCTCCTCATCCACAATGGCTGTGACAGGCCGGTCAGGTCCAATCACTTTAAACTGAGCTGAGAAATGTACCAGGAGATAAAGAAAATAAACTCAGAGAGAAGATCCTATACATGTAATCAGTCTCACACACAAGCCAGGTCCTGTTTTATATATTTTATATTTCATATTTCGGAGAGCTATTTCATAGGTTCAAAGACCAGAAGGGACCATTGTGATCATCTGGTCTGACTTCCTGTGTAACACAGGCTGCAGAAATTCCCTATAGCAAAGAGCTAGTCTTCCCTGACTGGGAATCGAATGCAGGCTATGGCAGTGACAGCACCAAATGCTGAGCACCATAGGCACCGACTTCCTGTGGCGCCGGTGGGGGCTGATGCCGGGCCCCACCCCCGACACCGGGTGACGTTGCGGGGCCCCACCCCCGAGTGACGTGGCAGGGCCCCGCCTCCGACGCCAGGCCCCACCCCTGACGCCAGGTGACGTTGCGGGGCCCCGCCCCCGACGCCGGGTGATGTGGTGGGGCCCCGCCCCCGACGCCAATGCAATGTCGCTCAGCGTCGGGGGCGGGGCCCCGCAACATCTCCCGGTGCTGAGGTAAGATCCCGGGACTGGCGGGGAGCTGTGCGCGGGCCCTGGGAATGGCGGGGAGCTGCCGGTGGGTGCTCTGCACCCACCAATTTTTCCCCATGGGTGCTCCAGCCCCGGAGCACCCACGGAGTCGGCGCCTATGCTGAGCACTACAACACCAGGGTGAAGGGCTATGTGAATGAACACTCTGTGTCCTGAAGTGTGTATGTGTGTATGTTCTCGGTGCTCATCCTGCGGCGCAGGGTAATAAAATGTGATCATTGACAATGGCAGAGGCAGCATGATCAGGTCTAATCATCATACGCTGTGTTGTGAAATATACCAGGACACACAAGACATTTTTTTTCTGCCCCCTCAATCGTGCCACCCTAGCAGTAGCGTGGTGTGCACAGAGGGTAGGATTAGGCCTGGTAAACTAGGGTAAGAAACTGGAGGAAATTTTAGGGTGCTGGGGACCTGATCTAATCCAACTGAAGTGAATGGAAAGACTTTTAGTGGGATTTGAATCAGCTCCTCAGGGCTCCGCCAGTTTCTGTGCTTAGATTCACAGTGTAGGAATCCCTTTATTGCCTGAAGACTAGTTGGCAGCTCTTGCAGACTGTCACCTCCTGTTTGTTAATCTGTAATCTTCAAACAGGATTCTGCGCCCCTGAGCTCTGGGATCTGCTCTGGCTCCCAGTATATTTCTGGTGCAATTCAAGGTGTTTGGTTTTTGACATGTGAAGCACTAAGGGCTGGTCCACACTAACCCCCCGGTTCGAACTAAGATACGCAACTTCAGCTACGTGAATAACATAGCTGAAGTCGAAGTATCCTAGTTTGAACTAAACAGCACTTACCGCGGGTCCACACGTGGCAGGCAGGCTCCCCCGTCGACTCCGCTTACTCCTTGCGCGGAGCAGGAGTACCGGTGTTGACGGCGATCACTTCCGGGATAGATTTATTGCATCTCGTCTAGACGCGATAAATCGATCCCAGAAGATCGATTACTACCCGCCAAATCAGGCGGGTAGTATAGACGTACCCTAAGTGGCTTGGAACAGGCTACCACCTCTCTCCTCATGTGATACGACAGTGGCGGAGAGCACTGGGATGCTCAGTCTAACAGTCCCAGTGGTTCATAGGTGCCGACTTTCGCCGGCGCCAGTGGGTGCTCGCACCCCAGCCCCCTCCAACTCCACTCCCGGCCCCGCCCCTTCCCCAAATCCCCACCCCTGCCTCCTCCCCTGGAGAAAAATTGGTGGGTGCTGAGCACCCACCGGCAGCTCCCCGCGGCCCCCCCACCCATTCGCGCCCAACTCACCTTCTGGGGTTCCCGCCGGAGGGAGGCGCCTCCCACCAAAAAGCTGCGGCTTTTTTTAGCCCAGCCGCCCGCCTCTCAGCTGTGTGGCGGGGCAGTGGGGGAAAGCGCAGCAGCGTGGTGCCTTGGGGAGGGGTATGGCCCTCCCCATACCCCTCCCCCGAGGCGCCACCCCGCTGCGCTTTCCCCTGCAGCCCCCCCGCCGCCCTGCCGCACAGCTGAGAGGCTGGCGGTTGGGCTAAAAAAAGCCGCAGCTTTTCGGCTGGGCTAAAAAAAGCTGTGGCTTTTCGGGGGGAGGCGCCTCCCTCTGGTGGGCACCCCAGAAGATGAGTTGGGCATGAGGGGTGGGGGAGGCGGGGAGCTGCCGGTGGGTGCTCAGCACCCTCCAATTTTTCCCCGTGGGTGCTCCAGCCCTGCCTCCAGGCCAGCCCTGGAGCACCCATGGAGTCGGCGCCTATGCACTGGTTTTAGTGGGAGAGGGATGGTGGTGAGAGGAATGCAACACCCCATTGGTCTGATACATCTACAGTCCATTCTGTCTTGGTCAGGGAATGGATGGAAGAGGATGCGATTGAGATAAGGTGTGTTGGGGAATTATTAGTCCTGAAGGCTTAGGAAGGCAGGAGGGTGTTTTTAAACCAAACCAAACCAAACCAACCAACCAAACCGCTATTGGACCAGTTTGGAATGTGTGCTAGATTTCATTCAGCTTTGTATTGGCAACTAAAGAGAGTGACGGGCCCCTTTTGTAAATATAAAATCTAATAATTTTAATTATACAGGGTTGTGTTACTCAGCAGTAAAAGTGTGTCCATCTAATGAGCTGGGCCTCCTTGGCAATCTTTACAAAATACAGGTATGAACAGACAGAGCTGCAAATTACCCCAAGCTCAGATCAAATAGTCCAGCAACAACATAAATACAGCCAAAAAACAACAACTACGGCCCTGATCCTGCTCTGTGCTTATGTCTACACACTGGGATTAGTTCCATTGACTTCAATCGGACTACTCACAGGGCATAAAGATAAACCTATTTGTAAGAGACTGCAGGCTTGGGGCCCAAATAAATCCTATAGGAAGCAGCAGAGGCAGTGAAGATTCCTACCTGTTTTCAACCTGTGAACATAAAAAGTCATAAAATAAATAATAAAACCAAACAAAGAGGAGCTGAATCCGGAGCTGTGGCCGAACAAGAGAACCTTCATCTTCACTGAAACTTCATCTAGAACACAGGAAGAGAAAAAACACACAAAACAACAATTTAACCTAGTGAGTAGGATGCAGTGATTACGACCAGCTGGATACTGGAGTTTGAGGCATAGAAAATTACAGAGGATACATTAAATAAAAAAGGATAAATTAATTGTTAAGTGAACTCATTTTCAAATTATGGAGTGACAGCAATCATCCTATATTTAAGGTTGAAACTGAGTTTCCATTACAAGTCCACACAAAAAAAGGCAGATCAGTGTAAAATGATATTAATTTCCCATCACCAAAAAAGAGAGAAAACTCCCTTGAATATTAATTAAGGGTAGGATTTTGAAAATCACTGAGAATTGGCCTAATTGTGCCCCACTGAAGTCAATGGGAATATTCATAGCTACTCTACTGGGGACAGGAAGGTTAAACCAACCCTGATAGGTTTCAAAAATCTGCCCCTACAATACTATGCATTGGGATTTTGCCTTTTGTAATTAAAATTATGGCTGTTCGATTTTTTTACCACGACAATCCCATAATCCCCTACACAGACTTCTCCTTTTTTCCCCAGCAGGAAGCAATGAGACAATGTCACATTAAAGTAAGTTGTGCAGAAAGCTTAGCAGGTGGAAAATATACAGGGACAGAACATACTATGATGATTTATTGTTTGCTTTGTAGTGGCAACTAGGAGCATCAGTCACTGATCAGACCCCATTGAGCTAGATACTGTAACATAACATGTAACCAAATTCTACCCTATGGATCTACTCACGGAGGGGAACCCGGCCGGATCTCTCGCCTTCCACATGATCAAAAAATTCTGGGTTCTTTATATTTGCCTTTTGGTATCCGAGCATTTAGGCTGCACTCAGGTCATATTCTTTAGCTTTTTCCTGTAAACATAAGGGCTAGAAAAATTGCTTTTTAAAATAAAAATGAAAGCTGAAATTCTCATAATCAAAGGACTAGAACAGCTGGGGCTATAAGGAAAACATCATATATTTCAAGATTTATGATAAAATGGTGACAGTTCACAACACTGGAACTGGTCAAATACATTGTATAAAAGAAAATCCAAGACAAAAATTAAAAAATAAATAAAAGTTTTCCTGTTATGTGATTTTGTTTTTGTAATTTTTCAGCAAAATATTTCAAAATGAATTTTCTTATTTCAAATGGATTCAAAAGATTTTTTTGTGAGGTGTCTGGGGGTGTGATTTTGTTGGTTTCCCTCCATCCTTTCTTAAAGAAAAAAAGGAGGGGGTGTAGAGTAGGAGAAAAAGATTGGAAAATCCAAAAATAAAATAAAATAAAATAAAATGTTCGGATTATTAAAAAAATGCTTGAGTTGTTCCACTGAAAAACCTGGCAAACACCATAAAAATTTCAAATGAAACAAAAAAGAATAAAATGTTCAAAATGTGTCATGGAAAATAATTCCCATTTTTAACCCCAAAGACTCCCCTCCAATGTTTTTTCACCTGTCCAGGGACAATGGCCCATATCCACAAAGGTACTTAGGTGCCTAAGCCCCAGGTTTCTGCCTTTGGATGTACTCACTGCTGCCTCACCCTAGATAGGAGACAGGTATCCAGGTGCCCACGTCCCAATGCGATCCACGGGGGAAGATAGAATCATAGAAGATTAGGGTTGGAAGAGACCTCAGGAGGTCATCTAGTCCAACCCCCTGCTCAAAGCAGGACCAACCTCAACTAAATCATCCCAGCCAAGGCATTGTCAAGCCAGGCCTTAAAAACCTCAAAAGCATCTATCTTTTGTGCGGGGCCCAATCCAGTGGGTCTGCTCAAAGGCTGCCTAGCTCTATGCTAATAGCCAGCCATGGCGGGAGAGGAGGAGGTCATTCTTTCTAGCAGAAGTATATATTATTAAGTTACACGAAGGGTGGAAAACTGAAGATTTAGCCATTATATTTGTCCAGAAGTTAATGGCCTAGATGACTCATCCAATCTGAACATGGTGAGTAAAATATCATTTTCTCTGCCACCTAGGGATGGCTATGTAAACATTATAGCACCTAATTCTCCTCAACAAAACTTCACATTTTCTCTTACCAGAGAGAAAACACAAGGAACTTTTCCAATCAGTGTACCTTAGTCTTCTATGACAAGCATTGCGGTTTTGTGCGTCCAGAATAACTCAACACCAAATTCTTCCCCAAGTATCATTACACACAGAGCTAATATACTGGCATCCTGGGTGGGGGGCTGTGACATACCCCTAGATTGTGGGACAGGTGAGTCCCCTTAAATTCTTCAGCCTGGGCTGTCCTTCACAATTCTATGCTAGTGATAAGCAGCAAATCCCTCTAGGTGATGTGATCACTCACCCATCAACATGTGGTGGCACACACCCAGCTGAGTTGCATGAATGCTTTCCAAACCACTCATGAACTACACACAGGGAAACCCCAGCCAATTTCCCCAGCCCCCAATCTTGCATCCCACTGATATACCATCTCACACTGCTCAAGACCTTCTCTTGAACAGTACAAGCTCGTTAATTAGTTTGCCACTTCATCAAAGGAAATTGGACATCCACCAGCCTTTGTAATCTGAGCAGAATCTCCAAGCACTTTAGACAAATTAGACATCAAAATAAGTTTCTAACTACAGAAAGATAGATTTTAAGTGATTATAAGTGTTAGGCACAGACATCAAAGTTGGTTACATAAAAAATAAAAATAGAATCACAGTCTAAATTCTAACTTTAATAGATTAAGCAATATTTTAAACAAAAAGCTTCTCTCACCCCACTGGATGTTTCAGGCAGTTTGCAATTCTCAATACTCAGGCTGAATTCCCTTCTCAGTCTGGGACCAATCTCCCCAGTTCAAAGTCTTTGTCTTCCAAATGATCTTCCAGGTATTAAGCTGGGGGAGGAGAAAGTCCGAGTGGTGATATCATTGACCCTCATTTATACTTTATTTTGAGGTGCTAGAAAAATCCTTGCTGTGACGTGAGGGTTAGGTTGCCCCCATTCTGTACATGCCCTGAGGGTCCAATCCACGCCATCCTCCAGATGATTAATGAAGATATTGAACAAAACCGGCCCCAGTACCGACCCTTGGGGCACTCCGCTTGATAGTGGCTGCCAACTAGACATAGAGCCATTGATCGCTACCCGTTGAGCCCATTCATCCAGCCCATACTTCTTTAACTTCTTTAACTTGCTGGCATATTTTAAATTTTAAAATATTGTGTGCAGAATTTTTAATTTTTTGGCACAGAATTCCCTCAGGAGTAAGCTTTGCTAATTGTTCATTGCTGTGGGTAAAATGTGTGCAGTAAGTTTTTTTCCTCTAAAGCTTCTCACCCCCGCAATACATTCTGTGCCCCCCAGGAGGGCGTACCCCATAGTTTGAGGTTGAGGGTGCCCCACATCAGCCCAGGTTAGTGCTCTAACCACTGGGCTAAATTTTCATGGGAAAATGTAATTTTCTGTTTGTTTTCAGTTTTTCCAACAGGGAATGTCAATATCAAATTAGGTTAAAATTTGAGATTAATTTTGAATTAATGTTTTCATTTATTTTGGTTTCAAAAAGCAAACCATATCTAAAATTCTGAGATTTCTGAATTTCTCCCTTTCCCCCCACCCCCATTTTCCTTGTTTGCCCCTGAATGACACAGAATGAATTATATCTAGGTTTTTCTGTCATTTGTGTATTTTACACACTACATTTTCAAAACTTCCTCAACTTTGGAAAAGTTAGAGTGGCAAAAAGTGGTTCCGCCCCATTATCTGCATAATAGCTGTGTGTTGCATTTCCTGCAACCAGATGGGGCTTTTAGTACAACGAGAAAAGGTAAGAGATGAAACTAAAGTGTTACAGGGTATGGTGGGAGTGGAGCCGAAGCAACATCGTGCATCGACTACAAGAAAGGGACCGAGAGACTTTTTCCGTTGGACCATATGAACTGGAATCATAAGCTCACTGAACGTTAAATCTCACCTAATGAGGGTCAATCCATCCTCATCATCGTATCCACTCATTAGACTCCACACCTGAACATAGCCATTATATGAACAACATACCCTCATATCTCAATGTCTGTACTTTGACCCATTAACCTTTTACCCCCAATCAGGGATATTGCAGATTATGTATTCTTTACGCCACCCGATCTTAAACCGAACTTCGCACTCCTTGATAATCTGTACATTATTTCCTGATAACCAGAAACTTCTATGCTTAAACTCTGTACTGTTTACTTTTTTAAAACATCATCTTAATAAAATTTTTATATATGAGCATACACTGGAAGGCTGCCTGGCTGTTCTCTCAAGGCAAGGTCAAGCAACCAGTTGGGAGTAAATATGGCAGGCGACCAGCTTGGCTTAACAGTGAAATCATTGCTCGTCTTAAACACAAAAAAGCAGCTTACAAGAAGTGGAAGATTGGACAAATGACCAGGGAGGAGTATAAAAGTATTGCTCAGGCATGAAGGAGTGAAATTAGGAAGGCCAAATCACACTTGGAGTTGCAGCTAGCCGGAGATGTTAGGAGTAACAAGAAGGGTTTCTTCAGGTATGTTAGCAACAAGAAGAAAGTCAAGGAAAGTGTGGGCCCCTTGCTGAATGAGGGAGGGAACCTAGTGAAAGAGGATGTGGAGAAAGCTAGTGTACTCAATGCTTTTTTTGCCTCTGTCTTCACAGACAAGGTCAGCTCCCAGACGGCTGCACTCCGCAGCACGGTATGGGGAGGAGGTGACCAGCCCTCTGTGGAGAAAGAAGTAGTTCGGGACTATTTAGAAAAGCTGGACAAGCACAAGTCTATGGGGCCAGATGCACTGCATCTGAGGGTGCTAAAGGAGTTGGCCAATGTGATTGCAGAGCCATTGGCCATTACCTTTGAAAAATCATGGTGATCAGGGGAGGTCCCAGATAACTGGAAAAAAGCTAATGTAGTGCCCATCTTTAAAAAAGGGAAGAAGGAGGATCTGGGGAACTACAGGCCAGTCAGTCTCACCTCAGTCCCTGGAAAAATCATGGAACAGATCCTCGAGGAATCATTTCTGAAGCACTTAGGAGGAAAGTGATCAGGAACAGTCAGCATGGATTCACCAAGGGCAAGTCATGCCTGACTAACTTAATTGCCTCCTATGACAGAGATAACTGGCTCTGTGGATGAGGGGAAAGCATTGGATGTGTTATTCCTTGACTTTAGCAAAGCTTTTGATACAGTCTCCCACAGTATTCTTGCCAGCAAGTTAAAGAAGTATGGGCTGGATGAATGGACTATAAGGTGGATAGAAAGCTGGCTAGATCGTCAGGCTCAACGGGTAGTGATCAATGGCTCCATGTCTAGTTGGGAGCCGGTATCAAGTGGAGTGCCCCAAGGGTCGGTACTGGGGCCGGTTTTATTCAATATCTTCATTAATGACCTGGAGGATGGTGTGGGCCAAAAGAAATATGATGAGGTTCAACAAGGACAAGTGCAGAGTCCTGCACTTGGGATGGAAAAATCCCATGCACTGCTACAGACTAGGGACCGAATGGCTGGGCAGCAGTTCTGCAGAAAAGGACCTAGGGGTTACAGTGGATGAAAAGCTGAATATGAGTCAACAGTGTGCCCAGGCCAAGAACAGGCACCAGAGAGAAACTGAGGCCAGGTGAGGAGGGGACAGTTGCAGTCAGCAGGTGTAATTCTCACCCTCTTCCCTACACTCCTCCTCCACTTTGCCCCTTTTCAGTTTCTTTGGTTGAGCTTCCAGCTCAGTAACTGCCCCAAACTTGTTTTTCCTTTCTTCTGTGCATGGGTTCAGAGCCCTCTCCCGTCCCATGCTGCTGCTGTCCAAAGCATTCTGGGAATCACTGTGTTTGCACCAATAGCTGCAAATGGCACAGACTGAGGAATTCATCTCTCCAGTCTCCTCCCCACTGATCCTGGATGTCACAGAAAAGCAGGCAGAACTTCTCTGATAGGGATAGCAAAATAAAATAACTCTTGGGTCTGCTCCCCTTAGGCTGGGGGTGAGGCTGATTCTCCTGGCAATGAGACCCCAGATAGAATATCACTCTGTTTCTATGATAAAGCCTGATATTTCCCCTTCATACCAGCACCATCATATGATAACTCTGAATAAGATCTTTACTCTTTCACTTTCACACTCACCTCACCAATTGCAGTACAAAGGAGGCATTCAACAAGGACAAGTGCAGAGTTCTGCATTTAGGATGGAAGAATCCCATGCACTGCTACAGACTAGGGACCGAATGGCTGGGCAGCAGTTCTGCAGAAAAAGACCTAGGGGTTACAGTGGACGAAAAGCTGCATATGAGTCAACAGTGTGCCCTTGTTGCCAAGAAGGCTAATGGCATTTTGGGTTGTATAAGTAGGGGAATTTCCAGCAGATCGAGGGACGTGATCATTTCCCTCTATTCAGCACTGGTGAGGCCTCATCTGGAGTACTGTGTCCAGTTTTGGGCCCCACACTACAAGAAGGATGTGGATAAATTGGAAAGAGTCCAGCGGAGGGCAACAAAAATGATTAGGGGACTGAGCACATGACCTATGAGGAGAGGCTGAGGGAACTGGGATTGTTTAGCCTGTAGAAGAGAAGAATGAGGGGGGATCTGATAGCTGCTTTCAACTACCTGAAAGTGGGTTCCAAAGAGGATGGATCTAGACTGTTCTCAGTGGTAGAAGATGACAGAACAAGGAGTAATGGTCTCAAGTTTCAGAGGGGGAGGTTTAGGTTGGATATTAGGAAAACCTTTTTCACTAGTAGGGTGGTGAAGAACTGGAATGGGTTACCTAGGGAGGTGGTGGAATCTCCTTCCTTAGAGGTTTTTAAGGTCAGGCTTGACAAAGTCCTGGCTGGGATGATTTAGTTGGGGATTGGTCCTGCTTTGAGCAGGGGGTTGGACTAGATGACGTCCTGAGGTCATTTCCAACCCTGAGATTCTATGATTCTATGAGGGGCAAGGGTGGATTGGGGGAAAAGGTATAAAACACTAAAAGGCCAAAGAAATGTCTCTCTCTCGATGCTTTCACCCACTCTGAAAATAAAATCGGAGAAGTAACAGGAACAGTATAGTCATCAGCCATTAAAGAAGTACGCGCACTCCTACTGAAATGTAAGTTTCCATGGCGGCAGCAGGCTATTTTCCAGGGAGCTCGTGTTCAGCTGATTATCCACCAGGTGCTGTTCCAGGTATCCCTCTTTGGATAAAGGTAACAGGTTTGAGGAGCCTCTTTTTCTGTTCTTCAAAACCTTACTGATGTTTTTGTTTTTAAACTATTGTTTCACCTCACTGCCAGAATGAAACCTCCTGTAGCAAACCCATAAAAAATAATCTTGTTGCTCATCTGGTGTTTATGTTGAAGCTCATACTTTTGTTATTGTGAGGTCTAAAGGTCAAAGCCCAGCTTGTATATATTTTGAGACAGGAGTCAGTCTGAAGAGAGAAAATATAAAATAGCATCAGGAATTCCTGAATTCCGAGGACCACAGAGTGATCTTGGCATAAGATAACACAGGTTGGAACTATTACTGTTTATATGAACTACATCCCATGTATAACATCAACATTCCTCCAAATAAAGACTACAATGCAGGGACATATCTGGAAAAGAATACACTGAATCAGTGGGAATTCCTACCAGAGATCCACCTTGGGAAGAGGCAGAATAATGAGGGGAAAGAAAGAACTCTTTTTAGCCTGGGGAGTATTATTCTTCAGAGGATAGAGAATGTTGTATGTGTCCAATACATATAGAATAGTCCATCTACATAGATATAATTGGCAGCAGACACATCTAATTTATTTTCCTTTCTAAAATAGCCTGAGCACCTTCTGAATTTTCTGCTGTACTCAGATTACATTTCTCCAACATAAAAAGCCCCTTCAGATATAGACAACAGATTTAGATTTCTGCCTGAAGGGGGTGCTAAACTCACAATGCATGAGTGTTGCTCCCATTTACCAATCACTTTATGTACCTCCAAGCAACCTAGAGCAGGGGTTCTCAACCTTTTTCTCTCCGAGGCCCTCCTTGACATGCTATAAAAACTCCAGGGCCCAGCAGGGGCGGGAGGGGCCTTGGGGCAGGGGCTTGGGCGTAGGCGTAGTTTAACTTCTATTGGGGGGAGGCAGGGGCCAGCTGAGCTCGAGCCACCTCCGCATGGTGGGGTTGAGGGAGTGCCACCTCCACCCCTGATTCACCTCAGCAGGCCACCCAGCCTGTGTGGGTTTTTGGGGGGAGGGGAAGGCAGGAGTGCAATGAAAAATTATAACTCAAAGGTGGGGGCTCAGCTCAAAAAGTTTGAAAACAGCTCAGGGTGCAGGGAGGAGGTCGCTAGGGGTTGTGTGGGCAGGGGGTAGCTCAATGTGCAGGAAGGGGGTAGCTCAATGTGCAGGAAGGGGGTAGCTGGGGCTGTGTGCTCAGGGCCGGTGCAACCACTAGGCGAACTAGGCAGTTGCCTAGGGTGCCTAGTGGTTGGGGGCGCCAAAAAGCATCAGCTGGGAGGGGGGGCCCAGCCATGGAGGACCCAGCGTGGTGCAGGGGGGACAGCAGCCCTGCAAAGGCGGCAGCACCACTAGCAGGGAGCAGCTGCACCCTCCTCCCCTCCTGCCCAGGATGCGGTCTGGGGCCCTCCCCCCCAGCTCCTGCAGCAGATGAGGCAGCAGCAGCTCACACTCCGTCCAGGAGCCGCAGAACCCGAACACGGTGAGGGGTAAGCCGGGGGGTGCCTGCCCGGGCTGTGGCCTGGCGCCCCCGCCCCGCCGGGGGCTTCTGCAGCAGATGCGGGCGCCAGCCCCTGTGCGCCCCCTGGTTCCCCCCTCATCACGCTCGGGCTCTGTGGCTCCCCGGGAGGGGCAGCGGCGCGGCTCACACTCCGGGGAGCCACAGAGCTCAAGCGCAGCAAGGGGGGAGCCGGGGGTGCACGGGGGCCACCGCCTGCATGCATCTGCTGCAGGAGCCCGTGGGGGGGGGCGGGGCGCCGGGCCGCAGCCCAGGCAGGCGCCCCCCGGCTTCCCCCTCACCGTACTCGGGTTCTGCGGCTCCCCGGACAGAGTGTGAGCTGCTGCCGCAGCACTCTGCGGGGGAGGGGCTGTGCACACAGCAGCTGACATCGTGGAGACAGTAGCTCCAGCGGCCTGGGCCTGGTAAGGGGAGTCCCGGGGGTCAGTCAGGGAGCAGGGGGAGGGTTGGAAGGGTCAGGAGTTCTGGCGTGGGGGGGGCAGTCAGTGGCAGGGAGCAGGAGGAGTTGGATGGGTCGGGAGTTCTGGGGGGAGGGGCTGTCAGGGGGTGTGGGTGTGGAGAAGGTTGGGGCAATCAAGGGACAGGTAGGGGGTAGGGTCCTAGCGGGGCAGTTAGGGTGGGGGGTCTCAGGAGGGGACAGTCAGGGGACAAGGAACAGGGAGGCTTAGGTAGTGGGTGGGGTTCTGGGGGGGGCAGTTAAGGGCAAGGGTCCCAGGAGGGGGCAGTCAGGGGACAAGGAGCAGGCAGGGTTGGGGGTTCTGAGGGGGGCAGTCAGGGGGTGGGAAGTGGGAGGGAGTGGATGGGGGCGGGGAGGGGGGAATGTGATCTGGGGAGCAGCCCCTGGGCACAGCTGGCCCCTGGGGTCTACAAAGGCTCATTGGGATTTGCCCCTCAATGAACCGATGTGCGGGGAGGGGGGTGGCGCAAGGTGGAATTTTCGCCTAGGGCGCAAAATATACTTGCACCGCCCCTGTGTGTGCGGGCAGGAGGGTAGCTCAGGGTTCAGGGAGAGGGGTACTAGGGGCTGTGTGTGAGCAGGAGGGTAGCTCAGGGTTCAGGGAGAGGGGTACTAGGGACTGTGTGTGAGCAGGGGGTAGCTCAGGGTGCAGGGAGGGGGGCAGCTCAGGGTGCAGGGAGGGGGGTAGCTGGGGCTGTGTGAGGGCAGGGGGTAGCTCAGGGTGTAGAGAGAGGGGTATTAGGGCCTGTGTGCTGGGAGGACTCCAGTGCGGTCCCTGTTCCCAGAGGGGTCTGCCAGCCACAGAGCCGGGTCTTCCCAACCGGGGGGCTCTTACTGCCTGCCTCTGCGGAAGCAAAGTGGGCTGGGAGCTGAGGAGCAGCTTCAACCTGGGGCACCAGCAGGAGAGGAAGGAATGCTGCTGCTGCCTGCTCCATGCACCAGCCAGAGTAGCAGCTGTCCCACACTGCCTGGCTCCAGCTTCCCACCTCCGACCTGGCCAGGGGGCGGGAGATGTGGCGCTGCCCCTGGGACTGCCGTGATCTTGTGCTGCAATTGGGTGTGGGGGCAATGCCCTCCATGTTGTCCCCAACTCTGCCCATGCGCTCAGGGCTTCTGCCCCACAGGGAGCACCAGGGCTCGGGGCTCTGGGATTCAGCCCCATGCCTCCCCCAGCTTCAGCCCAGCAGGAGATGCCAGGGATTGGGGCTTCAGCCCTGTGCCTCCCCCAGTTTTAGCCCTGCAGGCGGGGTGGGGGGCGGGTGGCACCAGGGATCCAGGCTTCAGCCCCGTGCCTCCCCTGGTGGCACCAAGGATCAGAGCTTCGGCCATGGGGTACTGCTGCCCCCTTGAAAGAGCTCACGGACACCCTGGGGGCCATGGACCGTCGGTTAAAAACTGCTGACCTAGGACATGGCATATGAAAGCTAGCTGGCTAGCAACCCTCGTAGATACTCTGCACATGTGCCGTGTAATCCATTTACTGTAGCTCCAGCCTGCCAGGCAAGCGTAACTCTTTATTGAATATTCCATTTTTTTAATATTGCTTCTCCTAAGATGTGATGGGTGACACACACTAGCTGAGAGTGAATATCAGAGACACCCTCTGGGGCCTGATCACAGCCATGATTTGATTCCCAAGTGTATGCAAAAATGTGTGAATAGAATCAGTCAACGTTAAGAAAAGTGCTTTTGGGGGAGGGGGGTGGAATTGTATCTTAGAAAACTCTTGGTCAAATGACGCCAGTTTTGGTTTTCTAACCCTATCGATGGCCCCCATGAGGTACATCAAATTTCAAGGCAATCCAAGTATAAATCCAGCTTTTAGAGCACTTAAAAATGCCATCCTTTAACTAGAGAGAGCTTCTCAACTTTTAACAACACTGAGGCTAAGTACCCCCCCTAGAATAGGCCAGCTCTCTGCTTGGCCTGAGGTTTCTCTGTTGCACAGCTTGTTTGCACTGGGGGCAGAAGACATCTCTATCCAATCCCTCCCAGCACATGGTAGGGTGACCAGATGTCCTGATTTTATAGGGACAGTCCCGATTTTTGGGGCATTTTCTTCTATAGGCTCCTATTACTCCCCACCCCCGTCCCGATTTTTCACACTTGCTGTCTGGTCACCCTAGCACATGGGGATGTAGGGAGGACAGAAATTGTCCACAATGCAGTGACCACAATCTAGAGGGACAAGTTCTCTGCAATACACCAGACCAATGGGGCAAGTACATGCAGGGGTGGCTCCAGCTTTTTGGCCGCCCCAAGCGAAAAAAATAAAATAATGGCCGCCGCCGAACAGCTGAAGCAAAAAAAAACAACGCCCCAGAATCCCCGGACTGCCGCCCCTTACAAGGCGCTGCCCCAGGCATGTGCTTTGTCGTCTGGTGCCTGGAGCCGGCCCTGCCCCCCACAGACCAGACCAGGGCTGCAGCTGGCTCCGTCCATCACTCCTCCCCTGCCCCACAAAGACCCACACAAGCCTCTGCCCCCCTGAAAGACCCCCACCGGCCTCTGTGCCCCAATCACCCCTCTCCAGAGAGCCCGCACTTTGTGCCTCCAGAGACAGCTCCCCTCCCCCCGCCTCCCCTGCTCCCGAGATCCCTACAATCTCCCCCTTTGCCTTCCCCCTCCCGCCCCCAGCTCATTGGCCAGGAGGCTCCCAGACTGTTGGCCACCAAGGCCAATGGGAGCTGCACTTGAGGCAGGGGGCCTGCTTGCAGATGCAGACCTGCCCAGATGTGCCTCCAAAGCACCGGGAGGGGAAGTCACAGGTGAGCAAGCCCCAGTCATCATCATCATCATCACAGGCCCAGCAATTCTCTGGGTATTTAATTTCACTGAGGCAAGTAATTTAATCTACTCTTCCTTTCCAGCCAGTTTGTGGCTTTTCCTGTAAGAAAACTTACAATTTCTTTGCAAAGAAGTCCATTTATAGTTTTTCACTCGAGAAGTATATTTTCTGGTTGTTCATAAGTTCATTTATTTTGTTAACTCACTTGTTAACTTTTAACTTTTGTTAATAGGCAATTTTAAAAGACACTTGAATTGTACCTGTTTTTTTCCATTGGTCCAAAAACACATGGAAGACGTGCAGATTTTTATTTCTGTGGGCCAAACCACCCTATGTAGAAATGTAAATGTCGGCGCTAGAAAAGCTCTGCAAGGGTAGGGGTCCCTTCAGGAAATTGTCCTCAAGTCATTAATTCTTCTGGGCATTCCATTCTATTGTTCCCTCCTATAGTGATAGTGATCAGTATTTTCACCCACAGAGTAGAGGCAGAAGACTGGGTCAACCCTGCAGTGACACTGCCTCTACCCTTGTTCTCTGTCTGCTCCCTCTACCAGCCCCTTTGGTCTCCCTAGGATTCCCCCTACCATTACTCCCTCTGGGTCTTTCTCTGGAGCTTCTCATGAAGTAAAGTGTGTTGCCGGGCAGGGGGGAAAGCCCTCCCCCAGAGCTCGCTGCTGCCGGCGGGGAAAGGGCTGGGGGGAGTCCTCCTCTCTGGCCCCAGTCCCGGGGCAGCCTGCCTGCACCCCAAACTCATCCCCCACCCTGTCCCACTCCAGAGCCCACACCCTCAGCCAGAGCCCTCATCCCCCCACATCCTAACTCTCTGTCCCAACTCTGAGCCCCCTCCTGCATCATGAACCCCTCATCCCCAGACCCACCTCACAGCCCTCACCCCAACCCTCTGCCATTGCCCTGAGCTCCATCCAACACCACAAACCCCTCATCCCCAGCCACACCCCAAACCCAGCCCCACCCCTCCGTACTCCCTCCCAGAGCCTGCACCCCTCTTGCACCCCAATCCCCAGCCCAGGGCCTGCACCCCAGACCTCCTCCCCCACCCAAACTCCCTCCCAGAGCCTTGGGCAGGTGGGGGGCAGAGTTTGGGTGGGGGCGGGTTCTGGGCACCACCAAAATTTCTACAAACCTGCCACCCCTGAACCTGGGCAGTGCCAGGAAAGGCAACGCCTAGCCGCTGCTGTAGCAGGGAGTATTCCTAAGCTCAGGAAAGTGAAACTAACCCAGTTACTTGATCCAGAGGGATCCAGGGCCTCAGGGAACCCTGTGGAAAGTCTTCAGCAGGATGAAGCTACTTGCCCATAGGCGTAGTTTGACTTCTATATGGGAGTGAGGGAGATTTAACCAGGGCCATGGGGTGGCTAATGTGCAGGAGCCCCCAGTTGGGCGGGGGGGGGTGTGCCTTGGAAACTGAGGCTGCCCCACTCCCCCCTGTGGATTTCTTGCTGACTCATAGCTGGCCTGCTCAGTCACATGGTGGCACTTGGCCACCTCCCTGCCTGGCAGCTGGTGGAGCTGAGCCAGTCAAGTGACCTGGGAGGCTGGGTGAGCTGCAGGCTGCGCTCGGAGCTGTGCTGCGTGGGGAGAGGGGATTTTATGGATTTGAAATAACCGTTTTCTATACATTTAGTTTTATTTCATGGGACTCCTGTTGTGCAGTACATGTCTGCTTTAATTGTCTGCTGCTTGTGTAGGAATTAATATGATTGTGTCAGAAGAGGAACGTCTGACCAGGTAGTCTCATTAAATTGTCCATCATCAGCCTGACTGCTCTGCTTGAGAGCTCCCACGCACAGTTGATGCAACTCATTGCTGTAAATCGGAGAGCAAACATTCATTTACAGCAAATATTTCCAGTCCTGGGGCTCAATCCTGCAATCCCTCATTGATGGGAATAGTGTTTCCACTGGGAGTAGTCTCACTGAAGTCAATAGGGCTGGCCTCACTGGAGTCTGTAGACTTGTGCCCCTTTGTATGTGTTGAAAAGGGGCAAACCCCTTTCTGTAAGTGGCAGCAAGGAAGGATTCCCCTGGGCTCAGGCTCACCCCACATCCCCCACAGAGCTCTTGACGCTAATGAGAAGAGGTGATCCCAGCAGGTTGCATGCAACCCACAGGAAATAGGTGGGATCCCCCTGGTGGAGCATGGCCTTGCATGACTGGGGCTGAGTGGCAAGCAGTAGAGCTTCCCATTCAGTGCACCTGGACTTACTTTGCTCTTGTGCTCGGAGCATGTCACGGAGTGGGAGCTCCTAACTCTGCCGGGGAGCTGCCAAGCCCTGCAGCAGCCTGGAGCCACTGAGCTTCTGCTGTAGCTACAGCAACTGTAAACAGCGAGTGTGGCCCTTCAACGTGAGCCCACCCTGGGGGAAAGTGGGTCAGGAACTCGCCTTGTGCCCCAGCTGGGTGGGAGTTGGGGAGCTGCCCAGGGGAGCGCCCCGGTGACCAAACACCGCAGCCACCTCTGCTAACAAGAGCCACCACTGGTGCTGCCCACACCAACCCCACCTGTCTCCAGAGACGCTGCCAGGAGCCCCCGAGGAGGCTGTGAGGTGCAAGGCTCCGATCCCTGCAGTGCAGGCAACACAAGTGTAAACACTGAATCAGTGCACCTCGCTGCCCTTGGTAATAGCTATTCAGGAGCAACAGCGGGGTGCTGCAGGGAGGAGCCACTGCTTTCAGGGAGGCAGGGAGGCATAAGGGGACGGCCTGCCAAGCCCCAGTGGGACTGAGACACCAGTGCTTGGCAAAATAGTTTGTTGGGGGGAGCAGAAGCTTTTTTATTTCCCACTCTCACAGACAGCACCTCTCAGCACTGGGTTCCCAGGATTTGGTTCTTAAAGGCACAGGCACAGTGCTGGGTTCTTAAAGACACAGGCATCCCAATGCCTAGTCAATGCAGCTCCTCTTTGTCTGATCTAACCTACTGAGGCTATGTCTACACTACAAAGTTCAAAGCGCTGTCGCGGGTGCCTGTGCTCCTGGTAATCCACCTCGACGAGGGGATTAGCTCCGAGCACTGGGAGCCGAGCCTATCCACACTAGTGCTTTAAAGCGCTCCAACTTGCTGCGCTCGGGGTTTGTGTGTGATTTTTCACACCCCTGAGCCAGCAAATTAGAGCGCTTTAACTTGCCAGTGTAGATAATTCCTGAGACTTAATTCAGCGAAACATTTTACATATATCCCCTCAGAATCAAAATCCTCAGAATCCCCTTATCACTGTATTTGAATGCATATAGTCTCCGAGCAGTTTCCCCAAGTTATCTTATCTGCTGCTGGGATTCCCTGAATTCCCTGAATTTTTAATTCTAATTTTTTATGCCATTTATCTTGGGGTGCTGCCCCGCACAGTAACCCCTTATTCCCCAACCCTCTAAATCCACCTTGCCCCAGTGACTACTGCCAGTCATCATCTAGCCCCCGCTCACTGGGGCAGACTGCAGTCTGTCATGGCCACTCATCATTGGCAAGGGGTTTGGACCTGCTGCCTTTGCCTATCCCTGGGCTGCCCCCTGCAGCCTCAGTACATTTTCATAGGCCTTCATCAATGTCTGCAACCTGGGGGTTTAACAGGCTGGAGCTCCCCAGCTCCCCTTGCCCTTCCCCAGCACTGATCCACTTCAGGTACCTTGCTCCCCTTCCTACTCACTCCAGGGCTAGAGTGAGACTTCTGACTACAGCTTCTGGACCATCTGATGAAGCCAATTCCTACAGCTAGCAGTTTCTCACACAGATGGGTAAGAAACTGCAATCCGTAGGGATGTGCTACCTGCAACACTGCTGTCTGATGAAGCTAATTCCTACAGATAGCAGTTTCTCACACTGTAGGCATGTGAGACTGCTATCTGTAGCAATTTGTAACCTGTAGCAGAGAGTGAAGTCTTACCATTTGCAGTCCCTGAGAGCTGCAAAGGGACGTATCTGTGGACGCTCAGGTAAACCGTGTCTCGTGGGCAGCTAGCGGCTTTCCCTTACAAGCCGCAATGCATAGTTTGAAAACCCCTGGCCTAGCACAATAAGCAAACCTACCCTGCTATTTTCATTTGGACCAAAAGAAACTAATGATGAATACTGCAGCTGACAGAATGTAATGTAAACAAGTATCACACAGATCTATTCCGCTAAACTCTGCACATGCCCAGCCCAATCACACTCTCTACCTTCATCTGGCTTCTCTCACTCAGCCCAAAATGAAATGCACACAAGATGACATTTGGAAAGATGAGAGTTTCAGTTGATGAACCTGCCAGATAATAGCTGCTGCTGCTGGAAATATAGTGGGGGAATATACCAGAGAGATAATCAGGGTTTCAGGATGTAGGACCATGATACCTGCAGCAGAGACAGGTCCAGCTGTGTTAAAAATGGTATTTCAAGCAGTTCTGGATGTTTCTATTCAAAATCTTAATGATTGTGATAATAGCATACAGACTACCAATGAGGGAAGATTGAACCATGATAACAGTTTTCAAATATGTACAAATACAGTAGCATCTTTTTACAAAAGCTGTTTCTTACAATCTATACGTATCAGTAACTGCTACAGAGAGCACATTTCTACCGTAGCAATTTCATATACATAATAGTGCTAGAAACTGCTACCTGTAGACATTTGCTACATCAGATAGCAGTTTCATACAGTAGCAGTATCTTACAATCTATAGGTATTGATAAGTGCTACCAGTCGCACATTCCTACGCGGAGCACAATCCTACACTACATCCAGCCTGTTTCTTCCCCGCGCCTCCCTTCGGCCCCCCGTTTCTATCTTAAGCATTTTATTTCTCCCGGGGCTGTTCTCCAGCAGCCCCCTCCTTACCTCGCGTCCTGCAGCTTCGGCCTGCAACAAGGGACGCGGGAAGCAGAACCGAGATGCAGTTTCTGTGAACACTATGCCTGCCTGCCAGTGCAAATGAATCAGCAAAGGGCTTCCCAGGGCTGGGTTCTTAAAGGCACAGGCATCCCAGTGCCTAGTCATTGCCACTCTTCTCGATCTGCTGCAGGAAACGGTTCACAAATTTGTCTTATCTGTTTCTGGGGTTCCCTGAATTGCTCTCCCTTCCTTGTAACCCATTTAAAATATACTTTTGCTCCTTTTAATTGATTACTTTTTAAAATGTTATTTTCATTACTTTTAGCACTTCATCATATACCTTTGTTATCATTGTGCAGATGCATGTCATTGTGCTATTTAATTTATATTTTAATAAATACTCATCAAAAATATGTATAAGCTGCATAATAAATGATGTTTGAATGACCTCATGCTATTAGGAGGTAATTGATACATATGTACACCAGGCAGGGTCGTTTGGCAGCTGAAGACTTTATGCTTCCATCCCACACCCAGGGCTGTCCCTAGCTATTCTGGAGCCCTACTCAGCCACCCCCCCATGGGGGGGGCAGGCCTCTGTGGGGGAGGAAGCAGGGGGGCTGGCCCCAGGCCTCCACGGGGGGGGGGGTGTTGGCTTAGGGGGCAGGGGGGAACCACCCCCCAGCACTCACCAGCAGCGCGGCTGGGGCCGGGTCGCTGCACTTCCCGCCGCCAGTGAGTGCAGGCCTGGCCCTGCTGCAGAGCTCAGGGGAGTGGGGGCGGGGCTGGGGCAGAGCAGGGGCAGGAAGAGGCAGAGCGGGGGCGGAGCAGGGGCCATGGGGAAGAGCCGGAGCAGGGGCTGGAGCAGCACAGAGCTGAGCAGGGCACCAGGAAATCTGGTGCGCCAAATTTCCTGGTGCCCTACGCAGCCGCGTACTTTGTGTATGGGTAAGGATGGCCCTGCCCACACCACTGTCAAGTTTTTTCTTTAGACAACCTTTGTGGCATATAAAAGAGTTAGTGTAGCCAGTGATGGCCAAAGTTGGGCCCATGGTCCAAATGCAACCCTTATAGTCCTACAATGTGAGAGGTAGCAACTTGTGACATATGTAACCCATCACTCACAATGTGCTACCCCTGGACCAGAGGACGAGAAAGGTGAGAGGTGACAGAGGTACCCCCACTGGTTACAATTCACTACACCTGTACCAGAAGATGGGAAAGGCAAAAGGTAGAAAATTAGGACAAGTGAGCAAATAACAACCTTATTTATCAGTAACTGCTATTGGTAGCAAAATATGTCTTGTAGCAATTTTTAATGCTACGCCAGCACCTCGGGCTCCCCAGCATCCCCCCCAGGCCCCGCTGCCTCCCCCTAGTGCTTAATTTGTATTGAAAGAGGTGCTTGTATGCAGCCCCACCACCAGCAAGCCCCAGCACAAATTAAGCACTGGCTTGGCGGGGACTGGAGAGTGGCAGCTGATGGCTGGGTGCCTACCTCTGAAGGCAGTGCCATCGCCAGCAGCAGTGGAGAAGTAAGGGTGGCATGATATATGATGTATTACCACACTTACCTTGTGATGCACTGTGCCCCCTGTGCCCCAACCTCTGCACCACCTTCCTGAGCCCCTAACCCCTGCACCCCCCTCCTGCATTCCTAACCCACCACTAACCCCTGCACTCACCTTCTACACTCAGGTGAGGAAAGTGACCTGGATGCGTAAAGCAGCTGGTACTGCTGATCACTTCCCCTTCCAATTCTGCTCCAATCACTTCCTCTTCCAACTTCCTCCATACACCCCTAGGGGGCTGTAAGGGGGAGGGGGAATGAAGAGCAATGTCAGGGCATGCTGCATCCGGGTCACTTTACCCACCTGGGCTTTTTTCAATTTAAAAAACTAGGAAATTAAATAGCAAACCAAACAAAAACAAAAAAGCCCTCCGAGGATCGCTACCTTGCTGTGGTGGAGGGGCTTGCATGTCCCAAGGAACCGCAGAGTTATGTCATTTGGAGTGTGAAGCAGCTGGGTTGAGAATCAGCAGCTCCAGTCAGAGGTCATGGTCTGCTCCTGGACTGCTCTCTCCAGGTGTGAGGGGAGCAGCTGCCCTAGTGGATGAGTTCAAGCATCTAGGGGTCTGGTTCATGAGTGATGGCAAGCGGGAGCATGAGATCAACTGGCAGATTGGTGTGACGGTGACAGTGATGTGGGCGCTGTACCGATCCATGGTGGTGAAGCCGCAGCTGAGTTCTTGGGCGAAGCTCTCATTTTACAGATCACTCTACATCCCCAACCTCATCTATGGTCATGACTTTGGGTAATGACCGAAAGGATGAGATTGCAGGTAAAAGCAGTGGAAATAGAGTTTCACCGCAGGGCGGCTGGGCTTACTCTCCAAGACAGGGTGAGGAACTTGGCTATACGGGAGAGCCTCGGAGTAGAGGCCCTATTCCTCTGGATTGAGAGGAGCCAGCTGAGGTGGTTCAGGCACCTGGTAAGGATGCTGCTAGGATGCACCTGATCAGGATGCAGGGGTTACGGGCACAGGAGGGGAGTGCAGGAGTTGGGGTAAAGGGGGCACAGGGCAGGTGTTGAGGTGAAGGTGGCACACTGCAGTGGTTAGGGGAACCGGAGGGAGGTACAGGGGGTAGGGACACAGGAGGGAGGTGCAGGGGGTAGGAGTGAAGGGGGTGAATGGATTAGGGGCACAGGAAGGGAGTGCAGGGCTTGGGGTGAAGGTGGCACAGTGCAGGGGTTGGGGGGAAGGGAGGGTGGGGAGCCCATAGAGGCCATGTGCACCAAAATGAAGCTTGCCCAGCATGCCATTTTCCCAAATGGCCATATTCCCAAATGGACTGCTAGCCCTGCAGTCACAGATCTGGGAACCTCCTCACACAAACCCCCAGATCGCCTCATATCACAGTCACAGCTCTGAGAACATAGGCGCCACCTTCTTCTGGCGCCGGTGGGTGCTCAACCCCCCTCTGCCCCCGGCCCTGCCCCGACTCCAGCCCTGCCCTGCCCCGCCCCCTCCCACCCACATTCCAACCCCTTCCCCAAAGTCCCCGCCCCAACTCCGCCCCCTCCCACCTCCATTCCAACCCCTTCCCCAAATCCCCGCCCCGGCCCCACCTCCTCCCCTGAGCGCACCACATTTCCGCTCCTCCCCCTCCCTCCTGGAGCTTGCTACAGCTGTTTGGCAGTGGAAAGCGCTGGGAGGGAGGTGGAGGAGCGGGGACGCGGCATGCTCAGGGGAGGAGGCAGAGGAGGAGGTGAGATGGGGCAGGGCGGAGCAGGGAGGTTGGGTGCAGGGCTGCCTGTGGGTGCAGAGTACCCACTCATTTTTCCCCAGGGCTGGAGCACCCACGGAGTCGTCACCTATGTCTGTGAACCTCCCCACATGAATCCCCCGATCTCCTCATATCACAGTCACAGCTCTGGGAAACTCTCACACTAATCCCCAGAGCTCCTCATATCATAGGTTTCAGAGGGATAGCTGTGTTAGTCTGTATCAGGAAAAATGATGAGGAGTCCTTGTGGCACCTTAGGCCTGGTCTACACTACGGGGTTAGGTCGAATTTAGCCGTGTTAGGTCGATTTAAAAATGACTGCGTCCACACAACCAATCCTGTTCCTTTGACCTAAAGGGCTCTTAAAATCAACTTCTGTACTCCTTCCTGACGAGGGGAGTAGCGCTAAAATTGACCTTGCTGGGTTGAATTTGGGGTAGTGCGGACGCAAATCGACGGTATTGGCCTCCGGGAGCTATTCCAGAGTGCTCCATTGTGACCGCTCTGGACAGCACTTTGAACTCCGATGTATTAGCCGGGTACACAGGAAAAGCCCTGGGAACTTTTGAATTTCATTTCCTGTTTGGTCAGCGTGCTGAGCTCAGCAGCACTCAGCAGCACAGGTGACCATGCAGTCCCCCCAGAATCGCAAACGAGCTCCAGCATGAACCAAAAGGGAAACACTGGATCTGATTGCTGTATGGGGAGAAGCATCTGTGCAGGCAGAACTCCCAGCAAAAAGAAGAAATGCAAATATATTCGCCAAAATCTCACAGGGCATGTTGGACAGAGGCTACAACAGGGACACACAGCAGTGCCGCGTGAAAGTTAAGGAGCTCAGGCAAGCCTACCAAAAAACTAAGGAGGCAAACGGTCACTCCGGGTCAGAGCCCCATACATGCCACTACTATGATCAGCTGCATGGAATTCTAAGGGGGGACCCTACCACTACCCCACCACTGTCTGTGGACACCTGCAAGGGGGGAGTCTCATGCAACAGGGAGGAGGATTTTGTGGATGAGGAAGAGGAGGAGGAGGAGGTGAATGCGCAGCAGGCAAGCGGTGAATCCGTTCTCCCCAGCAGCCAGGACCTTTTCATCACCCTGGAGCCAATACCCTCCCAAGGCAGGATCCCTGACCCTGAAGCTGGAGAAGGCACCTCTGGTGAGTGCACATTTGTAACTACAGTACAGGGTTTAAAAGCAATAGTGTTTAATGTCTGATTTGCCCTGAAGAATTGGGATGCATTCGTGGCCAGTACAGCCACTGGAAAAGTCTGTTCACATGTCTGGGGATGGAGTGGGAATCCTCAGGGACATCTCCATGAAGCTCTCCTGGAGGTACTCTGAAAGCCTTTGCAGAAGGTTTCTCGGGAGAGCTGCCTTATTTCGTCCTCCACGGTAGGACACTTTACCACAGCAAGCCAGTAGCAAGTAATCTGGAATCATTGCAGCACAAAGCATGGCAGCAAATGGTCCTGGGTTTTGGTCGCATTCAAGCAACATGCAGTCTATATCTTTCTGTGTTAGCCTCAGGAGAGTGATATCATTCGTGGTCACCTAGTTGAAATAGGGGAATTTTTGTAAGGGAACAGTAAAAGGACCCCATTCATGCTGGGCTGTTTGCGCTTTGCTAAAAGGGATCATCCCAGAGAATAGCCACGCGGCGGGGGGGAGGGGTGAAGGGATCATCCCAGAGAATAGCCACATGGTGGGGTCGGGGGAGGTGTGTGCTGCACATCCACCTGAAAACTGCAGCCCCTCCTTTTAAATGTGAAACCCAACCCATTCCTTGCTCTGGGAAAGGAGGGTGCTGCAGTTTGAAAACATTCCCACATGTTATGAAGGCATAAGAAGCCAACCCCACATACCAAAAGGCTTACCATGGCTGCCTGGAAACCGAATTCTGTTGCCCAGCTGTGTGTGATGTGTCACCATACCTGCAGGCGCTCAATATAAAAGGCAAAATGCGACCTTATAACTAAAGCACATGTGCTGTCTGCTGTGAATTGCTTGATTGACTGTGAAAGACTCTCCCTTTTGTTCTCAGAAATGTATCATCTTAAATTTTACTCTCCCTTTTTATCTCCCCCCAGGTGCAAATGTTTCTACGCTCCCCCTATCATCTCCATCCCAGAGGTTATCGCAGATTACAAGGTGGAAAAAAACACACTCGTGATGATATGTTTTCCGAGCTCATGCAGTCCTCCCGCACTGATAGCACTCAGCTGAATGTGTGGAGGCAAACAATGGCAGAGTCCAGGAAAGCGTTAAGTGAGCGCGATGAGAGGAGGCAGGATGCGATGCTCATGCTAATGGGGAAGCAAACGGACATGCTCAGGAGTCTGGTGGAGCTGCTGCAGGAAAGGCAGCAAGAGCACAGACCGCTGCTGCAGCCCCTGTATAACCACCTGCCCTCCTCCCCAAGTTCCATATCCTCCTCACCCAGACTCCCAAGAATGCGGGGGAAGGGGGAGGGAGGCTCCTGGCACCCAGCCATTCCACTCCAGAGAATTGCCCAAGCAACAGAAGGCTGGCATTCAATAAGTTTTGATTTGTAGTGTGGCCTTGTCCTTCCCGTCTCCCCTCATCCCCCACCCCACCCAGTTCTTCCCTCCTCCCCCACCCCACCCGGGCTACCTTGTGAGTTATCTCCCTATTTTTAAAATCAATTAATAAAGAATACATGGTTCTGAAATGATAGTGACTTTATTTCCTTTGCAAACTGTGATCAAGGGGGAGGGCAGTTGGCTTACAGGGAATTAGAGTCAACCAAGGGGGCGGGTTTGCATCAAGGAGAAACAAACACAACTGTCACACGGTAGCCTGGCCAGTCATGAAACTGGTTTTCAAAGCGTCTCTGATGCGCAGCATGCCCAGCTGTGCTCTTTTAATCTAACCAGCTGGTGTCTGGCTGCGCGAAATCGGCCACCAGGCGATTTGCCTCAACCTCTCACCCTGCATAGAGGTCTCCCCCTTACTCTCACAGATATTATGGAGTACACAGCAAGCAGCAATAACAATTGGAATATTGGTTTCACTGAGGTCTAACCTAGTCAGTAAACTGTGCCAGTGAGCTTTTAAATGTCCAAATGCACATTCTACCACCATTCTGCACTTGCTCAGCCTATAGTTGAACTGCTCCTTACTACTGTCCAGGCTGCCTGTGTATGGCTTCATGAGCCATGGGAGCAAGGGGTAGGCTGGATCCCCAAGGATAACTATTGGCATTTCAACATCCCCAACAGTAATTTTCTGATCTGGGAAGTAAGTCCCTTCTTGCAGCTGCTCAAACAGCCCAGAGTTCCTAAATATGTGAGCGTCCTGCACCTTTCCCGGCCATCCCACACTGATGTCAGTGAAATGTCCCTTGTGATCCACCGGTGCTTGCAGCACTATTGAAAAAGTACCCCTTGTGGTTTACGTACTGGCTGCCAAGGTGGTCCAGTGCCAAGATAGGGATATGCATTCCATCTGTCACCCCACCGCAGTTCGGGAACCCCATTGCAGCAAAGCCATCCACTATGACCTGCACATTTCCCAGAGTCACTACCCTTGATAGCAGAACGTCAGTGACTGTGCTGGCTACTTGGATCACAGCAGCCCCCACAGTAGATTTTCCCACTCCAAATTGATTCCCGACTGTCAGGCATTGCAATCTTCCAAAGGGCTATCGCCACTTGCTTGTGAACTGTGAGGGCTGCTCTCATCTTGGTATTCTTGTGCTTCAGGGCAAGGGAAAGCAAGTTACAAAGTTCCATGAAAGTGGCCCTATGCATGCGAAAGTTTCGCAGCCACTGTGAATCATCCCATACCTGCAGCACTATGCGGGCCCACCAGTCTGTCCTTGTTTGCCTGGCCCAGAATCGGCGTTCCACTGCCCCAGTGCCGCCATGATGTCCCAAACGCCACATCCCGTGCTTTCATAGAATCACAGAATCATAGAATCTCAGGGTTGGAAGGGACCTCAGGAGGTCATCTAGTCCAACCCCCTGCTCAAAGCAGGACCAAACCCAACTAAATCATCCCAGCCAGGGCTTTGTCAAGCCTGACCTTAAAAACCTCTAAGGAAGGAGATTCCACCACCTCCCTAGGTAACCCATTCCAGTGCTTCACCACCCTACTAGTGAAAAAGGTTTTCCTAATATCCAACCTAAACCTCCCCCTCTGCAACTTGAGACCATTACTCCTTCTTCTGTCATCTTCTACCACTGAGAACAGTCTAGATCCATCCTCTTTGGAACCCCCTTTCAAGTAGTTGAAAGCAGCTATCAAATCCCCCCTCATTCTTCTCTTCTGCAGGCTAAACAATCCCAGTTCCCTCAGCCTCTCCTCATAAGTCATGTGCTCCAGCCCCGTAATCATTTTTGTTGCCCTCCGCTGGACTCTTTCCAATTTATCCACATCCTTCTTGTAGTGTGGGGCCCAAAACTGGACACAGTACTCCAAATGAGGCCTCACCAGTGCCGAATAGAGGGGAATAATCACGTCCCTCGATCTGCTGGAAATGCCCCTACTTATACAGCCCAAAATGCCGTTAGCCTTCTTGGCAACAAGGGCACACTGTTGACTCATATTCAGCTTTTCATCCACTGTAACCCCTAGGTCCTTTTCTGCAGAACCGCTGCCCAGCCATTCGGTCCCTAGTCTATAGCAGTGCATGGGATCCTTCCGTCCGAAGTGCAGGACTCTGCACTTGTCCTTGTTGAACCTCATCATATTTCTTTTGGCCCAATCCTCTAATTTGTCTAGGTCCCTCTGTATCCTATCCCTACCCTCCAGTGTATCAACCACTCCTCCCAGTTTAGTGTCATCTGCAAACTTGCTAAGGGTGCAGTCCACACCATCCTCCAGATCCTTGATGAAGATATTGAACAAAACCGGCCCCAGCACCGACCCTTGGGGCAAGGGTCTGTCTCCATGGGAAGTCTGTCTCAGAGAAGTCTGTCTCCATGTCCTCATCACTATCGTCATCGCGATGGTGTCGCCTCCTCGCCAGGTTCTGCACATACTGCAGGATAATGTGCGAGGTGTTTACAATGCTCACAACTGCTGCGGTGATCTCAACGGGCTACATGCTTGCAGTGCTATGGCATCTGCATGGGTTATTCATGAAAAAAGGCGTGAAACGATTGTTTGCCGTTGCTTTCATGGAGGGAGGGGAGACTGATGACATGTTCCCAAAACCACCCATGACAATGTTTTTGCCCCATCAGGTATTGGGAGCTTAACCCAGAATTTCAATGGGCAGCGGAGACTGCGGGGACTGTGGGATAGCTACCCAAAGTGCACCGCTCTGTAAGTCGATGCTAGCCACGGTACTGTGGACGCACGCCGCCGACTTAATGCGTTTAGTGAGGACACACACAATCGACTGTATAAAATCGCTTCCGAAAAATCGACTTCTATAAAATCGACCTAATTTCGTAGTATAGACATACCCTTAGAGACTAACTAACTATGCCCAAATAAATTTGTTAGTCTCTAAGATGCCACAAGGATTCCTTATGTTACCGAAATATCGGGTCCGCCTAGCTGAGAGCCAATAACAGCCAGACAGGGATAAGGAAAGAAAGTTACTTTATTCTGCAGAATAAGGGAAGTCTGTGCCAAGTGACAGGACTCCAATTAACACAGAAATTACAGGTCTTTTATACACACTTAGACAAAGCCCTGGTGTGTTAACATTTGATTGGTGCATGCTAGACCTCGAATGTCTGCTATCTGGTCAGTAAAAACTGGTATAGAAATAACTATCTCAACTGAGAAACACTATTCTTGTGTAGGCGAAGGACAACTGTAAAAATGCAAGGTCTTGTGTAGGCGAGGCATCTACTTCCACCTAGTGGTCTCTGGTTGCCGTAGCTGCTGGCTGTTAAGGGGGTTCACCATAGCTTATGACTTTCACACTTATATAATGGTGAGAGCTCTGAAAACCTCCTCACACGACTCCCCCGGTCTTCTAATATCACAGTCACAGCTCTGCGAAACTCCTCACATGAATCCTCTGATTTCTTCATATCACAGTCACAGCTTTGAGAAACTCCTCACACCAATCCCCAGATCTCCTCAGATCACAGCCACCGCATAGGCGCCGACTCCATGGGTGCTCCAGCGCTGGAGCACCCACAGGGAAAAATTAGCAGTAGCCAAGCTCCCCTCTCCTCGCCTCCTTCTCCCTCCTTGAGCGCGCCGTGTCCCTGCTCCTCCCACTCCCACCCAGCGCTTCCCGCCCCCCTGCTGCCTAACAGCTATTTGGCGGTGCTTAGGACTTTCCGGGAGGGCGGGGGAGGAGAGGGGATGCTGCGCGCTCAGGAGAGGAGGTGGAGAAGAGACAGGGCAGGGGCGGGGACTTGGGGGAAGTGGGTGGAATGAGGGCTGGAAGGGGGCAGGGCTGGGTGGGAAAAGGCAGGATGGGGTGAGGACTTTGGGGAAGGAGTGGAAGGGGGTGGGGCAAAGGTGGGGCCAGGGGCGGGTGGGGGTCGAGCACCCACCGGGTAGAGGGAAAGTCAACGCCTATGCTCTGGAGTGGGACTGATTTACTCCAGGCTCCCCACCGCCAGAGGGGGAAACGCTCAACCCAGTGAGGCGAAGCAGGTGCCTTTGCATACTGCAGAAGTAGCACTCATTACACGGGTTGAGGAACTGCAGTGACATCTCTGCTTAGGCTCAGGTGCCCAGGACAGAGGCAGCTTCCTGGGATCCAGGACTGTCCCAGTCAGAACAGGGCTGCTGGGGAGAGTGAGAAATGGTCCCAGCCTCCCCCAGGGCTGAGCTCTTCCTCTAATGCTCTGATTCTCTCTCTCTCCCCAGTGAATGTGACTCTGGATCCAGACGTGGCTCATCCCGTCCTCATCCTGTCTGAGGATCGGAAGAATGTGAGATATGGATACACACAGCAGGATCTGCCTGACAATCCTGAGATATTTGACACTGAGCTCTGTGTGCTGGGCTGTGAGGAGTTCACCTCGGGGAGACATTGCTGGGAGGTGAAGGTGGGAGACTAGCCCTTAGAGTTACAAAGGTAATATACACTTCTGTAATAAGAGGCTCTATACATCCTTCAGGGATGTTGCTTATGGTTAGGAATCTTTGTCCCTTAGAGTCCAAACAGCATAAAGAGACCCAGTTTCTCCGTGTCAGGGATTTTTATTGCTCCCCACCCCAGAATCCAAACTTCTGGGATGAGGGCCTGTGCAGCCCTCCCCTTCCTGAAGGGACTGAGGACTGAGGAATTCAATCAACTAGTTGGCAGCCGGTATCAAGTGGAGTGCCCAGGGGGGTGTTTTTTCACACCCCTGAGTGAGAAAGTTGCAGCACTGTAAATTGCCAGTGTAAACAAGTCTTAAGACTGTAAATCAATTGTGTGTGTCTGTTTCCTAATTTAACCTTGTAAATAACTCTCATTTATTTTCTTAGTTAATAAATCTTCTGTTAGTTTATTACAGGATTGGCTGCTGTGTTGTCTTTGGTTTGAGATCTGAGTACAATTAATCCTGGGTAAGTGACTGATCATTTGGAACTAGGAGTAATCTGAATATTGTTGTAATTTTTTGGGTGTAAAGTGACCATCTATAACATAATCCTACTTGCTGGGGTGGTAAAATAGACTGGGATGCCCAAGGGGACTTTCTGTGACTCCATGGTAAGACTGTTATAATGATCTAGGAGTTCATACTTGTCACTGGGTTGATGAAATCTAAGTATAGAACATACAATTTGGGGTTTGTGCCCTGCTTTTTGACAGTCTGCCCTGAGGATGGCACTCATGGTCATGAGCTACTCCAGACAGCATGGCATTGGCAACACTGTTTCACACATACAGGGGGATGGGCAGGGGGAATTCAAAAATTCACCCAAAATCATGAGATATTTTTAAGATTTATGTAGTGGATTTTGGTCTATCATGAGATTTTGGGTCTGACTCATGATTTTTTTACTTTTTCTAACTTTTGGGGTTGGCAATACTGGGAGAGGCATGGATAGGGTGGGTTTAACCAAGGGGAAAACAAGAATCAAGAAGAAAAGTTGAATGAAAGTAAAACAAGAATAAACGGAGAGTCCTGGGAAAAGGGTGTAAAATAAAACGAGTGAAAGGGAAACAATCCTGAGAGAGGAAACAGCCAGACGGCACCAAGAGAGGAAGGGATAAAGTCAGAAGAATAAATAAAACATTTGAGGGGGAATTATCTGTAGTAAATGATTACGGGAGAATGGGAGAGACAAAAAAATTAACAAGGATGGCAAATACATAAATAAAATTAAAAAATGGATAGCATGAAAAAAGGAAGAAGAAAAGGGAAAGCAAGAGCCACAGAGAGATTTATAAAATGCTACTGAATGTGAGACTGTAACTCATTAATTCTGTATGTTAGTTCCTGGTTATTGGTGGTATTTTAGTGTCATTAAAAACACTGTTCTAAAAATCTGTGGATCTCTTTTCCATATGTTATGTTACTAAAGTTCCTTTTCAGCTCCTATTAGGTACTTGAAATAAAGCATTAGTTAATATATATTTGTATGTTCCTCTTTAATTTTCCAGCTGCAATTGTTGAGGGCCAGGAGAGCTGGAAGCTCCCTAGAACTGGGGGGAGGGCCCTAGAACTGTGGCCCTGCCCCACCCCTGCCTCAAGGTCCCAACGCTCCTCTTCCCCCAAGGTCCCTCTGTGCCTCTTCCCCTCGAGCGCCTGTTCCCCTCTCGCTCCTCTCTACCCCCTCCTCCTATCGCTCGCCCTTAAGGCAGATAAAAAGTGGGAGAGCATAGCCCTTCTACTTTAAAAGTGATGGGGCCATGGTCCCCTCACCAACCCTGTTCCAGTGCCCCTGCTGAGGGAAGAATCATGAGATCTGCTTCCTTGCTAGATTGTGTCCCCCCAGCACCAATGGGGAATCTGGTGTAAGACAGTCCAAACCTTCTCCTGGCTGAGTGGCAGAATCCAGCAATCTGTGACATCATGGGAGATTGAAACATTGTCTTGTCTCTGTAGAGTTCCATGCAGAGTTGGGATGCTATGAAGCTATTTCATAACACTGATAAAGATGATGGAGAAATTCCAGTGCAAATCCCCATGGTACAGCTCCAGATTCATGTCAGTATACAAATCCACTTTATAAAACAAGATAAATAAATAGTACCATTTCACCTGGATTATGTCTGTAACTCCCATTTGGGGAGTGACATAAGATCTGATGGTGACTAAAGAACCTCTTGATGTCAGCTGTAAAGCACACAAAAACATTCTGATTCACCACAAAATGTTGTGGGAGATCTCAAAGGAAAGCCTGTGTCACATTGCTTATTAATGTCATTGTGACTTGTATGTACAGATACTACTTAGGGAGTTATGTGTATATATACTGGAAATCTGTTCTTAGAGTCTGTATCAAGGTACAAGTCTCCAGCTGAGGTGAAGAACATATTTTCTGTCAGACAAGAGAGGTTTATTTACCTTTCTGTCAGGTTGTAAAATAAGCCCAATAAGCTGACACAATGGATGGCCATTTACATATGAAATCAGATGTTAATGAAGAGATGTGAAATCAGCAGGAAGGGAACACACAGGAAAAAAAACCATCCTCAGGAGGTCATCCTGTGTGTCTAATAGTATCAACTTTGAGGGTGCTTCTAGAAGACAAAGATGACACCTGTTCAAGGAACTAAACGGACAGCATATTCACAGTAGTGAAACCAGAGTCTCAGCTGCCATTGGTTGAAAATGCTGCAAAGGAATTTGGGTAAGACAATCTCCTTCTTTAGACAGGAGGTTGAACTTAGTTAAGTCAAGTCTCTAGAGAGCATGTTATGATTTTCTTTTCTGTGTAACCATTTGTTTCCAGTATTCTTACTCACTATCTCCAGAATCTCTAGTCTTTGATAATAAAATTTCAGTGCTGTGGCATTCAACAAAGTGCTGGTCCTTAAATGAATCTAACAAGCTGGTGTGTTCTGTTCCTCATAGGCGTTGATTTCTCCTCTAGCCAGGGGGTGCTCAACCTTGAACTCTGCCCCAGGCTCTGCCCCCTCTCCACCCCTTCCCACAAGCTGCTGCCCCTGCCTCTTCCTGCCCCTGCTCCCCCCCACCCTGCTCCCTCGCCACCATTTCCCCCAACCCCCACATCCCTGTCTCACCTCTTCCCTGCCTCTTTCCACCCTCTCCCCTGAGTGTGCCCCATCCCCACTCCTTCCCCTCCCTCGAGGAGTTGATCAGCGGGGCCACAGGCAGGCAAGAGGTGCTGGGTGGAGGGGGGGAGAAGGGAGAGCTTGGCTGCTGGTGGGTGCTGAGTACCCACTAATTTTTCTCCATGGGTGCCTTGGAGCACCCATGAAGTCAGCCACCTGGTATTTCTGTATGTTTTCAGTGGACAAGGAGCAGGACACAGCAGGAAAAGCTCAGAGAAGGCTTGGGTGTTAGCGTGTGCCATTCACCAACCTGCCCAGAGGGAGTGATGGCTGTGGGGGCCTGACAGGTCATGCTTGTGTTACCAGAGGCTGGTGAATTCAGGGAGCTGATTCACACTGGGCACAGACAAGGTGTGTGGTGCTTATAGGACAAGGTGTGTGGTGCTAACCACAGCACTCAGGGCATGACATTTTCACCTCTCTGAGTTATGTAGCTTGGTCAATCTAATTTTTAAGTCTAGACCTGAACTTAGAGAGGTGCAAAGGCTCCATCTCCAACTGAATGTCCCCAGTTAACCAGCTGTATAGGCTACATCCTATAGTCAGAGGAGATACATTACAGGATACAATATATACTCCCTCTTTAACATTATAGCTGAATCTACTCTGTTCTGCTTTGGTGAGAAGGATCCAGGCACATGAGATGACAGCAGGTAAATGTGTTTGAGTGATGACTACAATCTCAAGCAAAATAGCATCAGTGATGTCCTGCCCCTCAAAGAAAACCCCTTCAGGCCATCCGCATCCAGCTTCCAGGGAACAGCAGGGCTTGGGGAAGCTAAGTTGAAACAATGTCTCAATTCATAATGTTTTAAATTGATGCAATGTTGTATCCCCAGCAGCATTTCTAGTCATCACTGCTTCCCCAGTACAATTTAATTTTCTGTTTCTTGTTCCAATAAACCACTCCCCAGACTCTCCCAGACCCTCTCACTCTGTCCCCAGGTCCCTCTCCTGCAGCCAGAGTGGACAAATGCATTGGAAACTTGAGTTCTCGGTTTCTCCTATACCCTGTTCAATGGATTCCCAATGCCATCTCTCAGAAAAAACACATTGCTTCTACAGAGATTCTGGGGAAATTCAAAGTTACTGAGAAGGTACCAAGACCATAGGAAGTGATGGGTTTGGGCCATTAAATGTACTGAGGAACTGCAGTGACTGAGGAATGGCTGGGCAGCAGTTCTGCAGAAAAGGACCTAGGGGTTATGGTGGACGAAAAGCTGAATATGAGTCAACAGTGTGCCCTTGTTGCCAAGAAGGCTAATGGCATTTTGGGCTGTATAAGTAGGGGCATTTCCAGCAGATCGAAGGACGTGATTATTCCCCTCTATTCGGCACTGGTGAGGCCTCATTTGGAGTACTGTGTCCAGTTTTGGGCCCCACGCTACAAGAAGGATGTGGATAAATTGGAAAGAGTCCAACGGAGGGCAACAAAAATGATTAGGGGGCTCGAGCACATGACTTATGAGGAGAGGCTGAGGGAACTGGGATTGTTTAGCCTGCAGAAGAGAAGAATGAGGGGGGATTTGATAGCTGCTTTCAACTACCTGAAAGGGAGTTCCAAAGAGGATGGATCTAGACTGTTCTCAGTGGTAGAAGATGACAGAACAAGGAGTAATGGTCTCAAGTTGCAGAGGGGGAGGTTTAGTTTGGGATATTAGGAAAAACTTTTTCACTAGTAGGGTGGTGAAGAACTGGAATGGGTTACCTAGGGAGGTGGTGGAATCTCCTTCCTTAGATGTTTTTAAGGTCAGGCTTGACAAAGCCCTGGCTGGGATGATCTAGTTGGGGTTGGTCCTGCTTTGAGCAGGGGGTTGGACTAGATGACCTCCTGAGGTCCCTTCCAACCCTGAGATTCTATGATTCTATGATCTCTACTGAGTCTCAGGTGCCCAGGACAAAGGTAGCTCCCTGGAATCCAGGACTGTCCCAGCCAGGGAAAGTGAGAAATGGCCCCAGCCTCCCCCAGGGCTGAGCTCTGCTCCTAATGCTCTGATTCTCTTTATGCCAGTGAATGTGACTCTAGATCCACACATGGCTCATCCCTGACTCATCCTGTCTGAGGATCAGAAAAGTGTGAGAAGGGAATGCACATGGCAGGATCTTCCCAATAATGTGGAGTGGTTTGACACTGAGATCTGTGTCCTGGGCTCTGAGGGATTCACCTCTGGAAGACATTCCTCGGAAGTGAAGGTGGGGAATGGGAAATACTGGGCTGTGGGGGTGGCCAGAGAGACTGTGAGCAGGAAGGGACGGATCAGCCTTAACCCTGAGGGGTGGGATCTGGGCTGTGCAGCAGTGGGTGGGTCAGTACCTGGCTCTCACCTCCCCTGTGACCCCCCTGCCCCTGAGCCAGGTCCCCAAAAGGATCCAGGTTTCTCTGGACTGTGAATGGGGGCAGGTGACATAGTTCGATGCTGATAATGAGGCCCCAATCTTCACTTTCCTGCCAGCCTCTGTCACTGGCGAGAGAATCTTCCCCTGGCTCTGGGTGGGTGGATCCCTGCTCAGACTGTGTCACTGAGGCACAGGGGGAATACCTTACTGGGGACCCTGAAATCAGCCTCTCTACCCTCATACAATATAGTCTCTATGACTTCTTCCTATGGACTTCCTGTCATGAAGTCTCTGTGACCCTGGAGATTGCTTCAGGTCTCAAGTCTGGATTGTCAATCCATAGAGAGCATTGAATGATCAAGGTAGAGAAGCCAATCTCATTGCGCCAGGGATTGTGCAGCTTGTTTGCCACTGTCTTCTATGAACCAGGAGGACTCTCAGGATCCTCGGTCAGACAGTGTCACTGAGATATGGGGGGAATTGCCCCCTGGGAATGAAAACATGGGCTCCTCTAGCCACAGTCATCCTAGCCCCTATGACCAGGAGGATTCCCATCTACCCAGCATTCTGGCTCATCTCTATGCCCATGGAGGACCCCTGTCTATCCAGCTCCCAATACCTCATCTCTGTGGCCCCTGGAAGCATCTCCCCTGCCCACTCTGTGCACTATGAGGGATGGGGGGAGGAGGTGAAGAACTCCTGGAGTGGCAGGAGGAGCAGAGGGGCCCTGAGGGCCATATGTGGGGGCTGGGCAGGAGGTAGAATTAACAGCTGGGCTGGAGAACAAGCAGATGTGGGGTGGCACGGACACATAATTAATTAATTAATTAGGATTTGTGGTTTTGGGGAGAAGCTGGAGGCTCCACACCAGCCAGGAGCCTGGGAGAGGGAGACCCAGGGACTGTGGATTGGGGCCTTCAGGCCACCAGGGAAGGGATGCTGCTGTGGGAAGGAGTTCGGTGGGAGGGGAATATGTCATCAGGATGAAGGTGAGGTGGCTGTGCAGAATGGAGAGTCAGGTACAGGGCAGGTTTAACCAGAAGGGAGAGAAGAAATGAAATGGGAAATGGGGAAAATAAAGTAAAACAAGAGTAAGGAAAGAAGCTTGGGAAAGTGGGGGCAAGCTGAAATAAGAGTGAAAGCAAAACAATCCCAAGAAGGGGAAAGCTCATTGGGCATTGAGAGGAGAGGGGATACATTCTGTGGAGAAAACTGGGAACTTGAGTTGGAATGATCTGTGACATGGATTAGAGAAGAATTAGGGAGACTCAGAGAACTAAACAGATGGAAAATGAGTGCTAGAGAAAATAATGTGTAAACCTGGATGAAATGAAAGAAGAAGGAAAGAGAACATGAGAGGGAGAGGGAGACCTATAAAATGTTTATGAAAGTGACACTGTAACATTAATTCAGATCCCATAGTTCATGGACAGTATTTCCAGTTTGGTAACTTTTCAGAACACTTCAAATTTGTGGATGTTTTTACCATGTGTTCTGGTTATGAAAGTTCCCTCTCCGATCCTTTTAAGCCTGACATTTACTTAAGGTAAATGAAACACATAAAACATTCTTCTTGTCTATTTCCCTTTAATTTCCTAGCTGTGATTTTTGAAGGCAGACATGGGAATCCCCTGCCCCCCGCTAAATTAGTTGTGTCAATCCAGCACCAGTGAGGATAAATATGTATGTCACTATAATGATAGCCTGGACCTTACTGTAATAGGTTACTATCCAGCCTGCACTCTGTGTCATGCACTTTATATAAACATGTACATCAGGAATTGTTCAGCTGTGCTCTGGAGAGAGCTGGTTGGATCACTTTACTTCTCAACTTCCAAACCTACCAGGGTGTGATGCCAGCAATAAAAATGTGTAACAGATGTTTGCAGTCCGGCATACCTGAATTTTATGGCGCATCGCCCCAGTCAGCAGATTATAACAGTTTTAACTATCATGTAATTTAAACAAATTCTTAAAAAAAGAAAATTAAAATATACATAAAATCCCCACTCCCATAGCAACAGGTTTTGTAGTATGGCTTTCCAGGTCCCCAGCATACATCCCCACCATGTGAACTTCAGGAGGAATTGTCATTATTTTTTAGTCCAATCACTGGAGAGGGACTTGACATACCCTGCCAGCAGATACACAAATACTTACTAGACATATTAGAATATTAGGGATCAGTGTTCCAGGGTTCTCTTCCTGGCTCCATTGTGCAGTGGTCGGTAGTGATAGGTTACCAAATTATATCTATTTTATGCATTCATCCCAAAATGCAGTAGAAATTAATGGCAAGCATAGACACTTCCTACATTGAAAGAAGGGGTTTCTCTGTTAATGTAGTTAATCCACCGCTGTAAAACAGAGTAGTTAGATTGACAACGCATTCTTCTATTGACCTAGTTGCACCTACATCAGGGGTTAGATCGATCTGCATTGCACAGGATGTGAAATATTTCATAGCTCTGACAATTTGTGACATAATATGATTAAAATATGACCACTGTTGCTAACACTGTTATATAATTGCAACAAATCTTGTGCAAAGTATGTCATGTAAACTGTCAATGGAAAAGTTATGATTTGCTGATTATGATTTTCCTGTTAGTATGTTGTCAGGGTTCCCTCCCCACTCTAAACTCTAGGGTAAAGACGTGGGGACCCGCATTAAGAGCCCCTAAGCTTATTTTTACCAGCTTAGGTTAAAACCCCCAAGGTACAAAATTCCCTGCACCCTGAGAAATGCTTCTTCCACTGCCACCATCAAGTGTTCTAAACAGGAATCCAGGAAAGGGGACCACTTGAAGTCCCTTCTCCCCCAAAAATATCCTCTCAAGCCCATACCCCCCTGTCCTGGGAAGCTTGGGGATAATCTCCTAACCAATTGGTTACACAGTGATCTAAAAACCCACCCCCTGGGTTTTTAAAAACCATAGAAAACAGTCAGCTTCTTAAAAGAAGGATTTTATTAAAAACAAAGAAGGTAAAATCATCTCTGTAAAATCCGGATGGTAACTATTTTACAGGGCACTCAGAGAGATTCCTCCCCCCCCCGGACAAAACCTTAAAGTTACAGAAAAACAGGAATAACCCTTCCCTCTCCCACAGGGAATGTATCAAGCAAAATAAACAGAAATCGACTCGCTATGCTATCTAAACTTACTTTAGAAAAGTGAGTATTGGTGAGGAGGCGGATTTTCTGTAGGTTCTTTCTGTCTTCCAAGATCACTCTGACTGACAAAGACACACCCACCAAGCCTTCCCCACTCCTAAGATTTGAAAGTATCTTGTCCCCTTATTGGTCAGATGCCAGCCAGGTCAGGTGTCAGTCTGGCTACCTGTATTTCTTAACCCTTTACTGGTAAGAGGATTTTATAGCACTGCATCAGACCCTCTCCCCCTTCCCTTCATTTATGACATATGTGTATACCATTTTTTAAAATCTCAAGTTATGAATATTGACTATGTACCTACGTTTCAAATGTGTTTGCTCCTGTGGTAACACCCACAAGGTAGTTTGCATCCAGTCTATTCAGCACATTATGAATGAACTATTCAAATTGACTGCCCATTAACAAACAAAATGGGCCATGGAAGAAGCTTATTCCCACCTGATGGACCTTCCTGAAGATGTTTTAGCCAGAATATGGGTAATGGCTCTGCTATGACTCACCGGAGCATGCAAGGGCATGTGACTAGATCATTGATACTGAACTCCATCTTACGCCTGTACTTTTCCACCAAGTGTGCTAAGAGCAGACCTGCCAAATGGCAGAAGCTATAAAAGGCCCTGGAAACATCTCCATTTTGTCCTCTTTCCTGCTCTGATCTCTGGACTATGGACTTATACTAATGAGAGCATTCTAATCAAAGGACTGAGGACTTCCAATCTTTGGAAACAACCAGAGACTTAACAAGCCATCAGTTTATGCCATCACTGCTTCAAACCTGATCCCAAAACTTTGCAATTATTGTATGTATTTGATTCCTTTAATCAATTTTAATTCTCACTGCTTTCTTTCTTTTTATAAATAAACCTTTAGATATTAGATACTAAAGGATTGGCAACAGTGTGATTATTGGGTAAGATTTGAGTTATATATTGACTTGGCTATGTGGCTGGTCCTTTGGGATTTGAAGAACACTTTGGTTGATGAAATTGCTTTTAAATAACCACTAATCATTAACTCTAATGTCTGGGTGTTGAAACAAGGACTGGAGTACTTAAGGAGGTTGCATTTCTGACTTCTTGTTAGCCAGTGTGGCAAGACAGAATTTTATTTTTGTTGCTGGTTTGGTATATCTTATGGAAGAATAACCACTAGTTTTGGAGTGTGTCTGCCCTATTTCTCAGCAGTTTGTCCTGAATCTGGTATTCTCAGTTATGATGCACAGAGACACGGTGACATTTGGCGTAGTTTCAGCAGTATCCACAGAACCAGGTCAATTAAGCTTTGGAGCAGAACCCCATGCTATTAAAAAATTGGATATTGAAAGTTCTGGTGGTTAAAGAATAGTTACAATGAATGAGCAATGACCATATGAGGATTTTCACGGAAAAATCCTAGAAGATTTATGCTCACAAAAGGGGTTATCCTCTAAGAAGAATTCTTTCCCCGCCATCACGACCAATAACAACCATCCGGCTTTGCTTAAGACTCCTTGGACACATGGCTTTATGCACTACACAAAGTTGAGGCTCAGACCTCTCCAAGCCTAGCTGGCCATGGTGTACTGCCCTCCCAGGCACCACTTGGACAGGGCAATCACAGTGCCACCCCCCATCCTCCACTCCTGGACATGGTAGTTAGATCACTGGACCGTCTACAAAGAGATTCCCTTCACAAGACGCCAGCCATCTTCTCACCTGGTCTTTGATGCCTCAGCTCTAGGCTGGGGACCCCATCTGGGACACCTTGGGACTCAAGGCCTGTGGTCCAGGGAGGAGCTTTCCATATCAACATCAAGGAGCTCAGGGAAGATCAGCTCACTTGCGAAGCATTCTTGCCCCACATTATGAACTCAACAGTATCAGTTCTCATGGACAATACATCCGCCATGTATTACATCAACAAGCAGGGCAGGGCCCATTCTTCGGCTCTATGTTGAAAGAGAGCTTGTCTATGGGAATTCTGTATCGCCCACTCGATCAAGCTTGAAGCCTCATATCTGCCTGGGGTTCAAAACCATCTTGCAGATCACCTCAGCAGGTCCTTCTCCGCTCACCATAGTCACTGTGGTTACTGTGCCCAGATGTTGCAATGGATATCTTCTGCAAGTGGGGGTGTCAGGGTTCCCTCCCCACTCTGAACTCTAGGGTACAGACGTGGGGACCCGCAAGAAAAGCCCCCTAAGCTTATTTCTACCAGCTTAGGTTAAAAACTCCCAAAGGCACAAATTCTCCCTTGTACCTTGGTGTAGCGGGGTGATCACCCGCTCCAGTCCTGGGGGAAGGACTGGAGGGTGGGAAGGTAGGCTGAGTGGGGAAGTAGCCTCAGCTGGAGGCCATGCCCCAAACAGACAAACCTGTCCCTATAAATGCCAGGGCAGCCAGGAACTCCAGCAGTCTCCCTCTGCCTGTAGAGGCAGAAGGGCCTGGCTGCAGGGACCGAAGCAGAGTACCTAGATTGGAGCAGGGCTGGGGAAGGGCCTGAGGAGCTGGGGAGCTCCGGCCAGGAAAGCTGCAGGCTGTGGCCTAGTGTTAGGCCCAATAGGTATTGGGGTTGCAGGGGGCAGCCCACGGTTAGACAGAGACAGCAGGTCCAAACCCAACCTTGCCTGAGTTGAGTGGCTTATACTGCAGTCTGCCCCAGGGCGCGGGGGCTAGCTGGTGACTGGCAGTAGCCTATGACTGAGGCAAGGTGGGGATAGTGGGTTGGGGGTTCCCCAGGGAGGGGAGACCCAGATCTGTGGGGCACTGCCAGGGGGCAACACCCCAGTTAAAGGGACACCAGGATCCTGGGAGGGACACGGTGCCAGCGGTCAGGCGGATCACCGGCCTGAAGAGGGCGCTCCAGAGCTGGATGAGCTAATTCTGTGGATCAACCAGCAGGAGGCGCCGCTGGGTGAGTCCGAAGGATTACACTTGGATTAAGTAACGCTGCCACCACCAAGTGATTTAACAGAGAACCAGGGAAAAGGACCACTTGGAGTTCCTCTTCCCCCCCAAATATCCCCCCAAGCCCTTATACCCCCTTTCCTGGGGAGGCTTGAGAATAATCTCCTAACCAATTGGTTACAAGTGATCAAAGACCCAAATCCCTGCATTTTAGAACAATGGAAAAATCAGTCAGGTTCTTAAAAGGATTTTATTAAAAAAAGAAAGGTAAAAATCATCTCTGTAAACTCAGGATAGAAAATACTTTACAGGGTACTCAGATTCAAAACACAGAGGATTCCCCTTTAGGCAAAACCTTAACGTTACAGAAACAGGAATAAACCTCCCTTTTAGCACAGGGAAAATTCACAAGCAAAACAAAAGAGAACCTAATATGCCTTGCCTGGCTTACCTATACTTGTTGTAATATTGGAGACATGGTTTAGGATGGGTTGGAGAAGATGGATTTCTGTCTGGTCTCTCTCAGTCCCAAGAGAGAACACACACACAAACAGAGCACAAACAAAACCTCCCCCCCCCTGTCCCCAAGATTTGAAAGTATCTTCTTTCCCCATTGGTCCTGTTGGTCAGGTGCCAACCAGGCTATTTGAGCTTCTTAACCCCTTACAGGTAAGGAGGAATTCTAGGCTACCCTTAGCTGTATGTTTATGACAGGGGGCTTCCCCACATAGACCTATTTGCCACCCACACCAACAGGAAGTGCCAGCGGTTCTGCTTTATGAGAGGTCACAGTCCCACGTCCATCATAGATGCCTTTCTGCTGCCTTGGTTGTCTCACCTACTCTATACCTTTCCACCCATCCCACTGATCCACCAGGTGCTGACAAAGATCAAGTAGGGCTCAGCTTGTCATACAGATAGCTCCAGTGTGGCCCAGACAACCGTGGCATACCACACTTCTCTATCTTTCCTGGAAGACCCCAATCGAGCTTCCAGTTCATCCAGACTTAATCTCACAAGACCATGGACATTTGCTCCATCCAAACCTCATCTCTTTGCACCTGAGGGCCTGGAATTTTCATGGCTAAATCCCAATCAACAGGCTTGTTCAGAGCAGGTCCATAAAATTCTCCTGGGCAGTAGGAAGCCATCCATCCCCCACCCTCGCAGTGCCTCAGCATACTGAGCCGCCGGCGCCAGCGCTCTGGAATGCTCTGCAGCTCCTGCCACTTTGAGCAGCACGGTAAGGGGGCCAGGCCGGGGCTGGGAGGAGGGGTTGGATAAGGCTGGGGCAGGGAGCGGTTGGAGGGGGCGGAGGTTCTGGGGGCGCGGTCAGGGGACAGGGAACCAGGTTGGGTGGGCATGTGGGAGTTCTGGGGGTGTATCAGGGTGGTGGTGGATGGGGTCGGGGCAGTCAGGGGACAGGGAGCAGGGTGAGTTGGGTAGGGCGTGGGGTCCTGGGGGGCAATTGCATAGGCGCTGCACTGACGCCATTGGTGCTCCAGGGCTGAAGCACCCACAGGGAAAATTGCAGCTCCCCGCCAGCCCCCTGCCCAGCTCACCTCTTCTCCACCTCCCCTGAGCGCGGCGCCGCCTCTCCACTTCTCCCCACTCCCTCCCAGGCTTCCCCAGGAGTCAGCTGTTCACGCGGGAAGCCTGGGAGGGCTGAGAAGCAAGCAGCGGCTTCGTGCTCAGGCCCAGGGAGCCGGAGGTGGAGCGGAGGTGAGCTGGGGTGGGGGCGGGGGTGCAAGGAGGGCCTCCTGCACCACAGCAGGTAACCCCGGGGGGGGACATGTAAGGGAACCGCTCCCTGTCCCAGCTCACCTCCGCTCCGCCTCCCTGGACCTGAGCGTGAAGGGGTAGAGGTGGTCAGAGGGCGAGAAACAGGGGGATTGAATGGGGGCAAGGGTTCCGGGGGGGCAGTCAGGAAGGAGCAGGGGTTGGATGGGGGCAGTGGGAGGCAGTCAGGGGCAGGGGTTCCAGCCCAGGGGCAGTCAGGGGACAGACAGAAGGGGTGGTTGGATGGGGCAGGGGTCCTGGGGGGCCATCAGGAATGAGAGGAGGGGTTGGATGGGGTGGCGGGGGGCAGTCAGGAGACAGGGAAGGGGGGTGGATGGGGCAGGGGTCCTGGGGGGGGCATCAAGGAATGCAGGGGGTTGAATGGGGCAGGAGTCCCGGGGGGGGGGGGGGGGGGACGGGCCATGACCCCCTCGTGGGGTGAGGAGGGAACCGGTTGTTAAGATTTTGGCAGCTCATCACTGCATACACCCATTGCAAAGTTCTTGGATAAGGTTTGTAGTAGTGATGGAATAAACTGATGGCTTTTAAAGTCTCTGGTAACTTCCAAAAGATTGGAAGGTCCTCAGTTAATTAGTTAGAATGCTCCTTTTAGTGTAAGTTCATAGTCCAGAGATCAGAGCAGGAAAGAGGCAAGATGGAAATGCTTCCAGAGTTTTTCATATGTTCTCCCACATGGAGGGGATGTTCTCAGTCTAAGGCCTGGTCCACACTCCGAGTTTATGTCGAATTTAGCAGCGTTAAATCAAATTAACCCTGCACCTGTTCACACAACAAAGCCATTTTTTCCGACATAAAGGGCTTTTAAAATCAAATTCTGTACTCCTCCCCGACGAGGGGATTAGCGCTAAAATCGATTTCGCCTTGTCGAATTAGCGTTAGTGTGGACGCAATTCGACGGTATTGGCCTCCTGGAGCTATCCCACAGTGCACCATTGTGACTGCTCTGGACAGCACTCTGAGCTCGGATGCACTGGCCAGGTGTACAGGAAAAGCCCCAGGAACTTAGGATTTTCATTTCCTGTTTGGCCAGTGTGGCGAGCTCATCAGCACAGGTAACCATGAAGTCCCAGAATCGAAAAAGAGCTCCAGCATGGACCGAACGGGAGGTATTCGATCTGATCGCTGTATGGGGAGATGAATCCGTGCTATCGGAACTACGTTCCAAAAGACGAAATGCCAAAATATATGAAAAAATCTCCAAGGCCATGATGGACAGAGGATACAGCAGAGATGCAACACAGTGCCACGTGAAAATTAAGGAGCTCAGACAAGCGTACCAGAAAGCCAAAGAGTCAAATGGACGCTCCGGGGCACAGCCATAGACATGCCGCTTCTACGGAGAGCTGCATGCCATTCTAGGGGTGGCCGCCACCACTACACAACCCCTGTCCGTGGATTCCAATGATGGGGTACTCTCAGTCGCCATGCCTGAGGATTTGGCAGACGGGGAAGGATGATGAGGAGGAGGATGAGGTTGAGGAGCGCACATAGCACATCGTTCTCCCCGACAGCCAGGATCTTTTTATCACCCTAACCAAAATACCCTCCAAACCCTCCCAAGGCGGTATCCCAGACCGTGAAGCCAGAGAAGGCACCTCTGGTGAGTGTACCTTTCGTAAATAAAATACTTGGTTTAAAAGCAAGCGTTTTTTAATTATTAATTTTCCCTGAGGATTGGGGATGCATTTGTGGCCAGTCCAGCTACTGTAAAAGTCTGTTAACGTGTCTGGGGATGGAGCAGAAATCCTCCAGGGACATCTCCATGAAGCTCTCCTGGAGGTACTCTAAAAGCCTTTGCAGAAGGTTTCTGGGGAGAGCAGCCTTATTCAGTCTTCCATGGTAGGACACTTTACCACGCCAGGCCAGTAGCAAGTAATCTGGTATCATTGTATGACAAAGCCTGGCAGCGTATCCCGGTGTTTGCTGGCATTCAAGCAACATCTGTTCTTTCTCTGTCTATGTTATCCTCATCAGAGTGATATAATTCATGGTAACCTGGTTGAAATATGGGAATTTACTCAAAGCAGGACCAACCCCAACTAAATCATCCCAGCCAGGGCTTTGTCAAGCCTGACCTTAAAAACCTCTAAGGAAGGAGATTCCACCACCTCCCTAGGTAACCCATTCCAGTGCTTCACCACCCTACTAGTGAAAAAGGTTTTCCTAATATCCAACCTAAACCTCCCCCTCTGCAACTTGAGACCATTATTCCTTGTTCTGTCATCTTCTACCACTGAGAACAGTCTAGATCCATCCTCTTTGGAACCCCCTTTCAGGTAGTTGAAAGCAGCTATCAAATCCCCCCTCACTCTTCTCTTCTGCAGGCTAAACAATCCCAGTTCCCTCAGCCTCTCCTCATAAGTCATGTGCTCCAGCCCCCTAATCATTTTTGTTGCCCTCCGCTGGACTCTTTCCAATTTATCCGCATCCTTCTTGTAGTGTGGGGCCCAAAACTGGACACAGTACTCCAAATGAGGCCTCACCAGTGCCGAATAGAGGGGAATAATCACGTCCCTCGATCTGCTGGAAATGCCCCTACTTATACAACCCAAAATGCCGTTAGCCTTCTTGGCAACAAGGGCACACCGTTGACTCATATTCAGCTTTTCGTCCACTGTAACCCCTAGGTCCTTTTCTGCAGAACTGCTGCCCAGTCATTCGGTCCCTAGTCTGTAGCAGTGCATGGGATTCTTCCTTCCTAAGTGCAGGACTCTGCACTTGTCCTTGTTGAACCTCATCAGATTTCTTTTGGCCCAATCCTCTAATTTGTCTAGGTCCCTCTGTATCCTATCCCTACCCTCCAGTGGTATCAACCACTCCTCCCAGTTTAGTGTCATCTGCAAACTTGCTAAGGGTGCAGTCCACACCATCCTCCAGATCGTTAATGAAGATATTGAACAAAACCGGCCCCAGCACCGACCCTTGGGGCACTCCACTTGATACCGGCAGCCAACTAGACATGGAGCCATTGATCACTACCCGTTGAGCCTGACCATCTAGACAGTTTCCTATCCATCTTACAGTCCATTCATCCAGCCCATACTTCTTTAACTTGCTGGCAAGAATACTGTGGGAGACTGTATCAAAAGCTTTGCTAAAGTCAAGAAATAGCACAACCACTGCTTTCCCCTCATCCACAGAGCCGGTTATCTCATCATAGGAGGCAATTAGGTTAGTCAGGCATGACTTGCCCTTGGTGAATCCATGCTGACTGTTCCTGATCACTTTCCTCTCCTTTAAGTGGTTCAGAATTGATTCCTCGAGGATCTGTTCCATGATTTTTCCAGGGACTGAGGTGAGACTGACTAGCCTGTAGTTCCCTGGATCTTCCTTCTTCCCTTTTTTAAAGATGGGCACTACATTAGCTTTTTTCCAGTCATCCGGGACCTCCCCCGATTGCCATAATTTGTCAAAGATAATGGCCAATAGCTCTGCAATCACATCGGCCAACTCCTTTAGCACCCTCGGATGCAGTGCATCCGGCCCCATGGACTTGTGCTCATCCAGCTTTTCTTAATAGTCCCGAACTACTTCTTTCTCCACAGAGGGCTGGTCACCTCCTCCCCATACCGTGCTGCGGAGTGCAGCCGCCTGGGAGCTGACCTTGTCTGTGAAGACAGAGGCAAAAAAAGCATTGAGTACACTAGCTTTCTCCACATCCTCTGTCACTAGGCTCCCTCCCTCATTCAGCAAGGGGCCCACACTTTCCTTGACTTTCTTCTTGTTGCTAACATACCTGAAGAAACCCTTCTTGTTACTCCTAACATCTCCGGCTAGCTGCAACTCCAAGTGTGATTTGGCCTTCCTAATTTCACTCCTGCATGCCTGAGCAATATTTTTATACTCCTCCCTGGTCATTTGTCCAATCTTCCACTTCATGCTGAGCTGTTTGTGTTTGGCTAGCAGGGATCTTCCCTGATACCATCCACGTGGTGGGGAGAGGGGTAAAGCGATCATCCCAGAGAATTGGATGGGGCGGGGGAGGTTAGTTGGGTTTCTGCTGCTGCACATAACCCAAAAACCGCAGCACTAAATGGCCAACTCAATGGGCTTTGCTTGGTATGGGAAAAGAGGGCACTGCTGTTATGGAGGTTGCAGAAGCCGAAAGACTATGGCTTACCATGGCTGCCTGCAAGCCGAATTCTGTTTCCTGGCCCTGTGTGTGTAATCTGTAACACCAAAGCTGCAGGCACTCAATATAAGATGTAAAATGCGACCTTGTACCGAAAGCACATGTGGTATGTAATGTGAATGGTGTTGTTAACCATGAAAGAGTATACCCATTGTTCTGTAAAATGTATCTTTTTAAATACTTCTCTCTTTTTTTCCTCCCGCAGCTGCAAATGTTTCAAGCCTCCCCCTAGCATCTCCGTCCCAAAAGCTATCTCAGATAAGGCGGCGAAAAGAATGAACGCATGATGAAATGTTCTCTGAGCTCATGCACTCCTCCCACACTGAAAGAGTTCCTCAGAATGCGTGAAGGGACACAATAGCACAGTACAGGAAAGCGGCCAATGAACGTGAGGACAGGAGGGACGATCGAGATGAGAAGTGCTGACAGGAAGATCAGAGGATGCAGGAGGCAATGCTGGGGCTACTGTGGGATCAAACGGACATGCTCTGGCATCTGGTGGATGTTCAGGAACGGCAGCAGGATCACACACTGCCGCTGCAGCCCATGTGTAACTGCCCTCCCTCCTCCCCAAGTTCCATAGCCTCCTCACCCAGACTCCCAAAAACACGGGGGGGAGAGAGGCTCCGGGCACCCAACCACTGCACCCCAGTGGACTGCCCAAGCAACAGAAGGCTAGCATTCAAGAAGTTTTGAAGTGGCCTTTTCCTTCCCTTCTCCCCTCCTTCCACACCCCACCCAGGCTACCTTGTGAGTTATCCCCCTATTTTAATAATCAATTGATAAAGAATAAATGGTTTTGAAATGATGGTGACTTTATTTCCTTTGCAAGCAAGCTGTGATCACTTTTCCTTCCCTCCTCCCACAGCCCCACCCGGGCTACCTTGGGAGTTATCTCCCTATTTTTATAATCAATTAATAAAGAATACATGGTTTTTATACAATAATAACTTTATTTCCTTTGCAAGCAAGCTGTGCTCGAAGGCGGGAGGGCAGGTGGTTTACAGGTAATTCGAGTCAAACAAGGGGGCGGGTTTTCATCAAGCAGAAACAAACAGAACCATCACACGGTAGTGTACCCGGAGCAGTCATGAAACTGGTTTTCAAAGCTTCTCTGATGCACAGCATGTTCTGCTGTGCTCTTCTAATTGCCCTGGTGTCTGGCTGCACGTAATCAGCAGCCAAACAATTTGCCTCAACTTCCCACCCTGCCATAAATGTCTTCCCCTTACTCTCACAGAGATTGTGGAGCACACAGCAAGCAGCAATTCTTGAAGATTTGTGTTTGCTGGTGACCTAAAGGCCTGGCATCCATACTCAATACATGCTCTGTACAGCATTACCATGGTTTTCTTATTCACTCCTTAGGACACTCAACAGCTACTGTTAAATAAGTTAATTCTACCCTTACACGTATCTTTAATATTTTCAATATGGTCCCTCCAGCTGAGCTTGTTATGAAATATCACACCAAAGAATTTGTAATTTTTCATTATATTTATCTGTTGGTCATATAGGTATAACTTTACATCTTTTCTGGATTTTCCTGGTTGTAAAGATCAGTCCCTCAGTTTTGTGTATGGGGAATTTGAAATCCTACCTGTTTCCCCATTGTGCACTTCTCTTAAAAGCGTCATTGATTCTTTTTTGGACCATATGGCTCAGCAAATAATCAGCAAAAAATTATTTGATCCCTATTCCTATACTGATCTCTTTAGAGAGTTCATTTACCATGATCTTAAAGAGGGTTGGGTAATTACATTCTGCTGTGATGTTCCATTTGCAACTGAATATATGTTGGAACAAGCTTTCCCTATTTGGACTTATAGAGTTCTTTTGCTTAAGAAGTCTCTTAATCCATCTGTACATTCTTCCTATAATATCCATGAAGGCCCTCCCCTTCTATCTCCCTGGAAGAGGATTTTCAATTGCCTTTAATTGGACTCAGGTGTCCATAATTAACTTGAGGTGACCTATTTCAGGTTTCCAGGAAAAAGTCCTTTAACCATTCTAAAGGTACGTCTACACTACGGAATTAGGTCGAAGTTATAGAAGTCGATCTTTTAAAACCCGATTTTATGGAATCGATTGTGTGTGTCCCCACTAAAGACCATTAAGGCCATTAGGTCAATGGACCATGTCCACAGTATCGGGGCTAGCGTCGACTTTCGGAGGGTGGCATTGCGGGTAGCTATCCCACAGTTATCCCAGTCTCCGCCGCCCATTGGAATTGTGGGTTGCGATCCCAAAGCCTGATGGGGCAGAAAACATTGTCGCTGGTGGTTCTGGGTACATGTCGTCAAGCCATCCCACCTCCCTCCCTACCTCCCTCCCTCCCTCCCTCCGTGAAAACAACCTTTTTTGCGCCTTTTTTCTGGGGTTTCCCGGTTTGCTACGGCAAGCATGGAGTCTGCTCAGCTCACAATGACTGTACGTCTCCAGCGTACGCCTGGACATGAGGTCTAGTGGGGATTCAGTCCCACTGTAATTCCAGTAGAGGGATAGCTCAGCGGTCTGAGTGCTGGCCTGCTAAACACAGGGTTGCGAGTTCAATCCTTGAGGGGGCCAGGAGATGATGACGGACAGCAAGCATATTGCACCGTCTACTGCCGAGCACCCAGGAGATGATGATAGCTAGCAAACATACTGCACCATCTGCTGTCAGCCTAACCCTTGCTCCCCACTCCCTATGTGAAAGCAACTGAGGGGGGAGCAAAAAATCCTTTCGTGCCTTTTTTCATGTGGGCATCATATTGCTGACACCATTGTTATCCACCCGCCGCTTCTGCTGCCACTCTGCTGTCCTGCAGACACCATACCAGGGAAAGCATGGCGCCCGCTCAGATCGCTGCAGCTGTTATCGCCGTTATGAACACCATGCGCATTGTCCAGCAGTATATGGAGAACGAGAACCAGGAGCTGCTACAGCTACAGCAGGCGAGGAGGCGACGGCAGCGCCCTGAGGACAGTGATGAGGACATGGACACAGACCTCTCTCAAAAAAGGCCCCCCCGCAAGGTGGACATCATGGTGGTAATGGGGCAGGTTCATGCCATGGAACACCGATTCTGGGCCCGGGAAACAAGCACAGACTGCTGGGAACGCATAGTGTTGCAGGTGTGGGACGATCAGCAATGGCTGCGAAACTTTCACATGCATAAGGGCACTTTCATGGAAATTTGTGAGTTGCTTTCCCCTGCCCTGAAGCACCAGAACACCAAGATGAGAGCAGCCCTCACAGTAGAGAAGCGACTGGCGATAGCCCTGTGGAAGCTTGCAACGCCAGACAGCTACCGGTCAGTCGCGAATCAATTCGGAGTGGGAAAATCTACAGTGGGGGCTGTTGTGATGCAAGTAGCGAACGCGATCACCGAGCTGCTGGTACCAAAGGTTGTGACTCTGGGAAATGTGCAGGTCATAGTGGATGGCTTTGCAGCAATGGGGTTCCCGAACTGTGGTGGGGCGATAGACGCAACCCATATCCCTATCTTGGCACTGGACCACCAAGCCAGCGAGTACATACACCAAAAGGGTTACTTTTCAATAGTGCTGCAAGCACTGGTGGATCACAAGGGACGTTTCACCAACATCAACGTGGGATGGCCGGGAAAGGTACATGACAGTTGCATCTTCAGGAACTCTGGTCTGTTTCAGCTGCTGCAGCAAGGGACTTTCTTCCCAGACCAGAAAATAACCATTGGGGATGTTGAGATGCCTATAGTTATCCTTGGGGACCCAGCCTACCCCTTAATGCCATGGCTCATGAAGCCATACACAGGAAGCCTGGACAGTAGTCGGGATCTGTTCAACTATAGGCTGAGCAAGTGCAGAATGGTGGTGGAATGTGCATTTGGACGCTTAACGGCACGCTGGGGCAGTTTATTGACTAGGTTAAACCTCAGCAAAACAAATATTCCCATTATTATTACTGCTTGCTGTGCACTCCACAATATCTGTGAGAGTAAGGGGGAGATGTTTATGGGAGGGTGGGAGGTTGAGGCAAATCACCTGGCCTCTGGTTATACGTAGCCAGACACCAGGGCGATTAGAAGAGTACAGCAGGGTGTGTTGCACATCAGGGAAGCTTTGAAAACTAATTTCATGAATGGCCAGGATGCTGTGTGAAAGTTCTGTTTTTTCCCATTAATGAAAAGCCCCGCCCCTTGATTCACTCTACTTCCCTGTAACCTAATCGCCCTCTCCTCCCGCCCCCGGTCACCGGTTGCAGAGGCAATAAAGTCATTGTTGCTTCAAATTCATGCATTCTTTATTAATTCGTCAAACAAATAGGGGGAGAACTGCAAAGGTCGCCCGGGATGGGTGGTGGAGGAAGGGAAGCACCAGGATGTGTGGTGGAGGATGGGATGAGGGAAGGAGAAGGACACACTGCACTTTAAAACTTATTGAACGCCAGCCTTCTGTTGCTTGGACAGTTCTCTTGGCTTGAGTGGTTGGGTGCACGGAGGCTGCCCCAACGCGTTCTTGGGCATCTCGGTGATGAGGTTATGGGACTTGGGGAGGAGGGCTGTTGGTTACACAGGGGCTGTAGCGGCGGTCTGTGCTCAGGCAGCCTTTCCTCAACAATACGCCTTTCCTCAGCCATACGCCGAAGTATTTCCGTTTGATCCTCCAGTAGCCTCAGAATTGCATCCTGCCTTCTCTCAGCATGCTGACGCCACCTACTCTCTTCAGCACGCCACCTGTCCTCACGATCAAAATTGTTCCTTTCTGGACTCTAGCGTTGTCTGCCTCCACGCACTCTGCTGGGCAGTTTCAGTGTGGGAGGATTGCATGAGCTCTGAGAACATATCGTCTCGATTCCTTTTTTTTTTTACTTCTAATCTTCGCTAGCCTCTGGGACGGTGATGAAAGGGGGAACGTTGAAACATTTGCAGCTGTGGGAAGAAACAAATGGGAGAGGAGTAGTTTAAAAGACACATAGTAGAGAACAATGCTCCTAACATTACATAGCACATGTGCATTTGGTCCAAGGTCGCACTTTGCCTGGTATATTGAGGGTCTGCCGGTTTGGTGTGAGAGATCACACAAGCACGGCTGGTGGGCAACGGAATTCGGCTTGCGGGCAGCCATGGTAAGCCACAGTCTATTGGCTTCTTTAACATTCATAACATGTGGGAATGCTTTCAAACAGCAACCCCCTCATTTCCCATTACAAACAGCCGTTGGGTTGGCCATTTAAAACGGGTTGGCAATTGAAAAGGGAGGGGCGGCGGTTTTCGGGCTAACGTGCAGCGCGAACCTAATCAATGCCCCCCCCCCCACACACACACACACATCCAAGATGATCGCTGTTCCCCCTCCCCCCACCACGTGGGTCACAGCGGGGAAGATTTCCGTTCAGCCACAGGCAAACAGCCCAGCAGGGACGGACCCCCTCTGAATGCCCCCTTAATAAAATTCCCCTATTTCAAACAGGTGACCATGAATGATATCACTCTTCTGAGGATAACACAGAGAGATAAAGCACCGATGTTGCTTGAATGCCAGCAAACACCGGGACCATACGCCACCATGCTTTGCAATGCCATGATTCCAAACTACGTGCTACTGGCCTGGCATGGTAGAGTGTCTTACCACGGAGCACGGGATAAGGCTGCCCTCCCCAGAAACCTTTTGCAAAGGCTTTGGGAGTACATCCAGGAGAGCTTTCTGGAGATTTCCCTGGAGGATTTCCACTCCATCCCCGGACATGTTAACAGACTTTTCCAGTAGCTGTAGCTGTACTGGCCGCGAATTAATCATTAAACACGCTTGCTTATAAAACATGTATTAATTTCAGAGGTACACTCACCAGAGTGTACCTTCTCCGCCTTCAAGATCTTGGAGCACGCCTTGGGTGGGTTCATAGGGTACTGGCTCCAGGGTGACAAAGAGTTCCTGGCTGTTGGGGAAAAGGGCTTCTCCGCTTCCTTGCTGTGTCTGTGCGCTATTTTTAGCATCATTATCATCATCTTCCTCTTCCCGAAAATGCTCCTCGCTGGTTTCTGATGATCCACATACGGAGTCAAACCACATGGGTGGGTTAGTGCTGGCTGCACCCCCTAGAATGGCATGCAGCTCATCATAGAAGTGGCATGTCTGGGGCTCTGACCCAGAGCGGCAATTTGCATCTCTGGTTCTTTGGTAGGCTTGCCTGAGCTCCTTAATTTTAACGCAGCACTGTTGCACGTCCCTGTTGTAGCCTCTGTCCTGTATGCCCTTGGAGACTTTGGCATATGTATTGGCATTTCTTCTTTTGGACCGTAGTTCTGCTAGCACGGTTTCGTCTCCCCATACAGCGATCACATCGCGTACCTCACGCTTGGTCCATGCTGGAGCTCGTCTTCGGTTCTGGGACTCCATCATGGTCTGCTGATGAGATCTGCAGTCACCTGCAGCTCACCACACTGGCCAAACAGGAAGTGAAATTCAAAAGTTATCAGGGCTTTTCCTGTCTACCTGGGCAGAGCATTCGAGCTCAGACTGCTGTCCAGAGTGGTCAAATGTTGCACTGTGGGATAGATCCAGGAGGCCAATACCGTCGAATTGCGTCCACACTGACCCTAATTCGATTAGGCAATATCGATTTTAGCGCTAATCCCCTCGTGGGGGGTGGAGTGAAGAAATCGATTTTAAGAGCCATAGAAGTTGATGTAAATGGCTTCGTCATGTGGACGGGTGCACGGATCAATCGAAATAACGCTAATAAATTCGACCTAAACTCGTAGTGTAGGCCAGGGCTAAGACTGATATACCTGCCTTCAACCATCTTTTCACACACACACACACACACACACACACACACACACACACACACACACACACACACACACACACACACACACACACACACACACACACACACACATCTAGAATGCTTTTAATCTGAAATGAGAGTATCACAGCCACATACAGACTTGCACCAAAATAACCAATGGGGTGAATTAAAACCAGTTTAGTTACTTCAGTGAAAGTGTTCATTGATCAGACATGGCTTGGCTGTTGTTACAGTTACAGTCACTCCCTGGGTTAAGGTCAGAGGCAGCCTGTGTCCTGGTGACAAGGTGTGCCCTGTTTGTGCTTGGTTGACTCTGACTAGGGCTGATCCATAGTTTCTACTGTCTTCACCCAGAATTCCCAGTGTAATTGCACCCACAGTGCCACAAGCTGCAGTGGTGTTGAGAACCAAGGAATGTATACACAGAAGTCAGTCTGATCTAACACACTAGGGGAGTTCTTTAATAACATAGAGTCCTGCAGGATCAAATCTCAGGTCACTAGGATGAGAGAGGCTGGAGAAATCCTTTACAGAGCCCTTTTAATATTTCATTCTGCTGTCCACAGTCTCATTTCACATTGGGATCCTCTCTCCAGCCAGAAGAAAGGGAGAATTCTCTCTCCATTGAAAGAAGTTGGCATGAAAGTGAAGATGGGGACTTATCAGCATCAAAACATATCACCTGCTCCCTTCCTAGTCTAGCCATAGTCTTTAGTGAAAGCTAGTTGCTGATGCATTCTCTGCTGCACAGCTCAGATATCCCCCTCAGCTTCAAAGCTGATTTATCCCTTCCTCATTACAATATCCTCAGCACCCCACCTCCTAGTAAGGTCTCCCTGAGGGGGCTCCCTCACAGCCCAGTACACAGGGTGATGGGTGAAATCTCTTGGGATTGTCGGGCAGATCTTGTCCTGTCTCTCCACATCTCACACATTTCCAATCTTCAGACTGGATGAGGAAGGGAGTTGCTGTGTGTGGCTCAAGAGTCACAGGAGATTGAGATCTGAGGGACAGACAGGAGTCAACGGTGGAGATGAAGATGGATTTGGGGGACTCAGTTTGCAGGTCGATGCCATTGTTTATATTTTAGTTTGCAGATTCCCAGGAAAGCTCAGATGTGGATTGGTGTCTCCCAAAGTTCATTGTCAGTTAAGTGTTTCTTGACTGGGCACTTACTGAGAATAGTCCCTTCTCAAGAAGCTGACCAAATGATTCACTGAGGCTACTTAGAATCAAAACACATTGAGATACAAGTACATAGCCAATCTTCATAACTCCAACTACAAGAATGATACACACATACAGATAGCATAATCATACCCAGCAAACCACAACCTTGTCTTAGACACCTTATTTGGCCCCTTTTATATGAGATTTGGTGCTACTACAGGACCTTGGTTGCAACAATTTTTTTTTTTAAATGGAAATATGCCTATCTCCTAGAACTGGAAAGACCTTGAAAGGTCATTGAGTCCACACCCCCGCCTTCACTAGCAGGACCAAGTACCATCCCGACAGATTTTTGCCCCAGATCCCTAAATGCCCCCCTCAAGGATTGAACTCACAACCCTGGGTTTAGCAGGCCAATGCTCAAACCACTGAGCTATCCCTCCCTCCTATGAGCTATATAGTCCCAGTTCATGTCAATAATGTCACACTCTGCTCCCTCCTCTGAGCAAGCCACCTGCCTTCCTCCCCCAAGCTGACAGGGCCCATGTTGTTCTAAATAGTGTCTCTTCTCTCTCCCTCTGGCTTGCCCAGAAGACTCTGAGCCTGCCCTTGGCTTCCCCTCCTTACTAGGGCCAGTGTGCCTCTCCCTAAGTTACATGCACACAGAGCCCCAGGGACCTAGGTGAGCTCCTTGGGGTTACACTTGTTTTTTGGTTTGGCTTGGTTTTCCTTTCCCACCCTATTTCTTGTTTCCTTTTTCCCCTTCTCATCTCTCTCCCCTCCCCCTTTTTTCTTTTCCTTTTTCCATTTTACCACTGAAAGAAGGGGGGAGAAAATCATAAATCCCCTAACATTAGAAGTTTTCTAACTGTTCACCATTGTTTTTTGCAGCTGTTGTGCCAGGCAAAGGCACCTCAGAAAGTTTTGATTACCCAAACAAAGAGAAGAGCTTCAACCCACACAATCTCCCTGACCATTGTCTGGGTGTCTGATCCTGCTTCAACACAATTCAATGGGAAAGCTTCCATTGATGTTATTGGTATAGGAACTCTTTGGAAGAGCCTGACTCAGGAAATGATCTCTCTTTCTGGTAAGGCAGCCATACAGCAGGACAAGTTGGTGAGGCAGGGTGGAAGCCTGACAGGCTTGTGAAGCCACATGATGAGCTGGTAGCAAAGAAGGAAACAGGCTGCAGAGAAGTTGAGGAGTCACGTGCAGAGAAGGAAGATGGCCAATGGAGCAGAAACTGAGGTACTGCATGTGGAGCAGGATGTGATTTGCAAACACTGCAGAAGGCTACAGGTCTGTGCAGACTTTGTGGAGGAGCAGCAAAGACTGGGCAGGGGCTCTGCAGCCAGAGGGCTCAGCAGAGAAAGGTCCTGAAAGGTGTTACCAGATTTGCCTGTTACTTTGGGGTATGCTCATTTATTAGGGTACTTTTCTGGGATGGGGGGTTCTGTAATTCTATCAATATACTGCTTGTGTCACTTGTGTTCTCATACGGAGCTCTACTTCTCCCTTCTGCGAGTTCCCTCCCAATGGAGCTATCCTGCAGGGTGGGTTCTTCCAGTCCCAGAATCAGACAAACACACACACACATTACCAGAGCACGTCTGAGGGAACCGGGTTAATCAGCACTCCCAAGCTGACCCCTTATATGTCCCTGGACTCATCAGGCTGGGTCGAACAGTACCTCCAAACTGTCACCCTCAGATGCCATGGGCACCACACTGAAATAGAGTATGCCTGAGCAGACTGGGTCGAGCACCACTTCCAACCTGCCACCCTCATATGCCTCAGGTTCAGCACGTCCCTATCTCCACTTTCACGTTACAATTGTTCTGGTAGTAACCCACTTGCTGAGAAAACCCCACAGGATTTTTGGGCGCTGCAGGGATCTTTGGCTTAGGTATGAGGAACATAGCTGCAGAGAGAGAGAGAGAGAGAGAAGCAACCAGCTTAACCATGAAAGTTATTTATTGCCAAGTAATAACCATACAAGGGGAGCCAAAAAAACCAAAACAGTTATAATATTAAATCTAACTTAAATTTGATTACAAAATGTCAGGTTTAGAGAACTATAACTGATCACACAAGTCAGGGTCAGAAGGCCATACCTAGAGAGAGAGAGAGAGAGTTAGGTTCTCACCTCTCCGTGAAGCTTGAATCGATCTGGGTCCCCAAGTGGTGGTGGTAGCTGAGGGTCCGGAGTGCTGGAACAGGCAGAGTCCCCAGCACGATCAGTCAGGAGAAGATGAAGTCCCAATGGAACTGATGCAGATTTTGTATCCAGGCATCAGAGCACTTACTTGAGCGCGGATAGGGGTTTTTGTAGGGAAACCAGTGGTGAGCTGGAGCCGGTTTCCACCGGGTCGCAGGAACCGGCTGTTAAATGTAGAAGCCCTTTTAGAATCGGTTGTTCCACGTGGGACAACGGCTTCTAAATTTAACAACCGGCCCCAGGCAAGGCTGGGCGGGAGGTGGGGAAAGTGGAGCGGCAGCACCTCGTGGGAGGGGGAGGAGGCGGAGCTCGGTTTCCTCCCTCCCAGGCTTGCCACGCGCCGAACAGCTGGCATGCGGCAAGCTTGGGGGGGGGGGGCAGAGCGGAGCGACGGCAGCAAGGGGGAGGGGAAGGAGGCGGAGCCCGGTTTCCTCCCTCCCAGGCTTGCCACGCGCCGAACAGCTGGCACGCGGAAAGCCTGGGAGGGAGGAAACCGGGCTCCATCTCCTCTCCCCGTGAATACCTAGCAGTGTGGCGGTAGAGTTAGAACAGTGTGGGGGCCAGGCTAGAGGGCCAGGCTGGCGGAAGGACAGCAGTTTAGACTACACCACTGCCTTTCTATGAACATATTTCACATAGCTTGTCAAAGAACCATCAGGCTGCATCAACTTTCAGTACACTGCTATTCTTTTCTGCATTTGAATTAGAGACCTAGAAGCATTTGTATCATTTTACCAATGCCCTGAGACTTCCAGTCCCCAATGAGTATAATCAATTAGGAAAATCAGAAAAACGTACTACAGATATTTTAAGCTTTCAATAGGCAGTTTTATACACACATTCATTGCATGGTCTCAATGTGACAATATATAACATGAGAAAATAATTTCCTTATTGCAAAAGCCTACTTTTACTTACTGTGTAGACATTTCATTTCTTGCAGGAAAATTGGTAGTTCATTTTTAATGGTCTCAATTTTGAACAAGAAAAATTGGGAAAAAATACTTCTATATCCCAGAATATTCTCCCATCTCCCCCACTGTTGCACTTCAAAGTATATTTGAACAAAAACGCTTTACATTTCCCTTTGAATCCCTTTGAATTTTACAAACAGCCATTTTGCTGCTTATTAAATCTAAGAACCTTCATCTTAATAACAGTTCAGATTTCTTTTATTTTAAAAAAAGGCAGGAGACTTCCTAACTCTGCATTTGCTTTGTCATAAAAAGACTATAATAATTGTACTTTTGAACTATTTAGTATAGGTAGATTAAATATTCTCAATAAAACTTGCCCTTATCTCAAAGAAGAATGTAGGTTTTCTCTGTGGAAGAGAACATTACCAGAAATTGTCTCAGTTCAGCTAAGAAACAAATGACAAAATAGCTTTGTTAGGGATCAACAAAGGAGATTTTAAAAAAATCCTTCTGCATTTAGTTTAACAAAAGATAACTTTTCTCTATATAAGTGGTATATTATTTTATTAATAAAAGTTGGACTTGGGAAGAATGGAAATGAATTATATATCTTCTTTCCCTCTGAAGTTGCTCGTTTTGGGTATGGGATGTAAAACCTTCATTGTAATATTCTATATTTTCTTTTTATATTTTCATTGTCTTCTAAAATATAATTAACAAGATGTTGCTAGAGGTCACAAAATAACTGACCACAAATGGAAGACCTATTCTTAAAATTAGTGAAATGTTCCAAAACCAAAAGTTAAGTTGCCTATTGTATTTATGCAAAAAGTGCACAAAATTGCATATAAAATGGAACAGAATTAAATAAAAATCCCCAACTCTTTTTTGTTTATTTAGTTTCTTGTTTTAAAAATATCTTAATAAAGTGAATATTTTGCAGGCTTCCTCTTCTTGTTTAACAAAAAAGTTCATATTAAACTTTTCCCACTTTTTAACCACTTGAGATAAATTTCTTATTTTCCTTTTTCTATTGTCTGATCATTTGCTTTGTCCTTTATATCTGACAACATTTTAGATATCTGATTATTAAATTGTTGTGTATTTGTTATAGTAACAATGATCCACTGTTAGTCAGCACATTTAACCGGAGTTGTTAGGTAGCTATTTTGCTTCCCATGTTTTGGAAGGTTCTGCACTCAAGAGCCCACACTAATCAAGGTCAAGCTGAGGGATGTAGCAGCTATTAGATCAAGATGGTGGCCCAGATGAGAGTAATCTCCTGTTACATTGGTACTGCTACTTATGTATCTCCTCTCTTCCTTCTCCTGTCCATGGGGAAGTTGCAGGTTCCCAGGAGGAAAGCCACTAGAGGTGGCATGTAACTTTGGAAGGAAGGACTGCTGGCCTGCTAACCACCCATTCTTTTTTTTATTTTTTTATTTTAAAAAGACGTCTGTTGGATGGATGCTCTCCCTGTCAATGTTTACAGGAGCCCTTAAAAATTTTGGATTGACAATCTGTCAGGCAACAATAAGCAATCATCCAACCCCCTCAGCTGCAGCAGGGAGCAGCACATTGTGTTTTGTATTTTTTTTTCTGCTTGTCTGCTCTGGCTCTGAGCATGCATAATGAAATCTCACTCCTTTTGAGAAAGTGACTAAGAATGGCTTCTTGTTAAACCTCCTTACCATGTAAGATTGGCTAATCCAATCAGGGAGTCAGGATCAATTCTTATGTCAAAACCAACCAGATCAGCTCCAGATTGAAGTGTGAAAATTTATTACATTTTTACTTTCAACCTAATAGCAAAAAAGTGTCCACATCATGAATTTTTATAGAACAAAATTTTTTACATTATTAAAGATAATTGGTCTGAAAGTCTGATTTGCTGTACAACTGGTGATATGCACATTTTTAAGGTGCTCTCATCATATTTTAAGGTGCACAGGGACCCTTGACTTACTCAGTGATCTGGAAAAGTGTGAAAACAGTGAAGTGGCAAAGTTTACAGACAATATAAAACTACTCAACATCGTTAAAGCCAAAGTTGACTATGAAGAGTTACAAAGGGATCTCACAAAACTGGGTGACTGGGTAACAAAATGGCAGATGAAATTCAGTGTTGATAAGTGCAAAGTAATGCATATTGGAAAACATAAACCCATTGTGTACATACACAATGATGGGGTCTAAATTAGCTGTTACTGCTCAAGAAAGAGATCTTGTAGTCATCATAGAAACATCTGCTTAATGTGCAGCGGCAGTCAAAAAAGCTACCAGAATGTTTGCTAGCCTGGGAGGGAGGAAAAGTGGAGCAGCAGCGGCACCTTGGGAGGCGGAGGTGGAGGAGAGGCAGAGGTGAGCTGGGCGTGGGGGGAGGGCCGGCGGGGAGCTGCTGGTGGGTGCTCTGCTGCTTCTCCTCCCTCCCTCCCAGGCTTGCAAGCCTGGGGGGTGGTGGAGGGGAAATGCGGCGTGCCCAGGGGAGGAGGCGTGGATTTGGGGAAGGGGTGGAATGGGGGTGGAATGGGGGCAGGGCCGGGGGTGGAGTTGGGGCGGGGGGGCGGGCGACCGCTTCGTGGGGTGAGGAGGGAACCTGTTGTTAAAATTTTGGCAGCTCATCACTGAGGGAAACAATAATGGTTCAAGGGATAACACTAGATTTGTTTATGGGTAAATTGATGGCTCAAGTGAGTGTACCAAAGTTGTTTTGTTCAGGCTAGACAATAGGAACTGATCATTCCTGGCTATGGCCGATGTTCCTTTGAGGGAGCTCACAATGCAATTAGGCAGCTTCAGTATTTTGGATACCAATAAAGGATTTATTACTAGAATTGGTCTGATAACTACTGAGCTGGGTGTGTCCAGGCATAGGTTCATTAACATCTGGAGCAGAGATCCCCCAGGGTGCAGTGCTTCCCTGCTTTTCTGGTCCCAGAGTTCAGTGCGGTTTTTGCCTTGGAATCTCCGTTCTCCATTCTGTATGCTACTGGAGATGCTTTCCTGTCCCGTCTTCGATGCAAATGAGGCTAGGGGAGTTTCCTTAATCCTATCACCCTTGTCCTGAGGGGTTTTGGTATGTCTCCCACTGCCTTTTCATTGCTTTTTGTAAATCTTTCTCCTGATCGGCTTTGGTTCAAGCAGAGGCTGGAGGGAAGTCGTTCATGAGTCAGACAGGCTGGACACTGCGCCCTGATTCCCCAGCAACACAGAGCTGATAGGTAACAAGGGAACGCTCAGGGACATAGAGCTAGTGGTTTGCTCAAGCTCTGAAAGGAAGAGGAGCTTGGAAAATAAGGCAGCCAAAGTGTCCCAGGCACAGGGGATTAGCCAGGAAGTGGTCAGCATGTTCTGATTGGATGTTGAACCCAAAGAGTTGTAAAGGAGAGTTACATACAGACTGGTGCTATGGGGGTCTCTTTTAGCCTAACTGCCACCATGGTTGGTGTGACAGCGGCCGGCCAGATGCCAGCTCTTGACCAGGCTGCAGGCATTAGCTAAGAACTGACAAACTCACAGCTGGAGACCAGGCCAGTTCACCTGTGTGTTAGTTTTGCTCAGAATAGGCATTAGTCTTGTAAGAATGAATTTAGTGTTTGGACTCTATGAAATGCTTGTAAATTGCTGCATGCGTCAATCTCACTTGTAATGTCTGTATTCCAGGCTGTCAGAAAATATGTATGTTTTGCTTTATAATTTAGAAAATATTTGCTCTGAACTTGTGAACCCAGGCACAGGAATCATCCACACCCCTCCGTCCCCCATCCAAAAGGACTATGAAAATCAGATGGGCCATCGAGGAACATTGCAATACAAAGGATTGGTTAATGGTCCTATTGCACCCATGGAAGAGTACGTGCAGAAGGCCACATCCCATCACTTTGAATGCTGGAAGAGGGAAATAAAAATAGTTGAAATGAAGATTTTTAATCTTTTTGCCTGTTTGAACTCCAAAGGGCCAGAGACCTTAAAATTAAGCCAGAGATCCCCAGGGGCCACCTCCTGGGTCTGCCCTGGAAGACACTTTGATTGACAGATCTCTACAAATCTGTCACTCTTAGGATTTGGATGGTAACTTATTTGGGTGTATTTGTTTGTTTGCCTGTAAATAATTATCCTATTTCTTTTTTCCCCCAGTTAATAAACCTGTAGATAGTTTATTACAGGACTGGCTACAGGCATTGTCTTTGGTGTAAGATCAAGGGAACCAATTGATCTGGGGTAAGTGATTGGTCTCTTGGGACTAGAAGCAACCTGAACGTGGTGTGATTTTTGGTGTTAGAGACCATTTAGCACTAAGTCCAGGTTGTCTGGGTGGCAAGATAGACTGGCGAGCCTAAGGGAACCGTCAGTGACTCCATGGTAAGACTGTTACAGTGATCCAGGAGTTCACATTTGTTACTGGCTTGGTGAAATCTAATTATAGAACACACCACCAGCTTGGTATTTCTGCCCTGTTTCTGACAGTCTGCTCTGAGGTCGACACTCATGGTTGTGAGCCACTCCAGACACAGTGATAATTAATTGCATGCCCCCCACACATTCTTACAAGACTAATACCTACTTTCAGCAAAACTAACATACAGGTGAGCTGGTCTGATCTCCATCTAGGAGAGCTTCTAGCTAATGCCTGCAGCCTTCAGAAGAGCTGGCTCTGTCCTGCCAACGTCACGCCCCCAGTGCAAAATTAGTATAGGAAGGGGTGTCACTGACACTCTTGAATATGCCTCAGGGTCCTCCCATTCTCCATAAGGCATCAGCCACTACATTTTTCTTTCCCTTAATATGAATTATTTCCATGTAAAATTCCTGTAGGGCTAGACTCCAATGAAGTAATCCAGAACTGGTCCCCTTAGCTCAGTGCAGCCATGCCAAAGAGACATGACCATTTAAAACACTACATTTTGTTTTAAATAAGTAAGGTTTAAGTTGCTTCGCAGCCCAGACAAAGGCATAGAACTCTTTCTCAATGATTCCATAGTTTTGTTCAGGCGGGGGTCAGTTTTTTTGCTTAATGAGGCAATGGGATACCTCTTGCTCCCCACCCCATTTTGCAGCAGCACTGCGCCTAACCCCATGTTAGAAGCCTCAGTGCACAGCACTGGTTTGCTGAAATCAGGACTGACCAAAACAGGATCTTTAGACAAAGCCTCTTTTATGTTGTGGAAGTCTTTTTCACTGGCCTCTGTCCATACCACACAGTCTGCATTTCCCTAATTTGTAAGATCAGTTCTGAGGGTCGTGATATCACTAAACCCCTTTACAAACCTCTGGTAATAGCTGGACGTACCAGTAAAGTATTGGACCTGTTTCTTTGTTCGAGGGACAGGCCACCTTTGAATGGCTTTTACCTTTCAGGGGTCAGGATGGACCAATCCACTTCCCAGCCTGTGTCCTAGGTAGGATACCTCTGCAGTCCCCATCTTGCATTTGGAGACCTGGATAGTGAGGTTGTCTTATCTCAGCCAATTCCCACATGGTTTACATAGTCTTACAAGGAGCTACTGACAATAGCCAACCCTTCTATATAGGCTCTGGCAAATGTTTGTAATCCCTGCAGCACCTCATTGACAAGCCATTGAATTTATTAATCCAAAAGGCATAATCTTAAACTCATATAGTCCAGATTCATGTTCTGGTCAGAAAATGAGATAGTAGGGGGACAACACAGAGGGCCCCCCAAACGGAGCAGACCACAGACTGATCTTGGTCAGGAAACCTGCATAATACCAAACTGCTGCTAACAGAGGACTGGAATGGTGAACGCACTAAGCCCGAGCAGCCTTAACCGTCTATTGGATGCCCCCAGGGACCAAACAGGAACTGCTATGTTTTACCTTGAAATAATGATTTAAGCCTTTGTACTGGCAACCTTTCCTTTCTGCCAGCCTAAGTAACATGTCCCTCCACTTTAGCCATGTGTCTGAGCGCTTAGAAGGACACACCAATACTAGCGATAATAGCCCTTCAATGCTTGCTTTGAGTCCGTATGCACCTGCTGAAATACTGAGTATCTTCAGGAGTTTGGGGTGCAACAGCACTGAACAGCCTGTTAATTGCACCTGATTTTGACAGTCCAGAGATATACTGGGTCTCCAGAGTCAGAGATTGAGATGTCTGTGGCCTTATTTAATGGGACCAATGGCTGATCCCCATTCCTACCATCCCAATTCAGCAGCAAAGTCTGAGCTCAGATTCAGTATCCCATAGCCAAAGTAAAGGAAAGACTCTCTCCATGTTGAAAGAGGCTGTTGGGAAAGCAAAGATCAGGGCCTCCTTATCAGCATTAAAAAATGTCACCTGCCCCCGTTCATAGTCCAGATAAATCCCAAGCTTCCTGAGGACATCACTCAAAGGCAAGCAGGTCCTAGAAGAGGTGAGAGCCCGGTATTGACCCCCCCAGTCACAGTCCACAGCCCAGATCCCCTCCTCAGGATTACGCTTTATCCATTTCTTCCTCTTTACAGACTCTCTGGCGACCCCCACAGCCCAGCCTCTCCCATTCCCCACCTCCACCTCCCAGTAATGGCTCCCTGAGGTGAATGCCTCACAGCTCAGCACACAGGGCCTAGAATCAAATCTCTTGGGATTGTCAGGCAGTCTCTGCCGTGTGTCTCCCCATCTCACACATTTCCGATCCTCAGACAGGATGAGGTTGGGATGAGCTGTGTCTGGATCCAGGGTCACAGTCACTGGGGAGAGAGAGAATCAGAGCATGAGCCTGAGACTGGGCAGGGGTCAGTAAGAGTGGGGATCATTGCAGCAATGACTAGATCCTCCATAGGGGCACATGGGGAATAAGAGCAACATTAGGCTGTCCCTACCTCACATGGGAAACAGATTGTCACTGCAAGAAGAGAAAATATATTCCTCCTTATTCATTTCTACTGTGTAACTGAGGAAGAGGAGACCAGGAGAAGCAGGACAGCAAGACTGGGAGTGGAAGATGTGAGAGCAAGGAGAGAAGTGGATATAGAAACAATGGGACGTATAATGGAAGAAAGCAGGGATGGGTAAAGAGAAGAATGCAAACTAAAAAAAATCCCAAATTTTGAAAATTTCAAAATAATACTAGTTTAGTTAGTTTTCCAAACAGAACAATTACTCACTTTCTAAAAATTTGTGATTTGTTATGGTTTTGTTTTTATTGACAATTTGCATTTTCTTTTTCATTTTCTGTTCTTTTTGTGTGCATAGATGTCATTTAAAAAATTGAAAATGAAAAATACATCTGTTATATTACAAGCAAAATTGGCAATTCAAAAAACCTCCACCAAATTTTATATATATATATATATAGTGCCAAAGTTCCTCCTCTACCTTGGTGAGTCCTGCGCTTATTGGCGGATTTTGATCGCCTCAGAGATCTTCCCCTCTGGTAGAACCCACAGTCAAATTCCTCCTGTGTCTGATCAGGAGTTGGGAGGTTTGGGGGGAACCCGGGCCCGCCCTCTACTCCGGGTTCCAGCCCAGGGCCCTGTGGATTGCAGTTATCTATAGGGTTTCCTGTAACAGCTGCGTGACAGCTACAACTGTCACAATATATATATATAAAGCCAGAAAGATCAGACAGAAAAGAGAAGATAGATGATGACCAATGACTGAACACACCCCACACACAAAGAAGAAAAGCAACTGATGACCCAAAACAATAAAAGAAAGGTACAATGACTGACAATACAACACACACACACACATACTGTGATCCAAAAACCTCTTAATGCCAATTGGCAAGGGGCTGCTGAAGGGCTACAGAAATCTCTTGACTGTGCTGTGTACAATCTAGTTCACTAAAGAATGTCATGTTGGGTCTCAGATGAAAGCTGATATTACACTGGTTATTAATATTATTGTGAATTATGTGGACAGATACTATGTATGGAATTGTGTGTATATATACACGGAAAATATGTTTTTAAAATCTGTATCAAGTGTCACCAACATAGGTGAAAAGCAGTTTTCCTCTGGACAGTTGGTAAGAAATGTGTATCTCCCTGTCAGGATGTAAATTCAGCATTGTAAGCTAAGACAATGGATGACCATTTACATAAGAAGTCAAATGTTAATGAAGAGATGTGACTCAACAGGGAAGGAGCATATAGGGGGAAAAAACAATCCCTGGGGGTTATTCTAAGAGTACTGACAAGGAACTTTGTGGGTATTTGTAGAAGGCAAAGACGACATCCTGGTATCCTGCACCTAGGAAGTAAATGGACAGCATGTCTTCATTCATGAGAACAGGATCTTAACCAGCTGTGGCTGAAAATGCTGAAGAGGACTTTGGGTGAGGTAAATGTCTTTAGACAGGAGACAATTTTATCTTCAGACAGTGTGTTATGATTTCATTGTATATGTAACCATTTGTTTCCAACGTCCTAACTCATTATCTCCTGCATCTCTAGTCGGATAATAAATGTATTCTTATTTTCACTATAAATATATCTCAGTGTTGTGATGTTAAGTGTTGGGCCTGAGCTAAACCTTACAAGCTGGTATAGCCACAGCTCCTTTGGGAACAGAAGGCTGGGTATTTCTGTGAGTGTTCAGTGGATAGGGGACAGGGGATGCTTGGAGAAGGCCTGGGCATTGGTGTGTGCCATTCACTAACCAACACTGAGGGAGTGAGGCCTCAGGAGGCCTGGCAGGCAGTGCTTGTGTTGCCAGAGGCTGGTAAATTCAGAGTGCTGATTCATGGCAAGCATAGATAAGGCTGGCTCACACTTATTAACAGGGGGTGGCGATGTGCCTCAAAACCCTGGATACCCCTGTGGAGCATCACACATACACAAAGAAGAATAATCATAGAATCATATAAAGGTAGGGCTGGAAGGGACCTCAAGAGGTCATCTAGTTCAGCTCCCTGCACTGAGGGAAGATCAAATAAACCTAGACCATCCCTGACAGGTGTTTATCTAACCTGTTCTTAGAAACCGCCAATGATCTCCCTTGGAAGCTTATTCCAATGTTTTCTCTTATAAAGTTTTCCCTAATATCTAATCTAAATCTACATTCTTGCAGATTAAGGCAATTATTTCTTGTCCTATCTAAGTGGAAATGGACAAAATTGACCCCACTCCTCTTTATCACAGCCCTTAACATATCTGAACACTTATCAGATCCCCCTCAGTCTCCTTTTCTCAAGACAAAACATGCCCAGTTTTTTTACCCTTTCCTCATAGGTCTGGTTTTCTAATCCTTTCACCATGTTTTTAGCTCTCCTCTAGACTCTTTCCAATTTGTCCACATCTTTCTTAAAGTCTAGTGCCCAGACCTGGACTCAGGACTCCAGCTGAGGCCTTGCCAGTGCCGAGTAGAGCAGGACAACTACCATCTGTGTCTTACATGTGACACCCCTGTTAATACACCCCAGAATTATTTTACACTTTTTTGCAACAGTATCACATTGCCGACTCATATTCAATTTGTGATCCACTATAACCCCCAGATCCTTTTCTGCAGTAGTACTGCTTACCCAGTTATTCCCCATTTTGTAGCTGTGCATTTGACTTTTCCTTTCTAAGTGTAGTAGTTTGCACTTGTTTTTATTGACTTTCTTCTTACTGATTTTAGACCAATTCTCCAGTTTGTCAAGTTATTTTTGAATTCTAATCCTGTCCCCCAAAGTGCTTGCAGCTTGGTGTCATCTACAAATTTTATAAGGATGCCCTCCACTCCATTAGCCAAGTCATTGATAAAGATATTAATAGTAATGAACACTGGACAGACCCCTTTGGGACCCCACTAGATATGTCCTCCCAGTTTTACAGTGAACCATTGATAACTACTCTTTGAATATGGTCTTTTAAACCAGCTTTGCACCCACATTATAGTAATTTCATCTAGACCAAATTTTCCTAGTTTGCTTATGAGAATGCCCTATGGGACTGTTTCAACTTACTAAAATCAAGATACATCACATCTACTGCTTCCCCCCTGCTCACTAGCCAACTAATCACATCAAAGAAAGTAGTTGGTTTGGCATGATTTGTTCTTGACAAATCCATGTTGGCTATTACTTATCACCCTATTATCCTCTAGGTTCTTACAAATTGATTATTTAATAATTTGTTCCAGTATCTTTCCAGGTATCGAAGTTAGGCTAAGTGGTCTTCAAGCCTCTGGGTCCTCTTTGTTCCCCTTTTTAAAGATAGATTCTCTGTTTGTCCTTCTCCAGTCTTCTGAGATGTTACCCATTCTCCATGAGTTCTCAAAGATAATCACTAGTGGTTCTGAGATTGCTTCAGCTAGCCGCTGACTTGAATACATTTAAGTTATCTAAATATTCTTTAACCTGTTCTTTCTCTATTTTGGCTTGTGTTCCTACCCCTTGTTGTTAATATTAATTGTGTTAAATATGTGGTCACAATTAAACTTTTTAGAGAAGAATGAAGCTAAATAGGCATTAAACACCTTTTTCTTCTTCTTCTGGGCTGAGAAGAAAGTTATGATGAATGAGCTGAGTGCTGCAGGGACAGAGACAAAAAGCTTGCACTTCTGGGTCCTAGTCTGAGCCTGGAGTCCTGCATACAGGAGCTGCTACCTTGACTGGAAGCATTAGGAGCCTCCAAAGGCGGAGACAAGGAAGGCTAGTAGTTTTTAGGAATAAAACTAAGCACCTAACCTGGATTTAAGTGCTGAAGTCCCATTTTTAGTGCCACTGAGATTCACAAAACTCCTGCATGTCTGCTGCCTAACCCTGTAGTTGCCTAAACGTATTTAACATCTATGTTTCTACCTCTGAGTATGCACACTGCTGCCTCACTGCTGTCAAACACTTATCTCCCACTTAAGCCCCTTTGCAGTTCATGCACCAGGAGAAGATAGGCAGAGAAACACCTATCTCTTCTGTGGGGCACGATCAAGTAGGTGTCCTGAGAGGCTGCCTAACTTCACACAAAGCAGCTGGGGGGCAAGGGGAGGTGTTTGGCCCAGTGATTAGGTACTCACTGGGATGTGGGAGAGCTCTGGTTCAAGTCCCCCTTCTACCTGATGAAGAAAAAGGATTTGAATAGGGATTTCCCACCTAAATCACCTATGAAGATTTAGATACTAGTGTCATAAATATAAAGGGAAGGGTTACCACCTTTCTGTATACAGTACTATAAAATCCATCCTGGCCAGAGGCAAAATCCTCTTACCTGTAAAGGTAAGAAGCTCAGGTAACCTGGCTGGCACCTGACCAAAAAAGGACCAATAAGGGGACAAGATACTTTCAAATCAGGGGGGAGGGGAGGGGAAGGCTTTGTCTGTCTGTTCTGTGTGCTTGCCGGAGACAGATCAATTAACAATCAATCCAGCTCCATTAAAATTAGCAAGTACTAATCAGGGAATGTGTTATCTTATCTTTGTTTTGGCTTGTGAATTTTCTCTGTACTGAGAGGAAGGTGTATTTCTGGTTTTTCTTTATGTAACTTTAAGGTTTTGCCTAGAGGGGAATCCTCTGTGTCCTGAAGCTGAGTACCCTGTAAAGTATATTCCATCCTGATTTTACAGAGGTGATTTTTACCTTCTTTTTTTAATAAAATCCTTCTGGGGTTTGGGTCTTTGATCATTTTGTAACCAATTGGTTAGAATATTATTCTCAAGCCTCTCCAGGAAAGGGGGAGTAAGGGCTTGAAGGGATATTTTAGGGGAAGGGGAACTCCAAGTGGTCCTTTTCCCTGGTTCTTTGTTTAAATTATTTGGTGGTGGCATCGTCTACTTAAAGCTAAGCTGGTATAAATAAGCTTAGGGGGTCTTTCATGCGGGTCCCCTCAACTGTACCCTAGAGTTCAGAGTGGGGAGGGAACCCTGACAACTAGACACAGAATCCAATGTACTTCTCTTTCACAGATCACGGTTGTGTTCCAAATGAGCTCTCTCCCAGTAACCAAGGGATGAAGAAGACGTGAAGAGCTACAACATTCAGTTGTCTGGTTAGCAGAAGCAAACTCAGCCTTGGCTCTGTAGTATGGGCTAGAGAGGTGTGCACTCCCTTGGCTCCATAGATAGACTGAGGAGAACTCACAGATGGGCACTTAGCTGGTGGTGCATGTGCAAGAGAGGGCAGAAAGGAGAAATAGTTGCTATGACATGTAGACATACTGTGCTATAAAATCTCTCTCTCCTCATAATGTCCTGTGAAATACAGATTGCGAGTGAGGTCTCCCCTGAACTATCAAGCCCTGCACCATTCACACATTCAAGGAAAAGAAGGCACATTTCCTCCTGAGTGATGAGATTTGGACAATGGTAATATGTGATCTTGAATTACCTGGGTGTGTGAGGACTCTTCTCCATCCTGAAAGTAATCACATAATAAAAGATGAGAAACTGACTGAACAAATACACTATATAAATAGGATTAAATATTGTACAAAATGATTGAGTGGAGGGAAATTTAGTTCTTAATCCTAGTAAACATTTACCACAATATAAACAGTAGATCTGATCTTAAAATGGAATTTACATCATGAGGGAAGTTCTGATATTTTGACATTTGTTTTTGTCCTGAATCAGGGCAAAACATTGAAATATCAAAATTTTTTGCAGAACAAAATATATTAAAATTCCTGAATCAAAATGAAATGTTTGACCCTGAAATAAAACGTAGTTTTGGGTTAGTTTGACATTAATCTGGGTCTGCGTGACATACTATGCTGGTTCATAGGAGATGTCACTAAGGTAACTCATACCTTCATGCTTCACCAGAGAGACTGTTAGGAGTGTTAGTGATGATAAAGTAGTATTCAGGCCTGTATATTTGCCTGAGATAGAATTTTGGATCTTGTTTGCCCATTTGACTTTTGATATTTTTATACCTTCCAAAAAACAAAGACACTGTGTGCTGCATCTGCCCACAAGCGGATGAGGGAAAAAGAGAGAAGAGATAGAGCTAAAGTGTTGCAGGGTACAGTGGGAGTTTAATATACTAGCGTACACTTGAAGGACAGTCCTGCCTCAACTCCTCTCCCAAGATGAGGTCAAGCAACTAGTTGGGAGGGATGAGGGGGATGGAGTGGAGGCATAAGAAACACTAAAAGCCAAAGAAATGCCTATCCCTGACCAAAGCACAACCTCACTCCTTACCCCTCCCATGGGATACAAAAGAGGTGGTACTGAAGCCCCCAGACCTAAGACCCTCCAAAATGGAACAAGACCCTCCAAAATGGAACATAAATTGTAAAGGGTGGGATCAAGGGCATGCACTACAGGTATAATTATGCCTGCAAAGGAAGGGGAAAGTGGGACACTGAGAAAAAAGGCTCTGCCAGCATGCAGCGCTATAGATAAGCTTGCCTGATTAACCCCAATAAACATTGCCTTGCCTGAACTTCAGACTTCTGGTCTTCTGCTTTTGTCTGTGTGACAAAAACCAGGGGAAGGGTGAAGGGAAAGCCCTTAACAGAGACCAAAGTGCATCACTGTCTTTTCCAACTACAACTTCCAGTGGGTATGATGATGGCTCAGGTGGACATAGCTTAATGTTGACCCAAATCAAAACATTTCATATTGATTTCCCTTTGGAAAAATCTTTAAATATTGTCACGATTGACGTATTCCTGTGGAATTTTCTAATTTTTTTCTGAACCAAATCAGCTCCAATATATAATCAGTAATTCTCTCTCAGAGGCTACATATTTAAGATGACTGGTTTCATTATACAAATTCTCATTAACCATATGCATACGTGTTAATAAATTATAACCACAGTTTCCTTGCTGATGAACTAAAATTATATTGAAAAACTCTTACTTAAGGCTAGATCCTAGTCTATTTGAAGTCACAGGGAGTAACATTATATCTTTCATGTCTCATGTTGCATTGCATACCTTTATTAGGGTTATGCATTGCATACCTTTATTAGGTTACCTAGGGAGGTGGTGGAATCTCCTTCCTTAGATGTTTTTAAGGTCAGGCTTGACAAAGCCCTGGCTGGGATGATCTAATTGGGTTTGGTCCTGCTTTGAGCAGGGGGTTGGACTAGATGACCTCCTGAGGTCCCTTCCAACCCTGAGATTCTATGATTACATTATATTTTTGGTACTAAAGTTGAGGCTAACCAGGCATTTCTATTCAAAGAACTTAAGAATTTTAAAATTTACTCTTGGTGTGAAATTTCTCATGCTTAATATTAACCCACATTAAAAAAAATAGCTAAACTAAACAGCAAAACTCCAAACTACCAAATAAACACACTTATGAGGATACAAAAACAACAAGGAGTCCGGTGGCACCTTAAACACTAACAGATTTATTTGAGCATAAGCTTTCATGGGTTAAAAAAACCCACTTCTTCAGATGCATGGAGTGAAAATTACAAATGCAGGCATTATTATACTGACACATATATGCCATCATGTGCCAGCAATGGCTCTCTGCCGTGTACATTGGCCAAAGCCGACAGTCTCTACGAAAAAGAATACATGGACACAAACTGGACATCAGGAATGGTAACATACAAAAGCCAGTAGGAGAACACTTCAATCTTCCTGGACATTCTATAACAGATTTTAAAGTAGCCATCCTTGAACAAAAAAACTTCAGAAACAGACTTCAAAGAGAAACTGCAGAACTAAAATTCATTTGCAAATTTAACACCATTAATTTGGGCTTGAATAGGGACTGGGAGTGGCTGGCTCACTACAAAAGCAGCTTTACCGCTCCTGGAATTGACACCTCCTCATCAATTACTGGGAGTGGACTACATCCACCCTGATTGAATTGGCCCTGTCAACACTGGTTCTCCACTTGTGAGGTAACTCCCTTCTCTTCATGTGTCAGTATAATAATGTCTGCATCTGTAATTTTCACTCCATGCATCTGAAGAAGTGGGTTTTTTACCCATGAAAGTTTATGCCCAAATAAATCTGTTAGTCTTTAAGGTGTCACCGGACTCCTTGTTGTTTTTGTGGATACAGACTAACATGGCTACCCCCTGATACTATGATGATACAATTTTTTTCAAAATATATCATTGTAGGGGAAGAGAGTATGAGACTTACTAAGTTCTGCTGTAAGTTTCTCTGAAAAACAAACAGAAAGAAATATGCATCATTATTAATTATTTTATTATAATTCTACCTCCCCTCTGTGACGTTATTGACATAATCTGTAACTGTACAGATCATTGTTGCAACCACTGTTATATATTTGCAGCAAATATTGTACAAAGGTTGTAGTGTGAGGTGTCTATGGGAAGGTTATGGTTTGCTGGTTGTGATTATGCTGTCTATATGTGTGTATCATTTTTGTAGTTGAAGTTATGAATATTGGCTCTATACTGTCTGTATTTCACACTTGTGCTATGCTTCTGGGTGAAATCCCAGACAAGTTGGTGTCAGCTCGACTTAGCCTGCTTGATGGCCCATTAAGGACCATCAGCTACACAATTGACCCATTGAGAGAACGCAGACCCGCCTTGTGACTCAGCAAGGTATGCAGGGACCGGCCTGTGAACAGAACTCTAAGGTTTTTCTATGCCATGTGCTGGATAGCTTGTCTTTGGGACAAAGAAAGCAGAGACCACATGGCAAGAGACTATAAAAGGCTGATGCCTCATCTCCATCTTGTCTTCAATCCTGCTTCTTACTTCTGGAGGGACTTTGCTACAAACAGAAGCTCTACACAAAGGACTGTGAATGACCCATCCCAGCTGTGGATGTACTCCAGAGACTTGATTTGAACCTTCAGCTTATTGTCTTCATGACACTTAACAGAGCATAGGAGAGAAGTGTGAGAGCCATCCCTTCTCACTAAAGATGCTGGGGTGCACAGCAAAGAATGGCTGTTGAAAAAATTGTGTGAAAGAAAGCCGGAAGCCCATGGAGGGCTGGGACAGAAAGCAATGCATCATGGGACATTTAGCATGGTCTGCTGCAATCTCCACTACCTTCCCACAACACTTAGCAACAGAAGTTGTCGACCTGCACTGTGGGATACCTACCCATAATGCATTGCTCACACTGTCGATGATGGAGCTGTTAGCTAAGCGAGGCCCCTGTCATAAAATTCTCTCTTAATCTCCTAGCAATAAAACCTTCTGACCTTGCTCAAATCCGTTTATCTTGCACAAATATTCTTGCATCGGCTCCTCTGCCACCCTGGCTAAATTGAGTAACTATAGAAACCAGTTTGAACAAGGTCAGCCTGAGATGATGTAGTAGTGCCTTCCTTTTTCTGTCTTAAAACTATAAATGCTGATGCTTGTCACTAATAAAGTTGCCACATGCCTCCACAGCTGTTAGCTGCGGAGGAGTTGTGTGCCCTTTGATCAAAGCTTCTCGGCCTCAATGTGTTTCTTACATGGCCTCTGACAGTTTGTGAGCTGCAAGTCCGACTCCGCATTGCCCGGGTGTTGGGACGATGAGTAGGACAAGCTGATTTTTACCTAACAGAGCCCCTAGTATAGATATGATCTGTCACCAGAGGGAGCTAGTGTGAACAAGGTATTCCGATTTTTATAATGTCAAGTTTTGGGTGTTGACATAAGTTTGGTTGACAAAACTTGGTAGTGTAGACAAAACCTCAGTCACATGGGAATTGAGCCAAGGTCTCTCACCTTCTGGCTGAGTGCCTTAGCCACTGGGCTGAAGTTTGTCAAGGAAACTGCCAGCACCATTTTGTGTGGTGTTCTATGCACACTATTGCCATTCTTGCAAGAAACGTCCCAGGCACCTGACTCTAGAAGCAGGTTCTGGGCTCAGAATCCCGAATGGAGAGAGGTGACTCTCTCCAGCCCAGACTTCAGCAGCTAACTCCCTGAGAAGGGTGTGGCTGAGGGCACAGCCCTCTCCTCAGCATCTTCTATGGCTACCTTAGGTGGCTCCCTGCCCAGCATGCTAGCTTTAGTGGATCCCATTTTTAGGCACCTATCTCTCCCTGCAAATTGTGCAGGGAACCTGGGTGGATTCCACTGGATGGCTAGGCACCTACAAGGCTGGGTGCTGCTACACCTAACTCCCTTTGTGCATTTGGTCATAAGTGACTTGACTCGGGTCACACAAGGAGCCACTGGTGAAGCAAAGAACTGAATCCAAGCCTCACAAGCCCCAGGCCAGGGCCCTCACCACTAGGCACAATTTCCCTGTACTCTCATGCAATGATATTCAAATACCTTTTTTTATTACACTGTGTTTTGTTGTTTAATGCTTTACCTTTAATTCTGAAGAGATGAACAATGAGGCCAATGCACACAAACAAAACCACCAGGATCACGCACAGAGCCACAATCCACAGGGAGACCTTTGGGAAAAAAGCATCTGCAAAAACAAAATCCCAGAATTTACATTACTTGGTAATCTAGTTCCAAAGTCAAATGATTGTATTACAAGGAAATACATCCAAAGCAGATGTTGTGTGAGAGGAGGTTGCTTATATAACTCCGTCTGCACCCACAGAAGATCAGAAGAGCATTAAAAAAGTCATGTTGAAAAATATTTTCATGGGCAGTATTATTCCCATTGTTTGAATAAATCACAACTCACCTGCACATTTGGAAAGGAAGTGCATTCTACTATTATCTTGTTCAATAGGTGCAGTCATCATGTGGCCAAGATGACATGACATATGGAATAAATAATACCTAGCTGATGTGATTTTTTTAAACAGTTTTCAATCACTCCATAACAAAATTAATTCCCACACAGTAATCTTGGTCACGTTTTATATAAACTTTACATTTATAAACATTTTATAAAGGCCTAATTACCTGAGATTCTAACTTTTTAAAATGTTAACTTTAATGTATTTTGGATGGGATTTTCAAAGGGGCCTTTTAACTCCTTTAGACCTTTGTACACTTACATTCACTTTAACAGATTTATCTCAGGGGTTTTTGTTTCTTAGTGACCCTTAATTCTGCTTCAAACATCCTCATTAAAATTGTGCGGCACAGACCTCAATATTGATGCAAAAATTATATTAATACAAGTATTATAAGTTTTTATATACTATTGGGTCATTAAAAACTTGCCTGTGTGTTTACTGAACTTACAAATACATTTAGCATTACTTTTATACATTTAGTGCTTGGAGCAAAGTATCTCACATGAATACATTTTTATTTATTCAATGTTACAAAGGAATTCCAAAAGGCTTCTGCTTTCTGCCATTGTGGAAACAAACAAATTTCAGGAAACTAGCCCCTCCCTAGCCATACATTTATGTTTATTGCCCTTAAGAGTGCTTAAACAAAGCCAGAAAAGCTGCACTTTAAAATTGATCTTGCTTTAATTTTCTGTCAATTTCTTTTATGCTATGTTTTGAAAACCGGATGAAAGCCCCCTAGTTGTGATTGGTGATTTGTATAGAATGTTGATAAGAGGTTTAATTGTAAAGCCTGTAACTGGTGAACACAATTTGATCAAAAGGACTTCAGAGAGGAGTAGCATTGAAGATTCTTATCAAACCATACAGCCTAGGGGTAAAGTGAACCCTGCCCTCAGTCCCTTGCCAAGAAAAGCCTTCAGGAAAAAACACATGTAACTGGAAATGTTTTAAACCTTTGGGGCTAGATTCACAAAAGGACTTAGGTGCCTAACTGCCACTTTAAGTGCCTAAATCCCAGAATCAGGCCCCTCTGGGGTTCACAAAACCCTGCTCAGCTGCTGCTAAACTCTGGGGGTACCTAAACTCACTCAGAGCTTAAATGTTTGCAGTAAAAGTTCTCAAGACACGGATGTTTCTGCTTCTGAGCATGAACCCTGCAGCTCATGAATCAATCTGGGGTTTAGGCATCTGGACACCTAGAACCATAGAATCGTAGGACTGGAAGGGACCTCAAGAGGTCATCTAGTCCAGTCCCCTGCGCTCATGGCAAGACTAAATATTATCTAGAACAGGGATCGGCAACCTTTGGCATGCGGCTCGCCATGGTAAGCCCCCTGGCAGGCCGGGCCAGTTTGTTTACTTGCCGCATCTGCAGATTCGGCCAATCGCAGTTCCCACTGGCCGCGGTTCACCATCCCAGGCCAATGGGGGCTTCGGGAAGCGGCACGGGCCGAGGGATGTGCTGGCCACCACCTCCCGCAGCCCCCATTGGCCTGGGACGGCGAACCGCAGCCAGTGGGAGCCACGATCGGCCAAAACTGCGGATGCGGCAAGTAAACAAACTGGCCCAGCCCGCCAGGGAGCTTACCCTGGCGAGCTGCGTGCCAAAGGTTACCGATCCCTGATCTAAACCATCCCTGACAGGTGTTTGTCTAACCTGCTCTTAAAAATCTCCAATGATGGAGATTCCACAACTTCCCTAGGCAATTTATCCAGTGCTTAACTACCCTGACAGTTAGGGTGTTTCCTAATGTCCAGCCTAAACTGCCCTTGCTGCAATTTGAGACCATTGCTTCTTGTCCTATCCTCACAGGTTAACGAGAACAATTTTCTCCCTCCTTATAACAACCTTTTATGTACTTGAAAACTGTTATGTCCCCACCTTGGTATTCTCTTTAGGCTAAACAAATCCAATTATAAACTGTCTAGTTATTAATAATAGCTATGCAGGTTTCACCTTCCCTTAAACAAATTGTTTTGCCCATACATAAACAGTTTAAGTATCTGTAAGATTCTAAGCTGAGCTCATAATAAATTTGGGAAACAATGTACTTTTGTCTTAATTCGCCAAACAAAGAATATCCCGGAGGGGGTCCACTCTCCAAAATGCAATCTTCGTTAAAAGATCTCCACATACAGAAGAGATTGTAACAGAAGTAACTAGTTTATTATTTGTGTCCTGTTATTTGTGTTGTTGTTTTCCCCCTTTCTTTAATATTTAAATAGTGCTGGTTAATAATTGTGATTATTTTGCTTGATTTTGATCATGGTGTTCCATAATGTATGTAAAAGAACCACTGCACCTAAAACAGTGGGACTCACACCCCTGAATTTCCATCAAGAGAAACACTTAGTAAGAGCTGGCCTATCATTACTTGTTTGTCTAAACTAAATATTGTTAGTAATTTAAAAAATACAATTACTTGGTCTCCAACAGTTTGAAATTATCCCGTTCTACCCGACAGTATTTCAAATTCACACTTCGGTGATTAGCAATAACATTAACACCTCTGGTGTGATGCCTACAAAAAACTTGACAATGTTTTGGCAATAGACCTAACAACAATGATACTGGAAAAACAAGACACAAACAAACAAAAAAACAGGTTCATGGAAATTTTCAAAATTTCAAAATTGTTTCAATTTCTCAGGGTTCAAAACACCATTTTTTTCACATTTTCCAAATTTTCATAACATATTTTTTCGAAAAATATTCACATTTTAATTTTTCGCTCCTTTTCCTCCTTCTTTGACATTGAATACAATAAAATGATTAATTAACAGACTTTTGTGTTCCCTTCACTTTTTACTTTTTCCACTCCAAGGTCTTGTTTCCATGGAGCAGTAATGTGGACTACAGGGGTGTCTTTTCTAAAATACACTAACATGTGCTGCAAGTCTGAAAAGGTATTACGTTCTAAGTGCACTAGGAAATTATCAGTGTGCACCAGCAGGGTCTGTATGGACCAATTAATGCCCAACACATTAATACACTTTAGAAATCACACCCCCATAGTGTGCATTGCTGCACCATGGAGAGAAACCCTCAGTTTTAAACATTTTTCCAATTTACGAAAAGTTAGATTGGAAAATGTATACTACCAAGCCACTCTGCCTCCTTTTGCCACTGTGTAGCTTCCATCCCTTCAGTACCACTTGTATAGCTCTAGGAAACATGTGAGTTTTCAATGTTTTGGGGTTTTTTTGTTTATTAATGTACTTTTATTTGTTATAGAGACATTTGAACTTGTCGTCTATATTGAATAAATGCTTAGAGGCTCCATTGTGCTAGGCACTGTGCACACACAGAAGAAGAAACAGATACAAATAGCTCATCACCCACACAAATAAAACAGGGTGGGAGACAGAAATGAGTATTATCCCTATTTTACAGATGGGGACTGATGCACAGAGAGATTAAATGTCTTGACAAGGTCATAGAGGGAGTTTCTAGCAGAACTTGGACCTGAATGCAGCTCTTGCTTGTTCTAGTCCACTTTTTTCACCACACATCTATTCTTCCTCTTTTCATTGTTACTCGGTTGTATGTGTGTGTTGATAATTAGTTTGTGGCTTTGATTGTAACTGACCTGATACATAAATTGTTGATTCCTTTTCTTGATTGAGGTGGCTGTTCCAGACACAACAGGACAACTTCTGGTTTGAGTTTTCTATGATAACAATTGTAGTTTGTGCTTCAAACAGGCCATCATCCACTCGGGATGTTTCAGAGAGTGATGGTAGATGCTGTCCACTGGGATCTCTCCATAGCACCTGGGGCTCTGGGTACCAACCAATGGATTGACAAACCACCCGGATCCCTCCATTCTGATAACCCTCAACAGAGAGCTGAGGATCAGAGCCTAAAGCTGGAGGAGAATGGGATACAGCTGTTAATTTGATATGGTAATTTATATGAATATTCAGCATAAAAGATAATGTTTTAAGCCATCAATAGAGGAGATAAATGGATTCTGAGTCTGAATGCCCAGTGCTCATGGACATAGTAAATTATGTGAACATTTAAAAAACAATAAACCCTGGTTGTCTGGGGGACAGTCTACCCTCATTGTAGTGTAATAGGTCACCATTAGGAGTCACTCATATTATGACCTTTTGCAGAGAATTGTCAAGTGGGTTAACTCACTGCACCCAGATGCTCCTAAAAGACCGGGAGTGAATAAACTCACTGCATTTTGCTGTGTAATTGGACTGGGGAAAAGATTCAGGGACTGGGGACTGCTGGGTGTTAAGCACTCAATTCTAGCTCTGACTCCTATGTGTGTTCCCGGAGAAAGGCAGGGGCAAGTGTGGTGCTTCTTCAGTATAGAGCAGAGGTGCCTGGCCAAGTCTTCTGTGGCAGTGGGTTTCCCACATGCTGTTACCACTCCTGCTTCAGCAAACAGGACTCTTGTACTCATTCTAAATAGATACATGACACTAATAAAATACTGGGCTCTTGTATTACCAATATCTACTCCACACAGGAAATTGACTTATAAGGTCCTGGAAATCTGATACCAGTATTCAAAGGGGAACAATAGCATCAACTAAGATCTACCTGCAAAATCCTATTGCATTATTTCATAACTGAAACTGGAATTTTCTTGAAGGGTGAATTAGGACAAGACTTTGGCTTGCTCTAGACTTAAAACTTTTGTTGGCATAGTTATGTCGGTCAGGGGGTTGATTTTTTACCAACATAACTATGCTGGCAAAAGCCCTAGTGTAGATTCAGCTATACCAGCAAAAATATCCTGTTGCTGATGTAGCTGATTTTGTTTGTGCAGCTGGTATGAGTTGTATCAGTACAAACAGTGTCTACACTAGGAGGGTTTGCTGGTGTAGCTATACCAGTATAGCTATCCTGATACATTGTTGCCAGCGTAGAAAGAGCTGAGATTAAGAGAAGAATGTATTTTCTCTAATGAATCTTCCATTGAGCTGTTGTCCTCTGTTGCCTGATCTTTAGGCTGATTCTAGATCCTGCATAGCTTGGGATCTGTGTACTTTCAAGGCCATCCTTTTCTTTTGTGTTTTACAATTGAAATCTCTTGAGCTTTCTCTCCTTAGATATGTCCATTTCTAGGGGCTTGGGAGAGAGTGTTCTTAATGGAGAAAACCCAGTTCAGGAATTTACTTACACAATTAGCTTGACTGGACCAAAATGTACATGCAGACCTCTGGACAATGTTTCAAGGCCTGTTTTCTCCATGTTTTTCCCTTCAGAGGTTGTTTTGAGGGTGTGTGTATAGCAAGGGGTGTACACTTGTGCTAGGTCTTCACATTCGTGTCACCCACTGGTCATAGGCACCGACTCCATGGGTGCTCTGCAGCACCCACCAGCAGCCAAGCTCCCCGCCCCGTCCCACCTCACCTCCTCCTCCCCTGAGTGCGCCGCGTCCCCACTTCTCTGCCTACCTCCCAGTGCTTGCCGCTGCCAAACAGCTGTAGCAAGCTCCAGGAGGGAGGGGGGAGGAGTGGGAACGTGGCGCGCTCAGGGGAGGGGGCGGAGTTGGGGCCGGGACTTTAGGGAAGGGGTTGGAATGGGGGCGGGAGGGGCGGGGCAGGGGTGAAGTTGGGGCAGGGCCCGGGGCAGATGGGGGTTGAGCACCCAGTAGAAGTCGAAGTAGAAATCAGCTACATCAGCAACAGGATATTTTTGCTGGTATAGCTGAATCTACACTAGGGCTTTTGCCAGCATAGTTATGTTGGCAAAAAATCAACCCCCTGACCGACATACCTATGCCAACAAAAGTTTTAAGTCTAGACCAAGCCAGTAGAAGTTGGCACCTATGCCACTGGTCACTGCATGCTATGCATCCCTTTCTGTACCCAATCCGGAAAAGATATGAGTCTATTATAGCTCTTAGCTACGGAAGGTGGTCCTATAGATACTCATGCTCTTAGCTCCAGAGGTCCCTGGAGTTGGACAAGATAGCAATAATCATACTGATGTTAGCTCAACTTGTATCTTTGTATGTATTTACTAGACTGTAGGTTCTAATAACTGTAGGATCCATTTCATTCCTCCTGTTTTACAATATATGTAAAGGCACCAAGGATGATTGTAAGACATCCCTGATTGCTCTGTCACCAAATGCTTTTAACATTCATCTGAATGATGATGTGACTGGCTGGCTGCCTTCTTACTTCCTGACAATGGTTGGGACTTGAACAGTGAACTGACTGGCTAAATAAAGGGAAGACTGAAATGATGCTGACTGGTCAAGTAGAAACACTAGGAGTAACAGACAAGAGTTGCATCTGCACCTTCAGTCCAGGAGATGGATCCCCCCACTTTCCAGTTCAATACACAGTCTTATAAAATCCCTTTTTGTTCTTGGTGTTTCAGATACTAGTGGTGTCCCCTACTGTTAGTTTCATGCAGGGTTGTAACCCTTTTCCTTTGCTACAGAAAGCGAACTCCCAGCTTATTACATTGTTTTGCCATGTTAAAAAAATATTCTGGTGACCTTTTTTTTTTGAGAATCCCTGCTTTGGAGCAGGGATGTCAAATTTGGCAGAATTCCTTTTGGTGCCTTTTGCCATCCCAGTGAAAAATCACTCAAAATTAGGCCAAGCTATATACCTTTGAATAATCTCCATTTGCACATGCTCAGGAGAGACTTGTTACAATGCCACAACAAAATTTTGCATTGATTCCATCTGCACTGAGCATGCTTCTGCCTGGGATGGCAGGGGACTGAGCTGGATTTTTCTGGCAAATGCCCTGCAAGTGCTGCTATGGGTCAGGCTAGGGCTGGGCACCAGAACTGAAAGCAGGAAAATTGTCACCCCTGTTCTCTCAGTCCTCCTTTCCCCCACTGGCCCCAAGCAGTGTGGCAGAGGAAACTGCTTGACTTGAATGCAGAGGGTACCAGAGATGGACCTGGAGTGTGGGGGGATTCAATTGGGACAAGGAGCCTGGGGGACTGGGTGGAGACTGGGACTGGAGACTGGTGGAGGAGGAGGAAGGGAAATGCACAGTAGAAGTTGAGATGTGCAGGCTGAGAGGTGGGTGAGGGGCGGGAGATTGGGACAGGCTGGGCAAGGAAAGTGAGCCAGGGAGGTAAACAGGGGGCAGAGGTAGGTGGAGATAATAAGAACCCATACTGTGGGGGGATAACTGGGACTGGCTGGGCAAACAGATTGGAACTGGTGCAGGGGATACACTGAGACTGGATGAGGAGTCCAGAGAGAGATACTGGGGCTGGGAGCTAAGGGAGAGAGATTGAAAGAGGAGCTTGGGTATGAGGGGACTAGGAATGGCTGGACAATGAGACTGAGGCTGTGGAGAAGGACTGGATGTGGGGGTAGAGACTGGGAGCAGATGAGGATTCCAGTAGGGCATACTAGGACAGACTGGGACTGGGATGAGAAGCATGAGGTGTGGAGATTGGAACTGGCTAGGTTAGAAGAATGGAGCTAGGATGATGAGAAAGGTTAAGGAACAGACAGGACTGGGACAGGCTGGAGGGGATGGGGTAGCAGGATCATTGCTCACTAGAGTGCACAGCCTTCCTGAGCCTGGTTTGGAACAGAAAAATCTGTTTGGACCTTGCAAAGGGAATTAAAACCAATAGTAAAAGGTTTTATAGCCATATAAATAGGAAGAAAACAAAGAAAGAAGAAATGGGACCGCTAAACACTGAGGATGGAGTGGAGGTTAAGGATAATCTAGGCATGGCCCAATATCTAAACAAATACTTTGCCTCAGTCTTTAATGAGGCTAATGAGGAGCTTAGGAATAGTGGCAGCATGACAAATGGGAATAAGGATGTGGGGGTAGATATTACCATATCTGAGGTACAAGCCAAACTAGAACAGCTTAAAGAGAGTAAATCAGGCGGCCCAGATAATCTTCATCCAAGAATATTAAAGGAACTGGCACAAGAAATTGCAAGCCCATTAGCAAAAATTTTTAATGACTCTCTAAACTCAGGGGTTGTACCGTTTGACTAGAGAATAGCTAATATAGTTCCTATTTTTAAGAAAGGGGAAAAAAGTGACCCAGGTAACTACAGGCCTGTTAGTTTGACATCTGTAGTATGCAAGGTCTTGGAAAATTTTTTGAAGGAGAAAGTAGTTAAGGACATTGAGGTCATTGGTAATTGGGATAAAATACAACATGGTTTTACAAAAGGTAGATCGTGCCAAACCAACTTGATCGCCTTCTTTGAGAAAGTAACAGATTTTTTAGATAAAGGAAACGCAGTGGATCTAATCTACCTCGATTTCAGTAAGGCATTTGATACAGTACCACATGAGGAATTATTGGTTAAATTGGAAAATATGGGGATCAATATGAAAATTGAGAGGCGGATAAGGAACTGGTTAAAGGGGAGACTACAGCGGGTCATACTGAAAGGTGAACTGTCAGGTTGGAGGGAGGTTACTAGTGGAGTTCCTCAAGGTTCAGTTTTGGGACCAATTTTATTTAATCTTTTTATTACTGACCTCGGCACCAAAAGTGGGAGTGTGCTAATAAAGTTTGCAGATGACACAAAGTTGGGAGGTATTGCCAATTCAGAAAAGGATCGGGATATCCTACAGGAAGATCTGGATGACCTTGTAAACTGGAGTAATAGTAATAGGATGAAATTTAATAGTGAGAAGTGTAAGGTTATGCATTTAGGGATTAATAACAAGAATTTTAGTTATAAGCTGGGGACGCATCAGTTGGAAGTAACGGAAGAGGAGAAGGACCTCGGAGTCCTGGTTGATCACAGGATGACTATGAGCTGCCAATGTGATGTGGCTGTGAAAAAAGCTAATGCGGTCTTGGGATGCATTAGGCGAGGTATTTCTAGTAGAGATAAGGAGGTGTTAGTACCGTTATACAAGGCATTGGTGAGACCGCATTTGGAATACTGTGTGCAGTTCTGGTCTCCCATGTTTAAGAAGGATGAATTCAAACTGGAACAGGTACAAAGAAGGGCCACTAGGATGATCCGAGGAATGGAAAACCTGTCGTATGAAAGGAGACTCAAGGAGCTTGGTTTGTTTATCTTAACCGAAAGAAGGCTGAGGGGAGATATGATTGCTCTCTTTAAATATATCAGAGGGATAAATACCAGGGAGGGAGAGGAATTATTTCAGCTCAGTACCAACGTGGACACAAGAACAAATGGACATAAACTGGCCATCAGGAAGTTTAGACTTGAAATTAGACGAAGGTTTCTAACCATCAGAGGAGTGAAGTTCTGGAACAGCCTTCCAAGGGAAGCAGTGGGGGCAAAAGACCTATCTGGCTTCAAGATTAAGCTAGATACATTTATGGAGGGGATGGTTTGATGGGATAACATGATCTTAGTCAAAGGTCAATTAATTGCCATCAGTGGTAAATAGGACCAATGGTCAATGATGGGATGTTAGAAGTTACTACAGATAACTTTTTCCTGGGTGTCTGGCTGGTGAGTCTTGCCCACATGCTCAGGGTTCAGCTGATCGCCATATTTGGGGTCGGGAAGGAATTTTCCTCCAGGGTAGATTGGCAGAGGCCCTGGAGGTTTTTTGCCTTCCTCTGCAGCATGGGGCATGGGTCACTTGCTGGAGGAGTCTCTTCATCTTGAAGTCTTTAAACCATGATTTGAGGACTTCAATAGCTGAGACATAGGTGAGAGGATTATTCCAGGAGTGGGTGGGTGAGATTCTGTGGCCTGCATTGTGCAGGAGGTCAGACTAGATGATCATAATGGTCATCTGACCTTAAAGTCTATGAGTCTATGAGAAAAATCTGAATTTCACTATTCCTCTGCTGTCAGAGAATACCTGTGAAATCCATTGGTAAAATATCTCATCCCTGTCTAGTGCTGGTCCACACAGAGGATGAGTAGTTACTGTTGCTCCCAGTTATCCATCAGCTCAAGTAGCAGAGGCTCATGTGGTGGATCTAAAGATTCCAACCTGGCTGATGACCAGTGGTGTGTGTCAATACGATGCCACATGATGGAATTTTGGTTCTTTTAGTTTGCTTTTTTTCTGGTCTGCTGTTCTTTCAGTTTACCCACACACACCCACACCCACACCCCAATATTAAGGTTGCAAAGTCAAACACTCAAAAGTTAAGAAATATCTGAGCAGATCAAGAGTGACTACAGGGCTCTGGGAGTACGGGTGAAGGAGTTTGGAGCGCAGGTGGTATTCTCTTTGATCCTTCCTGTCAAAGGTAGGGGCCCGGGGAGAGACAGGTGCATCGTGGAGGTGAATGCCTGGCTGCGAAGATGGTGTCGCCAGGAGGGTTTTGGCTTCCTCGACCACGGGATGCTAATCCAGGAAGAACTGCTAGGTAGAGATGGCGTTCACCTTTTGAGGAGGGGAAAGACCCTATTTGGACACAGACTGGCTAACCTAGTGAGGAGGGCTTTAGACTAGGTTCGACGGGGACAGGTGAGCAAAGCCCACAGGTAAGTGGAGAACATGGGGACCTGGGAGATGTGTCGGAAATAGGAGGGAGTGTGGGCTCTAATGGCAAAGAGATAGGAGGGTCAGGGCAAAACTGGGAGGCAAGATCAAATCAGTATCTTAGATGCCTGTATACAAATGCGAGAAGTATGGGTAATAAGCAGGAAGAACTGGAAGTGCTAATAAATAAATTCAACTATGACATTGTTGGCATCACCGAAACTTGGTGGGATAATACACATGATTGGAATGTTGGTATGGATGGGTACAGCTTGCTCAGGAAGGACAGACAAAGGGAAAAAAGGGAGGAGGTGTTGCCTTATATATTAAAAATGTACACACTTGGACTGAGGTGGAGATGGACATAGGGGACGGAAGTGTTGAGAGTCTCTGGGTTAGGCTAAAAGGGGTAAAAAACAAGGGTGATGTCATGCTAGGAGTCTACTACAGGCCACCTAACCAGGTGGAAGAGGTGGATGAGGCTTTTTTTAAACAACTAACAAAATCATCCAAAGCCCAAGATTTGGTGGTGATGGGGGACTTCAACTATCCAGATATATGTTGGGAAAATAACACGGCGGGGCACAGACTATCCAATAAGTTCTTGGACTGCATTGCAGACAACTTTTTATTTCAGAAGGTTGAGAAAGCTACTAGGGGGGAAGCTGTTCTAGATTTGATTTTAACAAATATGGAGGAACTAGTTGAGAACTTGAAAGTAGAAGGCAGCTTGGGTAAAAGTGATCATGAAATCATAGAGTTCACAATTCTAAGGAAGGGTAGAAGGGAGTACAGCAAAATAGAGACAATGGATTTCAGGAAAGCGGATTTTGGTAAGCTCAGAGAGCTGATGGGTAAGGTCCCATGGGAATCAAGACTGAGGGGAAAAACAACTGAGGAGAGCTGGCAGTATTTCAAAGGGACACTATTAAGGGCCCAAAAGCAAACTATTCCGCTGGGTAGGAAAGACAGAAAATGTGGCAAAAGACCACCTTGGCTTAACCACGAGATCTTGCAAGATCTAAAAAATAAAAAGGAGTCATATAAAAAATGGAAACTAGGACAAATTACAAAGGATGAATATAGGCAAACAACATGGGAATGCAGGGGCAAGATTAGAAAGGCAAAGGCACAAAATGAGCTCAAACTAGCTACAGGAATAAAGGGAAACAAGAAAACTTTTTATCAATACATTAGAAGCAAGAGGAAGACCAAGGACAGGGTAGGCCCACTACTCAGTGAGGAGGGAGAAACAGTAACAGGAAACTTGGAAATGGCAGAGATGCTTAATGACATCTTTGTTTCGGTCTTCACCGAGAAGTCTGAAGGAATGCCTAACATAGTGAATGCTAATGGGAAGGGGGAAGGTTTAGAAGATAAAATAAAAAAAGAACAAGTTAAAAATCACTTAGATAAGTTAGATGCCTGCAAGTCACCAGGACCTGATGAAATCCATCCTAGAATACTCAAGGAGCTAATAGAGGAGGTATCTGAGCCTCTAGCTATTATTTTTGGTAAATCATGGGAGACAGGAGAGATTCCAGAAGACTGGAAAAGGGCAAATATAGTGCCCATCTATAAAAAGGGAAATAAAAACAACCCAGGAAACTACAGACCAGTTAGTTTAACTTCTGTGCCAGGGAAAATAATGGCACAAGTAATTAAGGAAATCAGCTGCAAACACTTGGAAGGTGGTAAGGTGATAGGGAATAGCCAGCATGGATTTGTAAAGAACAAATCATGTCAAACCAATCTGATAGCTTTCTTTGATAGGATAACGAGTCTTGTGGATAAGGGAGAAGCGGTGGATGTGGTATACCTAGACTTTAGTAAGGCATTTGATACGGTCTCACATGATATTCTTATCAATAAACTAGGGAAATACAACTTAGATGGGGCTACTATAAGGTGGGTGCACAACTGGCTGGATAACCGTACTCAGAGAGTAGTTATTAATGGTTCCCAATCCTGCTGGAAAGGTATAACGAGTGGGGTTCCGCAAGGGTCTGTTTTGGGACTGGCTCTGTTCAATATCTTCATCAACGACTTGGATATTAGCATAGAAAGTACACTTATTAAGTTTGCAGATGATACCAAACTGGGAGGGATTGCAACTGCTTTGGAGGATAGGGTCATAATTCAAAATGATCTGGGCAAATTGGAGAAATGGTCAGAGGTAAACAGGATGAAGTTTAATAAGGACAAATGCAAAGTGCTCCACTTAGGTAGGAACAATCAGTTTCACACATACAGAATGGGAGGAGACTGTCTAGGAAGGAGTACGGCAGAAAGGGATCTAGGGGTTATAGTGGACCACAAGCTAAATATGAGTCAACAGTGTGATGCTGTTGCAAAAAAAGCAAACTTGATTCTGGGCTGCATTAACAGGTGTGTTGTGAGCAAGACACGAGAAGTCATTCTTCTGCTCTACTCTGCGCTGGTTAGGCCTCAACTGGAGTATTGTGTCCAGTTCTGGGCACCGCATTTCAAGAAAGATGTGGAGAAATTGGAGAGGGTCCAGAGAAGAGCAACAAGAATGATTAAGGGTCTAGAGAACATGACCTATGAAGGAAGGCTGAAGGAATTGGGTTTGTTTAGTTTGGAAAAGAGAAGACTGAGAGGGGACATGATAGCAGTCTTCAGGTATCTAAAAGGGTGTCATAAGGAGGAGGGAGAAAACTTGTTCATCTTAGCCTCTAAGGATAGAACAAGAAGCAATGGGCTTAAACTGCAGCAAGGGAGGTTTAGGTTGGACATTAGGAAAAAGTTCCTAACTGTCAGGGTGGTTAAACACTGGAATAAACTGCCCAGGGAGGTTGTGGAATTTCCATCTCTGGAGATATTTAAGAGTAGGTTAGATAAATGTCTATCAGGGATGGTCTAGACAGTATTTGGTCCTGCCATGAGGGCAGGGGGCTGGAATCGATGACCTCTCGAGGCCCCTTCCAGCCCTAGAATCTATGAATCTATGAATCAGATTTAAGGTCACCTGTGCAACACTAATTCAGCCCCTGAGTATGTAGGCATAATGATACAGTCTTTAATTACATGATCACATACTGTTTTTTCTATAGAAACCATGTCTCGTTCAGTACACATGATGGACATACTCTGGGAATGACTCAGGATTGCATAGTAAAGGAGACTGTCATCTTTACAACACCTTGCTTAATTTGTTGCAGAAGTTGGAAGGTGTGAACTATTGAAGTACTGGACAGGTGGGTTTAGGCCCACGCAAAATGAAGGCCATGCCCCTCAACTAAGGGGAGGAACCACTAAGTCCAGGCTCCAATTGATCATGGGGGACAACAAAGGAGAAAACAGGAACAGGAGTGAGGTCAAAGGTTGAAAATCAAGGAATTGGAAGGGGACACCAAGCAGGGAACCCCAGACTACACCCACTACTCCCCAAAGGTGTCCAAGGAATCAGTGGATGATGCCCAGAGGAACTCTGCTCAGAGGCTTGACTTCACAAGGGAACTGAAATAGGCCCCGCAGACACAGAGCACACACACACACACACACACACACACACACACGTCCAGCTTCCTCCTCCTGATATGACAGATATCCGTCTTGGCCTGCGCCAGGAGTAGATTAATGAAGAGGGCCCATGACTTTGCCAGGCCATGGATGGGGTGTGCCAGGATCAGGAGGTGTGGGGAAAAGTAAGAGGCTGCAACCTGATATACCCTATGTGGATGTGCGCCAGGTTCTCCTTCTTGGATGGTGTGTTTTGCTGCTGGGTTATTGTTCGTGGTTATTGGTATATTGGTGAGTGGTTTTATTTGTATGGAATTTTCACAGAGTTCCTAGAGCAAGAGATAGACACTTCTTTTAGTGGATATGTGAAGAAAGAAAGAAAGAAAGAAAGAAAGAAAGAAAGAAAGAAAGAAAGAAAGAAAGAAAGAAAGAAAGAAAGAAAGAAAGAAAGAAAGAAAAAGAAAGAAAGAAAGAAAGAAAAAGAACTTCTAGGAAGTAACATGCAAATGAGACACACTAACTGCCATCTCAAAAGAAAATACAAACACAAGCTACTGACCTGCTACTTTCAGTTCCAATGTGGCTTCATTATAAAATGTTAAGGACTGAAAAAAACACCTATATTGTCCCTCATCAGAGGGTCTGATATTGTGTATCCTCAGTGAAACACTTCCATTGGTGATGCTCTCTCTCAGAAACACTGTCCTTCCCTGATACTCTGGCGTCTGATCTTCAGTCTGATCCTTCCCATCACTATAGCGATGAACAAATTGGGAGAGCTGGGACCGGAACCATCTCACCTCCATGTTCTCAGCGCTCATCTTGGGGGACAGGTGACAGGGTAACACAACCTCCTCTCCCACAATGGCAGTGACAGGCTGGTCAGGTCCAATGACTCTAAACTGGGCTGTGAAATGCACCAGCACACAAAGAAAATAAACTCAGAGGGAGGGGGAGAAACTGATATAAAAGACACACAAAGCAGGTTCTAGTTTATACATTTCATATGCCATGGAGCCATTGCAGGGTCCTGTGAATGGGCAAGGTTTCCTGAGTTTACATGTGAGATTATCAGGAATACTGCATTTGCATAACCAGACATACACATACATTGTTAGAAGTGTTGAAAAGTGTTCCTGCATTATCTGCACAAGCAACCCAGACCAGTGTGTGTTGTTGCTAATTATCACCATTTGTGAAACAACAGGTAAAATCTGGGAAAAAACCCTAAACCCCATTGAAAGTTTATGACACTTAGACCCCTTAGTGCCTTGGGGCCAGATTGTCAAAGGCATTTAGGCACCTAAAGCTGCAAAGAGACACCTAGTGGTGGCTGGGAGCCTACCTCCTATTGCAATCAATGGGAGTTAGGGATCAAATTCACACAGGGACTTAGGCATCTAGGCCCAGATCCTCAAAAGAATATAAACTTCTAACCTCCACAATAGGAGCTAGCAGCCCAAATACTTTGGAAGACCTGGGCCCTAACTCCGACATTTAGTGCCTGAAGCTGTTTAGGTGCCACTATTCACACAACCCCCACTCACCCTGTCACCTAACTCTGGAGGGGACCATAGGACCACAGTACCTCCATTATCACTGGAAAAGTTCTCTGGTGCAGATGTTTCTGCTGCTGGATGTGCACCCTGCTGCCTCCGGCAAGTGCCCACACACCTGTCACCCACCTAAACCCCTGCAGGATCCTCAGAGGGGCTGTTGACAGAGCACTTAAAACATCAGGGGGTGTCTGGGTCCTTCATTTTGTGTGTGTGTTTCAGTTTTACCACCTTTTACGGGGGGGTGGGGAGGCTTCACATAACACAAGAACCAGGGTCACCCCATTAAATTAATAGGCAGCCGGTTTAAAACAAAGAAAAGGAAGTACTTCTCCATACAACTCACAGCCAACCCATGGAACTTGTTGGCAGGGGATGTTGTGAAGGCCAAAAGTATAACTAGGTTAAAAAAAGAACTAGATATGTCCATGGAGGATATGTCCATCAATGGCTATTAGGCAAGATGGTAAGGGATGTAGTCCCATGCTCTGGCTGTCCCTAAGGGCTGGTCTACACTACTGCGGTAAATCGATCTAACTTATGCAACTTCAGTTACGTGAATAACATAAATGAAGTTGACATAGTTAGATCCACTTACTGCGGCGGCTACACTGCACTGTGTCGACAGGAGAGCGTCTCCCGTCGACTTCCCTTATGCTTCTCGGGGAAGTGGAGTACACAAATCGATGGGAAAGTGCTCTCTCATCGATTTAACGTGTCTTCACCAGTCCCGCTAAATTGACACCTGTTTCATCGATTGCACCAGTGCCAATCTACCGGTAAGTGTAGACCTTAGTCTCTGACTTCTGGATGCTGGGAGTGGATGACTGGGGATGGATCACACGACAACTACCCTGTTCTGTTCATTCCCTCTGATGTACCTGGCATTGGCCACTGTTGGAAGACAGGATACTGGGCTAGATGGACCATTGGTCTGACTCAGTATGGCTGTTCTTATGTCCCTACATTCTAACCACTGAGCTAAAATGTAATAAGGGGAACTGCTTCTCCTCCTCCAGCATTTTGTTGTTGTTGTTGCTCAGACACCTAACTCCAAGAGAGGGTTCACAGCTGTGACTCCCACATGGAGATAGGTGCTTCCCTCCAGACAGAAGTTAGATGACTAAGTACCTTGGAGGTGCAGGGCTTAGGACCACCCCCTCTCCTCAGCATTTCCCCTAGGCCAGCTGGGAAAATTGGCTCTTTTGGATACCATTCTCAGGAGCCTCTCTCTCCCCATTCATTGCATAGGGAGCTGAGTGCCTAACTCCGGCTTTGCTGATGGCACTAGGTGGTAGGGTGCCAAAAGCTAGGCATTGCCACTCTGAGCATTGCAACACCCAAGTCCCTGTGTGGATTTAGCCCCATGGCCCTGTTATAACAGCTTCACTGAGTTATGCTGGCACAAAGCTTGTGTAATAGAGAGAAACTCATGGCATCTGTTGGTACAGCCTTGTAGGACAGTATCTGTGTTGTGTGTGTGATGATCTGTCACAAGTTAACATCTTCTCAGCATCTGCTCACACTTAGCTTTCCTCTCAGCCTGCTAACTTTTGTGGGTCCCAGCAGGGCCGGCTCTAACTATTGTGCCGCCCCAAGCAAAAACAAAAACAAAACAACCGAGTGCCGCCCCTCCCCCACCCCGCAGCAAAAAAAAAAGAAAAGAGCGCGGCCCCACCGAAACAAACAAAAAAACCCCAAGCGCCGCCCCACCGAAACAACCTCCCCCCCCAGGGTGTCCCCTCCTGGCAGGCTCAGGTCCCTCGCGAGCTGTCAGGGAGCTGCCGCCGCCCCCTCCTGCCCCCGGACCCAGCCCGCCGCGCACCTCCCCTGCCTCAGCTCTGGGCTGCCTGCCCCGGGCCCTCACAGCGCCAGGGGTGGGGAGAGGCAGAGCCCGGTTCTGAGCGGGGCAGCGGGGGAGACTGTCCCTGAGTCTCCCCAGGGCGGCGCGGCGTTTCCCCGCCCATGTGGGCTGCGCAGGGCACCGCCAGGCTGGTCAGGGGGCGCGGATCCCCGCTCGTGCGCTGATTGGGCGAGTGGCTGGGCAGCCCGAGCTGCCAGGGAGCTGCCGCCGCCCCCTCCTGCCCCCGGCCCCGGCCCGCTGTGCACCTCCCCAGCCTCAGCCCTGGGCTGCCTGCCACAGCCCACGTGGGCGGGGAAACGCCGCGCCGCCCTGGGGAGACTCAGGGACAGTCTCCCCCGCTGCCCCGCTCAGAACCGGGCTCTGCCTCTCCCCACCCCTGGTGCTGTGGGGGCCCGGGGCAGGCAGCCCAGGGCTGAGGCGGGGGAGGTGCTCGGCGGGCTGGGTCCGGGGGCAGGAGGGGGCGGCAGCAGCTCCCTGGCAGCTCAGGCTGCCCAGCCACTAGCCCTATCGGTGCGCCAGCGGGGATCCGTGCCCCATGCCCAGCCTGGTGGCGCCCTGCCCAGCCCACTTGGGCGGGGAAACACTGCGCCGCCCTGGGGAGACTCAGAGTGGCAGCAGTGGCGACAGCAGAATCCCTCCTCCCTCCCTGCGTCCCCGGCCCTACTTTCCTCCCTCCCCGCTTCCTCACACACTCCAGGAGCCCCTCTCACCGCCATAGCCCGGGCTTGGCTCCAGGGGACGATGCTCTGGCTCTCCAGTGGCAGGGTTCTGTCCAGGGCCCGCCCCAAGGGGAAAAAAAAGGGGGGAGGCCAGAGTGCTGCCCCTTGGAAAGTGCCACCCCAAGCACATGCTTGGAGCACTGGTGCCTAGAGCCGGCCCTGGGTCCCAGGCTCGGGCACCTAACCCTTCCCATGCATTTCATAGGGAGCCAGGGGCTAGATTAACAAAGGGACTTAGGTGCCCAAATAACTGCCACTTTAGGTGCCTAAATCCTAGGATCAGGTACCACTGATATTCACAAAACCCCAACTCAGCTGCCAACTAACTCTGTAGGTCCCTAAACTCATGTGGCACCTAAGTTTTGCAGTAAAAGTTTCCTAGAAGCCTTTGATTCTGCTCATATGCCACTGCTCCATTCTAGGCAGCTGGATGACTAAACCTCAGAGCCACCCAGGAACCTCAGGAAGAAACATAGGGTGACCAGACAGCAAATGTGAAAAATCGGGACAGGGGGTGGGGGGTAATAGGAGCCTATATAAGAAAAAGACCCAAAAATCGGGACTGTCCCTATAAAATCGGGATATCTGGTCACCCTAAAGAAACATGATTCTCTTCCTAGCTCCCCTGTGAGGCCCAACCTGGTCAGCATGCTCCGAGCTCACCTACCGGATCAGGCCCCGTAGGTGAGCTCATGCAAATCTATGCAACTGGAGAGGGGAAGGAAAACATCCCTCAGGTCGCCATCTCCCATTGGCTAGTTTAGGTGGCTCCCCACTCAGCCAGTTGGCCCTTGTGAATCCCATTCTGAGGCACCCCTCTCTCTCCATTCATTGAATAGGGAGCCTGAGCATCTAACATGGGCTTTGTGAAGCCCAGGGATTGGCTAGGCACCTATATGTTAGGTATTGTGATGCTCAGCACCACCATGCCTAAGTTCTTGTGTGAATCTAGCCCTGGGTGCCTGACTCAGGGCTGTGGATTCCACTAGGTGGCAGTGAAAACCCTCCCATTGACTTCAATTACCTTTGGCTCAGTCTCTAAAGGAGTACACTTATTGTTGTTAGCCAGGTTCACAGCTTGGGATCTTCTTGGGCCCAAAGCTGCTTTTCGCACCACAAGATTGTTCTGCATCTTGGAAAGTTCAGCGAGTGCAGAATGTGGCATCCTATTGCCTAACCCTGCTCCTCACTGGAAAAACCTTCCACCGGAGCTCTGTGATCTGCTCTGGCTTCAGTATATTTCTGGTGCAATACAAGGGGTTGATTTTGATATATAAATAAATAATTGGTTTGGTCCTGGCTAACTTGCAGACCACCTCTCTCCTCACAGGACACCGTGACAGTGAAGGTCAGCGCAGCTGTGTGAGCTAACAGCCCCAGTGTGAGGGAGATGGTGGGAGGGCACTTTCCAGGCAAGGTGCTGGAGTGCAGCATTCAGTTCCCATCCCTTGGTTCAGCATGTTGCCAGGCCTATCAGCTCCCCAAGGCCTGGAAGAAGGGAGAGGGATGATGAGAATGTACATCAGTGATGGAGAGTGGAGAGTTATGTATAGTAAGTCCTGACGTGGTTTGGAGGATCTTTGTTTATAGATCCAATCTGTGGTAGTTTTTGTTCAGTTTTGTATAAAAGACTGGAGTTAGGTAAATTTCATAAATCAACCCAAACAAACAAATTCTATAAATGCATCGGGTGTCATAGGGTATTCCTACCTGAGACCAGCTGGTGAATGTGGAAATCAAATAAGAAAATGATAAAGCCAGGCACAGAGGAGATGGTTGTGGAGCAGCAGCAGAATGAGGAAATCATCTTCATTGTAACTTCAGTTGCAAAACAGGAGCAGGGAGGGAGAAAAAAAAGTCTGGTGAGTATAACACTGATTGTGGCAAACAGGATTTTGGCTGTTAAGAGGCAGATGATTATAAACAGGACATATAAGATTTTTTAAAGGGATAAATACACTGTCAAGCAGGCTCATTTTGATGTCCTGGAGCAACAAAAGCCATTTCACAGTAAAGATCCATAGGCTGATAGATTTTCATTCATTATTAGAGTTTAAGGTGAGGAAGGTCCATTAGATGATCTATTCTAGCCTGCTGTATATCACAGGTCATTACATTTCAGTTACTCCTGTACTGAGCCCAGTAGCTTGTGTTTGGTAAAGTATATCTTCCCAAAGGGCATCCAGTCCTAATCTGAAGAGATAGTTTTGATCAAAGGATGGAGAACCCACCACTTCCCTTGGTAGTTTGTTTCAATGCTTGTGATATGAGGAGATCAAGTTTTCCCCCCAACTCGTGTGCGAGTAAAGGAAAGAGGTAGGGCGACCAGATGTCCCGATTTTATAGGGACAGTCCCGATTTTGGGGGTCTTTTTCTTATATAGGCTCCTATTACCCCCCACCCCGTCCCGATTTTTCACATTTGCTGTCTGGTCACCCTAGAAAGAGGAGCATGCAGACCTTGATGATCCAGTCTGCATCATTTTATTGCAAAATTGTGTAGTGTGCCTTAGTAGCAGGGCACCGGGATGGGGGGTGTCTTACCATAGGAATTGTCAGGAGGGATGTAAGGGTTTAATGGTGGGCAGGGGAAAGTACAGATTTAGATAAAATCCTGTGTACAAGTGTGAAGCAGTTGTTAAATTTCACAAGCATTAGATTGACATAGCTACGTTGGGCAGGGGTGTGAAAGAACAGCCGCTGTAACATTTCAAGTGTAGATTAGTCTTCTGTCTATGCCACAGGGTTATGCTGGCATAGCTACAGCAATGTAGCTATGGTGTCAAGTATCAGGGGGTAGTCTTGTTAGTTTGTATCCACAAAAACAACAAGGAGTCTGGTGGCACCTTAAAGACTAAGGGTATGTCTACACTACGAGAGTAGTTCAATTTTTCTTAAACCAAACTTGTGAAACCGATATTACAAAGTCGAGCGTGTGAATCCACACCAAGGACATTAATTCGAGTTTGTAAGTCCACACCAACGGGGCAAGCGTCGACATTGCAAGTGGTGCACTGTGGGTAGCTATCCCACAGTTCCCGCAGTCCCCGCCGCCCATTGGAATTCTGGGTCTAGCCCCCAGTGCCTGCTGGGGCAAAAAATGTGTTGAGGGTGGTTTTGGGTAAATGTTGTCATTCAACCCTCACTCCCGCCCTCCCTCCGTGAAAGCGCCGGCAGGCAATCAGTTCGCACCCGTTTCTGGTGATTGACAGCACGGACGCCACAGGACCGCGAGCATGGAGCCCTCTGCGATCATCGCTGCTGTTCTGTCCATTGTCAACACCTCACGCCTTATCGTACACCTTTTCCAGAGGCAGATGCTGTTAAATAGGGCGAGGAGGCAACGGAAGCGCCTTGAGGACATTAACTCTGAGAGGGGCACAGACCTCTCACAAAGCACGGGACCCCGGTCCCTGGACATCATGGTGGCAATGGGTCATGTTGATCCTGTGGAACGGCGATTCTGGGCAAGGGAAACAAGCACTGACTGGTGGGACCGCATAGTGCTGCAGGTTTGGGATGAATCCCAGTGGCTGCGAAATTTTCGGATGCGTAAGGGCACTTTCCTGGAACTTTGTGAGTTGCTGTCCCCTGCGCTGAAGTGCCAGGACACCCGGATGCGAGCAGCCCTGACTATCCAGAAGCGAGTGGCCATAGCCCTCTGGAAGCTTGCAATGCCTGACAGCTACCAGTCAGTCGCGAATCAATTTGGAGTGGGCAAATCTACCATGGGGGTTGCTGTGATGCAAGTAGCCAATGCAATCGTTGACCTGCTGCTCTCAAAGGTAGTGACCCTGGGAAATGTGCAGGTGATCATAGATGGCTTCGCTGCGATGGGATTCCCAAACTGCGGTGGGGCTATTGATGGAACTCACATCCCTATCCTGGGACCGGACCACCAGGGCAGCCAGTACATTAACCAAAAGGGCTACTTTTCTATGGTGCTGCAAGCACTGGTGGACCATAAAGGACGTTTTACCAACATCAACGTCGGATGGCCGGGCAAGGTTCATGACGCTCGCGTTTTCAGGAACTCTGGTCTGTTTAGACGGCTGCAGGAAGGTATTTACTTCCTGGACCACAAAATAACTGTTGGGGATGTGGAGATGCCTATAGTGATCCTCGGGAACCCAGCCTACCCGCTAATGCCCTGGCTCATGAAGCCGTACACAGGGACCCTGGACACTGAAAAGGAGCTCTTCAACTACCGGCTGAGCAAGTGCAGAATGGTGGTGGAGTGTGCTTTTGGACGTCTCAAAGGGAGATGGAGAAGCTTATTGATTCGCTCTGATCTCAGCCAAACCAATATCCCCATTGTGATTGCAGCTTGCTGTGTGCTCCACAATCTCTGTGAGAGCAAGGGGGAAGATGTTTATGGCGGGGTGGGAGGTTGAGGCAAATCGCTTGGCTGCTGATTACGCGCAGCCAGACACCTGGGCAATTAGAAGAGCCCAGCAGGATGCGCTGCGCATCCGGGAAGCTTTGAAAGCTAGCTTCCAGAGTGAGCAGGGTAACCTGTGACTATTACCTTTCTGTAAGCAGAACCTGAACCTGCCTATGTTTCTTTACCCAGTTAATGTTGCCTATCCTCTCCAATTTCCAAAACCCTTCCCCCCCTTCATTCACTGCTTTAAAAATAAAATAAAGGAAACATTGTTCATTAAAACCGTCTTCCTTATTAAGGATTTCTTGGTACAGGGTTGAAACTGGGATGCATACCGCGGTTGGGGAGCGGGTGGAGTGATTGAAAGGACGCTTCCAAACTCGGGGAATGACAGGCTCCTGTTCCTAGAGCAGTCCGCAGTGGTGGACTGCTTGTTTCAATGGAGCCTGCCACCCCTCCTTTTTGCAACTCTGTGATGGGGGGCCTGTGTGACTTTGTGGCCGGGGATGGCGGTCACAGCTCCCCTGCTGCATGGCTCTGTCATGCAGGCTACTGACCGCTGCAAAAGATCAGCAGCCGCCCTCCCCAACCAGAAACTCACAGAGCCCCCCGCATACAGAACATGAAAACCACCTCCCAGAATGACCATGGTGCCTAGTGAATGCAATGTGATGTCCCCCTGTCTCTACCCTGGTACAGGTGCCTATCGTCTCCAATTACAAACACGCCCCCCCCCCCCCCCCAACACACCATCAAGGAAACAGCACTTTACAGAACTTCATTTTTTATTAAGGAAAGCAGACTTATGGGATGAAACTTGGACGGGGGCTAGGGTGGGGTGCGGTTGGAGGGAAGGAAAGGACCCGTCAAATCTTTAGGAATGAGAGCCTTCTGCTACTGGAGCAGTCTGCAGGGGTGGAGTGATTATTTCCACAGCCCCTGCCACCCCTCGTTCTCGTGACTTTGGGTGAGGGGGGGATTGGACTTGGCTGCGGGGGAGGGCGGTTAGAGATCAAATAGAGCGGTGCTCTTTCCTCCTGCCTCCGGTCCTGTAGAATGTCTACAAGGCACCGGAGCGTGTCCATTTGCTCCCTTATTAGTCCAAGCAGCGTTTGAGTCGCCTGCTGGTCTTCCTGCCACCACCTGTCCTCGCGAGCTTCAGCCCTCTGCTCCCGTTCGCTGGATGCTCGCTCGGACCGTGAGATGTCCTGTCTCCGCTGTGCCACCTCATTTTGGGAACGGACCATCAATTCAGAGAACATGTCGTCCCGGGTTCTTTTTTTGCGCCGCCTGATCTGTGCAAGCCTGTGGGATGGGGATGCACAGGTAGTGCGGGAGACACTCGCAGCTGTGCAAAGGGAGAAAGGGAGTGAATTCCTCAGAAAGATACATTTTCCGGAACAATGCCTATACTCTTTCCCTGGGAAAAAGCCCATGCACACTACCTATCACATGTGCACTCAGTACAAGGTCGAATATTCAGTCTTTATATTGAGTGCCTGGGGTCTTGGTGTGCAGATCACACAAGCGGGGCTGGACACTGGAATTCTGCTCTCAGGAGACCATGGTAAGCCGTACACTTTGGACTGCTGAGAGCTTACTTCACAGCAGTGGTATACTCCCATGTTTCAAGCACAGTTCCTAGCGGTGGCCAGTTACTGGTTCCAGCAAAACCGCTCAGCTAGAACTGTTCGCCTCCCTGCTCCCCCCCCCCCGCTGCGTGGCTGGTCCCGGGAAATGTCCCTGCCTACTGCCTGTGAACTGCTCAGTTTGAACGATTCGCCTCCCCGCCCCCACCGCATGGCTGGGAACCGCCGGGTAGAGTTATTTAAAGGAACAGGCAATCAGTCCCCATACTAAAAAACCCCTAATTCAAACCAGGGCACCATGACTGATATCACTCTGATGAGGATTACGGAGACAGAGAAAGACCGTATGCTGCGTGAATGCCAGCAAACCCCAGGGCCATATGCCGCCATGCTCTGCAAGGCAATGATACCGGAGTACCTGCTGCTAGCCTGGTGCGGAAAAGTTTCCTACCATGGAGGAGACAATAAGGCCGCTCTCCCCGGGAACCTGATGCAAAGGCTTTCACAGTACCTCCAGGAGAGCTTTGTGGAGATCTCCGAGGGGGATTTCTCCTCTATCCCCATACATATTGACAGACTTTTCGAGTAGTTGCACTGGACTGGAAACGACTGAAAACTAAAGCGCCTAGGGCAAACTAAGCAATACAAACCCATTGCTAACATACCATGCCTATTCTATTAAAAACAAATGTTCAAACACGGACCTGCTGATCCTTCGCCTGATTCCTGGTCCGGGTTACTGCCTTGGGCGGATTCGTAGGGGATCTCAGTCAGGGTGATAAAGAGATCCTGGCTGTCGGGGAAATCAGCATTGAAAGCGCTGTCGACTGCCTCGTCCTCCTCCTCTCCTGCCTCATCTTCACCATCCGCGAAAACCTCTGACGACATGGCCGTAGATAAGACCCCATCATCGGAGTCCACAGACACTGGTGGGGTAGTGGTGGCAGCACCACCGATCATTGCATGCAGTGCCTCATAGAAACGGCATGTGTAGGGCTGGGATCCGGAGCGTCCGTTTGACTCTTTGGTCTTCTGGTACACTTGTCGAAGCTCCTTGATTTTCATGCGGCACCGCGTTGCATCCCGGCTGTACCCTCTCTCCGTCATGGCCTGGGATATTTTTTCATAAATTTTTGCATTCCGTCCTTTGGATCGGAGCTCGGATAGCATGGATTCATCTCCCCACACAGCGATCAGATCCAAGACTTCCTGATCAGTCCATGTAGGGGCCCTCTTTCTATTATGCGATTGCATGGTCACCTCCGCTGGAGAGCTTTGCATCATTGCCAGTGGTGCTGAGCTCGCCACGAAGTCCAAACAGGAAATGAGATTTAAACTGGCCAGACAGGAAAAGGAATTCAAATTTTCCCGGGGCTTTTCCTGTGTGGCTGTTCAGAGCATCCGAGCTCAGACTGCTGTCCAGAGCGTCCACGGAGTGGTGCACTGTGGGATAGTTCCCGGAGCTATTAGCGTCGAATTCCGTCCACAGTAACACGAATTCGACATGGCCATGTCGAATTTAGCGCTACTTCCCTCGTCGGGGAGGAGTACAGAAATCGAATTAAAGAGCCATTTATGTCGAAATAAATAGCTTCGTTGTGTAGGGTGCAGGGTAAAATCGAGTTAATGCTGCTAAATTCGACATAAAGTCCTAGTGTAGACCAGGCCTAACAGATTTATTTGGGCATAAGCTTTCATGGGTAAAAAACCCACTTCTTCAGATGCATGGAGTGAAAAATTACAGATGCAGGTATTGTTATGTACTGAAGAGAAGGGAGTTACCTCACAAGTGGAGAACCAGTGTTGACAGGGCCAATACAAATCAGGGTGAATGTAGTTCACTCCCAATAATTGATGAGGAGGTATAGTGGTATAGGATCCCTAGTATTGACATACCTGTGTTTGAGCCCTGATCTATAATACAGACTTATGTCGGTATAACTACATCACTCAGGGCTGTGGATTTCTATACCCCTGACCAGTGTAGTTATACTTACCTAGCCCCCCAGTGTAGGCAGTGCTAGGTCAATGGGAGGGCTTCTCCAGTTAACATGGCCACCCCCTCTGGGGGAGGTGGAGTACGTACGCTGACAGAAGCAGCTCTCCCTTTGGTGTAGGTAGGTGGAGCTGCCGCACTGTAAGTGTAGACAAGCCCTGAGACCTTGTCTACACTGGCAAGTTTCTGCGCAGTAAAGCAGCTTTCTGCGGTGTAACTCTCGAGGTGTACACACTGCTAAGCCACTTTGCGCGCAGAAACTCCTCAGTAGCAGCATTGCAAAAAACCAACCTCCTAAGCCTTACAGGGCAGAGGCCCCAGTGCTGTATTGGCAGTATCAACACATTACAGCACAGAAAGCAATCAATTGGCCTCTGGAAGTGTCCCATAATCCCGCAAGTGGCCGCTCTGCTGATTGTTTTGAACTTGGCTGGCTGCCCTGAAGGCATGCATCTCTCCCCTTTCAAAGCACCATTTCTGACAGCAGCCATTGCGTGCTGTGCTGATCTGCTCTGGGACACAAAGCAAACCATTAATGTGGAATGCTCGTGCTGTTGAACACAGAGGCAGGCAGGCGTGCATGCGTGTGTATGATGGCTGATGTCAGGGTTTCCCCCTCCCCCTGCCTCAGGACTGGTTGCTTCCTGCCACTGTTGCTGTCTGAACTTACACGACAGCTTGCTGACACACTCTGTCCCCCAAAACACACTGTCTCTCCTCCCCCATACACACACACACACACTACTTGTCACACACTCTCCCCCCCAGCACGTATCAGTTGAAAAGCAGCTGGCAATGTAGTAGGATGCCCATGGAGCAAAGGGATTGGAAAACCTACATCATGTGACACTGTGCCTGACCCAGGAGGCATTGCAAATCCTTCCCAAAGCACCCTGTGGCCAGTTGCACAGTGGGATACCTACCACAATACACTGCTCTCTTTGCCATTGCAATAGCTGCTAATGTGGATGTGCTCCACCGTCACAAGGAGCACAGTGTGGACACGTGTGACGGGTCCGGCACCACAGCACCCCTTTGTGGCAGGAGGGGCTGAGGTGTCGGGGGCCTCGCCACTCTTAAGTCCCTGCGCCCATCCCTTTAAGGGCATCTGGTTGTGGCCTAGCAGCCAGAGTCCCTATAACTCACCCCGCAGATCAGGGCGGTGTGGCCTAGCGGCCAGAGTCCATATAACTCGCCCTGCAGATCAGGGCAGTGCGGCCTAGCGGCCAGAGTCCATGTAACTCGCCCTGCAGATCAGGGCAGTGCGGCCTATCGGCCAGAGTCCATGTAACTTACCCTGCAGATCAGGGCAGTGCGGCCTAGCGGCCAGAGTCCATGTAACTCGCCCTGCAGATCAGGGCAGTGCAGCCTAGTGGCCAGAGGAGTAGGGGGACCCAGGCCCGCCCTCTCCACCAGGTCCCGACCCAGGGCTCACCTGATAGCAGGGTTTCCCTTGTGCTTAGCTCAGCGGGGATCCACCCGCAACAAGCCGAGCATCAGTGCCGCTTTAATGCTGCCGGCCTCTAGAGTTCCCCTGGGTCTCTTCCTACCCTCAGTGTCTGGGTCTCCAGTCCATCCCCTCCTGTTGCCTCCTCCTTCTGGGGTGCAGAGGGTGTCATGGCTGGGTTGGACCCTGGATCCTGGGGCATTGGCTGGCCCACCTCAGGAGCTGGCAGCATGCTTCCTTCCCCTCCAGCAGTCAACCCAGACTGAGCCGCTCTGCAGGCTTTTATACCTGGGCTCCAGTTGGAGCATGCCCAGCAGGGCTTCTGGGGCGGGGCTTCCTCTCCCAGGAAAGAAGGGTTAACCCCTACAGCACCAGTGCGGGGCCACTCTTCCCCGTCACAACACGCAACGGCGGTTTAATTCCAGCGCTTTAATAAAAGTGGTTTAACTTCTGGCACAGAAACATGCCAGTGTAGACATACCCGGAGGGCTTGTCTACACTTGCACTTTACAGCACAGCAACTTTCTCGCTCAGGGGTGTGAAAAAACACCCAGCGCTGCAAGTTTCAGTGCTGTAAAGTGCCAGTGTAGACAGTGCTCCTAGCGCTGGTAGCTTTTCCCCTCATGGAGGTGGGTTTTTTTATAGCGCTGGGAGAGCTCTCTCAGCACTGGTGCCGCGACTACACAAGTCACATTAAAGCGCTGCCGTGACAGCGCTTTAACGTTGCCTGTGAAGACGTGCCCTCAGTGTAGGGTAGGTGCATGTAGCTCCTTTCCTTTACAGAGGCCAGGTCTACACTCACATGTCTACACTTAAAATGACACAGTGACACAGCTGCAGCTCTGTAGTGATTCAGGCATTGGCTACACTCACGAGTTACAGCGCAATAAAACTGCCTGCAGCGCGGTAACTCACTAACCGTCTACACTCGCAAGGCACGTACAGCGCTGCATCTCCGCAGGTACAGCGCTGCAGGTACTCCACCTCCCCGAGAGGAATAACGTTTGTTGTGCTGCCGCTGGTGCGCTGCGGCTCCAGTGTGGCCATCCAATGCGCTCTTATTGGCCTCCAGAAGTATTCGGAATTATCCCACAATCCCTGTTCTAGCCACTCTGGTCATCAATTAGAACTCTACTGCCCAGGCCTCAGGTGACCAACCGCCACTCCCACCCTTTACATTCCCTTGGAATTTTAAATATCCCCTTCCTGTTTGCTCAGCCAGGCGTGGAGTGCTCTCAGCGCATCTTTCCAGGTAACCATGCCTCCACGTGCCAGACGAGCCCCAGTATGGCACAATACCGAGTTGCTGGACCTCATCGCTGTTTGAGGGGAGGAAGCTGTCCAGTGCCAGCTGCGATCCAGCTGGAGGAATTTCGATACTTTCGGCCAGATATCAAGGGCCATGATTGAAAGGGGGCATGACCGGGACGCAATGCAGTGCAGGATAAAAGTAAAGGAGCTGCGGAGTGCGTACCGCAAAGCCTGCGAGGTAAACAGCCGCTCGGGTGCTCCCCCCAGAACCTGCTGATTCTACAAAGAGCTGGACGCAATACTTGGGGGTGACCCTACTACCGTTCCGAGCACCACCGTGGACACCGGAGAGCAGGACGAGGAGGAGGAGGAGGAGGAGGGGGTTGAAGAAAGCAGGAGCGAGGGTGCTGTGGCTGGGGGAGACACCCCTGACTCCCTGGGGGCATGCAGCCAGGAGCTCTTCTCGAGCCAGGAGGAAGGGAGCCAGTCGCAGTGGCCGGTATGTGTTGGAGGAGAAAGAGAAGAGCAGGTTCGCGGTAAGCAGCTTTTATTTTCGGGAAGGAGTTTTTTCAGTGCGGGGTCCTTGGGCGAGGAGGGTTTGGGCTGCATGCATGCCTAGATGCGGAAGAGTGCATTGATGTGGTCTATCACATCGTAGAAATCGGCCACTGTAATCTCTTCGAAAGTCTCAGCCAGAACCTGGGAAATGCAATTGCACAGGTTTATTGGGAGAACCGCCATGGTCCTTGTCCCAGTCAGGGTAACGTGTCTGTGCCACTGTGCCACGAGGGGCGGGGGGAACATTGCTGCACACAGGCAAGCTGCATATGGGCCAGGGCGGAAGCCGCATTGCAGTAGAAGACCCTCCCTTGCTTCCCCGGTCACCCTCAGCAGCGAGATATCTTCCAGGACGAACTCCTGTGGAAAATGTGGGGATAGTGTTCAGTGTAGGTTCCCCCTGCAGCTGTTGGCTCTCCCCAAGGCACAGAAACCCGTCGGACAGTACATCCGTGAAACAATCAGTCCCCCTTTACCCTGTGCTTACTCACCATTTTGGGGCTCCCGTGGGTTCTGTGCGCTCTGTTTGGGATGGGAAAATTGTGCTGTTTTGGAGAGTGTGTGTGCCCTCCTTAAGTGTGGGGGAATCATTGCTCTGTCTGGCATAAAACAATGATGTCTCTGTTAAATGTTGCATTTTGCCTTCAAGATGCAACCTTGAGATCTCCGCTGTCCGTCTTATCACCGGCTGAGAGACTCCAAAGGCTCAGGAAGAGGCCCAGAAGAACGAAAGAAGACATGATGCAGGAAGTTATGAAACAGTCTCTTAAAGAGAATCAAAAGGCTCGGGAGTGGAGGGAGAGCGAAAGCAGGCTCCACCAGGAAAACGCAGCACACCGGCGGCAAAGCATGCAGCTCCGGCAGGAAAGCACAAAGGAACTGATTAGCATCTTGGCGCGCCAAGCGGACTCTATCCAGGCGCTCGTCACCATGCAGGCGGAGCAGTACCGTGCCCGCCCCCCCTGCAGCCAGTGTCCCAAAACACTTGTGCCCCCACGTCACCACCTGCCCACTTCACCCAACATCCAGGTTCTTATCGCCCACACCAGATGCCCCCAACACCTTTAGCTTCACCAGCCAGCCCTGGCAACTATGACCCTTACCCACTACACTCAACTCCCATCCCGAATTATAGACATCCTGAAGTCCAGCACTCACAGCACAGCACTCCAGACAGGAAGCCCGAGTATGAAAGCAGGACGTACCATACCCTGTGATTGAACCGTTCCCCACACCACCCACCACCCCCTTGCCCTTTCTGTCTCACAAGCAGCTTGTTTCTTTTTAATACATGTATTTTCTCTTTAATAAATGGATGTGAAAACAGTCTTTATTATTGAATAAAGTAAAAGATACCTTAGCCCAGGAAAGAAACAGGCAACGCAAGTGAGCTGAGCAAACACAAATCAGCTTAGCAAAGACAGATTACTAATAACATTGGAACCACTTCACTTCAGGGTCGTGCAGGGCAGCAGACATTACTGGTAGTTTTCAGCCTCAAATTTCTCCCTCAAGGCATCCCTAATCCTTGCAGCCCCACGCTGGGCCCCTCTAATAGCCCTGCTCTCTGGCTGTGCAAATTCAGCCTCCAGGTGTTGAACCTCTGAGGTCCACGCCTGAGTGAACATTTCACCCTTCCCTTCACAAATATTATGGAGGGTACAGAACGCGGATATAACCGCGGGGATGCTGTGTTCGGCCAAGTCCAGCTTCCCATATAGAGATCGCCAGCGGCCCTTCAAACGGCCAAAAGCACACTCCAAAGTCATTCAGCACCGGCTCAGCCTGTAGTTGAACTGTTCCTTGCTGGTGTCAAGGCTCTCTGTGTAGGGTTTCATGAGCCACGGCATTAAAGGGTACGCGGGGTCTCCAAGGATCACAGTGGGCATTTCAGTTTCCCCTACCATGATCTTCCGGTCTGGGAAAAGAGTCCCGGACTGCATCTTCCGGAACAGGGCAGTGTTCCAAAAGATGCGTGCGTCATGCACTTTTCCGGGCCAGCCTGCATTGATGTCAATGAAACGCCCACGGTGATCCACAAGCGCCTGGAGAACCATGGAGAAATACCCCTTCCGATTAATGTACTCAGATGCTAGGTGGGGTGGTGCCAGAATAGGAATATGTGTCCCATCTATCGCCCCTCCGCAGTTAGGGAAACCCATTTGTTCAAAGCCAGCCACAATGTCTTGCACGTTACCCGGAGTCACGGTTCTTCTGAGCAGGATGCGATTAATGGCCTTGCAAACTTGCATCAGCATGATTCCAACGGTCGACTTTCCCACTCCAAACTGGTTCGCTACCGATCGATAGACTCATAGACTCATAGACTTTAAGGTCAGAAGGGATAGAAAGGTAAGGTGGATAGAAAACTGGCTGGATGGTCGTGCTCAACGGGTAGTGATCAATGGCTCCATGTCTAGTTGGCAGCCGGTATCAAGTGGAGTGCCCCAAGGGTCGGTGCTGGGGCCGGTTTTGTTCGATATCTTCATCAACGATCTGGAGGATGGTGTGGACTGCACCCTTAGCAAGTTTGCAGATGACACTAAACTGGGAGGAGTGGTTGATACGCTGGAGGGTAGGGACAGGATACAGAGGGCCCTAGACAAATTAGAGGATTGGGCCAAAAGAAATCTGATGAGGTTCAACAAGGACAAGTGCAGAGTCCTGCACTTAGGACGGAAGAATCCCATGCACTGCTACAGACTAGGGACCGAATGGCTGGGCAGCAGTTCTGCAGAAAAGGACCTAGGGGTTACGGTGGACGAAAAGCTGAATATGAGTCAACAGTGTGCCCTTGTTGCCAAGAAGGCTAACGGCATTTTGGGCTGTATAAGTAGGGGCATTTCCAGCAGATCGAGGGACGTGATTATTCCCCTCTATTCGGCACTGGGGAGGCCTCATTTGGAGTACTGTGTCCAGTTTTGGGCCCCACGCTACAAGAAGGATGTGGATAAATTGGAAAGAGTCCAACGGAGGGCAACAAAAATGATTAGGGGGCTCGAGCACATGATTTATGAGGAGAGGCTGAGGGAACTGGGACTGTTTAGCCTGCAGAAGAGAAGAATGAGGGGGGATTTGATAGCTGCTTTCAACTACCTGAAAGGGGGTTCCAAAGAGGATGGATCTAGACTGTTCTCAGTGGTAGAAGATGACAGAACAAGGAGTAATGGTCTCAAGTTGCAGAGGGGGAGGTTTAGGTTGGATATTAGGAAAAACTTTTTCACTAGTAGGGTGGTGAAGCACTGGAATGGGTTACCTAGGGAGGTGGTGGAATCTCCTTCCTTAGAGGTTTTTAAGGTCAGGCTTGACAAAGCCCTGGCTGGGATGATCTAATTGGGTTTGGTCCTGCTTTGAGCAGGGGGTTGGACTAGATGACCTCCTGAGGTCCCTTCCAACCCTGAGATTCTATGATTCTATGATTCTATGACCATTATGATCATCTAGTCTGACCTCCTGCACAATGCAGGCCACAGAATCTCACCCACCCACTCCTGGAATAATCCTCTCACCTATGTCTCAGCTATTGAAGTCCTCAAATCATGGTTTAAAGACTTCAAGATGAAGAGAATCCTCCAGCAAGTGACCCGTGCCCCATGCTGCAGAGGAAGGCGAAAAACCTCCAGGGCCTCTGCCAATCTACCCTGGAGGAAAATTCCTTCCCGACCCCAAATATGGCGATCAGCTGAACCCTGAGCATATGGGCAAGACTCACCAGCCAGACACCCAGGAAAAAGTTATCTGTAGTAACTTCTAACATCCCATCAGTCCTATTTACCACTGATGGCAATTATCATAGAATATCAGGGTTGGAAGGGACCTTAAGAAGTCATCTAGTTCAACCCCCTGCTCAAAGCAGGACCAATCCCCTATTTTTTGCCCCATATTCCCAAATGGCCCCTTCAAGGATTGAATTTACAACCCTGGGTTTAGCAGACTAATGCTCAAACCACTGAGCTATCCCTCCCCCCCAATTAATTGGCCTTTGACTAAGATCATGTTATCCCATCAAACCATCCCTTCCATAAACTTATCTAGCTTAATCTTGAAGCCAGATAGGTCTTTTGCCCCCACTGCTTCCCTTGGAAGGCTGTTCCAGAACTTCACTCCTCTGATGGTTAGAAACCTTTGTCTAATTTCAAGTCTAAACTTCCTGATGGCCAGTTTATATCCGTTTATATCTGTGTCCACCCGCTGGGCTTTCCTAGCTCTGTTCTGACCCTTCGTGCAGGCTCCCACAGCTGGCTGCTGCAGCCTGGTGAGTGATGCATCCAACGAAGTGGGTATTCACCCACGAAAGCTTATGCTCCAATATGTCTGTAGTCTATAAGGTGCCACAGGACTCTTTGTCGCTTCCTCTGAAGGGGCTCTAGTACAGGTCTGTCGCATCTTATGCGGGGGTTACGTTCTGCGCTGAGCGCGTAAAGCGAAAAACCATGTATGTTGAGTCTCTATTGAGTTGAATGGCGGACGGAATTGCCCGCAGTACCGATGCCGTTTTAAAATGGTTATTTTTCTTTTTTTTCTGTTTTTGGCAACCGCGCAAAGCTGAATTAGCGCATGTTAAATGTGCCTAAGATGCGACTCGCCTGTAGTTAAAAGTGAAAAAGCCTCCAGCCTGCCAGACCTATTAGCACAAGGTTGAAACTGTTAAAGAGCCATTCAAGGGGTACTGAAGCCATTTAACAGGCATTTGCTAATCCCTAGGTATATACTGTCAGTTTCTGGATTTACTGACAAAAACAGTTGTGCATTACTGTACTATTTACTCTGAACATGTTAGTCTACAGGATCTTAGTTTAACATTTGCTTTAAAAATATTTCATTAGTGAGCTGGTGAAGATTATAAAACCACATCTCTAAAAAATCCTTGCATAGATTTTTAGATGCACAATCATCTTTAGCCTTAAATGTTTGGATCTTCAGACATATAGTTTTTTAAATAAATCCTTCAAAAGAGCACCCTTATCTAAAATACACAGTTTAATTTTAATTACTATAGTAAAAAAAACTTGCTTCCAAAGTCTTCCTGTCCATCCCGTTCTCCCTTAACCCTCCCCCCGTCCCCCCGCCCCACCCTGAAGAGAGCCCTTAAAGCAGAGGTGGGCAAACTACGGTCCGCAGGCCACATCCGGCCTGTGGGACAGTCCTGCCCAGCCCCTGAGTTCCTGGCTGGGGAGGCTAGTCCCCAGCCCCTCCCCTGCTGTCTCCCCTCCCCAGCAGCCATGCTGCCATGCGGTGCAGCTTCCAGGTCTGCTGCTCTGAGTGGCATGGTAAGGGAGTGGGAAGCAGGGGGGATGGATAAGAGGCAAGGGGTCCCGGGGGGCAGGCAGGGGACAGGAAGCAGGGGGCAGTTGGATGGGGCGGAGGTTCTGGGGGGGCAGTCAGGGCACAGAGAATGGGAGGGTTGGATAGGTGTGGGCTGTCCTGGGGCAGGGCTGTGGATAGGGGTCATGGCAGGCAGGGGACAGGGAGCAGGGGGTGGGATTCCAGGGGGGCATTTAGGGATGGGGGGTCCCGGGAGGGGGCAGTCAGGGGACAAGGAGCGGGCGGGGGGGGGGTGGATGGGTTGGGAGTTCTGAGGGGGGGTCAGGGGGCAGAAAGTGGGAGGGTGCGGATAGGGGGCAGGGACCAGGCTGTTTGGGGAGGCACAGCTTTCCCCACCCGGCCCTCCATAGAGTTTCGCAACCCTGATGTGGCCCTCGGGCCAAAAAGTTTGCCCACCCCTGCCTTAAAGAGACAACACCCGCTTCCTTCCACATAGCTGGACAGTTTCCCTTTCTTTACTTCGGACTATCTGACGAGCTAGTTTTAAGAGAACCCTCCAGCAAAATCAGTACCTTAGTAAGATATAAAATCCTTTGTTATGCCTAAAATCTTTGGAAAAATATTTTTTAAAGTTGGTGAAATTTCATAAACATGTCTATTGTTATGGAGATCATACAAAGTAAATTAGTGTTCCCTTTTTCTAAAAGCAATGAACATTGTTATGAACACACAACCTCTGTGACTGATTAATTTAAAATAATGTCTTTGTTTCAGTGAGTTAAATATGTAGTAATCTGGAATGATTATTTTATGAAGGTTTAAGAGTACATTGAAAATATAAAATCAGCTTTGAAATGCTGATTAAGAAAATGTAAAACAGAGAAGAGCTGCATCATGTATCCCATAATATTTAATGTTGTATTCAGCAAAACAGCTGACTCACCCTTACTACAAAGGTTTCGCAAATAAATGTCTGACAAATTTCAGGGCATATCAAAAAACCTGTGACTGACATTTTTTATTCCCAAATTTAGTGCTTTTAATTAGGTACCTTCTGCATGTCCATTCTGTGTGAGAGAGAGGGTACGGGGGTCTCTGCGGGGAACTGTGACTCTCCGCCGCTGTGAGAGTCTCGCTATCCTTTGCTGCCTCATCCCTCCCTCCCCTTCTCTCCCCACGGGCTGTGAGCCCGGGCTGCCGTCGGGCATAGGGGCACCAGTTTAATAATATTGCATAGGGCCCCATAAACCCTAAGGACGGCCCTGGGGGTGGCTACCCCCCTCTCCAGATCCTGATACGCACAGGGGAGGGGAATGTTGTGTTGACAGGTGCTGTCGTTCCTATTCTCCACCAGTCCTCCTGTCACTCAGTCCCATATCCCCCTTCCCTCCCAGACCCCACATCCTCACCATTGCTGCACCCCATCCTGTATTCCCATCAAATCTTCCATGACTAATCACCCTCCCCCGCAATGAGCATTTGCATGTGTAATTCCTTTTCTTTTCAAAAATAACTTCAGTGCCTTCTGCTTTACTCAGACTACATTTCCACCAAATAAAATAAAGCAAAACCCCTTTGAGGAAGACAGATTGCCACTGACCAGTATTTCAGATTACTGTCTAAAGCTGGATTTGAAATCACAGGGCCTGGGTTGTGTTTAGGTTCCATGGCTGCATTATTGCTCCTGTGGATGAGAACTGGCTGCCACTCCTGGAAATCCTCTGCTGCACATGTGCAGTGTAACCCCTCTGCTGCAGCACTTCTAAGGCTGGGGTGCCTAACTGGTGTTTTCCCCCAGAGGGCTAGGGGATGCCATGTACTCTGGTGGGGTAACTCTCCAGTGTCTGAGACCCTAGTGTGATGGTCTCAGCTTGTAACTTCCCCTTCTCCAGTGCAAAGGCAACATTGTCCCATGATTTGGCCGGAACCTCTTGTGATTTAAATCTCACTCCTCATTTAACAGCTTCTGTGGTATAGAAAGTTTCCTTATTTCACACGTGGGAACAGGTCTGTGAAAGGATTCAGCTTCTCAGAGAAATATTTTCCACAGCAGACATCTTTACAGTCTTCATGTTTTGCCCCTCTTGCCACACTGCCCTGTAATTTACTTCTTATAGAAACTTTCATACAATTAAGACTGTACAGAGCTGAATGGTGTATTTACACCTGTGACAGGCAACTTGCAATGAAATTAACCTGTCATTAAAATCCAAAGCTATTACTCATTAGAGTTGACAGCAATTCCCTACCTTGTACTCCTGGAAAGTCTCCTCTATGGGACTTGCAGCCCGAGCTCTGTCGTAAACCAGGCAGATCGAGGTTTGTTTGATCCTCTTCTTAGAACGGTTTGAGAGGCTCCTGGTGTTCTCCACACAATCTCTCCCCTCCTGCTCCCTTTGCTACCTGTAAACCCAGTCATTTGGCTATTTCTAGGACATTTGCCAGCTGCCTGTTCAGCCTGAGGTTTCTGCACCAAGGGCAGGAGATGTCTGTATCCAATCCCTCCCAGCACTGGGTGATGCAGGCTCAGCAGAAATTGTGCCCATAGTCTGTAATTACTGGGCCTTTAAAGTATTCCAGCCAGAAGGGACAACTAGCTTCATCCTGGAGGTTTTTCCATGGGGTTCTTTGAGGACATGGCTGATGGCTTCTCTGGACAGCGTAACAGGGTTAGTTTCACTTTTCTGAGCTCAGAACTTTGTCCAGCCTGCAGCAGTAACTGGGTGTTTCCTTCCTGGAACTGACTCGTGCTGTTTGCTGAGCTGGAACTTGGAAGGAACAATCTGGCAACATTCCAGCTTGAGGTTTTTGTGAAAAAATGTACCAATAATGCTGTAATCCTGCAATCAAACCCTGTGGTAGGTCACTGGGGCTTTCCTAGGACATTACCAAATGTCCACGAGGGCCGCATGAGGACTAGTGCATTGGCCCGAGGGCTGCATCACTGACCCCGCCCCCTCTCTGCCCCCAGCCTCGCCCCCACTCCACCCCTTCCATTAGGCCCTGCCCCTTCTCCGCCCCTTCTCCACCTCCTCCCCTGTGTGCGCGGCTTCCCGCTCCTCCCCTCTCCCTCTCAGAAACCGCGAAGCCACCAGACAGCTGTCCTGGCGGTGGGAACTGCCTGGGGGTAAAAATAGAACCTTGGAGCAGCGTGGAGGGAATGGGGATCTTAGCGGCGACAGAACGTAACTGGGGCGGGAGGTAGGGGAGTTGGCGGCCACAGAATGTAACTGGGGGGGTGGCGGGGGTGAGGGGAGTTGGCGGCCATAGGACGTAACTGGGGGGAGAGGTGGGTGGAGCCCGTCACCCCGCCTCTTCTCCCCCCCTTCCCCTGTGTGCGCGCTTACTGCTCCTCCCCCCTCCCTCCCAGAAGCCGCCAGACAGCTGTTCTGGCGGCGTAACTTCAGAACGTAACTCGGGAGGAGGCGGGGGGGCACGGGGAGCCCGGCGGAGTGCTACCCTGCGGCCCGCCAGGCTCCCCGCGCCCCCCTGCCAAGTTACGTTCTGAAGTTCCACCGCCAGAACAGCTGTCTGGTGGCTTCTCGGTTTCTGGGAGGGAGGGGGGAGGAGCGGGAAGCGTGCACACGGGGAGATGGGGGGGAGCTCCACCTCTTCTCCCCCCCTCCTCCCCTGTGTGCGTGCTTCCCGCTCCTCCCTCCTCCCTCCCAGAAACCGCAAAGCCACCAGACAGCTGTTGGAACTGCCTGGGGGTAAAAAAAAAAAATTGGCGGGGGAGGGGGGGCACGTGGGGATCCTGGTGGGCTGCAGGGAAGAGCGGCCCACGGACCGCGTGTTTGAGACCCCTGGTCTAAGCAGTGATATTAAATTCACAGGCTAAAAACTGGGTTCAAGTGGACTCAATGTTTCTAAGGGCTGATTCTGATTTACACTAAGGCTGCTCTGGCTCAGTGTAAAGGAGCAATGTCACCAAGTCTTGTGATTTTGTCATGAGGCTCACAATATTTAATGTGTTTCTTAAAGCCGCAGCTTCTGGAAGCATGTGATGAGATGAGAATCTCCGCTTTCATTTTCTAAACAAGGAAATTTGTACACCTTCTTACTGCAGGGAAAAACTTGAAAATGTGACCCAAATGCAGCCTAGAGGTCTGAGAAACCAGAAGGAAAATAAAAAGTACCCAACATTTATTAAGGCAATCTCATCATTCTGGAGAGCCTGACTCATGACTTTTCAATGAATGGAGTTGGCAATACTGTGCATTGAACATTCAGGCCTTAACACTCTACCAGCAACCCATGGAAAGGCCACTAAAGGAGCATCCTCATTATCTAAAACAGCACAGGCAACAGAAAGGGAAATACAGAGAGCAAGGTACAGGAATTCACATGGAGCCAGGCTGTGGGTCCCAGTAGCAAATGAGCACCGCCCCCTCCCCCGAATAACAGGTGAACCAAAAAATGATGAAGGAGACTGTTCATTTCTGTATTTAGCTTCTCAGGACCAGACTTCACAGGGATGTAGGTTCCTAACTCCCTTGATTACAATGGGAGTAGGAACCTAAGGACCTTTGAGATCTGAGGCTTAGAGCCTTACCTGGAGAAAACAGGCCTGGAGACATAAACTGATCAATGGCCGTGCAGTGCCGCCAGCACCAAGTGCTCAACATTCACGAGACTGGCTGAAGGAATTATGATATTTTTTCTAAGAGTATTACATTTTTGCCTTTTCTAAGAGTATTACCTTTTTGTTTGCTTGCTGCTGAGTGATGGGGTATCACTCTGGTCTTGTTCTAAAGTTTTTCTATGCAACAAGGAGTGAAAGTAACTTTTTTCAAGCTCCCAAGCTTTTCTGGGAAGAACCTTGTGTGTGTGTGTGTGTGTGTGTGTGGTCTCACATAATGGAAAAACAGAACAATCAAATCTGGAACATTGTTCAGGAGCATCTGTACATTGATATCTTTGATGGAATGCCTCGCAGTAAACAACAGATAGATGCTACGGTGGGAAGCTTGGCAGGGGAGGCTAAACGGGAAGTTAATAAAGCAAAGGTTTTCTTTGGCTTATTAAAAGAACCAGAGATAGAGGTGCCTTTGGATGATGAAGATGAAGAGGGGGAGAATGAGGAAGGAAAACCAAAGAAAAAAAAACCTAAAAGAGAGAGCATGGGATCAAAAAGTAAAAAGCAAGACCCCAATGCTCCTCCACAAACCAGAATTCCTCTTCCTGAGCTGAAAGACTCTGACAAGCTGGATAAAATAATGAATATGAAGGAAGCCACAAAACGTGTGTGTCTTGGTCCAGAATGTTTGCCTTCCATCTGTTTCTACACATTCCTTAATGCCTACCAGGGTCTTACTGCAGTGGATGTCACTGATGACTCTAGCATGATTGTAGGAGGCTTTGCTGACTCCACTGTAAGAGTATGGTCTATGACACCAAAAAGGCTACACAGCGTGAAATCAGCAGCAGATCTCGGTCTCATAGACAAAGAATCAGATGATGTCTTGGAGAGGATCATGGATGAGAAAACAGCAAGCGAGTTGAAGATTTTATATGGTCACAGTGGATCTGTCTATGGTACCAGCTTCAATCCTGATAGGAACTACCTCTTTTCCTGTTCAGAGGATGGCACGGTCAGATTGTGGAGCCTTCAAACATTCACTTGCCTCGTGGGATATAAAGGACACAACTATCCAGTGTGGAATACGCAGTTCTCTCCCTATGGATATTACTTTGTATCAGGTGGACATGACAGAGTGGCTTGCCTGTGGGCTACAGATCACTATCAGCCTTTACGGATATTTGCTGGCCATCTTGCTGATGTCACATGTACCCGGTTTCACCCCAACTCCATCTATATTGCCACAGGCTCAGCAGACAGGACTGTACGACTCTGGGATGTTCTGAATGGGAACTGTGTAAGAATCTTCACTGGACATAAGGGACCAATTCATTCATTGGCATTTTCTCCTAATGGACGATTCCTGGCTACTGGAGCAACAGATGGAAGAGTGCTTCTGTGGGATATTGGCCATGGTTTGATGGTGGGAGAGTTGAAAGGGCACACTGATACAGTCTATGCACTCAGATTCAGTAGAGATGAGGAAATTTTAGCATCAGGTTCAATGGATAACACAGTCCGGCTGTGGGATGCTGTGAAAGTATAATCACGGGATCCCAAGAGCTGGGGCTTTAAGAAACACACCAGGTATGGAAAGACTTAAGATGAAATCAGGAGAGCTTGCGACAGCCCCATTGGGATTTGATGTGGAAAGGAAACAGCTGTGCTTCTGACTATTGCAGGTCCTTCTCTGCCCCCCTTCTCTGCACTACCTGAGCACCGCCCAATATTTAATGTATTTAGCCTCATGACACCCCTGTGAGGGGGAAGTGCTATTACCCATATTTTTGAGAGGGGGGAGTCAGGCACAGAGAGAACAGGTGAGTTGCCTGATGTCACATGGAATGACTGTCCCAGGCCAGGGAATTGAACCTGACTCTCTCAATTTAATGTAACTCTTTAGCTACTAGACCAGCCCTGTGCAGAGCTGAGTAATAACGGTGGACTAGAATTGAGTATGTCGGAGTAACAATGTATCATTTTCAGGCCTGCTCTAAAAGGCTAAGGCTGCCTCTGAATGTGCAGTCACTTTGGGTGATCAGCGTTTGGGCCCAGTTGACCACATCCCCTACTTTCTCCAGGTCTGTTTGCATTTCTTAGATAAGCTTCTCCCACTGGGACCCACTGTTTCTAATGAGGAGGAAGATGAAAAACAGGGAGATTCAAACATCTCTTTCCTATCTGATCTAAAGTCCCTGACCCTTTTTCTTGTGGGGAAACAGAGTAAAAAAACAGACTACTGGGGCTGAGAGTACATAAAGCTTCTCCCTTCCCAGTAGTTCCTCCTGCTGCTTGGTTCCAGTTAAATAACCCAAACCTTGCCCATGTAGACAGTGACTGAAAGTTCATCCGGTGGCTGCTCAGGAGCCTGTGCGGAATGTGCTGGATCTCAGCCTGGTCCCTAGTGGGGCAAATGCCCCTGTCACAGGCAAATGTAACCAGGCAAACCCTGCAGTGATTGGCCGCTTTGTCATCAGTCTCTATAGAGAGGACGAAGACTCAATGGACCATGGAGACCTAGACAATGGAGGGTAGTGGGAGTGGTGTGTCATTTGGGCAAAGAGACAGTGAGTGAGAGAGGAAATGACTCTATGGTCCAACCACCCATGGCCTAGTCCCTCTGCTTCAACTACTCTGTAATTATTTATTCAAAATGGAACAGCTTCAACAGAAGAGACTGAGGGAGCCTCCATCAAAATAGCCCATAGCCCCATGGCTAGAGCAATGACCTCAAAAGTGGAAGAGCCCTGTTGAAATATTTTCTCCCCCACAGACAGAGATGAGAATTGAACCTGGGTTTCCCCACATCCCAGGTGAGTGCGCTAACCACTGAGCTGAAAGTTGCAAGGTGGGCACTATTATCATGTCCCCCTGGATTTTAAATGGGAGCCAATCCAGTAAGCCTGTTCAGAGCATACCTACTAGATTGGGCCCTGCAGGTGAGTTAGATGGAGAAGTATCTAGCTTCCCCTGGTTTCTGGATCACCACAGGGTTTAGGTGGGAGATAGGTACCCAGATGCCTAGAGGGAGTGTGCTTGCCCAGAGACAGAAACATAGGCTGATAGGGAACTTTTACCCTGAAAATGTAGGCACTGAATGAGTTTAGGTGCCTCCAGGGTTAGGCAGAAGCCAACCAGGGGGTTTGTGAATTTCTGTGGAGCCTAAAACTGGGACTTGTTGTTCAGGCACCTAAGTACATAGTGGATGTGGGCCTACATGTCTACATTAGAAAGTTAGGTTGACCCAGATAAATCGCTCAAGGGTGTGAAAAATCCACATACAGACTGCTGTAGTTAAGTTGACCTGAGCCCCAGTGTAGACAGTGCTATGTCGATGGAAACATAGGCACCGACATCGTGGGTGCTCCAGGGCTCAAGCACCAGTGGAAAAAAAATAGAGGCTGCTCAGCACCCACTAGCCACAGCTGTTTGGCGGCTGGCGGGAGGTGCTCGGGAGAGGGCGGAGAGCAGTGAGTGGCAGGCAGACAGGCGGGGGACCTTGTGGGAGGGCGGAAAGCAGAGGTGGGAAGAGGTGGAGCAAGGTGGGGCCTCAGGGGAAGGACAGAGTGGGGGCAGGGACTCAGGCAGAGTGGAGGTGGAACACGCACTGGGAAAAATAAAAGTCAACGCCAGTGGACGGAAGAATTCTTCCATCAACCTAGCTACTGCCTTTCAGGGAGGTTGATAACCTATTATTCGGGCCCTACCAATTTCATAGCCATGAAAAACGTGTCACGGACCATGAAATAAGCCCTTTTCCATGAAATATGATCTCCCCAAAATCTGCTAGTTCAACTGGGCTGGGGAGGGACAGGAATTGTCCAGGGATGACAGGTATCCCCTTACCCAGGCTGTGGCCCCAGCCTCCCCTTACACAAGTTGTGGCCCCACCCACTCTCTGTCCTGAGGCCCCGCCCTGCCTCTCCCTCTCCCATTTAGCCGGCTGGGGCGTTTTGCTCCAGCCAGCCATCTGGAGCTCAGGCCTACTGGCAGCCAGGGGTGGGCCAGGGTGGCACTTGGGCTGGGCCTTCTGGCGGGCAGGGGGCAGGCCAACGGCCCAGGATGATGCTGAGGCTAGGGGTGGGCCAGGGTGGCACTGCGGGGGGGGGCACAGCTCAGGAGGGTGCTGGGGCTGGCCTGGTGCTGGGGTCAGCGGCCCAGGGCAGTGCTGAGGTCAACAGCCTGGGGCAACACTGGGGCCGGCCCAGCGCTGGGGGAGCTGGCAGCTAGGCAGGGCGCTGGGGCAGGCCCGGCAGTGGAGTCAGCGGCCCAGGGTGGCGCTGTGGCGGGCCCGGCAGTTGGGAAGCCAGCATCTCGGCCCTGCACTGGGGCCAGCCTGGTGCTTGGGAGAGCCGGCCTGCATAGATGGGGCGGGTAGGCCAAGGTTCCTCTGGCCATGGAGGGGGTCTCTGGGCGCCTCCTGTTGCGGGAGGGCCTCGGGGCTCTGGCATGCTGCAGGGCGGGGCCTCGGGGTGAAGGGGCAGGGCCGTCAGGCTAGCCTCCCCGAAGGGGTGTTCACCCGTCGCCCATGGACTTGTCCTTCCCCTGCATGGTTGTTATGGGGGGAGATCAGACCCACCTCGACAGGCAGTGCAGAAGTGAGGGTGGTACATCCTCAGTTCTACACTGCAGCAGACCCAGAGCTGGGGTCCAGGCTTCCACCCCACAGCTCCTGCTGGGGCTTGGGGTGCCAGGGCTCTCCCCCATGGCTCTTGCGTGACCTCGGTGTCCAGGCTTGCGGATGCCGCCCCCACCCACAGCTCCTGGCCAGGATCAGGGTGCTCGGGCTAGAGCTGCCACCCCTCCTCCCCACCGCGGCTCCCGCCCAGGCTCGGAGCTTCCGCCTCACCCCAGCAGCTCCTACCTGAACTCAGGCCTTCTGCCCCCACCCATGGCTCTCCCCTCCCCCCACTCCCCGTGGCTCCTAGCCAGTCTCAGGGCTTCTCACCCCAGCTCTTGTCAGGGCTTGGAACGCCCATTTTTCAAATTGCCTTGGACCCGGGGGCACGGGCCCCATATGCCCATGCGTTAATCTGCCCTGGTAGCAGCTGGGGTGCTCCCAGCAGCACTGGTGAGATCGCACCCACCTCCACTTCCGGGAGCCTCCTCCAGCTGCAGGAAAGTCCACAGCTGCTGCCTTCAGATCCCAGCTCTGAAGGCAGCACAGAAGTGAGGGTGGAAATCCTGTGACCCCCCTACAACAGCTTTGGGACCCTTCCATGAACCTCTTTTGGGTTGGGATCCCCCCAGTTACAACACTGAAATTTCAGATGTAAACATCTGAAATCATGAAACTGACCAATTTTAAAACCCTCTGGCCATGAATTTGGTAGGGCCCTACCTATGATGGTAAGAGAACCCTTCCCAGGGCAGTAGTGAGTGCCTACACTGAAGTGCTACAGATGAGCCTCTGCAGTGTTTCTAGTGCAGACATGATCACACACATCCTTTCCTGTAAATCCACAAAATCCACCTCTTGGTCAGGCTTTTCTTCTTCTGCATCTTGATCGCTGCAACACCCTTTTCTCTGACTGTGAAAAATGAAATCTTGCCCCACTACTGTCCATTCACAATGCTTCTGCAATGATCATTCTCCCAGCCCGTCACTTTGACCATGTCACTCCTCTCGTTCTCTTCCTGCACTGGTCCCAATTCTTAATGCAGGAAACAAACTACTTGTCTTCAGTTTCAAGGCCCTTCATAGCCAATTTGAACCTTACCTATCATCTCTCATTCAGTACTGAAGGTCAGCTCCCACCTCTGATTGTCCCATAATCCCAGCCTCCATCACCCTCTCATCACATTTTCAAAAAGCACCTTCAAGTTTTCTCTCATGCTGCCCCTCATGCTTGGAAGGACTCCCCATAAACTTCTGCAGAATTAATGTATTATCTTCCAACAAAACCCTCCCTGAAACTCTCTTTTGCAGTGACACCTACAAAAAAAATGTGAGAACAGTTAGGCTACTGGTGAGCAGAGACCACAATCTATCATGCTGACCAATATTGCTTCATTGGTTCCTTGTACTCCCCTCATCTGTCTGTTTGCATCCATCTGTTGTCTCTTGTCTTGTATTTAGACTGAAAGCTCCTTGTGGGCAGGGACTGTGTGTTTGTTTTGTGCTTGTACAGTGCCGAGCACGGTAGAGTTCTGGTCCAAGAGTAGTGCAGGCCCTAAGTGCTACAATTATAAACAGTAATAATAATAAGAAGAAAGAGATAGAGGGAAAGCAGTTCGTGACTCTCCCATTCAGTGGCTGCTGGGGCCATCCCAACCTTTGCATTTTGGACTGGGTTAAATATACAGAGACAGCAAAGTCATAAAACTTCCTTATACCCAGAGAGCTAAGTATCAAAGCAATCCCCAGGCTCTTATCACAGTGACATGTCTGTGTGTCACCTGGTGGTTTTTAGGCCCCAGATCTTAGTGGGGAAACAAATCCCCAAACAAAACCCAGATCCTGCCCCCCCAGATAATGACAGTTTGGGAAAAAAAATAACTCTCAATCCGCATGTGCTAGGACAGGAGAAGGGTCACCAATCTGCACCATTCACTGAGTGGTGGCTCATTTTCATGCCACAAGTTGCTTGTATTTGGGAGCAGCATTTGGGAGGCCTTGTCTACACCGCCACTTTACAGCGCTGCAACTTTCTTGCTCAGGGGTGTGAAAGAACACCCCACTGAGCACTGCAAGTTTCAGCGCTGTAAAGTGGCTGTGTAGACAGTGCACAAGCGTTTGGAGCTACTCCCCTCATGGAGGTGTTTTTTTTACAGTGCTGGGAGAGCTCTCTCCCAGTGCTGGTGCCATGACTACACAGTTACATTAAAGCGCTCCTGCGGCTTTAACATTGTTAGTGAGGACATGCCCTTATTTTCCCCCTTGTCAAGAAGGAGCTGATCCCACAGAGCCTAGCAGAGCCCCTGGGTGCATCCAGGCCCACAGAGGAGTTGTACAGCTCAAGGATCCCAATGGACACTAGGGTGACCAGATGTCCCGATTTTATAGGGACAGTCCCGATTTTTGGGTCTTTTTCTTCTATAGGCTCCTATTACCCCCCACCCCATCCCAATTTTTCACATTTGCTGTCTGGTCACCCTAATGGACACCAGAGCATCAATATGAAGGTGATGTGTCACTCATAACAAAATTCATTCTGCAAATGCATGGGAAAAATTAGAGGGAATGCTGCCGGGGGGGGGAGGGGGAGGGGAAGGGGGAGTGAATCATAGAATCTCAGGGTTGGAAGGGACCTCAGGAGGTCCTCTAGTCCAACCCCCATAAAGTAGGATTTCATAGAATATCAGGGTTAGAAGGGACCTTAGGAAGTCATCTAGTCCAAGCCCCTACTCAAAGCAGGACCAATACAAATTTTTGCCCCAGATGGCCCCCTCAAGAATTGAACTCACAACTCTGGGTTTAGCAGACTAAGGGTACGTCTATACTACAGAATTAGGTCGAATTTATAGAAGTCGATATTTTAAAACCCGAATTTATGGAATCGATTGTGTGTGTCCCCACACACAAGCGTTAAGACCATGAGGTCGATTGACTGTGTCCACAGTAGCGGGGCTAGCATCGACTTTCGGAGCATTGCATTGCGGGTAGCTATCCCACAGTTCCCGCAGTCTCCGCCGCCCATTGGGATTCCGGGTTGCGATCCCAAAGCCTGATGGGGCAGAAAACATTGTCGCTGGTGGTTCTGGGTACATGTCATCCCTCCCTCCGTGAAAGCAATATTTTTCGCGCCTTTTTTCCGGGGTTTCCGTGTTTGCTACGGAAGCCTGCTCAGCTCACAATTACCGTACATCTCCAGCGTACGCCTGGACATTAGGTCTAGTGGGGATTCAGTCACACTATAATACAGGCAGAGGGATAGCTCAGCGTTCTGAGCGTTGGCCCCGCTAAACCCGGGGTTGCGAGTTCAATCCTTGAGGGGGCCATTCTGCCTGAGGCTGGTAGTCGCGGGACTACATAGCAGAAGCTCCTTGCCTTCTAGCTGCAGATGGTGCAATATGCCATAAATGGTTGTGGTCGCGGGACCACACAGCAGAAGCTCCTTTCCTTCTCGCAGCAGATTGTACAATATGATTGGTATTCGTGTGCTCCTGGCCGGCGGCCTATGGTGTGGCTGGCCGGGGGTGCTTGGACATAAATGGGAGTGACCAGAGTGACTCTGGTCATGCTCTTTTTTACGTTTTGTTTAAGGGAGATTCAGTACTGCCTGGAACACGGGCGGAGGGATAGCTCAGCAGTCTGAGCGTTGGCCCGCTAAACCCGGGGTTGCAAGTTCAATCCTTGAGGGGGCCAGGAGCTGATGATGGATATCAAGCATATTGTACCATCTGCTGCTAGAAGGGAAGGCGCCTCCTTGCTCACCGCATATTGTACCATCTGCAGCTAGAAGGAAATGAGCCTAACCCTTGCTCCCCCCTCCCTCCGTGAAAGCAACTGAGGGGGGAGCAAAAAATCCTTTCGTGCCTTTTTTCATATGGGCGCCATATTGCTTTATCCATTGTTATCCACCCGCTGCTTCTGCTGCCACTCTGCTGTCCTGCAAACAGCATACCAGGGAAAGCATGGAGCACGATCAGATCACCGCGGCTGTTCTCGCCGTTATGAACACCACGCGCATTGTCCAGGAGTATATGGAGAACGAGAACCAGGAGCTGCTAGAGCTACAGCAGGCGAGGAGGCGACAGCAGCACCCTGAGGACAGTGATGAGGACATGGACACAGACCTCTCTCAAAAAAGGCCCCCCCGCAAGGTGGACATCATGGTGTTAATGGGGCTTGTTGATACAGTGGAACGCCGATTCTGGGCCCGGGAAACAAGCACAGACTGGTGGGACCACATAGTGCTGCAGGTCTGGGATGAATCCCAGTGGCTGCGAAACTTTCGCATGCGTAAGGGCACTTTCATGGAACTTTGTGAGTTGCTTTCCCCTGCCCTGAAGCGCAAGAACACCAAGATGAGAGCAGCCCTCACAGTACAGAAGTGACTGGCGATAGCCCTGTGGAAGCTTGCAACGCCAGACAGCTACCGGTCAGTCGCGAATCAATTCGGAGTGGGAAAATCTACAGTGGGGGCTGTTGTGATGGAAGTAGCCAGGGCGATCACCAAGCTGCTGGTACCAAGGGTTGTGAGTCTGGGAAATGTGCAGCTCATACTGGATGGCTTTGCAGCAATGGGGTTCCCGAACTGTGGTGGGGCGATAGACGGAACCCATATCCCTATCTTGGCACCGGACCACCAAGCCAGCGAGTACATAAACCGAAAGGGTTACTTTTCAATAGTGCTGCAAGCATTGGTGGATCACAAGGGACGTTTCACCAACATCAACGTGGGATGGCCGGGAAAGGTACATGACGCTCGCATCTTCAGGAACTCTGGTCTGTTTCGGCTGCTGCAGCAAGGGACTTTCTTCCCAGACCAGAAAATAACCGTTGGGGATGTTGAGATGCCTATAGTTATCCTTGGGGACCCAGCCTACCCCTTAATGCCATGGCTCATGAAGCCATACACAGGTAGCCTGGACAGTAGTCAGGACCTTTTCAACTATAGGCTGAGCAAGTGCAGAATGGTGGTGGAATGTGCATTTGGTCGTTTAAAAGCTCGCTGGCGAAGTTTATTGACTAGGTTAGATCTCAGCGAAAACAATATTCCCATTATTATTACTGCTTGCTGTGCGCTCCACAATATCTGTGAGAGTAAGGGGGAGACGTTTATGGCAGGGTGGGAGGTTGAGGCAAATCGCCTGGCCACTGGTTATGCGCAGCCAGACACCAGGGCTATTACAAGAGTACAGCAGGGTGCGTTGCGCATCAGGGAAGCTTTGAAAACCAGTTTCATGAATGGCCAGGATGCTGTGTGAAAGTTCTGTTTTTCCCCTGTAATGAAAAGCCCCGCCCCTTCATTCACTCTACTTCCCTTTACCCAAACCGCCCTGCCCTCCCCGCCTCGATCACCGCTCGCAGAGGAAATAAAGTCATTGTTGCTTAAAAATCATGCATTCTTTATTAATTCGTAAAACAAAGAGGGGGAACTATGGGGCTAACTGCCACAGTCTCCCGGGATAGCTGGTGGAGGAAGGGAAGCACCAGGATGGGTGGTGGAGGAGGGGATGAGGGAAGGACAAGGACACACAGCACTTTAAAACTTATTGAATGCCAGCCCTTTCTTGCTTGGACAGTTCTCTTGACTTGAGTGGTTGGGTGCACGGAGGCCGCCCAAACGCGTTCTTGGGCGTCTCGGGGATGAGGTTATGGGACTCGGGAAGGAGGGCTGTTGGTTACACAGGGGCTGTAGCGGCAGTCTGGGCTCAGGCGGCCTTTCCTGAACCGTACGCCTTTCCTCAGCCATAAGCCGGAGGATTTCCGTTTGATCCTCCAGTAGCCTCAGAATTGCATCCTGCCTTCTCTCTGCACGCTGACGCCACCTACTCTCTTCATCACGCCACCTGTCCGCGCGATCAAAATCTGCCTTCCTGGACTCCGACAGTGTCTGCCTCCACGCATTCTGCTGGGCAGCTTCAGTGTGGGAGGATTCCATGAGTTCTGAGAACATTTCATCTCGATTCCTTTTTTTTTTACTTCTAATCTTCGCTAGCCTCTGGGACGGTGATGAAGGGGGTGGCGTTGAAACATTTGCAGCTGCGGGAGGAAACAAACGGGAGAAGAGTAGTTTAAAAGACATATTAGAGAACAATGCTCCAAACATTACATATCACATGTGCATTTGGTCCAAGGTTGCACTTTGCCTGTTATATTGAGGGTCTGCCGGTTTGGTGTGAGAGATCACAAGAGCAGGTCCGGCGGGCAACAGAATTCGGCTTGCAGGCAGCCATGGTAAGCCACAGTCTATAGGCTTCTTTAACCTTCATAACAGGTGGGAATGTTTTCAAACAGCAACCCCCTCATTTCCCATAACAAACAGCCTTTGGGCTGGCAATTTAAAACTGGTTGGCAATTGAAAAGGGAGGGGCGGCAGTTTTGGGGTTAACGTGCAGCGCAAACCTAATCGAAACCGCCCCCCACACACACAGACACACATCCAAGATGTTCGCTGTTCCCCCTCCCCCCACCGCGTGGGTCACAGCGGGGAAGATTTCTGTTCAGCCACAGGCAAACAGCCCAGCAGGGACGGAGCCCCTCTGAATACCCCCTTAATAAAATTCCCCTATTTCAACCAGGTGACCATGAATGATATCACTCTTCTGAGGATAACACAGACAGATAAAGAACGGATGTTGCTTGAATGCCAGCAAACACCGGGACCATACGCCGCCATGCTTTGCAAAGCAATGATTCCAGACTACGTGCTACTGGCCTGGCATGGTAGAGTGTGTTACCACGGAGCACAGGATAAGGCTGCCCTCCCCAGAAACCTTTTGCACAGGCTTTGGGAGTACATCCAGGAGATCTTTCTGGAGATGTCTCCGGAGGATTTCTGCTCCATCCCCGAACATGTTAACAGACTTTTCCAGTAGCTGTAGCTGTACTGGCCGCGAATTGATCATTAAACACGCTTGCTTATAAAACATGTATTAATTAACAGAGGTACACTCACCAGAGGCACCAGAGGTCCCTTCTCCTGCATCGAGCACGCCTTGGGTGGGTTCGTAGGGTACTGGCTCCAGGGTGACAAACAGTTCCTGGCTGTCGGGGAAAAGGGCTTCTCCGCTTCCTTGCTGTGTCTGGGCGCTATTTTCAGCATCATTATCATCATCATGCTCCTCTGTGGTTTCTGATGATCCACATACGGAGTCATACCACATGGGTGGGTCAGTGCTGGCTGCACCTCCTAGAATGGCATGCAGCTCATCATAGAAGCGGCATGTCTGGGGCTCTGACCCAGAGCGTTTGTTTGCATCTCTGGTTTTTTGGTAGGCTTGCCTGAGCTCCTTAATTTTCACGCGGCACTGTTGCCGCCTCTGTCCTGCATGCCCTTGGAGACTTTGGCATATGTATTGGCATTTCTTCTTTTGGACCGTAGCTCTGCTAGCACGGTTTCGTCTCCCGATACAGCGATCAGATCGCGTACTTCACCATCGGTCCATGCTGGAGCTCGTCTTCGGTTCTGGGACTCCATCATGGTCACCTCTGCTGATGAGATCTGCGCTCACCTGCAGCTCACCACGCTGGCCAAACAGGAAATGAAATTCAAAAGTTCGCTGGGCTTTTCCTGTCTACCTGGGCGGAGCATTGGAGCTCAGACTGCTGTCCAGAGCGGTCAAATGTTGCACTGTGGGATAGATCCAGGAGGCCAATACCGTCGAATTGCGTCCTCACTAAGCCTACATCGATTCGGCAATATCGATTTAAGCGCTAATCCCCTCGTTGGGGGTGGAGTGGCGAGATCGATTTTAAGAGCCCTAGAAGTCGATGTTAAGGGCTTCGTCGTGTGGACGGGTGCATGGATCAATCGAAATAACGCTAATAAATTCGACCTAAACTCGTAGTGTAGATCAGGGCTAATGCTCAAACCACTGAGCTATCCCTCCCCCCAATGCTGGGCTTAGGGGTCAGTGGGAGGTCTCAGCAGGCGGGCTGCTGGCCATAGGGATCTGTGGGGGAGGTCTCTGGGTGAGGGGGCACTGGGCATGGGGGATGCTGAGCATAAGGGGATGAGGGGCAGGAGGGCTGTGTGATACAGTGCGGGCCAGCCCCCGAGGGGAAGGGGCATGGCAGTGCAGGGCTGAGCAGGCCAGTGTGGGTCTGGCAGCTGCGGTTTAGTAAGCAGTGCCCTTGTGCTGGGCTGCGTGGAGTGGGGCCATCCCCGCTGCAATGTGCCCCATTGCCCCCCAGACTGCCCCTCACTCTGGGGACCTCACTCTGCTCCTCCCCGCCCCTGCATCATGCCAGCCCACGAATACGTTTGGCGCTGGGACTGCAAATAGTTAATCCCATCCGGCCCTGCAAATGTATTACAATCTAAAGTTGCAAAAGGTAATAGAAGCTTCTGTGATAAGCAAGCTCTGTATGTCCTTTAGGACTAGCCCGAGCTGAGCAGCTGCGACTCATAGAATCATAGAATCTCAGGGTTGGAAGGAACCTCAGGAGGTCATCTAGTCCAACCCCCTGCTCAAAGCAGGACCAACCCCAACTAAATCACCCCAGCCTGACCTTAAAAACCTCTAAGGAAGGAGATTCCACCACCTCCCTAGGTAACCCATTCCAGTTCTTCACCACCCTACTAGTGAAAAAGTTTTTCCTAATATCCAACCTAAACCTCCCCCTCTGCAACTTGAGACCATTACTCCTTGTTCTGTCATCTTCTACCACTGAGAACAGTCTAGATCCATTCTCCTTGGAACCCCCTTTCAGGTAGTTGAAAGCAGAGCCATAACGAGGGCGAGGCGACTGAGGCACTCGCCTCGGGGTGCACGGCAGTAAGGGGCGCAGAAGGCGGCAGCCAGGGGCTCCCCCTCCTCCCCCACCACCAAAGCCGCTGCTGAGCTGTCTGCGGCAGGTCCGCCAGTCCCACGGCTTCGGCGGCAATTCAGCGGAGGGTACGGCGGTATGAATTGCCGCCAAAGCCACGGGACCGGCGGACCTCCCGCAGGCAGCCCAGCAGCGGCTTCGGCGGTGGGGAAGGAAGAACTGCCCACAGGTAAGCCTTCTGTGCCCCTGACTGCCTCGGGCGCAGAAATTGCTCCATACGGCTCTGGTTGAAAGCAGCTATCAAATCCCGCCTCATTCTTCTCTTCTGCAGGCTAAACAATCCCAGTTCCCTCAGCCTCTCCTCATAAGTCATGTGCTCCAGCCCCCTAATCATTTTTGTTGCCCTCCACTGGACTCTTTTCAATTTTCCCACATCCTTCTTGTAGTGTGGGGCCCAAAACTGGACACAGTACTCCAAATGAGGCCTCACCAGTGCCCAATAGAGGGGAATGATCACGTTCCTCGATCTGCTGGAAATACCCCTACTTATACAACCCAAAATGCCATTAGCCTTCTTGGCAACAAGGGCACACTGTTGACTCATATTCAGCTTTTCGTCCACCGTAACCCCTAGGTCCTTTTCTGTAGAACTGCTGCCCAGCCATTCGGTCCCTAGTCTGTAGCAGTGCATGGGATTCTTCATGTCCTTGTTGAACCTCCTCAGATTTCTTTTGGCCCAATCCTCTAATTTGTCTAGGTCCCTCTGTATCCTATCTAAATGGAAGGATAAACAAAAATAAATCTGAGACTAGGGTTTTTGATTTCAAAAGGGCTAACTTTAATAAATTAAGGAAATTAGTTAGGGAAGTGGATTGGACTAAAGAATTTATGGACCTAAAGGCGGAGGAGGCCTGGGATTATTTCAAGTTAAAGTTGCAGAAGCTATCAGAAGCCTGTATCCCAAGAAAGGGGAAACAATTCATAGGCAGGGGTTTTAGACCAAGCTGGATGAGCAAGCATGTCAGAGAGGTGATTCAGGGCAGGTCTTCACTACCCGCCGGATCGGCGGGTAGCAATCGATCTATCGGGGATCGATTTTTCGCGTCTCGTTAAGACGCGATTAATCGATCCCCGATCGCGCTCCCCGTCGGCGCCGGCAATCCACCGCATCGAAAGGCGGAAGCGGAGTCGACGGGGGAGCTGCAGCGATCGACTCGCCGCCGTCCTCATCCCCAGGTAAGCCGACTACGATACGCCGACTTCAGCTACGCTATTCCCGTAGCTGAAGTTGCGTATCGTAGATCGACCCCCTCCCCTAGTGTAGCCCTGGGCTAAGAAAAAACAGAAAGCATACAAGGAGTGGAAGATGGGAGGGATCAGCAAAGAAACCTACCTTATTGAAGTCAGAGCATGTAGGGATAAAGTGAGACAGGCTAAAAGTCATGTAGAATTGGACCTTGCAAAGGGAATTAAAACCAATAGTAAAAGGTTTTATAGCCATATAAATAGGAAGAAAACAAAGAAAGAAGAAGTGGGACCGCTAAACACTGAGGATGGAGTGGAGGTTAAGGATAATCTAGGCATGGCCCAATATCTAAACAAATACTTTGCCTCAGTCTTTAATGAGGCTAATGAGGAGCTTAGGAATAGTGGCAGCATGACAAATGGGAATAAGGATGTGGGGGTAGATATTACCATATCTGAGGTACAAGCCAAACTAGAACAGCTTAATGAGAGTAAATCAGGCGGCCCAGATAATCTTCATCCAAGAATATTAAAGGAGCTGGCACATGAAATTGCAAGCCCATTAGCAAAAATGTTTAATGACTCTCTAAACTCAGGGGTTGTACCGTTTGACTGGAGAATAGCTAATATAGTTCCTATTTTTAAGAAAGGGGAAAAAAGTGACCCGGGTAACTACAGGCCTGTTAGTTTGACATCTGTAGTATGCAAGGTCTTGGAAAAAATTTTGAAGGAGAAAGTAGTTAAGGACCTTGAGGTCAGTGGCAATTGGGACAAATTACAACATGGTTTTACAAAAGGTAGATCGTGCCAAACCAACTTGATCTCCTTCTTTGAGAAAGTAACAGATTTTTTAGATAAAGGAAACGCAGTGGATCTAATCTACCTCGATTTCAGTAAGGCATTTGATACAGTACAACATGAGGAATTATTGGTTAAATTGGAAAAGATGGGGATCAATATGAAAATTGAGAGGTGGATAAGGAACTGGTTAAAGGGGAGACTACAGCGGGTCATACTGAAAGGTGAACTGTCAGGTTGGCAGGAGGTTACTAGTGGAGTTCCTCAAGGTTCAATTTTGGGACCAATTTTATTTAATCTTTTTATTACTGACCTCGGCACCAAAAGTGGGAGTGTGCTAATAAAGTTTGCAGATGACACAAAGTTGGGAGGTATTGCCAATTCAGAAAAGGATCGGGATATCCTACAGGAAGATCTGGATGACCTTGTAAACTGGAGTAATAGTAATAGGATGAAATTTAATAATGAGAAGTGTAAGGTTATGCATTTAGGGATTAATAACAAGAATTTTAGTTATAAGCTGGGGACGCATCAGTTGGAAGTAACGGAAGAGGAGAAGGACCTCGGAGTCCTGGTTGATCACAGGATGACTATGAGTCGCCAATGTGATGTGGCCGTGAAAAAAGCTAATGCGGTCTTGGGATGCATTAGGCGAGGTATTTCTAGTAGAGATAAGGAGGTGTTAGTACCGTTATACAAGGCATTGGTGAGACCGCATTTGGAATACTGTGTGCAGTTCTGGTCTCCCATGTTTAAGAAGGATGAATTCAAACTGGAACAGGTACAAAGAAGGGCCACTAGGATGATCCGAGGAATGGAAAACCTGTCGTATGAAAGGAGACTCAAGGAGCTTGGTTTGTTTATCTTAACCGAAAGAAGGCTGAGGGGAGATATGATTGCTCTCTTTAAATATATCAGAGGGATAAATACCAGGGAGGGAGAGGAATTATTTCAGCTCAGTACCAATGTGGACACAAGAACAAATGGACATAAACTGGCCATCAGGAAGTTTAGACTTGAAATTAGACGAAGGTTTCTAACCATCAGAGGAGTGAAGTTCTGGAACAGCCTTCCAAGGGAAGCAGTGGGGGCAAAAGACCTATCTGGCTTCAAGATTAAGCTAGATACATTTATGGAGGGGATGGTTTGATGGGATAACATGATCTTAGTCAGTGGTAAAATTGCCATCAGTGGTAAATAGGACCAATGGTCAATGATTTGGGGTCGGGAAGGAATTTTCCTCCGGGGTAAATTGGCAGTGGCCCTGGAGGTTTTTTGCCTTCCTCTGCAGCATGGGGCACGGGTCACTTACTGGAGGATTCTCTGCATCTTGAAGTCTTTAAACCATGATTTGAGGACCTCAATAGCTGAGACATAGGTGAGAGGATTATTCCAGGAGTGGGTGGGTGAGATTCTGTGGCCTGCATTGTGCAGGAGGTCAGACTAGATGATCATAATGGTCCCTTCTGACCTTAAAGTCTATGCGTCTATGAGTCTAACCCTGAAACCAAATCTGGTGTCGGAGTCCCAATGGCGGTCTGACATTGTCCTCAACGTCATTCCGGCAACTCCTGCGATGCCACTGGTGCCAAGTTGTATCGACATTGTCTTTCCCCTGGATTCATCAGTTGCATGGAGAGGGGGGTGCTGCTGCATGGGCAACAGCTGTTCCTTCATATCACCCTGCCCTGGCTTGCGCCCTGGAGAGGACACTCCAGCTTCGCCTCACAGCGTCAGCACAACACGGGAAGCAACAGTTTACCAGTTATAAGCCTCCTGCTCGATTGGCATAGAGCTGGCGCCAGGGGTTGCTTCTGACGGTGGGAGGGATCACCACGTCTCACTGGACAACTATCGCCCGCCTCAAGCTGGGCAGCCCCCAGCCAATAAGGTGTTGTCCCGCCACAGTTCACCTGCTTCACTGGGTGTGTGGGGCTTAGTGTACGTGAGTACCCGACAAGTGGACTGCGAACCATGCACCAGGCAACAACAAAAACATTTAAGAAACCAGCCCTCAAGTTAGGATGCTGGAACGTACGGACCATGACAACTGGCCTATCACAAGATCTTCAGGCAATTAGCGATGTTCGGAAGGCTGCAGTCATCAACGATGAGCTAGCACGACTCCAAATCGACATAGTCACTTTGCAGGAAACACGGCTGCCAGACGCTGGGACTCTCAGGGAAAAGAACTATACGTTCTTCTGGCAAGGGAAGAGTGCCGAAGAAATCAGAGAGTGTGGTGTTGGATTTGCCGTGAGAAATTCTTTACTGGTGTGACGAACTAGGACTGTTGTTAAGGTTTCCCTGAGTACTGTGTGGGTGCCTCGGTTTCCCCTATGTAGTGCTTGAGTATCTAGGTGGTGGAACAAGGGTGCAGGATTGTTACAGAGCCCTAGGGCAGGGGCCTGGACACAGAGAAGGGCCGACACTCTGTCTCTTAGCAACTGATGACCCCGGCCCCTCCCCTGCAAAGGTGCGAGCTGAAGGTGTTGGAACAAAGGGATCAGGTGACCTCCTGGCCCGGGAAAGAGACAAAGGGGAAGGCGGGGCTGGAGAGTTTCAGTTTGGAACTGGCCCAGGGAGGAGGGGAGAGAGGCAGACAGGGTCCGGCCTCCCTGCCTCCGTTTGGAGCTGTGGGGTGAAATGCAGGGAGCCCCGAGCTGGGGTCTAAGCTCCCTGCCCCCCGGAAGGGCCCGGCTGAGGGGTCCTGGTTGTACTGACAAGCTCTGTTTGGACTGTGTTCCTGGCATCTCTAATAAACCTTCTGTTCTACTGGCTGGCTGAGACTCCCAGTGAATCCGGGGAAGAGGGGTGCAGGGCCGGACTCCCCCACACTCCGTGACAACTGGGGATGGTGGAACCTGGTCAACAAGGAACTGAAAGACTGTTATCACTCTGACTCCACACATCTACTGGACCCGTCAACCTGATCAGCGTGTATGCACCAACATTCGGCGCCACCAGGGATACCAAGGACGAGTTCTATGACCAGTTAGAAACGATCATCAGGAGTATCCCTAAAGAAGAGTAATTGATACTACTGGGTGACTTCAACGCCAGAGTGGGCGCTGACCACGACTTTTGGCCATCCTGTCTTGGAAAGTTTGGCGTTGGAGAAATGAATGAGAATGGACAACGACTTCTGGAACTGTGCTCGTACCATGACCTCAGCATTACCAATTCATTCTTCCAGACAAAGCCTCAACATAAAGTGTCCTGGAGACACCCTCGCTCCATGCACTGGCACCAACTCGACCTGATTATCATCAGGCGGTCTGCCTTGAAGTGCGTCCTGCTTACTCGCACCTTCCACAGTGCTGACTGCGACAGTGATCACTCGCTGGTGTGCAGCAAGATGAGGCTACAGCCAAAGAAGATCCACCACTCTAGACCAGAGGGCAAACCCCGCATCAATGTGAGCAAGACCGCACACCCAGACAAGGCAGAGAAATTCACCCATGAGCTCTCCGAGGTGCTGAACTGTATGCCTCCCGGTGGCTGCGCCAAAGAGAGATGGGGCCACATCAGAGATGCAGTACACAGCACAGCCATGAAAGTTTTTGGAAAGAAACGAAACATGAACAATAACTGGTTTGAGGCTAATTCTGCCACACTCACTCCAGCCATTGAAGAACACCGCGCTGTTCACCTGGAGTACAAGCATTCCCCCAGTCAGAGGACTCTACAAGAGTATCGATTTGCCAGGAGCAAAGTACAGAGACTAGCTCGACAGTGTGCAAATGATTACTGGCTCCAGCTCTGCCGGAGCATTCAACTATCTGCTGACACTGGAAACATCAGGGGAATGTATGATGGCATCAAGAAGGCCATGGGACCCACAAAGAAGTGGAGAGTGTCACTAAAGTCTGCAACAGGCGAAAACATCCAGGACAAGGGCAAGCAGATGGATAGATCGGTGGAGCACTACTCTGAAGTGTACTCCAGGCAAAACACCGTCACCGAAGCTGCCCTTAATACTGTGGATGGTTTTCCCGTTGAAATTGAGCTGGACGAGAAGCCACCATGGAAGAATTGAAGAAAGTCATTGAGAACTTGTCCACAGGAAAGGCTCCAGGAAAGGATGGCATCCCACCAGAAGTTATCAAGTGTGGCATCAACGTCCTCCTAGAACACCTCCACGACCTCCTCTGTCAGTGCTGGGATGAAGGTGCAGTACCTCAGGATATGAGAGACTCCAACATCGTGACCCTCTACAAGAACAAGGGTGATAGAAGCGACTGCAACAACTACAGAGGCATATCGCTCCTGAGTGTTGTGGGTAAAGTCTTCGCACGCGTGATCCTGAATAGACTGCAGAAGCTTGCTGACAGAGTTTACCCAGAGTCACAGTGTGGGTTCCGAGCAGGGAGATCTACAACCGAAATGGTTTTCTCCTTAAGGCAGCTGCAAGAGAAATGCAGAGAACAGCATAAGCCGCTACTCCTTGCCTTCATAGACCTGACCAAAGCTTTCGACCTTGTGAACAGAGATGGGCTGTTCAAGATCCTGGCAAAGATTGGCTGCCCACCGAAGTTGCTGAGCGTGATCTAGTCTTTTCACGACAACATGAAAGGCACAGTACTGTATGATGGCTCATCCTCCGATGCCTTTGACATCCACAGTGGAGTAAAACAAGGCTGCGTTGTCACTCCCACACTCTTCGGCATCTTCTTCGCAGAGTTGCTGAAACGTGCGTTTGGAAATTCCACAGAGGGAGTCTATCTCCACACCCAGTCTGATGGGAGACTTTTCAATCTGGCTCGACTAAAGGCCAAAAGCAAGATACGGGAGGCAACAATCAGAGACATGCTGTTTGCAGACGACGCTGCCCTGGCCACCCACGCAGAAATCGATCTCCAGCATCTGATTGACTGTTTTTCCAGAGCTTGCGAAGAGTTCGGGTTGACAATCAGTCTTCAGAAGACCAAAGTTATGGCCCAGGATGCAGAACATCCAAGCATTGCCATCAATGACTATGTGCTAGAGGTGGTCAGTCAGTTCACCTATCTCGGATCTACCATCATGGACAACCTCTCACTGGACCCTGAGATCAACCGTAGAATCAGCAAGGCCTTCACAATTTTAGCCGTTTGTCACAGAGAGTATGGAACAACAACATGCTGACCATCAACACAAAGGTCGCTGTGTACTGCGCATGTGTGCTAAACACTCTTCTCTACGCCAGCAAAACTTGGACTCTCTACGCTTCGCAAGGAAAGAGACTGAACGCCTTCCACATGCGCTGCCTCCGTCGCATACTCGGGATCACTTGGAGTGATCGAATGACAAACAACAAGGTGCTGGAACGTGCCAAGATCTCCAGCATGTTCACTCTCCTCCGTCAATGCCGCCTCAGATGGCTTGGCCGTCTAAGTCGTATGGAAGATGGACGGATCCCCAAAGACCTGTTCTATGCTGAACTTGCCTCTGGAAACAGAACTACAGGACGGCCCCACCTTCGCTTCAAGGATGTCTGTAAGAGGGACCTGAAGACTGTTCAAATCGACATCAACAGCTGGGAAGAGCTCGCCCAGGACAGATGCGGATGGAGACACGCTCTGACCACTGGATTGAAAATTGGTGAAGACAAGCTGCGGCAGCTGGCCGAGGAAAAGCGGGTTTAACGAAAAAGGAAGCAGCGGTTCCAACCCACAGTTGACACCGCCTTCAAATGCAGCAAATGCAATCGAGACTGCCACTCTCGTGTGGGGCTCTATAGCCACAATAGACGCTGCACAACCATCAACTAAACATTCCCCATGGGCGCATATCCATCGTCTCTCGAGACTAACGGATGCCAACAACAACAACATCCCCCCAAACTACGACCAGGGTTGTTCCTCTCTGCTTCCTGCACCCCTTGTGTGCCAAATTTCCTTGCCCCTCTGCTGATCTGGGACTGTTCGTATTGATCAGCATAAGCAGCAGGACTGTCTGCTGAGTCCATTTTCTTATCCCATAAACACTATTTTATATCATCATTGGACATATTCAGGAATTGTTCCTGAGCCATCAAATCACACACTCCTTCAAAGCTAGTAACACCCCTTCCGTTGACCCATTTATTTATCAGATCCTTTATCTGGTTTACATAAGCTACATTACTTAGTCCAGGCCCTCGGATGAGGGTTCGAAATTTTACTCTGTAAGTTTCAGGTGTAACTTGAAATTGTTTTAAAACCAAATCCTTGCATTTCTCATAGTCAGAAGCCTCAACAATAGGCATCTTATTGAATATGTCCAGAGCCCTTCCAGTCAACTTTGCTACCAATGTGGTCCTTTTGTGAGCATTAGGAATGTTATGGAGTGTGCAGAGTCTCTCAAAGGTGAGAAAATATTCAGCAATATCACGGGATTCATCATACTGTGGACATAGTCGCTCCCATTTGTGCATTGTTGGGGAAGGATTGTTAGGGTTATCCAGTAGATTCTGCTCCTTCCTGGCCTTCTCTATCTCCAGGGCATTCTTCCTCTCTCTCTTCTTCTCCTCCATTTCCTTGTCTTTTGCCTCCATAGCTCTCTTGTGGGCAGCTTCTCTCTCCTCCTCAGCATGCTACCTGTCTCTTTCTTTCTCCTCCTGAGCATATTTCCTCTCTCTTTCCTTTTCATCAATCTCCATCTGTCTAAGTTGTAGCAGTCTTGCATGTTCTTTATCTTTCTCATTGGCTTGCAGTCTAGCTAGCTCCAGTTTAGAAGCTGTTTCATTGGCAGTCATTTTAGCCTTTCTGTGCTTAATCTTGCTTAACCCGAGAGTTAGAAAGAAAAAAAAAGCTTGCTTGGGTTTTCCCTGTAGGGGTTAACTACCTGCTTTCATATGTAGATACTGTAGCTCCTAGCAGCTTAACCCCTCCCCGCTCCCTGCTTCCAAGCAGCTAAAGGGAAGAGACAGAGAGAAGGAAAAAAAATTCTAAACTCCCTGTGTCTGGTTCAAAAAAAATCTCTGGTTCAATATATCCCACCGTTCTGCCACCATGTCAGGGTTCCCTCCCAACTCTGAACTCTAGGGTAAAGACGTGGGGACCCACATGAAGACCCCCTAAGCTAATTTTTACCAGTTTAGGTTAAAACCCCCAAGGTACAGAATTCCCTGCACCCTGAGAAATGCTTCTTTCGCTGCCACCATCAAGTGGTTTAAACAGGAATTTGGGAAAGGAACCACTTGAAGTTCCCCTTCCCCCAAAAATACACTCTCAAGCCCATACACCGCCTTTCCTGGGGAGCTTGAGAATAATCTCCTAACCAATTGGTTACACAGTGATCTAAAAACCCACCCCTGGGGTTTTAGATCCATAGAAAACAGTCAGCTTCTTAAAAGAAGGATTTTATTAAAACAAAGAAGGTAAAAATCATCTCTGTAAAATCAGGCTGGTAACTATTTTACAGGGTACTCAATTTCCAAACTCAGAGGGATTCCCCCTCTGGACAAAACCTTAAAGGTACAGAAAAAACAGGAATAACTCCTCCCTCTAACACAGGGAAAGCTCACCAAGCAAAACAAACAAAGCCTATTTGCAATGCTGACTAACTTACTCAAAATATGGAAGGTTTGATGAGGCTGGGTTTTGGAGGAGATTGATTTTCTGCAGGTCCTTTTTGTCTCCCAAGATCACACTGACTCAGACAAAGAGCCACATACAAAAACTTCCCCCCTCCCAAAATTTGAAAGTATCTCGTTCCCTTATTGGTCAGATGCCAGCCCGGTCAGGTGTCAGCCTGGCTACCTGCCTTTCTTAACCCTTTACTGGTAAGAGGATTTTATAGCACTGCATCAGATCCTCTCCCCCTTCCCTTTATATTTATGACAAGGGGAAATAGATTCAATTAGTGTAATGACCCAGCCACTCCCAATCTCTTTTCAAACCTAACTTAATGGTATCTAGTTTGCATATTAATTCAATTTCAGCAGCTTCTCGTTGGAGTCTGTTTTTCAAGTTTTTCTGTTGCAAAATTGCCACCTTTACGTCTGTCACTGAGTGATTAGAGAGGTTAAAGTGTTCTACTGGTTTTTGAATGTTATGATTCCTGATGTCAGATTTCTGTCCGTTTATTCTTTTGCGTAGAGACTGTCCGGTTTGGCCAATTTACATGGCAGAGGGGCATTGCTGGCACATGATGGCATATATCACATTGGTAGATGTGCAGGTGAATGAGCCCCCTGATGGCATGGCTGATGTGATTCGGTCCTATGATGGTGTCACTTGAATAGATATGTGGACAGAGTTGGCATCGGGCTTTGTTGCAAGGATAGGTTCCTGGGATAGTGTTTTTGTTGTATGGTGTGTGGTTGCTGGTGAGTATTTGCTTCAGGTTGGGGGGCTGTCTGTAAGCGAGGACTGGTCTGTCTCCCAAGATCTGTGAGAGTGAGGGATCATCTTTCAGGATAGGTTGTAGATCTTTGATGATGCGCTGGAGAGGTTTTAGTTGGGGGCTGAAGGTGACGGCTAGTGGTGTTCTGTTATTTTCTTTGTTGGGCCTGTCCTGTAGTAGGTGACTTCTGGGTACTCTTCTGGCTCTGTCAATATGTTTTTTCACTTCAGCAGGTGGGTATTGTAGTTGTAAGAATGCTTGATAGAGATCTTGTAGGTGTTTGTCAGAGGGATTGGAGCAAATGCGGTTGTATCTTAGAGCTTGGCTGTAGACAATGGATCGTGTGGTGTGTCCTGGATGGAATCTGGAGTCATGTAGGTAAGTATAGTGGTCAGTAGGTTTCCAGTATAGGGTGGTATTTATGTGACCATCGCTTATTAGTACAATAGTGTCTAGGAAATGGACCGTTTGTGTGGACTGGTCTAGGCTGAGGTTGATGGTGGGATGGAAATTGTTGAAATCATGGTGGAATCCCTCAAGGGCTTCTTTTCCATGGGACCAGATGATGAAGATGTCCTCAGTGTAGCGTGAGTAGAGTAGGGGCGTTAGAGGAAGAGAGATAAGGAAGCGTTGTTCTAAGTCAGCCAGAAAAATGTTGGCATACTGTGGGGCCATGCGGGTACCCATAGCAGTGCCGCTGACTTGAAGGTATATATTGTCCCCAAATGTGAAATAGTTGTGGGTGAGGACAAAATCACAAAGTTCAGCCACCAGGTTTGCCGTGGCATTATCAGGGATACTGTTCCTGATAGCTTGTAGTCCATCTTTGTGTGGAATGTTGGTGTAGAGGGCTTCTACATCCATAGTGGCCAGGATGGTGTTTTCTGGAATATCACCGATGGGTTGTAGTTTCCTCAGGAAGTCAGTGGTGTCTCGAAGAAAGCTGGGAGTGTTGATAGCGTAGGGCCTGAGGAGAGAGTCCACATAGCCAGACAACCTGCTGTTAGGGTGCCAATGCCTGAGATGATGGGGCATCCAGGATTTCATAATCAAAAAGGCTGACAAAGGAGGTGCTGTCATCATCATGAATAAGTTGGAATATGAACAAGAGACTGCCAGGCAGCTCTCTAACTCCACATTCTACAGGCCAGTATCCTCTGATGCCACTGAGGACTACCAAAAGAAACTACACCATCTGCTCTAGAAACTCCCTGAAAAAGCACAGGAACAGATCTGTACAGACACATGCCTAGAACCCCAACCAGGGGTATTCTATTTCCTACCCAAGATCCATAAACAGATCTATTCCTGTGCTTTTTCAGGGAGTTTCTGGAGCAGATGGACCTGATTATCACTTCAAAAGTTTTTTTCCCCCTGCTGATAATAGTTCCTCTTAATTAATTAGCCTCTTACAGTTGGTATGGGTACTTCCACCTTTTCATGTTTCTCTGTATGTATAAATATCTTCTTTCTATATGTTCCATTCTATGCATCCAGTGAAGTGGGCTGTAGCCCATGAAAGCTTATGCTCAAATAAATGTGTTAGTCTCTAAGGTGCCACAAGTACTCCTGTTCTTTATACAGTTTCAGAAACAAACAAGAATATGTCTAGTAACTACCACAACCTATTCCTGGATTTTTCTGGGCCAGATAGTCGGCCCTGCGCTCTACATGGACACAACAGCACAATGTTTTAAGTGAGATGAAATTATTTTTGTTGCATTCTGTCACAGTGTGTCCTCACAGCTTTGTGAGTATCACAGCCATGGACTCATTACTATTACCAGTGTAATGTAAGAAAGGTGGAAGAGCTCATAACAATATTCATGTGGTGGGGGTGGGGCTTAGGGGTTCGGAGTGTGGCAGGGGGCTCACAGCTGGGGCAGAGAGTTGGGAAGCAGGGGGGTGAGGACTCCGGCTGTGGGTGCGGGATCTGGGGTGGGGCCAGGAATAAGGGGCTCAGGGCTAGGGCAGAGGGTTGAGGTCGGGAGAGGGGTGACTCTCCCCCTGGCCACGGCAGGTCTGGGCCAGTGCTGGGATGGAGCCAGGGCTCCTCCGGGTAGCGGGGCTTCAGCCAGCCTGGGGCTCCTCCAGGCCGGGGGGTGGGTGGGTAGGGGAGGCTTGGGGCTTTGGCCAGCTCGGGGCTTCTGTGGCTTGGTGTGGGGGAAGGGACGAGGCTCAGGGTTTCTCCAGGCGGGAGGGGGGTGGCTTGTGTCTCCAGCTGTGTGCGGGGAGGGACAGGGGGTCCAGATCCAGCCATGTGGAGGGTGCGGGTCAAAGGGTCAGAGCCGGGGCTAGTCTTCCCAAAGGGGGGGGCTTCACCCTGCCACCCATTGGAATGAGGGAGGGGCGCCTCTTCCCTGGCCATGGCAGGTCCAGGGCTGAGGGAGAGGCATCTCTCCCCACCGCAGCCCTGTGTGCCTGCACAGCACTTAAGAGGCTACTTTGCGGCTGCACAGCACACAGCTTAGAGGGAATGTAGCTCCTCAGACCTGCTATGCCCAGCGCCCCACGCCCAAAGAGCTCCTCCAGCTGGTCTCCCACCACAACTGTGCAGCAGCCTGCATACCACACCCCCTGCCCACAGACCCGTCCCACTGCCTAGTGTGCCCCTCACAGCCCCACTACAACTTCCCAGCACCCCATATTCCGGATGGAATTCTGCACACACACAAAAAATCTGTTCATAATATTTTAAAATTCTGCAAATTTTGCAAATTTTATTTGTCAATAAATAAATGTGGACATGCCATCATGGCAGTGGGGAGCACTGGATGCATGGAGGTGGGAGATCACCCTGCAGCCCCCCACTCCCGCCCTGGGACAGGGACTTGGCAGCTGCACCCAGGGCCGGCTCTAGGCACCAGCAAAAAAAGCATTTGCTTGGGGCGGCGAATTTGCAGGGGCTGCCGGGATCCAGCATGGGAGCTGAGAACCAACAGGGGGCCCTGGGAGATGTAGTTCCTTGGTTAGCTCCCTGCCTATAGAGCCAGTCTTGGAGCTTGGAAAGAACTACATTTCCCAGCATTCCCTTGGCATCTATCAACAGGAAAGGGAGAGGGAGGGAGTGACGTGGCTGAGACATGCTGCAGCTTCTTGTGAATGGAAAGATGGCTGCTGAACGGTAGGGATACCATATCTTAACATTAAAAAAAAAGAGGACACTCCACTGGTGTGACCTCACCTTGCAGCCCCCAAAGAGAGAATTGGGTGGACTAAATGGACAGTGCACCTCTCTATCTGAAGCCTAGCAAGGGAGGTACGTGGATCCCACTAGAATTTAAAATGAAAAGTGTTAGGCGAGAAATTGAGTATAGACCGTTATGCCAGCCTAACCAAAGTCATGCCAATGCAGGTTGCTGGAAAGTCCCTGAGCAAACTGGGTAAAATTGAAGACAGAATTGAAGGCTGCAGAAAGTGAGATGTGGGGGAGAGCTGCACTCCTGAACCAGATGTGCTGGGAACAGCTTGTTTAGATAAGGAGTTTCACTGTTCTCACTCCTTGTTTTTCTCACTCCTTTTCTCACTCCCTAGTTTCTGGTGCCTGGCAACCATGCTGATAAGAAAGTTGTCTAAGCATTACAACTTGCTTAAGGCGAATACTAATAGGGGGATGGGTATGCATGTAGAGTAGTTAGTTTCTAACTAACAAAGGGGGCGTGGGCCACTTCATGAATAATCTATGACGCGACGGAACTGTCTATAAAAACTTATTAGTTGTTGAAGGATGGGGCTGGTTCTTTCGGTGGAGTCGGGCTGCTCTCTATTGTTGTGTGCACTCCTCAATAAAGAGCTTGTGTTTGGACCTTGCTGGTGTTGCCTGTCTCTCTGCGGTCAGACAATGAACTGTGCCATCTGGGTTTGAGTCTCCGACAAAAGTAAGGGAGGGGAGGCTCTACTAGAGGACCTGGGCAGCTTTAGATACTGTACCAGGCACGTAGGAGGATTTCCACTTCTGAGCCATGGAAGCAGAAATTGACTTTTCCTTTCCAGATTTAGCTAATATTCAGAAAGTGAATCTAGCACCTGCCTTCCAGATTTGAACACCCTCAAAGTGTGCTTCAGGAGTGCTCAAGCTCAATTTGGGCAGCTGTTACTTCATTTCTCCCAAATAAAATATACTGATCCACTGTAACTTGCTGTAAAAAAAGTAGGATAAAATTGAGCAAGAAATGCTTCCCAGTGGTTATTAGGACTGGAATTGCTATTTTCAACAGCCATTGCCATTTTTTTTTTAGTTGTATTTGTTTAAAAGGAAGACAGTGATATTGCACTGGCAAATTCCCCATAGAAACAAAGAGTGGAACAAAAGAATAATAAAGGCACCTCAACTTTTCCTCATTAATGTAGGACAGTCTTATAATATGCATCCAGATATCCTTCAATCACACAAGCTGAAAATTGTTCTATTTTACTGCAGTTCTGTAACCATAAGGGAACCAATTCTGTCTGTGTTCTGTGTGTAACCCCCAACATAGGTGCTGACTTTTGTGGGCGCCAGTGGGTGCTCGCGCCCCTGGCACCCCCAACTCCACCCTGGCCCCGCCCCTTCCCCCAAATCCCCGCCCCCGCCTCCTCCCCTGGGGAAAAATTGGTGGGTGCTGAGCACCCACTGGCAGCTCCCCGCCAGCAGCCCCCCCCCCGCGTGCCCAACTTACCTCAGCTTCCGGGTTCCCGCCGGAGGCACCTCCCGCCGAAGCCGCTTTTTTTACCGCCTCCTCCCCATACCCCACCTCCGAGGTGCCGCCCCGCTGCGCTTTCCCCCGCGGCCCCCCCCCTTGCCGCTGGCCGAACAGCTGACAGGCGGTGTGAAAGCTAAAAAAAGTGGCTTTGGTGGGAGGCGCCTCTGGTGGGAACCCAGAAGCCAAGGTGAGTTGGGCGCACGGTGGGGGGGGGGGCTGGCGGGGAGCTGCTGGTGGGTGCTCAGCATCCATCAATTTTTCCCCGTGGGTGCTCTAGTCCCGGAGCACCCACGGAGTCGGCGCCTATGACCCCCAAGGAGATTGGCACACTATCCCTGGTAGGGAGGGGGAGCCAAGGCAGACTCAGAGTTTGCCCAGCAACCAATAGGGAGTGAGAGGCCTTCCCAGGGAGTGGAGAAGAGGGGAGAGGCCATTTTGTAATCAATCAGTCTGGAGCCAGCCAGGGCAAGGGCAGGACTGGTTGTGTGGGGAGCTGGTGAGTCCCAGGCCTGTGTGCAGGGTTCCCCCTGAGAATTGGCTTCTAGGGACCTGACAGCAGATCCTTCAGCTGGGTTTTTCCTTCCCCACAGATTCCCAATTTGTAGAGTTTGCTGGGAAACTTCCCCAGCCAGGCTGAGTTCACCCCCCAGCTCTCTAGGTGAGACCAGTCAGCTGTGCTCTGGCTGAGAGTCCAGGGAAGCTGCCTGCTGAGTGTGTGTCTGGAGGCTGGGCTAGGAGGCTACAGTGTGGATGTTAGTGTAGTTGGGTAACCTACACTTTGAGCCCTGCACCCCTCTGTGGTGAGGGGAAATCCTGGGACCGATGCAGCCTGATTCCTGCCTGAGGAGGATCCCTGCTAGCAGAGAGCAGCCCCTCTGCAGTGACTGAGGAGTCCAGAGTCATCTTTGAACCTGAGGATCATTCATGGAGTTTGTGAGTGCACCATCTTTTAGTTAGTCAGGGAAATTGTTTTGGGGACTCCCTACTCCCTGAACTGTGTCCTCAAGCCAGGGAATAAGGGTTTGAGGATTTTATAACCTACTGCATATTACACCTGTGGAGGGAGTTACCACCTTCTCCCACTTGTGAGTCCTTGGGGCTGTACTGAACCCAGTCAGCCACACTGCTAAACCACTTCAGAGAAGGATTTCGTGGTTATAGCTCATCAAGGGCCCCAGCAAAGTACGCGTACCAACGGGACACTAATTTTTACATTTGCTACATCAAGTCACAGGTATTTTCAGTGTGGGCACCAGTGACCCTAAAAATAGTGTTTTACCCTGTTATGTTGTATTTTTCTCCTGTTTAATATAATTATTGTGTTGAATATATTTTTGTGTGTTTGCGTTATTTCTTGGAAGTCTCCAACTATCTGGCAAATAAGTGGGGATTATTCTGTAGGTAGAATTTTCCGCCCAAGCTGCCCTGGTGACCCTGCCAGGAAGGAGCAAGGGGGGTGGAGGCACCGCCAAATAATTTCATAGGGAAAAAAGAAAGAAGATACACCCTGCTGAGTGGGTGGCAGGATCCAAAAGAAACCAGACCTGTCCCTCAAAACCTGTAAGTGGATTGGCATTAAAGGAGGTAACCAGGTGGAGGGTGGGCGTTACATGTGCACATCCAAAATTCCTGCTGAATGACCCACCCTGGGAGCGAGTTACCAGTGACCCAGGGCTGGGGCAGCAGGAGGATGCATTTGGGGTGGGAGAGCCCAGGGCTGGGGTGGCAGGAGGTGTGGGGGAGCCCAGGGCTGGGTCAGCCGGGGGGTGGGGTGGGGGGAGCCCAGGGCTGAGGTAGGGGGCAGCCAAAAAAGTTTTTGCTTGGGGCAGCAAAAAACCTAGAGCCGGCCCTGGCTGCACCCGACACTGACACAGTGCAAGGGCCTGGCTTGCCCCAGAAACATGCTGGAGCTCTGACCCTCTGTGCCAGGCACACCAGGTGTGGACAGGCAGGCTCAGCCCAGCAGCAGGATCCAAGTGCAGAAGGACTTAGTGTGGGGGATCCAGATGGGAGTAAGAGGGTTCTGTGTGAGGCAATCTGGATACATAGGGACTCATTGGGAGGTTCCAGGTGCAGAGGTAATGGGATTCTGCAGGAGAGTCCAGGTGAAGGTGGTTGGGGCTCATCGGGGGGTGTGTAGTTGCGGGGAGCTCAGTGATAGGGCAATCCAGGTGCAGGGGAGGTGGGGCTTGTTGGGGTGGGGGACCAAGGGCAGCTGGCTGAGGCTCAGTGGGGTGGTGTCCAGAGGGCTCATCGGGGTGGTCCATGTGCAGGGGAGGTGGGGCTTGCCAGGGTGGGGGTTCAATGGGCCTGCTTAATGGGGAAGCCCCAGCTGTGGCCAATGGAATGCCACATGCTGGGCTCCCACTTCCTCCCCTGCTACCCGTATCGCCTTCTCTTCCCCATCCCATGCACCTTCCCCACCTCCTCCCTTCCCACTACCTCTTTCCCCCAGCCCACCCCCTGCCGTGCCCCACCATGGGAACTCATTGTTGTACAGAAAACAGGAAGGCTCCCACCCAGCACACAGAAGGGGACCACGACTGGCACTAGGACCCAGAAGGCAGCATCCAGCTGCAAAATCACAGCGAAGCTGAGGCACCCTCTTTCAGCCAGGCAATTTTGAGGGGGGGAAGTGGCATGTGACCCCATGTGCCCCCCCCCCCCCAAGCCCCACCTCTGTTGGGCTACCCCCATGGGGATCCCCAGCCCTGCCCCCTTTCCCTTTGCTTCTCCCTTACTTTCTGCAGGGAAGCAAAGAAATCTGCAGGGTAATCTGTTTTCATTCCCCGCCCCTACTCCAGGAGTACCCGATACAGACTCCCCAATGCCCAGCAACAGTCCAACACACACAGACCTTTCCTCCCCCACAGCACCCCCTCGAACAAATCTCCCAGACCCAGAGATCCACTCCCTCATACCCTGCCCCCCAGTCACACTCACCGGCCCCGCTGGAAAGTGACCATGTCCACTGGGCTGAGCTGGTAGCACAGCTGGGACTGGTTGGCGATCGCTCCGGCCCCTTGGGAGCATCACTATCAGCCAGGCCAGAGCAGGAGCAGGGCCTGCTCAGGCCAGGCTTCCCCAGGACCCACTTGCCTGGTGGAGCGTGGCCAAGGCCCCTGCACTGGCCCCCTTAGTGGTCAAGACCAGCCCGTCCCTGCACCGGTCCCAGGCAGCTTAGCCCGGGGAAGGTGGGCAGGGCCCCACAGGTGGCAGGCATAGGAGACTGTCCAGAGCTGGAGCCGCACTGGGGAGGAGGGCAAATACCTGGGATGTGATCCCTGAGAGCCTGTCTGGCCCAGCCGTGCCCATCAGCCCCCACACCTAGGGGTAAGGGGGGAGGGAGGGAATGAAGAAAAGCGAGCTGTGGACAGGGCTTTGGGCGGAGCGCAGGCAGAGCAGGGGTTATAGCTCCTCCTTATGCAGTTCTAGCCCTTGTGCTTGACTCTCTTCCACTGTGGATAAATAATGAAGGTGTGATTGGAGCCAGGGGAGGTGAAGAACAGAAGACCTGTGTCCCTGCTTTGCTCCAGCTATAAACTTTTCTCAAAGGCCTTGGCAAACAGACTCAAAACTGTGATTGGGTTGGTTGTGCATCATGACCAGACCCATTCATCTTCAATAGGCCCATTTTTAATAACTTTTTCCTGTTGTGGGATGTAATTTGGCAACAAAATATTTGATTTGTACATGGGATTGATTTCTCTTGATCAGGAGAAGGCTTTTGATTGATGCCTTGAGCAGTGGTTTTCAAACCGCAGAGTGCGACCCAGAACTAGGTCACAGAATGGAAGTGACTGGGTTGTGGTGGCTCTGGTCAGCACCACCTATTGGGCTGTTAAAAGTCCCGGCGGCGGTTCTGCCCGGCTAAGGCAGGCTAGTCCCTACGTGTTCCAACACCGTGCTCCGCCTCGGAAGCGGCCAGCAGCAGGTCCAGCTCCTAGGTGGGGGGTGGGCACTGGGCTCTGTGCACTGCCCCCACTCCGAGTACTGGCTCCACACTCCCATTGGCTGGGAGCTGGGGGGGAGGGGGCATTGCCTGCAGGTGAGACCTGCGCGGAGGTGCTTGTGTGCCTCTGCCTAGGAGCCAGACCTGCTGCTGACCTCTTCCGGGATGCAGCACGGTCCGCGGTGCCAGGACAGGCGGGAAGCCTGCCTCTGCACCCCGGCTGCACCACTGACTGGGAGCTGCCAGAGGTAAGCCTGTGCCCCAACCCTGTGCCACAATCCCCAGCCCTGAGCCCTACCCAAACCCAGAGACCCCTCCTGCACCCCAAACCTCTGCCTTAGTCCAGAGCCCCCTCCCACACCTTGAACCCCCATTCCCAGCCCCACCCTGCACCCAACCCTCTGGCCCAGCCCTGAGCCCTTCCCACACCCCAAACCCCTCATCCCCAGCTCCATTGGGTCATGGGCATCAACAATTTTCTTCAACTGGGTCACCAGAAAAATGTTTGAAAACCACTGGCTTAGAGTATTCCATGAAATGTTGGAATTGATCAGATGCAGCATTCAGAAGTTGTTGTGTTACATAGAAACAGAGAAATGCAATCATGTTGAGTGCAGGGCCTTGTTTTGCTTCGTCAATAATGTACCTTGCTCATAATTTTCCATTTTCTCTGTATCCAGGTTGTCTTAAATCATTGTGACTGTGTTACACTCAATACATTTTTGTTGTTTTCTCCCCACATCCTCCTGTCATCTGGATCAAGTTACAGTGAAATGAAAATTCTGTCAGTCTGCCACAGCTCCAGAGCCAGCTTCTCTCTGCCTGATTTGATCATGTTCTTCATAATGTTTTATGTTCACAAGTTGGAATCAGGTAGGAATGTCCATGGCTTCTGCTGCTTCTTACAGGATTTATTTGTTTTGATTTATACAATTTGTCTATTTAGCTACTTTATACAAAACTGAACAAAAAATAGCACAAATTCCCAAGTCTATCAACACCAGTACAAAATAAATAAATACTGTTATGAGCTGGATGAAATCTTTTTCTGGATTGAATTGAAACCTTCTTCAAATTGGTGTGTGAATGCACCCCTTAATATAATTGTAAAAGACAGCAAAGGAGCCACACCTAAAACAAGGCTAAATAGGCTGTGCAGAGGCTAGGGCTATGTCTGCACTACGGACCTTACTGCGGGACAGCTGTACAGCTACAGCTGCGCCGCTGTACAGTCTCCCATGTAGCTGTTCTATGCTGATGGGAGAGAGCTCCCCCACCGGCAAAATTAGACAACTCCTAAGAAGCAGTGGGAGCTATGTCCGTGGGAGAGCATCTCCCACCGACATAGCGCTGTCCACACCAGGACTTTTGTCGGTGAAACTTATGTCGGTCTTCTCCTCTTCCTCTCCGTTGATGTCAGTTGAGCAGGCTCTGACTGATGCAGGGGTTCTGTGGAAAGAATAGTAATAAGGTCATGTAAGTGAAGACTGTATCATACACAAAAGGAGGCAGAAATGAAGCAGCACAAGAAACCTTAAATCTGGGTTTTTTAAATAATATTTGAAGGGTTAAAATCCATGTGCTGCTTGTATAACAGTTTGGCATATGGACATGTGTCAACTTTTAGAGGCCCAAAAATCCAGAGTTTGGCCAAGAGGCCAGAGGCCTAGTGAATAGTGATTAGCTAAAAAAAACAAACAACAAAATAAACAAAAGATAACCTCGCTTTGTTTGTTAAGCCTAGTCAGCAATATGCCAAATGTTAAAGCAATAACTAAATAATTGTATCTTCTCTAAAAGTTGCAATATGGGACAAAGGCATCTTGTCTCTGTTGTGTTAGTTTCTTCTGTAGGGAGAAGATCTTCCCACAGACCAACCTTGAGTTTATGAAAGGTTGGCATGTCAGTATAAGATATGGTTTTCTCCCAAGCTTCCTTTTCGAGGGACCAATGCTTGCCTGTGAAACACAAAGGAGCAACTTGAAAGACAATTCTTATTATATACTTTTCACTGTTTTTGCTTTAATTTCTAGGAATGTACCTGTTAGATGATCAGAGAAGCTACTTCATTCCTATGTACCCCAAATTGAATTTAACATTATATAGTGTGTGTGTTACTAATACATTTTATTAAAGTACTAATTAAATGTTAACTTATTGATTTAAAACCATGGGCGGAGACTTATGTAACCTTTAATTATTGGCTATTGTGCTATCTTGTCTTGCTGAGCCAAACCTATCCCAGGGTTGGGGACTGCCTACCCCGTCACTTTCCCCCGCCCATGAAAAATCCATATATTCCATTGTAATCAATTGGTTGACAGTGTCTCTGAGCCTAATAAGCAAGGTGACACTCCGTCAGCGCTGTACGTAATAAACTCCTATGCTTTACCTCTACACAGTGTGGATTTATGTCCTTCAATATTTAAGTGCTTTGTTTGGAAACCTAAGCCCCTGATTGAGTAAACCATTTAAGATTATGCTTAATGTTAAACACATGCTTAAGCTTCCTTCCTGAAGAAAGATTCTTTCCTGAATGGTACCATAATAATGTTTATATATTTTATAACATTCAAAAAACTTAAAAACCATCTCAAACAAAAAGCAACTATTTGAAATGTTTGCTAATGCAAGTTAATTCTGCCTGGAGCTGCTTGTAAGGGTAATGGCAAAACAGATTTCAGCTTCTATTAAAACTAATACAAATTATGGAATAGAAATTATGGTTATCCAAGTGCATTGTTTGTTGTAAAATACATATATAAATGCAGGACACATCCTATTCAATGACAAAGCACTGCAATAGATGCACAGAATAGGAAATACATAAATTAGAATCTCATGTGTGTGCCATTGACTAAAGGGGAATTAAATATACATTTACTTTATTTGTTTTATCTTTTTTGTGCCCTTGTGCATTTCACAGTCCCATTCACAGTTATAGGACCTGATCACCCTCTCATTGCCATCATGAGTGAGAACATTATATTACCCTGTCACCTGTCCCCCAGGATGAATCCTGAGAACATGGAGGTGAGATGGTTCTGGTCTGAGTTTACTTCATTTGTGCACCTGTATCAGCATAGAAAGATGGGATCTAGGAGGGGAAATTGAGATGAGCCTCTGAGACTGTGGAGGAGAATGGCTTTGGCCAGCTGGTTCATAATTAGATCATGCATCTATTTAATTGTTGGGTGATAATGTCAAACACTTGGGGTCCAAAACACTCAGGTTGATTAATTCAAACCTTTATTTGTATCTTGGAATTACAGTTACTAATAAAGTAAGAAATGACAAACATACTGAAAGAAATGCTAGCCAATTACCTTCTCCTGGGGCATAGGCATGTCATGATGCATTTCTCCTATGAAATGCTGACTATCCCTTATAAAGTCTGTTATATTATGCACATCCAAGTTGTATGTTCTTTTCCAATCACCTTTGAGTGTTATGAATATTAATTATCTTATATAACTCATACACTACACATGCAAGAACTTTTTAATTGGCAGGACTTTGGTGTCCAAGCTATTTTCAAGTTATTCTCTTTTCTGAAAATAACCAGCAGTTCAATTTAGCAGAGGAAAAGGCAGAGTCCAAAGGATCTAAACACCACTTTTGAATGTGACAGCTGTGGCACAGACTGTCTGTCTTGAGTGGGTCTCTTCAGCCATAGCCACAACTGCCATAAAACCAATTGAGTAAAATCTTTACCTCTCAGGGGTGCGTACCCATCCATAGTCTCTTGATGTGCTTAGGCCACTTTGACCCTTTCTCCACATGGGGGTTTTTGGACTTTGCTAATTGCTCCTTGGCAGTACATGTTGGGTGTCTGTTGTCTTTAAGCACATTGTGTGGTTAAATCATCTTTGTCAACACGTCACTTAATAACAAGGTCACTTAAGGCAACATTTCCCTTGTGTCAAGCAAACTGCTAACCAGGCCAAAGCCAAGTCACTCAGTATAAATGCATAATCTCAGTCTCTCCAAATTTATGCATAAGAAACGGCCCTTGTACCAATTCTCAATACTTAATCTAGTAAATAGTGGAAAGCAGATGAATTGAGCAGATGTAGCTGGGGCCCAAGCATCAAGATGTCTCACATTAATTCATGACTTACCAAAGATCACAACATTAAGGCAAATTTACCAAAGTGGCCTAATTTGGGGCACCTGAGTTTCTCTCTCCCAACTATAGAGCTGCAGGGCAGGTGCTCCAGAGCTATTTAGCATCCACAGCTGCAGGTGGAGTCAGTGGGAGCTGCAGGTGCCCAACCGCTCTGAGAACCAGGCCCTGGGGCTAAAGGTCAGCACCCAAAATCGAGACCCTAAATTAAAGGCCACTTATTAATTCCCATCACGGTGCTCTGGTCCTATATGGCAGCTAGTCTGGGCCAAATTGTCTGTAGGGAAGGAGAAAGCCCCTCCCCCACAGTGAGGAATCCCTCCAGCACAGGAGCCTCTTGTGCCTCCTTGTCAGGGTTCCCTCCCGCTCTGAACTCTAGGATACAGATGTGGGGACCTGCATGAAAGACCCCCTAAGCTTATTTTTTACCAGTTTAGGTTAAAACTTCCCCAAGGCACAAATCCTTCCTTGTCCTTGGATGGGTACTGCTGCCACCACCAAGTGATTTAAACAAACATTCAGGGAGGGCCACTTGGAGCCCTATCTCCCCCAAAATATCCCCCCAAGCCTTATACCCCCTTTCCTGAGGAGGCTTGAGAATAATATCCTAACCAATTGGTGGGCACAGATTAACCCTTGCGTTTTTAGGACACTAAACCCAATCAGATTCTTAAAAACAGAACTTTATCATAAAGAAAAAAAAGTAAAGAAGCACCTCTGTAAAATCAGGATGGAAGATAACTTTACAGGGTAACAAAAGATTCACAAACACAGAGGAAACCCCCTCTACGCTTAGTTTCAAAGTTACAAAAACCAGGAATAAACCTCCCTCTAGCAAAGGGAAAATTCACAAGCTAAAACAAAATATAATCTAACGCCTTCCCTGGCTTTTACTTACTATATTTGTAATATGAGAGACTTCCTTAGGATTGTGTGGAGGAGATGGATTCTTTTATCTGGTCCCTCTCAGTTCCAAGAGCGAACACCCACACAAACAAAAAGCACAAACAACCCTCCCACCCCCAATTTGAAAGTGTCTTCTTTCCCCGTTGGTCCTTTTGGTTAGGTGCCAACCAGGTTATTTGAGCTCCTTAACCCCTTACAGGTAAGGAGGAATTCTAGGCTACCCTTAGCTGTATGGTTATGACACTCTTCCGCAGCAGCTGCAGGCATAAGGCGTGTTCCTGAGAGGGCTGGGAATGGAGTGCGGTTGGTGAGTGAAATGGTGGACCAGGGATAGAGGGAAATGGGCAGTTTAAAGCTGTGCCTCTGGTACTCTGCATGCTGGGCAAGAAGCATGGGGGCCATTGTAATAGGAATGCAACTCTGGGTGGCATCAGAACTTCCTTAGTCTGTGCCAAGGTCTGCACTGCCCCCTACAGTCACTGAATAGCAGAGTCACAAATTGCCTCCCCTCTCTCCTTTTCCCAGTACAGGGGTGAATTTGGCCCATTGAGCCACCTTTCCCCCTGCCTCAATTTCCACATAGATAAAATGATTTTATTATTCATATTTCTGCGAATGGAGGACAAAGGCCCATTGTGCTGCTCTCTGTAGAGACGCTGAGTAAACAGACCCAACAGCTCACAATTAGAGCCAGGATTTCACAAACTCTTAACATCCCGTTACTGTAAAAGGTACCAATGTGCTAAAGTTACTTTTATGCCAAAGTCTTTCTGTGATCTGGGTCTAGGTTATAACAAAATGCAGTGCCATGTGGGGTCTGAAGGGTGGGAGGGAAAAGTTAATCTCACTTAAAGATTGTACAGCCTGGGATGTTGTGAGGCTTCATGGCTGTTGGTTCCATTGCTGGGAGATGCTTGAATGAGAGAGGAAATAGAAGGTTTCAGATTAGTTTATATTAAATACTCGAGTGTGTCTGTGTGCCTCTCTGTCTGTTTCTCTGTCATAATTAAAACACAGTTCTATAAGTTCAGAGTTGGAATGCTGTTATAAATCTGAAAGCCTGAAATCTCATCTCTTTTATCCTTTTCCCCTCCAGACACTCTGCCATCTGCACTGGAGACAAGAAGAGGGGACTCCCTAGGATCATTCAGACAAGGTGAGATTGCAGTTGGAGATTATCTTTATTTTTAAATTATGAGAAAATTCCAGTGAAAACATCTTTATGAGATTGTAGCTAAAATTACCAACTAAACCAACAGCAACCATGACACACACAGCCCTAAAAATAAACATATTGAACAGTGAGGGGATCCCAAGGTGAAGTCACACAAACAATCCCAACACCACCCTTGGTGCTGAGTTCATGCCCATGCTGATAAACATGAAACATGGGTTCCTTTTCAACAATATAACACAGAACTGTCTCGAGCCCCATCCCAGTAATCTGAGAAAATTACACACCACCCCTGGGCACCTCTGAGAGGCAATACTTCCCCTCTCACAAGCACAGAGTCTGAGTGTAGAAAAGAAACTTTTAATGAAAGGCGGGAAGTCACCTGACATTAATTAGGGAAATTGCCACAAGCGGGATTCATAATCATAAAACTGAGAGCAGGACACCCACCCCAGAATGCATGGGGCAGTGCCTTCTACCTCATGTCCTTGAGTTCTACAACCAAAAGTTCCTTTTCTGCACACCTCTCTGCTCCCTCACCATACCCCACTTACAGTGGTTGTCCTTGGTCAGTGAGGACCCAGGGTTCAAAGGTGCAACTGTGTGAGTTCACCTCCCACCTGGGGAAGAAGGCACATTGGCTGCCCCACCAGCTGTAGTTCCTGACCACCTGGCCACCCCACCAGCTGCAGTTCCTCACCAGCTGCTTGTTCTGCTCATTGGCTTGCCAACCACTTATTTGCTGGCTGACTGTCACTTTCTGCTGTGACCTCTGCACATTTGTCTTGCAGTAATTCTCCTCTCTTTGCAGGCTAGGCAGAAACACTGCCCCAGCTCAAGTGATTCCAGCTCTCCTTTGAGCATTTTAACATAACACAGAGGTTCCTAATGAAGCCTATTTAGCTCTTCCTTTGAACAGTGGGCAGGAACAGGTTAAAGCAGACCAGAGACTCTAAGGGCTTGGCTACACTTGCGCGTTATAGTGCAATAAAACCACAAAGAGCACTCTACCTTACTACCCGTCCACACTGGCAAGTCACGTAGAGCGCTCTGACTCCGCGGCTGGAGCGCTCCTGGTACTCCACCTCCCCGAGAGGAATAATGTTTGTTGTGCTCTCGCTGGAGCACCGCGGCACCAGTGTGGACACCTAATGTGCTCTGATTATCCTCCGGAAATGTCCCACAATGCCTGTTCTAGCCACTCTGGTCATCACTTTTGAGCTCTGCTGCCCTGGCCTCAGGTGACCAACCGTCAGACCCACCCTTTAAATTCCCTGGGAATTTTGAATATCCCCTTCCTGTTTGCTTAGCAAGGCGTGGAGTGCTCTCAGCACATCTTTCCAGGTGACCATGCCTCCACGCACCAGGCGATCCCCAGTATGGAGCAATGGTGAGGTGCTGGATCTCATCAGTGTTTGGGGAGAGGAAGCTGTGCAGTCCCAGCTGCGCTACAGCCGTAGGAATTATGATACCTTCGGGCACATATCAAGGGTGATGATGGAAAGGGGCCATGTGGTGCAGAGTCGGGTTACAGTAAAAGAGCTGCGGAATGCCTACTGCAAAGCCCGCGAGGCAAACGGCCGCTCCGGTGCTGCCCCCGCGACATGCAAATTCTACAAAGAGCTGGATGCAATACTTGGGGGCGATCCCACCTCCACTCCATCGACCACCATGGACACTTCTGAGCCCAGCACAGCAATGGGGGGAGGAGGAGGAAGAGGACGAAAGCCCGAGCGAGGGTGCTGGGTGGGGGGGGCCTTGAGGCATGCAGCCAGGAGCTCTTCTTGAGTCAGGAGGAAGGCAGCCAGTAATGGCGACCGGTGGTTGGGGAAGGAGAAACACCAGAGGAGGTTCCCAGTAAACGGCTTTTTTTTTCGGGAAGGAAGTTTTTAGGTGCAGGCTCTTTGGGCAAGGAGGGTAAGGGCTGCATGCATACCTAGATGCGGAATAGCACATTAATGTGGTCTATCACATCGCGGTAATCGGCATCGGTGATCTCTTCAAAAGTCTCAGCCAGAAGGTGGGCAATACACCTGCGCAGGTTTATTGGCAGAGCCAGTGTGGTTCTTGTCCCAGTCAAGCTAACATGTCCACACCACTGTGCTGCGAGGGGCGGGGGGACCATTGCTGCACACAGGCAAGCCGCATGTGAGCCAGGGTGGAAGCTGCATTGTAGTAGAAGACTGTCCCTTGCTTCCCTGGTCATCCTCAGCAGCAAGATATCTTCCAGGACAAACCCCTGTGGAGAATGTTGAGACAGTGTTTAGTGTAGGTGTCCCCTGCAGCTGTTGGCTCTCCCCAAGGCACAGAAACTCAGAGGACAGTACAGCTATGAAACAATCAGTCCCCCTTAACCATATGCTTATTCCCCATTTCTGGGGCTCCTGTGGGTTATGTGCTCTCACTTTGGGACAGGCAAAGTATGGTTTTGTATGGACTGTGATTTCCCTCCTTAAGTGCGGGGGAATCATTGCTCTGTTTGGTATGTACAGTGCTTCCTCTGTTAAGTGTTGCATTTTGCCTGGTCAGGTCTGTCAGTGGAGTGGCAATTTGGCTGTAGTGTGGTACACTTCGTCAGTAATACTTGGCCAATCCCAAGAAGGATTGGACCTGCTTCTTTGACTTAAGGACAGGCCAATTTTGGATAGAATAATAGAATCATAGAATATCAGGGTTGGAAGGGACCTCAGTAGGTCATCTAGTCCAACCTCCTGCTCAAAGCAGGGCCTAATCCCCATAGCATTTACCTAAGCCTGTAGGGGGTTAATAGTTCCTTGACCCACCTGGTGTCCAAGGTACATTACCCTGTTTAGGCCCATTTGACTTTTTTTTTTTTTGCCTTAATGGTTAATCCCGCCTCCCTTATGCACTGGAAGACCGCTTGGAGATGTTCCGGGTGTTCTGCCAATGAATCTGAGAATATAGCCACATCATCAAGTTAGGCGACTGCAGATTCCCCAAATCCATCCAGAAGGCTATCTACCAGTCTCTGGAAGGTAGCGGGTGCATTTCAAAGTCCGAAAGGGAGCACATTAAATTCATACATGGGTGACGAAGGCTGACCTTTCCTTGGCAGGGTCATCTAGCGGCACTTGCCAGTACCCCTTAGTTAAGTGTAAGGTGGAGATGAACTGGGCATGTCCCAATTTCTCCAGTAGCTCATCTGTGCATGGCATTGGATAGTTTTCTGGGTGAGTTACAGCATTTAGCTTATGGTAGTCCACACAAAAGTGGATTTCCCCATCTGGTTTGGGAACCAGAACCACTGGAGAAGCCCATGCACTCTCAGAGGGGCGGATTACACCCATCTGTAACATGTCCTTGATCTCCCTTTCTATTGCGGTTTTGGCTTGAAGAGTCATCATAGAATCATAGAATCTCAGGGTTGGAAGGGACCTCAGGAGGTCATCTAGTCCAACCCCCTGCTCAAAGCAGGACCAACCCCAACTAGATCATCCCAGCCAGGGCTTTGTCAAGCCTGACCTTAAAAACCTCTAAGGAAGGAGATTCCACCACCTCCCTAGGTAACCCATTCCAGTGCTTCACCACCCTACTAGTGAAAAAGTTTTTCCTAATATCCAACCTAAACCTCCCCCTCTGCAATTTGAGACCATTACTCCTTGTTCTGTCAAGGAGTAGGGTTGGGCTCTAATTCGGCGAGCATCACCTGTGTCAATGGAGTGGTATGCCCGTTCTGTCCGTCCTGGGGTGGCGCGAAGCTGGTGCACAGCTCCTGGATTTGCTGTCGTTGCTTATGCCACAGGGTGATGGAAAGACTCACCTCTTCCACGCCACAGTTGCTTTTTCCTTCATAGTACGCCTCTTCAGGCCACTCAGCGTCATCTCTCTCCTGGGTTGTAAACTGGAGAACCTTGATTTCTTGGGAATAAAAGGGCTTTAGAGAATTAACATGGTCTACTTTAGGTTTTAGGGTAGGATCTGGGAACACTATGAGGTAATTAACAGCCCCCAGGTGCTCTCAGACTATAAATGGCCCCTCCCACGACACTTCCATCTTATTGGCCTGGAGCGCTTTCAGGACCATGACTTGGTCACATACTTTGAAGGAACACTCTTTGGCATGTTTATCATGCCAGGCCTTTTGCTTTTGTTGAGCATCCTGTAGGTTTTCTCGAGCAAGGGAGATCCTTTGAGGGAGTTTGAATGTTGGTTACAAAGTCCAAAATGTTAGTTCCTGGAGAAGATGTAACCCCCTCCCATTGCTGCATCATCAACTGTAATGGCCCCTTAACTTCATGGCCATAAATGAGTTCAAAGGGTGAAAATCCAAACTGGGATGTGGTACAGTCCTGTAGGCAAAGAGCAACTGCTGCAACACTAGGTTCCAATCATTGGAGTGCTCATTCATGAATTTACGTATCATGGCTCCCAAAGTCCCATTAAACTTCTCCACTAGGCCGTTCGGTTGATGGTAGTAAGGGATGGCAACCAAGTGGTTCACGCCATGAGCTTCCCAAAGATGTTTCATGATCCCTGCCAGGAAGTTAGTTCCTGAATCCATAAAGATATCTGAGGGCCAACCTACCCTGGCAAAAATATCTATCAATGCCTGGCTCATGCTTTTAGCCCTGGTGTTGCTTAGAGCTACTGCTTCCGGTCATCGGGTGGCAAAATCCATGAACGTCAGTATATACAACTTTCCTCTGGGTGTCGTCTTAGGGAAAGGACCCAGAATATCCACAGCTACACGCTGAAATGGAACCTCAATTATGGGGAGTGGCTGGAGAGGGGCCTCAACCTGGTCTTGAGGCTTTCCCACCCTCTGGCATACCTCACAAGTCTACGATCACCCTAGTGGCCATTCTTTCCCACCCTCTGGCACACCTCACAAGACCGGACGTAGGTAGAAACGTCCTTGCCCATTCCGTCCCAGTGGACTGACTTTCCCAAACGGGAGATTGGAGAAATCAGTCCACTGGGAGGGAATGGGCAAGGACGTTTCTACCTATATCCGGTCTTGTGAGGTGTGCCAGAGGGTGGGAAAGAATGGTCACTAGGGTGATCGTAGACTAAGCTCAAGAGCAGGGGTCTCAAACATGCGGCCTGTGGGGTTATTTCCTGTGGCCCGCCAAGCTCCCCCCGCCCCCCCAGCAGGCCGAGTCCCCATGCCTCTGCCTACCTCCAGGCCAGGGGTGGGCAAACTACGGCCCGCGGGCTGGATCCGGCCCCTCAGATACGGCCCACGGGATTGCCCCCATGCCGCTCCCTGAAGTGGCCGGCACCAAATCCCTGGTGGGGGGGCGGGGGGGAACAGAGGGCTCCGTGCGTTGCCCTCGCTTCCAGGCACCGCTCCCCTCAGCTCCCATTGGTCGGGAACAGGGAACTGCGGCCAATGGAAGCTTTGGGGAGGTACCTGGAGGAATGGCAAGGGAAGCACATGGAGCCCTGTGCCCTCCTTCCCCCAGGGGCTACAGGGATGTGGTTCTGGCTGCTTCCCAGAGGGACGAGGGGCCAGGGCAGGCAGGCAGGGTGCCTGCCCTCGCCCCAGTGTGTGCCGCTGCCACCCTGGAGCTGCTCTACATAAGCGACGCCGGGCTGCAGCCCCACACCCTGAGCCCCTGCCGCACCCCACACCCCTCCTGCAGCCCAACCCCCTGCCCTGAGCCCCCTGCCACACCCCTCCTACACCCCAACCCCATGCTCTGAGCCCCCTGCCACACCCTGCACCCTGACCCCCCTGCCACACCCCTCACCCCTACTGCTCCCACACCCCAACTCCCTGCCCTGATCTCCCTGCTGCACCCTGCACACCTCCTGCACCTCAACTCCCTGCCCTGAGCCCCCGCCACACCCCACACTCCTCCTGCACCCCCTGGCGGCAGGGAGGGGGTGGAGGTGGAGTGGGGACTTTGGGGAAGGGGTTGGAATGGGGGCAGAGAAGGGGTGGGAAGGGGAGGGGCGGGGTCTCATGGAAGGGGTGGAGTGGGGGTGAGGCCGGGGGCAGCGAGGCTGGGTGTCAGTGATGCGGCCCTCAAGCGAATGTACTAGTCCTCATGTGGCCCTCATGGTCATTTGAGTTTGAGATCCCTGCTCAAGAGCTTTTCCCTATAATTACTTGGAACTACCAACTCTCTCTGAGGATGCCAGTCCTCTGGTGTGCCCACCAGAAAGGGTCTCCTTGTATAAGAGTCCTCCTTCTATAACAAATCTGGACCTATTAGAAGAGCTGAGAAGCGGTGGGTCACTCCATGCCACCGTCCAAGCTCCCTTGAGTCTCTCATCTGCTTCCTGCTCTGCCTGGAACTGCTCCCTTGATTCTGGAGACATTAGTTCCTTGCTGGGTTGTGGACTTGGGCTTGGTCCCACTGGAAGTGATGCAGGTGATGGGGTTGTTTCCGCTGACTGTGAACCGCTCTCCGCTGGTGCACTAGGTGGTATTTCAGGCTCTGGTTGAGCCTCTTGCTCAAGTTTAGCTGCTGCTGTAGGTACGGGCTCTCTGGCGCCCTTTGGTGCTGGCTCCCTTGACTCTGGTGGGGTTGCAGCATGGGCTCTGGTGCTGACTGCTCCACCAGTTACGATCCTTGGGCTGGTTCTGGCTGGGTCCCAGCAACTGGATCTACAACTGCTGCCATAGATTCTGGTCTGGAGTCTGGTTCCACCACCTTTGCCTGGGGACCTATAGGAGGCTCAGGAATGGAGTTAGGTGTGGAGGCCTGTTCAGCCTGGCTGCGGGTGACCATCCCCACCCTTTTTGTTAGCCTCACATGGTTGGCTAAGTCTTCTCCCAGCAGCATGGGAATGGGATAATCGTCATAGACTGCAAAAGTCCATATTCTTGACCAGACCTTGTACTGGACAGGCAATCTGGCTGTAGGAAAGTTAAAAGAGTTGGCCTTAAAGTACTGGAGTATTGGAGTACTGTCATGGATGGATATTAACTGTTCAGGAAGGATAGGCAGGGCAGAAAAGGTGGGGGAGGGAGTTGCATTGTATGTAAGAGAGCAGTATGACTGCTCAGAGCTCCAGTATGAAACTGCAGAAAAACCTGAGAGTCTCTGGATTAAATTTAGAAGTGTGAGCAACAAGGGTAATGTCGTGGTAGGAGTCTGCTACAGACCACCAGACCAGGGGGATGAGGTGGACGAGGCTTTCTTCCAGCAACTAACAGAAATTACTAGATCACAGGCCCTGGTTCTCATGGGTGACTTTAATCACCCCGATATCTGCTGGGAGAGCAATACAGCGGTGCACAGACAATCCAGGAAGTTTTTGGAAAGTGTAGGGGACAATTTCCTGGTGCAAGTGCTGAAGGAACCAACTAAGGGAAAAAGTTCTTCTTGACCTGCTGCTCACAAACAGGGAAGAAATAGTAGAGGAAGCAATAGTGGATGGGAACCTGGGAGGCAGTGACCATGAGATGGTCGAGTTCAGGATCTTGACACAAGGAAGAAAGGAGAGCAGTAGAATACAGAGCCTGGACTTCAGAAAAGCAGACTTTGACTCCCTCAGAGAACTGATGGGCAAGGTCCCCTGGGAGAATAACATGAGGGGGAATGGAGTCGAGGAAAGCTGGCTGTATTTTAAAGAATCCTTATTGAGGTTGCAGGAGCAAACCATCCCGATGTGTAGAAAGAAAAGTAAATATGGCAGGCGACCAGCTTGGCTTAACAGTGAAATCCTTGCTCGTCTTAAACACAAAAAAGCAGCTTATAAGAAGTGGAAGATTGGACAAATGACCAGGGAGGAGTATAAAAATATTGCTCAGGCATGCAGGAGTGAAATTAGGAAGGCCAAATCACACTTGGAGTTGCAGCTAGCCGGAGACGTTAGGAGTAACAAGAAGGGTTTCTTCAGGTATGTTAGCAACAAGAAGAAAGTCAAGGAAAGTGTGGGCCCCTTGCTGAATGAGGGAGGGAACCTAGTGACAGAGGATGTGGAGAAAGCTAGTGTACTCAATGCTTTTTTTGCCTCTGTCTTCACAGACAAGGTCAGCTCCCAGATGGCTGCATTCAGCAGCACGGTATGGGGAGGAGGTGACCAGCCCTCTGTGGAGAAAGGAGTAGTTCGGGACTATTTAGAAAAGCTGGACGAGCACAAGTCCATGGGGCCGGATGCACTGCATCCGAGGGTGCTAAAGGAGTTGGCCGATGTGATAGCAGAGCCATTGGCCATTATCTTTGACAAATCATGGCAATCGGGGGAGGTCCCGGATGACTGGAAAAAAGCTAATGTAGTGCCAATCTTTAAAAAAGGGAAGAAGGAAGATCTGGGGAACTACAGGCCAGTCAGTCTCACCTCAGTCCCTGGAAAAATCATGGAACAGGTCCTCAAGGAATCAATTCTGAACCACTTAAAGGAGGGGAAAGTGATCAGGAACAGTCAGCGTGGATTCACCAAGGGCACGTCATGCCTGACTAACCTAATTGCCTTCTGTGATGAGATAACGGGCTCTGTGGATGAGGGGAAAGCAGTGGATGTGCTATTTCTTGACTTTAGCAAAGCTTTTGATACAGTCTCCCACAGTATTCTGGCCAGCAAGTTAAAGAAGTATGGGCTGGATGAATGGACTGTAAGGTGGATAGAAAACTGGCTAGATGGTTGGGCTCAACGTGTAGTGATCAATGGCTTCATGTCTAGTTGGCAGCCGGTATCAAGTGGAGTGCCCCAAGGGTCGGTACTGTGGCTGGTTTTGTTCAATATCTTCATTAACGATCTGGAGGATGGTGTGGACTGCACCCTTAGCAAGTTTGCAGATGACACTAAACTGGGAGGAGTGGTAGATACGATGGAGGGTAGAGATAGGATACAGAGGAACCTAGACAAATTAAGAGGATTGGGCCAAAAGAAATATGAGGAGGTTCAACAAGGACAAGTGCAGAGTCCTGCACTTAGGATGGAAGAATCCCATGCACTGCTACAGACTAGGGACCGAATGGCTGGGCAGCGGTTCTGCAGAAAAGGACCTAGGGGTTACAGTGGACGAAAAGCTGAATATGAGTCAACAGTGTGCCCTTGTTGCCAAGAAGGCTAATGGCATTTTGGGTTGTGTAAATAGGGGCATTTCCAGCAGATCGAGGGACGTGATCATTCCCCTCTATTTGGCACTGGTGAGGCCTCATTTGGAGTACTGTGTCCAGTTTTGGGCCCCACACTACAGGAAGGATGTGGGAAAATTGGAAAGAGTCCAGCGGAGGGCAACAAAAATGATTAGGGTGCTGGAGCACATGACTTATGAGGAGAGGCTGAGGGAACTGGGATTGTTTAGCCTGAAGAAGAGAAGAATGAGGGGGCATTTGATAGCTGCTTTCAACTACCTGAAAGGGGGCTCCAAAGAGGATGGATCTAGACTGTTCTCAGTGGTAGAAGATGACAGAACAAGGAATAATGGTTTCAAGTTGCAGAGGGGGAGGTTTAGGTTAGATATTAGGAAAAACTTTTTCACTAGTAGGGTGGTGAAGAACTGGAATGGGTTACCTAGGGAGGTGGTGGAATCTCCTTCCTTAGAGGTTTTTAAGGTCAGGCTTGACAAAGCCCTGGCTGGGATGATTTAGTTGGGGTTGGTCCTGCTTTGAGCAGGGGGTTGGACTAGATGACCTCCTGAGGTCCCTTTCAACCCTGAGATTCTATGATTCTATGATAAAGGGTTGTACCATTTCTTGGGCCTCCGGGTCGATGAATTTGGGGTCCACCAGGGATTGATGGATAGCTGACACCTGTGCTCCAGTGTCTCTCCACGCAGTAATCTTCCTCCCACCAACACTCACAGTTTCCCTTCGCTCTGGGGGTATTTGTGAGGCATCTGGGCCTGAAGGCTCTCGGTGGGACCCCAGAGTGATGAGTTGCAGCTGGCTGGTGCTCTTGGTGCAGTTGGCCTTCACATGCCTCAGCTCATTACATTTAAAGCATCATCCAGCTGACTGTGGGCTGGGGCGAGGTGGGTGGTTGGAGAGTGGGGTGGTGGGACGAGAGGGCATCTGGGGTCTCCCTGGCTGAGAGGAGGGCTCTTCCTTGCGATGTGGGACTTTGGGCTGACGCCGATGGTGGTGTGTCATCTTGTGTTGCCCCTTCTGGTATCCACACCAACTGCTACTAGCTTTCTTCTTCTCTGCCACCTCCACCCATTTGGCTCTGACCTCTCCCGCCTCGATTACAGTTTGGGGCTTCCCATCTAGGATGTACCTTTTTATTTCCTCAGGAACAGCTCTAAGAACTGCTCCGTTTCTATTAGGAGAGACAGATCTTCCAGAAATTTAACATTTGCTCCTGATATCCAGGCATCCCAATTTTTTACAATGTGGTAGACGTGTCAAGAAAATGCAACGTCTGGTGTCCACCTTAGGCCTCTGAACCGCCAATGGGCATGCTTGGGTGTTAGCCCCATTCTAATTCTGGCCTTTTGTTTAAAAAGTTTGTACTTGTTCATGTGTTCTTTAGGCATTTCAGCTGCCACCTCTGCTAAGGGTCCACTGATTTGTGGCCTCAGCTCCACCATATACTGGTCTGGAGAGAGGTTGTACCCAAGGCAGACCCTTTCAGAATTTTCTAAGAAGGCCTCTGTATCATCGCCTACTTGTATGTGGGGAATTTCTTGGAGTGGGGAGCGGTACCTGGAGAAGGACTGTTCGGGTTACCTGGTGGACCCAGCTTAGTCCTTTCCAGCTCTAAGCACTTCAGCTCTAACTCCACCTCCAAGCGCTTCACCTGCATTTCTGCCTTCAAGCGCTTCGCCTCTCTTCTCTCCTCCACCTCCGCTTCCAAGTGCTTTGCTTCCGCTTCCACCTCCAAGTGCTTCATTTCCAAGTGCTTCCCCTCGCTCCTCTCCTCCGCTTTCACTTCCAAGTAGGGTGACCAGACAGCAAGTATGAAAAATCGGGACATGAGGTGTGGAGTAATAGGAGCCTATATAAGAAAAAGACCCCAAAATCGGGACTGTCCCTATAAAATCAGGACATTTGGTCACCCTACTTCCAAGTGCTTCATTTCCAAGTGCTTTTCCTCTCTCCTCTCCTCCAAGTGTGTTGCCTCTAGGAAGAAATTCCTTTCTGCCTCAGTTAAAACTTGGCCTGGGTTAAGGGCATCCCTCCATCCTGGCACCTGGATCTTGGTCAGGGGAGGGCTGACCCTTCCCTCCTGGGAAGTCCCTATTTCCCCATCCCCTCCCTGCATTTCCATCATGGAGATGAATGTCTGGGCTTGATCTGGGTCTGTCTTCTCCATGGCGTGATGCTTTGGGATTTCGATGCCCAACCTCAACCTCATGCACAGGCTGCTCTACTCTAGCCTAACTATTTCGTTGCCACGAAGATAGAAAAGAAAAAAAATAAACTGCTTGTTTGACTCCCTGGCTTTGCAGTCTGATCCCTTTGCGTGCCTGTTCCCCCTCAGGCAGCAAAGAAAAGAAAAAAGCCTCCCTGGCTTTCAAGCAGCCAAAAGGAAAGATGTGTCCTTTTAAAATCCTGAGGTCTGTATTTCTGGTTCAAAATTATCCCACCGCTCTGCCACCATGTCAAGGCTGATTTCCTACTCTGGCACTTCAAGTGCAGAAGGTGGGAGCCTGCAAGGACTCAAAAAATTAATACTTGCCACTCGAGGCTTGTACTAAACTCCCAAGGTCACAGCTTTTCCCTGACCTTGGCTTGGTAAATGCTGCCACCACCCAAATGCAAAACCCCTTTTTTGGAACCCAGGAAGGCATACTTGGGAATTCCTCCCTGTGGGGTACCCTCAAGCCCTTTCACACGCCCCTCCAGGGAAGAGCTGACAAAGAAAACAAAGGAAATTAGCTGTTGCCACCAGCTAATCAAACAACATATGCACAAACCTCTTGGGACACCAAAAATCCAGTCCTGTCCTTAAAAAAGGTACATTTTATTAAAAACAAAAAGAAAGAAAATACATCTGGAACTTAGGCTTTTGGTAGATTTTAAAAGAGCAATTCCAAAATCTAAGCACCCAAAATAGCTTTCTTGGAGTTCAGCTTAAAGGTTACAAGCAAACAAAAGCATCTGGGGTTAGCACAGAGGAGTCCACTAGCCATAAGAAATAAACAGAAATAAACCCAATCGTGTCTTTCTAAACATTTCTTATCTACTTACGCATCTGGGGGTTCCAAATTAGTAGTTCTAGGTATGATATGATGATCTATGATCATGCCTGGCTTAAAGCTTCTCATAGCATAACTGCTCCCTGTTCCCCTCTTTCCCAGAGAACAACTACAGAGACAAAGGGGAAGTTTTTTCCCCATTTTAAAAAGTTCTAGCCTTCCCATTGGCTCTTTTGGTCAGGTGCCCACTCCCTTTCCTTTACCTGGGGGCTGTTTTTAACCCTTTACAGGTAAAGCAAGCAGAGAACAGCCACCAAGAGGGCCTTTATTGCTGGCTGGGTGTCCATAAAAGGGAGCTATTCTCCCACCCCCTTCATTTATCACAGCATGTCTACACTATGGGCACCAGAGCGGCACAGCAGCCGTGCCGCCGTAGCATAGATACTTCCTATGGCGGTGGAAGCCAAGGTGTTATTCCTTCACTGTAGGTAATCCACCTCCCTGAATGGCCAGTAACTAGGTCGACAGGCGCATTCTTGTATCCACCTAGCTACATCTACACCAAGGGTTAGGTTAGCATAGCTACAGCACTTGGGTGTGAGTTTTTCCTGTCCCTGAACAATGTAGATATGTTGATCTAAATTTTAATTGTAGACCAGGCCTTAAGTAAGCACCTTGCTCACTATAAAATGGCAGATTTAGGAATCAAACCCAGGAGTTCTTACTCCACATACACTACTCAATCTCATAGTGGTTCTCAATGCATTACAAAATAGATGGATGGATGAATAGAAAAACACAGCTGTATTTAGACTTCAGGTAGCTACGGCATTGCCCTCCTGTTTGTACAGAATCTCACACACCATCAGAAAAAATAACATTTTTTTAAAATAAATAATTTAAAGGAGTGACACTCCCATTCCAGTGGCCTGCAGGAAAGGCAGTGCAGCTCAGGCAATCATCACAGCATATAAGACAATTTTGTGAGCTGCTAGGAGGCTCCATACAGGCCTGGGACACCTATATAAAATAACCAGGAATTCTTTGAAGCATCAAAAATATGTATAAAAAGTATCAATTTTTACAATGGAGGGTGAGTGTCTGTGTAAAATATTTCCCTGAATCCAGTCTCCTTTGGCAGATCAGTCCGTCAGTTCAGCTGGAGAAGAGCTGTTGTGTCTGGGCATTGGGCTGTGCTGAACCTTTCACCCCACATCACAGAGGGGGGTGAGGTGGGCGGCTGAGATGGACCATGCAGCGAGGAACACAAGCCCCTCTGTCACCCACACCCTATTTAGGCAACCTCTGCACCTGGCTCACCCCATCTGTGGTATCTTTTATCCCCTCTGCTCCTTCTTATCACAGGGTTTTCCCCTCTGCCCCATCTGGCAGTGCATCTCCCCCTTTCTGAACCCCAGCTCCTGCACCCTGTCCCCGATTTCATCTATCTACCCCTCTACTGCTCCTCCCTCATGCCCACCCCACTTTACTCTCCTCTGGACACCTTTTGGTCCCTGCACAAATTCCCCCCAATGGGTGATGCGTATAGTGAGCAAGGCCAGGATAAGCCTCCCCAAAAAAGGCCAGCCATGCAGCGGGGAAATGCTGCAGATGTGGCATGGGTCACCCTTCTGGACGTGCACTGGTCTGCTTATGTGACCCACACACCTCCTGGGTGTGGTATTCTGTCATAGAATCATAGAATCTCAGGGTTGGAAGGGACCTCAGGAGGTCATCTAGTCCAACCCCCTGCTCAAAGCAGGACCAACCCCAACTAAATAATCCCAGCCAGGGCTTTGTCAAGCCTGACCTTAAAAACCTCTAAGGAAGGAGATTCCACCACCTCCCTAGGTAACCCATTCCAGTGCTTCACCACCCTACTAGTGAAAAAGTTTTTCCTAATATCCAACCTAAACCTCCCCCTCTGCAACTTGAGACCATTACTCCTTGTTCTGTCATCTTCTACCACTGAGAAAAGTCTAGACCCATCCTCTTTGGAACCCCCTTTCAGGTAGTTGAAATCAGCTATCAAATGCCCCCTCATTCTTCTCTTCCGCAGGCTAAACAATCCCAGTTCCCTCAGCCTCTCCTCATAAGTCATGTGCTCCAGCCCCCTAATCATTTTTGTTGCCCTCCGTTGGACTCTTTCCAATTTGTCCACATCCTTCTTGTAGTGTGGGGCCCAAAACTGGACACAGTACTCCAAATGAGGCCTCACCAGTGCCGAATAGAGGGGAATAATCACGTCCCTCGATCTGCTGGAAATGCCCCTATTTATACAGCCCAAAATGCCGTTAGCCTTCTTGGCAACAAGGGCACACTGTTGACTCATATTCAGCTTTTCGTCCACTGTAACCCCTAGGTCCTTTTCTGCAGAACCGCTGCCCAGCCATTCGGTCCCTAGTCTATAGCAGTGCATGGGATTCTTCCGTCCTAAGTGCAGGACTCTGCACTTGTCCTTGTTGAACCTCCTCAGATTTCTTTTGGCCCAATCCTCTAATTTGTCTAGGTCCCTCTGTATCCTATCCCTACCCTCCAGCGTATCAACCACTCCTCCCAGTTTAGTGTCATCTGCAAACTTGCTAAGGGTGCAGTCCACACCATCCTCCAGATCGTTGATGAAGATATTGAACAAAACCAGCCACAGCACCGACCCTTGGGGCACTCCACTTGATACCGGCTGCCAACTAGACATGGATGGACACTACATGTCCCATCTAGTGGCACTGAGACTAATAGAGAGCAAGAGAGAGAAAATGAGTTTGCTCTACAGCCTTAGCTAACAGGCAGTTGGCTTTTAGCTCATGCAGTAGAGGCTCATGCACTAAGCTCCAGAGGTCCCAAGTTCAATCCTGCCCACTGATGACCAGCGTCAATTGGTGTTACATTGCCACCTTTGGAATGCCGGAAGTGAAGCTCCATGGGTGGGGGAAAGCCCACCAGCGCCTGGAATGTGATTGCGCTTGCACTCTGTCCCCACTCCTCTTCTTCCCCCAAGGCCCTGCCCTCAGTCTGCCTCTTCCGACTGCTGCTCTGCCTCTTCTCCCAAGGCCTCACCCCACACACCACTCGCTCCTTTCCGCCCCTTTCCCCCATTGCCCACTAAGGCAGGAAAAAATGATGGGGCCATTGTCCCCCTGTTCTGGGGACAGGGAAGAGAGGTGCAAGCAGTGGGTGGGGCTGCAGGGGTGGGGCAGAGAAGGTTGAGTGGTGGGCATGGGGGCTTCAGGGGAGGGGGTGGAGAGGAGTGGGTGGGGGGACCTCGGAGGAGGGGACAGAGAGGAGCGAGCAGTGGGTGGGGGAATCTCTAGGGAAGAGGTGAAGAGGAGCAAGCAGGAGGTGTGGGGGTCCTCAGGGGAGGAGGTGGAGAGAAGTGGGTGTGGGGACCTTGCGGGAGAGGAGCAGGCAGGGATCCTCAGGGGAAGATGTGGAAAGGGAGCAGAACGAAATTTCATGTATTCTTTTATTTCCTCCAGACACTCTGCCATGTGAAATGGAGAGGAGTGGGAAGGGTGAGGTTTCTGGTGATGTTTATATTTAAATTAAGAGAAAATTCCCATGGAACCCTCTTCATTAAAGAAATGTGAACAGACACTCAAAGACACACTAATAATCAGCAACACTGTCACTGACCAGCACCCAAAAAGCTTATCTCAGCTCATCTGAATCCCAGATATTTATTAAAAATCTCTGTGTGTGTCTGTCCCTCTCTGTATTTTTCTTTGTCATAAATAAAATACCATTTTATCAGTTAAAATATTTAAGGATATTTTAAGCTAAATCCAATAATCACCTCCATCTGTACTGGTTCAAATTTGGTGGCTTTCTTAGTATGGACATATTATCAGGCTGGAAGATCAAAGAATTCCCAAGTATGTTTATCACCGAATGCTGCTACATGGCCAGCGATCACATGGTCACCAAAAGCTTCGGTAGTGACACCATCACCACTGATGAACGTAAACTGAACATTCAGCTGGGTCATGTTAAGAATGTAGCTAGAGATTGATTTGTGTGATGCTCAGTCTGCAAGGAGGCCATGTCCCTTTGCAATTTGCCATGATGATATGTCAGTTAAGAGTGGGGATGTTGTTACAGCATGAAATCTGTTACAGCATGACAGCATGAAATCTCATCTTCCGCCTCCTCCCACTTCCCAAGATGTTCCACCATCTGAGCTGGAGAGGAAAAAGGGGGAACCCGTCAGCTCACACAGACATGGTGAGACTCCAGGAGAAGATTTTCTTTATATTAAGAGAAAATTCCCATGGAAACATCATAATGAACATGTAGAAAGTAACAAGTGAAACACACCCCTCTAACAATAAACACGTCATGCACTGAGGAAATCCCAAGTTGAAGTCACACAAACAGTCCTGACACAGTCTCATTGCTCAGTTCGTGCAGGTGATGAGGAACAGAAACATTTTTCACTGTCCAGCATCCAGACACCCTTAACTCTGTCCTGGGGTTCTGTGAGTCTTTCACACATGTTAGTATATAGGCCTCTTTGTTAGTCTGAGATCAAATTTTGGGTTTAATTTTTTTTGATACTTTTATATCCTTATTAATATGTGTGAACAAAGACACTGTGTGTTGCATTTCCCACAACCAGATGGGGCTTTTAGTACAATGAGAAAAGATAAGGAATAGAGCTAAAGTGTTGCTGGGTACGGTGGGAGTGTAATATAAGAGCATATGCTTGAAGACTGCCTCAACTCTTATCTCAAGACAAGGTCAAGCAACCAGTTGGGAGGGGCAAGGGAGGATGGGGGCGGGGGGCAGGCATATGAAATAATAAAAGCTAAAGAAATGCTGTCCCTGACCAAACCACAAGCTCACTCCTTACCCCTTCTATGGGATACAAAAGAGGTGGTATCGAAGCCCCCAGACTCACGACCCTATGGAACATGAGCATAAATTTTAAAGGGTGGGACCAGGGGCGTGCACTACAGGTATATATGGGCCTTCTAAGAAGGAGGAGGAAAGGGCCATGCTTGCTTTCTTAACCCGAATAAACATTGCATTGCCTGCACTTCAGACTTCTTGTCTTCTGCTTTCTGTCTGTGTGACAAGAGCCAGAGGAGGGACGACAGGAAAGCCCCAACATTTAGGTGCCATGACTTGAATGTATCATGCTGGATGGGTGAGTAGCAGCCAGGTAAGCCTCCCTCGCCAACTGTCTGTGCAGCTGCTTGTCGGGGGTATGGCGGGCTCTTATGATAGTAGTTGTGGGTTCTCGCAAGCTGGGGTAATGGTCTTTTTGGATAAGGGGATACAGAAGAATCAGGGCCCATTCCAGGTGTGGGAGTCATCCTGGGATGAGATTAGAAAGGAAATGGGGATGGTGCTAGGGGACCCAGAGGGATGGGGGCTGGCTGAGGAGCCCACTCTTCTTGGTAAGTGGGTAGCGGAAGGAGGTCCGTGCCCATGGAGACAGCATGCCTTCCAGGGAAAGGAGGCACTTGAGTCCACTTGTAAGAGGTTTGAAGTAAAGGCAGCATTATGGGAAGCTACCAGTAATCTTTCAAGTTTGGAGCTACTCCAGTACAGGCAACTAGAGAATTGTAAATTAGAACTGGGGTGGTTAAATATAATTTGGCACTACAGAAGCAGAGTTAACAGACCATCTTAAGAGATGGGAGCTTGAAGTTGGTCATAGGGGAGTGAAGAAAAAAATGGTTTCAAAATGAAAAATGGTGAATAAGCGGGTTAACACTTAGAACTAATGCATTAACACATGGAGATGCACAGAAACAGTTAACTACAGCAGGCAATGGCACTCCTGCAATTCATTTGGCATGCAAACGAGAGCAACAGATACTGGGAGAACAAATTCAGTGTTTGCAAGAACAGGTAACAACCCCCATTTTCCTCCCAGAGCCAGGATAAAAAACTAGGGGTAAGGGTTCCCAACTGCTTTAACCCAGGGAGCCTGAATATTCACTATATCTTCTTCTTAGAATCATAGAATATCAGGGTTGGAAGGGACCTCAGGAGGTCATCTAGTCCAACCCCATGCTCAAAGAAGGATCAACACCAACTAAATCATCCCAGCCAGGGCTTTGTCAAGCCAGGCCTTAAAAACCTCTAAGGATGGAGAATTCACAACCTCCCAATGGTAACCCATTCCAGTGCTTCACCACCCGCCCAGTGAAATAGTGTTTCCTAATATCAAATCTAGCCCTCCCCCACTGCAACTTAAAACCACTCCTTCTTTTTCTGTCATTTGCCACCACTGAGAACAGCCTACCTCTATCCTCTTTGGAACCCCGCTTCAGGTAATTGAAGGCTGCTATCAAATCCCCCCCCCCCCCCGCACTCTTCTCTTCTGCAGACTAAATAAAACCAGTTCCCTCAGCCTCTCCTTGTAAATCATGTGTCCCAGCCCCCTGATCATTTTTGTTGCCCTCCGCTGGGCTTCCTCCAATTTGTCCACATACTTTCTGTATGGGGGGGAGGGCAAAACTGGACGCAGTACTCCAGATGTGGCCTCACCAGTGCCGAATAGAGGGGAATAATCTCTTCCCTCAATTTGCTAGCAATGCTACTACTAATGCAGCCCAATATGCCGTTAGCCTTCTTGGCAACAAGAGCACACTGCTGAATCATATCCAGCTTCTCATCCACTGTAATCCAGGTCCTTTTCTGCAGAACTGCTGCTTAGCGAGTCGGACCCCAGCCTGTAGCAGTACATGCGATTCTTCTGTCCTAAGTGCAGGACTCTGCACTTGTCCTTGTTGAACCTCATCAAATTGGTCCAATCCTCCCATTTGTCTAGATTACTCTAGACCCTATCCCTACCCTCCAGCATATCTACATGTCCCCCCTCCCAGTTTAGTGTCATCTGCGAACTTTCTGAAGGTGCAATCCATCCCATCATCCAGATCATTAAAAAAATGTTGAACAAAACCGGCCCCAGGACTGACCCATAGGGCACGCCGCTTGACATCAAGCCGTTGATCATTACCTGTTGAGCCTGACAATCTAGCCAGCTTTCTATCCACGTTACAGTCCATTCATCCAATCCACACTTTTTTAACTTGCTGGCAAGAATACTGTGGGAGACCATATCAAAAGCTTTGCTAAAGTCAAGATATATCACGTCCACTGCTTTCCCTATATCCACAGGGCCAGTTATCTCATCATAGAAGGCAATCAGGTTGGTCAGGCAGGACTTGCCCATGGTGAATCCATGTTGACTGTTCCTGATCACCTTCCTCTCCTCCAAGTGCTTCAAAATGGATTCCTTGAGGACCTGCTCCATGATTTTTCCAGGAACTGTGGTGAGGCTGACCGGTCTGTAGTTCCCCGGGTTCTCCTTCTTTCATTTTTCTCCCCTCCTCCTTCTCCTCAGCTTGCTAAATTAGGGTTACCATATTTGAACTTTCAAAAAAGAGGACACTCCATGGGGGGTAGCCCCACACCCTATCCACTCCCTCCCACTCCTCTCCCCCTGACTGCCCCCCACAGAACCCCCAACCCATCCAACCCCCCCTGCTCCTTTTCCCCTTGTGACAGTGTACCCCATAAGGCTTTATAGGGAGATGCTTATAAATGTATATATGCTATAACTGGAATATGTTTTATGCTACATGTGCCATATAACATATCTCTGTAAAAGTTATGATCTACTGAATCTATTCCTCCTGTTTGTATGCATGTATCATTTTTGTAGTTGAAGTTATGGATATTGGTTGTATATTTGCTGGTTTTATACATAGCCTTAGTAAGAGCATTTGATCAGTGTCTTGAGAAAGGAATGTGCAGGTTAAGTGCCCAGTCAGGAGACACTTAAAAGCCAATAGAACTTGGAGACACCAATCCACATCTGAGCTTTGCCAGGAATGTGGCTTGGCTGGTAAGGAACTGAGTTGTGCATAGACATGTGACTTCCCATGTGATCCTAAAACTCCATTTTGTAACTGGATGCTACACAGGGAGAGGGAGGGGTGTCCACCCAGAGGAGGAAGTCTATTTAAACCCCTGGGAGACCCCTCCATTTGGTCTTCAGCTGGCTAAAGAGAGAGCCTCGCCACCCCCCAAGGATATACCTGAAAGAAATTGGAAGAAAGGACAATAACAAGGAGGTGTGAGTGATTGCTGGACCCAGGCTAAGAGGACCATAGCCTGTAAAAGGAAGTTTATGGGAACTGGTGAGGTTTTTATCTGTATTCAGTTTGATTAGACATAGACTTGCATGTTTTATTTTATTTTACTTGGTAATTCACTTTGTTCTGTCTGTTACTACTTGGAACCACTTAAATCCTACTTTCTGTACTTATTAAAATAACTCTTTACTGATTACTTAACCTGGAGTATGTGTTAGTACCTGGAGAGGGGCAAACAGCTGTGCATATCTCTCTATCTGTGATATAGAGGGCAATCAGTTTATGAGTTTACTCTGTATAAGCTTTATACAGGGTAAAACGGATTTATTCAGGGTTTGAACCCCATTGGGAGTTGGGCACCTGGGTGTCAAAAGCAAGAACACTTCCTAAGTTGCTTCCAGGCAAGCCTACAGCCGTTAGGGGACGTGGCTCAGACCTGGGTCTGGGTTTGCAGCAGGCTAGCGGGTCTGACTCAAACCAGACAGGATTCTGGAGTCCCAAGCTGGAAAAGGCAGGAAAGCAGGGGCAGAAGTAGTCTTGGCACATCAGGTGGCAACCCCAAGGGGGTTTCTGTGATAGCAACCCATCACACCCCTGATCACCCCCTCTGGGACCCCACCCCCATCTAAGCCTCCCTTCTCCTTGTCCCTGACTGCCCCATCCTGAGACCACCCCACTCTAACTGACCCCCTAGGACCCCACCCCCTACCTGTCCCCTGACTGCCCCAACTCCTATCCACACCCCCACCTCCTGACAGGCCCCCCCAGAACCCCCGGCCCATCCAACCCCCCTGTTCCCTGTCCCCTGACTGCCCCACCCCCTGACAGCCCCCCCTGAACCCACGACCCATCCAACCCCCCTGCTCCCTGTCCCCTGACTGCCCCCAGGACCCCCTACCTCTTCTCCAAACTTCCAGCCCCCTTACCATGCCGCTCAGACCAGTGTGTCTGGCTCTGCGCATTGCCACACGCTGCCGCGCTCTCCAGCAGAGCACACAGCCCAGCCCCCCCAGAGCGCTGCCAGCGCGACGCGCGGAGACTGCAGGGGAGGGGGGAAGAAGGGGAGGGGTTCTGGCTGCTGGAGGCCCCGATGCAAGCAGCTCAATTCAGCCCAGCTGCTCTGTCAGCCGCGCTGCGCTCTGCATTGGGAGGGAAATCTCGGACATTTTTAGATTTTTACAAAGTCCTCCCGGACGACTATTTAAAACCCCAAAATCCGGACATGTCTGGGATAATCCGGATGTACGGTAACCCTAGCTAAATTTGCTGCTGTTAGCCTGTACTTTTAAAATACCTTGCAGGGTTAATTGGTTGCTCCCACACACACACTTTTGTTTTTCTAAACTTTCAGTGGAGGGTACTTTGAATACTTATGTGAAAAGATTTTTTTTAACAAAGCACAGACTAAGGTAGCTGTGTAGCAGGGATTGCACTTGATGGCTAAGCCGTTACAGGCAAAATGCACCACCTTAAAGAAATGAATGAAGAATCATTGAAGAAGTGATTTAAAGAAAGAGAGTGAAGAGTTAAAAGTAGCTTTTGCAGAAATTAATACTACAGAGTTTGGAGGGAAAAAAACAGTTGGGAGTTGTGGAAATGTTAAAGAGTAATAGTTGTGGTGTTATAATGATTGGTTTGATAATAAAACCCAGTTATGTAAATGTCAATATATGGCCAACTGAATACAGTCACATTGGGTGGAACCCTGGTAGTTAAACAAATTATACAAGGGGGTCAGTCAGCAACTGCTACCACCACTATGGTTTATCCCCAGAAGCCTTTACAACTATTCTGAAGGAAAATGGGCCCTTTTCCCAAAGGAATGCTCTGTAAATAATTAATTGTAAAGGACTGCTGCAGGAAGCAGGCAGACAGACAATCTGATTTGAATTATTTGACTATTGAATGATTTAATCAAAATCATTAAAATAATATAAGGGGTTTCCATTGAAATTTGACTGCCTCCAATTGTACAAGATGGGAATGTAATCTGGGTATGGTTCTGTAAAATAATTAGACTGGTGTAAGGGATGTTAAGCAAATAGTGCTTTTTCTTTTATGTTGTAAATGTAAATATTTTTGTATAATTATGTAAGGCTTTAAGGACATAAAGCAACACTCATGGTTTGTAAAACACTGTTTGTAGGTTTAAGATAAACTGGGTTTTTTTTAATAATGCCACTAAAACTCCATTTGAATCTTTCATTCAAGTTACAACATTGGCAGACCCTTTTGCCAAACACAGACAGCTAATGTGATTTGGCTTTGGTTTTTATAAAGTTTAATTTCTTTTTAGACAAGGACCAGAGAATGTGGCAATGGCTGGGGCAACCAGAACCGGGAAAATGGAAAAAGATTCTGGATCCTTTTGTTTGTTTGTTTGTTTGTTTGGTAGTAATAGCAGCTAAGAGCTGCAAGGAAAGAAATAAAAAGTTAAAAGACAGTGTACCTCTGAAGCAATGGTACCTCTGAAGCAATGGTAGGAATGGAATGTACAAAAGAAGCAATGACAGAAACACTGAGCCGTAAGTTGGCTCTGAATAATCAGACTAACTTTAATAAGGGTATATGAAAACTCTGTAAACACAAATAAATAGTTACACTTTATGCAAGAATTAGTATGGCTAATATAAGGTTATAAAAGTTAAATGATGGAACGAGTGTGCATTTTGTCATGAAATATGCAATGCATATTGTGAAAGAGAAAAGAGAGGAGTAAACAAAACATGCTACTTAATTAAAATCCTATTAGGGCTCCAAAAGGAGCCACAATAGGTTAAAATACTTACAAATGCTCACTTGTAATAAATTTGATGCTAATATTATTGTTAATATTAAACCTTGGGATAAATGTAATGTTAGTGAATAACCCTGTACAAATATGTAATATGTATGGTTTGGGGGAAAAAAATTTAAGCATGCTAAAATTGTTAATTGAAAGAAAATCTCATGGTAATGTTGTTTCTCAGCTGTTACCTATGAATAACCTTAAAGCTTGGCACAGCAAAGAAACCATTACAAACCTAGTCTACTGTACAAGAAGGGAAATTGAGGTATGCCACCTCATGAATAAATTAACAGTGGGATAATTCCAGGGGTGAAAGTAAGTCAAAAGACTTACCGGTATGGGGCTTGGCTGGGGGCCACCTCTGGCCCCTGGAAGGGGCGGGGCCTAAGGCAGAAGGGGTGGGGCTGAGGGGGTCAGAGCCAGGCCCAGCCCACCCTGTATGGTAAGTGTCCCCTCTCCTTCCCCCACCTCCTCGCCCCCCCCCCCCCCCCCGGGATAGCAGAGGCATCTGGGAGCTATGGGGGCTATTTAAAGGGCTGGGGCTCCCGCTGCTTCTACTGGCCCAGCCCTGTAAATAGCTGCCGGAGCCCTGGGGTAGTGGCAGCGGGGCTCCAGCAACTATTTAAAGGGCCGGGGCAATAAAAGCAGCGGGAGCGCCGGCCCTTTAAATAGCTACCAGAGCCCTGGGGTAGCAGCAATGGGGCTCCGGTGACTATTTAAAGGGCCGGGGCGATAAAAGCAGCGGGAGCCCCAGCCGTTTAAAAAGCCGCCGGAGCCCTTGGGTAGCGGCAGCGGGGCTCTGGCGGTTATTTAAAGGGCTGGGGCGATAAAAGCAGCAGGAGCTCTGGGCCCTTTAAATAGCCCCCGGAGCCCCGCCGCTACCCCAGGGCTCCAGCAGAGGGTATTTGGCGGCAATTTAAAGGGCCTGGGGCTCCAGCCAGTGCTGGGAGCCCCAGGCCCTTTAGATTGTCACCTGGGGAAGCCTGGCCGCCCTGGTAGAGTGCACCGGCTCTTGTCGGTACGCCATACTGGGGCATACTGGCTTGATTTCACCTCTGGATAATTCACCCTTTGTCTTAAGGGTAGAAGCCATTGAAACCTGGCCTGCCTACAGAACAAAAACACAGGAAAGTATGGAGGTAATTCTTCTGTTTTTCCTGAAATCAACAAGAGATTGGGGTATTTTAAGCAATAATCTGCTACCGCCCCAAAGGGGGTAGAAAAATGTTTTGTCTTTCAGATTGTTACCATGGATCTCAGCAGCTGGTGTCCTGGTGAGATTAACAAGGATCAGCAAAGGTCAAAACATAGTTTGATCTGCCTGGAGAGCATGATCTACCCAGCGTGGGAGATCAAGTGATGTACCAGATTCCAGGACAATACTATCAATTCCCAACTCCTAAATGGAGGGGCCCTTACCTAGTTCTTGACCAATTAGGGCCCAGCCTGCTGCTATTGGGAATGGAGAATGGAGGGCAGGAATGCGTTCATTGCACACAAATAAAAAGGTACAAAATGGGGATTAAAAAGGATGATGTATAAATTGTATTGCATGTGTCTTACAGGTGGACCCGCAAAGGAAAACAAGGACCCCCTTATCCAGAATGGAACAATCATTGCTGCTAACCACAATTGTTGATATTGTAAGCCCTACCCATATCCTGCAATGTGAGGTGGCAAAAGGAGGAAACACATGGACTGTTATACCCCCAAGTTGTGGTAATGAGGCAAATAAGGACTTTACGGATTTACCCATAGAAAATTGTACCTCCGATCCTCCCATGGGAATTTGGCAGTGTCAGTAGGTGGTGTATGAATCAGGCAGGTGTGTGTCCAAACCCGATGGAGAATATCAAATTTATCAGGAAATATTGTGTGGTATTCCCTAGGTTATGCCATGATCAATGATAGTAGGAAACTCAGCCCTGCTCTACACTACGAGGTTAGGTCAAATTTAACCGTGTTAGGTCGATTTTATAAGAAATGCGTCTACACAACCAACCCCGTTCCACCGACCTAAAAGGCTCTTAAAATTGACTGCTGTATTCCTCCCTGGCAAGAGGAGTAGCGCTAAAATCGACCTAGCTGGGTCGAATTTGGGGTAGTGCAGACGAAATTCTAAGGTATTGGCTTCTGGGAGCTATCCCAGAGTGCTCCAATGTGACCACTCTGGACAGCACTTTCAACTCCGATGCACTAGCCAGGTACACAGGAAAAGCCCCAGGAAATTTTGAATTTCATTTCCTGTTTGATCAGCGTGCCGAGCTCAGCAGCACAGGTTACCATGCAGTCCCAGAATTGCAAACAAGCTCCAGCATGGATGGAAATGGAGACACTGGATCTGATTGCTGTATGGGGAGAAGAATCTGTGCAGGCTGAACTCCAATCAAAAAGAAGAAATGCTAATATATATGCCAAAATCGCACAGGGCATGGTGGAGAGAGGCTACACCAAGGACACACAGCAGTGCCACGTGAAAGTTAAGGAGCTCAGGCAAGCCTACCACAAGACAAAGGAGGCAAATGGTTGCTCCAGGTCAGAGCCCCATACATTCCACATCTATGATCAGCTGCATGGCTTTCTATGGGGGACCCTACCAGTACCCCCACCACTGTCCATGGACACCTGCAAGGGGGGAGTCTCACGAAACAGGAAGGGGGATTTTGTGGATGAGGAAGAGGAAGAGGAGGAGGAGAATGTGTAGCAGGCAAACGGAGAAACCGTTCTCCCTGGCAGCCAGGACCTTTTTATCACCCTGGAGCCAATACCGTTCCAAGGCTGGTTCCTGGACCCTGAAGCCAGAGAAGGCACCTCTGGTGAGCGCACATTTGTAGCTACACTACAGGGTTTAAAAGCAACTGTGTTTAATGTTTGATTTGCCCTGAAGAATTGGGATGCATTCGCAGCCAGTACAGCTACTGGAAATGTCTGTTAACGTGTCTGAGGATGGAGCGGGAATCCTCCAGGGACATCTCCATGAAGCTCTCCTGGAGGTATTCTGAAAGCCTTTGCAGAAGGTTTCTGGGGAGGGCTGCCTTATTCCGTCCTCCATGGTAGGACACTTTACCACACCAAGCCAATAGCAAGTAATCTGGAATCATTGCAGCACAAAGCATGGCAGCGAATGGTCCTGGGTTTTGGTTGCATTCAAGCAACACTCAGTCTATATCTTTCTGTGTTAGCCTCAGGAGAGTGATATCATTCATGGTCACCTGGTTGAAATAGCGGAATTTTTGTATGGGAAAGCAGGGTGGTGCTGTTTGAAACCACACTTTATGAAGGCGGAAGAAGCCAATCCCGCGTATCCTTTGGCTTACCATGGCTGCCTGGAAATCGAATTCTGTTGCCCATCTGAGTGTGATGTGTCACCATACCGGCAGGCACTCAATATAAAAGGCAAAATGCGACCTTGTACCTAAAGCACATTTGCTGTCTGATGTGAATTTCTCAATTCACTGTGAAAGAGTCTCCCTTTTGTTCTCAGAAATGTATCTTCTTAAATTCTACTCTTCCTTTTTATCCCCCCCACAGGTGCAAATCTTTCTACGCTCCCCCTATCATCTCTGTCCCAGAGGTTATCGCAGATTAGAAGGCAAAAAACCCCACACTCTCAATGTTTTCCAAGCTCATGCAATCCTCCCTCACTGATAGGGCACAGCTGAACGCACGGAGGCATTCAGTGACAGAGGCCAGGAAAGTATACAGTGAGCGCAATGAGAAGAGGCACGAGGTGATGCTGAGGCTAATGGGGGGGCAAACGGACATGCTCAGGCGTCTGGTGGAGCTGCAGGAAAGGCAACAAGAGCACAGACTGCCGCTGCATCCACTGTATAACCACCTGCCCTCCTCCCCAAGTTCCATATCCTCCTCACCCAGACGCCCAAGAACGTGGGGTGGTGGGGAAGCTCCGGGCACCCAGCCACTCCACTCCAGAGGATGGCCCAAGCAACAGAAGGCTGTCATTCAAACAGTTTTGAATTTGTAGTGTGGCTACAATAAGCAATGTGGCCTTGTCCTCCCCTCCTCCCCCATCCCACCCGGCAGGCTACCTTGCCAGTTATCTCACTTTTTTAAAATTAATAAAGAAAGAATGCATGGTTTCAAAACAATAGTGACTTTATTTCCTTTGCCAGCTGTGATTGAAGTGGGGAGGGTGGTTGGCTTACAGTGTGACAGATTTCTGTTACCAGTCTGCCTGAGGTCACAGGTGATCAGTCTGAGACCGCAGGACAGTTCGGGGCAGAGATTCCAGAACACACCAAGTGACTAAATTTTAAAGCTTTATTAATAAAATAATAAAATAACAGCGGTGAGTGCTGGGACTGCTCCCATGTCACTCAAAGGAAGGAAAAAGCGTTAGTGCCCCAAGCCCTAACCCACTTTCATACTCACACACGCACAACCTGAGGCTGGCCAAGCCTGGGTGTAATGTCAGAAGAAGTGGGGGGGGGAGTGGATGTGAGTTCTGCCCTGTGCACAGGTCGTCCGGGCTCCGCTATAATCTCCAACTTGCTTCTGCTCTTGGGAGGGTTTTTAAGCCCTGGGGTCTCTTGGGGACATCCCCTTCAGAGACCTTTGTTCCCCATGCTCGGTGTAGCAGTCCAGACCAGCCTTCCGTGGCTTCTTCAGCTTTCCCCAATACACACCAGCTTCATGGTCGTGAGACAGTCATGTTTTTCCCCTTGCTGGCCTTCGCTGTCTCGCTCCTTTTTCCGGCCCCTGCATTTCGTTCAACAAGTCTCCTTTCTCACGGCTGGTCGGGGTGGAATCTGAGCCCCCCTCTTTTGGCAGGCAGTCAAGAGTCAGATGTGCACTGAGGCCTTGAGCTGGCTGGAGTCAGCGTCTTATCTCGGGCCTAGCAGGAGTGCAGAGTTAACCCGTTTTCTGCTCTCAGCTGTCTTTTTCCCCCCACCCCGGCCTCTCGGAACCTGCAACAAAAATCTTTCACTCCGCACTCATGCATTTAACCCTTTCCAACATGCCTGGCAATACTTGCAACAGCGTTAGCAATATACAATATACTGTACTGATCTACCATCAGAGTGTGACAACAGGGAATTAAAATCAACAAAGAGGGCAGGTTTGCATCAAGGAGAAACACATACAACTGTCACACCATAGCCTGGCCAGTCATGAAACTGGTTTCCAAAGCCTCTCTGATGCGCAGTATGCCTGGCTGTGCTCTTCTAATCACCCTGGCGTCTGGCTGCTCAAAATCAGCTGCCAGGTGATTTGCCTCAACCCCCTACCCCGCCATAAATGTCTCCCTCTTACTCTCACAGATATTATGGAGCACACAACAAGCAGCAATAACAATGGGAATATTGGTTGAGTGTGAATATAATATAACTGGAATAAGATTCATACAAAAGGTCTCTTGTAAGGTATCATTACATAGCTTATAATCTATTGGGTGTGTTTATCCTATTTGTATAAATGTATCATTCTTGTATCTGAAAATAGAAATATGAAATATAACTCTTAGGTCCTATTGTAATTATGCAACATATGGGCCATTAATGGTAGCTTGGAATCTTGATGGCTCCCATTAACCCGGACAATTGGTTGTAAATTGCTCTGTTTACTTGTAAGTCTTCCTGTAAACCTGTGTGCTGGCAAGTGGGTAATGAAGTCTTACAGTGACATGTCACCTGAACTGGAATCCATCTTTAACCTGGTGCTTTTCCATTTAGAAGGAGGAGTGGGAACCCAGTGAGGGACAAAGGTGCCGTAACTCTGCCAGTGTGGACATGCCCTAACTTTCCTCCCTGGAGACAGAGAATCTCTAGCTGCCGAGGAGCAGACAATCCCCTAGAGACTGAGCAGCATGAGGCTAGAGCTCAGACCCCAATGTGAGGCAAATCATTCCCCAGTCCTCAAGGGACACACTGTGATCTGAGAATACACCCAGAAGAAAGGAAATATTTTCTCAGTGAAATGAGCTGTGAAAGTGAAGAACGGGCCCTCTCTAACCAGATCATAGAATGCTACTCGCCCCCCTTCATAGTCCAGGTAAATCCCAATTTTCCTGAGGCTCTTACTCAGGGAGAGGGGGACCTCAATAGGGGCGAGGGCTCGGTGCTGGCCCCTGCACTCATCCACAGCCCAGACCCCCTCCTTAGGGCTAAAGGGGATCCATCCCTTCCTGCTCACAGACTCTTTGGCTACACCCACACCCCAATTTGTCCCATCCCCTACATCTATCTCCCAGTAATATCTCCCTGAGGCGAAGCCCTCATAGCCCAGCACACAGGTTTCACAGTCAAATCTCTTGGGGCAGTCAGGTACATCCCGATGTTGGGGTCTCCATTCCACACTTTTCTGATCATTGGACAGGACGAGGTGGGGATAAGCTGTGTCTGGATCCAGAGTCACATTCACTAGGGAGAGAGAGAATTGGGGCGTCAGAGACCGAGCCCAGCCCTGTGGGAGGCTGGGGTTGTTTCTCCCTCCTCAACAGCCCTGCTCAAGCTGGGCTACTCCCTGGTTTCCTGCCTCTGTCTTGGCCCAGAGGCTGCCTCTGCTGGGGTGGGCAGTGATTGCACTGCAGTTCCCCCCACCCAGACTCCCCCCACCCAGGCTCCATCTCCTCCCATCCCTTTGACTCTCTGCAGGGGCAGCAGAAACAGAGCAGAAGAGCAGGCAGGCTGTACAGACAGAGGGTGGGCAGAGTGAAATGTCTTCAGTGTTTTCGGCTTGTAGGTCGGGTGCCACTCCCTATCCAAGTGGGAAGGGAGGAAGTGGTGGCACTGAGGAGGATGGGAATTGAGATCCCTGCTCCTGGTGAGCAGAGCAGGAGACACCAAAGGACAGCCCCTCCTGCCAACATAGGGAGAAGAGAAGAGCTTCCCTGGGGATGACGGGAAAAGAAAAAAGGGGACAAAACACACTCATGGAGGAACAGGTGGCTATCAGCCACTCTCAGGTCACAGCCATTGGGGGATAGCGGACACCAGCCCCCAAGTCTTAGCCAATGAAGTTCTGGGCACAGCGAGAGGAACAGGAAATGTGGCAACCTCAACCCCAAGCATTCAGATTCATCAACCAGGCCTGAAATAATCACAAGTGTGGTTTAAAGTTCCTGAGATTTAAAAGATAAATAGATAGCAAGCATTGCTTGTTTGTTTTCACTTGTGATGTTTGAGCCTTTCTGGGGAAGGCCCCTCCCCAAGTGAGTGAGTGAGGAGTATCTCGGTGTCCAAACTCACCGGCAATAAATATGCAGAAATGCAGTTTCCCTGTGGCTGATTGGAGGAGATGCCCTCTTGCCCTCTCTTGCTCCTGAGGGGGGAACTGCCATTCTACCCCCTCCATGCCCTCCTCTGTCACTACCGTGTCTCTGTCCCTCCCCAACACAGTCTCCTCCCACCCTCACATTCTCCCTCTGGGCTTCTCCCATTGTCCTTTCCCCAGTCTCTTAAATCTGACAATCCCTGTCTACCACCCTTGTATTACCCCCATAGCCTACCTTCCTGCACCCCCTCAAGCTCTCCTTTGCACCTCCCTCAGCCTCCTCTATGCACCCTACATTCCTCAGAACGCCTCAGTCTCTCCCCTGCACTCCTCCTATGCTGTCTCTTGCTCCCCACCTTCCTATTGCTCCTTATAATTACCTGTCCAGTTTCTTAACCATGGAGTCTATGAAGCAGCCATTTCCCCAGAGAGTAGCCTGTCTTCAATGATGGAGTGAGAGGTTTAGATAAATGGACGTATTTTCAATACAGCCATCCTTTGGTTGCTACCACTAATTAATTGTTAGTCTGCAGCTCCACAGCAGTGGGGAAGGTGGGCAGGGAGGGTCAACAGACAGAAAGGGATTTCTTAAACCTCTTAGGAAAAATCCTTGATTCAAAAATAACATCTTGCTGGATAGCTATAAAAGGCATAGAGAAGGGCAGAGAGGCTGATACAACTAAAGGGACTGAGGAAGGAAGTTTGGGGGATCTTATAACCATGTGTTTCCATAATTTCACCTTTTTTTGTTGTTGGTCAAATTGTTCAAGTGTGAGGTGGGGCCAATTGCCTGTCAGTTCCTTCACTAACCAAAATCCAAATGTGTACAGCCTTTGATATAGTGCAGAAGGAGGGCAGGCCATGGGATGGGAAAGGAAACACATCTCAAAAAACATCAGTTACTGTAAGGTAAGTAGCCTCTTTCTCTTCTTCCAGTGATTATCTATCTGCATTCCACTCCTGGTGACTCCCAAGCAGTGAACTCAGACTAGGAGGTAGGATACTGAAATCTCAAGAAAACAGCAGTTGAACAACTGATTTACCAAAGCAAGCATCAGCTCTGGAGACCTCTCCTAAGCACAGTGAAATGGTGAAATGAACCCAGGTAGTTGTCCTATATATTTGTAGGGACATTTCCAAAGGAAGCTGCTGAAGCAGCATAAACTCTGGTAGAGTGAGCTTTAATCTGAATAGGGGGAGAAAGGTTGACTTCTGGTAACACAACCTGATGCAATCAGAGATCCATTTGGATATTCTTCTGAAAGAAACACCCTGCTGTTTACCTTCTCAGCATAGGCTATGAATAATCTAAATGAGATTCTGCATGGCATAGTTCTGTCTAAAAGGATGGTGCTCTTGTAATGTCTAAGGTGTGTAATCTCTTTTCCATATTACTAGCGAGGGCCCGGTGTGGTGGCACGCGCCTGTAATCCCAGCTGCTTGGGAGGCTGTGGTTGGCGGATTGCTCAGGAGCTCTAGGCTGCTGTGCGCTATGTCAATCGGGTGTCTGGTGCTACTGACAGCCTGGTCAGCAGGTAGTTGGAGGACTGGCTAGAACAACACATCTGACGTGTTGTGATTGGCACTCTCTCCGTGAGGGCTGATAAACTGATTGGTGACAGTGATTACTAGTGAGAGGTTTTGGAAAGTAAATAGGTAAACAAATAGTTTGATTAATATGAAATTTGAATACAATTTTAGGAATGAAACTAAGATGAGTCCTGAGACCTTATCTCTATGAAAAACAGTGTACAGTGGGTCTGCCATTAAGGCTAAGATTTCTCTGACTCCACACACCAGCGTGGTGGCAAGTAGAAATGGAGTTTTCACAGAAAGATGTTGAAATGAACAAGCAGCTAATGGTTCAAATGATGGATGCTTGAGATTTGCTAAGATGACATTCAAATCCCACAAAGAAGGAGATTCTCTGACTGTAAGGGAAAATATGCACTGGGCCCCTTTATAAATCTAGACATGCAGTGATGTGAGAATACTTTGTAATTTTGAATATGAGTTTTGAATATGTGGATGAAAGGCAGATATAGCTGCCAGTTGGACTTGTATGAAACTAACAGAGTCCTGTTGATTTCAATGAAAGTAATTCGTGCAAAATAAGTGGAATGTCTGCTCAAGAAGAGAGGTAGTGCACTTGAGCTCAAATTGCAAATCTCTTCCATTTGGTTTTGTCAGTAGATTTTGTACAGTCTATTAATCAAAATATTTTGGACATCCTTCGAACATGCTCTTTCCAGATCATTCATGAAAAAAATCATCCAAGCTGTAACATGCAGGGACCATAGATCTGGATGAAGTATTCTCCTTTTGTCTTGAGAGACCAAATCTAGGATTACAGGTAATTACAGGTAAGCAGATGTCATAGCAAAATCCAGAAGAGCCCCAATGAATTCTGTCTTATGTGATGGAATTATCATAGGTTTTTCTTTGTTTACTCTTAGGTCTGGATTGGCATGTTGTCTGAGACTTCTTGAGGACAGGATCCTTGAACCAGCCAAGTTCCAAATTAAGGATAAACTCAAAACAGGGATGAACTCTCATGTTCTACTTTCTTAGGAATGCTTCAGTTACTTCAATGACTGATTGGAATTTTGTAAAGACTCTTGGAGCTGTTGAAGTGGCCAAATGAAAAAAACTCTGTATTTGGAGTGTTGAATTTCTACCACAAAACACAGATATTTCCTGTGCACGGAATGAATAGAAATGTGGAAATATGCATCCTGGAGGTCACCAGGTGCAAAACAATTTTGGGAAAAGAATAAGTGAGACTAGGGTCATCATTATTAATTTAAATTTTTGAATAAATATGTTGAGTCTTCTTAGGTCCAGAATAGTTTTCCAACCTCCCTTCTTTTGGGGAATTAGGAAGAAATGAAGATAAAAACCCTTTCCCCTGAACTATGGAGAAACCACTTCTGTGCCTCCAAGAGATAACAGAGTGAATTTCTTGTTGTAATATCTTCTAGTGAGAGGGATCCCTGGAAAGTGATGGGGAAGGGTAGTAGGGATAGTCTGGAAATGTTTAGCATAACCAGTTTGGACAATTTTGAAGATCCATTGGTCTGCTGAAATATTGTTCCCTGTTTCTAAAAACTAAATTAGAGGGTTTGCAAAGGGAGTAAGTGATGGGAAAAGATCCACAACTTTTCCTGCCCTTCTGAGTAGGGGTGGGTGGGGCACCCCATGTTTTCATGTCCACAAGATTTGGGGACAAGAGGGAGCTAGGGCAGAGAGGTGGACTAATGGTCACTGTTGCTCAAACATGCTGATCTTCAGCACTGAGGGCATATGTGCACCAGGAAGTGAATACATATAGAAACACATCTTGAAGATACTGGGGGTGTTGACACACAAGAATGAAAGACCCCAGATTGACTCTCAGTTATTAGGATAATTTTTCAGGGTTGGAAGTTAAAAATACATATTTTTACTTGTAAACTGAGCACATTTGACATGGACTCCTTGAGAAACAACAAGCATGGAGTCCCATGAGTTCCTTTAACAGTCAGAGCTATACTTTTTAAAATATTTGTTTAAAATAAAGAGTCCCTCTATTTCCTAATCAGGCAATTACAGCAGTAACAAGATAATTCCTTCCCTCCTTCCTTCTGTGATATAAAATCTGTAAATCCATTAAATGATGTATGCATCCAACTCATGCTCCTTTCCAAGTTATCCTCTTTTCCCCTTTAACTCACATGCCTCCCAGCTCACCTTTTTCTCCTCCCAGAAGAGTAACAAATTGATGACTCCTTAGTAATTAGTTCACTGCAACCACTAATGGTCTAAATCCATGTTAGATTACATGGATTATTTCAGTTAAACTGACCAATGCACAAGGAAAGGGAACAGGGTAGGTGGGTTTTCAACATTGAATAAACATCATCTTTATTTACCTGCATATTGTCTGATATTACTCCACCCTGAAACCAAACACAAACACACAGTCTTAACAGGATACACATCCATACAGAATTTATAATGAAGGCGGAGGGAGAGATGGTACTTACGAAGTTCAGCCAGGAGTTCCCCTAAAAAAAAAATTGAACACAGCAATGAATACATGTGGTGCAATGCATTGGCCTTGGCGCCAATTCCTCCCTGTACCCAGACTCAATGTTATCTTTTTGGATTTAAAAAACAAAGTGATGTAGCTGACCACTCTACATTCTGAAAGGACACTAGATTCCCATGCCTAGCCCCTACCAGGTCGCCTGAGACCCTTTCCAGAATGTTGAGTTCAGCCAAACTCAAACCTCTGAAATCAGGAAATGAAAAGCTGAGGTAACACAAACTTAAATTCTGAAACCTAGGAAACAGAGATAAGGTACACACCACCCCTGCATGACAACCTTAACTCTGCCCCTAAAGTTGGCAATAGCCAGTGGGAATTGATGTGTAAGAAAGGATGCTATAATAAATAGGTATGAAATACAACTAAGAGTACATGCCATTGCTTGTGTTGTGTTCCACAGGTTTGAATTCCAGCATTTATTTGCAGGGTATTCAAGCTGCACTCACAGTGTTAAGTGTAGCTCTTTGATCTCTTTATTCTGTCTGGTTCAAACTAGATATGCATAACGAACAAAATAACATAACGGTTGTTGTCTAGGGCTGTGCTGGCCCCATGGTTGCAGTGCCAGAGCACAGTCCTAAGGGATGAAGTTTGGTAAAAGGACAGAGACCCACCTGGCACCTTGCCAATCCTCACACTCCCCTGGCCTCCCTACCACATACATTCTTCCTCACTATTCCAACTCCCCATAGTCTCTCGATCTGTGCCAAAAAAGTTACAAGAATCTAAAAATGTTACAAGCAGCTCACATTACGGGGGTGAAGGGGTGAGGAGGGGAGAGAGAGTTTAAAGAAACCCTTGACCAAATGACCCAGTGACTTGCTTTCCTTTGATCACACTCAGCCCCATTGTTCAGGTAGTGGCTGAGGAGCTAGAGTCACAATTGCATTACCCTACCTAATTACTAGAGTATTTAATCTTACATCTATTTAATTAATGCTAATTTCTACAACACTTCTAATTTAAAATTGAATTGTGCTGTATGTGGATTTTAGTGCACTTTAAAATATTGTTCTGAAAACCAGAAGTTTTGGATTCAGGACAAAGCTTCCAGAAGGAGCCACTGGAGACTGCAAGGAACATGACAACAAACATGCTCTGAAAGCTGCTGAAACTCAGAGTTCATGGGTGCTGCTCAGGTTCAATAGCCATAGCACATCACCTCGAGCCATTCTCTGGCTTGCAACACATGCACATTTCACTCCTTTGGTGTGTCAGTTCAGCTTGAGCCAAGCTGGAGTTCAGGACTTAATCATGAATAACTTTTGAAATATTTTTTCCCAAAGGGAACAGCAGGTGCTGTGCACTAGCTGAGATAAATTCCAATGGGTGATATCCATTTGGGGAGGATTAAAGTGACAGTTTGAGCCTCAGATGTTATAAGGAGATCACTTCATACAAAAACTTAAAAATTGCAGAATGCCTGGTTCTGCCATTAACTACAGCAGAGCAAAGGGAATTGAGCAATTACATTTCAATATGTACTTCTACGTACAGAAGGAGGCTGTATTTTTCTGTTCTGTACTGTGATTTCAGGGTGAGCAGATTTTATTATGAAAAGGCACTGACAGCTAAGGATAAGATTCTGCACTCAGTTTCATCCCTGCAAACCCATTGACTCTACTATAACAGAGCAGAGTTTGGCCCTAGCCCAGAGTTGTGCATGCTGACAAGAGAGCAGAATTTGATGCTAAGGCCCCAGTTCAGCAAAGCAGTAAAGCATGTGCTTAACTTTTATGTCAATTGGATATAATAACCATGCTGACAGCTAAGCACATGCTTAATGACATTGTTAAACTGGGCCCTAAGTGCCCAAGAAAAATCTCAATCTCTCTTTTCCTCTCCTTCTCTGCATTAATACCTCTTTTAATCAGTCAGTCAAGCTAAATATGTTAAATTTCCAAACCCGCTCTCACTCCCATTTGTATTTCAGACAATATTCATGGAATACTTAAAATTAGATCTGGGCTATTTATTAATGCCAAAAGTGTCGAGTACACTTCAGTTCAAATGTGGAATCATCATTTATTTAGGATTTATCCAAATGCTCAACTCCTCCTCCTCTCTCAGCCTCTCTCTCTCTCTCCCAAGGTTCACCACTCTGTTCAGAACACTAAATCCAAAATCTCCATTGGTTCCTCTGCTTGTTTATTTATTTTTACAGAAAATCTCTCGGACTGCACTGCATTCCCTTTATGTTTTCACTTTACCTTTTGCTTTGTGTTTCTTCCAGAAGTAGTAAATGGCTGGGAAAATGAGAAAACCCCAAAAAGCCAGAATTACACACAGAGCCACCATATAGGGAGAGACTCTCGGGAAAAACACATCTGCAAGAAAACATGTCATTGACTTAGAAACAGTGTTGAATATATGCAGCACTTTGGTGAGCAATGTTACCAGTTAGAAGAATCTAACTCCTGGTGGATTTCATAGTGTGATAAAGACGCTTCATGCTTTACTGTTAAGCCAACAGAAGACAGAATTTTATCCTGGTTATATGTCTTGTATATTCTACAAATTGGAGACATGTTGCAGCTGGGTAGATGAGAAGTAAGTGGTCCATTAAAGTAAGTGGCAAAAGTCCAACTGACTTCATTTGGGCAGGATCAAGCCCTAACTGACAGGAGTCTATTTGGTAAATCTGAATTTTGCAAAATAACATAGTGACCCTTCACCTTCAGTTGTGTTTGTACTTCTCCCTCCTCGTGCCATCCTCCCTTCCCCACTGCCCCTTTATCAATTTGTTTAAGATCCACTTTCTTTCTTTTAAAGAAACACATAACATTACAATTAGGGTTGTCAAGTGATTAAAAAAATTAATCGTGATTAATTGCACTGTTAAAGAATAATAGAATACCATTTATTTAAATATTTTGGATGTTTTCTACATTTTCAAATATATTGATTTCAATTACCACACAGAATACAAACTGTACAGTGCTTACTTTATATTATTATTTTTATTACAAGTATTTGCACAGTAAAAAAAAATGTATTTTTCAGGTCACCTAATACAAATAATGTAGTGAAACCTATTTATTATGAAAGTTGAACTTGCAAATGTAGATTTATAAAAATATAACTACACTAAAAAATAAAACAATGTAAAATGTTAGCGCCTACAAGTCCACTCAGTCCTACTTCTTGTTCAGCCAATCACTCAGATAAACATATTTGTTTACATTTGCAGGAGATAATGCTGCCTGCTTGTTTACAATGTCACCTGAAAATGACAATAGGTGTTTGCATGGCACTATTGTAGCCAGCGTCGCAAGATATTTACATGCCAGATGTGCTAAAGATTCACTGCTCTGTCCCAAGAAGCAGCTGCCTGGAGTCCCTGCTTCTCTCCAGAGCTCCCACTAGATTCACAGCCAAAACCATAGGCTGCTTCCTCCAGATACCACACCAAATTCAGTCTCTCACTGCTTTGCATATAGCCTGGTCCAGTCCACAGCCCATGAGTTTTGGAGCTTGTCTACACAGGGAAACTCCCACAGCCATCTTATCCCGAACCTCCCATCTACATATACATCATGATAATCTCTTACACAGTTGCAGAATGGGCTTAATCCTGTAATCCAGGGATAATCAATTATTTTTTGTCAAGGTCCAAATTTCTTGGTCAAGGTATAGTCAAGGTCCAGACTCCAGAGAAAATAATACAAAATAATAATAATGATAATAATAAGTAAATAAAAAGAGTTTGCGGTCTATTCAAAAGCGTCTGGCGTTCCAGATTTGGCCACTGGTGCGCCTATTGACTCTCCCTGCTGTAGTCCTTCCATATACAATGCAACAGAAATTTTGTGTGGAAAAGAAATAAAGGATCAGCCTCAAAACATTCAAATATAAAATATTACTTTGTGATTCTAAAGTTATAGGAAATAAGCACAAATCCTTTATACTGCGATGGGTTGCCACAAGGGGTTGTTGATGCCAGCCATTTAGACATCAGTTAAATGACTGGCTGGATTACAGTGCAGACAGCTAGTAACAGGAGGGATTGACATGGGGAACCAGCTGGCAAGCCCATGCTGCATAGGGAGATTGTGGAGGTAACCCAGTTTCTTAGGTCTACGCAGGGAAAATTTCTGGCAGAACTATATGGGTATAGTTATACCAATATAACTCCTAGGATGGCCTCTGTTATCCCAGAATAAGAGTTTTTGTGTTAAGTTTCTCTCACCTTCAAAGCTATATAAACTTCCATTGTTGTATATGGAAGAAATTCAGGGAGAAGATCATGATGTAAGACATAGGCACCAACTTTCCCCGGCACTGGTGGGTGCTCACGCCCCCCCCACCCCCGGCCCGCCCCAACTCCACCCCTTCCCCACCCCCATTCCAACCCCTTCCCCAAATCCCCGCCCCTGAGTGCGCCGTGTTTCCCCTCCTCCCAGGCTTGCCACGCCAAACAGCTCTTTGGTGCGGCAAGCCTGGGAGCGGGGAGAAGTGTTTAAACCATGATTTGAGGACTTCAATAGCTGAGACATAGGTGAGAGGATTATTCCAGGAGTGGGTGGGTGAGATTTTGTGGCCTGCATTGTGCAGGAGGTCAGACTAGATGATCATAATGGTTCCTTCTGACCTTAAAGTCTATGAGTCTATGAGAAGCGGAGCGGTGGCCCACTCAGGGGAGGAGGCAGAGCAGAGGTGAGCTGGGGGGGGCGGGCAATGTGGGGAGCCTGGCGGCCGGGGGAAGAGGAACCGCTCCCCGCCCCATCTCACCTCCGCTCCACCTCCTCCCCCCCAGCGCACCGCCGCTCCGCTTCTCCTCCCTCTCAGGCTTGCCGCACCAAACAGCTGATTTGCGGGACAAGCGCTGGGAGGGGGAAGAAGCAGGACATGGTGGCATGCTCAGGGGAGGAGGCAGAGTGGAGGTGAGCGGGGGCAGGGAGCTGCCAGTGGGTGCTCTGCACCCACCAATTTTTCCCTGTGGGTGCTCCAGCCCCGGAGCACCCACAGAGTCGGCACCTATGATGTAAGCGCACACAGGAGGTTAAGGATAAGATGCCTGTTGGAGTCTCGGCGGGTAGCAATTGATCTTTCGGGGATCGATTTTTCACGTCTCGTTTAGACGCGATTAATCGATCCCCGAAAGCGCTCCCCATTGGCTCTGGAAATCCACCTCATCGAAAGGTGGAAGCGGAGTCGAGGGGGGAGCAGCAGCGATCGACTCACCGCCGTCCTCATGGCCAGGTAAGTCGATTACAATACGCTGACTTCAGCTACGCTATTCACGTAGCTGAAGCTGCGTATCGTAGATCGACCCCCCTCCCTAGTGTAGCCCTGGGCTCAGGGCAAGTCTACATTGGAAGTGCTACATTGGCACAGCTACACCAATGCAGCTGAAGTGCATCTAGTGAAGATACTCTATGTCCATGGGAGAAAGCTCTCCCACCAGCATAATTATTCCACCTCTGCGGGAGGCGGAAGCTACATCGGCAGGAAAGTGTCTCCCACAGACATAGTGCCAATGTAGACAGTGCTTAGATCAGTGAAACGTGCGTCACTCAGGGAGGTGACTTTTTCACACCCCTGAGCGATGTACTGTAAGTTATATCGACTTAAGCGGTAGTGCAGATCTGATCTAAGGTCTGAATGTCCTGAGTTTCATGCAATTAAATGACACTTAGATTTGGTCTATGCTACCAACTTATGTTGGTATAACTATATCGCTCAGGGGTGTGGAAAACCAACACCCCTGAATGATGCAGTTATACTGACATAACCCCTGGTGTAGATGGTGCTATGTCGACGGGAGAGCTTTTCCTGCTGAGAGAGCTATCTCCTCTCAGGGAGGTGGATTAACTATGCTGATGGCGTAGGCAGCGTCATCACTAAGAACCACAGCTGCACCAGTGTACGTGTGCTGCTGCAGCACTGTAAGGCTATGTCTACCTTAGAGAGCTTACAGATCGCTTGTGAAGCTGCTCTATGCCGATGGGAGAGAGCTCTCCCGTTGACATAATAAAATCACCTCCACAAGTGGTGGTAGCTTCATCGGTGGTAGAAGCTCTCCTGCTGACCTAGCACTGTCCAAACCAGTACTTAGGTCAGTGTAACTTACGCCGCTTGGGGGGTGTTTTTTCACACCACTGAGACACATAAGCGATAATGACAAAATTAGTAGTGTAGATGTGGCCTGAGGCCTGGTCTACATTTGGGAGGCGGAGAATCGATCTAAGTTATGCAACTTCAGCTATATGAATAACGTAGCTGAAGCTGACGTACTTAGATCTACTTAGCTCGACTGCTGAGGCTCCTCCGTCGACTCCGCCTGTGCCTCTCGCACTGGTGAAGTGCGGGAGTCAACGGGAGAGCCTCGGCGGTCGATTTATAACATTTTCACTAGACATGATAAATCGATCCCCGCTGGATCAATCGCTCTGGAGGTAAGTGTAGACATGCCCTGAGTGTAGACAAGCCCTTAGGCTATGTCTCCGGATCAAACGCTACAGCGGCACAACTGCAGCACTGCAGTGTATGCACTTATTACAGGGGTAGGAGGAGTTCTCCCATCAATGTAGTAAATTCACCTCCCTAAAGGGCAGTAGCTAGGTCAGCGGAAGAATTCTTCTGTCAATCTAGTGGTGTCTACATGGGGACTTAGGCTGGTTTAATTATGTCACTCAGGGGTGTGAATTTTTCACATCCTGCAGCAACGTGGCTGCGCCAATCTAATTTTCTAGTGTAGACCAGCCCTAACCATGTCTTCACTGCAGAGTTAACTCAGCTGATCAGTGGGATGAATGTGGGAATTTTGGTAATATTTTTATGATTACGATGCACAGCTCACTTTCCCTCTGGGCTTTGTACTGCTGTGCATTGAATGTAAAGGGAAGGGATGAGGTGTTTGACTCACCTAGCAGCCTGGATGGAGACCAGAGTCATTAACAAACTGAATAAAGTAGTAGTGTATGGAAGAACCCAAAGAGATAATGGAAACCCCAATGGCCAGGACATTCACACCTAGTGGCCAACAGCCAAAAGAAAGATTTCCCCTCATGTCCTTCCAGGAAACAGAGCAAAGGCCTCCAACTGGGAGACCAAAGGGAAAAGGTGTCAGGTGGGGCTGGGTGGAGAGCTGAGCTCACAGTGACACAGGTCACACACCTGGGACTGACACAGTGATTTCCCTACACCCCCCTGAATTTTCCCAACACCCACCCCCGCCACCCCCCCAGTTTTGTGAACTAGTTACATGCAGTGTTGCCACTTTAGTGATTGTTTGGGAATTTGAATTGAAATTGAAACATTAATACACACATTAAAAGCATATAAAGTATATGATAAAATACATGTATCTGAAAAAGTATAATAGATTTGAAAAGTATGAACACAGACTAGCTTCCTTATACAGCTTTTGCTTTTTGTGACTGTCAGTGCATTCATTTTGGTGATGTTGGCCAACCTAATAATTTCAAATTATGATTTGTAAGCAAAGTCTAAATGAGCTCTCCCTGACAGCTAGTGATGAGCTGGGGACTGGGGGGAAAGGCTTCAGGACCAGATTATATTTACATTCACACCTAATCTACCTAGGTATCTAGCAAACAAGTTGCCCAAGTGATAGATTTTGGCTGGGGTTAGGTTACAAATCACTTGCATGCGGGGAATAATGAAATGTTTTTATTGTACGAGTAAAGGGCAGTAGAACTGTCCTTAGCCTGTGCTGATTGAGGGCATCAAGAGAGAGGGTGGGGACAGGTGTTTTGCTTGATGGTCTGCCTGAGTCACAAGTACTATTTGACCTGCGCCTCTCCACTGTTTAAAGACAGAACTGATTAGGCTTCATAGAGAGTCTTTTGGTTTGTTAAGTGACCACTAGAGCTGAAAGCTCTGATAATCAGGTCTAAGTGCTATTCATTTTATCCTCGCCAATCAAGGTTTTATAAGACTATCATATCCACTCTTAGTTGTCTCTTTTCCAAGCTGAAAAGGCCCCGTCTTCTCTCCTCATATGGAATCTGCTCTATACCCCTAATCATTTTGGTTGCCCTTCTCTGTACCTTTTTCAATTCCAAGGTATCTTTTTTGAGATGTGACCAGAACTACATGCAGTATTTAAGATGTGGGCTTGTCATGGATTTATATAGTAAAAGTGGAGGAGCTTGGCTTAGCTGATCAGTCTGGCAAACCAATACTGACAACCTACATGAAAAGGCTGCAAAACACCATGCCTCTGGACTGCATCAACATGCAGAAAGCCTTATAAGCCAGTCACTGTCAAAGCCAAATTTTAGAAGAACTTAATGAGGCTGTTAAGAATGCTGGAGACACAACTCAGTTTATGTGAACCAACATGGCTATTGCATCATACTTTCTATTTAAGCAAGAGATACCACACACTACAAACTCGAGGCCTATGTTAAATGCATTGTCACTTGTTAATCCTGAAGTTGGACACTGGTTCCGAACAAGACTGGCAAATGCTCAAGTCATTATGTATGTTATCTTGATGTCTGTGGTAGGCCAGTAGATGCATTCTAGATGTTCAGGTTATAGAAGACACATCAGCTGCATCTGTGACATCTTAGAAGAGTTAAATGCTTGTAAACTGAACCCCAAACAGATGGCTGCTTGTGCATTTGATGGAGCTAAAAACTTCTCTGGAAGACACAGTGGAGTACAAGCTTTGCTCTTGGAAAAGTGTAACCCTAATCTTTCCTAATACACACTGTAGAGGCCATCTACTCCAGCTAGCACTAGTACAAGCTGCAGAATCTTCAAAAGACATTAAAAAGCCACAAGTTTAATGGCTTTTTTATACTCTTTTTTTTTTTCAGCAAGAGTCCAAAAGGACTGAACATTTTGGAAACAAATAGAAGATACACTGGGATTGAAGTTCAAATGAGTCCAACCTGGGAAAACCTGCTGGCTTTCTCATGAGTGATTCTTGCCAGTTGTCTTAAAATTACTGCAACCGCTATTACTGGCTTTAGAAAGTATCCACCAAGATAGGACAGATCTAAGTAGTGAGGCTGGTGGACTACTTTTGTTACTAAGTTCAGAGAAGACTATGGCAATTCTCTCTCTTGTAAGTCTACTGTTGAAACCACTTGGGTCATTAAACAATGTAATCCAGGCATCTGCTACAACAGTAGTAGATCTTTGTCCAGAAATAGAAGCTATCCTTGGACCAATCAGAGATATCCATTGAAAATGTACTGGAAGAAGCAAAGACTTCCGTCCAGAAGTTGACTAATGAAGGTACTTATATTGACTCCATAAGTGAAGATGACAAGAAGTGTTTTTTAAGCCAGCTGAAAAAGTACAAAGACTTAATTCTTACAAATCTACAATAGAGATTTCTGGATTCTATTCAGCCTCCACGTAGCTTTTACAGATGCCGGTCTTATAAAACACCTACAGTTGGGTGGAGTGAGGCACTACCAGCAACGGGGCTGCTATGTGACCAGGGCAGAATAGAGAATTTTGAACACAGAGTGGAATATCATACGATGAATAAATGAAGATTTAACTTCAACTTCTTTATCATTACTAATGGTTCGACCCAATCTTTGTGCTATGTTTCCTGGGATGAATCTCTTGCTAATCCCAGTCACAACAGCTACAGTTGAACATATTTTTTTCTCATTGAATAGAATTTTGTGTTCTGAAAGAAGTCGCCTTCTTACTGATCATGAGCATATCATGAAGGACTTGAAATAACGGACACAGAAGGAGACACCAAAGAGTGCAAAATTACAACAAGAAACCAAGACTGATGTAGATGTAGTGCTTCATAGTAGGCTTGAGTAGCCAACTTTAAGTTTTGTGATGGTTTTAAAACATGAGTTAAATCTAATAAAATGGTCGTGAAACATTTTTCAGTTTTTACTATGGTGCCATACAGCCCACCTTCACCCTCACAGTCTCACCCCTCATCGGCCCTGACACCCCCCCTCCCCTGTAAATTCGAACACCTCCCCTAATTTAAATTCCTGGGGAAACCACTGGACGGACAGACAAAGAAAAAGAGACAGAAGAAGAGGCAGAGGTGGTTCCTACAGCAGCATGGCTCAGGGAAGCCCTGGGCTGGCATTGGCCAGTCTGAACTCTGTCTTAACTTTTGCTTCCCTATGCTAACCTAAAGATGCTGTAGCCAGGTGACTAATAAACTGTTACCTTGTTTTGCAAAAGTTGCTTGTGTCACTGCAGCTACTCACAGACCATTTCACCCTGAAGGGACACAGTATTAGCCTCCCACAGGAGTCTGGCCCAGCTGGAATAGCCACAGGAGACAGGAGCCACAGAGAGAGCCAGGGATTGCTGATACCCAAAGGCCCAGTTTTGGAGTCTTGGAGGCAACAGGCCTGTTTGTGGGTCCTTGGGGCCAAGCACACTAAAGGGGTCTGTGAATGAGTGGACTCACTGCAGGAGCGCCCTCCTTGTGGCATAGCAGCTCTCCACACCTGCCCCCGCCCCAATTCCCATCAACAGTTGCTCGAGAAGTGTGGTCTCTTTTCCTGTGACCCAGGTCACGAGGTTAATCCATCCCTTTCAAGGCAAGAAAGTCCCACAAATAAAAGTCCAGTGTCCTTATTTCAAGTCTCCAGCCCCAACTCTGGGCCCCATGGTCTTTGCACATCCTTGCCTCAGGGCTTCCAGTCATCCTTATCTCCCTCTGCAGCCACAGGCCTCTATAAAAGTGACTGGTATAGGAATCCAGGCCCTCCCACTACACCGGGTACTAGCCACAGTCTGCTTGGTCTGACTCCTTGCTATTGCTTCCCTGGGATTCCTCCTACCGTGCCCATTCTCAGGCCTTCTCCCCTGCAACCTCTCTCAGTCCCTCCCTTCTTTCAGAGCGGGGACCCTCAGAGCCCTCCCCTGGAATCCCCCTAAAAAACCCAAACCACAAGTACAAACAAAGCAATTTCCACCCTCCTCAGGCTTGGCCTGTCATGCCTTTCTGCTACTTTGTCTCCCCAGCTTTGTACCTTAACTGAACATCTCCAGGGCTCTCTCACTCCCTGGAGGTCCAGAACCTGCCCTTTTTTCAGGGCTTATCACTGGAGCCTGTTCCACTCCCAGGGGCTGCTTCATTTCTTATAGCTACTTGCCAGCCTTCTATAGTCAAGCTAAGATCCCAGGGCTTATTCTTCCCCTAGGTTTCCTCCTCACACACTGTCCACTTTCAGAGAGTGACTGCAGACTCCCTCCATGCATCCCCCCTTTTTGCTCTCAACTTTCTCTGTTTACAGTCCTCTCCCAGCCCCTCCCCAGCTGGGCTTCATCATCCATTCAGCCTAGCTCTCCCTACAGGTGCATCCTGGTAGATTAAGTGGTTTCTTTCAGGTCCATATTAACTCATTCAGGGCCTTGTTACAGGCTGGGGCATACAGCAGGCCCTTGAATCTGTGACAAGTAGCACCCAGGCCTGAACAACTGGTTTAGTCTAGCCTGGGTGTGAGCAGCCACACTACAAAGAACTGCCCAAGTTCTAGCTCCTCACTGGTGCTGTACTCACCCTGTGTATTGCTTGGACTTCTAGGAGTATATCCCATGGTTCTTAGCACTGCAGCAAATAAAACTGCTCTATGATTCTTTCCCAATGAATTGTGGAAGAACTTGTCTGTCCTTCTGGGAACATGGGGCGGGGATAAATTGTGAATAGACATGGGGGAACTATCAGCGAAATGGGTAAGTTTTAGCCCAAGTGAAAATGGCATCCCGGCTCTAGACTGTGTACCCCCAGCTGGGCCAATGAGCCTGGGTGTGAAGCAGCACTAAACCTGGATAAGAAGAGGAGCAGTAGCGTAGCCAGGGGGGGAGCAGGGGGAGCGGCCGCTCCCCCTGTGAGGAGAAGTGGCACCTTAAAAAGCGCTGCCCGAGCCCCGCTGCCTGAGCCGGGCTCAGGCTGCGCTTTAAAAGGCCCACGGGCGGCTCCCCGAGGCTGCAAGAGCCACGGGCCTTTTAAAGCGCTGCCTGAGCCCAGCTCCAGCAGCGGGGCTCGGGCGGCACTTTAAACGGCCTGTGGCTCCCCTGAGCCCCGCTGCTGGAGCTGGGATCGGGCAGGGATTTAAAAGGCCTGCGGCTCCCCACGGCTGCAAGAGCCACGGGCCTTTTAAATCCCCGCCCAAGCCCCGCTGCCAGAGCCGGGCTGGGGGGGGCACTTTAAAAGGCCCGTGGCTCCCCACAGCGGGGAGCCACGGGCCTTTTAAAGCACCCCGCCTCCCAGCCCCACTGCCGGAGCTCCAGCGGCGCTTTAAAAGGCCCGCGGCTCCCCGCCGGGTGAGTACAGGGAGAGCGGGGAGGTGCCTTTTTATAGCGCCGCTCCCCCTGTGCTCCAGACCTGCCTACACTACTAAAGAGGAGGTTTGTATGTGGACAGGAGGTGCACCAGGGGGAATGTCAAAGTAACAGATCTGCAATGAAGATGACCGTTAGGGTCTGATCAGCTAAGCCAGTGGAAGTTTTACCCAAATCTGGGTAGCATAACGGGGCTATTAGTGTTGCTCTTACACAAATGCAGATTGTGTGTGTAATAAAGAAGCTCTGCAGAAAACAAAGGAACTTGGGTATGACCCAGAATAAAGGAATATAAAGAGGAGTCAGCAACAAGAACACAAAAGGACATACTTCCCACCAATGTTTGCCACATTTCATTCTATAGGTAGTTTGGATGGGTACTGACCTGTTATGTAAATCGTTGACTCTTTCTCCTGGTTGAGGCGGGGGTTCCTGACAAAACAGGACAAGTCTCTGTTGGAATTTTCTGTTGCAACAATGGAAATTTGCATTTGAAACAGGCCATTGGCATCTTTGGATTTTGCTTCAGAAGATGATGCTAAGAGCTGCCCATGGTGATCTCTCCATTGTGCCTCAGGCTCAGGGTACCATCCAGTAGATTCACACACCACCCGGATCCCTCCGTCCTGGTAACCCTCAACCAAAATGCGAGGGTCAGAACCAAAACCTGGACAGGAATGGAATAAACCTGTGTTAACTTCGGACATTCATTTTTGTGAATACACTGCATAGAGGGTGAGAGTTTAAATCTTCAATAGCAGGAACATGTCAATTCTCTTTCTGCATCCCAGTTCCTCATGGACACATGCAATGCTCTGAACAGTGAATTGTGATGGTATCACAGAGGGACAGGGCCATAGTCCTCTCACTCTCTCTCTTCCTAGGTGCTAGATTACATAAACCCAAAACCTAGAAACTTATTTCAGTTTGACCAGCTTGTTCTAAAGAGAGGACAAGATTTAACCAGAGCAAACAGCTCAGATTAGCTGTGTCTGTGTGCTAGAGACCCAGGGCTGGAACACTTAGGCCTGCTCTATTCTAATTGGTGTGAGGTTATTCCATGGTTCCTACTGGAGAGTAGGGGGAAGAGGGAACATGCACCATACTCCTCTCCCCACTCCCCACCATGGTCCTTGGAGACAGTGGATCTGTGCAAGCCCACTGAGAGATCCATAGCTATGATAGAGCTTACATGGAGTCTTACAGCCATCAACCCTAAAGTCATTTCAACCTGGATCCACACAGGGACTTAGGTGTTGCAAAACACCTAACTTTTTAGTGCCTAGAAAATCTGGTCTCCACAGAGCATTAGTTAGGCACCCAGGTTTCTATACAATGAATGGGGAGAGATGAAGCCTGAGAGTGGGATCCACAAAACCAGTGTGTTAGGTGAGGAGCCACCTAAACTAGCCAGTGGGATATTGTGATGGTTCTCCAGGTACCTACGACAGTGAGTCTTCTTGTTAGTCCCCTGCCTCCAGTGTGAGGGAGTTGCCTGGGCCTGGCTAGGTGTCAGCTCCCTAACACCACCAGCCTTCCAGCCTCTCAAACGATCTTGTCTAGGCAATGCCAGCCTTGTCTTCGCCCGGCAGGTTAACAATAGGGTGCACCCCAATCCCTGAGTCCCTTTGAATCACACCCTTGAGATATCCAGCTCCTGACACTGGATATCCACAGAAATTCCAGATCCCCTAAAACCAAAAGAACAGTTTAGCAGTTTTATCTTAAATCTCCACTCCTGTAGATCACACAGCAGTTGTAAGCACTTACAATAAAACAGAAGTAGTTTTACTTAAATAAGGGTAAAGATTTAACTAGAAGTGAGAGACAGGGATCGAAACAACTGGTTACAACAACAACAAAAAAAGACATAAAAGGTTAACCTGGGCCTACACTTATTATCTTTCCTATCTCATAAAGTAGGTTTCTCCCACAAAGTTCGTTCTCTGGCAGAGCTGGCTAGTTTCACAAGAATCAGCATCCAAATGTTCATGACATCACCCCTGCTGCACAAAAGGGCTTCCTCAAGGAAAGGATCCAGAGCAGGGGTGGTCAGCCTGAGCCTGAAAAGGAGACAGAATTTACCAATGTACATTGCCAAAGAGCCACAGTAATATGTCAGCAGCCCCCCATCAGCTCACCCACCCCACTCCCAGGGTCTCCCACCCACCAACAGCCCCACCAATCAGTGCCTCCCTCTCCCTCCCCGCACCTCCCGATCAGCTGTTTTGTGGCATGCAGGAGGCTCGGGGGAGGGGGAGTGAGGGCACTCCAGGCTCAGGGGAGGGGGTAGGAAGGGGTGGAGCCTGTGGCAGAGCCAGAGGTTAAGCAATGAGCACCCCCCGGCACATTGGAAAGTTGGCACCTGTAGCTGCAGTCCCGAGTTGGTGCCTATACAAGGAGTCGCATATTAACTTCTGAAGAGCCACATGTGGTTCTGAAGCCACAGTTTGGCCACCCTTGCTCCAGAGGGTCTTTCCCCTCCTCTGTTATACTCAGTCTTTTGTTTCTATTCACAGAGAAGGTGAACCACTCTCCTGTTGCAATGTTCCATTTTTACTTTGAAGAAGTTTCAATTGTTTGTAGTTGACTCAGATGTTTTTTTGTTGAAAGTCCTGGTATTGAGCAAGGCTACACAATTGAACCCTGTAGTGCATCACTGGCCAGACAGAGCATGGTGGCAACTCCTTCCTCCCCGAATGGGTGAATATCGAGCCACATTATCTCCTGGGAACTAATCTCTTCTCCAAGTCCATGAACCATACTTTCAAAATAAATACATTATTCTTTAAATATTACTCATACATACATCTCACAATGATTATGAATCTTGACAAATTTCAGCTGTCTGACCTACATGTAAGCAGATACCTTACATGTTACTCTTTATGGATCAAATATTCTGCAAGGTCTGGTGTAATGAGTTAGTCAAGTCTAAGCCCTGCTCTACACTACGAGTTTAGGTCAAATTTAGCAGCGTTAGGTCGATTTAACCCTGCACCCATCCAGATGACAAAGCCTGTTTTGTCGACTTAAAGGGCTCTTAAAACCGATTTTGGTACTCTTCCCTGGCAAGGGGTTTAGCACTAAAATCGACCTCGCTGGGTCGAATTTGGGGTAGTGTGGACGCAATTCGACGGTATTGACCTCTGGGAGCAATCCCAGGGTGCTCCATTGTGACCGCTCTGGACAGCACTCTCAACTCAGATGCACTGGCCAGGTAGACAGGAAAAGCCTCAGGAACTTTTGAATTTCATTTCCTCTTTGACCAGCATGGCGAGCTGATCAGCACAGGTGACTATGCAGAGCTCATCAGCACAGGTGACCATGTAGTCCCAGAATCGCAAAAGAGCTCCAGCATGGACCGAACGGGAAGTACTGGATCTGATCGCTGTATGGGGAGATGAATCTGTGCTGGCAGAACTCCGTTCCAAAAGATGAAATGCTAATATATATGCCAAAATCTCCAAGGGCATGATGGACAGAGGCTACTCCAGGGACACACGGCAGTGCCGCGTGAAAATTAAGGAGCTCAGGCAAGCACAACAAAAAGCAAAGGTCGCTCCAGGTCAGAGCTCCATACAGGCTGCTACTATGATGAGCTGCATGCAATTCTAGGGGGGACCCTACTACTACCCCACCACTGTCTGTGGACACCTGCAAAGGGGGAGTCTCATGCAAGCAGGATGAGGATTTTCTGGATGAGGAAGATGAGGAGGAGGAGGAGGAGTTTGAGGATAGTGCACAGCAGGCAAGCGGAGAATCCCTTCTCCCCGGCAGCCAGGAATTTTTCATCACCCTGGAGCCAATACCCTCCCAAGGCAGGCTCCCGGATCATGAAGCTGGAGAAGGCACCTCTGGTGAGTGTAACTTTGTAAATATAATACAGGGTTTAAAAGCAAGTGTGTTTAATGATTAATGTGCCCTGAAGACTTGGGATGCATTCATGTCCAGTACAGCTACTGGAAAAGTCTGTTAACGTATCTGGGAATGGAGCGGAAATCCTCCAGGGACATCTCCATGAAGCTCTCCTGGAGGTACTCTAAAAGCCTTTGCAGAAGGTTTCTGGGGGGGGCTGCCTTATTCCATCCTCCATGTTAGGACACTTTACCACGCCAGGCCAGTAGTAAGTAGTCTGGTATCATTGCGGCACAAAGCATGGCAGCGAATGGTCCCGGGATTTGGTGGCATTCATGCAACATCCGTTCTTTATCTCTTTGTTAGCCTCAGGAGAAGTGATATCATTCATGGTCACCTGGCTGAAATAGCGTAATTTTATTAAGGGGACATTTAGAGGTGCCTGTTCATGCTGAGCTGTTCGCGTTTGGCTGACAAGGATCTTCCCTGATACTAGCCACGCGGTTGGGGGAGGAGTGAAGTGATCATCCCAGAGAATTGGGTGGGTGGGGTGTTTCATTCACCCTAAAACCACAGCCCCTCCTTTTAAATGGCCAACCAAACTGGCTTTGCTTGGTATGGGAAAGAAGGGCAATGCTGTTTGAAACCATTCCCACATGTTATGAAGGGTGAAGAAGCCGAACCCCTTTGGCTTACCATGGCTGCCTGCAGGCCGAATTCTGCTGCCCAGCCGTGCGTTTGTGATATCTCAAATCAAACTGACAGACACTCAATATAAGAGGCAAAATGTGACCTTGTACCGAAAGAACATGTGCTATGTACTATGCTATGTACTGTGAATCGTTTGAGTCAATGTGAAAGAGTCTCCCCTTTGTTCTATAAAATGTATCTTTTTTAAATACTACTCTCCCTTTTTTTCCCTCCCGCAGCTGCAAATGTTTCTACACTCCCCCCATCATTTCCGTCCCAGAGGCTAGCGCAGATTAGAAGGCGAAAAAAACCGCACTCACAATGACATGTTCTCAGAGCTCATGAAGTCCTACAGCACTGAAAGCGCTCAGCAGAATGCGTGGACGCAAACAATGGCAGAGTCCAGGAAAGCGTTAAATGAACGCGATGAGAGGAGGCAGGAGCACGATGAGAGGAGGCAGGATGCAACGCTGAGGCTAATGGGGGAGCAAACTGACATGCTCAGGAATCTTGTGGATCTGATCATAGGTGCCGACACCGTGGGTGCTCCGGGGCTGGAGCACCCATGGGGAAAAATTGATGGGTGCAGAGCACCCACCAGCAGCTCCCCGCTGGCCCCCCCGCCCAGCTCACCTCCGCTCCGCCTCCTTCCCCGAGGCGCTGCCGCTTCACTTCTCCTTCCCCCCCCGACTGGGGGTGGAGGGGAAATGTGGCACGCCCGGGGGAGGAGGCGGGGCGGGGATTTGGGGAAGGGTGGAATGGGGGCGGAGGCGGAGTTGGGGCGGGGGGGCGCGAGCTCCCACCAGTGCTGACTAAAGTCTGCACCTATGGATCTGATGAGGGAAAGACAGCAAGAGCACAGCCCATGTATAACAGCCTGCCCTCCTCCCCAAGTTCCATAGCTTCCTCACCCAGATGCCCAAGAACACATGGGGGGGGGGCCAGGCGGGAGGCTCCAGGCACCCAGCCACTCCACCCCAGAGGATTGCCCAAGCAACAGAAGGCTGGCATTCAATAAGTTTTGAATTTTAGTGTGGCCTTGTCCTTCCCTCCTCCCCTCATCCCACACCCAGTGCTCCCCTCCTCCCCGACTCCTCCCGGGCTACCTTGCAAGTTATCCCCCTATTTGTGTAATGAATTAATAAAGAATGCATGGTTTTGAAACAATAATGACTTTATTGACTCTGTGACCGAAGGGGGGAGGGCGGTTGGCTTACAGGGAATTAGAGTCAACCAAAGGGGAGGGTTTGCATCAAGGAGAAACAAACACAACTGTCACACCGTAGCCTGGCCAGTCTTGAAACTGGTTTTCAAAGCTTCTCTGATGCGCAGCACGTCCAGCTGTGGGTCTGTAGCAGGGTGGCTACCCCCGCTTCTGCCCTGAGGGGTTTGTGCCCGCCCACCTCCCGGGTATCCAATAGGAGCTGAGCTGATTGGGGGAAGTAGCTGCAGCTGGGCCACGCCCCACACAGAGCCCAGCTGGCCCCTATAAGAGGCTGCGAGCCAGAAGCCCAAGAGTCTCTCTCTGCTTCCAGAGAGAGAAGGCCCTGGCTGCCAGGAGCTAAGCAGGGTACTGAACTGGAGCAGGGCTGGGGAAAGGCTATGGGAGCTGCGGAGCTCCGGCCTAAGGAAACCCCAGGCTGCAGGCCTGGTAAGGCCAGACCAGATACTGGGGTTGCAGGGGCAGCCCATGGGTAGGCAGAGGCAGCAGGTTCAAACCCCCTTTGCCTATGATGAGTGGCTTACACTGCAGTCTGCCCCAGTGCATGGGGCTAGATGGGGACTGGCAGTAGCTGTACACTGAGGTGAAGTGGGGATAGTGGGTGAGGGGGTTCCCCTGGGAGGGGGAGACCCTAGGATTAAGGCTGTGGGGTACTGCCAGTGGGACAGCACCCCAGAGAAAGGGGCACTGGGTCCTGGGAGGGACACGGGGGGCCAGAGAGTGGTCAGGCGGATCAGCGGCCAGAAGAGGGTGCTCTGGAGGCTGGACGAGCAATTCCCTGGATAACCAGCGGGAGGTGATGCCGGGTGAGTCTGACTTGTTACAGGGTCTTATTCATCTTCATTCTCCATTTCCCTTCTGATCCATTTCCTGTGTTGCTGTCCTCCATTCCGTCTCCTAGATCTTCTCCCCTTTAATAATCCCACTGTAGCGCTGTGACTACCCCACTCCGGCCCTGAAGGGATTAAAACAGCCCTGCAGAGGGTTGTGGCTGGGAAAAGCAGCAAACCTAGGCTGATTGGGGAAGCAGCCACAGCTGTGGACAGCTCAATGAGGGCCCAGCTGGCCCTTATAAGAGGGCTGTGGGCGAGAAGCTGAGGAGTCTCTCTCTGGCTGTAGAGACAGAAGGACCTGGCTGCCTGGGAGACCAAGGTACCTAAAGTAGAGTAGGGCTGGGGGAAGGCAAGAAGAGCTGGGGAGCTCCAGCCTGGTAAACCCCCAGGCTGTGGGCCCTGTTAAAGGCCCAGAAAGGGACTACTGGAGCAGTGCTGGGGGGCTCCAGCCTGGCAACTCCCCTGGCTTCCGGTCTTGTGCGGGGCCTAAAATAGGTACTGGTAGGGTGACCAGATGTCCCGATTTTATGGGGACAGTCCTGCTTTTGGGATCTTTTTCTTATATAGGCTCCTATTACCCCCCACCCTCTGTCCTGATTTTTCATATTTGCTGTCTGGTCACCCTGGTTGCAAAGGTGCAGCCTGGGGTTAGGCAGAGACAGCTGATCTGCAGTGGGCAGTACCCAGAGAAAAAGGGTTATTGCTGGGGGCAGCACTCCAAGCTGCCCACTTGGAAGGACACGGGGCCAATGGTAGGTGAGACACCGGCCTGCAGAGGTGCTCTGAGCTGGAAAAAAGCTAATTCCTGGATGACCAGAAGGAGGTGCTTTGCCGGTGAGTCATCACTTCGCTACACCCACTAAATAAATTTCTGAAATGGTGGCTGCAATCTTGCAGCTTTCATAGAAATGCAATCATTTTGTGATTAAACAGATTTCATTTCTTAATTGAGTGAATTTCAGCTAATTCAGGAATTTTTATAAACAAACTTTCAGAGACAGAATTAAAAAAAAGGCAGGAAAATCCCCAACTGACATGACAGGTGAAATCCTGGTCTCATTGAAGTCAATAGGAATTTTACCACTAACTTCAATGGGGCCAGGTTTCCAGACTAAGTTTGTAACTTGTGAAACTGACTGAATTGGCCTTTACTGAATCAAACAGTTTCATTTATTTCTCCTATTGGGAAATCCAAATATTGACTAACCTGCTACTTTGAGCTCCAACATGGCTTCTCCATAAAATGTACTTGATTGGATGAAACAGCTGTAGTGTCCTTCATCAGCAGGTGTGATCCTGTATATTCGCAATGCAATGTTTCCATCGGTAATACCATCTCTCAGAAGCTCTGTCCTTCCCTGATATGCTGGCATCTGCTTTTCATAGTGATCTATTCCATCCCGATATAGATGTATAACTTCAAGGAACTGAGTCCGGTACCATCTCACCTCCATGTTTTCTGCACTCATCCTGGGCAACAGGTGACAGGGTAACACAATTTCCTTACCAGCAATGGCTGTGATGGGGTGATCAGGTCCATTGACTTTAAAATTCACTGTCAAAGGAACCAAGACACAGAATTTTATCTGGAAGGAACTGAAAATAGGTACATTTAAGAAATAAAATAAAACAGACCTCACAGAGGTCTTCAAAATACATTTTAAACACCTGAAATTCAGAGTTAAATCTACAAGAAACCCAATCCTTGGAAAGTCTGGAAATGTAAAGTTAAGGGCCTCAAATATCTTCCCTTTGGTCCTTTAGTGTTGCCCTGAGAATCAGAAATTCAGATTGTTTTATTCATCCCCTGGAAACCATTTCATTTATCAATGACTGCAGTAACTTGAAAGCTTTCTATAGCTTCAAGCACCTGTGACAGGTCGGACTCAACCCTGCGGCACCTCCTGCTGGTTTCTTCTGGGAATTAGCTCGTCCAGCCTCTGGAGCGCCCTCTGCAGGCCAGTGATCCGCCTGACCACTCGGGCCCACGAGTCCCTCCCAGGACCCGGTGCCCCTTTAACTGGGGTGCTGCCCCCTGGCAGTACCCCACAGATCTGGGTCTCCCCTCCCCAGGGGACCCCAACCCACTATCCCCACCTCACCTCAGTCGTAGGCTACTGCCAGTCACCAGCTAGCCCCCGCACCCTGGGGCAGATTGCAGTATAAGCCACTCATCACAGGCAAAGGGGGTTTGGACCTGCTGCCTCGGCCTACCCGTGGGTTGCCCCCTGCAACCCCAGTACCTAGATGGGCCTAGGCCACAGCCTGGGGTTTTCTCAGGCTGGAGCTCCCCAGCTCCTCTGGCCTTCCCCAGCCCTGCTCCACCCTAGGTACCTGCTCAGGTCCCTGCAGCCAAGCCCTTCTCCCTCTACAAGCAAAGGGAGACTGTTTGCTCTAGGCCCACTGCCCTCTTATAAGGGCCAGCTGGGCCCTGATTAAACTGGCCACAGCTGTGGCTGCCCTCCCCCAGGGCTGTTTCCAGCCCCTCAGGGCAGGAGTGGGGTGCCACCCCGCTACAGCACCCTACAGTGGTGGGCAGGTGTGGTTGGGGGGGGGGGGGGGGTTTCAATGAGCTATTAAGGTCTTTGGGGCATTCCACATCTCCAAGTTCTGCAGCCATGCCATGCCCGCTTCCCCCAAGACCCAGACACTTCCCACCTTCTACAGGCCTCGTGCATTCCATTTACTATATTAGTTGTTCTGCAGGAAAGAGATATTGGGGTTAGCAGACACCTTGGAGAGTAGGGGATGTAGCAGAGAAAGGAATAATCCCTTCCCCACACCACATTAAATACCTGAATTAGTTTACAAATAGCTGCTTTGATTATTTCCAGTGTTGATGGAATGACAGATCATTGAAATGATCAAAATGAGAAGTATTTTAACAACATCCAAAGTATGGTAAACATCATTAGAATAGAATAGTAGCTCTGCTATAGTTAAGGTTGAGAGCTGCTTACTGTTACACATATTCTTCTTCTAAGGCCTTGTCTACATTACCAGCTGGATCGACGGGCAGCGATTGATCCAGCGAGAGTTGATTCTAGACGGGATAAATCGACCACCGAGCACTCGCCCATCAAATCTGGTACTCCACCAGGGCAAGAGGCCTTGGCAGAGTTGACGGGCGAGCATCAACTGTCGACTTACCACAGTGAAGACACCCTGGTAAGTAGATCTAAGTATGTCGACTTCAGCTAGGTTATTCACCTAGCTGAAGTTGCATAACTTAGACCGATTTCCACCCTTCACCACCCCAGTGTAGACCAGGCCTAAGCACTCTAAAATCAACTTGCTGACTTGGATTTTCTTGAAAGTAGCTGTGCCTCATAGGAGTCTGGAATAGGGTTAGTAATTTAAATATGGGGTCATTTTAGTACAGGTTTCCCAAGATATCACATGACATCAAAATCTTCTAGCTCTTATATTTTTGCACACACCCGTGGCTTGACTATAGCTTTGATCCACCCCAGTCTGAGCTCAGCCTATTGGGATTTCCTCCAGTTAGTGCATACTACCCACTGCCCTTCTGAGGAAGCAATATTGGAAAAGTTATTGAGAAGGCCATCATGGGCCAAGCCAAACTGATTCTCCAAAGAAAGTGAAATGTGCATGGGCAGTAAAACAAGGGCTCTCGTGTAGATGAAAGTGTTTGCTGGCAGCCTAGAATCAGATTAACTAACTGTGTTTCTCTAGGTGACATATTGTGGCCATTGAACCTGAGAAACATCTATGTACTGTAAATTCAAGTCCCACCCACAGCAGCTTTCTGAGCCCTCGTCTACACTACAAGTTTAGGTCGAATTTAGCAGCGTTAAGTCGATTTAACCCTGCACCCATCCACACAGCAAAGTCTGATTTGTTGACTTAAAGGTCTCTTAAAACCGATTTCTGTACTCCTCCCCGGCGAGGGGTTTAGCACTAAAATCGACCTCGCTGGGTCGAATTTGGGGTAGTGTGGAAGCAATTCGACGGTATTGGCCTCCAGGAGCAATCCCAGGGTGCTCCATTGTGACCGCTCTGGACAGCACTCTCAACTCAGATGCACTGGCAAAAGTTCCTGAGGCTTTTCATTTCCTGTTTGGACAGCGTGGAGAGCTGATCAGCACAGGTGACCATGCAGTCCCAGAATCACAAAAGAGCTCCAGCATGGACCGAATGGGAAGTACTAGATCTGATCGCTGTATGGGGAGACGAATCTGTACTGGCAGAACTCCATTCCAAAAGACGAAATGCCAATATATATGCCAAAATCTCCAAGGGCATCATGGACAGAGGCTACTCCAGGGACACACAGCAGTGCTGCATGAAAATTAAGGAGCTCAGGCAAGCCTACCAAAAACAAAGGAGGCAAATGGTCACTCAGGGTCAGAGCCCCATACATGCCAATTCTATGATGAGCTGCATGCACTACCACTATCCTACCACTGTCCATGGACACCTGCAAGGGGGGAGTCTCACGCAGCAGAGGTGAGGATTTTGTGGCTGATGAGGTTGAGGAGAGTGCACAGCAGGCAAGCGGAAAATCCATTCTCCCCGGTAGCCAGGAATTATTCATCACCCTGGAGCCAATACCCTCCCAACCTGGGCTCCCGGACCATGAAGCCAGAGAAGGCACCTCTGGTAAGTGTACTTTGTAACTGTAATACTTTGTAAATGTCCTATTTCTTGACTTTGGCAAAGCTTTTGATACAGTCTCCCACAGTATTCTTGCCAGCAAATTAAAGAAGTATGGGCTGGATGAATGGACTGTGAGGTGGATAGAAAACTGGCTAGATGGTCGGACTCAACGGATAGTGATCAATGGCTCCATGTCTAGTTGGCAGCCGGTATCAAGTGAAGTGCCCCAAGGGTCGGTGCTGGGGCCGGTTTTGTTCAATATCTTCATCAACGATCTGGAGGATGGTGTGGACTGCACCCTTAGCAAGTTTGCAGATGACACTAAACTGGGAGGAGTGGTTGATACGCTGGAGGGTAGGGATAGGATACAGAGTGACCTAGACAGATTGGAGGATTGGGCCAAAAGAAATCTGATGAGGTTCAACAAGGACAAGTGCAGAGTCCTGCACTTAGGACGGAAGAATCCCATGCACTGCTACAGACTAGGGACCGAATGGCTGGGCAGCAGTTCTGCAGAAAAGGACCTAGGGGTTACGGTGGACGAAAAGCTGAATATGCGTCAACAGTGTGCCCTTGTTGCCAAGAAGGCTAATGGCATTTTGGGTTGTATAAGTAGGGGCATTTCCAGCAGATCGAGGGACGTGATTGTTCCCCTCTATTCGGCACTGGTGAGGCCTCATTTGGAGTACTGTGTCCAGTTTTGGGCCCCACGCTACAAGAAGGATGTGGATAAATTGGAAAGAGTCCAACGGAGGGCAACAAAAATGATTAGGGGGCTGGAGCACATGACTTATGAGGAGAGGCTGAGGGAACTGGGATTGTTTAGCCTGCAGAAGAGAAGAATGAGGGGGGATTTGATAGCTGCTTTCAACTACCTGAAAGGGGGTTCCAAAGAGGATGGATCTAGACTGTTCTCAGTGGTAGAAGATGACAGAACAAGGAGTAATGGTCTCAAGTTGCAGAGGGGGAGGTTTAGGTTGGATATTAGGAAAAACTTTTTCACTAGTAGGGTGGTGAAGCACTGGAATGGGTTACCTAGGGAGGTGGTGGAATCTCCTTCCTTAGAGGTTTTTAAGGTCAGGCTTGACAAAGCCCTAGCTGGGATGATTTAGTTGGGGTTGGTCCTGCTTTGAGCAGGGGGTTGGACTAGATGACCTCCTGAGGTCCCTTCCAACCCTGAGATTCTATGAAAAGCAAGCGTGTTTAATTATTAATTTGCTCTGAAAACTTGGGATGCATTCGTGTCCAGTACAGCTACTGGAAGTCTGTTAACGTGTCCCTGGAGGATTTCCGCTCCATCACCAGACATCTCCATGAAGCATTCCTGGAGGTACTCGAAAAGCCTTTGCAGAAGGTTTCTGGGGAGGGCAGTCTTATTCCATCCTCCATGGTAGGACACTTTATCACGCCAAGCCAGTAGCAAGTAGTTTGATATCATTGCATAACAAAGCATAGCAGCGAATGATCCCGGGCTTTGGTGGCATTCAAGCAACATCTGTTCTTTATCTCTCTGTGTTAGCCTCAGGAGAAGTGATATCATTCATGCTCACCTGGTTGAAATATGGGATATTTGTTTAAGGGGACATTCAGAGGTGCCCGTTCTTGCTGGGCTGTTTGCATCTGGCTGAAAAGGAATCATCCTTATGGTTAGCCATATAGTGGGAGGAGGCCCGTTTATGATGAGCTAGTCACATTTGGCTGATAGGGATTTTCCCTGATACTAGCCATGCGGTGGGGGGAGGGGTGAAGCGATCATCCCAGAGAACTGGGTGGGGAGGTGCAGTTGGGTTGTGCTGCACATTAACCCCAAAACCACAGCCCCTCCTTTTAAATGGCCAACCCAACAGGCTTTGCTTGTTTTAGGAAAGGAGGGCGCTGCTGTTTGAAACCATTCCCACATGTTATGAGGGCTGAAGAAGCCGAAACACTGTGGCTTACTATGGCTGCCTGCAAGCCGAATTCTGTTTCCTAGCCATGCGTTTGTGATCTTTCACACCAAACCGGCAGGCACGCATTATAAGAGGCAAAATGCGACCTTATAGGGAAAGCACAAGTGCTATGTAATGTCAGTAGCTTGGTTCACTGTGAATGTTCTCTAAAATGTAAGACTCTAAGGGGATCTTTTAAAATACTACGCTCCCTTTTTTTCCTCCCACAGCTGCAAATGTATCTACACTCCCCCTATCATCTCAGTCCCAGAGGCTAGCACAGATAAGAAGGTGAAAAAAACCACACTAGTGATTAAATGTTCTCCGAGCTCATGCAGTCCTCCTGCGTCGATAGAGCTCAGCAGAATGCGTGGAGGAAAGTGTTAAATGAATGGGATGAGAGGAGGCAGGAGCACAATGAGAGGAGGCAGGATGCAATGCTGAGGCTAATGGGGGAGCAAACTGACATGCTCAGGAGTCTGGTGGAGCTGCTGCAGGAAAGGCAGCAAGAGCACAGACCGCCACTGCAGCCCCTGTATAACCGCCTGCTCTCCTCCCCAAGTTCCATATTCTCCTCACCCAGATGCCCAAGAACACATGGGGAGAGGCTCCGGGCACCCCACCCCAGAGGATTGCCCAAGCAACAGAAGGCTGGCATTCAAAAAGTCTTGAACTATAGTGTGGCCTTGTCCTTCCCTTCTCCACCACCCCACCCGGTGCTTCCCTCCTCACCCACCCCTTGTGGGCTACCTCGCGAGTTTTCATAGAATCTCAGGGTTGGAAGGGACCTCAGGAGGTCATCTAGTCCAACCCCCTGCTCAAAGCAGGACCAAACCCAACTAAATCATCCCAGCGAGGGCTTTGTCAAGCCTGACCTTAAAAACCTCTAAGGAAGGAGATTCCACCACCTCCCTAGGCAACGCATTCCAGTGCTTCACCACCCTACTAGTGAAAAACGTTTTCCTAATATCCAACCTAAACCTCCCCCTCTGCAACTTGAGACCATTACTCCTTGTTCTGTCATCTTCTACCACTGAGAACAGTCTAGATCCATCCTCTTTGGAACCCCCTTTCAGGTATATGAAAGCAGCTATCAATTCCCCCCTTATTCTTCTCTTCTGCAGGCTAAACAATCCCAGTTCCCTCAGCCTCTCCTCATAAGTCATGTGCTCCAGCCCCCTAATCATTTTTGTTGCCCTCCGTTGGACTCTTTCCAATTTATCCACATCCTTCTTGTAGTGTGGGGCCCAAAACTGGACACCGTACTCCAAATGAGGCCTCACCAGTGCCGAATAGAGGGGAATAATCACGTCCCTCGATCTGCTGGAAATGCCCCTACTTATACAGCCCAAAATGCCGTTAGCCTTCTTGGCAACAAGGGCACACTGTTGACTCATATTCAGCTTTTCGTCCACCGTAACCCCTAGGTCCTTTTCTGCAGAACTGCTGCCCAGCCATTCGGTCCCTAGTCTGTAGCAGTGCATGGGATTCTTCCGTCCTAAGTGCAGGACTCTGCACTTGTCCTTGTTGAACCTCATCAGATTTCTTTTGGCCCAATCCTCTAATTTGTCTAGGGCCCTCTGTATCCTATCCCTACCCTCCAGCGTATCAACCACTCCTCCCAGTTTAGTGTCATCTGCAGACTTGCTATGGGTGCAGTCCACACCATCCTCCAGATCGTTGATGAAGATATTGAACAAAACCGGCCCCAGCACCGACCCTTGGGGCACTTCACTTGATACCGGCTGCCAACTAGACATGGAGCCATTGATCACTACCCGTTGAGCCCGACCATCTAGCCAGTTTTCTATCCACCTTACCGTCCATTCATCTAGCCCATACTTCTTTAACTTCCTAGCAAGAACACTGTGGGAGACTGTATCAAAAGCTTTCTAAAGTCAAGAAATAGCACATCCACTGCTTTCCCCTCATCCACAGAGCCAGTTATCTCATCATAGAAGGCAATTAGGTTAGTCAGGCATGACTTGCCCTTGGTGAATCCATGCTGACTGTTCCTGATCACTTTCCCCTCCTTTAAGTGGTTCAGAATTGATTCCTTGAGGACCTGTTCCATGATTTTTCCAGGGACTGAGGTGAGACTGACTGGCCTGTAGTTCCCTGGATCTTCCTTCTTCCCTTTTTTAAAGATGGGCACTACATTAGCTTTTTTCCAGTCATCCGGGACCTCCCGCGATTGCCATGATTTTTCAAAGATAATGGCCAATAGCTCTGCAATCACATCGACCAACTCCTTTAGCACCCTCGGATGCAGTGCATCCGGCCCCATGGACTTGTGCTCGTCCAGCTTTTCTAAATAGTCCCGAACTATTTCTTCCTCCACAGAGGGCTGGTCACCTCCTCCCCATACCGTGCTGCGGAGTGCAGCCGCCTGGGAGCTGACCTGCTCTGTGAAGGCAGAGGCAAAAAAAGCATTGAGTACACTAGCTTTCTCCACATCCTCTGTCACTAGGTTCCCTCCCTCATTCAGCAAGGGGCCCACACTTTCCTTGACTTTCTTCTTGTTACTAACATACCTGAAGAAACCCTTCTTGTTACTCCTAACATCTCCAGCTAGCTGCAACTCCAAGTGTGATTTGGCCTTCCTAATTTCACTCCTGCATGCCTGAGCAATACTTTTGTACTCCTCCCTGGTCATTAGGCCAATCTTCCACTTCTTGTAAGCTGCTTTTTTGTGTTTAAGACGAGTAAGGATTTCACTGTTAAGCCAAGCTGGTCGCCTGCCATATTTGCTTTTCTTCCTACACATCGGGATAGTTTGTTCCTGCAACCTCAATAAGGATTCTTTAAAATATAGCCAGCTTTCCTCGACTCCTTTCCCCGTCATGTTATTCTCCCAGGGTACCTTGCCCATCAGTTCCCTGAGGGAGTCAAAGTCTGCTTTTCTGAAGTCCAAGGTCTCTGTTCTACTGCTCTCCTTTCTTCCTTGTGTCAGGATCCTGAACTCGACCATCTCATGGTCACTGCCTCCCAGGTTCCCATCCACTATTGCTTCCTCTACTATTCCTTCCCTGTTTGTGAGCAGCAGGTCAAGAAGAGCTTTTCCCCTAGTTCGTTCCTCCAGCACTTGCACCAGGAAATTGTCCCCTACACTTTCCAAAAACTTCCTGGATTGTCTGTATTGCTCTCCCAGCAGATATCGGGGTGATTAGTCACCCATGAGAACCAGGGCCTGTGATCTAGTAACTTCTGTTAGTTGCTGGAAGAAAGCCTCGTCCACCTCATCCCCCTGGTCTGGTGGTCTGTAGCAGACTCCCACCACGACATTACCCTTGTTGCTCACACTTCTAAATTTAATCCAGAGACTCTCAGGTTTTTCTGCAGTTTCATACTGGAGCTCTGAGCAGTCATACTGCTCTCTTACATACAACGCAACTCCCCCACCTTTTCTGCCCTGCCTATCCTTCCTGAACAGTTTATATCCGTCCATGACAGTATTCCAATCATGTGAGTTATCCCACCAAGTCTCCGTTATTCCAATTACATCATAATTCCTTGACTGTGCCAGGACTTCCAGTTCTCCCTGCTTGTTCCCCAGGCTTCTTGCATTTGTGTATAGGCATTTAAGATAACTCACCGACTGTCCTGCTGTCCCAGTATGGGGCAGGAGCCCTCCCCTCTTGCACTCACCTACTTGTGCTTCCTCCCAGTATCCCACTTACCTCGGGGCTTTGGTCTCCTTCCCCCGGTGAACCTAGTTTAAAGCCCTCCTCACTAGGTTAGCCAGCCTGCTTCCAAAGATGCTCTTCCCTCTCTTCGTCAGGTGGAGCCCATCTCTGCCTAGCACTCCTTCTTGGAACACCATCCCATGGACAAAGAATCCGAACCCTTCTCTCCGACACCATCTGCGTAGCCATTCGTTGACTTCCACGATTCGACTGTCTCTACCCCGGCCTTTTCCTGCCACAGGGAGAATGGACGAGAACACCACTTGTGCCTCAAACTCCTTTATCCTTCTTCCCAGAGCCACGTAGTCTGCAGTAATACGCTCAAGGTCATTCTTGGCAGTATCATTGGTGCCCACGTGGAGAAGCAGGAAGGGGTAGCGATCTGAGGGCTTGATGAGTCTCAGCAGTCTCTCCGTCACATCACGAATCCTAGCCCCTGGCAAGCAGCACCCCTCTCGGTTTTCCCGGTCAGGGCGGCAGATAGATGACTCAGTCCCCCCTGAGGAGAGAGTCCCCGACCACCACCACCCTCCTCCTCCTCTTGGGAGTGGTGGTCGTGGAACCCCCATCCCTAGGACTGTGCATCTCATGCCTTCCAGTCAGTGGAGTCTCCTTCTGCTCTGTTCCCTCAGATGTATCATTCACTCCACTCTCTGCACTAGTACCTGTGGAGAGAACATGAAAACGGTTGCTCATCTGAATATGCGTTTCTGGTACATGGACTTGTCTCATACTCTTTCCTCTTCTGGAGGTCACATGCCGCCAATTGTCCTCACTGGCCTTCTGTCCCCGCTGCGTAGCCTGCTCTGAATCCTCAGAACACTGTGCCCGCTGAAGCCGATCCTGACGTCTATCCAGGAACTCCTCATTTTCTTTTATGGAACGCAGGGTTGATACTCGTTTCTCCAGACCTTGAATCTTCTCTTCCAATATGGAGATCAGCTTGCACTTTGTACAGACAAAGTCGCTTCTATCCTGTGGAAGAAAGACAAACATGGCACATCCTGTGCAGGTCACAACAGCGGATCGCTCAGCATCCATAGTCCCTTCCTTCGAAGAGTTTCCTCACTTGTGGCAGAAGCTACTCAGGGAAACCTGCAAGGGGGATGCCGCAGTAGGCTCTCTCCAGGCGAACTCCCAGGCTAACTCCACCTGTTTGCTTCTCTGCTATTCGCTGCTCAGCTGGTTCGCAGCTGACTGTCTTTTTAGAAGAGCCTGGAACAAAGCACTCCCAATTCACACTAGTCAAACAGGCAATCAAACAATCAAGCACACGGTCAAACTGTCCCCACAACAGATACTCACTCCCCTGTCTGCAGCCCCCTGGTTGCTCAGCCTCTGCCTTTAGTTTGGGTTAAAGGAGTTAGGAATGGCAAGAGTACCTTGCCCCCTTCGCACTCCCCTTCCAAAAACTCCCTCTCAACTCCCCTGTTTGCAGCTTCTGGTCGCAAAGCTCCCTGGTCGCTTGCTCACTGCTTTATAAAGCCCTGGCCTGCCTGATTGATTAGCCCCGCCCCCTGGTGTAGAAGCTCACAGCTTCCAACTGCCAGCCACAGCACACGGTCCTGCAAACAAACAAACGAATGAACAGACAGACAGACACAAGTACCCCCAAACATCCTGTGGAAGAAAGACAAACATGGCACTTCCTGTGCAGGTCACAACAGCGGATCGCTCAGCATCCATAGTCCCTTCCTTTGAAGAGTTTCCTCACTTGTGGCAGAAGCTACTCAGGGAACCTGCAAGGGTGATGCCGCAGTAGGCTCACTCCAGGCGAACTCCCAGGCAAACTCCTCCTGTTTGCTTCTCAGCTGTTCGCTACTCAGCTATTTGTGTAATGAATTAATGAAGAATGCATGATTTTGAAACAATAATGACTTTATTGCCTCTGCAAGCTGTGATCGAAGCAGGGAGGGCAGTTGGCTTACAGGGAATTAGAGTCAACCAAGGGGGCGGGTTTGCATCAAGGAGAAACAAACACAACTGTCACACTGTAGCCTGGCCAGTCATGAAACTGGTTTTCAAAGCTTCTCTGATGCGCAGCACGCCCAGCTGTGCTCTTCTAATCGCTCTGGTGTCTGGCTGTGCATAATCAGCCACCAGGCAATTTTGCCTCAACCTCCCACCCCGCCATAAACATCTTCTCTCCCCTGCCACCCCTTACTCTCTCAGATATTATGGAGAACACAGCAGGCAGCAAGAACAATTAGAATATTGGTTTCGCTGAGGTCTAACCTAGTCAGTAAACTGCACCAGCGAGCTTTTAAACGTCCAAATGCACAATCTACCACCATTCTGCACTTGCTCAGCCTGTAGTTGAACTGCTTCTTACTACTGTCCAGGGTTCTTGTGTATGGCTTCATGAGCCATGGCATTAAGGGGTAGGCTGGGTCCCCAAGGATAACTATTGGCATTTCAAGATCGCCAACAGTAATTTTCTGGTCTGGGAAGTAAGTTCCTTCCAGCAGCTGTTCAAACAGACTCGAGTTCCTGAAGATGCGAGTGTCATGCACCTTTCCGGCCATCCCACGTTGATGTAGGTGAAATGTCCCTTGTGATCCACCACTGCTTGCAGCACCATTCAGAAGTACCCCTTGCGCTTTATGTACTGGCTGCCAAGGTGTTCCGGTGCCGAGATAGGGATATGCGTTCCGTCTATTGCCCCACCACAGTTAAGGAACCCCATTGCAGCAAAGCCATCCATTATGACCTGCACATTTCCCAGAGTCACTACCCTTGATAGCAGCAGCTCAGCGACTGCATTGGCTACTTGGATCACAGCAGCCCCCACAGTAGATTTGCCCACTCCAAATTGATTCTGACTGACTGGTAGCTGTCAAGCGTTGCAGGTTTCCACAGGGCTATCGCCACTCACTTCTCAACTTTCAGAGCTGCACTCATGTTGGCATTCTTGTGCTGCAGGGCAGGGGGAAGCAAGTCACAAGGTTCCAGGAAAGTGGCCTTAGGCATGCGAAAGTTTTGCAGCCACTGGAAATCATCCCATACCCGCAACACTATGCGGTCCCACCAGTCTGTGCTTGTTTCCTGGGCCCAGAATCGGCGTTCCATGGCATGAACCTGCCCCAATGCCACCATGATGTCCAAACTGCCATGCCCCATGCTTTCAGGGAAGTCTGTGTCCATGTCCTCATCACTATCGTGATTGAGCTTTCGTCGCATTCTTGCCTGCTTTTGCAGGTTCTGCAGGATAATGCGTGAGGTCTTTACAATGCTCACAACTGCAGAGGTGATCTGAGCGGGCTCCATGCTTGCAGTGCTATGGCATCTGCGTGGGCAATCCAGGGAAAAGGGCACAAAATGATTGTCTGCGAGGGATGACTGCAGGAGAGCAGAGTTGCAGCCGAAGCAGTGGAGCCGTACATCATGTACGAGGACGGCTAACATTCCTACTGCTGCAAAGGCACCCAGGAGCTGCTGCTGTGTAGCAATGCCAGCAGGTGCTTCTGTGTCGAATGCTTGGAGGTCCTGGTAGGGCAAGGTACTTCGGCCAAGGCGCAAAAGCCCTGGAGCTATTACGTGTGTCAACCACACCAGTGGTATGGTGTCGGCACGGGTAACCCAGGAAAAAAGGTGCAAAACGATTGTCTGCCATTGCTTTCACAGAGAGAGGGGCGACTGATGACATGTACCCAAAACCACCCGTGACAACTGTGATGGGTTGGGGTCACAGAGACCCGCTTGGTGCTGCCACCTGGTGTGCCAAGGCTACTTCTGCCCCTGCTTCCAGGCCTTTTCCAGCTTGGGACTCCCGAATCCTGTCTGTTTTGAGCCAGAGTCTACTGATCTGCTGCAAACACAGACCCAGGTCCGAACCAAGTCCACTCACAACTGTAAGGCTCCTGGAAGTACTCTTGCCTTTGACACCCAGGTGTCCAACTCCCAAGGAGGTTCAAACCCTTAATAAATCCGTTTTACCCTGTATAAAGCTTATACAGGGCAAACTCATAAATAGTTCGCCTTCTATTTCAAAGATAGAAAGATATGCACAGCTGTTTCCCCCCCGGGTACCAACTCGTACACTAGGAAACTTAATGAATAAAAAGTGATTTTTAATAAGTACAGAAAGTAGGATTTAGGTGATTCCAAGTAGTGACAGACAGAACAAAGTGAATTACTAAATTAAAATAAAATAGAACACGCAGTTCTAGGTCTAATCGCCCTGTGTACAGATAAAAACCTCACTAGGTCCAGTAAACAGGCTATCTTCCTTCTAGCCTGGGTCCAGCAATCACTCACCCCCCTAATGTCTTTGTCCTTTGTTCAGTCTCTTTCAGGTGTCCTTGAGGGGTGGAGAGTCTCTCTCTCTCTCTTTAGCCAGCTGAAGACAAAATGGAGGGGTTTCCCAGGGGGTTAAATAGATTTTCTCCTTTGGGTGGGACCCCTCCCTCCCCCTGTGTAGCATCCAGTTACCAAATGGAGTTGGGGTCACATGGACAAGTCACCTGTCCATGCACAACTCAGTTCCTTCTCAGACCAGCCACATTCCTGGCAAAGCTCAGATGTGGATTGGTGTCTGCAAGTTCTATTGTCTGTTAAGTGCTTCTTGACTGGGCACTTAACCTGCACATTCCTTTCTCAAGAAATACAACCAATATTCATAACTTCAACTTCAACAATGATACATGCATATAAACAGGAGGAATAAATTCAGTAGGTCATAACTTTCACAGAGATATGTTTTATGCTACATGTGCCATGTAACATAGTCCAGTTACATCATGTATACATTTTTAAGCATCTCCCCATAAAGTTTTATGGGGACACTGTCATAACAATGTTTTTGCCCCATCAGGCATTGGGAGCTTAACCCAGAATTACAATGAGCGGCGGCGGGGAACTGTGGGATAGCTACCCACAGTGCACCGCTCTGTAAGTGGATGCTAGCCACGGTAGTGAGGACGATTGACTGTATAAAATCTCTTCTGAAAAATCGACTTCTATAAAATTGACCTAATTTTGTAGTGTAGACATACCCTGAGAGAATGTGTGTTTTGCATGTTAGTTGCTGTCTGTCTGCACTGGGCAAGGGCTCCTTTTGGAAGTTTCATCCTGAAACCAAGGCTTCTAGTTAAAGCCAATATTTCAAGGGCTCTAAAATCCATACCTGTATCACTTCTAAAGTGAAATTGAAGTACAAGTGTCACTATCTACAAGTGACCAGTGTCTGTCAGGATATTTTCACATCACCAAAAAGTTTTACTTCCATCCAAAGCTCTTTGGAACTTTTTGCTCCCTTCTTGATTTTCTTTCAGACACCAGAGGGGGATTCTCTCAGGGAGCTCCTGAGGCAAAACTTTTGTTTCTGTGGAATCTTCTGGCTGTGACAGTCCCTGCCCATTCCCTTCCAATGGGGAATTCAGTTCTGTGACAATGTTTGCAGCCTCAGTTTCCACAGTTACATTCTCCAATTCAGGGGCAGCCACACTGAGCTCCTGTCCCACTAGTACCTTCTCAGATGGTCCTTATGGATAACTGTGTTTAGTCCTGGGACCCAGCTGTATCCTATACATCAGTTCATTTGTTTAGGTGAGTACTCTATAGGGTCTCTCCCAAAGCTTATCCAGGTTAGGGCTCCTCTTCTTCTTTCTCCCAGGGTTGTGAAGCCAGACTAGGGCCCCTCTTTTGAAAGTTTCCCCATATGAGCATATGTCAAAGAAACTTTTCATTTTATCAGAGACTATCATCACATTTTCTCTAGCAAAGGTGTGAGATTTTTTCAGTTTCAGACTGTACATAGTCCAAATGATTCTAATTGTTCCTCTTCAGGAACTCCACACAAGAGTTTTTCAATGTGAGAAGTGCTGTACTACACTTTGTACTCTCATTGTCTGCTGTTCTATAAGCCACCAAAAGGAATGGGAAATGCTGGTCGGGTCCCAGTCCCTTTGGTGCTGTTCTACAAAGGTAGCCAGCTGAACTTCCAGTGTCCTATTGAACCTTTCCGTGGTCCCATCAGATTGTGGGTGTATTAGGATGATGGGAGTTGTGTGGATCCGTACAATCTCACAAACATGAGATGAAACACTTTGGATTCAAAGTTTCTCCCTTAATTGGTGTGTAACTCACCTGGGACTCCAAAACTGGTGAAAAGATCATTCACTTGGACATCTGCTACTGTCACAACCTCTTGATTTCTTCTTGCATACACATCAGGCCATTTTTTTTGAAGTAGTCTGTAGCTACCAGCAAATATTGATTGCTAGCCTCTGTCTCAGGCAAGGGCCCAAGGATATAAATGGCAGTGCACCATTGATTCCCGCATGAGATAGAAGCTCTCCCTCTCTTGGCACGACCCTTTATTACAACAGAATCTTCACATTTTCTGCACCCATTTTCTATACCCCACCTTCATTTCACCCTATGGAATTTCTCTCTTAGCTTGGGTAAGGTTTTTGCAGCCCCAAAATGTCAAGTAGTTTTACAGTCACGACATAAACTCAGAACCTCCTTTTATCTGGTACAACCAACTGGTACCTGTACCCATCACCTGCTGATTTCTCCCACCTCCTGTACAATATTTCATCCTTAAAATTCCAAGTTTTTCCACTATGGCTAGAAAACTTTTATTGTGAGGGGACACTATTATTCCAGGGTGGCTGTGTTTGCCAATTGATTTTCCATTCACGCACTATTCTCAGATCAGCATCCTCTCTTTGGGAAGTTTCTGTTTCCTCTGGAGTTCATTCCTGCAGTCCTACATCATCTGTTCTGGATGAACCATGAACATTTGCATTTCTGCAAATCATGGGAAGAGAGGAGAAAGACATCTCTTCCTGAGCGCATACACTCTGAGCAACCAATTTCTTGCTCTTCTGATTATGGCAGTGTTTGCAATTAGCTCCTCTACAATGCTGTCTGGTGTGGCAAATTGCCGGCACTACTATGATGGGTCCTGCACTTTCTCTTCTTGTGGGGGGGGGTTTCAGGGTGCCATTTTTGCCCCTGAACTGGGGTAACAGCTATCCTACTAGTATCCCAGGGAAGGGGAGTGGAGAGAGAGGGACCTGGGCCCGCCCTCTACTCCGGGTCCCAGCCCAGGGGCCCTAGGATAGCAGGTGAACCACTTGTACCAGTGATTCTTTCCCCTGGGCTACTTCCCTCTCCTGACCTTCAGCTTGTGGGGCTTCCTGCCTTCCCTCTGCACAAGCCAGGTGTCCCTTTACCTAGGATCTTGGTCTTCTTAGCCCGCTACAGCACTTCTCAAAACTCTCCTCCGCTTTTCCTCCGAACTGCTCTCTGCTCCACCACCAAACCACTCTGCTCCAGCTCCTCCTCACTCTGCTCCAGCTCCTCCTCTGGCTGACTGAAGCAGGGGGATTTTGTCAGGTGACTGGCTTCAGGTGCTCTAATTGGTTTCAGGTGCTTTTAATTAATCTACAGGGAATAAGGCTTCTCCTCATCCTAGATGGTCAGTCTCACCTCAGTCCCTGGAAAAATCATGGAACAGATCCTCAATGAATCAATTCTGAACCACTTAAAGGAGGGGAAAGTGATCAGGAACAGTCAGCATGGATTCACCAAGGGCACGTCATGCCTGACTAACCTAATTGCCTTCTATGATGAGATAACTGGCTCTGTGGATGAGGGGAAAGCAGTGGATGTGCTATTTCTTGACTTTAGCAAAGCTTTTGATACAGTCTCCCACAGTGTTCTTGCCAGCAAGTTAAGGAATATGGGCTGGATGAATGGACGGTAAGGTGGATACAAAACTGGCTGGATGGTCGTGCTCAACGGGTAGTGATCAATGGCTCCATGTCTAGTTGGCAGCCGGTATCAAGTGGAGTTCCCCAAAGGGCGGTGCTGGGGCCGGTTTTGTTCAATATCTTCATCAACGATCTGGCGGATGGTGTGGACTGCACCCATAGCAAGTTTGCAGATGACACTAAACTGGGAGGAGTGGTTGATACGCTGGAGGGTAGGGATAGGATACAGAGGGCCCTAGACAAATTAGAGGATTGGGCCAAAAGAAATCTGATGAGGTTCAACAAGGACAAGGGCAGAGTCCTGCACTTAGGACGGAAGAATCCCATGCACTGCTACAGACTAGGGACCGAATGGCTGGGCAGCAGTTCTGCAGAAAAGGACCTAGGGGTTACGGTGGACGAAAAGCTGAATATGAGTCAACAGTGTGCCCTTGTTGCCAAGAAGGCTAACGGCATTTTGGGCTGTATAAGTAGGGGCATTTCCAGCAGATCGAGGGACGTGATTATTCCCCTCTATTCGGCACTGGTGAGGCCTCATTTGGAGTACTGTGTCCCCCACACTACAAGAAGGATGTGGATAAATTGGAGAGTCCAACGGAGGGCAACAAAAATGATTAGGGGGCTGGAGCACATGACTTATGAGGAGAGGCTGAGGGAACTGGGATTGTTTAGCCTGCAGAAGAGAAGAATGAGGGGGGATTTGATAGCTGCTTTCAACTACCTAAAAGGGGGTTCCAAAGAGGATGGATCTAGACTGTTCTCAGTGGTAGAAGATGACAGAACAAGGAGTAATGGTCTCAAGTTGTAGAGGGGGAGGTTTAGGTTGGATATTAGGAAATCTTTTTCACTAGTAGGGTGGTCAAGCACTGGAATGGGTTACCTAGGGAGGTGGTGGAATCTCCTTCCTTAGAGGTTTTTAAGGTCAGGCTTGACAAAGCCCTGGCTGGGATGATCTAATTGGGGTTGGTCCTGCTTTGAGCAGGGGGTTGGACTAGATGACCTCCTGAGGTCCCTTCCAACCCTGAGATTCTATGATTCTATCACATATCCTCCCCCCCTGGTCAACACCATGGGGTTGGGCAACTTGGGACGAGAGGCAATGCTTTCGTGACAAGCCATCTGCGTTGCCGTGTTGGCTTCCGGCCCTATGCTGTACTCGGAAATGAGAAGGTTGCAGAGATAGGAACCATCTAGTCACTCTTGCATTCTTCTCCTTGTTTCTGTGCATCCACTGGAGCGGGGCATGGTCTGTCACCAGGGTAAATCGCCGCCCCAGTAGGTAGTAACGGAGAGTTTCCATGGCCCATTTTATCAGCAGACATTCCTTTTCAACGACGGCGTACTTTTGCTCCCTGGGGAGGAGCTTCCGGCTGAGGTACAGGATCGGGTGTTCCTCCTCCCCTACCATCTGCGAAAGGACGGCTCCTAGCCCTACCTCCGAGGCATCTGTTTGTAGAACGAATTCTTTCTTGAAGTCTGGGGCTATGAGTACAGGATGGCAGCAAAGGGCTGTCCTTAAATCTGCGAATGCCCCTTCTGCTGCATCAGACCACTTTACTATCTCGGGGCCCCGAGCCTTTATCAGGTCAGTCAATGGCCCTGCTCTTGTGACAAAAGGAGGGATGAATCTCCGATAGTACCCTACTAAGCCGAGAAATGCTCTGACCTACTTTTTACGGCTTGGCCGAGGCCAATCTTGTATTGCCTCCACTTTGTTCCATTGGGGTTTTACCAAACCTCTCCCTACTACATACCCAAGGTATCTGGCTTCAGCTAGTCCTATCACGCACTTGAGAGGGTTGGCAGTGAGGCCAGCCTTCCTCAGGGTGTCTAATACCGCTTCTACTTTTACTAGGTGCGTTTCCCAGTCAGGGCTATGGATGACTATATCGTCTAAATAGGCGGCGGCATACCTGGCATGGGGTCGCAACAATTTATCCATAAGTCGTTGGAATGTTGCTGGGGCCCCATGGAGTCCAAAAGGGAGGACAGTGTATTGGAACAGGCCATCAGGTGTAGAGAGAGCTGTCTTCTCCTTGGCGTTCTTGGCCAGGGGAATTTGCCAATATCCTTTAGTCAGGTCCAGAGTGGTTAGGTATCGGGCCTTGCCTAACTGATCAACTAGCTCATCGACACGTGGTATTGGATAGGCATCGAATTGGGATACTTCATTCAACTTCCGGAAGTCATTACAAAACCTCCAGGTGCCGTCAGGCTTGGGTACTAAGACGATAGGACTGGACCACTGGCTGTGGGATTCTTCAATAACCCCAAGTTCCAACATCTTCTTCACTTCTGTCCTAATTTCCTCTCTCTTAGCTTCTGGTATCCGGTATGGTCTTATCGTCACCCTTATTCCGGGCCTGGTGACGATATGATGTTGGACCAGTGTCGTACGGCCCGGCTGTGCACAGAACACATCTTGGTTCCGTTGGATCATATCAATGACCTCTGTTCGTTGTTCTGGGGCTAACTCAGGGGATATCCTCACCTGCCCCTGTCGGTCGTCCGTCTGGGGTGGAGCTCTCCGAATGACCAGGCACGTCTCTCGGTCACGCCAGGGCTTCAGCAAGTTTACATGGTAGATCTGCTCTGGTCTTCGGCGGTCTGGTTGTCTGACCTTATAGTCCACTTCCCCAATGGCTTCCGCTATCTCATACGGCCCATGCCAGCTGGTTAGGAGTTTGCTTTCTGCTGTCGGCACTAGCACCATCACCCGTTCTCCTGGCTGAAATTTCCGTACTTTCGCCTGGCGGTTGTAATATGTTCGCTGGGTCTCTTGTGCTTTTTCCAAATGTTCCCGTACTATAGGGGTTACTCGAGCTATTCGCTCTCTCATCTGTGTCACGTGCTCAATGACATTCTTTCCTGGGTTGGGTTGTTCTTCCCAGTCCTCCTTGGCTATGTCCAATATTCCGCGTGGGTGGCGTCCATATAGTAGCTCAAAGGGAGAGAAACCGGTGGACGCCTGGGGGACTTCCCGTATTGCAAACATTAGGTATGGTAGAAGGGTATCCCAGTCTTTTCCGTCCTGTGCTACCACCTTCCGGATCATACCTTTAAGGGTGCGGTTAAACCGCTCGACCAGGCCGTCTGTTTGAGGATGGTAGACTGAGGTCCTTATGGCATGGATGCGGAGCAGGGTACATAAGTCCTTCATTAATTTTGACATGAAAGGGGTTCCTTGGTCAGTCAGGATCTCCTTAGGGATGCCCACTCTGGCAAAAACCTGGAGTAGTTCTTTTGCTATTGCCTTGGATGTGGGGTTTCTTAAAGGAATGGCTTCTGGATACTGTGTGGCATAGTCAAGGATGACTAGTACGTTTCGGTGACCCCGTGTTGCTCTTTCCAGCGGGCCCACAAGGTCCATGGCTATCCTTTCAAAAGGGACTTCAATAATAGGCAAAGGTACTAATGGGGCCCGCAAGTGAGGTCGAGGGCTATGCAACTGGCATTCTGGGCAGGAGGCACAATAGCGTTGGACCTCCGCAAGTATTCCTGGCAAATAAAACCTTCTTAGGACTCTATCCAGTGTCTTCTCTATTCCTAGATGTCCTCCAAATAAATGACTGTGAGCTAGCTCTAGTACTGCCCTTGTGTGTTTCCGTGGGACTAAGAGCTGCTCTACTTCTCCCCTTGGATCTGCACTATTCGGTATAACAGATCACGTTTGATCACATAATACGGCCCCAGGCCTTTGGTCTTTCCTTCCACCGGTACGCCATTTACTTCCACTACCTCCTCCCTCACATTCGCATATAGCGGGTCATTGGCTTGGTCCTGCCTGAAATTCTCACGGGCGGTACCGATCTGACCTAATTCCAGGGGGCCTATTTCTACTCCGCCCCCTGGGTTGCCCCTACTTGGGCTAGGAACTGCCTCTGAGTCCTCACTGGCCTGAATTGTCTCCTGGCCTCCTGAACGGGTTCGCTTACCAACAAGGGAGGCTTTCTGGTTCTCTGCTAGAATCCTGGTCCCTAGCCTTTTATCTGCCTTCCTTTCCCGCCTAGACTTTCGGAGTTTCACGGGGGATGAGAATAGCTCTGGGGCAAATTCAGCAAAAATTGGGGTGAAGCTAGCTGTAGGTGCCTCCATTTCAGCCTGGGGTTTGCTACCCTCCCTTGGCTCTACTGGGGGGAGTAAGTTCTCAAACCCAGGGAAGTCCCTACCAATTAAGACCGGGTAGGGGAGCCTAGGGACCACCGCTGCAGTGACCAGGATTCTAGCAGAGAACCAGAAAGCCTCCCTTGTTGGTAAGCAAACCCGTTCAGGAGGCCAGGAGACAATTCACGACCAGGGTTGGTAGTGTTCCCCTGGATCTCAATCCGTACGGGGATTGTGGGGTAGAAATTTACGGTGCCATGAACGCACGTTACCCCTGTGGGTTTGGCCCGGGTTAGTTGGTCTTGCCCCACCAACTTCCCCGAGACCAGCGTGACAGCACTCCCGGAATCTACTAATGCTGTGGTCACAATACCATTCATTTTTACTGACCTTGTATACCCATGTGGGGGTCATTGCGACCCCTACCAGGCCAATTAGGCCACATTGTTCCCCAGGATCCCCCAGATTGCACTGCATAGGCTCTTCCCTGTTGGGGCATTGGGCTGCTATATGCCCCAATTCCCCACACTCGTAACACCAACCCCTTATCCTGGTTGCCGCCCTCTGCCTGGGGCTATTTGGTCGGCCCCCCCAGCCCTCTCTTCCCAAACCCCCAGGTCCCTTCTTGGACTCGGGCCATTCCTCAAGGTCTTTCCTCCCAGTTATAGTTCTCCTGTAGTTCTCGGCGGTCCGGGACCTTGGGTTTGGGGCTGGCTTCCTGGATTGCCGTGTTTCACCCCCTGGGGTCTGGAACAGTTCACGGGCTGCTAGCTGTCTTTCCACGAGGTAGACCAACTCATCATAGGTGGAGGGGTCATTCTGGCCAACCCAAGCCCGGAGGTCTGGTGGTAGCCCCCTCATATACCGGTCCAGTACCAGGAGCTCCATCATCTTCTCAGAGCTGAGGGCCTCAGGGTGCAGCCATTTCCGGATCAGGTGGATCAGGTCAAACAATTGCGATCTGGGTGTCTTGTCCTCTGTATACTGCCACTCATGGAACCTCTGGGCTCGCAATGCCCTAGTTACTCCGGATCTGGCCAGGATGTCTGCCTTCAGCTGGGGGTAATCTGCTGCAGTCTCTGCGGCCATATCGTAGTATACCTTCTGGGCCTCCCCACACAGGAACGGGGCAAGGATACCGGACCACTGGTCTCGGGGCCAGGCCTCCCGCAGGGCTGCTCTCTCAAAAGCCAGGAGGTATGCCTCCACATCATCCTCCCGTGTCATTTTCTGTAGGCAGTGGCTGGCCCGTATAGTCCGGGTCCCATCGCAGTTCTGGCTTCGCTCCATAAGGGCCTTCATCTGGTTCACCAGCTCCTGCAGCAGGGCTCGGTCCTGGGCAGCCTGACTCATCAACAGACGATTAGTCTCTTGCTGTACCCTAGTCGCCTCCTGTTGGGCGGTTGCTTGGACCCGGGTAGCCTCCTGCTGGGCCGCGGTGGCTTGTATTAGGGCCTTGATTACATCGTCCATCTTAAGGACTGGATTGTTTTGGCTAACCCTGGTTTAAGTCCCCAGCGTGAAGATCCCACCCCTGACACCACGTGTAGCAAATTGCCGGCACTACTATGATGGGTCCCACACTTTCTCTTCTTGGGGGGGGGGGGTTTCAGGGTGCCATTTCTTGCCCCTGAACTGGGGTAACAGCTATCCTACTAGTATCCCAGGGAAGGGGAGTGGAGAGGGAGGGACCCGGGCCCGCCCTCTACTCTGGGTCCCAGCCCAGGGGCCCTATGATAGTAGGTGAACCACTTGTACCAGTGCTTCTTTCCCCTGGGCTACTTCCCTCTCCTGACCTTCAGCTTGTGGGGCTTCCTGCCTTCCCTCTGCACAAGCCAGGTGTCCCTTTACCTAGGATCTTGGTCTTCTTAGCCCGCTGCAGCACTTCTCAAAACTCTCCTCCGCTTTTCCTCCGAACTGCTCTTTGTTCCACCACCAAACCACTCTGATTCAGCTCCTCCAAACTGCTCTCTGCTCCACCACCAAACCACTCTGCTCCAGCTCCTCCTCACTCTGCTCCAGCTCCTCCTCTGGCTGATTGAAGCAGGGGGATTTTGTCAGGTGACTGGCTTCAGGTGCTCTAATTGGTTTCAGGTGCTTTTAATTAATCTACAGGGAATAAGGCTTCTCCTCATCCTAGATCACTCTCCTGCTGCCTTCTGGCCATGCTGTATCACACTAGACAAAGCATCCATGCTTGTGCCCAACATTCCAGGCTTGTGCTCAGGCCCAGATCAGGATTATTCAAAGGGGAACTGAATTGTTTCTATTTTAAATGAAGGTTGATGGTTACACCCACCACCGTCAATGCAGTTTAACTTAAACTATAACAGAAATATTCTCAAGGAAAATAGCAGGAATTAAACAGAGAGAAGATGAAAGATTCTAGTAGGCTGATGGGGTAATGTAATAATGACTCATGCTCCTTGCTTGCTTCCAGAACAATGGGAATGGATGTGATCAAGGAAGAGCAAGTCACTGGGACCCAAATCCACATAAGGATTTAGTCATTGCCACAGTGAGCAATGCAACACTTAACTTTTAAGTGCCTAGAAAACCACTGGAACAACTGTGCATTTCACAAAGACTGATTTAGGTGCCGGCTTGTGTGGAGTGAATACAATGAATGGAGAGAGAGAGGCTCCTAAGAATGGGATCCACAAAAGCCAGCATGCTGGGTAGGGAACTGCCTAAACTAACCAATGGGAGATACTGATAGGAAGGGTGTGTTCTGTCTCCTGCCCCTCTCACCAAGTTTGGCACTTAAGTTCAGGCTGCAGGGAGGTGCCTATCTCTGCCTATTGATCCATAAATGGGAACCTGACTTCTGCAGTCAGGTGGCTTAGGCACCTAAGTCATTTCTTCTGAGAATGAGTTAGATGCCTGCCTCACTCCACACAAGGCAGTGAGGGGGGAAGGAGGTGACCTACCTTTATAACCTTTAGCTCAGTATTTAGCGTATTCAGCTGGGATGTGGAATACCTCCAGTTCAGTTCCCCCTCTGCCCTGATTAGGAGAAGGGATGAACATGGGGATCTGCTGCCTGTCACGTGAGTGCCCTAACCACTGAGCTACAGTGTCATTCTTGCTCTTTCCCTAGACCAGTTAATATTTAACTACTCAACTGAAGTGGAACAACTTCAATAGGAGAGGTGGAGAGAGACCCATATCAGAATACTTTAGAGCCCAGTGTTTAGGGCACTCCCCTGAGAGGTGGTGGATCCCTGTGCAAACCGCTTCTCATCAGGCACTCCTTCATCTATCTTCTTCCATTTTATGGATTGTACTGGGATTTAGGCATGAGATAGGGGTCAGGATGCCTAGAGTAAGTTAGCAGTGCACATGCCCAGAGCCAGAAATATAGGTGCCTAGGGAACTTTTAAAGTGGAAATATAGCTGCTGAGTGAGTTTAGTCGCCTACAAGGTTAGGCAGAAGCCAAGTGGGAGGTTTGTGGATTGCAGTGGTGCCTAAAACTGGAAATTAGGTGCCTTAATTGAAGAAATTCTTACCTGAATCCAACTTGTGAACATAAAGAGCAATGAAGAAAATTGTGTAACAAGGCAGAGGTGAACACAACATGGCATGGGAGATGGAAAAAGATTTCATCTTCCTAGAAGCTTGGTTTAGATAACTAGAAAAAAAGAACGAAACAAAACACAATGCTATGATTTTTTTACATAAGTGCAATATATTATGGGGTGGTGGCAGTCGTCCACTACCAGTCTGATTTTTAAGGCCCTCTGCAAAATCCACACAAATTAATATTGGCCTCAACATAAACCAAGGTAGAATTTTTCTACCAAACTCAAAGGAATTGAACAAGGGGCTCCTGAATTATGACACTCTAAAAATGGAGTTGCTCACTACCTCAGCTCCAGATCTAATTTACCAAACATAGAAGCTGATATAACTTTTCTCTGGATGGGTGCTAGGGGAGGGCACAATCATAGAATATCAGGGTTGGAAGGGATCTCAGGAGGTCATCTAGTCAAATCCCCTGCTCAAAGCAGGATCAATCCCGAACTAAATCATCCCAGCCAGGGCTTTGTCAAGCCTGACCTTAAAAACCTCTAAGGAAGGAGATTCCACCACCTCCCTAGGTAACCCATTCCAGTGCTTCACCACCCTACTAGTGAAAAAGTTTTTCCTAATATCCAACCTAAACCTCCCCCACTGCAACTTGAGACCATTACTTCTTGTTCTGTCATCTGCTACCACTGAGAATAGTCTAGATCCATCCTCTTTGGAACCCCCTTTCAGGTAGTTGAAAGCAGTTATCAAATCCCCCCTCATTCTTCTCTTCTGCAGACTAAATAATCCCAGTTCCCTCAGCCTCTCCTCATAAGTCATGTGCTCCAGCCCCCTAATCATTTTTGTTGCCCTCCCCTGGTCTCTTTCCAATTTTTCCACATCCTTCTTGTAGTGTGGGGCCCAAAACTGGCCACACTACTCCAAATGAGGCCTCACCAGTGCCGAATGATCACGTCACTTGATGTGCAGGCAATGCTCCTATTTATACAACCCAACATGCCTCTAGCCTTCTTGGCAACAAGGGCACACTGTTGACTGATATCCATCTTTAACCCCTAGGTCCTTTTCTGCAGAACTACTGCCTAGCCACTTGGTCCCTAGTCTGTAGCAGTGCATGGGATTCTTCCATCCTAAGTGCAGGACTCTCTGCTCTTGTCCTTGTTTAACCTCATCAGATTTCTTTTGGCCTAATTCTCTAATTTGTCTAGGTCCCTCTGTATCCTATCCCTAACCTCCAGCGTATCTACCACTCCTCCCAGTTTAGTGTCATCTGCAAACTTGCCGAGGGTCCAATCCACATCATCCTCCAGACCATTAATGAAGATATTGAACAAAACTGGCCCCAGGACCAACCCTTGGCACTCCACTTTATACCGGCTGCCAACTAGACAGAGGTGAAAGTAAGCCAGTTCGGTGTATCGGCAAGAGCCAGTATGCCATGTTGGACTAGACTGGCTTCCCCAGGCCAGCGATTTAAAGGGTCTGGGGCTCCTGGCCCTTTAAATTGCCACCAGAGCCCCACTGCCAGAGTCCCTGGGTGGCGGAGGTAGCTCAGGTGGCGATTAAAGGTCCTGGGGCTCTGCTGCGGTAGCAGTGGCTGGGAGCCCCTGGCCCTTTAAATCACTGCGGGAGCCCTGGGCCACTGCCACTTCCCCAGGGCTCCGGCAACGGGGGTCCAGTGGTGATTTAAAGGGCCAGGAGCCCCAGGCCCTTTAAATTGATGGCCTGGGGAAGCCAGTCCGGTCCAGCATGGCCGGAGCCCCAGGGCCTTTATATTGCTGCCTGAGCCCCGCTGCTGGAGCCCTGGGGTAGCGGCAGCAACCGGGCACTCCAGTGGTGATTTAATGGGCTACCGCAGCGGAGCCCTGGGCCTTTAAAGCTCCGCCAGAGCCGGGAATTTAAAGACCCCACCTCTTCCCATTGAGGCCACACCTCTTCCGGTTGAGGCCCCGCCCCCTTCTCAGGACTCCAGCCTACTGATAAGTCCTTTTAGTTACTTTCACCCCTGCATGGAACCATTGATCACTACCTGTTGAGCCCGATGATCTAGCCAGCTTTCTATCCACCTTATAGTCCAATTTCAGGCTTATAATGGAAACTCGGTGTCAGCCTAATGTATGGTGTGACAGCAGTCATGACATGATCACTTTAATTGGTTTCCTGGAAGGCATCTTAATAAAGCAGCTGTCCAGAGCAAGTGGAGTATGATTGATGTATATCGTTGGATATATACAATTTAATATTTATACACCTGGGGAGAGGAGGGCTGCTCCTTCCTCTGTTACAGCACTGGAATCCAGTGAATGAATTGATGCTTTGAGGCACTTTTTGATTCATTCAGTGACTGTGGGACCCTTATATGAACTGGCATTTAACTAGATGAATTCAGGGATTCCACTATGGATTTCACAATTTATCATGGGGAATAGTGCACTACAGAGGTATGTGCAAGCACTTCCACAGGACACTAATATGGTGGGTGCACTGAGGCAAGGCTTGATATTCTAGGTTACTTTCCTGGATGCCATCACACCAGTTGATTTGATGCTCATTTTCCAGGCACTGCTTGCAGAGTATCTGGGGTGGGAAGTGGGTCTATTAAACCCGGACCTGAAGATGGGGTCCTGGAGAAAACCAACTCCTCTTCTCCCCTGCACCTTAGTTTAGTAGATGTGAACCCCGGGCCGAGCTATGACTCCTCGTATGACATTCTGCTCAAGATACAAGAACTGTAAACCACTGTGTTACCCTCTGCTTTAGCAAGAGTAATCTTTACTAGAGCTTAGACTGTGTATCAGCTTCCTACCACATCAGTCTGTTTGCCTCTCCAGCAAACTCCTCGACACGCTGCCAGTCAAAACCTTGCCTTGCAGGTAATGATCAGTGAAACCCAGTTCCCAAGTTCCCTAGAAACATCTTCCTGCAGTGTCCAGTTCCTCTCACTGGACTGTCCAGATATTAAGTTTCCTGCCTCCAAAGAGACAGAGCACACACCAGCTTGTTAGATAAGCTGAGGACTCGAATTTTACTTTAATATAACTACACTGAGATGGTTTATCGTAAAACTAAGAATAAGTTTATTAATAAGGAACAGAGATTTAAGTGATTCTAAGCAAGAGAAAAAAGAGACAGGTATGGTTCAAACCAAACAATGCTTTCTAGTGACTCACTATATCAGCTCAGAAGGATGTTTGTGAGGTGCAGCAATTCCTGGTGTTCACCAATTTCTACAGACAATTTATTAAAGGATTTTCTAACCTGGTTGCACCCATAATGATGCTCCTGAAAAGGGGGTATTGGTTTGCCTAGGTGATGGAGCCTCAGTCAGCTTTTGATTGACTGAAGAAGTCATTCACCTCAGCACCCACCCTGATTCACCCAGATCTCACTAAACCATTTGTGACTGAGGTTGATGCCTTGAACTTTGCCATAGGCACAGTATTATCTCAACATGCATCTGCACTAACTCCACCACTGTGTGTTTTATTCCTGGAAGCTAACCCTGGTGGGAAAAAAAACCCGTGCTATTTCGGACAAGGAGCTACTGGTGATCAAGACAGCTTTTGAGAAGTGGTGACCAGCCTATAAAGAGCCTGATTCCCAGTTCAAGTCCTGGCAGACCACAAGAATCTGGAGTACCTACAGACTGTTACCAAAACTGTGGGGGAAAAGCCCACAAAAATTTGGCTTGTTTTAGGCTTACTTAGCTTCTGAGTTGCGGGTTGGCCTGTGGCTTGTAGCTTCTTTTTTTTGTTTATTGGCTCCCTGCCCGGGACCAGCCAATCAGAAAGCTCGACTGGTGATTGGCATTTGGCTCCAACTGCTGCGTCGCCTCCCTGCGGTGACATGCAGGTGGGAGGGGGGGCAACATGAGTGACGTCTTCCTGGACTGCGTGGGCTGAAGAACGGCCTGGCAGGAAGGTTAGGGGCAAGGAGGCGCAAGGAGAGAGAGAGTTCAGGGGTGCACAGTGGACCAACAGTCCCAAACTGCAAGGGTGCACACCGGGGTTCCAGTCACATTAGGGATTGGTTTAGAATCATAGAATATCAGGGTTGGAAGGGACCTTAGGAGGTCATCTAGTCCAACCCCCTGCTCAAAGCAGGACCAATCCCCAATTTATGCCCCAGATCCCTAAATGGCCCCCTCAAGGACTGAACTCACAACCCTGGGTTTAGCAGGCCAATGCTCAAACGACTGAGCTATCCCTCCCCCCCAGGCTTATTTTGACCTTGTTTTGAAATGGGATTAGTTTGGTTTTTGGCTTACTCTGAAAGCTGGGGTGCTTTATTTATAGCATGAAAGTTGGCAAATCTCCAAAAAATGGGAAGGAGAATGCCCTGTTCCGCAAAGATTAATATCTCAAAACTGGTGAAGAGTTCTTTGCCACTGAGTTCAAGGCATCCAGATTTTTCAGTGGGACAATCAACAGCAGTTTGATGTCCTCCATCTGCTGTCTGATGACCCATTCACAACCCATATCCACCAACCCTGATGCAGATCCCCGACTCCGAATTCTGACTACAGAATGTCTCCTCTAGCACAAGGTTTTGTATTTATGTTCTGGAGGGATAATCTAGGATTTAGGAATTGAAACTATGCCATGATTTGCCACATATGAGCCATTTTGGCCAATTCAAGTCCTGGAATCTAGTCTCAAGGAGCTGCTGGTGGAAGCTTCTGAATTTACATCAAGGATTATATAAGGTCCTGTGACCACTGCACCGATCTCAAGAACCCATGATCTAAACACTGTGACAGACCCAGGCCAGTTGGGTACAACAAAGTAGCAGCATGCAGATATACTGGCCACTGGATTACCAGTTTTCTGTTCCCTGACTTACCAGAGCAGGGACTGCTCCAGGCTAATGAGGACACCTGACTCTTATTAACCTGTAAAGAGTCAGGTGAGGCCTTTAAAGGTGATGTGAACACCTGACTCTAATTAAGGCTCTTCTGAGCATATAAAAGGGCTCACTCCAGTCAGGCTGGGGAGAGCCAGGGAGTCAGAGGATAGGAAGTGCTGTTGCTACTGAAGGACTGAGTAAATGAGGACACGCTCGTGCCATCAGTAAGGGAGCCCTAAGGTAAGGGTGAAGAAGTAAGAAGCAGGAGAGCTGTGGGGAAGTGGCCCAGGGAAACATAGCAACTCTGGCAGTGAAAGGTCAGCTGCCAACAGCTGCTACCACTAGGGTCCCTGGGCCGGAACCCGGAGTAGAGGGCGGGCCCAGGTTCCCCCCCCAACCTGTCACTACAGAAACACCTCCTGGGAGGGGAAGACAGGCCCCTATCAGGACAGGAAGCTAATCTGTTCTGAGATAAGCTCATAGGGACAACAGAGACTGTGGGAGTTCTCTCACCAACCTTGTGCTGGCTTATGATGAAAAGGGCTCAGTAGACTGTAACCCTGGCCCTAGAGAGAGAAGGGCTACGTGGAGGATTGCAGTGAGCCTCTGAGGCTAGTATAAACCGCCTAGAAGCGCGGGACCCACCGGGACAGGGTTGGAGCTCTGCCACAACACCTAGATGTAGGTGGTCTCTGCCCACACCTCCACAACCTTGGTCAACTGTACTGATGGACTTCATTGTAAAACTGCCATGCTCCCAGGGACACTCAGAAATCTTGTCTGTTATCGACCTTCTAACAAAGATGGTGCACTTCATCCCATGCCATACTGTTCCTACTGCAGGACAGATGGTCCAAATCTTCCTGGAAAATGTCTTCCACTACTATTGGTTACAATGGATATTGTATCATACTGGGGACCCAGTTCATCTCTCGATTTTGGTGGGAAATTCTCAGTCTCCTTAGCATTGAGTGCCTCACCTCATCCATCTCTGAACCACATGCTAATAAGCAAATAGAGTCAATCAAATCTTTGCTGCTTTTTGAGCTACCACCAGGACAACTGGCTTCCCCTACTGTTCTATGCAAAATTCATATACAGCAATGCAATCCATGCCTCAACCCAAAATAGCCCATTCTGTGAAAGCTATGGCTTTCATCCCCATTTCCACCCTGATTTACCTGTTATTTCCCCAGTACTGGCAACCGCAGATTTAGCATCCCATCTACACTGGGTGTACCAGGAGCTCAAGGAATGCTTGCAGTCTGCCAAAGAAACCTATAAACACCATTCAGACCAAGATGATCAGGTTGCCCCAATCTGGCAGTAAGGGACTCTCTGCCCAGAACCTTAAATTGAGACACCTATTTGCCAAACTAGACTACCAATAACTGGGCCCCTTCAGGATTACAGAACAGGTAAATCCAGTGGACTTCAGATTACAGCTGTCTGAATCCTTGAAGATCCTCTCCATCTTTCACACTTCACTTTTAAAGCCCTATATTGAGAATCCATACCCAAACTGCTCCACCCCAACACCACCATCCATACAAATCTGTGGACAGGAGAATTACTTGGTCCACTGAATCCTTGACTCTTGAAGAATTAAGGGAAAGGTCCAGTACCTGGTGGACTGGGAAGGCTATGGTCTGGACAAATGGTCTTGGAAACTGGCAGAGAACATCCATTTCTTGGACCTATTGCAAAAGTTCCATCAGAAATACCCCAAGAAACAAGGCCCTTCGAGCTACCCTTGATGAGGGAGCGAGGGTACTGTCAAGAATCAGGACTTGCAGCATAGCCAGTCTGAAAGCAGGGCCTGCAGCAAAACCAATGTGGAAGCAGGGCCTGTAGCAGATGCAGTCTCCAGGCAACCTAATGACCACATCTGGCCTGTAGCAGGCTGCCTAATTGGCTACACCAACTGATTGGTTGGAAAAGTCAGCAGACTGGCTCTTAAGCCCAGCAGCAGCAGTTCAGTGGCTGCTTGAAGCATTGCCCATGGTTGTGATAGCAACTGCGCCCACTTGTTCCCAGCCTTGATCTTTTCTCCTGCCCTATTCCCTGCTTTGTTCCTGCTCCTGCCTTGACTTACTCTAGGTGATCTGATCTTGACCCTTACCTCCAATGCCAGACTTCTAACTCAGGATCTGACCCTGGGCTCCGATTCCTGGCAACCAGCTCTGGCTCTTACTACTAAGCCTAACTCTGGTTCTAACCACTAGGCACAATGGCTCACATCCCAGTCACTGACAGTGGGGTAAAATGGCAGCTCCTTCAACCTGGGGTTAGTGGTGGGTAGGGGGAGTATCCTCTGAACACTCAAGGGAAGGCAGCATTGCCAGCTCTTACAGCTGATTGCAGGTCATGGGATTGTAGTGTTTGCAGGAGGAGCTGTCACAGTGAACCTGACATCTGAATATGAAAGAAGCAAGAAGCTCCTCCAGTGCAGCAATTTTCAGAGCAGGTGTGCAGACAAAGCATTGTGTGAGAATCTCGGGGCTGAGGACAGAAACCTCCCCTGCCACTGATCCCTGCCTTCATGTATGATCCCAGAGCAGACAGAGGGCCCCAGGGCAGCAAGAGGCAGCGGAGGGCAAAGTTGGGCAAGTGGTGCTGCTGGGACTTAGGCAGAGGAGAGGCCCCCAAGAAGCAGGGGAGTGGGCAGTCAGGGAAATGGTGCTGCTGGGTGTCAGGCAGAGAAGTGTTGCTGTGGGTCAAGACAGTAATAGAATATGATGGTAGTTCCCCTGTTTTGGGGGTGAGGAGAGGATAAGTGACATCTCCATCTGACCAGCCAAGGGGAGGCTTGCATATTTGTGGACTTTAAAGGTTAACTTTTCAATCCATATTTACCACACACACACATGGGAATAGAGGGCACCTAAAAAGTTCAAGGACAAGACTATGGTGAAAACATACTTTAGCAATGAGTACATTATCAGTACAGTGGTATACTGAGATTGGTGAAATGTCCCATGGTAATAAGTTTCATATTCAGATGTCAGGTTCTCAAGTTGTTGAGCATTTGTCTGCCACAAATTGAAAACTGTTACATGCTTTCAACATTAATGAAACATGTGGTTCAAAATTTTATGAAAATATAGACAAATGTCCTAAGTATTTTGATTGGGAGGGAGGTGAAAGTGTTTGAGTTAGGTCATATGAGTCAAAGTTTTCACATGTGTATATATTGCAGTTTGACAATGTGCATGCTTTGCATTCATATTCTGTTTATTGCCTAATATTTTCTTCCAGGAATCAGTCTGTTTTGTTGACCATTGACATGTGACCTCATCTTGGAGGGTTTGTAGCTTTGGGTACCATATAATTCCTTTGTCAAGCATGTTTAATAGAGGTTATGAAAGCTGTAACAGCAAGTAAGAGATCAAATAATGGGGTTACTAGGCTTCCTATGATTAAGAGCTTGTTGTATTAGTATCAGGCTTTGTGGGAGTAGTTATGCTAAAGGCTGGGATTTACCTAAAAAGATAACCCTGGGTCATAAATTCTGCACTCTCAATCCGCTACGCAGCGGGGACAGAAGGCCAGTGAGGAAAATTGGCGACATGTGACCTCCAGAAGAGGAAAGAGTACCAGAAAAGTCCATGTACCAGAAACGCAGATTCAGATGAGCAACCGTTTTCATGTTCTCTCCACAGGTACTAGTGCAGAGAGTGGAGTGGATGATACTGTGACAGTGTCCCCATAAAACTTTATGGGGAGATGCTTATAACTATATATGTGTAACTGGAATACGTTTTATGCTACATGTGCCATGTAACATATCTCTGTGAAAGTTATGACCTACTGAATTTATTCCTCCTGTTTGTAGGCATGTATCATTGTTGTGGTTGAAGTTATGAACATTGGTTTTATATTTGCTGGTTTTATGCATAGCTTTTGTAAGAACATGGGACCAGGTCCAGAGGAAGGAATGTGCAAGTTGAGTACAAGTACTTAACAGACAAAAGAAGGTGCAGACCCCAATCCACATCGGGGCCCCAGTCAAGGATGCAACTGGTTAGACTGGTCAGGGCGACCGGCCAGGTGAAGGAGCAAATTCAGGCCGAGATACAAAGCATGTTGGACTTGGGGGTGATTAAGGATTCGGGCAGTGCGTGGGCTTCACCTGTGGTCTTGGTCCCAAAGAGAGATGGCACCGTTAGATTTTGCGTGGACTATAGAAAACTCAATGCTGTCACGGTAACCGATGCATACCCCATGCCACGAATTGATGACATGCTGGATGTGCTGAGCCAAGCCAAGTACCTTAGTACCTTTGATCTGACCAAAGGTTACTGGCAGATCCCTCTGGAGGGAGAGGCCCAACAGAAGTCAGCTTTTATCACTGATATAGGGCTCTATGAATTTACAGTGTTACCGTTTGGGTTGGTGAATGCAGGTGCAACCTTCCAGAGACTGGTCAACCGAGTGTTAAACGGGTTGCAGAGTTATGCTAGAGCATACATAGATGACATTGCGGTGTTCAGCAACACCTGGGATGACCACAAGGAGCACCTGCAGGTGGTGCTAACTAAGCTCAAAGAGGCTGGGCTAACTGTAAAACCCTCCAAGTGCAAGGTAGGGGCAGCCAGAGTCCCTTATCTGGGACACTGGGTTGGGGGGGGGGAAATATCCCCCGACCCTCTTAAGGTGGAGGCCATCGTGAAATGGCCTGTACCCCAGACTAAAAGGCAAGTTCAATCCTTCATAGGCTTGGCAAACTATTACAGGAGGTTTGTGGAGGGGTTCAGTGACATTGTATCCCCAATCACGGACTTATGTAAAAAGCATCAGCCTAACAAGGTAATTTGGTCAAAGGCGTGCCAGGAAGGCTTCGATAAGGTAAAAGCACTCCTGTCTGCAGAGCCTGTGCTGGCCAGCCCGGACTTCGATAAGCCTTTTGATTTGTGCACCGATGCGTCAGACACAGGGTTGGGGGCTGTGCTGATGCAAACAGGGGAAGACAGCAAGAAGCATCCCATTGCTTTCCTGAGCAAAAAGCTGTCCCCTGCCGAACAGAATTACTCCGTCATAGAGAAGGAGTGCTATGCCATTGTGTGGGCTGTCAAACAACTAAGGCCATACCTCTTTAATAAGCGGTTCAGAATTCTAACTGACCATTCACCGCTGGTGTGGCTTCACCGCACCAAGGGCACAAACTCCAAGCTGCTACGCTGGAGTCTGGTCCTACAGGAGTTTGACATGGTGATTATGCATATTAAAGGAAAGGAGAACTGGGTAGCCGATGCCCTGTCCAGGAAAGAGGAATTTTAGGTGCACTGCCTCCGCCATGGACAGTGTCCAAGTCTCTGGCAGTAAGTTCAGGAGGAGGGTGTGACAGTGTCCCCATAAAACTTTATGGGGAGATGCTTATAACTATATATGTGTAACTGGAATACGTTTTATGCTACATGTGCCATGTAACATATCTCTGTGAAAGTTATGACCTACTGAATTTATTCCTCCTGTTTGTAGGCATGTATCATTGTTGTGGTTGAAGTTATGAACATTGGTTTTATATTTGCTGGTTTTATGCATAGCTTTTGTAAGAACATGGGACCAGGTCCAGAGGAAGGAATGTGCAAGTTGAGTACAAGTACTTAACAGACAAAAGAAGGTGCAGACCCCAATCCACATCGGGGCCCCAGTCAAGGATGCAACTGGTTAGACTGGTTAGGGCGCATGGACAGGTGACTTGCCCATGTGATCCCAAAACTCCAGGGCAACTGGATCCTACGCAGGGAGAGGAGGAAAGGCTATAAAAGCCCTTGCAAGATCCTTCCATTTGGTCTTCAGCTGGCTAAAGGGAGAGGCTCTCCACCCCACCAAGGACATTCCTGAGGGGAACTGAACAAAGGACAAAGACACTAGGGGGTGTGAGCGGCTGCTGGACCCAGGCTAATTCTACAGCCTGTAAAAAGGAAAATATCCAAATCTGGTGAGGCTTTTATCTGTGTTAACTTTGAATAGACATAGACGTGCGTGTTTTAGTTTATTTTACTAAGTAACTTGCTTTGTTCTGTCTGTCACTAATTGAACTCACTTAAATCCTATTTTCTGTACTTATTAAAATCACTTTTTACTTATTAAGTTTCCTTGAGTACGAGTTGGTGCCTGGGGAAAGCGAACAGTTGTGCATATCTTTCTATCTTTGAAATAGAAGGCAAACTATTTATGAGTTTACCCTGTATAAGCTTTATACAGGGTAAAACGGATTTATTAAGGGTTTGAACCTCCTTGGAGTTGAGCAGCTGGGTGTCAAAGGCAAGAGCGCTTCCAGGGGCCTTACAGTGGTGAGTGGACTTGGTTCGGACCTGGGTCTGTGTTTGCAGCAGATCGGTGGAATCTGACTCAAAACAGACAGGATTCGGGAGTCCCAAGCTGGAAAAGGCCTGGAAGCAGGGGCAGAAGTAGCCTTGGCACACCAGGTGGCAGCACCAAGCAGGTCTCTGTGGCCCCAACCCGTCACAGATACATCTGAGGGAAGAGATCAGAAGGAGACTCCACCAATTGGAAGGCATGAGATGCACTGTCCTAGGGATGGGGGTTCCACGACCACCACTCCCAAGAGAAGGAGGCGGGTGGTGGTGGTCGGGGACTCCCTCCTCAGGGGGACTGAGTCATCTATCTGCCACCCACACCGGGAAAACCGAGAGGTGTGCTGCTTGCCAGGAGCTAGGATTCATGACGTGATGGAGAGACTGCCGAGATTCATCAAGCCCTCAGATCGCTACCCCTTCCTGCTTCTCCACGTGGGCACCAATGATACTGCCAAGAATGACCTTGAGCATATCACTGCAGACTATGTGGCTCTGGGAAGAAGGATACAGGAGTTTGAGGCACAAGTGGTGTTCTCATCTATCCTCCCTGTGGCAGGAAAAGACCGTGGTAGAGACCGTCGAATCGTGGAAGTCAGCGAATGGCTACGCAGATGGTGTCAGAGAGAAGGGTTTGGATTCTTTGACCATGGGATGGTGTTCCAAGAAGAAGGAGTGCTAGGCAGAGACAGGCTCTACCTAAGGAAGAGGGATAGTTCAGCAGTCTGAGCGTTGGCCCGCTAAACCCGGGATTGGGGGGAGGGATAGCTCAGTGGTTTGAGCATTGGCCTGCTAAACCCAGGGTTGTGAGTTCAATCCTTGAGGGGGCCATTTAGGGATCTGGGGCAAAAAATTGGGGATTGGTCCTGCTTTGAGCAGGGGGTTGGACTAGATGACCTCCTAAGGTCCCTTCCAACTCTGATATTCTATGATTCTATGATCTATGATTCTATGAAGAGAGAGAAGAGCATCTTTGCAAGCAGGCTGGCTTAACCTAGTGAGGAGGGCTTTAAACTAGGTTCACCGGGGGGAAGGAGACCAAAGCCCTGAGGTAAGTGGGGAAGTGGGATACCGGGAGGAAGCACAAGTAAGTGAGTGCAAGAGGGGAGGGTTCCCGCCCCATATTGGGACAGCAGGATGATCAGTGAGTTATCTTAAATGCTTATACACACATGCAAGAAGCCTGGGAAACAAGCAGGGAGAACTGGAAGTCCTGGCACAGTCAAGGAATTATGATGTAACTGGACTAACAGAGACTTGGTGGGATAACTCAAATGGTTGGAGTACTGTCATGGATGGATATAAACTGTTCAGGAAGGATAGGCAGGGCAGAAAAGGTGGGGGAGTTGCATTGTATGTAAGAGAGCAGTATGACTGCTCAGAGCTCCAGTATGAAACTGCAGAAAAACCTGAGAGTCTCTGGATTACATTTAGAAGTGTAAGCAACAAGGGTAATGTCGTGGTGGGAGTCTGCTACAGACCACCAGACCAGGGGGATGAGGTGGACGAGGCTTTCTTCCAGCAACTAACAGAAGTTACTAGATCACAGGCCCTGGTTCTCATGAGTGACTTTAATCACCCCGATATCTGCTGGGAGAGCAATACAGCGGTGCACAGACAATCCAGGAAGTTTTTGGAAAGTGTAGGGGACAATTTCCTGGTGCAAGTGCAGGAGGAACCAACTAGGGGAAAAGCTCTTCTTGACCTGCTGCTCACAAACAGGGAAGGAATAGTAGAGGAAGCAATAGTGGATGGGAACCTGGGAGGCAGTGACCATGAGATGGTCGAGTTCAGGATCTTGACACAAGGAAGAAAGGAGAGCAGTAGAACAGAGACCCTGGACTTCAGAAAAGCAGACTTCGACTCCCTCAGGGAACTGATGGGCAAGGTCCCCTGGGAGAATAACATGACGGGGAAAGGAGTCGAGGAAAGCTGGCTGTATTTTAAAGAATCCTTATTGAGGTTGCAGGAACCAACCATCCCAATGTGTAGAAAGAAAAGTAAATATGGCAGGTGACCAGCTTGGCTTAACAGTGAAATCCTTGCTCGTCTTAAACACAAAAAAACAGCTTACAAGAAGTGGAAGATTGGACAAATGACCAGGGAGGAGTATAAAAATATTGCACAGGCATGCAGGAGTGAAATTAGGAAGGCCAAATCACACTTGGAGTTGCAGCTAGCTGGAGATGTTAGGAGTAAGAAGGGTTTCTTCAGGTATGTTAGCAACAAGAAAGTCAAGGAAAGTGTGGGCCCCTTGCTGAATGAGGGAGGGAACCTAGTGACAGAGGATGTGGAGAAAGCTAGTGTACTCAATGCTTTTTTTGCCTCCGTCTTCACAGACAAGGTCAGCTCCCAGACGGCTGCACTCCGCAGCACGGTATGGGGAGGAGGTGACCAGCTCTCTGTGGAGAAAGAAGTAGTTCGGGACTATTTAGAAAAGCTGGACAAGCACAAGTCCATGGGGCCGGATGCACTGCATCCGAGGGTGCTAAAGGAGTTGGCCGATGTGATTGCAGAGCCATTGGCCATTATCTTTGAAAAATCATGGCAATCGGGGGAGGTCCCGGATGACTGGAAAAAAGCTAATGTAGTGCCCATCTTTAAAAAAGGGAAGAAGGAAGATCCGGGGAACTACAGGCCAGTCAGTCTCACCTCAGTCCCTGGAAAAATCATGGAACAAGTCCTCAAGGAATCAATTCTGAACCACTTAATGGAGAGGAAAGTGATCAGGAACAGTCAGCATGGATTCACCAAGGGCAAGTCATGCCTGACTAACCTAATTGCCTTCTATGATGAGATAACTGGCTCTGTAGATGAGGGGAAAGCAGTGGATGTGCTATTTCTTGACTTTAGCAAAGCTTTTGATGCAGTCTCCCACAGTATTCTTGCCAGCAAGTTAAAGAAGTATGGGCTGGATGAATGGACTGTGAGGTGGATAGAAAACTGGCTAGATGGTCAGGCTCAACGGGTAGTGATCAATGGCTCCATGTCTAGTTGGCAGCCGGTATCAAGTGGAGTGCCCCAAGGGTCAGTGCTGGGGCCGGTGTTGTTCAATATCTTCATTAACGATCTGGAGGATGGTGTGGACTGCACCCTTAGCAAGTTTGCAGATGACACTAAACTGGGAGGAGTGGTTGATATGCTGGAGGGTAGGGATAGGATACAGAGGGACCTAGACAAATTAGAGGATTGGGCCAAAAGAAATATGATGAGATTCAACAAGGACAAGTGCAGAGTCCTGCACTTAGGACGGAAGAATCCCATGCACTGCTACAGACTAGGGACCGAATGGCTGGGCAGCAGTTCTGCAGAAAAGGACCTAGGGGTTACAGTGGACGAAAAGCTGAATATGAGTCAACAGTGTGCCCTTGTTGCCAAGAAGGCTAACGGCATTTTAGGTTGTATAAGTAGGGGCATTTCCAGCAGATCGAGGGAGGTGATCATTCCCCTCTATTCGGCACTGGTGAGGCCTCATTTGGAGTACTGTGTCAAGTTTGGGGCCCCACGCTACAAGAAGGATGCGGATAAATTGGAAAGAGTCCAGCGGAGGGCAACAAAAATGATTAGGGGGCTGGAGCACATGACTTACGAGGAGAGGCTGAGGGAACTGGGATTGTTTAGCCTACAGAAGAGAAGAATGAGGGGGGATTTGATAGCTGCTTTCAACTACCTGAAAGGGGGTTCCAAAGAGGATGGATCTAGACTGTTCTCAGTGGTAGCAGATGACAGAACAAGGAGTAATGGTCTCAAGTTGCAGAGTGGGAGGTTTAGGTTGGATATTAGGAAAAACGTTTTCACTAGTAGGGTGATGAAGAACTGGAATGTGTTACCTAGGGACAGGGCCGGCTCTGGCTTTTTTGCCGCCTCATGCCCGTCGCCCCGCTGCCCCGGCTGGGGGACCAGCGGGGAGGGCGGCGGCATGCCCTGCTCTCCCCCGGCCGGAGGAGCGCAGCGGGGAGGGCGGCGGCATGCCCCGCTCTCCCCCGGCCGGAGGAGCGCCGCGGGGAGGGCAGCATGCCTTCTGCCCCAGCTGGAGCGCCAGTGGGGAGGGCAGCATGCCCGTGGCCCCACTCCGGCACTGGCGGGGAAGAGCGCCATCCCCTGCGGCTTGCTGCCCCAGGCACGCGCTTGCTGCGCTGGTGCCTGGAGCCGGCCCTGCCAAGGGAGGTGGTGGAATCTCCTTCCTTAGAGGTTTTTAAGGTCAGGCTTGACAAAGCCCTGGCTGGGATGATTTAGTTGGGGTTGGTCCTGCTTTGAGCAGGGGGTTGGACTAGATGACCTCCTGAGGTCCCTTCCAACCCTGAGATTCTATGATTCTATGAAAAGACAAACAAGTGACCACAAAGGATATAGCACACTGCAGAATTCTGCAATGAGGTTGCTATCCAGTATTTAGACAGTTAAACCATATTTACATATAGAAATTATTCTTCAAAGACTGATGTCAGTCACGAATATTAAGGGTTGATGCTTAATTATGGACACCCCAAAGGCCATATATGAACAGGAACAGGTATTGATCTTATTATAATCAGGCTTAAGGATCAAATAAGGGTATATATATCCTTACTGCTATCATAAAATCAGGGTAAAAAAATACCACACTCAGTTCTTGTTTCTTCAGTTCATCAGATTCCCCAGATAGTGTAAACTGAATCAGGAGCTCCCTTTGGATGGACTCAGCTTACTTTCCCTTCCATCTCGATTTCCAATGCTCCCCATATAGTTGTGAGTATGCATAATGCAAGATTGTAAGTATGAACAATGAAGGAAACCACTTTTCTGTACTTACCTTATTCTCACATTCATGTATATTGATTTTTCTATAATTTCAATTATGGTTTCTGTATTAAATGAAGTTAATCTGTGGCAAGTGCATGTTGCACACTCCAATAAATAAACTTGTAATACTGGATCAGGCTATACTTCACATGACTTTACAAATTATCTGTATGCAATAGCATAGGCTTTCTGCTAGTATAGCATTCTTTTCAGTTTCACAGCTGCTATTGTCTCCTGCAGTCAGCCAGGCTCCCTAGAGCCTTTCTTCCCCTTTTTGTTTCCCCTCTTGAATCCCTCAGTTTGTCCCCTGGATCAGATCCTGGAAAGAGCGAGTAGCAACTCATTGCTGTCAGCTCAGTTCAGACCCCTGTCTCAGGCCATTTGCCAGGGAGCAGATTCCCAGGGGCTGTGAGATCTCAGGATCCCAGAGGCTGTTTGTGAAGACGTCACTTTCCTGATTAGCGGTAGGTTTGGATAATTTTTGGTGATGCCCAGAATGTGTCGAAGTCCTGCCTAAGGCTCTGGGAGAGAGTTTGGGTGCAGGAGGGGGTTCAGGCTCTGGGATGCAGAGGAGGTTGGGGTGTGGGAAGGGTTCAGGCTCTGGGAGGAAGTTTGGGTGCAGGCTCTGGGCTGGTGCAGGGGGGGCAGGCTCTGGGCTGGGGCAGGGGTGCAGGAGGGGGGCTGGGTTCTGGAAGGGAGTTTGGGTGCAGGAGGGGTGCAGGGGGGGGGGGCGGACCCTGGGAGGGGGCAGGGGGTTGGCGCTTACCTCGGGCAGTGCAGGCTCCCGAAAGCGACCCACATACCCCTCTGGCAGCAGCTTGGGGCAGGGGCAGCGCGGGGAGACACCCTCCTCCCCCAGGGTCCACAGCAGAGATGTGCTGGCCGCGGGAGCCGCATGGAGTGGGTGGGCAGGAAGCTGTTTTGGTCCCGCTGTGCTTCCGGTGGCGGCAGCAGCAGTGGGGCTGGCCCGGGCCCTTTTAAATCGCTTGGGGGCAACAGGCAGGCCCAGAGATGATCCGGGGGAGGCAGCTGGGGCCAGGGGAGAGACCCAGCCTGGAACATTGGTGGAGCCGGGCCCATAGAACTCGCCGCCCCATATTTTCCACGCACTCACCTACCTGGAGTGGCTGGCTCAAGAGCTGAGGTCGGAAGAGACCGGGGCTGGCCCACAAGGCGGAGAAATTCCCTTGGAGAATTCCATACCTTAGGAGCTTTAATGAATCCTATGAGTTTAATGAACACATCTAAGTACTCCTTTAAGTACAAAGTCTGGGGCAGGCTCGGGGTGGGGCTGCAGGAAGCTGCTGTGGGCTAAAGGGAGGTGGCGGCAGGGTAGCATCACTGCTGTAGTGCTAAGAGCAGTAACAGCTGCAACAGTGCTGAGAGGAGGAGCCTGCACTCCCAGAGCAGGGAGCAGAGGGGAGGGCTGGGCCATGTCCATGGGATTTCTGGGCACTCAGTCAAGATGGGTTCTGATAAATCATGCGTTTCCTTGACACCAACCCGAGCTCCTTCCACAACAGGAAACGCAGGGGCGGGAGGGGAGCAAAAAGCCCAGGTGGTGCCATTTTTCTGCTGCCTATGCAGACGCGTCAAGCCAGAGACGTCCCCCATCTCCCAGCGACCTTCTGCCCAGCAGTCCTTAGTTGCAACAGCAGCCCCCTGACACAAATGTGAACATTCACATGCAGGATCAGGCCCTTTCCACCTCACTCATTTATTATTGCTCCATATTTAATATGGGGTGGGGGACAGGGAATTCAGTAAGGCGGGTCTCTGCTCTGGGACTCCTGCACTGGAGTGCAGATGAGGAAGGAGCTGAAAGCCAGGCAGCTGAAGGATCACCAATCCTGCCTGAGGAGGCTGATCTGGTAGGCGTGCTCAGAGGCTGCCAACAGAATCCGGTCCCATTTAGACTCTGGCTATAGAAAAAAGTGCTGATGCTCACTCAACTTTTACCCCAGTGGTTAGAGAACTCACCTGGGCTGTGGGAGACCGAGGTTCAATTCCCCTCTCTACCTGACGTGGGGGGAAACAGGATCTGAAAAGGGGTCTCACCCACCTCTCAGGTAAGTACCATAACCAGCAAGCTATAGGGTATTCGAATTTGGATCTCTGTCAGTCTCTGCTATTGAAGCTGTTCTACTTTGGAAAACTAAAGAGTCCTTGAAGCAGGGGGGTGCTGGGTTTCCCATCTCCTAGGACTGGACTCTACAGTTATTCTCAAACTTTCTGTCTTTGGCCCAATGACTCCGTAAGAGTTTATTCAACATGAAACAGCTTCACCAGAAGATTGAAAGAGACCCACCTCTGGACATCCTATCAGTCTGATGGTTAAAACACCCGTTGAAACATTTTTTCCCCTCTCAGGCAGAGAGAAGTTCCTATTTTTAAGAAAGGGAAAAAAAGTGACCCGGGTAACTACAGGCCTGTTAGTTTGACATCTGTAGTATGCAAGGTCTTGGAAAAAATTTTGAAGGAGAAAGTAGTTAAGGACCTTGAGGTGAATGGCAATTGGGACAAATTACAACATGGTTTTACAAAAGGTAGATCGTGCCAAACCAACTTGATCTCCTTCTTTGAGAAAGTAACAGATTTTTTAGATAAAGGAAACGCAGTGGATCTAATCTACCTCGATTTCAGTAAGGCATTTGATACAGTACCACATGAGGAATTATCGGTTAAATTGGAAAAGATGGGGATCAATATGAAAATTGAGAGGTGGATAAGGAACTGGTTAAAGGGGAGACTACAGCGGGTCATACTGAAAGGTGAACTGTCAGGTTGGAGGGAGGTTACTAGTGGAGTTCCTCAAGGTTCAGTTTTGGGACCAATTTTATTTAATCTTTTTATTACTGACCTCGGCACCAAAAGTGGGAGTGTGCTAATAAAGTTTGCAGATGACACAAAGTTGGGAGGTATTGCCAATTCAGAAAAGGATCGGGATATCCTACAGGAAGATCTGGATGACCTTGTAAACTGGAGTAATAGTAATAGGATGAAATTTAATAGTGAGAAGTGTAAGGTTATGCATTTAGGGATTAATAACAAGAATTTTAGTTATAAGCTGGGGACGCATCAGTTGGAAGTAACGGAAGAGGAGAAGGACCTCGGAGTCCTGGTTGATCACAGGATGACTATGAGTCGCCAATGTGATGTGGCCGTGAAAAAAGCTAATGCGGTCTTGGGATGCATTAGGCGAGGTATTTCTAGTAGAGATAAGGAGGTGTTAGTACCGTTATACAAGGCATTGGTGAGACCTCATTTGGAATACTGTGTGCAGTTCTGGTCTCCCATGTTTAAGAAGGATGAATTCAAACTGGAACAGGTACAAAGAAGGGCCACTAGGATGATCCGAGGAATGGAAAACCTGTCGTATGAAAGGAGACTCAAGGAGCTTGGTTTGTTTACCCTAACCAAAAGAAGGCTGAGGGGAGATATGATTGCTCTCTTTAAATATATCAGAGGGATAAATACCAGGGAGGGAGAGGAATTATTTCAGCTCAGTACCAATGTGGACACAAGAACAAATGGATATAAACTGGCCATCAGGAAGTTTAGACTTGAAATTAGACGAAGGTTTCTAACCATCAGAGGAGTGAAGTTCTGGAACAGCCTTCCAAGGGAAGCAGTGGGGGCAAAAGACCTAGCTGGCTTCAAGATTAAGCTATATACGTTTATGGAGGGGATGGTTTGATGGGATAACATGATCTTAGTCAAGGGTCAATTAATTGCCATCAGTGGTAAATAGGACCAATGGTCAATGATGGGATGTTTGAAGTTACTACAGAGAACTTTTTCCTGGGTGTCTGGCTGGTGAGTCCTGCCCACATGCTCGGGGTTCAGCTGATCGCCATATTTGGGGTCGGGAAGGAATTTTCCTCCAGGGTAGATTGGCAGAGGCCATGGAGGTTTTTTGCCTTCCTTTGCAGCATGGGGCACGGGTCACTTACCGGAGGATTCTCTGCATCTTGAAGTCTTTAAACCATGATTTGAGGACTTCAGTAGCTGAGACATAGGTGAGAGGATTATTCCAGGAGTGGGTGGGTGAGATTCTGTGGCCTGCATTGTGCAGGAGGTCAGACTAGATGATCATAATGGTCCCTTCTGACCTTAAAGTCTATGAGTCTATGAGTCTATGAACCCAGGTCTCTCAGGTCTCTAACCACTGAGTTACAACTTATAAGGTGGGCACCACCTCCTTGCATGGAGTAAGGGAAGCCCCTCATTCTCACAGGAAATCACTTTGGCACCTAAGCTGCCTAACTCCAGGAGCGTGGTTCCCAGTTGTGAATTGCAAGCAGAGATAGACACGTCCCAGCAACCTGGGCTGTGGCGGGGCAGGAATTAGGATACAGGGGGTCCCTGGTATAAGTCTCCCCCTTATCCGTTGTTTCACATATCCGTTACTCATCAATAGGGGAATGTGTTCTGATTCACGTCAGTCCCAATCTGCATATCTATCATTTGCAGTATGTACTGTACTGTAAGTTGAAAATGATAGATATGCAGATTGGGACTGACGTGGATCGGAACACATTCCCCTATTGATGAGCGATGGATATGCATAGCCATGGGTGGGCCATGGCCCACCCACTTAATATCCAGGCCCATCCCCCCAATCCCAGCTCTGCTCCCCGCCCCAGCGCTTGCCCCACACCACCTGCCCCGCACCCCAGGTGGAGTGGAGCAAGCTCCCATGCCTCAACCCCACTCCCCGGCTGGAGCGCCGGGCAGGCAGAGTGAAGCAAGGCCTCTCGCCCTGCTCCTGCTCCCTGGGGACGGGGGGAGAGCAGGTGGGGATGCAGGGGCACACATTTTTCTGGGGCACCCCATTTTTCCGGGAGCCCCTGGCCAGAGCGTCTATCCCCCGTTCCCCCCCTCCACCTGCAAGGGTGGCTGGCAGGGGGTGGGGGTGGGGAAAGGCAGCCAGATCACTCCTACTCTTCCAACCCCCATCATTGCCCGCCCACCCAGGGCCAAGCCAAGTGTCTGCTCTTGTACCAGCGGGTCCCCTGTATATGTCGTTTTAGTATCCGTTGCCCTTTTCAAGAACACAACCCCAATGTATACCAGGGACCCACTGTACACCCTGCTCATTTGCATCTCCCATTAGCTGGCTTAGATGGGAAGGCACAGCCTTTTGTAGATCCCATTCTTAGGTACATATCTCTCCCCATTCATTATATAAGGAATCTAAACACCTGACTCAGGCCTCGTGGCTCCATTTGCTGTTCCAGGGATTTCCTAGGTGCCTAAAAGTTAGGGGTTGCAAGCATTGCAACACTTAAATCCCTTGGTGGGTCTGGGCCTAAGATCCTGTCTGCACAGGAAAGTTACACTGGTCTAGGCTAATGTGTGACTTTAAACAGATACAGTTACACTGGTATAACCCCCTATGTTGACATTGTGTTTCCAGTATGAATGTGGGTTTTTTATTCTGGAATAACAGTTTCCACATGGGGAATTTACCAGTATAACTACACCTGTATGTGGTAACATTTTCCAATGCAGACATGCCCTGAGAGTACTGAAGAGAGAGGCAAAATAATGATTGAGAAAAGCACTCTTCATTGATGGATCAAAGGAAATGGAAGAAATTATGGTGGCAACCCAGTAAACCCTACAGTCTTGAAGTCTTTTGATAACAAAGAATAGACTTATTCTATAGCAAAAAATAGAAAGAACTAGAATTTTAAAATAAAAATGGTAAATTATAAAATCATCATAAAAAACCATGGGAAATGTACTATAAAACACCGTGCAATGTGATTCCTTAGGTACTAGCATCACGTTTTTTCCCTGTGATTATTTGCTATAGTCAGGTTCCCAGAGTTGGGGAAGGGGTCTGTGATGAGGTGTCTAACCCACACAAGGCCTGAGTAGAGAGAAAGGGCCAATTAACCCTGTGACCGGGTGCACCAGCAGGAGAGTTGGGCTGATAATGAAGCTCAGCGGAGCAGGGGCAGGCTGAGTTGCTATAAAACCAGGAAGCATGAATGCCAGCAGTCATTCTGTGGATTTAGAGAGGGAAAGAGAGAAAGCAGGGGGAGAATAGAAGTCCTAGGAGCCTTCCCTGAGGGAAAGGTGTATCTGGAGAAGGGTGGAGAAGGGACCTGATAGAGGTGAAGTAGGAAGCAGCGATGGGAAACAGCAGCAAGGTTTGGGACAGTACAGACCTTGGCTGCTGGGTGTAGGGTCTCTGGGCTGGAAACCAGAGTAATGAGCGGGTCTGGGTTACCCTATCAGCTTCTGGGGAAGTGGCCCAGCCTGGGCAGTGGAGCAGACTATAGTGACCTAGCTGGAGGGGACCAAGCCATGAAGAGAGTACTCACTCCAGAGAGAGAGAGACACCATGGGGTGACAAACAAGTTGTGAGTTAATCCCCAGAAGGGCCACAAGGAGGCGCTACAGCAGTGAGTAGCGCATCCAGCGACAGGGTGTTATACCAAGAAAATAAAAACCAGCAGGATCTTATTAAAGGGGATAAGGCAAGATGCCACATTTATTGTGGATAGAAAGGGAGTCAGAGTAAGCAATCGGTTATAGCTATAACGTTTCACTGATTCTCACATTCATTCACCCGCCCATACACAAGTTGTGCAAGGTTGTCACAGTTACCAGCCTAAAGGTTGCTTGTGCCAAGTCACTGGCGAGGTAGCCTGGACACGAGGATGGAGCTGAGTCTTGTCAGATGCGCATCCAATGGTCCTGGAGGTTGGTTGCAGAACCAGACTCAAAAGTTCTCAGTCTTCAGGGCCTGTTTTTATAAGGATTTATCCTCATTCAAGTCTACAGGATTTGCTTTGTCCGGCTGTTCTCACATTTGAAGGGATAATCAATCTCTGTTCTCACATTGGAAGTCATGGTCAATCATGCAGATGGCAGGCACAGCCATGACAGTTGGTTGTTATCTTGTTCTTCGGTTCTTCGGCTCCCCTGTCCTTGGGGTGCTTGGGGGTGGATTCTGGTTTGCCCTCGGTTTGTCATCCGGTTATCTGACTGAACTCATTTCTTCATCCAAATGATCCTGCGGTTATAATTCTAAAGCTGGCACATCCAACCTTTTATGACCCATTGAAACCAAACATACATTCACATTCATACTCTATTTCATTTAACATATTTCTTATCACATCTACATGTTATTATCTATCCATCCTTTAACATAACCCTTCTATAATTACTGGGGCATGACAGGCTTCAATAGATCTGTCCATACCACTTGCTACACAGGAAAAGAAAACAAGTAAGATAAAAATGCAAAGGGTGGGAGTCCACAAATCTTATTTCTACATTCCGGAAAGCAATTGTGGCAGCAGTTGTTTTTACTAGTTGTCTTATCACTTTCAAAACAGACTCTTCGTCTCGGGATGTACTGGTACAATTAGCACAGACCTTGTAAATTTAACAGATGTGTTTCAATTAGCACAGCCTTAGCAGGCTAGCTGAGAGACTTATTTCTTTCTATTGGACAGGCCAAATCCAGGGTCTGTTCTGAACTATGCTTTCCCATACCATAAATGCATTAATTACTATTTCAATCCAACAAGGGTCCCGGCATCAACACCAACGGCCCCTTCTAGAGGGTCAGAGTTAAGTGTGGAGCTTGTTCCCGGGGTTAATAATAGAAGAACACTTTTCTCTAAGCCAGACAGAACCAGGAGCAGACCCAGGTCAGGATCTTGTAGGGGTTATGCAGACTCCCTTGCCCCTGGCACAGCATACAGCTCACACACATCCTTGCCCTCACATCTAGCTAGATGCACTCTGCCCCATGTCAATGCTATCTCCTCCCTCCTTTAGGTCAGTCCAACATGTATGAGTACTCTGGTCCAGCACTGGTGTGTGGAGTGAGCTCAGAATGATGTGCTGGTTATGTGGTCTCAGCTGTCCTGTCAGCTCTAGGCTGAGAGTTTACAAGAGTGCACTTTTGCAAGTAGCTGGCTCTCCTCCTCAGGGCTCTTTATTCTTTCTTTGTTTTCTTTTGTAATTTCCTGGGCTTGTTCCTGTCCTGCCCCTCCTCTTCTCATTTGCTCAAACCCTCCCAAGGGTCAGAGTTAATTCTGTGTATTTGACTGCCCTCCCCACCCCCGCAGCCAATCAGGTTTGTGCAGAGTAGCAGGGAGGGGGAAAACAGGAGAAACAGGAAACAGGAGAAAGGAGGGGGAAGGAAAGGATCTCTCTCACCAGCTCTACACTATTATACCCCTCATTTAAATAGCTCTGAGGATCATAAGTAATAAGCGATAATAGTATTAAAAACACCATTTTAAAATAAATAACATACAATAAATGTTGTGAAACCATATTTACAGTGGATTACAGGAAACAATACTATTCAAGCAATCAGAACAGGCGCCTAACTCAGTCCCTTACAGTATTTCATAGTTATTTCTACAGGTGTGCGCAGCACATTTCATTAGGATGTGCACCCAGGGAAATTTTTTTTTTAAAGGCGAACATCATAGAGGTTGGGATGTGGGAGGGGGTGTGGTGTGCAGGAAGGGGCTCGGGGAAAGGGATTGAGGCAGAGGAAGGGTGCGGGGTGAATGAGGGGGCTCAGGGAACGGGGTTTGGGTGCAGGAGGGGTGCAGAGTGCAGGAGGGAGCTCAGGGCAGAGGGCTGCGGTGCGAGGTGCAGGCAAGGCAGGGAGGGATTAGCTCAGTGGTTTGAGCATTGGCCTGCTAAACCCAGGGTTGTGAGTTCAATCCTTGAGGGGGCCATTTAGAAATCTGGGGCAAAAATTGGGGATTGGTCCTGCTCTGAGCAGGGGGTTGGACTAGATGACCTCCTAAGGTCCCTTCCAAACCTGAGATTCTATGATTCTAAGGGGCTTAGGGCAGGGAGTTAGGGTGCAGCAGGGGGCTCAGGGCAGGGTGCAGGAGGGGTTTGGCCTCTGGCCTGGTGCCACTTACCTAAAGTGGCTCCAGGTGGCAGCAGTGTGCTCCCTCCCTGGCCTGGCTCCACACTGTGCTGCTCACCATGTCCCTATGTGGCCCCTGGGGGGGGGCACAGGGCTCCACGCGCTGCCCTTGCCACGCCTCCAGGTACCTCTCCCATTGGCCACAGTTCCCCGTTCCTGGCCAATTGGAATAACACATAGCTTCACCAGTTCATGCCACCTGGAAACCATCAGATTGGATGAAAACACAAATGAATCCATCAAAAGATAATTGTAGGGTATTTATTTTCAAATAATCAAGGTAAGTATAGGGAATGAAATTATGAAATTTCATATTGTGAATAAATCTTGAAAACTGAATGATTACATTAAAAATGTTCAGACTGCATCAAATTTAAAACAAAGCTTAGTCCTAGCAATTCTATGCGATGTGCCTCCCCTCATACTCTGCTGATTCTACATAGAATCATAGAATATCAGGGTTGGAAGGGACCTTAGGAGATCATCTAGCCCAACCCCCTGCTCAAAGCAGGACCAATCCCCAATTTTTGCCCCAGATTTCTAAATGGCCCCCTCAAGGATTGAACTCACAACCCTGGGTTTAGCAAGCCAATGCTCAAACCACTGAGCTATCCCTCCCTCCATTGACTATGTGGCACAAGAAATTAGATTCAGTCACTAATTTCAACAAATTAGACTAATCAACCACTATTTTTACAGAGAATTCTAGAAGATGGTGGATGAAACCCAGAGCGATTGGGATATTTTATTTTCTTGGTGCTCTAAACCTTACATGACAACAAAAATATCATCTGATGTATGCCTGGGAAGTGAGGTTTCCTGACAAAGTTTCACTTAATTGGATGGTAAATGTACTTAAGTACCTGCAGTTTTAATAAAATATGTTAATTTGGGATTATTCAGTCAAAAAATACAACCCCTTCTCCATTTCTTTACCAAACTACAAATCTATTGTGTCCTGATAACCAAGAACACAAAGATCCCTGCAGTTTATTAAAAACAACAATGGACATTGACAATACATTGACTGCAAATAATATTTCTAAAGAAAAACAATTAAAAAGGGTATGGTAGAAAAAAAGATTTCTATATATAGGAAAATAGCATTTGAGGTTGAGGACCATGTTATGTAACACAATATGAGAAGGTGAACAAGAATTGGAGAGTCATATCTTGAATACTGATTATATGTAGCTAAAAAGTTTAAAACCACCTGAATTAATTCTACCAGAAGTTCAAGGAATATTATTGTATAATCTTGTGTGAGTTAATTAAAATAATATTTTGACTAATTAGTTCTCTCAGCATTTTTTCACCCATTACTTTTCAATGGCACAAGCCCTGCAAGAGTTGGATACATGTGCCCTGCCTTTCAGTGAAAACCATCTGAGACAATAAGGAAAGAACATGTGTCTAGTTATGTTGTTTATAACCCATGTACACTGTGATGCACATGGAACTCAACAACCCAGTCTTGTAGTTTAACAATTCTTTTGTTAAGATATACATTTTGGATTTCTTGAAATGATAGTTGAACTACAAATAAATAATATTTAGAGATGTTAAACTTTAATGCACATGTGAGTAAAGACAAACTAAATGTTAACAATTACATTTCTAAAAATATGTTGAGGCATGTTTTTGAAATTCTGTTGAAATGTAAATTAAAATAGTCTTGTATGTATACCTTGTTACAATAATAATATTTTCTAAATTAGAACAATTTCTCTTTATTCTTTCTCACCGTATTTTAAGTTGAGAGTTCACAGGCATGGGAAATTTTGATAGGAGTGAATGATCCCTCTCTGACACAGTTTGATACTGCTGGACCAAGGGATTAGAAGAGGAGAGGAGTAGCACAGTGTGATGGGGTGGAAAAAAATACTAGCTATATGTTGGTATTTTACCACATTGTGTGACATTGTGGCAGGTTGATGTTTTACACACTGCTCCAGGATGGAGCAAACACATAGGAAGAGGGGAAGTCAACGAATGGCTATGCAGATGGTGTCGAAGAGAAGGGTTTGGATTCTCTGACCATGGGATGGTGTTCCAAGAAGAAGGAGTGCTAGGCAGAGATGGGCTCCACCTGACGAAGAGAGGGAAGAGCATCTTTGGAAGCAGGCTGGCGAACCTAGTGAGGAGGGCTTTAAACTAGGTTCACCGGGGGGAAGGAGACCAAAGCCCCGAGGTAAGTGGGGAAGTGGGATACCGGGAGGAAGCAGAAGTAGGTGAGTGCAAGAGGGGAGGGCTCCTGCCCCATACTGGGACAGCAGGACGATCGGTGAGTTATCTTAAATGCCTATACACAAATGCAAGAAGCCTGGGGAACAAGCAGGGAGAACTGGAAGTCCTGGCACAGTCAAGGAATTATGATGTAATTGGAATAACAGAGACTTGGTGGGATAACTCACATGACTGGAGTACTGTCATGGATGGATATAAACTGTTCAGGAAGGATAGGCAGGGCAGAAAAGGTTGGGGAGTTGCGTTGTATGTAAGAGAGCAGTATGACTGCTCAGAGCTCCAGTATGAAACTGCAGAAAAACCTGAGAGTCTCTGGATTAAATTTAGAAGTGTGAGCAACAAGGGTAACGTCATGGTGGGAGTCTGCTACAGACCACCAGACCAGGGGGATGAGGTGGACGAGGCTTTCTTCCAGCAACTAACAGAAGTTGCTAGATCACAGGCCCTGGTTCTCATGGGTGACTTTAATCACCCCGATATCTGCTGGGAGAGCAATACAGCGGTGCACAGACAATCCAGGAAGTTTTTGGAAAGTGTAGGGGACAATTTCCTGGTGCAAGTGCTGGAGGAACCAACTAGGGGAAAAGCTCTTCTTGACCTGCTGCTCACAAACAGGGAAGAAATAGTAGAGGAAGCAATAGTGGATGGGAACCTGGGAGGCAGTGACCATGAGATGGTCGAGTTCAGGATCCTGACACAAGGAAGAAAGGAGAGCAGTAGAATACAGAGCCTGGACTTCAGAAAAGCAGACTTTGACTACCTCAGGGAACTGATGGGCAAGGTCCCCTGGGAGAATAACATGAGGGGGAAAGGAGTTGAGGAAAGCTGGCTGTATTTTAAAGAATCCTTATTGAGGTTGCAGGAACAAACCATCCCGATGTGTAGAAAGAAAAGTAAATATGGCAGGCGACCAGCTTGGCTTAACAGTGAAATCCTTGCTCGTCTTAAACACAAAAAAGCAGCTTACAAGAAGTGGAAGATTGGACTAATGACCAGGGAGGAGTATATAAATATTGTTCAGGCATGCAGGAGTGAAATTAGGAAGGCCAAATCACACTTGGAGTTGCAGCTAGCCGGAGATGTTAGGAGTAACAAGAAGGGTTTCTTCAGGTATGTGAGCAACAAGAAGAAAGTCAAGGAAAGTGTGGGCCCCTTGCTGAATGAGGGAGGGAACCTAGTGACAGAGGATGTGGAGAAAGCTAGTGTACTCAATGCTTTTTTTGCCTCTGTCTTCACAGACAAGGTCAGCTCCCAGGCGGCTGCACTTCGCAGCACGGTATGGGGAGGAGGTGACCAGCTCTCTGTGGAGAAAGAAGTAGTTCGGGACTATTTAGAAAAGCTGGACGAACACAAGTCCATGGGGCCGGATGCACTGCATCCGAGGGTGCTAAAGGAGTTGGCCGATGTGATTGCAGAGCCATTGGCCATTATCTTTGACAAATCATGGCAATCGGGGGAGGTCCCAGATGACTGGAAAAAAGCTAATGTAGTGCCCATCTTTAAAAAAGGGAAGAAGGAAGATCCGGGGAACTACAGGCCAGTCAGTCTCACCTCAGTCTATGGAAAAATCATGGAACAAGTCCTCAAGGAATCAATTCTGAACCACTTAAAGGAGGGGAAAGTGATCAGGAACAGTCAGCATGGATTCACCAAGGGCAAGTCATGCCTGACTAACCTAATTGCCTTCTATGATGAGATAACTGGCTCTGTGGATGAGGGGAAAGCAGTGGATGTGCTATTTCTTGACTTTAGCAAAGCTTTTGATATAGTCTCCCACAGTATTCTTGCCAGCAAGTTAAAGAAGTATGGGCTGGATGAATGGACGGTAAGGTGGATAGAAAACTGGCTAGATGGTCGCACTCAACGGGTAGTGATCAATGGCTCCATGTCTAGTTGGCAGCCGGTATCAAGTGGAGTGCCCCAAGGGTCGGTGCTGGGGCCGGTTTTGTTCAATATCTTCATTAACGATCTGGAGGATGGTGTGGACTGCACCCTTAGCAAGTTTGCAGATGACACTAAATTGGGAGGAGTGGTTGATACACTGGAGGGTAGGGATAGGATACAGAGGGACCTAGACAAATTAGAGGATTGGGCCAAAAGAAATCTGATGAGGTTCAACAAGGACAAGTGCAGAGTCCTGCACTTAGGACGGAAGAATCCCATGCACTGCTACAGTCTAGGGACCGAATGGCTGGGCAGCAGTTCTGCAGAAAAGGACCTAGGGGTTACAGTGGACGAAAAACTGAATATGAGTCAACAGTGTGCCCTTGTTGCCAAGAAGGCTAACGGCATTTTGGGCTGTATAAGTAGGGGCATTTCCAGCAGATCGAGGGACGTGATTATTCCCCTCTATTCGGCACTGGTGAGGCCTCATTTGGAGTACTGTGTCCCCCACACTACAATAAGGATGTGGATAAATTGGAAAGAGTCCAACGGAGGGCAACAAAAATGATTAGGGGGCTGGAGCACATGACTTATGAGGAGAGGCTGAGGGAACTGGGATTGTTTAGCCTGCAGAAGAGAAGAGTGAGGGGGGGGGTTGATAGCTGCTTTCAACTACCTGAAAGGGGGTTCCAAAGAGGATGGATCTAGACTGTTCTCAGTGGTAGAAGATGACAGAACAAGGAGTAATGGTCTCAAGTTGCAGAGGGGGAGGTTTAGGTTGGATATTAGGAAAACCTTTTTCACTAGTAGGGTGGTGAAGCACTGGAATGGGTTACCTAGGGAGGTGGTGGAATCTCCTTCCTTAGAGGTTTTTAAGGTCAGGCTTGACAAAGCCCTGGCTGGGATGATCTAGTTGGGGTTGGTCCTGCTTTGAGCAGGGGGTTGGACTAGATGACCTCCTGAGGTCCCTTCCATCCCTGAGATTCTATGATTCTATGATTCTAGGGGGATAAAAGCTGCCTGGGCTCCATCCTGTGAGTGGGTCCCATTCACCAGGGACTGGGCTCTTATCTCCCTCTGCCCCTGCACTCCTAAAGCCCACCAGGTTGCACCTCCCTGCCTCTACAGCATAGGCATAGTCTGAATTCTATATTTTGGGGGGCGATTCCAGTCAGGCCAATTGGGCCGTGCATGGGGGTGTGGATTCCATGCCTGCCCACAGAGGTGCCATTTCAGAGGGGGAGGGTGCAACTTTAACTGTGATTCCAGGGGCTACTTAGGCAACTGAAAACTCTAGTGTTTTTGCAGATAATAACTTACAGGAACACTGTATCTAATTCCTATATCAAGAAAGAAAATTATATAAATATTAGACCAACTCATCTCTAATACTAACATGTTCTGAAAGCTTGTGGAAAGTCACTTAAGGGACACTGGTTAGGTTTAAAATTGTGTTTATGCGGGGGAAGAAGGGGGTCCTTGGAGAATCAAGAGACGGGGAAATGCAAAGGTACAGGAAGCAAGAGTAGGATAAACGTGGTTGAGTGATGACTATGAATCACAAGCAATAAATTAAAGAAAACAAAATAAAGCAGTGATATCCTTCTTCTTAAAGAAAAATCCTCTCTGTGGACAACATTTAGAAGCCAGGGAATGGCCTGTGCAGAGAGAACTAATTTACAGTGATGTGTCTAGTTCAAGATACACCAGTGAAACAATGACAGGTTTCAGTGTAGTAGCCGTGTTAGTCTGTGTCAGCAAAAAGAAAATAAGAAAAGAAATACAAGTGGCACCTTAGAGACTAACAAATTTATTTCAGCATAAGCTTTCGTGGACTACAGTTCGCTTCGTCTGATGCATAGAATGGAACATACAGTGGGAGGATAGAACAGACTAACAGTGTTTCCAGGGCTGCAACACTGTATCCTTTTGAAGAACAGCCCATGTTACTAGTAGTATCCACAGCACCATCTCTAGTCACCCACTCCTCCTCTCCTGCTATGGTTGAGTTTATTTTAGTTCCAAGCAGCCATTCCTCAGACTCTGACAAGCCACCTCAGCTATGGAAAGGCCAAGCCACAGAAGAGATAAAACATTAGGAGTGGAAAGCAGTGGAGAGCAGGGGGTGAGAGTGAGGTAGCCAGTTTGCAAGGAGATCCAGTGAATGCCAGTAGAAATTAATCATTAGTAGTAGATGTCTGAGCAGCCTAGTGATCCCGGGTACTCTCTGGTCTGCCCTGGATAGTACTGAGAGCAGACCAGGCAGAAGAGAAGAGTGAGGGGGGATTTGAGAGCAGCCTTCAGCTACCTGGAAGGGAGGGTTCCAAAGAGGATGGAGCTCGGCTGTTCTAAGTGGTGGCAGATAACAGAACAAGGAGCAATGGTCTCAAGTTGCAGTGGGGGAGGTCTAGGTTGGATATTAGGAAAAACTATTTCACTAGGAGGGTGCTGATGCACTGGAATGGGTTACCTAGGGAGGTGGTGGAATCTCCATCCTTAGAGGTTTTTAAGGCCCGTCTTGACAAAGCCCTAGCTGGGATGATTTAGTTGGTGTTGGTCCTGCTTTGAGCTGGGGGTTGGACTAGATGACCTCCTGATGTCTCTTCCAACTCTAATCTTCTATGATTCTATTATTCTAAATCCTATTTAAGGCTGGGGGGTGAAATAACCAGGGTCTGTTCTATTCTTCAAGGAATCCTCATACAAGATGACTGCTGTAAACACCTAAGATTGAACTGGGGAAGAAAGGGACTGGACCCAGTATGGAAAGGTGTTTGGCCTGTGAAGGAGATGCTTAAAACAACATTTAGGGTGAGAAAATTACTACTTATAGCCAGTCTCTATAGTGTATTAAGCTTAGTTTGTGTGTTTGTTTTATTTGCTCAGTAATCTGCTTTGATCTGTTTGCTATCCCTTATAATCACTTAAAATCCATCCTGTTATAGTTAATAAACTTGTTTTGTTTTCTAAACCACAGTTTGTGCAATTCATAATGGGGGTGGGGGTTGGGAGGGGCAAAAAGCTGTGCATATTTTCCTCCACATTGAGGGAGGCAGTGAATTTCATGAGTTTACATTATACAGTTTACTGTGCAGTACAAGACAATGTTGGGTTTACACTCCAAAGGAGATGTGCTCTTGAGTGGTGAGCAATCCCCGAGCTGAGTCTTCCCACACAGCACTGATCTCAGTGTCTGTGTCCTTTTGCAGCTGGGTGTGGCCCTACCTGTGTGTGTGCTAGAGAAGGCTTAAGGGCCTGTCACATCAAGGATAGGTTGAGGGAGCCACGGCTGGTGGAATGGGGTACTCAGTGGGACTCCAGTACATCAGATGGTACCCGGGAAATGGTGTGTGTGTGACCCGTCACAGTTGGATCCCCAGTCTCCTTGTTATTGGGGCAGGAGTAATAAAGCTGTGTTATCTTTGTTGTGTGAATCAAGGGCAGCAGAACTGTGCTTGGCATACTGTGATTGAGGGACTCACCCTCAACTAAAAGGCACTCGCTAGGCAGGGGACATGTTCCAAAGCCCAGTGAGTTGTGAGAGGGTGGGGATAGGTATTTGTATGTTGTGGTATGGAACTCAGACATTGTGCTTGCAAGGGGGGAAGTATTGCCTCTTTGTATGTAATTGTCCCAGGTTACTGGATGGGGGTTCAAGCTGGTTGAGTGTTGTATTGTTGAAGCAGAACTCCTAGATATTGAACCCGGCCCTTGTTGCTGCCAATTCCAATGGGCAGATGCTTAAGTCCGAGTTTCAGGACCACTGCAATGCACAAAATTCCTTCAGAATCCTTTAGGTGCCTAAACTCATTCAGTGAGGGGGTGCCAGAACCGGGGAGAGGGCAAAGGGGCCCATGGCCCCCCACTTTTTAATATGGAAGTAGTAATCTTGGGCAGGCATGGAGTGGCAGTGGCAAGGGCTGCTCTTTGCGGAGGGGGAGCTGATCACAATATAAAGTGCAGCCCCTGCCAGCATCAACAGCCTCTTCCTGGTGGGGAGCTGAGGAAGGCCTTAGCTCCCACAGCTATGGGGTCCTGCTTCTTGCTCCTCCTCTTCCCCCTGAGGTCCCACCCTTTGGCCAGGCTGGAAGCCAGAGCCAGGCTGTGGTAAGAGCCGCCCAGGGAGCCCAAAACCCTCCACCTGCCCTGGGTGACATGCCCTTGGGGGTGGGTACATGGGTAAGGGGCTGCTCTTGGGCACCCCAGCCACCTGCCCAGGGCAGGTGGAGGGTCCGGGGCTCCCCATAGCAACCTGGATTCCCTGGCAGCTCTTACCATGGCCCAGCTCTGTCTTCCAGCCTCAGAGAGACCTTGGGAGGAAGAGGAGGAGCAGGGGGTGGGGCCATGGTTCTTGCAACAGTGCCCCCCCTTATACATGGGTTGAGCACTCCTGACTCAGTGCCTACATTTTTGTAGTAAAAGTTCCCTGGGCACCTGTGCTGTTGTCTCCTTCTGGGCATCCAGGCTAAGTCCCAGAGTGATTTATAAACCTGGGGAAGACAGGGGTTTGGCCACCTAAGTCATATGTGGGGCCCAATCTGGTAGCACCCTCTGAGTATGCCTAAAGGATTGGGCCCTGCAGGCAAGTTAAGACAAAACACCTGGGGGTAGGGAGGAGATAAGAAGGGAGAACTTTTATCCCAGTGGTTAGGGCATGCACCTGAGTTGTGGGAACCCTCTGCTTCAAGTTCCCCATGCCCCTGAAGGGGAGAAGAGATTTGAACAGGGATCTGCAGGTCCTCTTTTCTGTGGCCCAAATGGCTCTATAAGGGAGAGGGAGGGGAGAGCACTAGGATGCAAATGGCTCTATAGCCTGGTGGTTAAAGCATCACTCAAGAGATGGGAAACCCAGCATCAAGTCCCTCTGCTACAAAATCTCTTGAGTTATTTATCTAAATTCAACAGAAGAGACTGAGGCAGCCTCATTTCACGATATACTATAGCCGAATGGTTAGAGCAGTAACCTGAGAGCTGGCAGATCCCTGTTCAAAACCTTTTCTCCAGCCTGAGCAGGAACATCAAAGTGCTGTCTACACAACTGGTTTAAAGCACTAGTGCAAGCCCAGGTCTGTCGACCCGGGCTGGGAGGCTCACAGCCGTGTGCTGTGTGGACGTACACTAAGGTGTCTCTCTCTCCTCATTCTTTTTTATTAGGAGCTTAGGCACCTAATTTCGGCTTTGAGGGTTTTAGTGATTTTCTCAGTCTGTCTACACTGGCAAGTTTGTGCACAGTAAAGCAGGTTCCTGCACTGTAACTCCCAAGGTTTACACACTGACAAGCCACTTAGTGCCCAGAAACTGCACAGTTATAGTGCTCTAAAAAACCCACCCCAACGAGAGGCATAGTTTACTAGTTCTGCACCAGGGCTACAGCGCTGCAGTGGCACTGTAGACACCGTGATGATTACAGGGCTGCAACTGGCCTCCAGAAGGTGTTCCACAATGCCTGTTCTCACCTCTCTGGTCATCGGTTTGAACTCTACTGCCCTGCCCTCCGGTGACCAACCGTCAGCCCCCCGCCTTCCCTCCCTCACATTCCTTTGCAAATTTGAAAGTCCCCTTCCTGTTTGCTCGGTGATGCGTGCAGTGGTATTAGCACATCTTTCCAGGTGGTCATGCCTGCTCCATGCACCAGGTGATCCCCCGCTTGGAGCAATGCCGAGCTACTCGACCTCATTAGCATTTGCACTCCAGCCGTAGGAATTATGATACCTATGGACAGATTTCATGATTCATGACAAAAGGGGCCATTACTGGGACACATTGCAGTGTAGGGTAAAAGTGAAGGAGCTGCGGAACGCCTATCACAAGGCGCAGGAGGCAAATTGCTGCTCCAGTGCTGTGTCCATGAGATGCCTGTTCTACAAAGAGCTGGACACGATACTCGGTTGTGACCCCACCTCCACTGCGAATGCCCCTGTGGATACTTCATTGGCTCACATGCCAGTTGAGAGTGAACCGAGCCAGGAGGAGGGAATCTTGGATGAAGAGGGGGAGGGAGGGGGACCCAGAGGCAGAGGATGGCTCAGAGGCCAGAGATGCATGCAGTCGGGAGCTCTTTTCTATTCTGGAGGAGCCTAGCCAGTCACAGCAGTCGGATCTTGACGCAGTGCAAACAAGAGAGGAGGCCCCTGGTAAGTGGATCTGATTTTGGGAATTGCTGAAGCGATTTGTTGGGGGCAGGAGGGTTGCAGAAAGCAGGTTTGTATCCCACCGCATGTCTAGTCTGAGCAGTGGAACAGGCTGTTGATAGACTCCCTCACTTCACAGGAATCTCCCTCAGAGATCACCAGGAAACTCTCATGGAGATACTGGGCAATCCACTGCCACAGGTTCCTCAGCAGAGCTGCTTTGTTTCTTGCCCCATTAATGGTAACTTTCCTGCGCCACTGTGCTGTCATGGGGTGGGGGGGGGAGAAAAGGGGGACAAGGTCTGTGCAAGGATATTTCACTTCCACCGTGCGCCCCCCATCCTTCCCCTCCCGTCCGAGAACTAGTAAACTTAGCATTATAAACAGCCTGTCAGAACGGGTAATGGCTGCGTGTGATGAGAAAAATGACATCATTGTCACTTTGTACCATAGTGTGAAGCAGGACGCATGTGCCTGCAACGCAGAGCTGGCGTAGGCTATAGCTGTAATGTACGAGAGAACGACAAGTTAAAATGAAAGTTCAATAACATTTCTCTTTTCTTTATTCATTCATTTTCCAGCAATAGTGTAAAAATTTTTGGAGGCACCGCTTTTTGGCGCCCCCAAATCTTGACGCTCTAGGCAGCCACCTAGTTCGCCTAGTGGTTACACTGGCACTGGGGGCGGGGCAGGCATTGCTGAACACAGGCGAACTGCATAGGGGCCAGGGCAGAAGCCATAGGCTTGGAGAAGATCGTCCCTTGATTCCCTGCTCACCCTCAGCAGCAAGATATTTTCAATAATGATCACATCCTGTGGAAAGTGTGGGGACAGGAATGATTATCAGGCCTCCCCTACAGTGCTGGCTCTCCCCAAGAGCCATGTGCCCAGTGTACAGCAGGGTCCAGGAAGAGTGATTTACCCTGCCCCACCCCTGCGGCTACTCACCATTTTGAGGGTCTTGTGGCTCATGTGTGCTTGCCTGGGGTCAGCCAGTTAGTGAGAGTTGTGTGAGTACTGGCTGTGTTTTAAAGCACTGATAAGTGTTGTCTGTGTTGCAAACAATACTGCTTCTGTAAAATGTTGCATTTAAACTTCACAGAGATGACCTTGGGAGCCCAGCTCTTTTTTATTGGCCTCCTAGCATTACAAGCACTACAATCCCGAGCATAACAACAAATATTAGTGGCTTTCAGCTTCAGATTGCTGACTCAAGGCATCCCTGATCCTTATGGCCCCGTGCTGCACCTCTCTAATAGCCCTGGTCTCTGGCTGTTCAAACTCAGCCTCCAGGCTCTGAGCCTCTGCGGTCCAGCCCTGAATGAAGTTTTCACCCGTCCCTTCACAAATATTATGGAGCGTACAGCACACAGCTATAAGCATAGGAATATTGTCATCAGCCATGTCCAGCTTCCCATACAGGCTGTGATGTTACTGACAGGAACTGTGACTTGTATAGATCATTGTTGCACCTGGTCTTGTACAGAGGAGGCCAAGTTTGCTGGTTATAATTATGTAGGTGTGTATCATTTTTGTATTCGAAGTTATGAATATTGGCTATGTACTTGTTTGATTTTAAGAAGCCTCAGTGAAGCATTTGGTCATCTTCTTGAGAAAAGACTATTCTCAGTAAGTGCCCAATCAAGAAAAACTTAAGCTGACAATGGACTTTGAGAGACACCAATCTACATCTAAGTTTTCCTGGGAATGTTCAAACTAGCATCGGCCTGTAAAGAACTGAGTCATGCATGGACATGTGACTGGCCTATGTGACTTCAAAACTCCATCTTGTGCACAGGAAAACACAAGGGGTTTCCACCCACAAGAGAGACTATATAAGGCCCTATATAACCCCTCCATTTTGTCTTCAGCTGGCTCAAGAGATAGCCTCTCCACCCCAAGGAGATGCCTGAAAGAAACTGGAACAAAGGACAATAACTACAGGGGTGTGAGTGATTGCTGGACCCAGACTAGGAGGAAGTCTAGTCTGTAAAAGAAGCTTATTGGAACATCTCAGCGTGAGATTTACCTGCATTTAGTTTCTTACTTTATTAGGCTTACACTTGTATGTTTTGTTTTATTTTGCTTGGTAACTTACTTTGTTCTGTCTGTTATTACTTGGAACCACTTAAATCCTACTTTTTATATTTAATAAAATCACTTTTTACTTACTAATTAACCCTGAGCAAGTATTAATACCTGGGGGAGAAAACAGCTGTGCATATCTCTCTATCAATGTTATAGAGGGTGAATAATTTATGAGTTTTATACAGAGTAAAACAGATTTATTTAGGGTTTGAATCCCATTGGGAACTGGGTATCTGGGTGTTGGAGACAGGAGCACTTCTTGAGCTGTTTTCAGTTAAGCCTGCAGCTTTTGGGGGACGTGGTTCAGACCTGGGTCTGTGTTTGTAGCAGGCTAGTGTGTCTGGCACAACCAGGCAAGGTACTGAAGTCCCAAGTTGCCAGGGAAAATGGGCTCAGATGTAGTCCCAGCACATCAGGTGGCAGTCCCAAGGGGTTTTCTGTGACCAAACCCATCACACAGGCATCACCAGTGGGCTTTTAAACGGCCAAACACACACTCAACAATCATTCTGCATTTGCTCAGCCTGTTGTTGAACCACTCCTTGCTGCTGTTAAGTTGCCCTGTGTATGGCTTCATAAGCCATGGCAGTAAGGGATAGGCAGGTCTCCCAAAATCACAATGGGCATTTCAACTTCCCCTACGGTGATCTTCTTGTCCGGGAAGAAAGACCCTGCTTGCAGCTTCTTGAACAGGCCAGTGTTCCGAAAGATGCGTGGGTCATGCACCTTTCCCGACCAGCCTGTGTTTATGTCTGTGAAATGCCCACAGTGATCCACAAGCGCCTGGAGAGCCATTGAGAAATACCCCTTGCGATTAATGTACTCAGTAGCTAGGTGGTCTGGTGCCAGAATTGGAATGTGCGTGCCATCTATAGCCCCTTCGCAATTAGGGAAGCCCATTTGTGCAAATCCAGCCACAATGTCACACACGTTGCCCAGAGTCACGCTCTTTTGAAGCAGGATCTGATTAATGGCCCTGCACACTTTCATCAACACGACTCCAATGGTCAACTTTCCCACTCCAAACTGGTTAGTGACTGATCGGTAGCAGTCATAGAATCATAGAATATCAGGGTTGGAAGAGACCTCAGGAGGTAATCTAGTCTAACCCCCTGCTCAAAGCAAGACCAACACCAACTAAATCATCTCAGCCAGGGCTTTGTCAAGCCTGAACTTAAAAAACTCTAAGGATGGAGATTCCACCACCTCCCTAGGTAACCCATTCCAGTGCTTCACCACCCTCCTAGTGAAAAAGTTTTTCCTAATATCCAACCTAGACCTCCCCCACTGCAACTTGAGACCATTGCTCCTTGTTCTGTCATCTGCCACCACTGAGAACAGCCTAGCTCTATTTTCTTTGGAACCCCACTTCAGTCTGGAGTAGCCAGCTTCCACAGTGCAATTGCCATGTGCTTCTCCAGTGACAAAGCAGCTCTCATTCTTGTGTCCTCGTGCTACAGGGCTGGGGCGAGCTCATCACACAATCCCATAAATGTGGCTTTCCTCGTGCGAAAGTTCTGCAGCCACTGCTCATCATCCCAGACCTGCATCACGATGTGCTCCCACCATTTAGTGCTTGTTTCCCAAGCTGAAAAGCGGCGTTCCACTGTGGTCAGCACCTCCATGAATGCCACAAGCAATCTTGTGTCGTAGCTACCACGTGTGATGAGATCAACGTTGCACTCCTCTTGCCTTTGTAGTTTAAGGAATAACTCCACTGCCACTCGGGACATGTTGGTCAGGGCGAGCAGCAAACTGGTCAGCAGTTCAGGATCCATTCCTGCAGCCTGAAAGAGGCAGCATGTGCAGTCCACAAACCGTTGAAAGATGGCACCAAATGCGGACGGAAGCACAGGGATTGCTGGGATGTGAAGCAATGCATTACAGGGCATTGGGACAGGACCCAGGGTGCCCCGCGACCCCCTCCACCTTCCCACAAATCTTAGCGGCAAAAGAGAAAGAGATGTTCTGCGGGATAGCTGCCTAGAGTGCACCGCTCCGAATAGCACTGCAAGTGCCGCAAGTGTGAACACGCTATTGCGCAGGCAGTTGACAGTGTGAACACACAACAGCGGTTTTCCTGCTGTGCTCTCTGAGCAGTGCTGTAACTGCCGGTGCTGTAACTTTGACAGTGTAGATGTGCCCCAAGTATTACAATGTTCAACTCCTTTTGTGCATTCAGGCTCCTGTGCTTAATGAATTGATCACTTAACAGTTATTGCAGATCAGTTAACACAATACACTAACCCCATACTGAGTTAAAGGTGCAGACACCCTCATTGTGTAATCACATTGAAGATTCTGGCCCCAGTTCAGCAATTAAGTCCACCCCATTCAATAACATGCTTAAAACAATTGCTTAAATTCAGGCAAATTCTTAATTCCCGCTGATTTTAAAATGAGTAAAAGATGCACTTTTCTGTTTGATTCTGGATGAAACTGGACTTTTTCCCCCTTGAAAGTATTAGAACAAGAGGATTCAGTGCACCCTCCTCCACTCCAAGATAAAGCTAGAAAATTATTGACAATCGGCAGGAAATGATACAGATGACGACTGGGTTTGCAGCTCTTTTTTTCTTTCAGTATTCTAAATACAGGAAGTTATTTTGTTACAAATCTTCCTTTCCCCTCACTGAGTGCAGGATCTGGCCCAGGGTTCTTGAATAAAGCACAACAACAAAATCAATGAATTACTAATTCAAGGTGCTGTAAAAATGGTGTTATAGTGCTAGGAAAGTGATCTGAAATGTATATTGAATGTATATCATTTTGTATGCATATGTAATCATATCATAGAATCTCTCAGGGTTGGAAGGGACCTCAGGAGGTCATCTAGTCCAACCCCCTGCTGAAAGCAGGGCCAACCCCAACTAAATCATCCCAGCCAGGGCTTTGTCAAGCCTGACCTTAAAAACCTCTAAGGAAGGAGAGTAATGTAGTATCTCCATAAAGAGTAAAACAAATTCTCATAGGATTATCAAATCTTTCTATTATTAACAATCTCTGCAAAAAATCAGTGTCAATTAGGGGTTATATAAATAGAGTCATTTAATTCAGTGGCTCTCAAGCAGTTAAATTTCATCTACCTGATTTGAGAAGTTTTATGATCTTTAGGGTGTGACCTGGCCTTCCAAAGTCCTCAGTCAGTTATTGATAGTTTATATTCTAAAGACCATTTCATTCTGTCAATTTGCACAACTACGTCTAGTTATAAAATAGCAGCAGAGTTTTATTCTAGCATTTCCTTAGTGTTCTTTTTTTTTAAAGAAATCCTGTTTTTGTTCCAAACTGATAAATGTGCTTTTCTTTTTCAGCTGAGAGCCACTGAGTTTGAAAGAACTGTATTAAAGGAACAGAGAAGTTGTAATTATTTCAACCCTTGTCATGTTGAATTGGAAAAGATGGGGATCAATATGAAAATTGAGAGGTGGATAAGGAACTGGTTAAAGGGGAGACTACAGCGGGTCATACTGAAAGGTGAACTGTCAGGTTGGAGGGAGGTTACTAGTGGAGTTCCTCAAGGTTCAGTTTTGGGACCAATTTTATTTAATCTTTTTATTACTGACCTCGGCACCAAAAGTGGGAGTGTGCTAATAAAGTTTGCAGATGACACAAAGTTGGGAGGTATTGCCAGTTCAGAAAAGGATCGGGATATCCTACAGGAAGATCTGGATGACCTTGTAAACTGGAGTAATAGTAATAGGATGAAATTTAATAGTGAGAAGTGTAAGGTTATGCATTTAGGGATTAATAACAAGAATTTTAGTTATAAGCTGGGGACGCATCAGTTGGAAGTAACGGAAGAGGAGAAGGACCTCGGAGTCCTGGTTGATCACAGGATGACTATGAGTCGCCAATGTGATGTGGCCGTGAAAAAAGCTAATGCGGTCTTGGGATGCATTAGGCGAGGTATTTCTAGTAGAGATAAGGAGGTGTTAATACCGTTAAACAAGGCATTGGTAAGACCTCATTTGGAATACTGTGTGCAGTTCTGGTCTCCCATGTTTAAGAAGGATGAATTCAAACTGGAACAGGTACAAAGAAGGGCCACTAGGATGATCCGAGGAATGGAAAACCTGTCGTATGAAAGGAGACTCAAGGAGCTTGGTTTGTTTACCTTAACCAAAAGAAGGCTGAGGGGAGATATGATTGCTCTCTTTAAATATATCAGAGGGATAAATACCAGGGAGGGAGAGGAATTATTTCAGCTCAGTACCAATGTGGACACAAGAACAAATGGATATAAACTGGCCATCAGGAAGTTTAGACTTGAAATTAGACGAAGGTTTCTAACCATCAGAGGAGTGAAGTTCTGGAACAGCCTTCCAAGGGAAGCAGTGGGGGCAAAAGACCTAACTGGCTTCAAGATTAAGCTAGATACGTTTATGGAGGGGATGGTTTGATGGGATAACATGATCTTAGTCAAAGGTCAATTAATTGCCATCAGTGGTAAATAGGACCAATGGTCAGTGATGGGATGTTAGAAGTTACTACAGAGAACTTTTTCCTGGGTGTCTGGCTGGTGAGTCTTGCCCACATGCTCGGGGTTCAGCTGATCGCCATATTTGGGGTCGGGAAGGAATTTTCCTCCAGGGTAGATTGGCAGAGGCCCTGGAGGTTTTTTTGCCTTCCTCTGCAGCATGGGGCACGGGTCACTTACCGGAGGATTCTCTGCATCTTGAAGTCTTTAAACCATGATTTGAGGACTTCAATAGCTGAGACATAGGTGAGAGGATTATTCCAGGAGTGGGTGGGTGAGATTCTGTGGCCTGCATTGTGCAGGAGGTCAGACTAGATGATCATAATGGTCCCTTCTGACCTTAAAGTCTATGAGTCTATGAGTCTATGTGGGCAGATTGGTCTTCTCTTAAAGAAACAGTCACATTCCTGCTAAGCTACAAATGTCAGTACCAGCAGATTAAAATATTCTGGTGCACCAAGTTTCCTGAATACAGTAATGATTTAGAAGGGACTTTTTTTCTTCTTTTTTGGTGAACTACAGTAAATATCACAAATAATAATAATTACTGTTTACATCTTACCATCAGAATAAAAATTCTCCTGTGGATAATTAGGAATAGTAATAATATCTTTGCATTGCTACACTGGAGTTCAGAGCAAACCTCTTCTAAATGATGGTAACATCTCAAAATTAAAGCCCCGACTGTGTTGAAAAGACTCAGTCTTCAATTGAATAGAGAAATTACTGAATAGAATTAAGAATCCCGAATTCCGACCGGATAGCAAAGAAAATGCTATCCTGGAACAAGAGACAGGTTAAAAGAACAAGGAGTACTTGTGGCACCTTAGAGACTAACAAATGTATTTTGGCATAAGCTTTCATGGGCTAAAACCCACTTCATCAGATGGAAATGCTAATATTTCCTAAACTACATCTCAATCATAATACCTCCAAATAAAGATGACTTGAAAGCTACAATGTGGCGCTCTCTCTGGACACATGAACATGGTTATATTTAAGCTGCCCTTTTTATCATTAAAAGGTGAACACATTATCAGAATACTATCAGTGAGTTTCCTCAAGCTCCTTCATTCTTAGCTGCTCTCCCTCAATGTCTTGTGATTAATGTATTGTGTTAACTATATTAAATGACATTTCTTTCTCTTTTCAGTTGTCCTTGCCCTGCAAGAATGAGACCTTACTCAGCATAGATTTTTTGGATTAATCTTTTCTCCTAGCCCTGGTCTACACTACAAGTTTCAGTCGAATTTACTAGCGTTATATGGGATACGCGTCAAATTGGGATACCTCGTTTAGTCGCCAGAAGTCGTTGCAAAACCTTGTGGTGCCATCAGGTTTGGGCACCAGTACGATTGGGCTGAACCACTGACTGTGGGATTCTTTGATAATCCCCAACTCCAGCATTTTTTTTACTTCAGCTTTTATTTCCTCCCTTTTGGCCGCTGGCACCCTGTAGGGCCTCATTGTTACTCTGACCCCAGGGTTCGTGACGACGTGGTGATATGTCTTGGTTGTTCGACCCGGTTTTGTTGAGAACACACTTTGGTTCCAGAAGATCATCTCAGACACCTCATTCTTCTGGTCTGGTGTTAAATCGGGAGACACTCTCACTTGTTTGGAAGGTTTGTTTTCCTGGGGTAGGTCTTTTCGGACAGCTGTGCATGCCTCTTGTGCACGCCAGGGTTTCAGAAGGTTGATGTGATATATTTGCTCTTGTTTCTGACGTCCTGGCTGCCGCATGTTGTAGGTTACTTCCCCCATGGGTTCATCCACCTCATAGGGCCCCTGCCATTGGACCAGAAGCTTGCTTTCTGCTGTGGGTACCAACACCATCACCCGATCCCCTGGTTGGAACTGTCGGACTTTTGCCTGGCGATTGTAATGGGTTCGCTGGGCCTCCTGTGCCTTTTCCAAATGTTCCCATACAATAGGGGTGACCTGGGCTATCCGGTCTCGCATCTGCAATACATGTTCTATTATATTTCTCCCCTCATTGGGTTCCTCTTCCCAGATCTCTTTGGCGATATCTAGTATGCCACGGGGGTGGCGCCCGTATAATAACTCGAAGAGGGAAAACCCAGTTGAGGCCTGAGGTACCTCCCGGATAGCGAACATAAGGTAAGGTAGTAGGGTGTCCCAGTCCTTCCCGTCCCGACTTACCACCTTCCTTATCATAGCCTTGAGGGTTCGGTTAAACCTTTCTACCAGCCCATCAGTCTGCGGATGATAAACTGAAGTTCTCATGGTATGTATATGGAGCAGCGTGCAGAGGTCCTTCATTAGCTTCGACATAAATGGAGTTCCTTGGTCTGTTAATATCTCCTTCGGTAGCCCCACTTGGGCAAAGATCCCCACCAGCTCTTTGGCTATCGTTTTAGAGGCCGTGTTCCACAAGGGGACGGCTTCTGGGTAGCGAGTAGCATAGTCCAAAACAACAAGTATATATTGGTGGCCCCGAGCTGTCTTCTCCAGGGGTCCAACTAGGTCCATGACTATTCGCTCAAAGGGGACTTCTATGATGGGAAGGGGTACTAAAGGTGCCCTCAAATGGGGACGGGGACTGTGCAGCTGACACTCTGGACAGGACGCACAGTACCTCCTCACTTCTTCATGTATTCCGGGCCAGAAAAATCATCGTAGGACCCGTGCCAGGGTCTTTTCTACCCCCAAATGCCCCCCAAAAAGATGTCTATGGGCAAGGCTTAATACAGCATTCTGGTGTTTTTGAGGTACTAGGATCTCATAGACTCATAGACTTTAAGGTCAGAAGGGACCATTATGATCATCTAGTCTGACCTCCTGCACAATGCAGGCCACAGAATCTCACCCACCCACTCCTGGAATAATCCTCTCACCTATGTCTCAGCTATTGAAGTCCTCAAATCATGGTTTAAAAACTTCAAGATGCAGAGAATCCTCCAGTAAGTGACCCGTGCCCCATGCCGCAGAGGAAGGCAAAAAACCTCCAGGGCCTCTGCCAATCTACCCTGGAGGAAAATTCCTTCCCGACCCCAAATATGGCGATCAGCTGAACCCCGAGCATGTGGGCAAGACTCACCAGCCAGACACCCAGGAAAAAGTTCTCTGTAGTAACTTCTAACATCCCATCACTGACCATTGGTCCTATTTACCACTGATGGCAATTAATTGACCTTTGACTAAGATCATGTTATCCCATCAAACCATCTCCTCCATAAACGTATCTAGCTTAATCTTGAAGCCAGATAGGTCTTTTGCCCCCACTGCTTCCCTTGGAAGGCTGTTCCAGAACTTCACTCCTCTGATGGTTAGAAACCTTCGTCTAATTTCAAGTCTAAACTTCCTGATGGCCAGTTTATATCCATTTGTTCTTGTGTCCACATTGGTACTAAGCTTAAATAATTCCTCTCCCTCCCTGGTATTTATCCCTCTGATATATTTAAAGAGAGCAATCATATCTCCCCTCAGCCTTCTTTTGGTTAAGGTAAACAAACCAAGCTCCTTGAGTCTCCTTTCATACGACAGGTTTTCCATTCCTCGGATCATCCTAGTGGCCCTTCTTTGTACCTGTTCCAGTTTGAATTCATCCTTCTTAAACATGGGAGACCAGAACTGCACACAGTATTCCAAATGAGGTCTCACCAATGCCTTGTATAACGGTACTAACACCTCCTTATCTCTACTAGAAATACCTCGCCTAATGCATTCCAAGACCGCATTAGCTTTTTTCACGGCCACATCACATTGGCGACTCATAGTCATTCTGTGATCAACCAGGACTCCGAGGTCCTTCTCCTCTTCCGTTACTTCCAACTGATGCGTCCCTGTGACGAACTAGGACGGTTGTTAAGGTTTCCCTGAGTACTGTGTGGGTGCCTCGGTTTCCCCTATGCAGTGCTTGAGTATCTAGGTGGTGGGACGAAGGTGCATGATTGTTACAAAGCCCTAGAAGGCAGGGGTGGGCAGAGGCCTGGACACAGAGAATGGCCCTGTCTCCTGGCAACAGATGGCCCGGCCCCTCCCCTGCAAAGGTGAGAGCTGAAGGTGTTGGAACAAAGGGATCAGGTGACCTCCTGGCCCGGGAAGGAGACAAAGGGGGAGGAGGGGCTGGAGAGTTGCAGTTTGGAGCTGGCTGGAGAGGAGGGGAGAGAGGCAGACAGGGTCTGGCCTCCCTGCCTCCGTTTGGAGCTGTGGGGTGAAATGCAGGGAGCCCCGAGCTGGGGTCTAAGCTCCCTGCCCCCCGGAAGGGCCCGGATGAGGGGTCCTGGTTGTACTGACAAGCTCTGTTTGGACTGTGTTCCTGGCATCTCTAATAAACCTTCTGTTCTACTGGCTGGCTGAGACTCCCAGTGAATCCGGGGAAGAGGGGTGCAGGGGCTGACTCCCCCACACTCCGTGACAACTGGTGGCAGCGGTGGGATGTACTGCACCCCGTGGAAGGCACTTCCTGCAGTAAGTAACTGGGGAGCAGTAGAACGAAGGGGGGCTAACGAGGACCAGGCGTGCTGAAGGCTCACAGAGGAGCGGTTTCGGGGAGCGGAGGAGCTACGCTTAACCCCTGGGAGTGTGTGACCAGCGAGAAGGACTGTGCAATGATGGGGTCCCCCTGGGGGCTGCAGTGAGCAGTCCCAGGGGCGGAGGAGCCTGCGGCTTGGCCCTGGGAGAGAGAAGGATTTTTGCAGTGACAGGGTACCCCTGGGGGTGCCGTGAGTGGACCCAGGGGCGGAGGAGCTGCGGCTCGACCCTGGCAAAGAGGCGGTGACCTGGAGAAGGGCTGGCACACTTGGGGTTCTTCCTGGAAACCGTGGGGAGCTAAGAGCACACAGGCCTGTGAATCCACAGCAACTTGGGAGCAGTGAAGTGATGGCGTATCGCTTTCTCCTTAAAAGAAGCATTGTAACCCTGTGCAAAAAGAGAGGGATACGCATTGGGAAGCTCACTAAAGCCCAGCTAATTGTGCAGCTGAAGGAGGATGACCACTCTAAGGAGCAGATTCCTGACCCCGATGGGGCTACAGCAGGATCTGGGAGCAGCTGGAGCAGTAGCCTGGCATCCCCAAGAGTCTGGTCCCCAACCAGACGGGGGTCTTCACGATCGGGTTCCCCAGCAGGGGATCGCAGACGAATGGGACTGGAGCTGAGTCCGAGAGAGCAAGAGGACTGTGAGAGACAGCGAGAGCCCGAGAAAGACCTACAGGAGAAGCAGCAGCAGCAGCAGCATGAACTGGCGGTGGTGGAACAGAGAGGCATAGGGGACTGGCCAGGGGTAAGTGGGGATAGATCCCGGGGTGCCAGCTCCGCAGGGAACCTCGATCCTAAATTGCTGCCCCTGGTTAAGGAGGGTGGGGATGTGGAGGCCCACCTCACTGCCTTTGAGCAGGCTGGTGATTGGAACCAGGGAGACCCTGCGGAAAAGCCCCGGGATCTAACCCCCTTGCTGGGTCCCAAGTCCATAAACTCCGCCAGCCAGATGGGTGGGATGGTGGACGGATTTCCACTCCTGGCCCTGGACTCAAGCCCTATGGACCCCCAGTGGGAGCGGAAGGTGATGGTCAATGGAGAGACATTCTTGGGGTGGCGAGATCCCGGGACAGAGAGAACTGTGGTCAGGGCCCGGGTGGTGCACCCCCACCAGATGCTGAGGGGCTGTGTGACCTGGGTGAGGGTCCCAGGGACGGACCCATTCGCCCTGCCTATGGCCCAGATCCCTGTGCAGACCCAGGAGGGGTCGGGCTGGCTGGTTGTTGGGGTTCTCCAGGATATCAGCGGTGAGGTGCTGTTGGGGGGTGACTGTGTATCTTTGGGACAGGATCCAGGCCCTGGCCCTGTAACGGCCGAGGATTTGAATTTGAACTCAGGGAACCAATTGGTGAAGAGGGAAATGGTCAGTGAAAATGCAAATGACCTGGCTGGCAGGGGGGAGGAGCTGCCAGGCCCCGGTTACCTGCCTGCCTGTAACCAGACCCCTAGGGCGGGGTGGGACAGAGAGATGCTCCCCACCCCCCTGCACAATGGAGAGGTGGCTCAGGCAATCTCTGATGCAGAGAGCAAAGCAGCGAGCTCGCTGCCTGGCCCCACAGGGACAGCCAGGGCAGCGCTGAGCACGGGGGGAGCGGAGACCCCAGCTGAGTGCGGGGACACACAGGCAGGGCAGGACGGCTGCCAACCAGGCTGGCCTGGTCCAGAGGTGCTGCCGGGAAGTGATTCCACAGCAGGGAGGGAGCCACCAGGGACAGGGCTCAGTGGGGCAGTGACCTCAGGCCTGGCCAGTGAGCTGCAGAGGGATCCCGCCTTGGAGAAGCTAAGGGAACTTGCTGGCCACAGCGCTGCAAACCCCCTTGGGGAAGACTGCAGAGACAGATCCCTGTGGGAGAAGGAATCCCTGTGCCGGGAATGGGCTCCCCAAGGGGAAGTAGAACTGTGGGGAATCATGAGGCAGCCGGTGGGGCCCCAGAAGTATCATCACCGGCTATTGTACCTGGCCCGGGGCAAGGGAGAAGATCCCTGGAGGTTCCTGCCCATCAGAGAGGAACCTTTCCAGAAGGTGGCTATGAATAGGGTGGGCCCCCTCAGCAGGGCAACCTGGTCAGGGAAGAAATGCATCCTGGTGGTGATGGATTTCACCACCCGCTACCCAGAGGTGGTGGCTCTGTCCTCCACCGGGGCAGACGCGCTGCTGACCATCTTCAGCAGAATGGGGGTCCCCAGCGAGGTCCTTACAGACCAGGGATCCGAGGCCATCTCAGCCCGGCTCCGGGGCGTGTGGGAGAAAGGTGGGGTCTGGCCCACCTGGGCCTCTGCATATCACCCTCAGTCCAACGGGCTGGTGGAGAGAGTTCAAGGGACCGTGAGGCTGATGCTGAGGACTTGTATAAATCAGCATCCACAGGACTGGGACAAGCACCTGCCCCACCGATGGCACAGGGAAGTGCTCCAGGAATCACCAGGGGGCTTCCCTTTCAAGCTGTGGTATGGGAGGAGAGTAAGGGGACCCCTAGAACCGGTAAGGGACGATTGGGAGGAGAAGGGGGAAGACCCCCTGATGGATCTCTCCCCTGTAATGGGAGCCCATCCTCCCATCAGGTGTCCCCCATTCAGAGTAACTGGGAAAAGAGCCCAGAACCTGGAGAGAGAGGCCAAGGACAGGCTGGCTTTAGAGGTGAACCAGTCATTCAACAGCCCAGGGCTGGCCAAGGTGGAGGCGATCAGAGATTGGCCTGTTCCCCAGACCAAGGAACAGGTCCAGGCCTTTAGCGGGATGGCGGGGTACTACCAGAGGTTTGTACCCCCCTTTAGCTCCCTAGCTGCCCCCATCACAGAGCTAGGTAAGAAGGGGAAGCCAGACGAGGCAGTCTGGACCAAGCAGGGCCAGAGGGCTCTCTGTGCGCTGAAGGAGGCTCTAATCCAGGGGCCGATAAATCGAGTAAACCCAGACCGGGCCAAGCCCTGTACAGTGTTCACCGAAGCCTCAGACACAGGCCTGGGCGTGGTGCTGATGCAGGCCTATGCGAAGCGGGGGAGACACCCCATCGGGTATCTGAGCAAGGAGCTGCTGCCCTGGAGGCAGAACGGTCAGGCCATAGAGAGGGAATGCCTGGCCATGGTGCAGGCCCTTAAGAAGCAGCAGCCGGATCTATTTGGGTGGCGCTTTACGGTGTATAGTCACCACCTCGCCCCGACGTGGCTGCATCCAGGAAAAGGGGCCGATGCCGAGCGGCTGGTGACACAGACACGTGGTCAGAGAGGGGACCAGATCAAGAGGGAGGCTCTTAACCAAGAGAGCCCGAATTACAGCCCTCCAGACTGGAGCGCTGGGAAAAGACCTGATCTCAGCTTGAACCCCAGGGGTTTGGGGATGGGAAAAGGGCACGGGCCGCATAAACCTTCCCACATGCGGCCTGCGGGTGCCATCAAGCACACCCGACCTAAGGGAGCACGTGGAACTGGAACGGCGTGGTGTGACCAGGTTCGAACTTCCCCAGGTCACTGGCTAAAGTGACCCCGCTCAGTTCGGTCTCCAAGGGGGGAGAGATGTGACGAACTAGGACGGTTGTTAAGGTTTCCCTGAGTACTGTGTGGGTGCCTCGGTTTCCCCTATGCAGTGCTTGAGTATCTAGGTGGTGGGACGAAGGTGCATGATTGTTACAAAGCCCTAGAAGGCAGGGGTGGGCAGAGGCCTGGACACAGAGAATGGCCCTGTCTCCTGGCAACAGATGGCCCGGCCCCTCCCCTGCAAAGGTGAGAGCTGAAGGTGTTGGAACAAAGGGATCAGGTGACCTCCTGGCCCGGGAAGGAGACAAAGGGGGAGGAGGGGCTGGAGAGTTGCAGTTTGGAGCTGGCTGGAGAGGAGGGGAGAGAGGCAGACAGGGTCTGGCCTCCCTGCCTCCGTTTGGAGCTGTGGGGTGAAATGCAGGGAGCCCCGAGCTGGGGTCTAAGCTCCCTGCCCCCCGGAAGGGCCCGGCTGAGGGGTCCTGGTTGTACTGACAAGCTCTGTTTGGACTGTGTTCCTGGCATCTCTAATAAACCTTCTGTTCTACTGGCTGGCTGAGACTCCCAGTGAATCCGGGGAAGAGGGGTGCAGGGGCTGACTCCCCCACACTCCGTGACAGTCCCCAGCTTATAACTAAAATTCTTGTTATTAATCCCTAAATGCATAACCTTACACTTCTCATTATTAAATTTCATCCTATTACTATTACTCCAGTTTACAAGGTCATCCAGATCTTCCTGTAGGATATCCCGATCCTTTTCTGAATTGGCAATACCTCCCAACTTTGTGTCATCTGCAAACTTTATTAGCACTCTCCCACTTTTGGTGCCGAGGTCAGTAATAAAAAGATTAAATAAGATTGGTCCCAAAACTGAACCTTGAGGAACTCCACTAGTAACCTCCCTCCAACCTGACAGTTCACTTTTCAGTATGACCTGCTGTAGTCTCCCCATTAACCAGTTCCTTATCCACCTCTCAATTTTCATATTGATCCCCATCTTTTCCAATTTAACCAATAATTCCTCATGTGGTACTGTATCAAATGCCTTACTGAAATCGAGGTAGATTAGATCCACTGCGTTTCCTTTATCTAAAAAATCTGTTACTTTCTCAAAGAAGGAGATCAAGTTGGTTTGGCACGATCTACCTTTTGTAAAACCATGTTGTAATTTGTCCCAATTGCCATTGACCTCAAGGTCCTTAACTACTTTCTCCTTCAAAATTTTTTCCAAGACCTTGCATACTACAGATGTCAAACTAACAGGCCTGTAGTTACCCGGGTCACTTTTTTTCCCTTTCTTAAAAATAGGAACTATATTAGCTATTCTCCAGTCAAATGGTACAACCCCTGAGTTTAGAGATTCATTAAAATTTTTTGCTAATGGGCTTGCAATTTCATGTGCCAGTTCCTTTAATATTCTGCTGTACCCTCTGCCCCTGTACTGGTGCAACCCGGTATAAGAGATTCTTCTGCATTATGAAGTAGGGTCTGGGTCCTTGGGTTTTTCCTTCCATGGGAACCCATCTATTTCGGTCACTTCTTTCCTAATGTTATACCTTGGCTCTTCAGCCTGGTCCTGTCCAAAATTTCCTCTCCTGGGGCTAATTTGCCTGAGATCTAGGGGGCCGGTCTCTGTTGCTTCTACTGGTTCAGAGGCGTTAGGGTGGGGGTCAGACTCGGGTGCTTCTCTCTCCTGGGTGGCCTCCTGTTCAGCTGCTCGGGTCCGCCTACCTATGAGAGCAACCCTCTGGCTTTGGGTCAGTATTCGGGTTCCCAAGGCCTTAGCTGCCCTTCTTTCCCTTTTCATCTTTCTACCCTGTCTGGGAGTGGAGAACAAATCTGGGGATATTTCAGAGAAGATTGGAGGTTGACAGTCCACTGTGGATGCCTCACTAATTTCAGGGTTCCCCTCTTTCTCCAATCCCCCTACTGGGAGTAAGTCTCCAAACCCTGGGAAGTCCCTCCCTATGAGCACCGGATATGGGAGTTTAGGGACTACACCTGCTGCTACCTCAGTAGTGTTCCCTTGGATCTCAATTTTTACTGGGATGGTAGGGTAGTAACTAACTGCCCCATGGACACAGGTTATCCCCGTACATTTAGCCTGCAGCAACTGACTGCGCTTCACGAGCCTCCCTGAGATAAGCATGATAGCACTCCCCGAATCAACCAGTGCAGTGGTCTCTACCCCACTTAGTTTCACTGGTCTAGTGTACATATGTGGGGTTAGTGAGACCCCCCACAAGTGGATGAGGGAGCATGGGTCAGCCCAGTTCCCCAGGTTACACTGCATAGGCTCCTCGGCATTGGGATACTGTGCAGCTATGTGTCCCCACTCCCCGCAGGCATAACATCTGTATGGAACCCTAGGCGTTCCTCAGTCTCTTGGTTTGGGAAGTCTAACATCACAATCTTCTTCCCCCTCAGTGCTCCGACTCTTTATGGCCTCTGGTGGACCTTCAGCCCCTCTCTTTTTCCACCTGGGCCCTCCTGGTGGTCCAGTCACTCGAACTCTAGGGCTTGGTGCTGCTAGTTTAACCCGGGGTTCCGCTTCCTTAACTGGTCGGGTCAGTTCCCTTGCCGTCCTTCGCCTCTCTACCATTGCCACAATCTCGTCATAGGTGAAGGGTTCGTTCTGGCTTACCCATGCGCGAAGGTTTGGCGTTAGTCCCCTCATGTATCGGTGGATGACCAAAACCTCTAGTATCTCTTCTGGACTCCGGGACTCAGTTTGCAACCACTTTCGTGCGAGATGGATGAGGTCATAGAATTGGGACCGCGGGGTTTTGTCTTCCTGGTACCTCCACTCATGATACCACTGGGCCCGCACTGCGGTTGTTACCCCAGATCTGGCCAAGATCTCTGCTTTCAGCTGGGGGTAGTCTGCTGCAGCCTCTTCAAGCAGATCATAGTAGGCCTTCTGGGCCTCCCCACACAGGAATGGGGCGAGGATGCCAGACCACTGATCTCTAGGCCAGGCCTCCCTTAGGGCTGTCCTCTCAAAGGCCAGGAGATATGCCTCTATGTCATCATTCCCCGTCATTTTCTGCAGGCAATTGCTGGCCTGTATGTGCCGCGTCCCATCATGGCCATGGCTCATCTCTGTAAGGGCCTTCACTTGGTTTACCAGTTCCCTCAACATAGTACGGTCTTGAGCGGCCTGGTCCATCAACAGGCGATTGGTCTCCTGCTGCAGCTGCACTGCCTCCTTTTGGGCGGCTGCCTGGACACGGGTAGCCTCCTGCTGGGCAGCCATGGCTGGTATCAGTGCCCATACTACCTCTTCCATTGTGGTGAAAAAAAAATAAACCCGCTCCCTTTTTTTTTAACACCCCTCTTCTTCCGCCGCGCTGTGCACACCATATCCCACTCCTGACACCAGTTGTGACAAAGTTCCTCCTTTACCTCGGTGGGTCCTGTGCTTATTGGTGGATTTTTGCTTGCCTCAGAGATCTTCCCCTCTGGTAGAACCCACAGTCCAGATCAACTTCTCCTGTGTCTGATCAGGAGTTGGAAGGTTTGGGGGTAACCCGGGCCCGCCCTCTACTCCAGGTTCCAGCCCAGGGCCCTGTGGACTGCAGCTGTTTAGAGTGCCTCTTGGAACAACTGCACGACAGCTACAACTCCCTGGGCTACTTCCCCATGGACTCCTCCCAACACCTTCTTTATCCTCACCACAGGATCTTCCAGCAGTACGCCCTCTCACTCTCAGCTCCTAGTGCCGCTAGCTCCCAGCTCCTCGCATGCACACCACAAACTGAAGTGAGGTCCTTTTTAAACTCAGGTGCCCTGATTAGCCAGCCTGACCTAATTGATTCTAGCAGGTTCTTCTTAATTGGCTCCAGGTGTCCTAATTAGCCTGTGTGCCTTAAATTGGTTCCAGCAAGTTCCTGCTTCTTCTAGTGCAGCCCCTGCTCTGGTCACTCAGGGAACAGAAAACTATTCATGGCCAGTATATTTGCCTTCTACCAGACTTCTGTACCCCACTCGTCTGGGTCTGTCACACCTCAACACGAGGCACTCTAGTTCACCCATCTTATTATTTAGTCTTCTAGCATTTGTGTACAAGCACTTTAAAAACTTGTCACTCTTTATTTGTCTGCCCTTTTCTGATGTGTCAGATTCTTTTTTATGTGAATGTTTCTCATTTGATCTGGCCCCTACTTTATCCTCTTCCATCCTCTCCTCCTGACTAAAACCTAGAGAATCTCTATCAATAGACTCTCCTCTAAAAGAAGTCTCTGTCTGATCCACGTGCTCCTCTGCAGCAATCGGCTTTCCCCCATCTCTTAGTTTAAAAACTGCTCTGCAACCTTTTTAATGTTAAGTGCCAGCAGTCTGGATCCACTTTGGTTTAGGTGGAGCCCATCCTTCCTGTATAGGCTCCCCTCATCCCAAAAGTTTCCCCAGTTTCTAATAAATCTAAACCTCTCCTCTCTACACCATCATCTCATCCACACATTGAGACTCTGAAGCTCTGCCTGTCTACCTGGCCCTGTGTGTGGAACTGGAAGCATTTCCAGGTAGTTGAAAGCAGCTATCAAATCCCCCCTCATTCTTCTCTGCTGCAGACTAAATAATCCCAGTTCCCTCAGTCTCTCCTCATAAATAATGTGCTCCAGCCCCCTAATCATTTTTGTTGCCCTCCCCTGGACTCTTTCCAATTTTTCCACATCCTTCTTGTAGTGTGGGGCCCAAAACTGGACACAGTACTCCAGATGAGGCCTCACCAATGTCGAATAGAGGGGAACGATCACGTCCCTTGATCTGCTGGCAATGCTCCTACTTATGCAGACCAAAATGCAGTTAGCTTTCTTGGCAACAAGGGCACACTGTTGACTCATATCCAGCTTCTCGTCCACTGTAACTCCTAGGTCCTTTTCTGCAGAACTGCTGCCTAGCCACTCTGTCCCTAGTCTGTAGCAGTGCATGGGATTCCTCCGTCCTAAGTACAGGACTCTGCACTTTTCCTTGTTGAACCTCATCAGATTTCTTTTGGCCCAATCCTCTAATTTGTCTAGGTCCCTCTGTATCCTATTCCTACTCTGTTAGGTTCACTCACTCCAGGGCACCTGGCATTGGCCACTGTTAGTAGACAGGATACTGGGCTGGATGGACCTTTGGTCTAGGGTGACCAGACAGCAAGTGTGAAAAATCGGGACAGGGGGTGGGGGATAATAGAGCCTATATAAGAAAAAGACCCAAAAATCGGGACTGTCCCTATAAAATCGGGACATCTGGTCACCCTACTTTGGTCTGACTAGTACGGCCATTCTTATGTTCTTATGCTACCCTCCAGCGTATCTACCACTCCTCCCAGCTTAGTGTCATCTGCAAACTTGCTGAGGGTGCAATCCATGCCATCCTCCAGATCATTAATGAAGATATTGAACAAAACTGGCCCCAGGACCTACCCTTGGGGAACTCCACTTGATATCAGCTGCCAACTAGACATGGAGCTATTGATCACTACCCTTTGAGCCCGATGATCTAGCCTGAGCCCTCACAGAAAGTTTGGCAGAACAGAGAATATAACCTGGATCTCCAGTCTCAGGTTCACCTCCTAACCACTGGACAATCCTTCCTTTGAAGTTTTAGCTCCTTCTTATGCAGTTCTAGCCCTTGTGGTTGACTTAGTTTATGTAGTTCTGTTGAGGAAGAGGAGACATTCAATGCACTGATAACTTGCTGGGGCAGATCTCAGCAGTGCTGTGGAGGTATGAAAATTTACACCAGCCGAGGGTCTGCCCAGAACTGTCTTACCAGAGATAGATAGATAGATAGATAGATAGATAGATCAGAGCACTTTAAATTTAGGATCCTTCCACCACAATCATTCAAGATAATGGTCAGAGTCTCAGCAGGTGTCCAGTTTAGCTGAGGGAAGTTATGGAAGCACTGCTGGCATTGTCATATGTAAGAACTAAACTCCCTTTCCCCCAGCCAGAACAAGGAAGAACTCCTCTGGGTGGCTGAGTGCTGGTCCAGGTCTTCTGCTCAGGGTGAGTGAGGCTCAACTATCCCCTTCCTGTAGGTAGGTCTTGTCTGATCTGCTCTCAGTGCTTCTCTCCCATGCTTGGACATTTGGTTTATCAGGGAACCACAGGGATAGGAAGAAGCAAGCTTTACCATCTTGGCTGCCCAGCCCTGCCATCTCCTGGGACCCAGCATGGCACCATTTGGGTTTCATCATCCTGATGCTGAAAGAAACCTGAGCAGAGGTAGCCAGAGAATGGGAATCAGCTGACATCCTCAAATCCACCAGCTTCTGCTAAATCCTGAGCAACACGGGGGATGTGAGACTTAGGCTCCTGCTGTCACCCCTTTCCTCATGCGTCATTTTCCTTCCCCACCTTCTTTCTGCTCTTTCCTCTCTCACACATTTTGGCATTTCTTACAGGTGAGCTCAAAATCAAGGTCTGTGTAGAGGCCCAACTTTACCGCACATCCTACTCTCAGTCCTGGGGTGGCAGGTTCTGAAGGGGGCACAGAAATGAGGGTGTTGGGAGGCAGAGATGAAGCCACTCCCACTGTATTCTCCCACTGTACAGCTCTGACCCCCTCTTTTTCCTTCTCACATTTCACTGACCTGTGTTGTGTCCACTAGGCTATTCTGGAGGGGATAATGCTCTCTCGCTCTCTCTCTCCCTCCCTCAACAACAGGCACCCGAAAGAGTACTTCACCTGACTTCACCTTTCCCAGGTCTTCTCCATGTTCTCCCTTGCCCTAAGTGAGAATCATACCCCTCGATGCACAAATGAAATTTAGACTGGCAAAGGCGGGGTGGGGGAGAAAGAGGAAGCAGCCTGTTTTATAATGTTTATTGAAGTGGTTAGAGCGCTCACCCAGAAAGAGGATGTTACAGTTTCAGGATAAATACACTTTTTTTTCTGTGGTCCTCCTCTGTCATCTTATGATGGGATGCTCTATTCACCCCTGGGTGGTGCCCTACTCCTGGCCATCCTGAGGATTAACTCTGTGTGGCCAATTCCCCTTCTTGTGGTTGCATGCTGTCTCTCTGGGTATGTCTACACTACGACTGTAGTCTGATTTTACCAAAATCGATTTTTGTGAACCGATATTATGAAGTCGAATGTATGTGTCCATACTAAGTACATTAAATCGGCGGTGTGAGTCCACAGTATCGGGGGAAACGTCGACATTCCAAGCAGTGCACTGAGGGTAGGTATCCCACAGTTCCCGCAGTCCCTGCTGCCCATTTGAATTATGGGTCAAGCTCCCAATGCCTGATGGGGCAAGAAATTTGTAGTGGGTGGTTATGGGTACATGTCGTCATTCAACCGTCATTCCCACCCCCTCCTTCCGGGAAAGCAATGGCAGACAATCATTTTGCGCCCTTTTCCCTGGATTGAAAGTGCGGATGCCATAGCGCAGCAAGCATGGAGCCCGGTGAGATCATTGCAGCAGTTATGGCCGTTGTCAACACCTCGCGCATTATCGTGCACTGGTCAGAGCCCCAGACATGCCACTTCTATGACGAGCTGCATGCCATTCTAGGGGGTGCAGCCAGCACTAACCCACCCATGTTCTATGACTCCGTATATGGATCATCAGAAACCACCGAGGAGCATTTTAGGGAAGAGGAAGATGATGATAATGATGCTGAAAATAGCGCACAGACACAGCAAGGAAGCAGAGAAGCCCTTTTCCCCGACAGCCAGGAACTCTTTGTCACCCTGGAGCCAGTACCCTACGAACCCACCCAAGGCGTGCTCCTGGACCTTGAAGGTGGAGAAGGGACCTCTGGTGAGTGTACCTCTGTGAAATTAATACATGTTTTATAAGCAAGCGTGTTTAATGGTTAATTCGCTGCCAGTACAGCTCCAGCTACTGGAAAAGTCTGTTAAAATGTCCGGGGATGGAGCGGAAATCCTCCAGGGACATCTCCAGAAATCTCTCCTGGATGTACTCCCAAAGCCTTTGCAAAAGGTTTCTGGGGAGGGCAGCCTTATCCCGTGCTCCGTGGTAAGACACTCTACCACGCCAGGCCAGTAGCACGTAGTCTGGAATCATGGCATTGTGAAGCATGGCGGCATATGGTCCTGGTGTTTGCTGGCATTCAAGCAACATCCATTCTTTATCTCTCTGTATTATCCTCAGAAGAGTGATATCATTCATGGTCACCTGTTTGAAATAGGGGAATTTTATTAAGGGGGCATTCAGAGGGGTCCAACCCTGCTGGGCTGTTTGCCTGTGGCTGAACGGAAATCTTCCCCGCTGTTACCCACGCGGTGGGGGGAGGAGGAACAGCGATCATCTTGGATGTGTGTGTGTGTGTGTGTGTGTGGGATCGATTAGGTTCGCGCTGCACGTTAACCTGAAAACCGCCACCCCTCCCTTTTCAATTGCCAACCCGTTTTAAATGGCCAATCCAACGGCTGTTTGTTATGGGAAATGAGGGGGTTGCTGTTTGAAAGCATTCCCACATGTTATGAAGGTTAAAGAAGCCAATAGACTGTGGCTTACCATGGCTGCCTGCAAGCCGAACTCTGTTGCCCACCAGCCCTGCTTGTGTGATCTCTCACACCAAACCGGCAGACCCTCAATATAACAGGCAAAGTGCAACCTTGGACCAAATGCACATGTGCTATGTAATATTAGGAGCATTGTTCTCTAATATGTGTCTTTTAAACTACTCCTCTCCCATTTGTTTCCTCCCGCAGTTGCAAATGTTTGAACGCTCCCCCTTTCATCACCATCCCAGAGGTTAGCGAAGATTAGAAGTAAAAAAAAAAAAGGAATCGAGACGATATATTCTCAGATTTCATGCAATCCTCCCACACTGCAATGGCCCAGCAGAATGTGTGGAGGCAGACAATGTTAGAGTCCAGAAAGCAACAATTTGATCGCGAGGACAGGTGGCGTGCTGAAGAGAGTAGGTGGCGTCAGCATGCTGAGAGAAGGCAGGATGCAATTCTGAGGCTACTGGAGGATCAAATGGAAATCCTCCGGCTTATGGCTGAGGAAAGGCGTATTGTTGAGGAAAGGCCGCCTGAGCACAGACCGCCGCTACAGCCCCTGTGTAACCAACAGCCCTCCTCCCCGAGTCCCATAACCTCATCCCTGAGACGCCCAAGAACGCGTTGGGGCGGCCTCCGTGCACCCAACCACTCAAGCCAAGAGAACTGTCCAAGCAACAAAAGGCTGGCATTCAATAAGTTTTAAAGTGCTGTGTGTCCTTGTCCTTCCCTCATCCCCTCCTCCACCACCCATCCTGGTGCTTCCCTTCCTCCACCACCCATCCCGGGCGACCTTTGCAGTTCTCCCCCTATTTCCCCCTATTTCTTTGACGAATTCATAAAGAATGCATGATTTTTAAGCAACAATGACTTTATTGCCTCTGCAAGTGGTGACCGAGGGGGAAGGGGATGGTGGTTCAGTTACAGGGAAGTAGAGTGAATCAAGGGGTGGAGCTTTTCATTAATGGGAAAAAACAGAACTTTCACACAGCATCCTGGCCATTCATGAAACTGGTTTTCAAAGCTTCCCTGATGTGCAACGCACCCTGCTGTACTCTTGTAATCGCCCTGGTGTCTGGCTGCACATAACCAGCGGCCAGGTGATTTGTCTCAACCTCCCACCCTGCCATAAACGTCTCCCCCTTACTCTCACTGATATTGTGGAGCGCACAGCAAGCAGTAATAATAATGGGAATATTGGTTTCGCTGAGGTCTAACCTAGTCAATAAACTGCGCCAGGGTGCCTTTAAACGTCCAAATGCACATTCCACCACCATTCTGCACTTGCTCAGCCTATAGTTGAAAAGGTCCTGACTACTGTCTAGGCTTCCTGTGTATGGCTTCATGAGCCATGGCATTAAGGGGTAGGCTGGGTCCCCAAAGATAACTATAGGCATCTCAACATCCCCAACGGTTATTTTCTGGTCTGGGAAGAAAGTCCCTTGCTGTAGCAGCTGAAACAGACCAGAGTTCCTGAAGATGCGAGCGTCATGTACCTTTCCCGGCCATCCCACGTTGATGTTGGTGAAACATCCCTTGTGATCCACCAGTGCTTGCAGCACTATTGAAAAGTAACCCTTTCGTTTTATATACTCGCTGGCTTGGTGGTCCGGTGCCAAGATAGGGCTATGGGTTCCGTCTATCGCCCCACCACAGTTCGGGAACCCCATTGCTGCAAAGCCATCCACTATGACCTGCAGATTTCCCAGAGTCACAACCCTTGGCACCAGCAGCTCGGTGATCGCCTTGGCTACTTCCATCACAACAGCCCCCACTGTAGATTTGCCCACCCTGAATTGATTCGCGACTGACCGGTAGCTGTCTGGCGTTGCAAGCTTCCACAGGGCTATTGCCATTCGCTTCTCTACTGTGAGGGCTGCTCTCATCTTGGTGTTCTGGCACTTCAGGGCGGGGGAAAGCAACTCACAAAGTTCCATGAAAGTGGCCTTACGCATGCGAAAGTTTCGCAGCCATTGCTGATCGTCCCACAACTGCAGCACTATGTGGTCCCACCAGTCTGTGCTTGTTTCCCGGGCCCAGAATCGGCGTTCCACGGCATGAACCTGCCACATTACCACCATGATGTCCACCTTGCGGGGGGGCCTTTTTTGAGAGAGGCCTGTGTCCATGTCCGTATCACTGTCCTCAGGGCGCTGCCGTCGCCTCCTCGTCTGCTGTAGCTGTAGCAGCTCCTGGTTCTCGTTCTCCATATACTGCTGGACAATGCGCGTGGTGTTCATAACAGCGAAAACAGCCGCGGCGATCTGAGCGGGCTCCATGCTTTCCCTGGTATGGTGTCTGCAGGACAGCAGAGTGGCAGCGAAAGCGGCGGGTGGATAACAATGGTGTCAGCAATATGGCGCCCGCATGAAAAAGGCACAAAAGGATTTTTTGCTCCCCCCTCAGTTGCTTTCACAGAGGAGCAAGGGTTAGTCTCGTTTCCTTCTAGCAGCAGATGGTGCAATATGCTTGCTATCCATCATCACCTCGTGGCCCCCTCAAGGATTGAACTCACAACCCCAGGTTTAGCAGACCAATGCTCAGAACTCTGAGCTATCCCTCTGCCTGTATTGAATGGGACTGAATCCCCACTAGACCTAATGTCCAGGCATACGCTGGAGATGTACAGTAATTGTGAGCTGAGCAGGCTCCATGCTTGCCGTAGCAAACCCAGAAACCACGGACGGAGGTAGGGAGGGGGGATGGCTTGATGACATGTACCCGGAACCACCAGCGACAATGTTTTCTGCCCCATCAGGCTTTGGGATCGCAACCCAGAATTCCAATGGGTCGGCGGAGACTGCGGGAACTGTGGGATAGCTACTCGCAATGCAACGCTCCGAAAGTCGACACCCCAGATACTGTGGACACGGTCCGTCAACCTAATGGCCTTAATGGTCTTTAGTGGGGACACACACAATCGATTCCATAACATCGGGTTTTAAAATATCGACTTCTATATTTTCGACCTAATTCTGTAGTGTAGACGTACCCTTAGTGTAGACCAGGCCTCTGTCTGTCACTCTCAGTTGCAGCCCCTCTCTCACTCCAGGAGCTGCTGCTGCTGCCTCTTTGTGACTTGGCTCTAGGGCGCCAGAATTTGGGGGGCGGCTGCCTCCCGGCTCCGCGGCTGAGCGTGGAGCCAGGAGCCAGGGGGATGGCTTGCCGTGGCTGCCTCCTGCCTCCTAGCTCCGCAGCTGAGCCGGGAGCCAGGGGGGCAGCTCGTCGCAGCTGCCTGCTGCCTCCTGCCTCCCAGCTCCGCGGCTGAGCCAGGAGCCGGGAGCCAGGGGGGCGGCTTGCCGCGGATGCCTCCCAGCTCGGCGGCTGAGTCGGGAGCTGGGAGCTGGGGCAGAGGCTGCCGCGGCCCACGGGCAGGGGGCTGAGCTGCCGCGGGGGGGGACGGTGTTATCTGGGCGGGGCATGGGGGGGCACAGGGCTGGTGTAAGGAAGTTTCGCCTAGGGCGTGAAACTTCCTTGCACTGGCCCTGAGTGCCGATAGAGGGGTTGGGCACTTGCAGCTGCCACGGACTCCACCTGTAGCTGTGGATGTTAAACAGCTCTGGAGCACATGCCCTGCAGCTCTATAGTTGGGAGAGAGAAACTCAGATGCCCCAAATTAGGCCATTTTGCTAAATTTGGGTCTTAATGTTATTAATTTTAAGTCATGAATTAATGTGAGACATCCTGACACTTGGGCCCCTGCTACGTCTGCTCCATTTGTCTGCTTTCCACTGTTTATAATGTTAAGTATTCAGCATTGGTACAAGCATTGGCAGCAGGTATCATAGGCTGGAGCAGGCTGTGCCTCCCAAAACAGCTAGGCATGGCCCTGCCCATGCTCTGCCCTGCAGGCCTCTTCCTGTTTCCTGCTCTGCAGCTCCCCCTGTGCTGTGTCTCTGGCTTGGGCTGGAGCCTTGCTGCCCGCCTTCCTGACAGTCTTGGGGAGACTGAGGCCGTGCCACCTGCAATCCTGGTGCGCTGGAGCTGGGGGAGCTGCCCACCCTCATGGCACTCCAGGGCTGGGAGGCTGGGACTATGCTGCCCGCCCTCCCGGCACCCTGGGGCTGGGGATGCTAGACTGGGACAAGGACCAGCATCTGCAGTGGGGGGCTCTGGGCTCTGGTGCGTGGGACATGGAAGGGGCAGGGTTGGGAGCTAACCTCTCCCAACCAGAGGTTCACACTCTGCCCATGGGTACAAGGGTAATTTCTTATGCATAAGTTTGGACAGACCGAGATTGTGTTCCTAAGAGACCAGAGGAGCTAGGGAACAGGAGCTGTTAACAGGAGTTTTGTGAGGGAGTTTAGAGGGGGAAGTTTGAGGGGGGCTAGTTACAGTTAACATTATTTAAACTGCTTTAAACTTAAAACCAAAAACACCCCATGAAAAAAACAAAAAATCAACAAAGGAATGAGGTTCAGGATTAAAAAGAGAATGCAGTCAGAAGTCCAGCAACAGAGTGGGGCCTATCCAGTTTATTGCACCCAATGCAGCATGTATGATTACCTGCAGTATGGGCAGGTGGCGTATGTGGGCATTCGGTTCAAGGAGCTCCTGGCCCTCAGAGACCGTGTACGGGCTTTGGAGACCAGAATGGCTGAACTGGAGGAGCTGAGGGAGACAGAAAGGTATGTAGATGAGACTTCCCGGGACACAGTAGAACAGTCACACCCCCAGTCTGACAGCCTCTGTGCTGTGGATGAGGATGGAAGTCTCAGGGAAGCAGAGAGAAATGATTCCATAGTTGGGACCCTCCTTCCACAGGGTTAGGGTATCCTCTCGCATTGAGGATACCTCTCTGGGGGAGTGAACTACCTCAACCCTCCTACAGGGCAGCCAGTCTTCCTCCCTTGGCCTCCAGGGAGAAACTGCCCCTGTTCTCAACAGCCTTTTTTATGTGGGCCAGCTTGGCCCTGATTCGCTGCTCCAATAAGCCTTCTCCCTATTGGCTGGCTCAATAAGCTCTCTTCTGTGCAGCCTCCCCAAGCCTGCTTTAACCCCTCTTCTGCCTGTGTGGGATGGCCACCTCAGCACACAGGGGTTTAACACCAGTGCTGTGTGTGCCTCAGCAAGTCCCCCATAGCCCACAGATCCTGAAAAATCCTAGTGAGGGTGTGACAACTCCTCCCTTCCCCAGACATCGGCCTCTCCCAATGGGGCTCAGAGACCATGTTCCCATCTGTTCAGATCCCACAACCCCCCAGAAAATCATGGAGTCAGTTTAAACTCGTGATGTTTCCTTTCGTGATAAATACTCCACCAATCCTCAGTCCACTCTCATCATGCCTGATTTCACCCCCTGAGAAGGACTCCCCATTCCCAAACCTGACCTGATCACCCGTCTAGAAGCAGGGGAAGAGCCCAGATCCCAGATCTCCAGGCCTCCGAGGAAAGGAAGATCCCAAGAGGCACCCACACAGGTGAGGAGTCAGTAACAGAAACTATCTTGCAAAAGAAGGAAAAAGGTGAAAATCCCCAAAATGTGGTGTGATCACCCTGAGTTCTGCCTCATCCCACGCAGGTCAGGTTGTGGTTGGCAGGCATCATGTCATCATGGCAGATAACGCTCATGGCTTCCCATCCACCCTGTTAGCTGCCAGGAATTTTCTCTCTGACTTCACTTCCCTGTGAGTGTTTGGATGGGATATGGAGGCAGAATCCAAATTCTCAGTCTTCCAACAGTTATTGTGTTATGTTTTCTTTATTTGCAATTCCCTTTTTTTTATTTTCTACCAGCCCAGGCAATGACTCCTGCTTGGATTCTCTCTCTCCCCGCAGCAGGTGACGAGACAATGAGTGAGGATGAGGAGGGGAATCCACACCAGGAAGGTTCTGAGCAAGTGGAACTGCAGGGGACCTTTTTGAAACTAGCAAAAGAGAATTTTTCCCAGTGCTGGGAACAGAGAAAAGCCTGGAGTAATTGGCAGAGGTCAGAGAGGAAGCTGGGAAACTGCCGAAAGAAGACTGTGGATGAATCTGTTGAATGTGGGAGATGCTTGGACTGCGGGAAAAGCTTCAGTCAGTGTTCAGTCCTTATTAGTCATGAAAGAATCCACACTTGTGAGAGATCATATAAATGCCTTGAGTGTGGGAAAAGCTTCAATTGGAGCTCAAGTCTTACTATCCATTGGAGACTGCATACGGGAGAGAGACTGTATAAATGCCTTGAGTGTGGGAAAAGCTTCAATAATGTGTCTGACCTTATTTGCCACAGGAGAATCCACATGGGAGAGAGACCATATAAATGCCTTCAGTGTGAGAAAAGTTTCATTGTACCATCAGCCCTTATTGTACATCCGAGAACCCACACAGGAGAGAAGCCCTATAAATGCCTTCAATGTGGGAAAAGTTTCACTGAATCATCAACCCTTATTAGACATCAGAGGACCCACACCGAAGAGAAAGCTTATAAATGCTTGGATTGTGGGAAAAGCTTCAGTCAGAACTCATATCTTATTAGCCATGGGAGAATCCACACAGGTGAGAGGCCATATAAATGCTTGGACTGTGGGGAAAGTTTCAGTCGTCGCTCAGGCCTTATTAGCCACGGGGGAGTCCACACGGGAGAGGGACCACATAAATGCCTTGAGTGTGGGAAAGCTTCAGTGCACCATTAGCCCTTATTAGACATCAGAGAACCCACACAGGAGAGAAACCCTTTCAGTGTTTGGACTGTGGGAAAAGCTTCAGTCATCACTCAGCCCTTATTGGACATGGGAGAATCCACATAGGAGAAAGAAAATGTAGAATCAAATGATGTAAAAATCTTAAATGAATCCACATGTTCCATAGAATCTCTATGGATAGTAATTCCATGCTCTAATAAGAATATAACAGTAGGGATCTATTATCAACCACCTGATCAGGACAGTGATAGTGATAATGAAATGCTAAGGGAGATTAGAGAGGCTATCAAAATAAAGAACTCAATAATAGTGGGAGATTTCAATTATCCCCATATTGACTGGGTACATGTCACCTCAGGACGAAATGCGGAGACAAAATTCCTCAATACTTTAAATGACTGCTTCGTGGAGCAACTGGTACAGGAACCCTCAAGGGGAGAGTCAACTCTTGATTTAGTACTGAGTGGAGCGCAGGATCTGGTCCCAGGGGTAACTATAACAGGACCACTTGGAAATAGTGACCATAATATAACATTTAACATTCCTGTGGTGTGAAGAACACATCAACAGCCCAACACAGTGGCATTTAATTTCAGAAAGGGCAACTATGCAAAAATGAGGGGGTTAGTTAAGCATAAATTAAAAGGTAAAGTGACTAAAGTGAAATCCCTGCAAGCTGCATGGACACTCTTCAAAGACACCATAATAGAGGCCCAACTTAAATGTATACCCCAAATTAAAAGATACAGTAAAAGAACTAAAAAAGAGCCACCATGGCTTAACAACCAAGTAAAAGAAGCAGTGAGAGATAAAAAGGCATCTTTTAAAAAGTGGAAGTTAAATTCTAGTGAGGTATATAGAAAGGAGCATAAACAGTAGCGCAGCCAGGTCCGGAGCGCAGGGGGAGCGGCGCTATAAAAAGGCGCCTCCCTCTGTACTCACCCGGTGGCGCTCCGGGTCGTCGTCGGTACTTCGGTGGCGGGTCCTCACTCACTCCAGGTCTTCGGTGGTACCCGCCACCGAAATGCTGCCGAAGACCTGGAGCGCTGCCGGGTGAGTGCAAGAAGCGGCGCTTAAAAAGAAGCGGTGCCTTTTTTTAGTGCTGCTAAAAAAAGGCGCCACTTCTGCCGCTTCTGCTCACAGGGGGAGCGGCTGCTCCCCCTGCTCCCCCCCGGCTACGCTACTGAGCATAAACACTGCCAAATTAAGGTAAAAATGTAATAAGAAAAGCCAAAATGGAGTTTGAAGAACAGCTAGCCAAAAACTCAAAAGGTAATAACAAAATGTTTTTTTAAATACGTCAGAAGCAGGAAGCCTGCTAAACAACCAGTGGGGCCCCTGGACCATAGAGATACAAAATGAGCACTTAAAGATGATAAAGTCGTTGCGGAGAAACTAAATGAATTCTTTGCTTTGGTCTTCACGGCTGAGGACGTTAGGGAAATTCCCAAACCTGAGCCATCTTTTGTAGGTGACAAATCTGAGGAATTCTCACAGATTGAAGTGTCACTAGAGGAGGTTTTGGAACTAATTGATAAACTTAACTGTAAAAAGTCACTGGGACCAGATGGTATTCACCCAAGAGTTCTGAAAGAACTCAAATGTGAAATTGCGGAACTATTAACTAAGGTTTGTAACCTGTCCTTTAAATTGGCTTCTGTACCTAATGACTGGAAGATAGCTAATGTAACGCCAATATTTAAAAAGGGCTCTAGAGGTGATCCTGGCAATTACAGACCGGTAAGTCTAATATCCATCCGGGCAAATTAGTTGAAACAATAGTAAAGAATAAAATTGTCAGGCACATAGAAGAACATAAATTGTTGGGCAAAAGTCAACATGGTTTCTGTAAAGGGAAATCATGCCTTACTAATCTATTAGAGTTCTTTGAAGGGGTCAACAAACATGTGGACAAGGGCGATCCAGTAGACATAGTGTACTTAGATTTCCAGAAAACCTTTGACAAGGTCCCTCACCAAAGGCTCTTACGTAAATTAAGTTGCCATGGGATAAGAGGGAAGATCCTTTCATGGATTGAGAAGACAGGTTAAAAGACAGGGAACAAAGTATAGGAATAAATGGTAAATTTTCACAATGGAGAGGGGTAAGTAGTGGTGTTCCCCAAGGGTCAATCCTAGGACCAATCCTATTCAACTTATTCATAAATGATTTGGAAGAAGGGGTAAACAGTGAGGTGGCAAAGTTTGCAGATGATACTAAGCTGCTCAAGATAGTTAAGACCAAAGCAGACTGCGAAGAACTTCAAAAAGATCTCACAAAACTAAATGATTGGGCAACAAAATGGCAAATGAAATCTAATGTGGATAAATGTAAAGTAATGCACATTGGAAAAAATAACCTCAACTATACATACAATATGATGGGGGCTAATTTAGCTACAACTAATCAGGAAAAAGATCTTGGAGTCATCGTGGATAGTTCTCTGAAGACGTCCATGCAGTGTTCAGCAGCAGTCAAAAAAGCAAACAGGATGTTAGGAATCATTAAAAAAGGGAGAGAATAAGATGGAGAATATCTTATTGCCCTTATACAAATCCATAGTGCGCCCACATCTTGCATACTGCATACAATTGTGGTCTCCTCATCTCAAAAAGGATATACTGGCATTAGAAAAGGTTCAGAGAAGGGCAACTAAAATGATTAGGGGTCTGGAACGGGTCCCATATGAGGAGAGATTAAAGAGGCTAGGACTTTTTAGCTTGGAAAAGAGGAGACTAAGGGGGGATATGATAGAGGTATATACAATTATGAGTGGTGTGGAGGAAGTGAATAAGGAAAAGTTATTTACTTGTTCTCATAATAGAAGAACTAGGGGCCACCCAATGAAATTAGTGGGCAGCAGGTTTAAAACAAATAAAAGGAAGTTCTTCTTCACACAGCGCACAGTCAACCTGTGGAACTCCTTGCCTGAGGAGGCTGTGAAGGCTAGGACTATAACAGGGTTTAAAAGAGAACTGGATAAATTCCTGGAGATGAAGTCCATTAATGGCTATTAACCAGGATCGGTAAGGAATGGTGTCCTTAGCCTCTGTTTGTCAGAGGGGGGTGTTGGATGGCAGGAGAGAGATCACTTGATCATTACCTGTTAGGGCCACTCACTCCGGGGCACCTGGCATTGGCCACTATACATGGACAGGATACTGGGCTGGATGGACCTTTGGTCTGACCCAGTACAGCCTTTCTTGCGTTCTTATGTTCTTATGAGAGAGGCCAAATAAATGCCTTAAGTGTGGGAAAGGTTTCACTGTGACATCAGCCCTTATTACACATCAGAGAACCCACATGGGAGAGAATCCCTATAAATGCCTTCTCTGTGAGAAAAGTTTCACTGAATCATCAACCCTTATTAGACATCAGAAGACCCACATGGAAGAGAAACCTTATAAATGCTTGGACTGTGGGAAAAGCGTCAGTTAGAGCTCACATCTTATTAGCCATGGGAGAATCCACACAGGAGAGAAGCCATATAAATGCTTAGACTGTGGGAAAAGCTACAGTCAGCGCACAGGCCTTATTAAGCATGGGAGAACCCACCAGGGGAAGAAACTGTGAAAATGCCTCCACTGTGGGAAAAGATTCAGTCAGAACTCATACCTTATTAGACATCAGACAATCCCCCTCGGCACTGGTGAGGCCACATTTGGAGTATTGCGTCCAATTTTGGGTCCCCCACTACAGAGAGGATGTGGACAAATTGGAGAACGAAAATGATCAGGAGACTGGGGCACATGACTTACGAGTTGAGGCTGAGGGAAATGGGCTTGTTTAGTCTGCAGAAGAGAAGAATGAGGGGGGATTTGATAACAGCCTTCAACTACCTGAAGGGGGGTTCCAAAGAGGATGGAGCTCGGCTGTTCTCAGTGGTGGCAAATGACAGAACAAGGAGTCTCAAGTTGTAGTGAGGGATGTGTAGGTTGGATATTAGGCAACACTGTTTCACTAGGAGGGTGGTGAAGTTTCGCAACCCCAATGTGGCCCAAAAAGTTTGCCCACCCCTGATCTAGACTATTCTCAATGGTACCAGATGACAGAACAAGGAGTAATGGTCTCAAGTTGCAGTGGGGGAGGTTTAGGTTGGATATTAGGAAAAACTATTTCACTAGGAGGGTGGTGAAGCACTGGAATGGGTTACCTAGGGAGGTGGTGGAATTGCCTTCCTTAGAGGTTTTTAAAGGTCCAGCTTGACAAAGCCCTGGCTGGGATGATTTAGTTGGGGACTGGTCCTGCTTTGAGCAGGAGGTTGGACTAGATGACCTCCTGAGGTCTCTTCCAACCTAATCTTCTATGATTCAGTCCTTTTTTCAGAGCTTCAGTTTGTCGAGCAGTTATTCCAGAGGTTGTGAGAAGCAGGATTGAAGACAAAATTTGGAAGATGCAACTGTCTTTTATGTCCTTTCCCATGTGGCTTGTACATCCTTTGTCCCAAACATAGCCACAGCATATCGGCATAGAAAAGTCTTAGAGTTCCCTATTCACTGGCTTGCCCCTACATGTCCCGCTGACACATAAGGTGAAGCCCCTGGCTTCTTTCAATGGGTTCATTGTACAGCTGATCACTCTTGATGGGCCTTTGACCAGGCTAGATAGTGCTGATGCAAATCTGTCTAGGGGTGTCACCCAGAAACACAGCACAAGTTTGAAATACATATATATCACACATATTTGTAATTCACAGTACAATAATACAGACATATAAACAAGATCATCATACTTGGCAAATCATAACATTTTCATTGATACCTTATACGACATATCTGGTAAGATTCATTTTAAATTTATGACACTGGTATCAATAATATCATAAAGTGTCACAACATTCCTCCCCACCACCACCTCCCAGCAGCTCCTCCTCAACATAGCATCCCTTCCCTGGTGGCCTGGAGGTCACACTCGCCAGTCCCTGGGTCTCCATCTCCCAGGCTCCCTGCTGGTGCACAGCCTCCAGCTTCTCCCCAAACCTCCCAAATCCCAATTAATTAGTTTGGTGTCTCTGCCACCCCCCACATCAGCCTGTCCCCCAGCCCAACTGGTTAGAGCCCCAGCCCCTACGTCACTTCTGTCCCTGACCGCCATCGGTTCTGATCCTGCAGCCCCCACATCTGCCCCTCAGGGTCCCTCTGCTCCTCCTGATGCTCCAGGGGTTCTTCAAACCCTCCCCCTTCCTAGGGCTGCACAGAGGGAGGAGGCAGGAGTGTCATAGAGATGAGGTATTAGTGACTGGGTGGACAGATGGTCTCCATGGTCAAAGAGATGAGCCAGGGGATAGGTAGATGAGACTCCTCCATGATCACAGACACTAAGATGACTTAGGCTAGAGAAGTCCATTTTTTATTCCCAGTGGGCTGTTCCCACCATGTCTCAGTGCCACTGTCTGACTTCCTGCGCCATAGAGGACAGTGACAAAAAGGCTGCAAAATCCTTGGGTCAATGAGATTGGCTTCTCTACCTCAGTCACCCCCTGCTCTCTATGGTCTGACAGGTCAGACACCCCACAGAGCCCCCAGGGCAATAGAGACTGCAGGGTAGAAAGTCTGCAGGAAGACAGGAGACTTACAGGGTCATAGAAAAAAGGAAGTGTGAGGCCAGAGAAGCTAATTTCATGTCCCCAGGGTATATCTCCTCCCCCACCACTCTCAGGGACTAAGTCTGAGCTGGGATCCTCCCACCCAGAGCCAGGGTTGGATTCTCTCCCCAGGGACCAAGGCTAGTGGGAAGGTGAACAGTGGGCTCTCGTCACCAGCATCGAAAAACGTTACTTGCCCCCGTTCACAGTCCAGACAAACCCGGATCCTCCTGGGGTCCCAGCTCACAGGTAGAGGGGTGCGAGGGGAAGTGAGAGCCTGGAACTGATCCCAGCACCGCTCCACAGCCCAGATTCCCTGCTCAGAGTTAGGGCTGATCCCTCCCTTCCTCTTCACAGACTCTCTGGCCACTCCCACAGCCCAGTATCCCCTATTGCCCACCTCAACCCCCCAGCAATGTCTCCCCGAGGTGAATCCCTCACACCCCAGCACACACATCTCAGTATCAAATCTCTCAGGATTGTTGGGCAGATCCTGTCGTGTGTCTTCCCATCTCACACTTTTCTGATCCTCAGACAGGACGAGCTGGGGATGAGCCGTATCTGGATCCAGAGTCACATTCACTGGGGAGAGAGAGAATCAGAGCATTAGGGGCAAAGCTCAGCCATGGGGGAGGATGGGACCTTTTCTCACACTCCCCAGCAGCCCTGTTCTGGCTGGGACAGTCCTGGATCCCAGGGAGCTGCCTCTACCCTAGGCACCTGAGACTGAGCAGAGATGTCACCGCAGTTCCTCAGCCTTGGCAATGGAAGTAGGGTGACCAGATGTCCCGATTTTATAGGGACAGTCCCGATTTGGGGGGCTTTTTCTTATATAGGCACCTATTACCCCCCACCCCCGTCCCGATTTTTCACACTTGCTGTCTGGTCACCCTAAATGGAAGCCACTTTTGCATCTTCTTATTTGGCTATAGAGGCTGCAGCTCCCTGTCCTGTAGCTGGGGCTGCTTCATTCCCAGTGGCAGAGACACAGCAAAGAAGGCACAAAAAGCTTTGAATTAGGAGGGTCCAGAGATGCAGGTACCAGCTTTGAACCCCAAAGGGAAGCTCCCTCCCAAAATTGCATCTTCCACTCCCAGGCCAGGGAGCAGAGATGAAGATGCAGCGCTGGGGAAAAGCCAATGATTCCAGGTCAGTGAGCAGGAAGCAGGAGGTGACATTGGGGGTGGGCAGCCCTTTCCCCAGCCCAGAAAGAAGGGAGGGCTGCAGGTGGCAGCACTAGAGAGACACCATCTCCCCAATCCACAAAGCAGCTCCAATGACAAAACCCAGCCCTGTCCAAAGGAAAGGTAAGATGCTGGAGAAGAGTCAGGGGCAGAGTCTCCCCCCAGGGGAAAGGGAGAGGATGTGACAGCCATGAGGAGAGAGATCTCTCCACTGATTACCCTGGATTGAATATTGGAAAGGCTTGTCAATGACAATCCAAATTCTCAGATCACAATTAAGGGGATCTGGAGCTGGGCAGGGTAAATGTGTCTGTTTACTGGTGTGGGGGACAGTTGTTTTCATGGGCATTCTCTGTTAGTTGAAGGAAAATCTCCCCCAGAGCTCACTCTTGGTGTGTGATCCCAGAGATCCCCCCCTTCCCTGCTCTAGCTCAGGTGGCAAAGAGTCTGGAGGGGAAAAGGGTCACAGCTATTCTAGCACATGTTCTCTGATTTACAAGGCCAGCCTGCGGAGCTGCTTCTCTGCCCCGAGTGCCTGAGCCCAAGCAGAGATGTTGTCAGGGTTCCCTCCCCACTCTGGACTCTAGGGTAAAGACGTGGGGACCCGCATGAAGAGCTCCTAAGCTTGTTTCTACCAGCTTAGGTTAAAACCCCCAAGGTACAAAATTCCCTGCACCCTGAGAAATGCTTCTCTCACTGCCACCATCAAGTGTTTTAAACAGGAATCCGGGAAAGGAACCACTTGAAGTTCCCCTTCCCCCGCAAAATACCCTCTCAAGCCCATACACCCCCTTTCCTGGGAAGCTTGAGAATAATCTCCTAGCCAATTGGTTACACAGTGATCTAAAAACCCACCCCCGGGGTTTTAAAACCATAGAAAACAGTCAGCTTCTTAAAAGAAGGATTTTATTAAAACAAAGAAGGTAAAATCATCTCTGTAAAATCAGGATGGTAACTATTTTACAGGGTACTCAATTTCCAAACTCAGAGGGATTCCCCCTCTGGAAAAAACCTTAAAGTTACAGAAAAAAAACAGGAATAACCCCTGCCTCTAACACAGGGAAAGCTCACCAAGCAAAACAAACAGAAACCTACTCGCAAGGCTGACTAAACTTACTTTAGAAAAGTGAGGTTTGGTGAGAAGATGACTGGTTGAGGAGATTGATTTTCTGCAGGTACTTCTTGTCTTCCAAGATCACTCTGACTCAGACAAAGAGCCACACACACCTTCCCCCCTCCCAAGATTTGAAAGTATCTTGTCCCCTTATTGGTCAGATGCCAGCCAGGTCAGGTGTCAGTCTGGCTACCTGCATTTCTTAACCCTTTACTGGTAAGAGGATTTTATAGCACTGCATCCGACCCTCTCCCCCTTCCCTTTATATTTATGACAGATGTCCTGGCAGTTCCTCCCCCTGGCTGCTGGGAGCTGCTGTGGGGCTGCAGAAACTGCCTCTCTCCCCCTTTCCCAGCTGCATCTCCCTGCTGGGGCTGCTCCTCTGAGGGTTAGAGAGGAAGGTCTGAACCTGCAGTTGCAGGGAGGGGAGTGGGAGGCAACAGATGTAAACGCAGTGTGTAGCTGTACACTGAGCCCATTCTCCCTGGCCTGGGAGAAGAGAAGGGGGTGGGGCATTGGGGAAGAACCACTGAAGACCAGAGAGTGGTAACCAGGAGGTGGCATTGGGAGGAATAGCCCCTTTCCCAGCCCAGAGAAGGGAGGAGGTGGCAGCATCAGAGAGGGATCGTATCTCTAACATAGGAAGAAGGAACCAGCTCAAATGGGAGAGCTCAGCCCAGCCCAGCTGAAGAGAAAGGTGGAATGCTGGTGAAGAGCAATGGGAGAGAGCCCCTCACATGGGGGAATGCAGAGGAATGTGGCAACAGTGGATTAACTTTTTGTGGGCCTGGTGCCAAACATATTTGTGGGCCCCTATTGGGGAAATAGGGCATGTGATGGGGGGCGGTTGGCATAGCAAGGAGCCGGTTGGGGGCAATGAGGTGCAGCGGGAGCAGCCCCACTCAGCCCAGCACAAGGGCACTGTTTACAAACCCACAACTGCTAGACGCACACTGGCCCACCCAGCCCTGCGCTGCCAGCGTGCCCCACATTCAGCAAAAAAAATTTGCAATAAATAAATGTGGAAGCTCCACCATGGCAGTGGGGAGCACAGGCCACTGGCTGCATGGAGGTGGGAGAAAACCCTGCAGCCTCCCCCAGCCCCCTGGGACAAGGACTTGGAAGTGAAGCTGAACCTGACCCTGACACAGCAAAAGGGCCATGCCTGCCACAGAAGCACTCTGGGGCCCTGCCCCTTTTGCGCCAGGCGCACCAGATGTGAGCAGGGAGGCTCAGCCTGGCAGCAGGATTCAAGTGCAGAGAGACTTAGTGTGGGGGGATCCAGATGGGGGTCAGAGGGTTCTGTGTGGGGCAGTCTGGGTGCAGGCAGCTCAGTGGGGGATCTGGATTCACAGGGAGGTTCCAGGGGCAGGGACAATGGGAGTCTGCAGGGGGGACCAAGTGAAAGCGGTTGGAGCTCAGCAGGGTGGGGGAAATCTGGGTGCAGGGGAGGTGGGGTTCATTTGGGTGGGGATCTAGGTGTAGGTGGTTGGAGATCAATGGGGAGGGTGTCGGGGGGGATCATTGGGGTGGTACAGATGCAGGGGAGGTGGGACTTGTCAAGGTGAGGGTTTGATGGGCCTGCTTAACGGGAGCCCCAGCTGCTGCCAAGGGGATCCGCATGCTGGGCCCCCACTTCCCCTATCCCCTTCTCCTCCCCATCCCATGCCCCTTTCCCACCACTCCATCTCCTCCCCCTTCCTTCCCTACTGCCTCTTCCCCCTGCTCCCGCTTCCCCTATTCCCTTCTCCTCCCCATCCCGTGCCCCTTTCCCACCGCTCCATATCCTCCCATTTCCTTCCCCACTGCCTCTTTCCCCTGGCCCCCGCTTCCCCTATGCCCCTTCCCCACTGCTCCATGTCCTTCTCATCCCACCCCCTTCCTTTCCCACTGCCTCTTCACCCTGCCCCCACTTCCCCTATCCCTTTCTCGTCCCCATCCCATGCCCCTTCCCCACTGCTCCATCTCCCCCCTTCATTCCCCCCTGCCTCTTCACCCTGCCCCCACTTCCCCTATCCCTTTCTCTTCCCCATCCCATACCCCTTCCCCACAGCTCCATCTCCCCCCTTCCTTCCCCATTGCCTCTTTCTTCCTGCTCCCGCTTCCCCTGCCCCCTTCTCTTCCCCATCCCATGCCCCTTCCCCACCACTCCATCTCCTCCCCCTTCCTTCCCCACTGCCTCTTCCCCCTGCTCCCTCTTCCCCTATTCCCTTCTCTTCCCCATCCCATGCCCCCTCCCCACCGCTCCATCTCCTCCCCAGGCTTGGGGGGCAGGAGGGAAACTGCCCCGCAGCACGAGCTGGTGGAGTGGGCTGAGGCCAGGTCACTCCACTTCGTTCCGCTCAGTGATTGCAGGCTGGGCCCGACCCCGCACTCACTGGGCGGCGGGAAGCGGAGTGACCCAGCCCCAGCCCACTACGCTCTTCTCCCCTGGCTCCTGGACTTTGGGGGAGGGGGGAACCACCACCCAGCACTCACCGGTGGCACGGAGTGGGCTGGGTCGAGGTCGCTCCACTTCCCTCCACCCTCAAGTGCAGGGCGCACTTGCCCCCTGCTGTAGTCTCCTGAGAGATTACTCAGGGGAAGGGGTGGAATGGGAGCAGGGAGGAGCAGGGGCGGGGCTGGGGCAGCGCAGGGGTGGGAAGAGGCGGGGCAGGGGCGGAGCAGGGGCAGGGGCAGCTTTCCTAGCTGGCTCAGCCAGCCGGGGGATCGGGATGGCCGGGGACCCTTCTGACTCTGGGCCCAGTGCCATGGTGCCAGTGGCGCCATGGTAATCCCGGTACTGACCCTCTCAACTGAATATTTCAAAGGCACATGGACATGTATGGAAATGCCAGGGTGAGCATTAAGGACGTTCATTGGTCAGTGAGAGTGTTTCTGTTCATCGATGGGTGCATGGACTCAGTGCTAACGCTGGTGTCAGGATTGTTTGTGTGACTTCATCTTGGGATCTCCTCAGTATTTCATGTTTCTGTTTTTAATGTTTAGGGTTGTGTGTCATGGTCAGTGCTGGTTTGGTTTGTGCCTTTAGCTATTTGTTTATACAACTGTTTTCATACATTTTTTTCTTATAAATGAAAGTTTAGCTACCAAATCACAGGATTTTTCTTTTCATTGAATGATAATCTCCAAAAATCTCACCTGTTCTGTATGATCCTAGGGATTTCCCTCTTCTTGTCTCTACTTCAGAGGGCAGCATGTCTGGAGTGGGAAAGGGTAAAAGAGGAGATTTCATGCTGTCATATTTATAGCAACATCCTCACTTTTAACTGTCATATCTCTGTTTTAATTATCAAAGAGAAACAGTTTGAGACAGAGACACACCCAGATCTGTCTTTAAAAAGCTAATCTGAAACATTCTATTTTCTCTTTCATTCAGCCATCTCAAATCAACAGAACCAAACTCCATTAAGCTCAAAGCCACTCAAGGAGATATGATGTGGAAGACAGATTTCCTGTTCCCTCATCCTCCAGACCCCAGTTGGTTTGTCTCATTCTCCTTTTGCATTTTGCCATAAATTAGACTGAGATCTTCCAAAGGTTTTAGCATGAATGTAAGTTTACACACTTTGGTCTGTTTGAGATCTGGGATGCTGAAGACTTTGCAGGATTAGGGCCTTGAATTGTAAGCTTTTTGTGTCTATTTACTCAGTATTTGTACAGAGCTCAGCACAGTGGGGCTCTCGTCCTTCATAGACTGAAATACAAATAACAACATTATTTACAGATGTGGAAATTGAGGCAGGGAGAGGATTGGCTCAATGGGCCTGATTCACCCCTGCACTGGTAAAGAGACAGAAGGGAAGCAATTTGTGGTTCTCCTATTCTTGGCTTCAGGGGCTAGCGCAGGCCTTGGTATAGGCTATGGAAGTCCTGAGGTCTAGCTACAGTTGCACCCCTATTTCACAGACCCTTATATGGCTTTGACAGGAGCAGAGTATCAGAGGCGCAAATTTACCCTGGACACACCCCTCTATCCCTACTCCATCCCTCTCTCCTCTGCCCTTCCCTCAACAACTCCACTTTCCCCGCTCCAAGGAACACTCCTCCTGCCTGTGTAACCCACACCTACTTGGTGTGGTGCTCTGTCTCCCTCTAGTGGCACCTAGACCATCTAGAGATTGGTGAATCTGCTACAGTCATGTGGCTTTTAGCTCATCCAATAGAGGCTCATACACTAAGCTTGAGAAATCCCAGGTTTGATCCCGACAACCAGGGTCTGTCAATATTATACCTGCAGCTGCTATGGAGTAGGCACAAGAGACTCCTGTGCTGGAGGGATTCTCCAAGGTGTACACCTTCCCTACAACCCCTTTGACCCTCACGACCTGCCAGAGCACCATGACAGACTGGGTCCACATTTCAAAAGTGCCTTTAATTTAGGGTCTACATTTCGGGTGCCGACCTTTAGGCACCTGGAGTCTGGTTCTCAGTGGCGCTGGACACCTGCAGATCCTACTGACTCCAGCTGCAGCTGTGGATTCTAAACAGAGCTGGAGCACATGCCCTGCAGTTCTGTAGTTGGGAGAGAGAAACTGAGGTATCCTAAATTTTGCTGTATTTTTACATTAATGATTGTACCAAAGCTGAAAGAGTGAATCAATGTGAGAAATCTTCATGCCTGGGCTTCTGCGATGACATCTGCTTAGTTTCTCTACTTCCCACTTTTTATTACATAGATACATAACCTAATTATGACCAAAGGGCCAGAGCCCATCTCCTCCCACAGCCTCAGAGACACACCCTGATTTCCCCTCCTAGATCCCTTCTTGGTACCTTTGAAATTCCTCAGAGTCTCCGTTACAGCAATATTTTTCTGGGCGAAATCCTTGAGTCTCTTTTCCAGCTCAGGAGAAATCTCCACTGGCTGCTGGAACTTTCCCTTCTCACACCTGGAGAGAGAAAGAATTTCACATTATTACATTTCATTTACTAACTCACTAGTAACTTGCTAGAGGAAGTTGCTGCTCTAAGGTGCCTGGAATTAAAATTCCTCCACTTCCCCCAGCCTCAGAGCAGGTGCAGAACAGGCCATGGCAGTACAGCCTTTCCCCCAAAGGCCCCATTCATATTCTTCAACTCTGGCCTGGACAGAGCAGATCTGAGGATAAAAGAGGAATCAAGTTTTGATGACCAGTTCTCTCCTTGGTCTCCCTGCACTCATACTGGTATGTTCCCATCTCTCTTGTGTGCATAGTGTTATGGGATCTTTCTTCAGGAACTAGACTGAGACCTCAGTTCCCTGCAAACCAGCTCATTCCACACAGGTCTCTAAAGAGTCCTCAGGTGGTAAAGACTCTTGATCACTGCTGACTGGTGCATGATTTTACCTAGTGCCCTGGGAGTGAAGGAACCATATTCCATCCCCAGAATCCTGAGGCAGCCTGTTCCCCACTGAGGTAGCATCTCTAGAAAATATTTCAGATAAATGTTCCCACTGAATAGATCATTCTAGAGGCTTGTATAACAGGATTTGAACCTCAGGATTAAGTTAATCAGAGAGACTTGTATCCAAATGTGACCCTGCACCACACATTGTAGAGCCCTGGGGAGATGTGGTGTTAATATGGTCTCCAAGCCCTTTCCCAACATCGTAAAGCACAAGGGGGAGTGATTGAGAACCACATACCTGCTCAAGGTGCTTTTGAAATCCTAGAGGGGAGAGAGACAGAAAAACAATCTCAGTACCACCTGCCACATTCTGGGGAAGCCAGGGAAGGGATTTTGCAGATATGGGGAAAAGAGGCACTGCCCTGGCCTCAGGGCCATGCATTGGCTGAGCTAATGTTATCTCTAACATAAATGAGTCTGTAACTCTTCAAAGAGCAACAATAATTCACATTTCAGGAATGCACACACTGAATTACACTGTGATCTCTGACAGCTGGACTCCCAGGCCCATGATTCAGGAGCTGTCCTGTCCCTGTGTTGGGATCTGGGATGTTTCTAACATAGTCTCACCTGCAGGAATTCACTGTCTGGCTTCTGACACTTCCCCTCCATCTCACTTATCAGCTCACTGAGACGGGAAATTTCCTCAGAGAATTTAGTGATATTTTCATTCTGTATCTTCACAATCTCCTTGTCCAGCTTCTCCAGCTGGGCCAGCAGGAGTCGCTCTTGTTCCTCCAGGAACTGCCGCAGTTGCTGAAATTCAGACATAATCTTCTGCCTCTCGGTTTGCGTTTGTATCTGTTTTTTTAAAAAAAGGAAAGGGCAGGCAAGGGACATAGTCTAGGATCCTTTCACAGAGTTCTGAGTGTGTAGGAGAGACAATTTTTTTTGCAAACTCTAAGGCGTCTGATATGTGACTATTCCCTGGGATTTCTAGGGAGAGGATTTTCTAACACCTTCCTATTTGGCCCTGATATCTCTTAATGGGATGTTTCCATGTCTGACATGGTCAGAACACTGTGTTATCAGAGACCTGTGCCTATCGTGATCCAGAGCAGGAGAAGGCAGAACTCAGCACTACATTGACAGATATGCTGGGGAGAAAAAAGAATTAAACAATGTGAGAAATGACTGCAGACTTGGGCAGACAAATCTGCGTGAGACATAGTCAGTTCACCTTGGGAGACATTTTGTGAAAGCCATAAGGGCTAGAAATTAACTCATTAATTGGAACGGGAGCTTAGATTCTGCAGAATATGATGTCCTGCTCAAGAGAGAGGGTTTCTCAGGCCCTGTCTATGTATGTGTGCTCACAGACATGAATCAAACAGAGCAATCTGTGAACATGTAGAAACAGAAAGAAGCCCACATTCCCCGAGGCCACAGAGGAATCTGTCTCCAAACAGACCTCCCACTGCAAGTCCCTGCAGGTTAATAACAATGGACACCTACCAGATACTCCTGGAATTTCTCCTCTCCAGTCACTTTAAATCCCAGGAGCTTTTCTCTCTCTTTCCTTAGCATCTTCAAATGGGCCTGGATCTTTTCCTGAAGAAATGGAAATGATATGGTTGTTTATATTTTGAGGTCTGAGAGTGTTTGCGGAGGAGTGGGTTGAGTTGTTTTTCCACCCGAGATGCTGTGGGTGACTGTTGGCCATATTAGGTATATGACAGCAGGAACACCAAGGAAATAAAACTAATTGAGACTGGGAGTGGTTTATATCCAGTCTTTGGAATTATTTATCGTCTTTTCCCCTTGAGTTAAACCAGCAGGAAACTGGAGTCACATGGTGGTGTGATAAATAACCCATAAATAAACCTATTTTTTAGACAGTTTAACTTACAAAAGTGATAAAAATCCCAGAAGACACCAGGGCTAGAAATATGGACTGGGATACTCAAAGGAGCCCAACTCCCATTGAACTTCAGCCCTGAACTTCTGGGGATGGCACTGGTTGGACAGAACTGGTCTAAGCACTAGGACAAACTGCATTAGCCACGCTGATTTGTGTTAGGAATAGTTGGAGTTTGACCAAGTGCGGACCTAAACACTCTCATTTGTAACGCCTTCTGGGCAGCTAGCCTACAAAGCAAAGTGCCCCAAAGCAGTGGATTTTGGGAGATTTCAAAAGGCTGCATGGTATGACTAATGGAACCACCTTGGTTGGTCTTCCCACATACACAGTAAAACAGCTCAGACTGACACAGGTCAGCACCACCCAGTCATCAGTTCTGCTGAAATTCAGTCTAATCCCAATGGTATTTGGCATGGACCATCGCTATCTGGAGCCCTTTTGTGTGTGGACTCAAGGTCCACGCAGTATTTAGCTCAGTGAACCTCACTAGAGCAGGCTGGCACCTGGGTTTAACCACTCAGGGAGCAGGAATTCAGAATCCCAGTGGGAAATCTCAGTATCCTGATGAACTTGAGACCTTTCTAAAGGGTTCTTTTCTGGCCTTTCTTAATTACAGTCTAGTGGTTAGGGCACTGGTCTGGGACTTAGGAGATGTGGGGTATCTTCCTGGGTCTGCTGCTGGGTGACCCTGGGCAAGTCACTGCCCATCTCTGTGCTTCTGTTTCCCCTTCCCACCCTTTGTCTGTCTTGTCTATTTAGTCTGAAAACTTCTCAGGGAAACCCTCGCTGTGTTTTGTGATGCCAGATCTTTTTTGAGGTCTATAGTGGATACTGTGATGCAAATAATATTAACAATAATAAATATTGTGATACTGTGACACTGTGCCCACGAGGTTAAACAACCAGCAGGCTAAATGACCCAAATTCAACCTTTAAAGAGATACTAGAAAAGTATAGAAATGGTAATCAAGGCCATTCCTTGTGGATAGTTATCACAGCCATGTTAGTAAACCAGAGTGTTTGAAATGCAAGTCTGTATTGTTAGAGAATTAGAAGTAAATACTAACTATATTTGTCTGTGCTTACCTTTATCTGTTAGAAGCTTCACAATATGACTTTATTAGCTCGTAGATACAAAACTTCTTTTCCTGTCTGCTACTATGATCTATTGAGTCAGAGATCAAAGGGATGGGGCCTCGGGATGGAGTGCAGGCGGGGCCATGGCCCAAGCATCTGCGCTCTCAAAGGTAGCAGGTCAGCAGCTGTTTAGGGAGGCTCAGCCTCCCCTGGCTTATTATACCCGCCTCCCATGCATTTAGATGAAAATTGGGTGTAATAACATCATTGTCTTTATTTCTCTTTAAAGTTTGTAGCAAACTACCTTTGAATAGTTAATAGCCTTATGCTAATCAATGCAACTAATTACCTGTGTATACATAGGAAATGGGAGGTTTTACGTCAAAGGACAATGTACATTACTTATTCTTCACCCAAGGAATCCCTGCTGGGTTAACTGCTATCAAGGGGCTATGGTAGCCTGCCAGACATCTATAAAAGACTCTAGGGCCCCAATCCTTTCATCTCAAGTCTGCTTGGACTTTACCGTGGGAAGTTTTGAGTTGCAAGATTGAGCTACAGCTACAGCCTGGATTACCCTGCTATTTCTCATGGAAGAATCTAAACACTCTACACAGGGATTGCCTATTGAACTATAATCTTTGGAACTGATTCTTAAATAACTTTCTATAAGTCAACAGCGCACCACCTTGACTGTGAAACTGGCCTAGGAACATCTGCATGTATAATGATCTTTAATCACAACACCCTCTCCCTTTTCGTTTTCAATTAATCTTAGCTTAGTTTAGGGGTCGGCAACCTTTGAGAAGTGGTGTGCCAAGTCTTCATTAATTTAAGGTTTCGCGTGCCAGTAATACATTTTACATTTACTGGGGCTGGAGGGAACACCAGATCAGCAGTGCGGGGGGGGAATTCACATGTCAGAGCCTTGTGAGATCAATGAATTAATAGTTATTTTATTCTGGGACATGATTTTTTTTAACTTTTGGTTAATTTTGTAAGAATTTTAAATATGCTAAACTAATTTCTTGCATAGTTGAGAGAAGAAATCTACCTCAAAGGTTGGAATGAACTAATTTTATGTATCTCTTGCTCTTGTAAAGGGGTTTAATTACATTAATATGGCCCACACTTTTCTTTCACACTTTAAGTGTCTCAAATACAGATTTCATTTAGATTGAAACATCCAGTTTAATATGCCTTAAATGCCAAATGATCAAGCTCATTTGAGGCTTAACAAAAAAGTCCACTTTACAGAAGTGGCTCTCAGCCTTTCCAGACTACTGTACCCCTTTCACGAGTCTGATTTGTATCACAAAGTTTCACCTTACTTAAAAACGACTTGCTTACAAAATCTGACATACAAAAAGTGCCACAGCACACTATCAAGCAATTTTTCAGTATTTCTCATTTGTACCATATAATTATAAAATAAATCAATTGGAATACAAGTATTGTACTTACATTTCAATTTATAGTATATAGAGCAGTATAAACCAGTCATTATATGAAATTTTAGTTTGTACTGACTTCACTAGTGCTTTTTATGTAGCCTGTTGTAAAACTAGGCAAATATCTAGATGAGTTGATGTACCCACTGGAAGACCTCTGTGTATCCCTGGGGGTATATGTACCCTGGTTGAGAACCACTGCATTACAGTTCCACCTTAGGAAATGTGCGAGAAATAATACTGTGTTTTATTTTGTGTTTAACCTAAGTATATATTGGATGTTAATAGCTACTGGGCAATCGCAATCATCACAGAATTCCTATCATAGAATCATAGAATCATAGAATCCCAGGGTTGGAAGGGACCTCAGGAGGTCATCTAGTCCAACCCCCTGCTCAAAGCAGGACCAAACCCAACTAAATCATCCCAACCAGGGCTTTGTCAAGCCTGACCTTAAAAACCTCTAAGGAAGGAGATTCCACCACCTCCCTAGGTAACCCATTCCAGTGCTTCACCACCCTACTAGTGAAAAAGTTTTTCCTAATGTCCAACCTAAATCTCCCCCTCTGCAACTTGAGACCATTACTCCTTCTTCTGTCATCTTCTACCACTGAGAACAGTCTAGATCCATCCTCTTTGGAACCCCCTTTCAGGTAGTTGAAAGCAGCTGTCAAATCCCCCCTCATTCTTCTCTTCTGCAGGCTAAACAATCCCAGTTCCCTCAGCCTCTCCTCATAAGTCATGTGCTCCAGCCCCCTAATGATTTTTGTTGCCCTCCGCTGGACTCTTTCCAATTTATCCACATCCTTCTTGTAGTGTGGGGCCCAAAACTGGACACAGTACTCCAAATGAGGCCTCACCAGTGCCGAATAGAGGGGAATAATCACATCCCTCGATCTGCTGGAAATGCCCCTACTTATACAACCCAAAATGCCATTAGCCTTCTTGGCGACAAGGGCACACTGTTGACTCATATTCAGCTTTTCGTCCACTGTAACCCCTAGGTCCTTTTCTGCAGAACTGCTGCCCAGCCATTCGGTCCCTAGTCTGTAGCAGTGCATGGGATTCTTCCGGCCTAAGTGCACTTGTTGAACCTCATCATATTTCTTTTGGCCCAATCCTCTAATTTGTCTAGGTCCCTCTGTATCCTATCCCTACCCTCCAGCATATCAACCACTCCTCCCAGTTTAGTGTCATCTGCAAACTTGCTAAGGGTGCAATCCACACCATCCTCCAGATCGTTGATGAAGATATTGAACAAAACCGGCCCCAGCACCGACCCTTGGGACACTCCACTTGATACCGGCTGCCAACTAGACATGGAGCCATTGATCACTACCCGTTGAGCGCGACCATCCAGCCAGTTTTCTATCCACCTTACTGTCCATTCGTCCAGCCCATACTTCTTTAACTTGCTGGCAAGAACACTGTGGGAGACTGCATCAAAAGGTTTGCTAAAGTCAAGAAATAGCACATCCACTGTTTTCCCCTCATCCACAGAGCCAGTTATCTCATCATAGAAGGCAATTAGGTTAGTCAGGCATGACTTGCCCTTGGTGAATCCATGCTGACTGTTCCTGATCACTTTCCCCTCCATTAAGTGGTTCAAAATTGATTCCTTGAGGACCTGGTCCATGATTTTTCCAGGGACTGAGGTGAGACTGACTGGCCTGTAGTTCCCCGGATCTTCCTTCTTCCCTTTTTTAAAGATTGGCACTACATTAGCTTTTTTCCAGTCATCCGGGACCTCCCCCGATTGCCATGATTTGTCAAAGATCATGGCCAATGGCTCTGCAATCACATCGGCCAACTCCTTTAGCACCCTCGGATGCAGTGCATCCAGCCCCATGGACTTGTGCTCGTCCAGCTTTTCTAAATAGTCCCAAACTACTACCTTCTCCACAGAGGGCTGGTCACCTCCTCCCCATACCGTGCTGTGGAGTGCAGCCACCTGGGAGCTGACCTTGTCTGTGAAGACAGAGGCAAAAAAAGCATTGAGTACACTAGCTTTCTCCACATCCTCTGTCACTAGGTTCCCTCCCTCATTCAGCAAGGGGCCCACACTTTCCTTGACTTTCTTCTTGTTGCTCACATACCTGAAGAAACCCTTCTTGTTACTCCTATCATTCACTTGTAAATTAAATACAATAAGAGATGGCCCATTTCCCAAATCAAAGTGGAATTGCATCACACCACTAACTCAGCATGCCCAAAAAACTCATATGGCTGCTTCTAGGGACCACTGTGATCCCCACTGTCTTCCCCTTTGAGATGAAGATCCCTTGCGATCCGGGTGACCTACCCGGATCACCCTGCAGTTTGCGCGTTTTAAAGCTGAAAGCTGCCGGGGGAGGAGGGGCACTCTCGCCCGTGCTGAAGTGCTGCTGTGCTAGCATGCACGGACACAGGAAGAACCTCCCCCTCTCCATCTGCTCTTTGCAGAGGCTGCAAAAGCCCTCCGACCTGGCCAGTTCGGCGGCACCAGGGGCATGGTCCCCTCGTGGGCTGATGCAGCGCCAGAGAAGGGGAGATAGATATAAACTGGCCATCAGGCAGTTTAGACTTGAAATTAGACGAAGGTTTCTAACCATCAGAGGAGTGAAGTTCTGGAACAGTCTTCCAAGGGAAGCAGTGGGGGCAAAAGACCTATCTGGCTTCAAGATTAAGCTAGATACGTTTATGGAAGGGATGGTTTGATGGGATAACATGATCTTAGTCAAAGGTCAATTAATTGCCATCAGTGGTAAATAGGACCAATGGTCAATGATGGGATGTTAGAAGTTACTACAGAGAACTTTTTCCTGGGTGTCTGGCTGGTGAGTCTTGCCCACATGCTCGGGGTTCAGCTGATCGCCATATTTGGGGTCGGGAAGGAATTTTCCTCCAGGGTAGATTGGCAGAGGCCCTGGAGGTTTTTTGCCTTCCTCTGCGGCATGGGGCACGGGTCACTTACTGGAGGATTCTCTGCATCTTGAAGTCTTTAAACCATGATTTGAGGACTTCAATAGCTGAGACATAGGGGAGAGAATTTATTCCAGGGGTGGGTGGGTGAGATTCTGTGGCCTACATTGTGCAGGAGGTCAGACTAGATGATCATAATGGTCCCTTCTGACCTTAAAGTCTATGAGTCTATGAGAGGAGAGTGGGAGCATGAGGAGGCAGCGGGGCCATGCAAGCGGGGACAGGGGGCGGATGAGACTCACGGTGCTCCCACTTTTGCAGCATTTTGCACCAGTCCAGGCTGCCCTTTAAAGTCCAGGGGGAGAGTCGCACAAGCCGTTCGTGCAGCATCTGGGAGCCCTAACGCAGCTGCTCCCCTGAGCCCCACGGGCAGGGGCTTCGGAACTCACATCCAGGATCACCGAGGTGCCTTTCTGCTGGCCAGCGGCTGCCTGCTCCTTCTAGAGGAGCTCCCTGTTGGAGAGCAGCTGGCTGAGTGGGGCTGGCAGCCAGGACCCCTGCAGGCAGCAGCGTGCCACTAGAAATCGGCTTGCATGCCACCTTTGCCACGCGTGCCGTATGTTGCCGACCCCTGGCTTAGTTAATAAGAATTGTCTATAAGCATGTATTTGGGTAAGATCTGAAATATTCATTGACCTGGTGGGTGATGTGTTTGATCCCTTGGGATTGGTAGAACTTTCTTATACAATGAATCCTTCAGTGATCCTCATCATATTTGACTTGGGAGTCTAGGTGGGAGCCCAAGGCTGGATTGCTTTAAGCGAATTGTATTTTTGGCTTCTGGGTAACCAGTAAGATATTGTAGAAGCTGTTTTGTTGCTGGATTGGTAAATCTAATTATTAGAAATAACCACTAGTTTTGGGGATCGTCTGCCCCATTCTTTGCAGTTTGCCCTGATTAAGCAATCTCAGTGAGGTTCCCCCAATGACTGGGGTCACAGATACAAATCAGTAACAACAACAACAACTTGTAACATACCATTCTCCACTCTGAAGGCAACACTCTCATATAGATTGCAGTACATGTGATTTAAACCTCACTGGTCATTTAACAGTTCCAGTTGGGCTGTAAGTTTCCTTATCTCACCAGTGGGAACTGGTTTCAAAATTGCTTCAAAGCTTCCCAGAGAAATGTTTCCCATATCTGTGATCTTTAATGCCTTTGTTTTTGCCTCTTTTGCCACCTTGCCCTGTACATTTCCTTTCATATAATTTTTCATCCAGTGAAGGCTTTACAGAGCTGAATGATGCAGTTACATCAATAGCTGTGGAAGAGAGAAATTAAATGTGACCACCAAGTTGTGATGAAATTAACCTGTAATTAAAATTCTATTAGAATGAATTAGACTGGACAGTCATTACCTACCTTGTACTCCTGGGCAGCCTCCTCTATGGGAACCACAGTGTGAGCTTTGTGTGTCCGGGATCTGTCACACACCAAACAGATGGGGGTTTGATCCTCTTCACAGAACAGTTTGAGAGGCTCCTGGTGTTCCACACACATCCTCTCCCCTCCTGCTTCCTTCATTACCTGTAAACTCAGTTCTTTGGCTATTTTTAGGACATTTGCCAACTGCCTGTTTGGCCTGAGGTTTCTCTGGTGAACAGTTTCTCTGCACTGAGGACAGGAGAAGTTTGCATGCAATCGCTCCCAGCACTGGGTGATGCAGGCTCGGCAGAAATTGTGTCCGCAGTCTATAATCACTGGGTCTTTAAAATACTCCAGACAGATGGGACAAGTAGCTTCATACTGGAGACTTCCCATGGGGTTCTCTGAAGCCATGGCTCCCTCTCGACAGTGTAACAGGGTTAGTTTCACTTTTATGAGCTCAGAGACTCACCCCGCCTGCAACAATAACTGGGTGTTTCCCTTCCTGGAACTAACTCATGCTGTTTGCTGAGCTGGCAAGAGCCAGTTATTGACATTCCAGCCTTCGAGGCTTTTGTGAAAAATGTACCAACCAACCCCTCTGCAACCAACCCCTCCGCTGATGGGTCTCTGGAGCTTTACTTGGGCATCAGTGCTCCCCTGTGATGCTGAGCTTGCAGGAGCAGGGTTTGTTTGTCTAAGGAAGTGATACTAAAGTCACAAGCTAAAGTCTGGGTTAAGCTGGAATCAGTGTTTCACAGGCCTGAATCTCATTTACACTAAGGCCTGGTCTACTTTTCAAAATTAGGTGGTCATAACTACATCACTCAAGGGTGTGGAAAATGGTGTAGTTAAGCCAATCTAAATCCCCATGTAGACAGCGCTAAGCTGATGGAAGAATTTTCCCCATCAACCTAGCTAGTGCCTCTTGGGGAATTGGATTACCTACACTGATGGGAGAATCCCTCCTGTTGGCATAAGTAGTGTGTACACTGAAATGCTGCAGCAGCACTGCTGTGCCACTGTAGCATTTTAAGTGTAGACAAGCCCTACGGCTACTTTCGCAGTGTAAAGGGGCCTTAGTGCCAGCCGTGTTGCCAGTTCCCATGATTTTATCATTTGTCTCATGATATTTCATGTGTTTCTTAAAGCCCCAGCTCCTGGAATGATGTGATGTGGTAAGACTCTCGGCTTTTGTTTTCTAAAGTAAAGAAATTTCTACACCTCATGACTGGAGAGAAAAACTTGAAAATGTGCAGCCTAAAGGTCTAAAAAAACCCAGAAGGCAAATAAAAAGAATCCAATGTTTATTATTAACTATTATTTTGGTTTTTAATTTTCATTATTTTAAGGCCATCTCATCATCTTTTGTTGGCCTGACTCATGATTTTCAAATACTTTGACTATAGTATCAGAGGGGTAGTCGTGTTAGTCTGGATCTGTAGAAGCGACAAAGAGTCCTGTGGCACCTTATAGACTAACAGACTGTTAGTCTATAAGGTGCCACAGGACTCTTTGTCGCTTTGACTATAGTGTGCCAGTGAGAATTTAGACCTTAAATCTCTATCATTTACCCATGGAAAGCACCTTAAAGGAGTGTCACCATTTGTCTAAAATAGCACAGTCACCAGAAAGGGAAATAGACTGAGAGGGCAAGGTATGAGAATGCACATGGAGGCAGGCTATGGACCAGTCCCCTTGAACTGGGGGTGAACTGAAAAGATAAAGGAGAATGTGCATTTTTATATTTAGGTCATTAGAGCCTTAGCTGAAGAAGACAGGCTAGAAAACAAACTCATCAGTGCCAATACAGGATTGTGTAGCCTTTTATTTTATTTAAAGTGAATATTTTAATGTGGTATTACACGTGGGTTAGGCTCTGGTGGCAACAGTTTCAAGCTCAACAGAGTGAAAGTCACCTCTGATACTTGCTTCAGACTTAGAGTCTCTAGGTACACATAAAGATCAAGGATAGCAACCACACAGACATTTACATGTACAAGGCCTTGTCTGTTTTACAAGTTTTATTAGTTACAATTAGGGTTATGTTTACCAAAGCATATAAAAATCCTATAAAGACACAAGTTACAAATATAGTTATATTCACAGCCTTAAAAATAGAGTTAGGGTCTGATGGATGCGTTGTCGATGCCTCCCTTTTCCCAGTCTTCTCTATTTACTCTTGTTTTATTTTGGCCTGTTTTTTTCCCCTTTCATTTCTTCTCTCCCTTCTGGTTAAACTTGCCCTATACCTGCCTCTCCCCTCCCCACAGCCAGCCCACCATAATCCAAATGACATCCTCCCCCCACATACACCTCCCAGAAGCTCCTGCTCACTATAGCATCCCTTCCTCGCTGGTCTGGAGGTCACATTTGCCAGTCCCTGGGTCTCCCTCTTCCAGGCTCCCTGCTGGTGTAGAGTCTCCAGCTTCTCCCCAAACCTCCCAAATCCCATTAATTAATTCTGTGTCCCTGTCACCCTCACATCTGCCTGTCCCCCGGCCCAACTGGTAATTAGAGCCCCAGCCCCCACATCACTTCTGTCCTTGACCCTCCAGTAGTTCTGGCCCTGCAGAGCCCGTCAGGGCCCCTCTGCTCCTCCTCTGCCTGCAGCTCCGGTGGTTTTTCACACCTTGCCCTCCCATCCCTGGGACTGCAGGGTACTAGGACTACAGGAAGACAGGAGACTTCCAGGGTCATATAAACACAGGTGTGTGAGGCTAGAGAGTCTGATTTCAGGGACCCCAGTGGGACATTTCTCCCTCCCCTCCATGTTTCAGTGACACAGTCTGAACCCAACTCCTCTATCCCACATCCACAACCGGGGTGGATTCTTTCTCAGGGACAGAGGCTGGAGGGAAACTGAAGATCAGGGCCTCATTTCCAGCACTGAAAAATGTCACCTGCCCCCATTCATAGTCCAGACAAACCTGGATCCCACTGGGGACCCAGCACCAGGGCAGGTGGGTCAGAGGGGAGGGGAGAGTCCAGAAATGAGCCAAACACTGCTGCACAGCCCAGATTACCCCTCTGGATAAAAGCTGATCCATCCCTTCCTCCTCACAGACTCTCTGGCCACCCCCACAGCCCAGAGTAGCCTATCCCCCATCTCCACCTCCCAGCAATGTATCCCTGAGGTGAATCCCTCACAGCCCAGCACACAGGCCCAAGATTCAGATCTCTTGGGATTGTTGGTCACTCACTGCTGTCTGTCTTCCCACCTCATACTTTTCTGAGCCTCAGACAGGATGAGTTGGGGATGAGCCATGTCTGGATCCAGAGTCACATTCACTGGGGAGAGGGAATCAGAGTGTTAGAGGCAGAGCTCAGCCTGTTACCCAGGGTTTTTTCAACCCAAAGCTCTTGGTAACTTTTCTCTGTGCGAGGTGGTGTCAGGAAATAAATCAATGGAGACATGGCCATCTGAGCAATAGATGGCCGGCAGAAACAGGACAACACAAGAGTGCTTTCACTTAAAGCTAAACTTTACTTAGTCTCAAGCACTTACACACATCTGCAACAGGTTAGTAAAACACCTCCAACCCTCAATAATTACCCACATTGGGTGTGGCTCTCGAGTGGCACAGTGGCAGTCTTCCAATTGCCAATCTTCCGTCTGCCAGTGGGGACCACAAGATGTATCCAGAGGGAGAGTCCCTGAAGAGTCCAACTACCCCAAATTTTCTTTTATTCATTAGTATTACAATAACACGTCACTCAGAGAAAACTGGTTCAGCAAGCAATTTCAGAGGTTAGGCAAGAGGTTTCCTTCTGATCATCAATTAGCCAGATGTGTTTTTTCAGAGTTTGCATGCCCTGAGGCCCTGACAGACACATCTCTGAGGGCACATATAGACAAGCTTCTTGTTTTTCTAAATGCATATCTCAGCAATTTCGACAGAGATCTCATCAGGAAGGATGCAGGGTCAAGCTGCCATTTCTGTGGTACCCAAACTCCCTTCCCTCCTGACTCGGTCATGCTATGGCTGCTGCATAGGCCCATTAACGGCCTGCTGGCTTGGCTACTTTTAGCAATAAACAATAGTGGTTCGGGCACTTTACTGGTCAGCCAAGATCTCCTTTTACATAGCTGCAAGATTGTCTGAATTCAACATTGTATCCAGCTGCTCAAATGCCAGACACCTGTGAAAGTAAGAGGGGTGAGGACAGCCAGGTGATGTGGCCTCTTTCTTAGGGTCCCCTGTCTTTGGGCAGGCTCCATAAATAGGCTCCATTTGTCTTTTGTTATGTTAAAGCTGAAAACACTTGTGGTGGGTGTTGGAGGTTGGATCACAGAAACCCCCTGGGAGTTGCCAACTGATGTGCCAAGACTACTTCTGCTCCTGCCTTCCTACCCAGTCAGCTTAGGACTTCAGTGCCCTGCCTGGTTTGATCCAGACCCGCTAGCCTGCTGCAAACCCAGATCCAGGTCTGAACCATGTCCCCTAACAGTTGTAGGCTTAACTGAAAGCAGCTTACAGAAGTGTTCCTGTCTTTAACACTCAGATGCCCAACTACCAATGGGGTCCAAACCCTAAATAAATCCATTTTACCTTGTATAAAGCATATACAGGGTAAACTCATAAATTGTTCATCCTCTATAACACTGATAGAGAGATATGCACAGCTGTTTGCCCCCCTAGGTATTAATACATACTCTGGGTTAATTAATAAGTAAAAAGTAATGTTATTAAATACAGAAAGTAGGATTTAAGTGGTTCCAAGTAGTAAAAGACAAAACAAAGTGAATTACCAAGCCAAAAAAAAAAAAAAACCCACGCAAGTCTAAGTCTAATACAGTAATAAATTGAATACAGATAAAAACCTCACCAGTTCCAATAAGCTTCCTTTTACAGACTAATCTCCTTCTAGTCTGGGTCCAGCAACCACTCACACCCCCGGTAGTTACTGTCTTTTGTTCCAGTTTCTTTCAGGTATCCTTGCGGGTGGAGAGGCTCGCTCTTTAGCCAGCTGAAGACAAAATGCAGGGGTCTCCAGTGGGCTTAAATAGACTTGCTCTTGTGGGTGGAGACCTTCTCCTCTCTACTATGCAAAGTCCAGCTCCAAGATGGAGTTTTGGAGTCATATGGGCAAGTCACATGTCCATGCATGACTCAGAACTACAGGTAGCAGCCATGGTTTACATGCTACCTTGAACGTCCTCAAGTAGACTTCTTATGTGGATTGGAGCAGTCCAAGATCCATTGTTCCTTAAGTTCTTCTTGATTGGGCACTTTACTTGTCAAATTCCTTTCTAAAGAAGCTGACCAAATGCCTTACAAAGCTTACTTAGAAATCAAGCAAGTATACAGCCAATATTCATAATTTCAAGTACAAAAATGATACATGCATACAAATAGGAGGAATGTATTCAATAGATCATAACCTTTACAGAGATATGTTACATGGCATATGTAGCATAAAACATATTCCAGTTATATCATATATACATTCATAAGCATATTTCCATAAAGCCTTATGGAGAGCACCGTCATAGTGGGACAGCATTTCTGCCTAGCTTGCATCAATAAGAGCTGATAATCACTAAGAGTTGGGTGGACTCTCAAGAGACTTACTGGCAGAGGGGCAGGGGGAAAAAGGTGACCAGTGAGTGGAGTGGAATGAGTGGCTGGCAAGGCAGCCAGCAGAGAGAAATGACAAGCTAGCAGGGCAGCCAGCCAGAGCAAGTGCTCAGATGGTGGAACAAGCAAGATGCCTTCTTCCCCTGGTGGAAGGTAAACTCACACTAATGCACCTCGGAACCCTGGGTCCTCACTGACCAAGGACAACCACTGTGAGTGGGGTATGGTGAGGGAGCAGAGAGGGGCACAGTAAAGAAACTTTGGTTGTAGAACTCAAGAACATGAGGCAGAAGACTCTGCCCCATGCACTCTTGGGTGGGTGTCCTGCTCACAGTTTTATGTTTATGCATTCTGCTTGCGGCATTTTCCCTAAATAATGTCAGGTGGCTTCTCTCCATTCATTAAAAGTTTCTTTTCTACACTCAGACTCTGTGCTTGCAAATGGGAAAGTATTGCCTCTCAGTGGTGCCCAGCATTGGTGTGTAATTTCCCCAGGTTATTGGATGGGGGCTTGAGCCAGTTCTGTGTTGTATTGTTGAAAAGGAACCCCCTAGTTATTGAACCCAGTCCTGGTTGCTGCTGACTCCACCTGGAAGAAGGATTACACTAAATATTCAAACATTTGTAGCTGTAACAGCTCATGTCCTCTACAGATCAGCACAGCAGGGACCCTGTAGCACACACTAATCAATGGGTAACATAGGTACCAGAGAGACCTGGGCCTCAAGGAGCCTAAGGGCAGATAGGGAAGAAGTACTAGGAGACAGCAGCTGTGATTCTCACCCTCCTTCCCGTGCTGCTTCTTAATATCTCCATAATATCCTTGGGCAGCATTTCCAACTCAGCAAGTGCCCCAACACCCATTGTTCCTTTCTCTGGCGTTTTGGTTTTCTGGAGCTCCGTCTTCCAACCCTGATTCTTCTCTGAGCACTCTGGGGACTGGCACTGACTGCTGGAAATTACAGAGACTGAGGGATTCATCTCATTGCTTTTCTCCTCTCCCTCTGCCATCCCACATCAGCTGGGCAAATATACTGGGGGAACGGATGGGGAGAAAAAGGGAATGAAGGAAACTCCAGAGACACTCTCTGGCAAGGACAGTGAAATAAAATAACTCTTCAGATATGAACCCTGCTCTGGTCTGCCCACCCCCAGGCTGATCTCCTGGCACTGAGACCCCAGCTAGAATATCTCTCTCTGTGTTTCTAGATGAAGAACTGATGTTTTCTCTTTCATACCTGCAGCATCCTGTGACAATACTAAGCACTCTTTGCTCTTTCATGCCCGGATCCTTTCAGTTCTAGGGTCTGCTCTGCCCCTGCCTTTTTCTGGGTGGAACCTGTTTGGCCTGGAGAGCTGGTGCAAACTGGAACAGATATTGGAACCCCATGTGTATTATTGGTGGTCCATTGTTTTCAATGAATGGTTTAAGCATGATTGTGTTCTACTCCATGCAGGAGCAGACTACCACAGCTCCTCCAGGAACTAAAAACTATGTGTGGGCGATTAAGGCAAATCAGCCAGGTTGTAAACCTCCAAAGACATACCACTTTCTGGGGATGCTCACATGTAGTAGTTCAAACTGAATTCTCCAGAGAACAAGAAACAAAGAAAGGACATTTAGATAAAGAGCCTGAGGTTACACTGACTCAGGCCTTATTTCTGATCCAGCTACAGGACCAGCTCTCCAAGAAGGCCTCAACCTTGCAGAAGGGTCTGAAAGACTTTGGCCTATAAAACTGATGGGTGACCTGTGATAAACTGTTAGCAAGTGTGTAGATTCTTTTATTGTGTTCAGATGCTCACTCAGTAATGCTTTTACCTTGAGAATAAATGTGCTGGCTTAGAAGGAGCTGGGTGGTAACATGTAACTGCTGGCCATATGCTGCTCATAGCCTTGGAGGAGAAAGTACAGGCACTGGCCTGCTTAGGCAGCTTGGCTTGCTGGGGCTATTGCAGTGTAACCCAGGGAGCTGGCAGCCTTAAAACCCCCAGACTGGAGTGAGTGAGATGTGAGTCTCTGACCAAGAGAGGAGATGGATGGGCACAAGAACCCTTTAAGTAGGTACCCTGGAGGGACTGCAGAGGGGTGAATAAGGGAGCAGTTACCCTGAAAACTGTGACATAAACCACCCCATTAATCTTCAGCTCTCTGTCAGAGGTATAGGGAGGGGAAGAGGATGGTAGAGTGGAAAGGTGCTGAGCTGATAACTCAGAGATAAATGGAACAAAACCATCCTCTGCTAACTTGTTTCCCAAAATAACAAAATTCATTGGTTGAAGCCAGGTAAATTCAGACTAGAAATAAGGATAAAACATTTTCCAGTGAGGGTAATTAACCACTGGAATAATTTACCAAGGATTGCAATGGATTTTCCATCACACACAATTTCTAAATCAAGATTGGATTTTTTTTGGAAGATCCACTCTAGGAATTCTTTGGGGGCAGTTCTCGGGCCTGTGCTATCCAGGATGTCAGACTAGCTGGTGATGATCATCCCTTCTGGCCTTGGAATTTATGAAGAAGCTTGTCAGCAGGGACGCCACACCCCTGAGCACCATGGGAGAGGGCTCTGGAAGCACCAGCTGGTGCGTGGTGGCTGCACAGCACAGATTGCAGAAGAGGCTGCCTGCTGGTGAGGAGTGTGGGGGCTGTTCTGTGTGGGGAGTCCCATGCCTGAGCCCAGGGGAAGGGGTGGAGTCCAGTCCCCTGCCCTTCACTTCACTTGCTCAGAGACCAAGGACTTGGGATTTGTTCAGTGAAGTTCACTCTGGGTGTCTCTGGTGGAATCTCTCCAATTCCTTGTGCCCTGGGCTTCATTTCTGACAAAGAATGTAATTAGCCACCAACCCGCTGCCTTCTAGAGGGTCATTAGTGAGTATTCTACTCTCATGTTAGCATACAAATAATTAAAACAGGTGATATTTATTATTATATCCTCAGAGACCCATCAATATCATTCTTCCCTTATATGAGCTGTAATATCTTGGGATTCAGCCCCAGGCCCTGCAGTAGAACCTAGCCCTTTCCCACTGTTCAGGGAAGTAACTTTACGACAAGACATTTAAACATATAAACATGTAGGGCGCAGTTCCACAAGCTGCTGAGCACCCACAATTCATAACAAAGAGACTCAGGACCCAGCCTCTCCCTGGGTCTGGCCCAAATTGCAAAATAATAGGCAGTTCTTGGAAATCTGAGCTGGGGATGTTATGAAGAGAGCGCCATGCTACCGAGGCATTTTTAAAAAATAGGAGGCACCGATACAGTCAACATATGTGGAAGAATAAAAGTGAATGTGTCTTTAAATATCATTTACATGTAATCTGGGCCCACACACACTAGCATGCCTTAATCCAAGTCCTATGATTGTTGTCTGGAGTCACTGGAGGGCAGAGTTAAGGTGATGCAAGCTAGGCAGAAATGCTGTCCCACCACAAGTGTTTTCAGCTCTAACATAACAAAAGAAAATAAACATGATCTGGTTACCTGTCACTACTCACCACTGCACAATGGCCGCTCCCTTCTACTGCCTTGCAGAATGAATGCATAAAATAGAAATAATATGGTTACCTAGCATTACCCCACACTGGAGCCAGGAAGCGAACCCCAGTGTCCTGATCTCTAATATTCTAAGCTGTCTAGTAGCCCCTTGTGTAACCCACTCCCAAAGTGTCTGTCAAAACCCTCTCCAGTGGTTGGTCCTCAGACATAATAGCAATTCTCCCTGGAGTTCCAGGAGTGTGGGGAACCAGAGAGGTCATAATACAAACCCTGTTGCTGAGGGAGTGGTGATTGTGTGCCTCCATTTGGTATATATTTTTGTTTTCTTTTTAAATAGTTTATTTAATTCACACAATTATTAAAACCATTATGGGCTGTTGATTGGGTGTGATGAGTCATAGAACCCAAGTATCCCACATTGCAAATATCTGCTACATATTTTGTTTGCTTGTGCCACACACTGGCAGGTTTGGTGGTTGAGAGATGAAGTGACCAAACCAGCTCTCTCCAGAGCACAGCTCAGCAATTCCTGACATACACCTTATATAACGCTCATGGCACAGAATGCAGGCTGGATAGCAACATAGAATCATAGAAGATTAGGGTTGGAAGGGACCTCAGGAGGTCACCTAGTCCAACCCCCTGCTCAAAGCAGGACCAGTCCCCAACTAAATCATCCCAGCTAGGGCTTTGCCAAGTCTGACCTTAAAAACCTCTAAGGAAGGAGATTCCACCACTTCCCTAGGTAACCCATTCCAGTTATTCACCACCCTCCTAGTGAAAAAGTTTTTCCTAATATCCAACCTAAACCTCCCCCACTGCAACTTGAGACCATTACTCCTTGTTCTGTCATATTACAGTAAGGCTCAGGCTACCATCAGACTAGCACACACACACCCTCATTGCTGTTGGGGTGACACAACCAATTGAGGGTGAGGGGGAATCTCATGACTGCCTTCAAAATTACAACTGGGAAATTAAAAGGAAATAAACAAGGAACAAATATGCTTCATTTCTCTTAATGGGATGTTAGAAGTTACTACAGAGAACTTTTTCCTGGGTGTCTGGCTGGTGAGTCTTGCCCACATGCTCGGGGTTCAGCTGATCGCCATATTTGGGGTCGGGAAGGAATTTTCCTCCAGGGTAGATTGGCAGAGGCCCTGGAGGTTTTTTGCCTTCCTCTGCAGCATGGGGCACGGGTCACTTACCGGAGGATTCTCTGCATCTTGAAGTCTTTAAACCATGATTTGAGGACTTCAATAGCTGAGACATAGGTGAGAGGATTATTCCAGGAGTGGGTGGGTGAGATACTGTGGCCTGCATTGTGCAGGAGGTCAGACTAGATGATCATAATGGTCCCTTCTGACCTGAAAGTCTATGAGTCTATGAGTCTAAGTAAATGTCAGGCTTAAAAGGAGCTGAGAGGGCATTTTCATAACCAGTCTGACTTTCAGCACCATTTTATAAATTTCCGTATCCCTCTTGTGTTTTCTTTTCTTCACCCTTTCCTTTCACTTTATCCACTTTTTATAGCACATGTTTTCCATCTATTTCTCTGTGTCTCTTTAGTTTTTCTCTAGTCACATTCACAGATCATTCCACCTCAGGTTCCCAGTTCTCTCCCCTGAGTTTTTCCTTTCCCCTCGCTGTGTCTTCTGAGTGTTTTCCCTTCTCGGGATTGTTTTGCTTTCACTCTTCACTTCAGTTTCTGCCACTTTCCTCAGGTTTCTCTCTTTATTCTTGTTTCACTTTATTTTTTTCACTTTCATTTCTTCTCTCCTTTCTGGTTAAACCTGCCCTGTACTTGCCTCTCCTCCCCTCCACACAGCCAGCTCACCTTCATTCACATGACATCTCCCCACCCCAACTCCTTCCCACAGCAGCATCCCTTCCCAGGTGGCCTGGAGGTCACACTCCCCAGTCCCCGGGTCTCCCTCTCCCAGGTTCTCTCTGCTGATGCAGAGTTTCCAGCTACTCCCAAACCATAATTAATTAATTTTGTGTCCCTGCCACCCCTCATCTGCCTGTCCCTCAGCCCAGCTATTAATCAAGGCACCAGTTCCCACATCACTTCTCACCCTGAACCTCCATCAGTTCTGGCCATGCAGTCCCCACATCTACCCCTGCCCCTCCCAGTGTTATCTACTCCTTCTGCAGCTCCAGGAGCTTTTCACCCCCTCCCGCTTTCCATCTCTTGTGCTCCTGGGAGTGAGGGGGGAGATGAGGTACTGGGGTTTGGGAGGACAGGAGTCCTCCACAGTCAGAGACATGAGTGAGGGGTTAGTTAGATGGCAGTACTCCAAGGTAATAGACACTAGGATGACTGTGGCTAGAGAAGCCTATTTTTTCATTCCCAGTGGCCTAGTTCTCCCATGTCTCAGTAACACTCTGTGACCCAGGATCCCCAGAATCCTCCTGGACTATAGAGAACAGTGACAAACAGATTGGACAATCCCTGGGGTGATGAGATTGGCTTCTCCCTGATCCCTGTGGTTTGACAGTCCAGACCTGAAAGCCCATGGAGCATCCAGGGTCCTTGAGACTGCATTGTAGAAAGTCTTGAGGAAGAGAGAAGTCCTCCAGGGTCATGGAGACTAGGATGTGTGAGGCTAGAAAGGCTGATTTCAGGGTGCTCAGTGGATATTCCCCCTGTATCTCTGAAATATTCTGAGCTGGGATCCCCACACCCAGAGCCAGGGACAGATTCTCTCCCCAGTGAAGGAGGCTGGTGGGAAAGTGAAGATCGGGGCCTCTTTATCAACATCAAAAAATGTCACCTGCCCCTGTTCATAGTCCAGAAAAACCTGGATCCTCTTGGGGACCCACATCAGGGGCGATGGGGTCTCCACAGAGGTGAGAGCTTTGAACTGACCCCCACACTGCCCCACAGCCCAGATTCCCCCCTCAGGGTTACGGCTGATACCTCCCTTTCTCCTCACAGATTCTCTGGTGACCCCCACAGCCCAGTGTCCCTCATCCCCCACCTCCACCTCCCAGGAATGTCTCCCCGAGGTGAATCCCTCACAGCCCAGCACACAGAGCTCAGTGTCAAATCTCTCAGGGTTGTCTGGTAGATCTTGCCGTGTGTCTCCCCATCTCACACTTTTCCAATCATCAGACAGAACTAGGACGGGATGAGCCGTATCTGGATCTAGAGTCACATTCACTGATAAGAGAGAGAGAATCAGATTGTTAGGGGCAGAGCTCAGCCCTGGTCCATTTCTCACACTTCCCAGGCAGCCCTGTTCTGGCTGGGATCCTGGATCCCAGAGAGCTGCCTCTGTGCTGAGTGCATGAGCTTCAGCAGAGATGTCACTACAGTTCTTCAGCCTGGGTAGTGGGAACCACTTCTGTACTTTCTAATTTGGTTATCAGTGCTGCAGCTCCCTGTTCCACAGCTGGGGCTGCTTCATTCCCAGCAGTAGAGACACAGCAAAGAAGGCACCAGAAGCTTTTTATTAGGAAGATGAATAGGAGGCAGATACCAACTCTGAACCCCAGAGGGAAGCTTCCTCTCCTCAATGCATCCTCCACTCCCAAGCCAGGGAGCAGAGGTGAGGATGCAGCACTGGGGAAGAGCCAGTGGTTCAAGGCCAATAAACAGGAAGTAGGAGGTGCCATTGGGTGGGGCAGCTCCTTCCCAACCCAGAGAGTTGAGAGGGCTGCAGGTGGCAGCACTAGCGAGACACCATATCCCCAACCCACAAAGCAGCTGAGCCCCCAGATGAAAAGGGAAGGATGTGACAGCCAGGAGGAGGGAGATCTCTCCACTGACTGCCTTGAATTAGAAAGGCTTGTCAATATCAATACAAATGACCAGGACAATTAAGTTGGTTCGGGGGCTGGGCAGTGAGAGTGTGTCTGGTTAGTGGTATGAGGGAGAGTTGTTTCCATGGCAATTTTCTGTTAGTTGAAGGAAAATCTCCCCCAGAGCTCACCCTTGGTGTGTGATCCCAGAGATCCCCCCTTCCCTGCTCTAGCTCAGGTGGCAAAGAGTCTGGAGAGGAAGGGGTTACAGAGATGACAGCACATGGTCTCTGATTTACACCACGAGACTGGGGAGCTGCTTCTCTGCCCTGAGTGCCTGAGACCAGGCAGATATGCCCTGGCAGTTCATCTTCCTGGCTGCTGGGAGCTGCTGTGGGGCTGCAGAAACTGCCTTTCTCCCCCATTCCTTGCTGCATCTCCTGGCTGGGGCTGCTCCTCTGAAGGTTAGAAAGGAAGGTCAGAACCTGAAGAGAATGGAGGTAACAGATATAAACGCAGGGGTAGCTGTACACTGAGCTCACCCTTCTCTCCCTGGCCTGGGAGAAGAGAAGGGGATGGGGCACTGGGGAAGAACTGCTCAGTACCAAAGACTGGTTAATAGGAGGTGGCATTAGGAGAGGTAGCCCCTTCTCCAGCCCCAAGAGAAAGGAGGAGGTGGTAGCATGACCCCTCTCTCTTTAACAGAGAAAGAAGCAAGCAATTGAAATCGGAGATCTCAGCACAGCTGAGAAAGGCGAGAAAGAGGAGAAAGATGGGATGCAGGTGAAGAGCAAAGGGAGGAGAGCCCCTCACACAGGGGAAAGGAGACAAATGTCACAACCCTCTTAATTGAATATTTCAAAGCCATCTGGATGTGTCTGGAAACATCAGGGTAAGTGTGTGTTGGTCAGTGAGAATGTTTCTGTCATCAGTGGGTGCATGGACGTACCATTGAAATTGGTATCAGGATTGTTTGTGTGACTTCAGCTTGGGATCTCCTTAGTATTTCATGTTTGCATGTTATTTTTAGAACCATGGCCGGCGTTAGGCCGATTCCCCCGATTTGGGGGAAATCGGGCCCTGCACCTAAGAGGGCCGTGCCGGCACCTTTTCAATTTTTACTCACCCGGCGACACTCTGGGTCTTCGGCAGCATTTTGGCAGCGGGTCCTTCACTCGCTCCAGGTCTTCGGCTGCATTTCGGCAGTGGGTCCTTCAGGGCCGCCGAAGACCTGGAGCAAGTGAAGGACCTGCCGCCGAAGACCCAGAGCGCCGCCGGGTGAGTACAAGCGGGTGTTCGAATCGGGCCCTGCACTTCCTAAAGCCGGCCCTGTTTAGAACCATGTGTCATGGTCAGTGTTTGGTTTGTAACTGTAGCTACATTTTCATTAAAATATTTTCATGTATTTTTTCTCTTAATGGAATGATAATCTCCCCCTGAAATCTCACCTGGTCTGAAGGATCCTAGCAATTTCCCTCTTTCTGTCTCCAGTTTGCAGCACAGAGTGTCTGGAGAGGGAAAGTATATAGGAGATAAGATTTCTGGCTGTCATATCCATAATGGCAACCCCACTTTTAACTGACATAACTATGTTTTAATTATATGAGAAAAACAGTTGGAGAGAGACCAGCAGTATATGGGGCTGCTAATCTGCTCTGGAGCACGTGCCCTGCAGTTCTGTACTTGAGAGAGAGAAACTGAGGTACTCCAGATTTTGCTATATTTTTACCTTAATGATTTTACCAAAGCTCATAGAGTGAATCAGGGTAAGACACCCCTGCTGATGGGTCCCTGCTATATCTGCTCAATTCAGCTATCTGCAGAGCAGATCTGCAGATAAATTTTCCCCCTTTTTATTAAATAGATTATGAACCAATTGGCCAGAGACCATCTCCTCCCACAGTTGAAGAGCCACATACTGATTTCTCCTCCTAGATCCCTTCTCGGTACCTTTGAACTTTCTCAGAGTCTCCGTTACAGCAATATTTTTCTGGGAGAAATCAATGAGTCTCTTTTCCAGCTCAGGAGAAATCTCCACTGGCTGCAGGAACTTCCCCTTCTCACACCTGGAGAGTGAGAATTTCACATTATTACATTTCATTCACTAACTCATTATAATTCATTGCTACTGGGGAAGCGAATGCTTTATGGGGCCTGGAGTTAGAATTCCCCCACTTCTCCCAGCCTCAGAGCAGGTGCAGCATAGGCCATGTCTGTGCAACCTTCCCCCAAAGGCCCCATTTATGTTCTTCACTGTGGCCTGGACAGAGCAGATCTGCAGATAAAAAGGAAATCGAGTCTCCATGACCAATTCACTCCTTCGTCTTCATGCGCTAATCCTGGTATGTTCCCATGTTTCTTGCGTGCATAGTGTTATGGGATCTTTCTTTCAGGAACTAGACTGGGACCTCAGACCAGCCCCGACCCCTCGATACCAGCTCATTTCACACAGGTCTCTAACAGTCCCCGGGGGAAAAGATGCTTGGTCATTGCAGTAACTAGTGCCCTAGAGGTGAAAGGCCCATATTGCATTCCCAGAACCGTGAGGCAACCAGTCCCCCAGTGATGTCACATCTTCAGGAAATACTTTAGGTCAAGCTTTCCCACTGAATAGAAATTCCAGAGTCCTTTATGAAAGGGTGAGAACCTCAGGATTAAGTTCACCACCGAGATTTGTTTCCAAAATGTGACCCTGCCTCACACATTTTGCTGTAGAGTCCAGGGGAAATGTGGAGGCAACATGCCCCCCAAGCCCTTTCATAGGATAATGAAACATGAGGGAGAGAAAAAGAACCATGTACCTGCTCAAGGTGCTTCTGAAATCCTAGAGGGGAGAGAGACAGAAAAACAACCTTAGTTCCACATGCCATGATTGCCACACACTAGGGATCCCAGGGAAGGGATTTTTCAGCTGAGGAAAAAAGGCATTGCCCTGGCTCCAGAGCCATGGATCTGCTGACTTAATGTCATCTCTGACATAAATGAGTCTGTAATTCTTCAAAGAGCATCCGTAATTCACATTTCAGGAATGCACACACTGAGTTACACTGTGATCTCTGACTGCTGGACTCCAGTGCCCATGATTCAGGAGCTGTCCTGACCCTGTGCGGAGATCTGGGATTTTTATAACTCAGTCTCACCTGCAGGAATTCACTTGCTGACTTCTGACACTTCCCCTCCAGATCACTGATCTGGTCACTGAGACAGGAAATCTTCTCAGAGAGTTTAGTGACATTGTCATTCTGGATCTTCACAATCTCCTTTTCCAGGTTTTCTAGCCCGGCCAGCAGGAGTCGCTCTTGTTTCTGCAGGAACTGCTGCAGTTGCTGAAATTCAGATACAATCTTCTGCCTCTCGGTTTGTGTCTGTATCTGGTTGGGGGTTTTTTAAGGAAAGGAGAGGTAAGGGTTAGAGAGAGAGTCTATGGTCCTTTCTTGGATTCTGAGCATGCAGGAGAGAGAATTTCTTTGCAAACGCTAAGATGTCTAACACTTGCCTATAATCTGTGGATACTAAGGAAAGGATTTTCTAACACCGTCCCATTTGGCCCTAATATCTCTTTATCGGATGTTTCCAAGTCTGACATGGTTAGCACTCTGTGTTATTAGAGGCCTGTGTCTATCCTGATCCAGAGCAGCAGCAGGCAGGACTCAGCACTACATTGACAGAGATGCCGGGAGAGAAAAAGAAATAAACAACCCAAGAAATGCCTGGAGACATTGCCAGTGAGCACTGTATGGGATACCGTCCACTCACCTTGGGAGTTTTGTGAAAGCCACAAGGGCTAGAAATTAACTGATTAATTGGAATGAGTTAGATTGTCTTAGATTCTGCAGAATATGATGTGGAAGAGGGTTTCTCAGGCCTGTGTGTGTGTATGTGTACAGGCACACGACTCTAACACAACCCCCATGGTCATAGAGAAACAGAAAGAAGTCCACATTCCCCAAGTCTACAGAGGAAACTGCCTACAAACAGATGTCCCACTGCAAGTCGCTGCAGGTTAGTCACAATGGGAACCTACCAGATACTTCTGACTTTTTCCCTCTCCAGTCACTTTAAATCCCAGCAGCTTTTCTCTCTCTTCCCTCAGAGTCTCCAAATGGACCTGGATCTTTTCCTGAAGAGACAAAACAATTTGGGTGGTCTGAGCTTGAGAGTGTTTGTAGAAGAGGGTGTTTGTCCACCCCAAACCCAAGACAATTGGCCCTACTAGGTTTATGACATCAGAGACACCAAGGAAATGAAATCTCATTAATGGAGACTGGGAGAGTTGTATGTTCAGACTGTTTGAAATTGTTTGTCCTCTTTTTTCATTGAGTTAAACCAACAGGAAAATGGATTCACATGGTGGTATCTAAATAAGAATAAGATTTTGCTAAAAAAGTGATACAAATCCCAGACGAATATAAGGGTTAGAAACATGTGCTGGGATTCTCAAAGGATCCCACCTCCCATTGAATTTCAACCCTGAACCCCTGGGGATTCCACAGGTTGGACAGAACTGGACTAAATGTAAGGGGACTGTTGGCCCCTTACTAAAAGTCAGTATTGGTTTTTTGGTTGGCTAGCTCCCAGCACCAAAAGAAAGGGGAAGGGTCGATGGGAAATCAGGACCCTGAGACTGACAGTCCCCGGGGGAAACGGGGAGAGGCCAATGCTCCAGGTCAGCCTGATTGACAGGGTGGGCAGGCTAATCAGGGGGTCAGGAGGCCAGGGTGGTCCCGTCCTCCGAGTGAGCTGGAATTGCTTGGGTCAGACAGAGTGGGGCCAAGCTAAGTAAAGAGCAGGGGCACAAGCTGAGCTGGGAGCAGAGTCATGCCAGCCAGAGAACCAGAGAAGCAGCCCAGGGAGCAGGTCTGTGCTGAGAGCAGAGCTACAGAAGCAGCCCAGAGAGCAGATCTGTGCTAGAAGAACTGAAACAACCAGAGCCAGAGGGGCCAGAAAAAGTAGCCCATGGGGCTGGAGGCAGAGCAGCATCAGTGCTGAGGCAGAGTGGAGCTGGAGCTGGGGCTGGAGCGGGCTGGAGCAGTCTGGAGCCGGGTGCGGTGAGCAGACAGCTGGATAGAGTGAGGGGGAGCCCTGGGCCGCAGGCCCAGCGCAGGAAGACCCCACTATCCAAGAGGCCTTGCAGGCCAGACTTTGAGGGGGGCAGGGGCTGACGCTGGGAAGAAGGGTCCTGCCACCTAGAGCCTGAGAGCGTATGGCCACTGCCAGAGCAAGTCTCCGACCCGCAGCATCCCTGCAGCACAGCCAGGGCCTGAGAAGGAGGCCTGGGATGTGTGAAGAACAGACTGTGAACTGCCCTTTCATTCCAGAGATTGCTGGTTGTGATGTCCGTGTGCAACAGAAAGGGGTGATGTGTTTTCCTTTAACCTTTTCCATTTTTCCTTATTTTTTTTAATTTATGTTTAATAAATTGTATTTGCTTTGAACTGTATGTAGTGATCAGTGGGTCAGGGAAGTGTCCAGAGCAGAGAGAGCACCCCGGAGTGGGAACAACCTAGCTCCTGCCCTAAGTGAGCACAACAAGGTTGTGGGTTGAGCCCCCCAGGAATCCTGGGCCCAGCCTTGTTGGGGTTACAAGGACTCTGCCACAGAGGAGAGTGGAAGGGGAGCCCTTGAGGTCAGCCAGGCCTCTGGGTAAAGGAATGGGGAACGAGGACTCAGATCCTTTCGCTAGCCCATCTCACCAAGGTAGTGTATAAACCAGGCAAGTTCCCCACAATAGCGGGCCTATTCCCCTGCTTATGTAAGCACAAGGGCAAACCCTCTTTGACAGGCTGGTTTGTGTTAAGAATTGTTGGGGTTTGACCAAATGCTGTCCTGAACATTTACATTTGCAATTCCCTCTGGCTAGCTACCCAAGAGTCCCTAGAAAGGCTCGAAGAAGCAGTGGATTCTGGGAGATTTCAAAAGGCTACATTATGTGTCTCCTGGAACCACTCTGGCTGGTCCTTGCCCACACACACAATAAAACAGTTCAGACTGGCACAGGACAGCATGGCCCAGGAGTTAATTTTGCTACAATCCAGTCTAATCCCAATGGTATTTGGCATGGACCTGCGCTCTCTGGAGCCCTTTTGTGGGTGGACTCAAGGTGTTCGGGGTCCACACAGTGTTTAGCACAGTGACCTCTTCTAGTGCAGACCATCATCGGAGTTAAACCCTCATGAAGCAGCACGGGAGTTCAGAATCCCAGTGGGAAACCTCATCTCCCTGCTGGGCCTCCCAGTGGCCACAGTTCATCACTGGCAAGTGCTGGTGGGCCAGAAAAATGGTCTAGTGCAGTGGCTCTCAACCTTTCCAGACTACTGTACCCCTTTTAGGTGTCTGATTTATCTTGCGTACCCCCAAGTTTCACCTCACTACTTGCTTACAAAATCAGACATAAAAATACAAAAGTGTTACTGCACACTATTACTGAAAGTTTGTTTACTTTCTCATTTTTACCATATAATTATAAAATAAATCAATTGGAATATAAATATTGTACATATATTTAAGTGTATAGTATATAGTGCAGTATAAACAAGTCATTGTCTGTATGAAATTTTAATTTGTACTGACTTTGCTAGTGCTTTTTATGTAGCCTGTTGTAAAACTAGGCAAATATCTAGATGCGTTGATGTGCCCCTTGAAAGACCTCTTCATACCGACAGGGCTACACGTACCCCTGGTTGAGAACTACTGGTCTAGTGATTAGGGCTCTGAGTCTTGGGAGAGGTAGGTTCTATTTCCACTTCTGACACTGACCTGCTGAGTGACCTTGGGCGAATCACTGCCCCTCTCCATGCCTCTGTTTCCCCTCCCACCCTTTCTCTGTCTTGTCTAGTTAGACTGTAAACTGCTCAGAGCAGGGATTGTCCCTCCCTGGGTTTTGTGCAGGGCCCAGTACACTGGAAGTCAGATCTTGTTTGGGGTTTTTAGGGGCTACTTTTATGTAAATAATGGAAATAAACACTGATACAAATCAGAAACAATAACAACAGCTTGTAACCTCCTCCTTTTCCATTCTGAAGGCAACAATCTCTCAGAGATTGGTCTGCAATTCATGTGATTTAAACCTCACTGATCATTTAACAGCTTCAGTTGAGTTGGAACTAGATTTGAAATAGCTTCAGCTCCCCAGATAAATGTTTCCCACAACTGTAATCTTTAATATCTTCATTTTTGCCTTTTTTGCCATATTGCCCTGTACATTTCTTTCAATGCCATTTTTCATACAATTAAGGTGTGACAGAGTTGAATGATGCAGTTACATTGGTAGCTGTAGTAGGGAAAAATCAAGTATAACTGGCAAGTTGTAATGAAATAACTTGTAATTAACATTCTATTTAGAATGAAATAGACTGGACCGAGGTGCCCTACCTTGTTCTCCTGGGCAGGCCTCTATGGATACCATGGTGTGAGCCCGGGATTTGTCACATATCACACACATAGGGGGTTAATCCTCTTCACAGAACAGCTGAGAGATTCTAGGTGCTCCCCACACCCCTTCTCCCTTCCTGCTCCCTTTGCTGCCTGTAAACTCAGTCGTTTGGCTATTCGTGGGACATCAGCCAGCTGCCTGTTTGCCTGAGGTTTCTTTGTTGACCAGTTTCTCTGCACTGAGGACAACATAGACTGTATCTGATGCCTCCCAGCACTGTATGAGAGCTCACTGGTAACATTACAGCTCTTGAGGCTTTTCAGAAAAGTGTCCCAGTAGGACTTTGGTCCCACAATCAGTCCCTGTGCTGGTGTTGAGGGGTACAGGGCTCCCCACAGCAGCCCGGTCTACCTGGGTGGCTCTTACCATGGCCTGGCTCCAGCTTCTGGCCTGGCGAGGGGGTGGGGCCTTGGGAGAAAGAGGAGGTGCAGGGGGCTCCGGCAAGAGGACCATCGGGAGGAAGCTGGCACCGCTAGCAGGGGCTGTACTTCACGGCAGGGGAGCTGCTCACCTTATCACCCTGCCACCAACACTCCACACCTGCCCAAGGCTACTACGCCCATGTTAAAAAGGGGATGAGCATGGCCGTTGTGTGGGGGGGTGCAATCTAAAGGGGAGGACACGTGATCACCCCCGATTCGTCTCTGCCCAGCCTGGATCCATCACGCTCTCCTCCAAATGTTAACTGCAGGGGGAGTGTCTTTCCTTCTCCTGCTGTGCCACCCCCTCCCCTGCACTTTCAGCCATAGCTGGGCTGTATGGGGAGCCAGAGGGAGTGGCTTACTCACATGGCTGAGGGTGTCCTCTCCCGGTCACTGATGCTGTGAAGTGCAGCAGCTGTCTGAGATAGCAAGGGTAGCTGCGGGGCAGGGGAGGGGTGTTAGCCCCTGGGCCAGGGCAGGGCAGGCTGTTGTGAGAAGCCACTGGTCATAGAATCATAGAATATCAGGGTTGGAAGGGACCTTAGGAGGTCATCTAGTCCAACCCCCTGCTCAAAGCAGGACCAATCCCCAATTTTTGCCCCAGATCCCTAAATGGCCCCCTCAAGGATTGAACTCACAACCCTGGGTTTAGCAGGCCAATGCTCAAACTACTGATCTATCCCTCCCCTTCCACTCTCCACCCAGGCCTAGCTGCCAGGTACAGGGATGAGCATGGCAAGGACAGTGGGAGGACAGAGCCCCTCTTCCCCCCCCCATCCCACCCCACCCCGGGCAGGCCAATTTGGGTGGGGGAGGGACACTTGACCTGGCATGCCCACCAAAAAACATTGCCTCTGGCCCTCTCACTTTTGAAAGTGAGGGGTCCATGGGCCTCATGCCCCCCCCCCTGGTTCCAGCACCCCTGCTTGTGATGCTGAGCCTGCAGGGGTAGGGATTGTGTGTCTAAGGAGTGATATTAAATGTAAATGATAAAAAGGTGGTTAATCTGGAATCAGTGTTTTAAATGCCCAATTCTCATTTACACTAATGCTGCTCTTGGCAGAAATCACAAATTTCAAAGGTGGGAGTGTATTGCTACTGTCTGCCTCTGCCAAGGAGTATTTTTATTTATTTATTTGGGGGAAATGCAATCTGAGCACAGCCAAAAATTCAGAAGGTGCCAAACTGTTTTTGAAAAGTAAATAAATTACACATCCAAACAGGGCTGGCTCCAGGCACCAGCTTTCCAAGCTGGTGCTTGGGGCAGCATCGAAAATGGGGAGTCAGTCCGAGTCCCGGGGTGGCAATTCGGTGGCAGGTCCGCTGCTCTTCCTGCTGCCGAATTGCCGCCCCGGGACTTGGACTGCCGCCCCATTCTCACCCGTCCCGGTGGCAATTCGGCGGTGACTGCTTGGGGCGGCAAAATTGTTAGAGCATCCAAATGCTTGCTATGGAGGTGTGTGGAGGGGAGTTGTTAGGGAGAAGAGGAGTGAGGGATGGGGATAAATGGGAATAGGTAGTAGGGGCGAGGTAACTCACTGTTGCCTGTTCAATGTAAAATGTCTACAGCCCCTGCACAGTGTGTTTTATACAGAGTGAGCAAAGGAGTCGCGCTGCTCCCAGCTGGCTTCCTACCTCCCCTTGGTGTGTGTTTATCTGGATAGATTGTTAGCTCTTTCTTGGAAGCAGAGTGGAAGTTAGAGCAGCCCCTGAAGCCAGCGATCCAGCCAGGCCCCTGGAGGAGCAGGTTCCACCGAAGGTGGAAAGGTGTCCTACAGCTATCTCTGCCCTCCCTCTCTGATCCTGTGCTGTGCTCAGCTCTGCCGGGATGGAGAGTAAATGACTCTGGTCTATTTAATGCACCATGTGAACAGAACCCATGTTTCAGACAGGGAGAGCAAATGGGACATGCTGCTCCCTCCCAGTTTGCCTCCCACCTTCTCTTTGTCTCTACTCAGTTTAATAGATTACAAGTTCTTTGGGGGCAGGGTCTGCCAAGCTACCAGCACAAATCTGTGTATCATGTGTATTTTCTTGCTGAGCCCACTGATCTCTTTCCTTCCTGCCACACACAGGCTGGGGAGAGGTGGACCCCAGAACAGTAGTTCTAGAAGTGAACACCCCATTTAGATCCATGGGACAGTTCCCTCTTCTCAGAGCTTTTGTCTCGGACTCTCTACAGACTCAGGCACATGTCACTGTATCAGTTATGCTTGGGCCACATTTCAAAGTTTTCTTTTCAATCATATGGGCTAGAAAGTTACTTTTTGGTTGCTGAATTTTTTGTAATGAAACGTGAGGGTCGCTTTTAATCAGGTGACTCCAGAGATGGGTCTCTAGGTAAGAGGTCTTAAGTCCCCTCCTGCACTTATGTTCCATACAACAGTGAGGGCTGCTGTGCTCACCATGAATGTGAATGCCCTGCTGGCAGTGCCTGGCCTGTAAGGGGTGTGGTGGGAGCAGCCAGAGTCTTTCAGAATTGCCGGGGGATGCTTGACCCCCACTCATCCCCAGGTCCTGCCACTCCACCCCTACTGCCAAGCCCCAACCCACCTCTTCCCACCCCTGCTCTACCCTGCCCTGCTTCTTCTTGGCCCCTCCCCCAAACACATCCCATCCTTGCTCCTTGCCCTCTCCCCAGTGCTTACTGAACAGCTGAACAGCTGATCGCTGATGCCACTGAAAAGCTGATCGCGGTGGGCAGGAGGTGCTGCGGGGAGAGGGAGTAGCTGATTGACAGGGCCCACGAGCCAGTGGGATGTGCTGGGGGGGCAAGAGCTGATCTGGGGGGCTGCTGGTGGGTGCTGAGCACCCACTATTTTTTTTTTCCATGAGTGTTCCAGCCCCGGAGCACCCATGGAGTCAGTGCCTATGGGAGAAGCCCATTCCCTCCAATCCTGGCCTGGCAGCAGCACAGACACATCCAGCTTCAATCCTGTGTGTGAGGAAAGTGCCTCACACAGAGCTCTAGTGACCACATCTCCCTAATGAAGGGTGCGGGGTTGATAGGTTGGGGCAGCATCAGTGGCCAGGGCTCCCTGCACCTGTCCAGAGGGTGGGGGTCATGCAATGGAGAGATTTAGGTAGAGCAAGAGACAGAGAAAATCTGGGAAAGTGGGAGAGTCTGTGGCTGTGAGAGGCTTAGTCAGAAAAGGGAAGGATTGAATTAACCAGGATCCAGACTGTTTCCTACCTTGTATTTCTGGACAGCCTCCTCCATGAGAATCATTGTGTGAGCGCCATGCTCTGGGGATCTCTCACAAACCACACACACGGCTTCCCCGTCCTCTTCACAGAACAGATCCAGGGTTTTATTGTGTCTCTCACACAATTTCTCTTTTCCTGGTTTTAAATCCATTTGTTTAATTTTGTCGACTATATTTGCTAGCTGCCAGTTGGGCCGGAGAGTCCCTTTCTGGATGAGGGCTCTGCAGTTGGGGCAGCACACAGGACCATAGTCCCCCTCTGCCCATGTCTCGCAGTACTGAGTGATGCAGACTCGGCAGAAGTTGTGCCCACACTGTATGGACACTGGGTCTGTCAGATACTTCAGGCAGATGGGACATTTGATTTCATCTTGAATTTCCTCTACAGGTGTCACTGAGGCCATGGCTGCTCAGCTCTCTTGGCTTCTGTTCTCTCTTCCTCCTGCTCTGCATGAGAAATGGTTTTGCTGGTAATGGGAGGTCCCTGTTACACCTTGTATCAGCTGCCTACAGGAGCAGAGTGAGGTGAAGGAAAAGGAGAGGCTGGGAGGAGGAGCTGGAGGAACATAAAAAAAGAAGGAAGAAGGAATTATGTGACACAAGGAATGGGGGCAGCGGGATGGGAAGAAGCAGAAAGGGAATGAAAGGAAAAGTGAGGAAGGAAACAGACAGACAAGAATGCAAAATCTTACTTTGTCTACACAGTAAGCACCCAGGGGTAGGGAGGGACCGTACCTGTCTGATTAGCCCAAGCCATCACCTTTGCTGGCACAAATGCACTGCTATTGTTAGTGTGCTAGCTCGAGGAGAACCAACATGTGTATGTCTACCCGAGTTGGGACTCACACCCTCCCACCCCCATGTGCTGTATAGACGTACCCTCAATCAAACCAGGACATTCTTCATTCATAATAAGGGTGTCAACAGACACTGGCACTGAAATAAGAATAGGTGGGAACTAAACCCAGTTGGGTTATTTTAGTGATTTTTTTTGTCTTGGTGAACATCCTAGCCACCCTCCTGGGACCAGCAGGGCTACAGGGGCTCTCGGGGTTAAGGTCACAGGCAGCTTCTGTGCTCGTGATAAGGCAAAAAAAACCTCAGCAACTCATTAATCAGGAGCAACCCTTGAACTGAAGGGTGATTTTATGGTGAATTGTCTAAGCTAAGCTTTATTACTTTACAATCTAAAGTTTACAATCCAGGCCATTCAAAACTCCAGAGAAGACCTAGAAAGAAGATTTTAGTTTTGAACTTTGTAAAACTCCATATACAGAAGGGAAATTAGCAATCTTTCACCTCTCTGCACTTTCAGCTGCCTCTGTGTCTTCCTGTCATTTTTTCTCCATGGACTAATATTGAGCTCATGATCACTCTGTGGACTGGATTTGCTGGGGGCGAACATGAGTCAGGGATTCTGAGTTTGGTTTGCCTGACTGCAGAGAGAAGAGTGTCAGCTCAGGGAGAAGGAGGGTGTTGTAAGTGCAGAAAGCTGGATATGTTGAAGTCTATAACTTGCAACAGTCTATTCACCTGCACAGGTTCTTTGCCTATGGTCCCCTGCAAATGTTTCCCATCCACTCATTTGCCACCATAGGTCTAGATTCTGACTTGAATTATACTGTTGCTACTTTGACCTAAGCTGTTAGCCAGTATTTGGGGCCTTGCTAGGTTGTTTCAATTGGGAGAAGAAATTACAAATCAGATTTTCCTTTGGTGCAACCTTTTTTATTTACAAAGAATGTCCACAAAGTCCTGTTTTCTGAACACAGTAGAAACAAACAGCAGCAGACAGTTTCCGTACCCAGAAATCCAAGTCTGCCTTTCCAGGGTACCCTGTGCCTAAAGCAAGCTCTGTCTCTCAGTTTCCTCCCAAGATGACCACACTCACTAGCGCTCCCTTGGCTTTCTGCTTCTCACACACACAGAGCTGCCAGCCCACCCCTATGTTTTCAGTTAGTTCCAGGCAGTGGCGTAGCTAGTGGGGGGAGCAGGAGGAGCGGCCGCTCCCTCTGAGCACATTTTCCAAAAGTGGCGCCTTTTTAATTTTTGAAAGGGTGGAGACAAGTGGACAGAGGTGGAGCGACAAAATAACGCAGGGGTCCTGCCACTGGTCACACCAAGAGCCCTGCTGGCCTGGGTGAAAGAACCCAGACTGGCAGCAGGCTGAGAGACCTCGGCTGGCAGGAGCCCGTGGGGGGAATCCTAGAGTGGCGGGTGGCTGAGCTGCTCAGCCCGCCCCACTCTGGGATTTCCCCCCACGGGCTCCTGCCAGCAGGGGTCCCGCTGCTGGCCCCACCAAGAGCCTGCTGCTGGCCTGGGTTCTTTCACCCAGGCTGGGAGCGGGCTGAGAGACCCGGGCTAGCAGGAGCCCACAGGGGGGATCCCAGAGCGGGGCGGGCTGAGCGGCTCAGCCAGCCACCACTCTGGGATTTCCCCTGCGGGCTCCTGCCAGCAGGGGTCCCGCCGCTGGCCTGGGTTCTTTCATGTTCACCCAGGCTGGCAGCAGGCTGAGAGACCCGGGATGGCAGGAGCCCGCGGGGAGAATCCCAGAGTGAGGCGGGCTGAGCGGCTCAGCCAGCCGCCACTCTAGGATTCCCCCTGCGGGCTCCTGCCAGCAGGGGTCCCACTGCTGGCCTGGGTTCTTTCACCCAGGTCGGGTCAGGTGGCGCCTTTTTTTATGTGTTCGCTCCCCCTGGTGTTAGAACCTGGCTACACCACTGGTTCCAGGCAAAGCCCTCTTTAAGTGGTGGATGTGCTATTTCTTGACTTTAGCAAAGCTTTTGATACAGTCTCCCACAGTATTCTTGCCAGCAAGTTAAAGAAGTATGGGCTGGATGAATGGACGGTAAGGTGGATAGAAAACTGGCTGGATGGTCGCACTCAACGGGTAGTGATCAATGGTTCCATGTCTAGTTGGCAGCCAGTATAAAGTGGAGTGCCCCAAGGGTTGGTGCTGGGGCCAGTTTTGTTCAATATCTTCATCAACGATCTGGAGGATGGTGTGGACTGCACCCTTAGCAAGTTTGCAGATGACACTAAACTGGGAGGAGTGGTTGATACGCTGGAGGGTAGGGATAGGATACAGAGGGACCTAGACAAATTAGAGGATTGGGCCAAAAGAAATCTGATGACGTTCAACAAGGACAAGTGCAGAGTCCTGCACTTAGGACGGAAGAATCCCATGCACTACTACAGACTAGGGACCGAATGGCTGGGCAGCAGTTCTGCAGAAAAGGACCTAGGGGTTACAGTGGACGAAAAGCTGAATATGAGTCAACAGTGTCCCTTGTTGCCAAGAAGGCTAACGGCATTTTGGGCTGTATAAGTAGGGGCATTTCCAGCAGATCGAGGGACGTGATTATTCCCCTCTATTCGGCACTGGTGAGGCCTCATTTGGAGTACTGTGTCCAGTTTTGGGCCCCACACTACAAGAAGGATGTGGATAAATTGGAAAGAGTCCAGCGGAGGGCAACAAAAATGATTAGGGGGATGGACCACATGACTTATGAGGAGAGGCGGAGGGAACTGGGATTGTTTAGCCTGCAGAAGAGAAGAATGAGGGGGATTTGATAGCTGCTTTCAACTACCTGAAAGGGGGTTCCAAAGAGGATGGATCTAGACTGTTCTCAGTGGTAGAAGATGACAGAACAAGGAGTAATGGTTTCAAGTTGCAGAGGGGGAGGTTTAGGTTGGATATTAGGAAAAACCTTTTCACTATGTCGGAGAAAAACAGAGTTCTCACTCTTTCTTTGGGTGCAGCAAGGCAGATACATTTTATTAACTCAAGCAATTGCACAGAGGGAGAGAGTGCACTAGGACACAGGGTTTCCCCCTCCTAGGCAGGTCTCTCAAAAGATAAACAATTAAGGCAAGCATTTATACTTTTTGTTACATACAGTAATGATCAACAGTTTGTTTATATTATGTCTTGCCCATTCCTGTATTTTCTCACTTCTGTTCTCAAAACATAGCTATCTCAAGGTTGGGTCACGCTGACTCTACTCTGCTGTCTTTTCACCCGCTTCTGACATGAGCCCTGCTTCTACAAATCTCGCGTTAGTACAGCTAGAGTTAGCCTGACTCTTGCTCATATAGAGGCCTGCATCCAAATTCCCTCTACCGACTTCCACAACTAGTAGGGTGGTGAAGCACTGGAATGGGTTACCTAGGGAGGTGGTGGAATCTCCTGCCTTAGAGGTTTTTAAGGTCAGGCTTGACAAAGCCCTGGCTGGGATGATTTAGTTGGGGTTGGTCCTGCTTTGAGCAGGGGGTTGGACTAGATGACCTCCTGAGGTCCCTTCCAACCCTGAGATTCTATGATTCTATGATAAGTCTGGTCTACTCTCAAAACTTAGACCAACCCAGTTACATCACTCATTGCTGCAAAACATTCCATGCCCTGAGTGCCATGGCTAGATCGACCTCTCCCCGGTTAGTTGGGTTAACTACAGTGGTGGAAAAACTCCTGTTAATGATTCCAGAAGCATCTGCACTAGAGTGCTACCACAGCATAAAGGCTGTAATATAGAAATACCCTTATTCTTCCTGAGGACTGGTCTACACCTAAAATGTAGGTTGACCTAGCTACATTGCTCAGGGCTGTGAAAAAAATCACATCCTGTGTGACATATTTAGGTCACTCTAACCCTCCGAGAAGACACAGCTAGGTCAATGGCAGAATTCTGCTGCCAGCCTAGCTACCATCTCTTGCAGAGGTGGATTAAGTACTTCAATCGAGAAACCACTTCGATTGGTGTAGGAAGTGTCTATGCTACAATGGCACGGTGCTGCTGTAGCTGTTGTAGTGTAGACACACCCTTAGACTGTGATCCACAAACACAGCGTGCTAGTTGGGAAGCCACCTAAACTAGCCAATGGGAGATGCCAATGAGAGGGGTATGTGCTAAGCCCCTCCCCCCCCATGGAGTTAGGCAGCTGCTTAGCTGCACCCAAAATAGATGGAGGAGGGGGTGAGGGTGGTGCTTGTGCTGTCTCCTCACTTCTTTTATTATAATGGACCTCCAGGACTTCAAGAGCTAAGGTTGAGACCAGCCTTCTGTTTAAAACCTGACTATTTAAAGTGTGCTAAACGCTGCATGGTTCCTGAGATTTTCTTGACATTTGAAGTGGCCTGTGGAGAAGCAGGGTAGGTTAGTGGTCTGAATTGGACGTCATTTGATGAAGGGTTCCCTAGATACAGCCCCCTGAATAAAACAGCTTTTTCTGGAAGTGGATGACTTTTACCAGCGTTTTCATACTTACTGATAGGAAGAAGACTAGGGCTGAGCATTGTGCACCAGCGTCTCACTCACTTGAGGGTTTCCCCCTGGGAGTGCATGCGACCCATGTCCCCTGTCTGGGAGCAGACATCACAGCACTATTGTGATCGCAGTTTGCTTCTCCTGACAAGACCAGCTCTCAGAGTCCTATGGCTGCTGCTACAAAGGGACCTCGCTGAGGGACTGTGCAGAGAAAGCCCTAGAGCAGTGGTTCTCAAATTTTTTGTATTGGCGATCCCTTTCACACAGCAAGCCTCTGAGTGTGACCTTCCTTATACATTAAAACTGGGGCATTAATTTAATTTAACAGGGGCTTAGGCTGTCAGCCCCATGCCTGGTGGGGCTGACAGCTCATGAACCCCAGGCAATAACCTCGTGACCCCCTGAGGGGACATGACCCCCAGTTTGCGAACCTCTGCCCTAGAGAGTTGAACGCTAGCAGCATGTCAAGGATCTGTGTGCCTCTGAGGGACTGTGATGGCCATTGAATCTGAGCATCAGCTAGATGCTGTGAACTGAAATCCAACCCAGGGCAGAAATCAGAAATTAAAAAGCAGAGGGATCCGGCTAGGATCTGCCTCTGGGAGAGATTTGTTTACTGTATTTGATTTTATTTTCTGGGAAGATTCAGAACATGCTCAAAGTATTTTTCAAACGAAAGGAAATTACACATTGAAATGATTGCTTGGAGGGGAAGTGGAATTAGGGAGCAGGGGAGTAGAGTGGAGTGGGAGACAGTTTGGGGCTGCAGAAAGGGGAAAGGGATTATGGAGAGGAAGATAAACGAGGATGAAGGGGCAAGGAGAGGAGAGCGGTTGGGAGCTTAGGTCAGAGGGAGGAGGTGGGAATTAAGATAGTGGGATGGATAGGAAGGGTGATCTGGGAGAGGGACTCAGACACCTTTTGGGTAGGGTTCTCCCACATCCTATTACACGCAAAGAAGGAGAGACTATGGGTCTGATGACCCACACCCAACTTCCTCTAGCACTCAGTGCCATGTAACCACTCACATTGTGTTCACCCCTGATTCCACCCATCCCTACCAATGACTTCCCACACCCATGCAACCTCTGATTTGGTGAAACATCTCCACCACATACAGGAGGAAGTAAGATCCCAGTTGGATGCCATCAAAGAGAATTATGAGCACTTTGCCAACTGTCATCATCAAGTTGACCTTCCTATTACTGTTGGAGGCAAGGTATGGGTCCCCACACAACACTTGGACACTTCCCATCTGTAGCGGGGTGGTTACCTGCTCCTGCCCTGAGGGGCTTGAAATCAGTCCCTCGGTCAGGGCTGTGGCTGGGCCAAGCAGCCCAGGCTGAGTGGGGAAGTAGGCTTATCTGGGGCCATACCCTAATTAGGGCTCAGCTGGCCTTTATAAGTGGGCAGTGAGCCAGGAGCTGTCAGACTCTCTCTGCCTTCAGAGGGAGAAGGGCCTGGCTGCAAGGGTGAACTAAAGACCTAGCTTGCAGCAGGGCTGAGGAAAGGTCAGGGGAGCAGGGAGGTTCCAGGCTGGCAAGCCCTAGGCTGCAGGGGCTGGCATAGGGCCCAGAGAGGTACTGAGGTTCAGAGGCAGCAGGTCCAAAACCCCCTTGCCTGTGATATGAGGCTAATACACTGCTGTCTGCCCCAGTGAATGGGGCTAAGTGGTGACTGGCAGTAGCCTATACTGAGGCGAGGTGGGAGTAGTTGGTGGGGGTTCCCTGGGGAGGGGAGACCCTGAAACTGAGGGGTTACTGCCAGGGGGCAGCACCCCAGTGGAAAGGGGCACCGGGGTCCGGGAGGGACACGGGGGCCCAGCGGTAGCGGATCACCGGCCTGCAGAGGGCGCTCTGGGGGCTGGTGAACTAACTCCCTGAGGGACCAACAGGAGGCGCCGCACGTTTACACCATCCCTCCTGCAAACTCAGCTACTGGTACCTTGGCACCTTTCTGGTCATTCAACAAATGAACCCTGTCAATTTCTGTCTCCAGCTGCCCCCCGCCCCCATGATGTTACTGCACCCTATGTTTCATATCTCCCTTCAGAAGAAGCACACAACTCCATCCCTGGATGAACTCAGCCTACTCCTCCTCTGATTATGATGCAGGGAGAGGATGAGTACCTCATAAACAAATCCTCACTTTCAAGCTTCTATACCTCATTTACTGGGAAGGGTGTAGCCTGGAAGAACACTTATGGGAACTGGCTAGTAACACCTGTGCTCCTGAGCTGCTCCATGATGTCCATCAATCCCATCTTGACAAGCCTGATCTGGGAGTTGCTCTTAAGGGGGGTTCATGTAATGCAAACCCTCAGCCAGAGCCTGAGATGACTCATCCTTCAGGCATATTGCAGAAGACAATCCATGAGTAAGAACCACCTCAAATGACCTGCAGAAACCTCTATATAGTTCCACAGGAAGAGTAGTAAACCAGCTGAGGCTGCTGGCTGGTCAGGAGGTTCTGGGGGATTTTCTAATCCCAAATGAAGACACTCTAGAAACTCAAGAAGAGTCCATTAGAGAAGGGAAATTGATACAAAATAGGGGGGGAAAGAAAGAGCAGAAGCAGATGATGATGACATCAGCAGAAAAGCAAAGCTGAGGAGGGAAGTAAACCAAAAGGTTATAACTGTAAGATCCTTAACTAAAGAAATACGATTAGGTGATGTTAACCCTGTGAAAGTAGCTCACTGGATTAAAAAAAAGCATTGGGATATTGTAAGAGCTAGGAGGCTGCGATATAGTGGCTGTGAGATCTTTTAGTTGAATATAAAGACATAAGAACATAAGAATGACCTCCTGGGTCAGACCAAAGGTCCATCCAGCCCAGTATCCTGTCCACTGACAGTGGCCAATGCCAGGTGCCCCAGAGTGAGTGGACCTAACAGGTAATGATCAAGTGATCTCTCTCCTGCCATCCTGACAAAGAGCAAGATGATAAATGACTAAGCCCTGGTCTACACTATGAGGTTAGGTCGAATTTAGACGCGTTAGGTCAACTTTATAAGCAACGCGTCTACATAACCAACCCTGTTCTGTCGACCTAAAGGGCTCTTAAAATTGACTGCTGTACCCCTCCCTGGCAAGGGGAGTAGCGCTAAAATCAACCTTGCTGGGTTGAATTTGTGATAGTGCAGATGCAATTCGACAGAATTGGCCTCCGGGAGCTATCCCAGAGTGCTCCAATGTGACCGCTCTGGACAGCACTTTCAACTCCGATGCACTAGCCAGGTATACAGGAAAAGCCCCAGGAACTTTTGAATTTCATTTCCTGTTTGGTCAGCGTGCTGAGCTCAGCAGCACATGTGACCATGCAGTCCCAGAATCGCAAACGAGCTCCAGCATGGACCGAACGGGAGACACTGGATCTGATTGCTGTATGGGGAGAAGAATATGTGCAGGATGAACTCCGATCAAAAAGAAGAAATGCTAATATATATGCCAAAATCGCACAGGGCATGGTGGAGAGAGGCTACAGTGCCACGTGAAAGTTTAGGAGCTCAGGCAAGCCTACCAAAAGACAAAGGAGGGAAAGAGTCTCTCTGGGTCAGAGCCCCATACATGCCGCTTCTATGATCAGCTGTTTGCCATTCTAGGGGGGGATCCCACCACTGTCCATGGACACCTTGAAGGGGGGAGTCTCATGCAACACCGAGGAGGATTTTGTGGATGAGGAAGAGGAGGAGGATGAGAATGCGCAGCAGGCAAGCGGAGAATCTGTTCTCCCCGGCAGCCAGGACCTTTTCATCACCCTGGAGCCAATACCCTCCCAAGGCAGGTTCCCGGACCCTGAAGCCAGAGAAGGCACCTCTAGTGAGTGCACATTTGTAACTACACTGTAGGGGTTAAAAGCAATTGTGTTTAATGTTTGATTTGGGATACATTCATGGCCAGTACAGCTACTGGAAAAGTCTGTTAACTTGTCTGGGGATGGAGCGGGAATCCTCCATGGACATCTCCATGAAGCTCCATGAAGGTACTCTGAAAGCCTTTGCAGAAGGTTTCTGGGGAGGGCTGCCTTATTTCGTCCCCCAAGGTAAGACACTTTACCACGCCAAGCCAGTAGCAAGTAGTTTGGAATCATTGCAGCACAAAGCATGGCAGCGAATGGTCCTGGGTTTTGGTCTCATTCAAGCAACATTCGGTCTTTATCTTTCTGTTAGCCTCAGGAGAGTGATATCATTCATGGTCACCTGGTTGAAATAGGGGAATTTTTGTAAGGGAACAATAAAAGGACCCCGTTCATGCTGGGCTGTTTGCGCTTGGCTAAAAAGGATCATCCCAGAGAATAGCCATGCGGTGGGGCATGGGGAGGGGTGTGCTGCACATCCACCCCAAAACCGCAGCCCCTCCTTTTAAATGGCAAACCCAACCAACATTGCTTGCTATGGGAAAGTGGGGCACTGCAGTTTGAAACCATTCCCATATGTTATGAAGGAGGAAGAAACCAACCCCTCTTACCCTTCTGAAGATTATTGTATGCGGCTCGGAGGGTCAGTAAGTTTGACCACCCCTGGTATATTGCTTTTAGTCAAGATTGAAAACTAGGAAGAGGAGGAGGAATTTGTACTTTCAAAATGGAAAATTTAAACTATATAGCAGTAGAGAAGCAAGAAGAAGTAAGCCTAGAATATAACCCAGGGCAAGTGGAGGGTCTGGGGCTCCCCACAGCATCTTGAGCTCCCTGGGTGGCTCTTACAACAGCCCAGCTCTGTCTTCCTGCTGGCCAGGGGCCAGGCCATTCGGGGTGGGGGGGAGGAGAGCAGGGGTGGGGTCACGGGGGAAGAGAAGGAGCAGGGGCAGGCCCACAGAGGGGAGTGGGACCTTGTGTCCCCGCGTTCCCACCCCTGCGACTTCTACTGAGGTTCAAACACTGTTGTGTTCAGTGCATTGTTCCTTCCCAAGTGGAGTACTTTGCATTTGTCCTTATTGAATGTCATCCTGTTTACTTCAGATCATTTCTCTAGTTTGTCCAGATAATTTTGAATTTCAATTCTATCCTTCAAAGCACTTGCAACTCCTCCCAGTGTGGTATCAGCCACAAATTTTGTAAGTGTACTCTCTATGCTATTATCTAAATCATTTATGAATATATTGAACAGAACTGGACAGAGGACTGATCCCTGCATGACCCCACTTGATATGACCTTCTAGCTTGACTGTGAACCATTGATAACTCTTCTCTGGAAATGGTTTTCCAACCTGTTTTGCACCCACCTGATAGTAGCTCTGTCTATGCTATTTTCCCCTAATTTGTTTATGAGAAGGTCATGTGAGGCACTATCAAAAGCCTTATTAAAGTCACAACATATCACGTCTACTGCTTCTTCCCATCCATAAAAAACTTGTTACCCTGTCAAAGAAAGCTATTAGGTTGATTTGGCATGATTTATTGACTGTTGAAAGGAATGTTAACTGTTACTTATCACCTTATTATCTTCCAGGTGTTTCCAAACTAATCATTTGATTATTTGTTCCATTATCTTTCTGGGTACTGAAGTTAAGCTCATAGACACATAGGCTTTAAGGTCAGAAGGGACCATCATCTAGTCACTGACCTCCTAAACATTGCAGGCCACAGCGCCTCACCCACCACATTGACGCTTAACTTAAATAACTCCTCTCCCTCCCTGGTATTTATCTCTCTGATGTATTTATAAAGACCAATCATATATCCCCTCTGCCTTCTTGTGGTTAGGCTAAATAAGCCAAGCTCTTCCTCTCATAAGGTAGGTTCCAGTTTGAATTAATCTTTCTTAAACATGGGAGACCAGAATTGCACACAGTATTCCAGATGAGGTCTCACCAGTGTCTCGTATAATGGTATTAACACTTCTCTGTTTCTACTGGGTACTGTTAGGACTTCATTAGCCTTTTTCATGGCTGTATCACATTGATAGCTCATAGTCATCTTGTGATCAACCAATATACCCAGGTCTTTCTCCTCCTCTGTCACTTCCAGCTGATAAGTCCCCAGCCGATAACAAAATGTCTTGTTGTTAGTCCCTAATTGGTCTGTAATTCCCTGTATTGCCCGTATTCCCCTTTTTATTGATTGGCACTATATTTGACCTCCTAAGGTCCCTTCCAACCCTGATATTCTATGATTCTATGATTTGCCCTCTTCCCGTCCTCTGGAATTTCTCCCATCTTCCATGAGTTTTTGAAGATAATCACTAATGGCTCAGATATCTCCTCAGTCAGCTCCTTGAGTATTCTAGGATGTATTTAATCAGGCCCTGCCAACATGGACATATCTAAATTGTCTATTAACTTTTTCTTTCCCTATTTTAGCCTCAGATCCTACCTCTTTTTCACTGGTGTTCACTATGTTAGATATCCGATTGCTACTAACCTTTTTGGTGAAAACTGAAGAAAAAAGGCATGTAGCACTTCTGCCATTTCGACATTTTATGTTATTGTCTTTCCCTCCACATTTAGTAATGGGCCTACTCTCTCCTTTATCTTCCTCTTGATTTTAATGTATTTGTAGTGGGGTAAGGTAACTCCCATCTTTTCATATGCTGTAATATATATACCTGCCTACTGTATTTTTCTCTCCATGCATCTGATGAAGTGGGTTTTAGCCCATGAAAGCTTATGCCCAAATACATTTTATTAGAATATAGATATTCAGGCCTGTCTGTAAAGGCTTACACTTTAAGAATGTAGGTGTATTTTTATCACTTAGCTAATTATAGAGGTATAAAACAAAGAATCAAAATCATAGTCTGCCTGTCTATGGGCCTTTTCTCACTAGGATAGTCTGAGACCTTGTTCTTAGGCTAAGGCCTTTGGCTAAGCAACAGGGGCAGCCATAAGCTGGGAAGTGTACAGTCACATCCTCACTTTCCAAACCAGTCACATTGAAATAAGGTGATATTGGGCTGTTAGGAAGATGATCCTGTCCTGATAATGCCCATCACCACCAGATAAAGAAACAGCTCTTAAAATAACATCCTGTCTGGCAAGAACACACTTATCAATGGTTGTGGTTGTGAAACCCTCATTTCTGTATTGTTTTATCTTTGTGGCCCCCTCTTTTCTATTGTTAATCTGCCTTGTTCTCTAATTGTTTCTGTCTGCTGTATTATTAATTTTGCTAGGTGTAAGTTAATTAGGGTAGTGGGATATAATTGGTTAGAGAATTATGTTACAATATCTTAGGACTGGTTAGCTAAATTTCAGTGAAATGATTGGTTGAGATATAGCTGAGAATATTGCTATGTAAACTGAGGTCAAACAGGAAGTGGAAAGGGAAATTGGAATCATGCTTGCTAAGGGGGGGACGGGAATAGGAAATGGGGAACAAGGACACAGGCAAGGCTCTGTGGTGTCAGAGCTGGGAAGGGGGACACAGGGTAAATGCTCTGAGGTGTCAGAGCTGGGAACTGAACACTGGGGAACAGACTCTATCAGCGTATAGAGATAAGCCCGACTGGTGTGAAGGGCTTCGGAATATGCTTGCTTGGAAACTAACCCCAATAAATATCGCATTGTCTGCACTTCAGACTTCTGATCTTTTTCTGCTTGCTGTCTGCGTGACAAGAACCCGGGAAGTGAGAGGGTTGAGGGAAAGCCCTCTAACAAATTTGTTAGTCTCTAAGGTGCCACAAGGACTCCTCGTTGTTTTTGCTGATACAGACTAACATGGCTACCCCTCTGAAACATGTTATTTCATGGTCACTTTCAGCCAAACTACCTTCTACTTTCAAATCCTCAACCAGTTCCTTCCTATTTGTAAAAATACAAGTACAGATCAAAGGGGAACCCATCACCTATTGCATGAGTCAGTATGAACTTTTCAGCAGTTCCATAGGTGCCGACTTTAGTTGGCGCCGATGGGTGCTCGTGCCCCTGCCCCGCCCCAACTCCACCCCTGGCCCTGCCCCCATTCCACCCCTTACCCAAATCCCCACCCCGCCTCCTCCCCCGGGCGCGCTGTATTTCCCACCCCCCCAGGCTTGCAAGCCTGGGAGGGAGGGGGGAGAAGCAGCAGAGCACCCAACGGCAGCTCCCCGTCAGCCCCCCCACACCCAGCTAACCTTCACCTCCCACAAGATGCCACCACCAAGCCGCTTTTCCTCACTCACAGGCTTGCCGTGCGCCAGCTGTTTGGCGCGCAGCAAGCCTGGGAGGGAGGGAAAGTGCAGCGGTGGCACCTCAGGGGAGGGTTATGGGGAGCTGGTGCACGGCAAGCCTGTGAGCGAGGAAACAGCTGGTGCGCGGCAAGCCTGTGAGCAAGGAAAAGCAGCTTGGCGGTGGCATCTCACAGAAGGTGGAGGCCGAGGTGGAGGGAGCTGGTGGGGACCCACCAATTTTTCCCCGTGGGTGCTCCAGCCCTGGAGCACCCATGGAGTCGGCGCCAATGAGCAGTTCCAGGAACTCAGGGTCTCCCTTCCTCAGAGTTACATTTCCAGTTTCACTCTAAGGTGTCTGTGACGGTGTACCCCATAAAGCTTTATGGGGAGATGCTTATAAATGTATATCTGATATAACTGGAATATGTTTTATGCTACATGTGCCATGTAACATATCTCTGTAAAAGTTATGATCTACTGAATCTATTCCTCCTGTTTGTATGCATGTATCATTTTTGTAGTTAAAGTTATGAATATTGGTTGTATACTTGCTTGTTGTCTACATAGCCTTAGTAAGAGCATTTGCTCAGGGTCTGGAAAAAGGAATGTGCAGGTTAAGTGCCCAATCAAGAAACTCTTAAACAGACAGAAGAACTTGGAGACACCAATCCACATCTGAGCTTGGCCAGGAATGTGGCTGGGCTCCTAAGGAACTGAGTTGTGCATGGACATGTGACTTGCCCATGTGACCCCAAAACTCCCTCTCCCTGTGTAGCATCCAGTTACAAGATGGAGAGGTGTTCACTCAGAGGAGAAAGTCTATTTAAACCCCTGGGAGACCCCTCCATCTTGTCTTCAGCTGGCTAAAGAGAGAGCCTCTCCACCCCCCAACAACACACCTGAAAGAGACTGGAACAAAGGACAGTAACCACAGGGGGTGTGAGTGATTGCTGGACCCAGGCTAGGAGGACCATAGACTGTAAAAGGAAGTTTACTGGAACGGGTGAGGTTTTTATCTGTATTCAGTGTGATTAGACATAGACTTGCAGGTTTTATTTTATTTTACTTAGTAATTCACTTTGTTCTGTCTGTTATTACTTGGAACCACTTAAATCCTACTTTCTGTACTTATTAAAATAACTTTTTATGTATTAAGTAACCTGGAGTACGTGTTAGTACCTGGAGGGGGGCAAACAGCTGTGCATACCTCTCTATCTGTGAAACAGAGGGCGAACTATTTATGAGTTTACCCTGTATAAGCTTTATACAGGGTAAAACGGATTTATTCAGGGGTTTGAACCCCATTGGGAGTTGGGCACCTGGGTGTCAAAGGCAAGAACACTTCCTAAGCTGCTTCCAGGCAAGCCTACAGCTGTTAGGGGACGTGGTTCAGACCTGGGTCTGGGTTTGCAGCAGGCTAGCGGGTCTGGCTCAGACCAGACAGGACTCTGGAGTCCCAAACTGGAAAAGGCAAGAAAGCAGGGGCAGGAGTAGTCTTGGCACACCAGGTGGCAGCTCCAAGGGGGTTTCTGTGATACCAACCCGTCACAGTGTCAATATATTTATCCAAGTCTCTGGAGTTCCTTAGCCCTCACAGATTTTAATTCTGATGGATTTTAATCAGCAGCTGAATGTGCCCCCCTCCTCTACTGCAGCCAGTGAGTGTGATGGGGCCAGGACAATAGAGAGACTCAAACTCATCATATGGTGTCAGAGACATGAAGGATAAAAAATCAGTCCTTATTATTACCAACACATGCAGAGTAATCACATTTCTGGGGTCTCGGTGTCAGGCGGATCAGCCTCACATGGAGCCCGAGGGCAGTGGTAGGTCTGATATTTGAAGGGGTGCTTTGGCTCACGGCCCCTACTGGAGAACTCAGAGCTGTTTGGTTTTTACGCCTTTTATTTCTGATTATTCTTGACCACCCTATTTTAACAAAAACAAACCTGATTTTAAAAAAACTGGAATGTTTAACTAAATTCAAAAATTCATATGCTTGTTTTGTTAAAATTTTATATGTTTGCTGTTGAAGAAAAAAATCCAGAATACATAACGTTGTTTTAGTTAAATAAAACTATTTAAATGTCTGTCTGGTGATGTTCTTCTCCTAATATAGCATGACAAGAAAATCCTCCAAATATTAATGATTAACCTGTTTAATTGGAGATAGTTCACCTCCGAATGACTTCATAAATATCTGCTTCAATTACCATTGGTAAATGAAATAACCAATCATTCATTTTCTGATATAGCTGTAAAACTAATCTGAAAAGTTTTTCAAAATAAATCACTTTAAAAATGTATAGTGTGTGCCTCCTAAAAATGAAACCTACATCTATCTCTGAGTTGTGAAGAATATATATTAAGGTTATAACAACCAACAAGAATACACTTTTATGTAGAAATCCATGATTAAATTGAGTCTTCCTGACTAGTGATTTAAATCATGATTTAAATCAAATCCACTCTGCTTGCATCGTACAGATCCCTGTGCAGTGAAAGATAGTATAATTCTGGGTTTATACTCCAGTAGGGGTGCAAGGCTGGGGAGCTGGGAAATTGGCTGGCGCCTCCTGTTTGCCCATGCACAGCTTGGTAAAGCACTCAAGTGACTCAGTTGGGTCTGTGGTGCCACCTCCTGTCATGGTGGGTGATAACAGGGCCAGGAGAGGCTGGCTGGTATCTTCATCAGAGAAATGTGAGAGAGGCTAACCCAGCTGAATTGTTAGGGAGCATAGCAGTTCCAACAGCTCCACCCCGGGGGTACAACCCATTACAACCAGGATACATTATACATATATTTATTTGAAACCTCTTGTTTTAGAGCAGTGGTCCCCAACCTTTCTGTTGCAATAGCATATTCATGTTCCCAGAAGAGTGGCAGACTCTGGACGACCAGCCGCCGAAATGCCGCCGAGAAGCATCATCATCGAGAAGCGTCACCGCTGAAATGCCACCAAGAAGCAGCAGCATTTCGACAGCGATACTTCTTGGCATTGCCACTTCTTGGAGACATTTTGGCAGTTGGTTGTCCGGCAGCCGCGCTCCTCGGCGGCGGGTTGTCCGGTGGAAGCGCTCCCTTGTCGTTAGGCAGGTGACATAAATGCTCCTGCAGGCACCATGGCGCCTGCGGGCACCGCATTGGGGACCACTGTTTTAGAGGGTAGGGAGCAATTTCATGATTTTGGGTTCTGACTCATGATTTTTAACTTCTGGGGTTGTCAATACTGTGAGAGTCAGGGAGATTAGGGTGGGCTGAACCAGAGGGAATAGAAGAAATAAAGGAAAAGATAAATCAAAGTAAAACAAAATAAAGAGAAAAGACTGCAGAGAGGGTGAAAAATAGATATGAAAACTGTGAAAGAAAACACTCCTGAGGGAGGAAACAACCAGAGACAGTGAGGGGGAAGAGATGGAACTCGGGGGGAAATGGAGAGAATATGAGGATGTTCCTCTAATGTTTTATAAAAAACATGCTTATTGACACTTCTGCTTCACAGTGTTTGTGCACAACACCAGCCATGGTGAGCATGGCTTGCCAGGGTAAGAGAAATGAAGAGAGAATTGTTCAGTTGCATGAAACTATGGGTATTGGGCAGTGGCACTGACTACTGGAACCATTGTCCAAAGTCAGTGGTGATTTTAGCTGATATCTCAGTCCTGAGTGTAACAAAGGAACAGAGAACCAGAGGTGAATGAAGGTCTCCTGGGGCCCTGGGCCAGAGCAAGTTGGGGGGGCCTCCCCACCCCACCCCACCGCTTCCACCTACAATCCTGCCCCCATTCTACCCCTTCTGCCTGTGACCCCACTCACTGCCTGAGGGAGAAAGTTGCAGCGCTGTAAAGTGGCAGTGTAGACAAGGCCTAAGTATTGGAATATCCACCAGCTTATGGGGGTTTGGCTGCCCTATTCTTTGCAATTCACCCTAATTGAGTTCCCCTTCTGGGAACACCCAATGGGACCCCAGTCACAGTGGCATAGTTGTGCTTGGAAACACATTACCACAGGTTAATTGGGTTTTTGGATCAGAACCACGCTCTTGTCAAAATTTAATTTTGATATTTGAGAGTTTAAGGGTTAAAATCAGTTACAGTGAGTGACCCATGATCAAGATCCTGATAGAAAAAGCCTGGAAGAATTGTGCTCACAGAGGGGGTTGTCTTTTAAGAAAAAGGCCCCAGAACAGGAACTGAAAAATCTGTTAATTGCCAGTGATAAGGAAGCAGATGCAGCAAACATGCTTGCAGTGAGAAACCAGCAGCAGTTTGAACATGAACAAAATATAGCTGACATGGAAAGAGAAGCTGCTGAAAGAGAATGCCTGTGTTTTGAACATAGAATCATAGAATCTCAGGGTTGGAAGGGACCTCAGGAGGTCTAGTCCAACCCCCTGCTCAAAGCAGGACCAACCCCAAATAAATCATCCCACCTAGGGCTTTGTCAAGCCTGACCTTAAAAACCTCTAGGGAAGGAGATTTCACCACTTCCCTAGGTAACCCATTGCAGTTCTTCACCACCCTACTAGTGAAAAAGTTTTTCCTAATATCCAACCTAAACCTCCCCCTCTGCAACTTGAAACCATTATTCCTCGTTCTGTCATCTTCTACCACTGAGAACAGTCTAGATCCATCCTCTTTGGAACCCCCTTTCAGGTAGTTGAAAGCAGCTATCAAATCCTCCCTCATTCTTCTCTTCTGCAGGCTAAACAATCCCAGTTCCCTCCGCCTCTCCTCATAAGTCATGTGCTCCATCCCCCTAACCATTTTTGTTGCCCTCCGCTGGACTCTTTCCAATTTATCCACATCCTTCTTGTAGTGTGGGGCCCAAAACTGGACACAGTACTCCAAATGAGGCCTCACCAGTGCCGAATAGAGGGGAATAATCACCTCCCTCGATCTGCTGGAAATGCCCCTACTTATACAACCCAAAATTCCATTAGCCTTCTTGGCAACAAGGGCACACTGTTGACTCATATTCAGCTTTTCGTCCACCGTAACCCCTAGGTCCTTTTCTGCAGAACTGCTGCCCAGCCATTCGGTCCCTAGTCTGTAGCAGTGCATGGGATTCTTCCGTCCTAAGTGCAGGACTCTGCACTTGTCCTAGTTGAACCTCATCATATTTCTTTTGGCCCAATCCTCTAATTTGTCTAGGTCCCTCTGTATCCTATCCCTACCCTCCAGTGTATCAACCACTCCTCCCAGTTTAGTGTCATCTGCAAACTTGCTAAGGGTGCAGTCCACACCATCCTCCAGATCGTTAATGAAGATATTGAACAAAACTGGCCCCAGCACCGACCCTTGGGGCACTCCACTTGATAACATGAACAAGAATGGCATATATCTGATTCAGGAACTAGAAGCTAAGGCAAAAGTGAACAGACTTAAGCTCCAACTCAAGAGAATAAAGGAACAACAGGAACTGTATCATCCTGGAAAGCCAGCTCCTCTCAACAGCAAAGATGGGAATAAAATCTATCCAGTTTGTAACAATGTTGGTATGTTGTTTGACTCAACGCAGTTGTCTGTGTGTAACCAAATGTACCCCAACACTGCCACCTTTTATGTAAATGCTTTACTGTAAGCTCAGGTGAAAGTAACCCCATACCTTGTGCAGAGAACGTAAAAATCAATGGTAAAAGCTCTTTTGAGCAAATTACAGCTTCTAACATCACTCTTGTTAAAGCAGGTTTTGTCAAACAGAAAGATTATTTACCAGATAAGAGTGTGAATATTGTAATCCTCTATGAGTTTACTGTAAGTGTGCCTTTAGCCAGAATCCATCTTGAATGGGATGGTGTTAAATATGAAGTTATAGCTAGTGTAAGGATTGCCTAAGGATCTTTTGATTGGGGATGAAATTAAAACTTTATTCAGTCAAGTTGATGACATAAACCAGTCACAGGAAAGAAATAGTCCTGAACCTGTGTCTACTAGGGGCAAGGATTTGCCTATGGAGGGTTTCTCCAAATGTTTGTATGAGGAAAATAGCTGTTTATCTGTGCAAAGAAGCAGTGTGTATGTGGAAGAAATTTCTGAGTGTCTGGTATTTCAGAATCTGGCATTAGATAAGGCTTGGGGAAATGTTTCTCTAGAGCAAATTAAAGTTGGTGATCAGGTTAAAGCCCTAACTGAGGAAGGAAGGGGTGCACTGTGGAGTCTTGGTGAGTGATGGATTGTTGGCAACTAAAGGTTGTGAAAGTAAGCCTGAAAAAGGTAGAAATTATTTGTTTAAAGCAGCTCAGTGTAATGAGACTCTATCTGTAAGAAACAGCAGTTTATCTGTTAAGGGAGGAGAAGACTGTCAGGGGCAAAGAAAGTTTAGATGAGCATAGGCAGCCTTCTGAGCTGCAGGCTTTGTCTAATCAGCAGTTTGGGAAGGCAAGATTAGTAGAACGTGAGTATCCCTATACCACACCTTACCAGTGTGGAGAACTGTGACAGTGAAGGAAATGTTCCTGTGTCTGTTAGGGGTAATGACTTGCCCATGAAGGGAGCTACCCCATTCTCCAAGCAGTTGTCTGTGAATAGCCATGTGTGCTGGGACAAAGGAAAGGATATCCCAAGCTGTTTGTGTGTTAAAGGGGAATGTTTCTCCAGCTCTTTTCTGTTTGTAGAGCAGACTGAAGAAGCCTGTCAGCCTATGAAGGTTGAAAATTTAACAGTTGACCCAAAGTTGGTTCTGGATACAACTAAAGTCCAGGAAGGAAGTAGGCCTAACTTTGTGTCTGCTAGGGATGATGACATTGCAACTAGGCTGCATCCAGTTGATATCATAAATAGCTCTGTAGCGGGGTGATCAACCTGCTCAGGCCTGAAGGGGTTAAAAACAGCCCTGGGAGAGGGCTGAGGCTGCGAGAGGGCAGCTGCTAGGGAAAGCAGCAAGCCTCAGCTGAGTGGGGAAACAGCCACAGCTGCGGCCATGCCCCAATCAGGGCCCAGCTGGCCCTTATAAGAGGGCAGTGGGCCAGGAGCCCAGTCTCTCTGAATGTAGAGGGAAGAACCTAGCTGCCTGGGAGCTAAACAGGGACCTGGGATGGGGCACTGCTGGGGGAAATCAAGAGGAGCACCCATCTGGAAACCCCCCAGGCTGCAGGCCTTGTGCAGCGCCTAAACAGGTTCTGGGGCTGTGAAGGGACAACCCCAGGGCTAGGTAAAGGCAGCAGGTCCAAACCTCCCTTGCCTATGATGACTGGCCATTACAGACTGCAGTCTGCCCCAGGGAGCAGGGGCTTGATGATGACTGGCAGTATACCTTCCCACTGCTGCTGTGGGGCAGGCTCCTGAGCCCGTCTCTCTCACACACATCTAGTTTACCTGTCCTTAATACTACACCTGACCTTCCAGGCTGGGGGTCTGATGGGGAGGGTGTGAGGAGTTGATTCAGAAGTTGTCTTTCCAGAGGGATCTGGTCCTTGCTCAGAGAGAGGAGGCTGTATTTGATCTGTCTGTTTTCTGTCCTGGGTAACAAGCTGCTTCCTCATCCATTGGGAGCTGGGAGTCTGAACTGAGCAGTTGCTGCTCCCTCAACAGGATCTGTGCTGGGGAAAGCCCTCCGTTAAAGTCCCCACTGTGCCCAGCCCAGGTAGGGATTTTGACCGGGCTGGAGAGAAAGTAGAATGACTCTGCAGTCCATTGGTTGGGGCACCCACCCACTTGAGAGGGTCCAGTCCCCTTTCCCAAGGACTCTTTAATGACTCACCCAAAGTTAGTGCAGTGTCATTGTAGCCATGTATGTCCCAGGAGATTGGTGAGGTACTGTCTTTTATTGGACCAATTTCTGTTGGTGAGAGAGACAAGCATTGGAGGTTCTCCAAGCTCTTCAAGTGAGATATTACCTTACCCAAAATGTGAAAAGGTCAACTGGAGAACTTGAAGGAGCTGGGGTTGGCAGCTTTGTTTCTCCCTCTGAGGTAGTATTGCCTGCACTCTTTAGGGGTACCCACCCTTACCCTTCTGTGGGCTCAAGGCATAACCCTGTTAATTTAGGCACCCACCCTTACCCTTCCATGGACCAAGGGTGTAACCGTACACTCTGCAGGTTTGTGGGGTCTTTTACTAGTGAAAGACCCTTACACAATAATATTCTACTTAATCTCTATCGATTAACATTTACCAAAACACAATGCCCACACTAAGCATACAATGCTCAACACTCCCAATAAGGCAGACAAACTTTTCCTTCTGGTCAGCCAGGATCAGGTCATCCGGAGACTCCAGCTTCTGCACGGTGTGATTGGCAGGGTGTTGAGTTCTGGCAGCTCTGATCTTAGGGCTGTGTCTTGGAGTTGGTTCCAAAAAACTTCCTTTTGGACCCAAGTTTATATAGTGAAATTTGAATCTTGCTTAGCTATACCTTAACCAATCATATTACTAAAGTATTACAAAATAATTCTTTGACCAATCCTAACATGTTGAGAAACAATTCTTTACCCAATCATACTCCCCCACCTTAGTTGATTTAAACATTGCAAAATTAGTTATGTAACAGACAGAAACAATCAAAGAACCAGACAGACAGAAACCATACAGAAAAGAAATAGAGCACTAGGAACCATAAAAGCAAAGCAATAAAGAAATAGAGATTTTACACTCTCAACTGTTGATAAGTGATTCCTTGCCAAACAGAATGCCATCAAAGTTTTCTTTAAACATCCTAAGATCTGTTTCTTTATCTGGTGATGGTAAGTACTATTGGGACAGGATTGCCTTCTTAACAGCCTGATATTACATTATCTTAATGTAATTTAGATGGAATGTCAGGATGTAACTTTCTACTTTTTTGCTCATGGCTGCTGCTCTCCTAATACGGTTGCAGAAAAAGGCCTCAGACTTTACAGTAGGACACTTTCCCACTCCAGTCAGTGATACCTCAGCAGGCACCATTGTAGTGCACAGGCTAGCAGCATGCAGGCCCAGGTGGCTTCAAGACATCAGCTGCCACTGTGTTCTCTGTCCCTTTGTCAACCTCAGGAAAAAGATATCAGCTAAAATCACTCCCACCTGTGGAAAACAGTGCCAGGATTCAGTGCCAGTGCCCTATACTCAGTTTCATACAACTGAACAATTCCCTCATGCCCTACCTCTCCCCACCGTTGGCCAGACCCAGCACAGCTGGGACTGGTGAGTTGTGCTGTGCATAAGTGCTGCAACTGAAGTCTCAATACACATGGTTTCTTTAAAACTGAGGGGAGCCAGGGACGGGAGTTCAGACCCTTAACTTTCACTCTGCATTGTGATGATACTGACAATGATACCTCTGTGTTTTATCAGTAGCTGCTGCTGATGCAGCCTTGTGGGGTTCCCCCTTCACACCTGTGAAATGCCTGAGCCAGTTAAGAGAAGGAAGAGGTCTCCGGATGACTCCTTTAGGGAGAGCCTGCAAGCCAGTTCTGTGTCAGACTGTGAGCAGAAGGCCTAGAAAGGTGAATACTGTATAGTGCAGGAAAGAGCAGCCAGGAGAAAGGCCCAAGAGTCCTTGCAGGAAAAGCAGAGGGAGATGAACCAGGACATCATGGGGCTGCTCTGGCAGCAAAAACAGAAGTTGCAGATTCTTGTGGACCTACAAGTTCAATGAGCACTGGCTCACCTCTCTTTGTAGTCCATGGAAAACTCCATTTTGGCACCTCCTGTATCCTCCATCCAACATTGCATGTAGCATCTGGGGCTGCACCCCTCCCTCTACCACTCCACGGGACAGTAAAGACAACCGCAGTGTCACGTACACTGACATGTGGGAGCCAACGGTGCTGTATGGCTAGCAAAAATGGCCATGAATGGTCTTTCCCCGGTTTAATTCTTCTCCTTTCATTTATTTCAGAAGTTTTTTATTGCATTTGTTCTGTAATTGCACATAGCATCTATGCACTGGTTTTGATACACAATAAAAATCTATGTCTGAGAAAATAATGTTGTCTTTGTTATTTCATAACATGTGAAACAGAATGCCAAGCACTACTCATTATTGTACAGAGCAATGGAACTCATGGGCTCAGTGACAAACACAGTGCAATAATTATAAAGGTGCTGATGGAACAGCCAAATTAATAGGTGCATTAACAAGCAGTGTTGTAATCATCAATGTACAACAAGCCCCACACAATTCCTAACAGCCCCACAAACTTCATTTTATCTGTTTCAGGTTAATAACCTATGTGGGCAATGGCTGAAAGTCCCTGTGGTGGCTACTCAGGAGCCCCTATGGAATGTGCTGGGATCTCAGCCTGGTTCCAGGATGGAAATTCTTGCCTCCATTTCTGCTGAGCAGATCATGATGTAAGCTTTCTGCTGTCTTTTCACCCTCTTCTGACGTGAGACCTGCTTCTACAAATCTCGCGTTATTACAGCTAGAGTTAGCCTGACTCTTGCTCATATAGAGGCCTGCATCCAAATTTCCTCTACCGACTTCCACATCTCCCTCACCCTCTCAGTTTGTGTGAGCCTTACAAGACTCCCAGTCCCTCCCATTCCTAGGCACCTCCCAGGCTGGTGAGCAGCTCTGGGTCAAGGATCTATTCCAGACAGTCACCACATGAAACGCTCTAGATTTTCTTTGAGTCTTCCTCGTGGGTTTTAGATTTTTCCATACGTAAAAAGCAACCCTGTATTTTCAGACAAAATGACTTTATTTGAGACCCCAGTGAAACAAGAAGGCAGAACGGTAAGGTCTGTCTGTATGAGAGCAGGGTGCGGCACGTCCCCTGGAACAGACTGAACACCAGCATGGCAGCAGGGAGGCCTGACCATTCCAGAACATTTTAATTTGACATGTTTCAGCCAGCTCTAGATACAAGTCACAGCGGGCCAGATTTCACAGGCCTCAGCCACCACAACTGGAGCTGGCTTTTCCAAACAGCTCTTTCTCCCATTTAGGCACCTAATGACGCAACCAGTTAGTTCTCAATGAGGCCTGCTGGGAGGTGGAAACTTCTTCCTAAACTCTTTTGAAAATCTGGCCTTTTATTTACTGCCTTAATGGGAGCTAAAATAAATCCGGCCCCAATTCTGGGGGCTGGTTTCGGTCTGTTTGTGCAGCAGAGTATTTTAGTCTCCAGAATCAGAGAAGAAGCACCAGGGCCCAGATCCTCAAAGGTATTTAGGCACCTAATTCTCACTGCAATCAATAGCAGGTAAGCACCTATGTACCTTTGAGGACCTGGGCCTGAAAGGCTACGAGATGCCCATGTCACTGTTACAATGGGTTCAACAATTACCTGGGAAAGTGAGAGTTGATTTCTTCCCCAGAGCAAGACAGGCCTTTTGATGAGGTGCCTGAGCCCTCACTCTGTGGCAGTCTGCCATGGTCCCACTGAACACCAGAAACAGACAGAAGAGGCCTGCTGCAATATTGTTATAATAGCCACCATCTTGGCCAGAACACTGGGCATTGAACTAGGACTCTCTAAACTCAGAAACCTGAGTCACTGCAGTGTAAGCTAAGCAGCCAGCCAGCGTAACAGTCACATCCTCTGCAGCTCACACCAAGAGGGGGACATGTGACATGTACTGATCAGTGGGTTGCACTGGCATGGACTTTCCTGGCCTGTCTGCAGTTTCGATATCTCTGCAGGAACATGGGAATCCTTCAGGATCAGAGAGGGCAGAGATTAGAGAAGCTCATTTCATAGGTACTGATGGGGTATTCTGCTATCCTCCACCCAATTCTGGACGTCTCAGGGGCACAGTCTGAGCTGGGAGTTTACACCAAAAAGAGAGAAGAAAGGGTGAATTCTTTGCCCAGTGAAAGAGGCTGGTGGGAATGCGAAGATCAGGGCCTTGGTATCAGCATCATAAAATGTCACCTGCCCCCCTTCATAGTCCAGATAGACCCCGATCTTTCTGGGGCTCCGACTCAGGGACAAGTTGGTAATAGGGGAGGTGTAAGCTCGGTAATAGGGCCCCAACTGCTCCATAGCCCAGACCCCTGCTTTGGGCTTCAAGTTGACCTTTCCCATTCTCTTCACAGACTCTCTGGCGACCCCTAGACGCACGTTCCCCTCCTCCTTCAACTCTACCTCCCAGTAATGTCTGCCCGAGGTGAAAGCCTCACAGCCCAGGGCAGGGAGTAAGGATAAATCTTCTACTCTGAAATTGTTGTATGGATTCTGCCATCTCATGCTTTTCTGATCCTTAGACACGATGAGCCAGGGATTTCCTGTGTCTGGATCCAGTGTCACATTTTCTGGAGAGAGAAAATCAGAGTATCAGAGGCAGAGCTCAGCCCCGGGGGAGGGGTTGATCGTGTCAGTGACAGAATCTGCCCCAGCCGGAGGGTGACTCAGGGAATCTCCTTCCTCCAGGATTTACCCGGCTCTGAATAGAGGCAGCTCTAAGATCTCATCAAAGTGCAGGCGAGATCACTCCCCTGGCAAGGATGGGTCAGTGACAGAGCAAAAGGATTGGCCATGCCAGACCTGAGACTCCGAATTTTTTTCCTCCTGCACCCATCTCTTCCTACCTGACAGTGCACAGTGCACCCTGATCCTTTGTGGTGTTCGCCCCCACACAAAGTGTTGGGAGCCCAACTTCCGCTGGAATAGTGATGTGGGGCTCGATGCTCAAAAGGAATTAGGCACCTAAGTCTCAGTTTTGGTTCCACGGCACTACCCCAAATTCCCTGTCAAATATTCTAGACACCTAAATTCACTTAGCACCTACTTTTTTCAAAGTAAAAGATCCCTAGCTGCCTAGTTTCTGCTGCTCCTGTGAGAGACCCTGTTCAACTCCTTTCTCCCTGTCGAATAGCGGTAGACTTGAACCTGGGTCTCCCAGCTCTCAGGCGAGTGTGCCAACCACTGGGCTAAAAGTTATAAAGCAGCAGCTGCTGCTGCTGACACCACCACCAGCCAGATTTGGAATGGTGTCAGCTCCAACAGGTGGCCTCTGTGCACACCTCCTGGATCAGGCCCCGCATGTGAGTTAGGCAGCGGAATGCCTCTCTTCCCTCTCTCTAAGAATAGCTCTGGGGCTGAGGGAGGAGACGGGCAGCTGGAGGCCCACAGGGGGACAGCAGTGCGCACACCTAGAGACGGAAACACAGTGACGAGGGAACTTTTACTCTGAAAAACGCAGGCGAGTGACTTTGGGTGCCTGCTCAGCTCCTTGCTAAACGAGCACTTTGTGCCTAACTCCAAGGAGGTTCCCGGCCTGAGAAACACAAGCAGAGATGGGGCGTCCCTGCAGCCTGGACTTGGCTTATCTCTGTGAGGGGGTGGGGCTTAGGACACCCCCCTCTCATCAACCTCCCCCAGGGGCTAGCCTACCCACCTGGCTTTGGAGCATGGCATTCTTAGGCCCCCATCTCTCTCCATTCACTGTATAGGAGCCTCGGTGCCCAAGCCAGGCTTTGGGAATTGCAGGGCTTTTTTCCCAAGCACCTAAAAGTTCGGCGTTGTGATGCTGAACTGAGTCTTGGACCCTCTCAAGCATCTTTCCCCACATCTGGCTCAGCAAAGGGGAATGAAGGACCACAGATGCAGGGCCCCATCATGCTAGACCCAATCAGAGCAGTCAAGCACCCCTGTTCAGGAGAGAACTTAAGCAAGTGCTTAAATGAAGCAGGCCATTTCCTGAATAGGGCTGGACTGAAGCATGGGTTTTGGTGTTTTCCTGACTCGGTCCTGAGTCAGTGCTTGGAGCTCCAGGGCCTGTCAGCTCAACAGGTGAGCACAGCTATGCTGATGCCTAAACTGCCTGAGCTGATGAAGCAGGTCTTGGGGAGCCTCAGGAGGAAACCCTAGGAATACGTAAGGACGTTCATCCTCCGTGCCTAGAAAAGTACATAACCCCCTGGGGAACCATAGCAAGCTCCTCAGTACCTGCCGTGACTGGCAGGCCCCATGGAATGTATTGGAAGGTCGCGAGTACCTGGAGTGTCTTATGAGGTTCACAGCAGCTGCAGAAGCAGGGGGAGGAGCGGGACTGGAGGAGGGGACCCTCACTCCTGTGGACCTCACTCCATGTGGAAGTCTGCTGGGGGTGCACTTGTGTCCTGTCGGTGAGCCGTGAATTTTCACTAGTAGCCCAGCAAATTTGCTAAAGTTCCTGAGAGCCCCAGCTCAGCTCAGCTCAGCTCAGGCTTCCATGCTGCCATTTCTATTTCAACATTTAAATCACTTTTAAAACAGAGCGGCAACATTCAGAAGTTTGATCCTATGGTTCAGATCTTGACTAGAGGAATCTGGCCAGCTGAATTTTAATCTTTTCCCACCATCCACTCTCAAGAGGGCATCTCGCCAAAAAGTGTTAGATTAATTGGATGAATTTCCTAATTGGATTGATTACCTTGAGTTTGTTTTTAATTAGAGCTAGCTGAAAAATGTTGGGTGCACATGATATTGTTTCCTACTTTTTGCTTTATGGAATTTTTATGCTTGTTTTTCTACCAGAAAATCCAGGGAGACGCGAATCATTATTATTTATCCTCAGTTCAGGATAACATTCACACGTAACTGTCTCCACTCCCCATTGCCCCCAGGAATTACCTTTGTCCAGCCTCCATTCTGACACCAGAGTCTCTAGACGATGAAAAAGGTGAGAGAGAGAGATCTCAGGATTTGATCAGTAGGTGACAATTGTTTTGTGATTTAATATAACTTTTGGGGGAGATGCAGACAGAGCTATCCTTATTAGTAATTGTTTATTAATTATTACTTCTCATGCGGTCGGGCCTGAGGACCCCAATAGGGAATTACGGCCCTTTTGTATTAGGCTTCGTGTGAACAGTTCCCTGCCCAAGAGAGCTCAGAACGTAGGAATCCGGACAATACATAGCAGCTGAGTACACTGAGAAACAGGATCATATTGGGGGAGCAGTGGCGGCCCAGATCCCTTCACTAACATTCAAAGAAGCTACTCTGTTGAATTCTATAGACATTACCAAGCCCCTATCTCCTGACATTTGAGCAGGGGGTTGGACTAGATGACCTCCTGAGGTTCCTTCCAACCCTGAGATTCTATGATTCTATGACATCAAATAGCTGGACAGCACTGTCAGTGCAGGGTGGACTAGCTGATGGTACTACCCACACATTATGGCTCCCTGTCACCTTCGAGTGGTGGCTGGGCCACATACAGAGGTTGATGATCCTGCTACAACAGCGGCTAAGAAAGCTGGATCTCTGAGCTCAGGCTGCAGAGGCTCATTCTATCAGCTCCAGAGGTGCCACATTTAATCCCCACCACCAGGCTGTCCAGGGGTGTTCTGTCATCAGCATCTGATTGTTCCCCTCCCCCTCGCACACCTTTTTTCTTTACAGTGTCATGTCTGGACAGTCTTTGAAACTTTCTCCTGTTGCTTCCCTCACAATCCCCTCACTTCAGCCAGACTTCACACCCGCTCCCCATGATACCCAACTCCCTACTCTCTTCTTTTTTCCCTCTGACCCCCGCAGCATCTCCTCTTCATCTCTCAGTTTAGTTAATTCTCCCCCAACACAACCTCACTCGAGAGAGAAGAGAAACAAACAGGAAAACCATGGTGGTAATCCCAGGACATTTTCACCCCATCACTGCCAGCCTGCTTGTATGTTATCCCTCTTTCCCAGCTCGGCTCTTTGAGATTAGGCAGGTCACTGCCCCCTGCCACCTTTTGTCTGTTGTGCCTAGTGAGACTGGAAGCTCTTTGGGGCAGGGCTTTATAAAGCAGTGAGCAAGCGACCAGGGAGCTTTGCGAACAGGAGCTGCAAACAGGGGAGTTTGAGAGGAATTGCTCCAGGTAAAGCAGGAGCAAATACAGGACCCTTGGGGTAAGTGGCTGTCTGTAGTGTGTGTTTGGGGGCACTTGTGTCTGTCTGTCTGTTCATTCATTTGTTTGTTTGCAGGACCGTGTGCTGTGGCTGGTAGTTGGAAGCTGTGAGCTTCTACACCAGGGGGCGGGGCTAATCAATCAGGCAGGCCAGGGCTTTATAAAGCAGTGAGCAAGCGACCAGGAGCTGCAAACAGGGGAGTTTGAGAGGGAGTTTTTGGAAGGGGAGTGCGAAGGGGGCAAGCTATCCTTGCCATTCCTAACTCCTTTAACCCAAACTAAAGGCAGAGGCAGAGCAACCAGGGGGCTGCAGATGGGGGAGTGAGTATCTGTTGTGGGGACAGTTTGACTGTGTGCTTGATTGTTTGATTGCCTGTTTGAATAGTGTGAATTGGGAGTGCTTTGTTCCAGGCTCTTCTAAAAAGACAGTCAGTCAGCTGCGAACCAGCTGAGCAGCGAATAGCAGAGAAGCAAACAGGTGGAGTTAGCCTGGGAGTTCGCCTGGGGAGAGCCTACTGCCGCATCCCCCTTGCAGGATTCCCTGAGTAGCTTCTGCCACAAGTGAGGAAACTCTTCGAAGGAAGGGACTATGGATGCTGAGCGATCCGCTGTTGTGACCTGCACAGGATGTGCCATGTTTGTCTTTCTTCCACAGGATAGAAGTGACTTTGTCTGTACAAAGTGCAAGCTGATCTCCATATTGGAAGAGAAGATTCAAGGTCTGGAGAAACGAGTATCAACCCTGCGTTCCATAAAAGAAAATGAGGAGTTCCTGGATAAACGTCAGGATAGGCTTCAGCGGGCAGTGTTCTGAGGATTCAGAGCAGGCTACGCAGCGGGGACAGAAGGCCAGTGAGGATAATTGGCGGCATGTGACCTCCAGAAGAGGAAAGAGTATGAGACAAGTCCATGTACCAGAAACGCATATTCAGATGAGCAACTGTTTTCATGTTCTCTCCACAGGTACTAGTGCAGAGAGTGGAGTGAATGATACATCTGAGGGAACAGAGCAGAAGGAGACTCCACTGACTGGAAGGCATGAGATGCACAGTCCTAGGGATGGGGGTTCCACGACCACTACTCCCAAGAGGAGGAGGAGGAGGGTGGTGGTGGTCAGGGACTCTCTCCTCAGGGGGACTGAGTCATCTATCTGCCGCCCTGACCGGGAAAACCGAGAGGTGTGCTGCTTGCCAGGGGCTAGGATTCGTGATGTGACGGAGAGACTGCCGAGACTCATCAAGCCCTCAGATCGCTACCCCTTCCTGCTTCTCCACGTGGGCACCAATGATACTGCCAAGAATGACCTTGAGCATATTACTGCAGACTACGTGGCTCTGGGAAGAAGGATAAAGGAGTTTGAGGCGCAAGTGGTGTTCTCGTCCATTCTCCCGGTGACAGGAAAAGGCCGGGGTAGAGACCGTCGAATCGTGGAAGTCAACGAATGGCTACGCAGATGGTGTCGGAGAGAAGGGTTCGGATTCTTTGACCATGGGATGGTGTTCCAAGAAGAAGGAGTGCTAGGCAGAGATGGGCTCCACCTGACGAAGAGAGGGAAGAGCATCTTTGGAAGCAGGCTGGCTAACCTAGTGAGGAGGGCTTTAAACTAGGTTCACCGGGGGAAGGAGACCAAAGCCCCGAGGTAAGTGGGGAAGTGGGATACCGGGAGGAAGCACAAGTAGGTGAGTGCAAGAGGGGAGGGCTCCTGCCCCATACTGGGACAGCAGGACAGTCGGTAAGTTATCTTAAATGCCTATACACAAATGCAAGAAGGCTGGGGAACAAGCAGGGAGAACTGGAAGTCCTGGCACAGTCAAGGAATTATGATGTAATTGGAATAACAGAGACTTGGTGGGATAACTCACATGATTGGAGTACTGTCATGGATGGATATAAACTGTTCAGGAAGGATAGGCAGGGCAGAAAAGGTGGGGGAGTTGCGTTGTATGTAAGAGAGCAGTATGACTGCTCAGAGCTCCAGTATGAAACTGCAGAAAAACCTGAGAGTCTCTGGATTAAATTTAGAAGTGGGAGCAACAAGGGTAATGTCGTGGTGGGAGTCTGCTACAGACCACCAGACCAGGGGGACGAGGTGGACGAGGCTTTCTTCCAGCAACTAACAGAAGTTACTAGATCACAGGCCCTGGTTCTCATGGGTGACTTTAATCACCCCGATATCTGCTGGGAGAGCAATACAGCGGTGCACAGACAATCCAGGAAGCTTTTTGGAAAGTGTAGGGGACAATTTCCTGGTGCAATTGCTGGAGGAACCAACTAGGGGAAAAGCTCTTCTTGACCTGCTGCTCACAAACAGGGAGGAAATAGTAGAGGAAGCAATAGTGGATGGGAACCTGGGAGGCAGTGACCATGAGATGGTCGAGTTCAGGATCCTGACACAAGGAAGAAAGGAGAGCAGTAGAACAGAGACCCTGGACTTCAGAAAAGCAGACTTTGATTCCCTCAGGGAACTGATGGGCAAGGTCCCCTGGGAGAATAACATGAGGGGGAAAGGAGTCGAGGAAAGCTGGCTGTATTTTAAAGACTCCTTATTGAGGTTGCAGGAACAAACCATCCCGATGTGTAGAAAGAAAAGTAAATATGGCAGGCGACCAGCTTGGCTTAACAGTGAAATCCTTGCTCGTCTTAAACACAAAAAAGCAGCTTACAAGAAGTGGAAGATTGGACAAATGACCAGGGAGGAGTATAAAAATATTGTTCAGGCATGCAGGAGTGAAATTAGGAAGGCCAAATCACACTTGCAGTTGCAGCTAGCCGGAGATGTTAGGAGTAACAAGAAGGGTTTCTTCAGGTATGTGAAGTGTGGGCCCCTTGCTGAATGAGGGAGGGAACCTAGTGACAGAGGATGTGGAGAAAGCTAGTGTACTCAATGCTTTTTTTGCCTCTGTCTTCACAGACAAGGTCAGCTCCCAGGCGGCTGCACTCCGCAGCACGGTATGGGGAGGAGGTGACCAGCCCTCTGTGGAGAAAGAAGTAGTTCGGGACTATTTAGAAAAGCTGGACGAACACAAGTCCATGGGGCCGGATGCACTGCATCCGAGGGTGCTAAAGGAGTTGGCCGATGTGATTGCAGAGCCATTGGCCATTATCTTTGACAAATCATGGCAATCGGGGGAGGTCCCGGATGACTGGAAAAAAGCTAATGTAGTGCCCATCTTTAAAAAAGGGAAGAAGGAAGATCCGGGGAACTACAGGCCAGTCAGTCTCACCTCAGTCCCTGGAAAAATCATGGAACAGGTCCTCAAGGAATCAATTCTGAACCACTTAAAGGAGGGGAAAGTGATCAGGAACAGTCAGCATGGATTCACCAAGGGCAAGTCATGCCTGACTAACCTAATTGCCTTCTATGATGAGATAACTGGCTTTGTGGATGAGGGGAAAGCAGTGGATGTGCTATTTCTTGACTTTAGCAAAGCTTTTGATACAGTCTCCCACAGTGTTCTTGCCAGCAAGTTAAAGAAGTATGGGCTGGATGAATGGACGGTAAGGTGGATAGAAAACTGGCTGGATGGTCGTGCTCAACGGGTAGTGATCAATGGCTCCATGTCTAGTTGGCAGCCGGTATCAAGTGGAGTGCCCCAAGGGTCGGTGCTGGGGCCGGTTTTGTTCAATATCTTCATCAACGATCTGGAGGATGGTGTGGACTGCACCCTTAGCAAGTCTGCAGATGACACTAAACTGGGAGGAGTGGTTGATACGCTGGAGGGTAGGGACAGGATACAGAGGGACCTAGACAAATTAGAGGATTGGGCCAAAAGAAATCTGATGAGGTTCAACAAGGACAAGTGCAGAGTCCTGCACTTAGGACGGAAGAATCCCATGCACTGCTACAGACTAGGGACCGAATGGCTGGGCAGCAGTTCTGCAGAAAAGGACCTAGGGGCTACAGTGGACGAAAAGCTGAATATGAGTCAACAGTGTGCCCTTGTTGCCAAGAAGCCTAACGGCATTTTGGGCTGTATAAGTAGGGGCATTTCCAGCAGATCGAGGGAGGTGATTATTCCCCTCTATTCGGCACTGGTGAGGCCTCATTTGGAGTACTGTGTCCAGTTTTGGGCCCCACACTACAAGAAGGATGTGGATAAATTGGAAAGAGTCCAACGGAGGGCAACAAAAATTATTAGGGGGCTGGAGCACATGACTTATGAGGAGAGACTGAGGGAACTGGGATTGTTTAGCCTACAGAAGAGAAGAATGAGGGAGGATTTGATAGCTGCTTTCAACTACCTAAAAGGGGGTTCCAAAGAGGATGGATCTAGACTGTTCTCAGTGGTAGAAGATGACAGAACAAGGAGTAATGGTCTCAAGTTGCAGAGGGGGAGGTTTAGGTTGGATATTAGGAAAACCTTTTTCACTAGTAGGGTGGTGAAGCACTGGAATGGGTTACCTAGGGAGGTGGTGGAATCTCCTTCCTTAGAGGTTTTTAAGGTCAGGCTTGACAAAGCCCTGGCTGGGATGATCTAGTTGGGGTTGGTCCTGCTTTGAGCAGGGGGTTGGACTAGATGACCTCCTGAGGTCCCTTCCAACCCTGAGATTCTATGATTCTATGATTGTCTCTTTCTGTGTGTACACACACCGGAGCCCTAAGCTTGGCTGGGGTCCCCAGGAGTTATAAAAATATTACAATGTCTACTAATCAAAATGCTACAGCTTCCCTCTGTCTACCCACTCACTCAGAGTGACAGCACATTTTCCATGACATCTTCAGTTCCAGCAGGTGAAGGCAAACTGCTCCCAAGTCTCTCTGAGCTGATATTAAAGTCTCTGGGTGAAATCCTGGTCCCGTTATAATCAGTAGAAGTTTTGCCATTGACTTCAACAGAACCAAGATTTAACCCTCTGTGTCCTGCTGTAAGCAGCACAGAATATTATCAGACAGTAACAAATGGTAAACTAACCATCGGGGCAGATCACTTTTCATCGCCACAAACACATCTTTACCTGCAGATCTTGTCTTCACTTTTGCTCGTGACTCACAAACATTTAACATAGGAAAACCCCAGATTTTTTTTACCTTTGAAGTTCTTCAGAACGTTGTGCAGAATTCTGGTCTTTTCAGAGAAATCCCAGCTGCCCCATTTAAATTCAGGAGAAAGACTCACTGGATTCTCAAATGTCCTCTGTCTGCCTCTAGGGAAAATGACTCGCAAAATTCATCATCATTGGATTGTTCAATCAAAATACATCAAAGCTTGAGGAGACACCCTGCACCCGTCTCTCACTTGTGAGATCAAAAAGACAAAGGTTGGAAGCAAGGAATCCCCTACCCCCTCATACAGTTGCAATCCCTGATTTTTTCTAGTGAGCAGTTGTTCTCCAAACTATCTCTAAAAAACGTGGGTTTTTTTGTGTTTGTGGGTAAAATTTTAAAAAACGCACCTAAGCGACTTCCAAAATGACCATTTTCTTTTTATTTGTTCTGGGTTTTGTCCCCCATTCCCTCCTTTCCCTCTCTTTTTTTAATCTTATACCACTGAATGTCATAGGCGCTGAATTCCCCTCTTTCCCGTGGGTGCTCAACCCCCACTCCGCCCCACCCCTGCAGGATCTGAGCAACAACCCCCAAAGTTTCCTGGCTGATTCCACTAGCTCTGCCACTCTGTAGCACTGCCCAAGGTGGAGAAGTTTTGAAAAGTGTCACCAAAGGGAAAAAGGGAAAGAAAAACTGAGAAATGAACAAAACAGTCACAACCCTGGACATCATTTGTTTTATGGCACTAAGTTATGAAAAAGAAAAAAGAAATAAAAGGACAGAAGATATGGGTGGGGGTAAAACAGATATTCAAAATTCCAGTGTTTTGAACTGAAAATCAGTTGTGCGGAAAATATTCAAGAGTAAAAAAATATTTTGTGTCACACTCTGCAAAATGGAAACATCCCCTTGAGGGAGTGAGCAGCAGCCACTTACCCGCTCAAGGTGCTTCTGATGTCCTAGAAGGGGGAGAGAGAGAAAAAAGGGAACTCAGTCCCACATGCCCCACACTGGGGACCCCTCCTGTGCTGGAGGGGACCACCGTGGCATCACTTGTTGAGCTGCACATGCCATTCTCTGTAGCTAGCAGTTTTTGAAAGTCCCAGTGAGCATCTAGCTGCACATTCAGATGACTAAATACCTTTACAAATTTGGCCCCTGCTGTCCAAACCCCTTCCAGAGTCGACAAGAAGGAGGCAGAGTGAGAAGGAGCCATGTACTGGCTCCAGGCACTTGTGATGTCCTAGAAAGGAGAGAGAGAGAGAGAGAAAAGAGAGCTCAGTCCCACATGCTACTCACTGGGGACCCCTCCCATCACTAGCGATATGCAGTTCCCTGTAGCTAGCAGCTTCTGAAAGTCCCACTAAGCACCATTTGCACAGCTATAGGCTAAATACTGTTATAGCCTGGGTTAGACCTCACTGGAGCTGGTAAATGCAACTGCCACCCATCCTTTGAGATAATTGCATGGGAGATGCAAGATCTTAGGAACGTGGAAACTTGAAAAGATGATTATATGGAGCTGTGCCGTGGGATTACTCATAAGCTTTTGTACCTGTAAATGTTCTCTGTATCTTTGTGAGCCAGGGATTGTATTCTGCCTCTATGGGGGAGGGTAACCGAGCTCCTCCTGGGAACTAAAATCAATGGGTGCAAATTCCTTTCCATCCTGGGATGGGTTAACCATTCCAGAGATGTCCCACCTCCGGGGTGAATTGCACAGACTGGTTTAGACCAGGTTCAAGAGGCCCAGCAAAGAAAAAAGCTTGTGGTATAAAGGGGAAGCCTAAACTGGCTGAGAGTGTCCCTAATTTTGATCCAAAAATGACATGATATTGCAGCCTAGAGGGCAAAACCCTGCTAGAAGGGCTGGACGTTGCCAAAGTCTCCCCATGACAGATGGGTGAGTGTAGGCTCATTAGTTTTTTATGATAGGTTTCCTCGGTCTGAAAATAAATGTACTGCACTGGGTGCAAGCCGGCTGGTCACAGGTGACTCTGTCATTGTCCCCTGAGAGGCTGTGCAGTGCTGGACTAAGGCCAGACCTGCTGAGGTAGGTGTAATGAATTGCAAGGGGACTGCAAGCCTAAACCCCTGGTCTAGAGGGAGAGGAACATGGGTTCCTGCCCAGAGAGAGGTGATGGCTGAAGGTCTGAGACCCAAAGGGCTGCCCTAGAGGAGGCCACGGAAGGGACGGAGGTGCCGTTAACCCTGGAACTGTGACAAGTCATAGGAAGCAGGAAGCTGAAATGAGAGGGGCCTCCAACCACCGAGGAGCACGTGTCCCCACCCAAAACAAAGACAAATGTGAGGTCACTTAGGAATTGGAACAATGCAGGTGGAAGGGATTCACTGGGGATATGTTGGGTAGAGGGGTGTCTGGGTGAGTGCGTGGGTGAGTGAGAAGCAACAGACACACTGCACAGAGAGACAGAGAAGGAAGCTCCAGACACAGCCTGAACAAGCACTGGGAACATGGCCCTGAGGAGCCGAGGAGCCCTAGCTTTTGGGGCTGAGTGCTGGTTGAGAGAGGCGTGGAGTTGTGAGCGAGGAAACTGTCTTCTGTTATTGGATTCTCGCCTCCCACCCACCCCAGCCCACCTCCAGGGAAGCAGGACTTTGTACATTTTTTTGTAAATAAGCAGGATTGCATCAAAGGAATACCTGACTACCTCCAGTTTCTGTTTCCAGCAGGAACAATACTACAACACCCTGAATTTCTGGCCAGCCACTAGGGTCAAAAGGGGTAACAATACCTTTGTAAATCTGGTCCCTAGTGTCCAAGCCCCTTCCAGAACCGTGGTGAATGAGGGGGAGTCAGAAGGAGCCTCATACATGCTCAAGGTGCTTCTGACATCCTTGAGGGGTGAGAGAGAACAGGGAGCTCAGTCCAACATGCTGCACACTGAGGACCCCTCCTTCTCTGGGGCAGACTCACTTTGACACCCCCAGTCTGAGTTCCAGCCCAAGTCCCCTGAAGCCAGTAACTTTACACACAATTGGCAGCTTCGTTTCATTCGTCCCCGCCCGCCCGCGGCAATTAACCCCCTGCCCCCACCCCGCGGCGGCTAACCCCCCTGCCCGTGGCAGCCAGCCCCCCCGCCCGCGGTAGCTCCCTATCCCCCCGCGGCAGCAGCTCCTCTGAAGCTGCGTTCTCGGCGGCGTTTCGGCGGCCGCTTTTATTGCCGCCGAATCACCACCAGGAGTTGCCGCCGCTGAAATGCTGCCGAGGGCGACGAAATGCCGCCCCCCCCAAATCCTGGCGCCCTAGGCGACTGCCTAGGGTCACCTAGTGGCAGCGCCGGCCCTGACTTCAATTCAGTGCGCTGCAGGACGGAGGATGGGATCAGAGAATGCAGCAGCTCAAGGCTATTAGCTTCCAGGAATACCCATTTTGTGGGATAAAAAATCTTGCAATTAAAAATTGCACATGGTGAAGAAGGCTGGCCACCCTGGAAGAGACTGGGCCACAAACACCTGTCCACTTTTATGCAGGACAACTGTGAATCTGTTACTCTTCATTCAGAAAATAAAACAGTTTACTTGACTATGATAATCCTGGATGTCAATACCAATTTAAGAGACCTTCCTTCCCTGTGCAGGGAGCTGGAGTGTCTCTAACACATAGTCTCACCTGCAGGAATTCACTCGCTGGCTGCTGGCACTTCCCCTCCAGCTCACTGATCAGGTGGTCAAGACGGGATATTTCTTCTGTGATTTTGGCAATATAGTTGTTCTGCCTCTTTAAAATGTCCTTGTTTATTTCATTCAGCTGGGCAAGCAGGAGTCGCTGTTTTTCCTCCACTAATTGGCGCACTTGCTGAAATTCGGACACAATCTTCTGCCTCTGGGTTTCTGTCTGTTTCTGCCATAAGCAAATGTGAAAGAAGGAAAGGACAGTTGAGGAGCAGGAAGAATCATGTGAAATTCTACAAAGCCCTTTGTGTGCAGTGAGCAGCATTTCATTCAATCCCTGACAACTCAACACTTGGCATAGAAAGAGGAGATTTTTCTGTAGCCTCCCAGCTGGCCAAACTGGTCATAAAGGTTAGAGTTTTGTTTTTTGGTTTTTTAATTTTCAGATTTAACCCTGAGTCTCCTTTATCACTGGCCTTCTGAAAACTACATCCTTCCAATAGCAGGAAAGTTGACAAGAGGGAGGAGGAGTGACTCAGAATTGGTTTGCAAGAGAAAGTCAATGACACAAAAACATTTGCCAGGAGTCAGTGATTAGAACTGGTCAGGAATTTTTCATCTAATCATTTTGTTTGTTGTTGTTTGTTGAAAAATGTAGAGTCATCAAAACCAAAACTGTTTGTGAGACGGGGTCAGGTGTGACAAATTTCCCAACTCAGACAGATTCAAAATTGTCAATATTTTGTTTTGCCTTTTTAAAATGAAGAAATCTGGTTTAAAATGACTTCATTTTAAATTTAAGCTAATTTAGATTGAGGTTGTTTTTTTAAAAAGGGAGCAAAGGTCAAAATTGAAACTAAACATTTCAAAATTACTGAGTCAAAACATATTTGATTGACTCAAAATGGGAAAAAATATTTTTTGGTTCATGAATATTTTTGAGATTTGACTTTTCATCCCATGGGAAAAAATCAAAAAAACACTCAGAAATATTCAGGAGATAGGAAAACCATTTCCCAGCTAGTTCTATCAGTGATGCTCCACATACATCCTACAGAAAAATGTGCACAGCCAAGCAGACATGAAGGGCCACGATGTCTTAACACCCACTCTTGTGTTTTCAAGTCTCCGGATACATAATTTGCGGTACACAAATTATTGGGGACCATCGGACTCAGATTTGCATCCAGGCAGTTCAATGAAAGCAGAGGTGCTGGTTGACTGTCTAATCACCTGATGCAAGAACAAGAGACTTGTGGGGGTTCAAATGTGAGTGTTCTACACAGAGAGCTCAAGATTGTGGCATGACATACCCTGCTGCTAGGTGGGTGTGAGGAGGAAGAGTCTGACAACACAGGGTACCTAGGTAATACCAGAGACAAACCCAAGTTGTTGGAACAGATGGCGAAATCCTGTCCCCACACCAGCTGAGACCATTTCACAGGCACAGTTGTAGTCAGTAGATGCGTGCAATTTGGGGTGCAGAAATGTACAGGCTGTATTGAAAATGTACGTTGGAGATAACCCTTCACCATCACGATAGTACTGAAATGAGAAAATGACTCATGCTTGCCTGGATATAGCCCCTATGGAGGTGAGACTAGAGTTTCATTTCCTATCCCTCTCCACAGCTAAAACCCTCACCTACGCTCTCATCATCTCATGTCTTGATTATTGCAGCATCCTTCTCTCTGTCCTTGACAACTGCAATCTTTTCCTGCTCGTATCCATTCAGAATGCTGCTGCAAAGGTCAGTTTCCTAGCCCGTCACTTTGACCATGTCACCCCTCTTTGCACCCCTACACCAGGTCCCCCTTTTTCTATTGCATCAAAATGAGCTGCTTGTCTGTACTTTCAAAGCCCTTCACAACCCATCCCTACCCTATGTATTTCACTGCACTTTCTTCCATACTGCCCCTCATGCTTGGGAGAAGCTCCCATAAACATCCACAAAACTATCTCATTATCTTTCATAAAAACCCTCCTTAAAACGCTCCTGCTCCATGCTGGCTACAAAACCACTCAGCGAGGGTTAGGCTGCTGATGTGCTGAGACCGTTGCCGATCACGCTGAACAATATTGTCCCACTGGTCCCTTGTGCTCCCCCGTCTGTCTGTAGCCAGCTGTTGTCTCTGGTTTTACACTTAGGTTGTCAGCTCTTTGGGACAGGGATCATCTTTTTGTTCTCCGTTTATACAGCACCTAGCACAAGAACAGTTTATACAGCAACAAGAACAATGTTCTGCCCACACAGCTAAGATGGACAAAAAGGTGGCCAATTAGGGCCAGCTGGCTGTCTTTCTAAAACATCTGCTACAGCTCCAACATAGGCTTGGTGCAGAAATCACTGAGTGAAGTTCTCAGGTCTGTGTCATGCAGGAGGTCAGGCTGAATGATCATAATGGTCCCTTCTGATCTCAATATCTAGGAATTGATGAGATGGCGATTTTCATGATGTTGGCATTGAGTCCTCCCAGCCCTATGGAATCCCAGAGAGCCAGGAACTGAGACCAGATATGGAACTCATATCATCTCCATGGCAGCTCCCAGGGACATCACCGGATCACCAGCTCCGCTGGGGGAAGGAGAGTCCTACATTAGCTGCACTCACTGCTGAGCTGTAGTGATGTCGGCAGGTCTGATGAATGTTCAAAGGATGAGATGTTCCCCTAACTGAGAACCCTGTGATCTATGTTCACTTTCTCCATCCCACTGTTTGCCTTATTCATCAAACATTTCTGTGTGTCTCCATTAAACCAAACGGGAGTTTACTTTTCAAAGAGGAATAAATAAGTAATAATATCATAGAGTGTAACATGTTACTCGCTGTAATTTGATAGTACTCAAAATAACCACACTGTTGGTAATGACCAGGGGTATATCCATTAGTGCAACGTTTCTCAAACTGGGGTCTGCGGACCACTGGGGGTCCATGAGGGCACTCCAGAGGGTCTGCAGGCCCCAGTGATCAACTCCTCCCTCTCCCTCCCAGTGCCTCCTGCACGCTGGGGAACAGCTGTTCAGCAGTGTGCAGGAGGCGCTGGGAAGGAGAGAGAGAAGTGGGGATGGGGTGAGCTCAGGGGAGGGGGCAGAAAGAAACAGGGAAGACGAGGGGCAGGGGTGAAGAGTGGGGTGGGGGTGGGGCCTTGGGGTAAGAAGTGGAGTGGGGGCAGGGCCTGGGACTGAGCAGGGGGCTTAGGGGTCCACGAAAAAAATTAAATCAAAATGGGGGTCCTCGAGTTGCTAAAGTTTGAGAACTGCTGCATCAGTGAGTAACAAGAGCACTTACCAGCAGCTTCTGGGTTTTCATTTCCCCACTCTGTTTAAAAGCCAAAACCTCATCTCGCTCTTTCTTCAAAAACTCCAGTTGTCTCTGAATGTGAACCTAGGAACAGAAAAGTTATTTTGCTTTAGTTGCATTTTAGGTTCCTTTTTTCCAGTTATATTTATATTTTCAAGGGTAGATCACATCAGTAACATGATATATTAGCAAAAAGTGGATAAAAATAGCAAATGAAGCTGGCCTACTGGCATGTTCAGCAAAGTCCATACAATCCCAAAGATGAAAGAACTCAAGAGTATACAAAAAGTATATAGGCTGAGATTTTGAAAGCAGTGCAAGGGACACAAAGCTACATTCCCAGGGGGACTTAGGTGTTGCAATTCTGAGCATTATAGCACCTAACTTTTAGATACCTAGAAAGCCAGTGGACTCCACAAACTCTGAACTGGGCCCACATGATCCCTACACAATGCATGGGGAAAGACAGGCACCTAAGCATAGGATTCACAAAAGCCTGCATGGCTTTAAAGAAGGAGGCACCTAAGGTAACCAATGGGAGATGCCAAGGACAGGGGTGTGTCCTAAGCTCCACCTCTCTCGAGTTCAGTGCCTAAGCCCTGGACTACACTATGAATTTATGTCAGTATAACTGCGTCACTAAGGGCTGTGGAAAATGCACACCCTGAGCGATGCAGTTACACTGATCGAACTCCCAGTGTACACAGTGCTATGTCGATAAGAGGGTTTCTCCCGTTGACTTAGCTACAGCCCCCCAGGGATGTAGAGTGCCTATGCCTTTGGAAGAAGCACCATTGCAGTGCTCTAAGTGTAGACAAGCTCTGAGGCCCAGGTGCCTGGAGACACCTCCTTCTGTCTAGGATTCTCTGCGGCAAGCCCTCTTTTGGAGTCAGGTGCGTAAGCCGAGTCTTGCAAGAATAGTTGTAGTGCCTGCTTGACTCCTCACTAAACAGCTGAGAGGGGAGGAGGCAGGGAAGGACGATGGCATCCCTTCTAAACTCATAGGCTGCCATTTCTTCCTAAAAATTGCTTATCCTCTAGTTACTCAATTGGCACTTTTATGAGTTGAGTTCACAAGTTTGGTGGGGAAACTCATCTGCAGCCTTAGCTTGGAATCGCCTGCCTAATTTGAGAACTTGGGGCAGGTCTACACTGCAAAGTAAGGTTGGCTTAACGATGTTGCCCTATTGACCTAGCAACCCACTTTCAGGGAGGTAGATTACAAGAGCTCCTTCCACTACTGCAGGAAGTGGCCATGCTACAGCAGCACAGCTGTGCCACTTGTGATTCTCCTGCTGACATACCCTTGCTCTGTGCAGTAGCTTCCTCTTTTCAGCTTTTTCCTCTTTTCCCCCCTCTTTTCAGTAGCGTAGCCAAGGGGGGAGCAGCCACTCCCCCTGTGGGGAGAAGCGGCGCTAAGGCGCCGCCCGAGCCCGGCTCCCGCAGCCGGGCTCAGGGGGTGCTTTAAAGGGCCCGCGGCTCCCCGCAGCAGCAGGAGCCACCGGCCTTTTAAAGTGCCCCCCCCCAGCCCCGCTGCCGGAGCTGGCCTGTGGTGGGGGGGGGGGGCTTTAAAAGGCTGGCGGCTCCTGCAGCTGTGGGGAGCCGCGGGCCCTTTAAAGCGCTCCCCCCTCCCCTCCAGCCTGCTGCTGGAGCCAGGCTCGGGGCGGGGATTTAAAAGGCCCAGAGGCTCCGCAGCGGCTGGAGCCCTGGGCCCTTTAAAGCACCACCAGGTGAGTACAGGGGGAGCGGGGAGGCGCCTTTTATAGCGCCGCCCCCCGGTGCTCTAAACCTGGCTACGTCACTGCCTCTTTTCAGCTCTTTTCAGCTTTTTCCTCTTTTTTTCCTCTTTTCAGCTCTTTAGGTGACATTATTACCTAAATTGCCTTTAAGAGCTTGTGAATCAAACCTCACTTTACATTGAACAACTTCAATTCTCTAGAGAGGTTCCCCTCCCCCCCCCCCAGTGAGAAATGGATTTGAAAGGGCTCCAACTTCTGAAAGATGTTTTCCACTATCATACACCTTTCAATCCTACACTTTCTGCCTATTTTGCCACTTTACAGTACAACTTTCCCTTCTTTAGCATTGTTTGCATATGCAATGCAGTTGGGGGATAGTAACTATCAGAGCAGGGGACGAGAAATATGTGTGCAAAAAATCCAAAGCTATTGAGATTTCTTACCTTGTAATTTTGGGCAGCTTCTTCTATGGGTACCACAGTGTGAGCTCTGTGATCCCAGGAGTCTCTGCAGATCCAACAAATTAGATTTTGATCCTCTTCACAGAACAGTTTCAGAGCTTCCTGGTGTTTCTCACACTCTCTCTCACCTTCTGAATTGTTTTCTGCCTGTAAACTCAGCCGTTTGGCTATTTCCACAACATTTGCCAGCACCCTGTTTGGCTTGAAGTTTCTGTACTGAACAATTTTCCTGCACTGAGGGCAGGAGAAGTTTGTATCTGACTCCCTCCAGTACCGGGTGATGCAGGCTCGGCAGAAATTGTGCCCACAGCGTATAGACACGGGATCTTCAAAATAGTCCCGGCAGATGGAACAAGTAGCTTCATCTTTGAGGCTTTCCACGGGGTTCTCTGCAGCCATAGCTCCCCAGGACAGCGTAACAGGGTAAGGTTCAATTTCCTGTGCTAAAAAATATGTCCCGCCTGCAGCAGCAGCTGGGTGTTTCCCTTCCTGGAACTGACTCATGTTTATTTTGCTGAATCCAGTGGGGGAATTTAGCTGTGTCTGACTACAGACATGTTATTACAGTCACATCCAAAACCACGGCTAAACTGGAGTTAAAGTAGATCAGTTACTTTTTTGATCAGTTACTTATTAGAAATACTTGGAGAATTTGCTCAGGCACACTATACAAAGTATGCAAATACTCTGCTGCTAACCCAATCAGACATAATACTGTCCCATCCCCCACCAGCCTTACGTGGCGTACTTTGTATGTAAAAGGAGGAGAAATGGTTGTTGGAGTTACTGAACAGGACCAAAATCAGACATCTGATGTCCACACGGTGAAGCTGACCAGAAAATGGAATTTTTCTCCTGTGGGAAATTCTCATTCTTCAAAATTTGTGTTTGTATCACCGTGGGGCAAAAATCAATGCTTTGACATTTTCAGTCAAAATGAAACATTTTTGATATCTCCAAACCAAAGGGTTTTGTTTTTACCTCAACTTGAAATAAAACATTTCATTTCAAATGTCAATTAAAAACCAAACATTCCATTCTGAATTATTTCCACATAAAATGACAGTAAGTGGAAATGCCAATTTAAAAAAAATGATCATTTTGAATCAAACAAATCATTTCCAAATGTTGATGCTGAACTCAACTAAAAAAACAAAACATTTTGAATCTAATTCAAAGAGTTTCAGTTTTTGATTCAAAACATTATTTTATTGCTGACTCTTTCAATTTTACAAAAAGATTCTAAAGAAAATATTTCAGTTTGAATCAAATAATTATTTTCCCCAGAAATTTTGGGTCAGCCCCTGAACCAAAAGAAAACATTATTCACTCAGCTTTGGTTTGCAGTATCTAGGCCACAAATAGGAATGCTGTCTAAAAAATGAGAACATTATTCATGAAAAAGATTCTCTCCAAGAATTTCAGCTAGTTTAAAAACAGAGGAAAGAAAATAACTTTAAACATTTTATTGACAGTCAATAAATGTGAGGTTTCAAATGATTGGACACTAACTGGTCCCACTCTGAATTGACAATTTAATGACCCCAGTGGCATGGGAGGTGGGTAAACTGGCCCCTCCCCTTCTGCCCGAGCCCTCACCCCTCTCCCTCCCCCTTTCGTCCCCCTCCCTGCAGGAGCCCAGAGCACCTCTACTGCAGCTGCAGTGCCCCCAACCCCAGAGTGCCAGGCAGTACGGCCGTTGCCCCAGCACCCCCAACCCCAGGCCTTGCAAGCACCAGCCCCAGCCGCTGCCCCCAGTCCCAGCGGCAGGCTGGCCTGCCCGAGCCCCAGCCTGGGCCACGGAAGAGCAGGAACTGGAAGCAGGCAGGAGGGAACCTGTGGGCAGAGCGTGGGCGGGGCCAGGCGAGGCTGTTTGGGGAGGCTCAGCCTCCCCTGGCCTATTATACCCAGTCCCAGTGGGATATTTTACCAGCCATCTCAGGGACACAGTGAGAGCCATCATTCTGGACCCATCCAGAACCAGGGGTGGATTCTCTCCTCAATGAAAGAGGCTGGTGGGAAAGTGAAGATGGGGGCTTGGTTGTCAGTATTGAAAAATGTCACTTGTCCATCTTCATAGTCCAGATTAATCTCAATCTTCCTGAATCGTATTCAGGATCTGGAGGGGGAGGGGCTGATTGCACTGAATGATCTCCACTCACCTCCAAAGTCCTGATCCCTGCTTTAGGATCTCTCTGGCAACATCCATGTTTAAGTCTCTGTTACCCTGCCCCTCACAGAAATGTCTCCCTGAGGTGATTCCTTCACAGTCCAGCACACAGGGAACGGAATCAAATCTCTCAGGATTGTCAGGCACAAATTTTGCAAAGTTTCCATCCATGTGGCACTTTTCTGACTCACAGACCGGTTGAGGTCACGACTTGCTGTGCTTGGATCCAGTCACATTTGCTGGGGAGAGAGAGAAGCAGAGTGTTAGGGGCAGAGCTCAGCCCTGGGGGAGGCTGGGACCATTTCTCACATTCCCCAGCATCCACATTCTGGCTGGGACAGTCCTGGGTCCCAGGGAGCTGCCTCTCTGTCCTGGATGGCTGAGACTAATTCCACTGCAGTTCCTCCACTTGGCTGCTGAGGGCACTATTGTGGCTGCCTTTCTGCCTCCTCCCCGCTGCATCTCTCTGCTCCCTCTGCTGGGGCTGCCCCATTCCCAGAAGCACAGTTGGGGTAGCTGCTAGCTGCAGGTGTCTATGGTTAAAGCCACCAGGTGCTCTATCCCAGCCAAAGAGAACGGTGGAAGATGTGGAACAGGAGATAGCCTCTCTCCAGCCTAGGAAGAACCATTAATAGACCCTTCCCAACCCCAGGCAAAGGGTGCAGGAGGTGGCAGCACTGGAGGGAGAGTCTCCCTAATCCAGAAACAGGGAGAAGAATCAAGAAAAGAGCCCCCATCAGCCTAAGGGAAAGGGACGTGGCAGCCCTGAGGGGGAGACCTCTTCATTCATGTCTCTGAATTTAATATTTCAGACATGTCGAAATATTCACCAGAACCCACCTGGTCAGAGTTAAGGGCATTTGGATGCTGGGCAGTGAGACGGTTTCTGTTTACTGGTGTATGTCTATCCCAGAACCCGTTAGGTGCCACTGGACAGCTATAAGGGGAATCTAAGCATCTGAGCCCCAGGATCCCCAGATAGTTCAATCCTCTGAGACCAGACCAGAGCCCACCCATTGCCCAAATCTTGGGGTCCCTAGGCACATCTCCAGCCCGTTATCCTGAGATCTGGAACCTGCTGCCTAGCCCCTTGGTGTAGACCCTTCAGACTCCCATATGCTTAAACACACCATCTCCCAGCACAAGCGTAGTTTGGCTGGTATATTTGGGGAGGGGGCAAAGCATGTGCACACATGCATGCACAGACGTGCACACTGAAGCCGGTTCTCTTTGTTCACTGGCTCTCCCGACACCTGGAGTGGTACCTGGGCTGTTGGTGCTGGGAAGGGATGGGCCGGATTAACGGTGGAGCCCCAGCTGCTGCTGGCCGCCACTCCAGCACCAGCGTCTGCAGCGATATCACTGATCTGGTGCTGCTGCAGCTGCCTCCCTGCTGGGGCTGCTGCAGCAGCCAAGGGGATGCCACATACTGGGCTCTGGCTTCCCCCTACCCATTCCTATATCCCCTTCTTTTCCTCAACCCCTCCCCCTTCCTCTCCCCACTGTCCCATGCCACCTGTAATGGGATCTACAACAAACCCCATATGGAGCAGAGGCAGAAAGGGATTATCTCCTCCCTACAGGCAAGCAGAATAGGGTGACCAGATGTCCTGATTTTATAGGGACAGTCCCGATATTCAGGGCTTTTTATTTTATAGGCGCCTATTACCCCCCACCCCTTGTCCCAATTTTTCCCACTTGCTCTCTGGTCACCCTAAAGCAGCCTGACTACACCCCCACGCAGCTGCCTCAACTGCCAATCATGGACGCAGGCACCCAGAGCTGCAACCAATAAGGGAAACAAGGCCTGCTATAAAAGGAAAGAGCTGAGTAAGGGCAGGAAGACCTGGCATGGAAAAGTGGGTGATATCTCTGTACCAAGCTGCCTCTAGAAACACAGCTTAAAGGCACTGAAGTAGACTACTGGGCCTAATTCTGTGGTTCTCAAACTTTTGTACTGGTGACCCCTTTCACACAGCAAGCCTCTGAGTGTGACCCCCTAATAAATTAAAAATACATTTAAATATATTTAACACCATTATAAATGCTGAAGGCAAAGTGGGATTTGGGGTGGAGGCTGACAGCTCATGATCCCCCATATAATAATCTTGCGACCCCCTGAGGGGTCCCAACCCCCAGTTTGAGAACCCCTGGCCTAATTAGAAGCTGGGGACCAAGAACTGTCCTGATTAGGGACTAACAAAAGAAAGCTAGGTGGCAGCAGTGAAGACCCACTGAAGCACCAAATCAAGGACTGGTAACACCACCCTTAGCACCTGACTCTGTACGGACTGGCCTAGTGGTTGTGGGGAGCATCAGTGAGATGATTATGAGACGAAACTCTGTGCATGTGTGTGTCTGTCTGTCCCTTTCTCTTTCCCAGGTTGCTGCTGCAGAGGAAAAGGATTGCCCAGTAGTTAAGGTACTCCGTTACCCTGAGCAGATCCAGGTTCAATTCCCTGCTCTGTGTGAACTCAGGTAAGTCATTTATTTTGTCTGGGCCTGACTTTCCCCTTTCTAAAATGGGAGTAACAGCCCTTCCCCATCTCACAGCAGTATGGCTTGGCTAAGCAAATTGAAGTTTGTGAGGTGCTCAGGTAGTGCGGTGATGAGGCCAGATCAGGACCTGCAATAGCTAGAAGTGCAGATGTTTCCTGTCCACATCAAATCACAAAACATCACATTAGAGTGGTTGCAAACATCTGTGATTTCACAGTGACTCTTTCAATAGCTGGTGTTTCTCTTAATGCCCCAGCTCCTAGATTCCTGTGACTATGTGACAATCTCAGCTCTCACAAAGGTACATTTCTTGCTCTCATGGCTGAGTAGGAAAGTTTGAAAACATGACCAGAGTGAATCCTGAATGTTCAGAAACAAACAAAAAGTCCAGAATGTAATTTTTTAGAAGAAAAAACCCTCATGTTTTTTTTCAGCCAGCCTCATGATTTTTGATTACATGGTGCTGACAATACTGCATTGGCAGTGATCAGTTTGTTTTCAGGGCAATGTTCTCCAGGGCTCCAATGACCTAAATATAAAAACAAATGTAACCCTTCTGCAAGTCAGAGTCGGCAGCAACAAGGGCTGGGTTCCGTATCTAGGGGTTCCATTCCAATAGCACAATGCAAAACCGGCTCGAGCCCCCACCCAGTGACCTGGGACAAATATATATCACCCCCCCTGGGCACCTCTAAGAGGCAGTACTTCCCCTCTCGCAAGCACAGAGTCTGAGTGTAGAAAAACCTTTTAATGACAGAGAGAAACAATGCGGCATTTTGTTGGGGAAACACCACACCTAGGATTTGTAAACCAAACTGTGAGCAACGACCCACCCCAGCAAATTGGCCATGTCCTTTCCCTTTGGTTCTTGAGTCCAGCAAGCCCAAAAAGTCCAGACCCAGAGTTCAAAAGTTCATCTGCAGAGTGTTACACCCCCCCAGTCTGGGTAGAAATGGGGAGGGGAGAGGTAAGGGGCACCTTACGTGGCTCGAAGCTGACTGCCCCGTCCCTTCGTGGGGCTTCGCTCGGCTCTGCTCCGCTCCGCCAGCCAACCCACAAGTCATTCCACTCAGCCGTCCCGCCAGCCGCTCCGCTCCGTCAGCCACTCAGCAATATATCTTCCAGCTCCCCCACTACTTAACAGTGCTTAGTGATTTCAGCTCATAACAATTTCAGCTTTTTAGTGATTTCAGCTTGTAGTTAGGGGAGCCTTTGTGCTCATTTGCACACTTAGCCCAGAGTGATTCCAACTCAGCAGCCTGTGATTAGACTCCTAAGGAACTCAAAATTAACTCTGATATTCTACAGTGAAGAGAGAAGAAGGTTCAATTGATATTTAGGGCCCTCAAAAGAGGCCCCATACCACCAGATACAAATACCTATCCCCAGCCTTTCTCAATTCACTGGGCTTTGGAACCCATGTCCCTTGGCTGGTAAGTGCTGCTTAGCCAAGGGTGAGTTCCCCTCCCTCATGACAAAAGGCCAAGCACAGTTCCACCATCCATGATCCACACAAGCAGTACAACAACAGTTCATTCTTCCTGCCCCAACAACAGAAATTCCTGCCCCAGTACAGAAAACTGGAGATCCTACAGCAGCCCAAAGTGCCCACCTGAGCCACCATCATTCGCACCAGGCGGGGTGGGCGTGCCCATGCAAATGAAATCAGCCCCTGGTGTGCTTTGCCATGACTCACCACCAGATGTCAGGGTGGAGCTCATCCTGACTCTGCTTACACTAACATTCAGAGCTCCCAGTACCAAAAGGGGAAGGGTCGATGGGACTGACAGTCCCCAGGGGCAATGGGGAGAGGCCAATGCTCCAGGTCAGCTCTGATTGACAGGGCGGGCAGGCGAATCAGGGAGTCAGGAGGTCAGGGTGGATCCCGTTCTCCGCCCTCCCTGTGAGCTGAAGTTGCCTGAGTCAGAGTGAGTGGGGCTGAGCTGAGGAGAGGGCAGAGGCCAGAGCTGAGCTGGGCTAGATCCCGAGGGGCCAGAAAAGCAGCCCAGAGAGACAGACCTGCCCTGGGGGGAGAAGCTGCAGCAGCCAGAGCCAGAGGGGCCAGGGCAGCAGCCCAGGCAGCTGGAGGCAGAGCAGCAGCAGCCATGCTGAGGCAGAGGAGCTGGAGCTAAGGCAGAGCGGGGGAGCTGGAGCAGTCTGGAGCCGGGTGCGGTGAGCAGCTGGGGAGAGTGAGGGGGGACCCTGGGCAGTGGGCCCAGTGCTGGGAGACGCCTCAGCCAAGAGGCCCTGCAGGCCAGACTTGCAGGGGGATCTAAACTCCGACAGGGCGGGGGTGACGCTGGGAAGAGGGTCCTGCCACCCAGAGCCTGCGAGCGTGTGGCCACCGCCGGAGCAAGTATCCAAGCCACAGCGTCCCTGCAGCACAGCCAGGGCCTGAGAAGGATCCTGGGACTTGCAAAGGAACAGACTGAACTGCCCTGACATTGCAGAGACACTGTTGTGATGTTCCCTGCCACAGAGCGGGCTGATGTGTTTTCTTAACCTTTCCCATTTTTCCTTATTCGATTTAATCCTAATTGTTGATTAAATAATTTGCATTTGCTTTAAATTGTGTGCAATGATCTGTGGGTTAGGGAAGTGTGTACAGTACTGGGCAGCCCTGGCCCATTGTTTTTATCCTGGTGCCTGGCTGCAATACCCTGGACTTCCACTGGCCTCCACCAGCCTCACTCAACAATGGGCGAGGTGACTTCACACCCTGTCCGGCCCAGAAGTTTCCGAGGAAGTGGGGGCTCTGGAATGTCCAGCTCTGTCCCGGGACAGTCAGAGGAATGTTACCGTTTGTTCTCCCTTTAAGGAATCAATGTGCAACAGTTTGTTACGTTCCTGGGAATCACCAAACAGTTCAGTTTGATATTGACGATATTGGGGACTCTCTGGAACAATCCCCAGTGCCCAGTCTACGCCCCTTAACCCTCCTCACCGGGATCTGCACGTCTCCTTTCTGCGCATTGACACGGAGGCTTCTATGTACGATGCCCCCTTAATGCTGAGAGAAGCTGCCCGTGCCCAGAGGAAGTGAGGACCCCAGGAGGCAGGGACTGTGGCAGGGGGGCTGCAGTGCAATCCCTTGATCGCTAGGACCCAGGAGCAGCTGGGATGCGGCTCTGGGAGCGATCGCTGGGGTCACTCAAGCCCGGCAGCAGGAAGTGAATCGCTCTCGCTGCAGTGACTCTGGGGCTCTGTGGGGAGCCCGCGCTCCTTGCAAGATCCCCGAACCCCGGCGGCTGCTGCTGGGGACCCTGGAGCCCTGTCTGCAGCCGGGAGAGGTGAATCTCCAGCACTGACATTCCCACTGCTCCCAGGAGCCGATCCCAGTGCAGCGACCCCAGCCTGGCCAGGACCCCCCTTCCCGGCCCCAGCCCCTGCTCCCAGGGAGGGCACCGCTTGGAGGGAAGGTAAGAGAGACCTGCCCATCCCCCCAGGAGCGGTGCCTCCCGGTTCCACCCTGGCTGGAGCGGGAGGGTTTGACCCCAGGCCAGGCTGCTCGGAGCTGGCTGCGATTCCCTGCCCTGTGCCCATTGTTTGCAGGGCGGGTGAAGCCAGCACGCGCCGTGGGGAGGGCTGGGACAGCGACACGTCGGGGGCAGAGGGGGCGGCAGCCGACAGGGGGCTGAAGAGGTGCAGGGGGCTCTGAGTACCAGAGGGCATTGAGGGGTGAACAGGGATGTGTGAGGGGCACGAGGGGGTGGACAGGGATGCAGGGGGCGGGATGGGGCCATGGGGATGTGGGGCCGCTGAAGGGAGGCTGAGGGGATCGGGGCAGGGGAAGAATTCTGGGGCTCAGGGGAACAGAGCAGGAATAGAGATAAATGGGAGTCGGGGGAGAAAGAGAAGGAAAGGGGGGCTGTGCGGTGGCTGTAGGGAGAATATGAGAGGAAGCGGAGACCTGCTGGGGAGGGGAGAGCCAGAGGGTAGGAGAAACAATGGCAGCTCCCCCAGCGCATGGGGTAGGAGAAGGGGAGGGGCTGCCCTTCCCAGCAGCCAGTGGGGAATCTTTTCCCCTAGAAATGGTCAAACAAGCATTGGGGTGGGCAGGGGACTTCCCCCAAGGGCTCAGAATTTACAAGGCAAATATTCCGCCCCCCCCCCATCCTGTCCCAATTTAGTCTTTTTGTTTCTTTAAGGCAGTCTCATTATTTGTGGGTCTGACTACTGCATGTTAAATGTTTGGGGGTTGACAGGACTGAAGAGGGCCCTGCTCTGATTCCTGTGCAGGATTCTGTGTTAAACCAGAGTCACTGCTAGCAACAGCAGGCAAGGAGTCCAACTGGTGTTTATTTTGGTTTGGTTCAGGTTGGGTTCAGTTTCATTCCATTTGTTCGGTTTCATTTCTGGTTCTAGCCACCCAAAGAAACAAAAATAAAAGTTCAGATACCAGTTTAAATCCTATTTCAAATCTTAGTGGATGTAAATTAAAAAAAGAGAGCTGCAACTTAAAATATAAAATGTTTTGATTATCGGCTGTTTGTTTGTTTTTTAACTTTACCATTACATGAGTTTTTCTAGTGCTTTTGTGCTGTGAAATGAACAAGATTTTTTTTCATGCACAATTTGTTTGAGCAATCTAAAATAACATCTTTGCTTTGCCATATTGGACCTCTGCAGTGAAAGGATATATCTGAGACCTGGAAATTTTCTTTCAACACTCACTTGTGTTGGTGGAACTGCCAATACAATTTTTACTAGTTGATTCAGCTTGGGCGTAACACTTTTTGGATGTTCCCAGTAGTTTGGTATTGTTTCTTTCTTATAGAGATGTGGTCCATCTGCGAATGAATCAGGAATTGGCCCATTCCTTTTTTGGGCTTTCCTTCATCCAAATATTGCTTTCTTTTCAGAGATTTCACAAGCTTTCAGAAGAAGTTCCAATTCATCTTTCAATTTCAGATGTTTGACATTCATTCTATGACATCATTATTTCTGACTCAAACTTTCCATGTTCATCCATGTTATGGTGTAATGAAATTTTGCCTTGACTCTATCCTCTGCTGACAGTGGGGGTTGATATCTAGGATCAAGATATACGTATGAGAGAAACATATCTATCTGGGGTAGGGGTGAGAGATTGGAGGTGAGTATAAGACAGTGTCCTGGGGGGCTTGGGAGTGGGCCCTGCAGGCGGCTTCAGTGGGGAAGGGAGTTTGGAGCATGAACCCTGCCTCAAGTGGAGCAATGGGAGGGAGGAGCTGCCCCAGGGGTTGGGGATGGTGGGAGGAGGCCTGTCTAAGGGGAGAAGGTTGGGGAGCCATGACCTTTGCCCTTGGGCTTGAAGAGTTATGAACTTCAGGGCCCAGGAAGCATCCCACCCCTTCTCTCCCCAGGGGGGGCATCTCAGAGATGGTTCCTCTACCTCTGCCCCCCCCCTTCTGCCTCCCATGGTGTGCAGGCAGCTCCCAAGCTTTCCCTCTCGCTCCCCAAGCTTGTGGGCTGGCCCCCTTCTCTTCTCACTATCCTGGGGCAGGCCATTCTGGGAGCCATCACCAGCCCGTTGGGTAGTTTGTTTTCTGCTCTTAAAATGAAAATAAGATCATTGTAGTTTTTTAAAAAATATTGAGCTTTAAAAGTGCTGAATATCTATTTTAACTGGTAATAGTCCACCAAACCTCCCTTTTTTGTTCAGTTCAGTTCAGGTTCAGTCAGTAAAACAAAATTATAGTTCACTTTTTGTTCTGGTTCCAGTACAAAATACTGTCCTGGGGACAATGTCAGGGGACATCCCCCAAAGTGGCTCATTTGATTCTGCTCTTTTCTAGGGTTTGACTCAGATACTCTGTTCCTGGGGGGGGTGTTAAAAGTGTCTCATGGGTTTAGTCCTGGTGGGAGCAGTCAGGTCTGTGTTGTAATAATGTAACTGAAGGTTTTCCCAGCATGGCGGAGTCTAGAGTGTGTATCTGCAGGGAAAGAGCCTGCGGGGAATCGGGGTGTGAAATGCACTAACGCTAATTCAGAAACCTCCCCAATTGCCCTTCTCACCCTGACAGGCTGCAGAATGATGACCACGTTTTGCCCCAGATCATCCCATCTTCCTAGGGGACGGGGCAGGGAAATGGCTGTGGTGGATCCAGCTCAGGTAGGGGATTTTGGGGGGAGCTGCTGGAGAGGATTGTTGTAGAGGGGGCGGGGCAGGAAATACACAGGGTGAGGCAGGGAGGGGGACAGGGTGTGTTAAACCTGCTGGGACATGCTCAGCCTAGGGCCTGATTTATGAACAGGTGCATTGGGGGTGGGGTGAATATTCCCCCATTTCTGAAACAGGAAACAACCCCCTGGACAGGGCTGGGAAAACAGACCAGAGTGCTGGAGCCTGAACCCACTGGCCCAAGACTGCAGTGAAATGCAAAGGGAAGGTGCTGGGATTCCTGTCCCTGTCCCCTGCACGGAGCTCTGCTTCCCACATCAGTCTGTGCCTAGTAGATCTGTGGTCAATGAAAAGACCCTGCTCTCCATCCTCTGCTGGGAGGGACAAGGAGCTCTCACCTTCTCTGTGTTCCCTGGAGACTCCTGGCCACTCTGAATGGGGTGGGGCTAGAATTCTGCTCCTCCAGGCCTCCATAGCTGTCATATTTTGGTGCTTCTTCCCCCATAAATAGTGGGCTTGTGGCTGGGGCAGTAGGCACAGAGTGTGGTGCACCTGTTGTTTCAGATGCCGGTGACCTTCGAGGAGGTGGCTGTGTATTTCACTGAGGGGCAGGGGGCTCTGCTGGACCCCGATCAGAGAGCTCTCTACAGGGACGTCATGCAGGAGAATTATGAGACTGTGACCTCGCTGGGTAAGGATTCCTGTCCCCTCAGCTATTTGAAGCCAGGGGCCTGCATTTCTGCATCTGGTCAGGTTCTTCCCTGGTCACTTAGATTAGAGGGGAATGTGTCTCATTGTCCACAGCTCCAGTTTGAGAGAGCCATTTACCTCCATACCCCCTCCAATGGGATAGAGGAGTCATGAACTTAATGGAGATGCTAATTCATCTGAATCCCTCCAGCTTTCCCAGGGGCAGAAGCAGTGTATGCTTTATGCATTAATTCTTACTCACACACAGGATCTCTTTGTGTCTCTTCCTGGGACTGACTCCTGTGATACTCTATACCTTGGGGGAGCCCCCTATAGCCCCAATATTCCTTTTCTGTATATAATTGTGATATTGCATATAAAGCATGCCATGTGAGGTATTAGGGAAAAGGTTATGATCAGCTTAAGGTCACTGTTCTATCTAAATATGTGTCTCTTTAGTGCATATGAAGTTATGAGATTGTGTTATGTGGTTGTCACTAAAATATGCTGTGGGTTTGGGAGGCGCCCAGATACTGGCTCTACAGAGACAATGAAAAGGGAGGTAACCAAAACCCGGGTGGGTGCTGTTAAGCAGAAATCACCAGCCATTGTCCAGCAAGGGAGTTACAATTCAATGACTCACCTGTATGAGGCCACACCAGGGGAATTGCTCAGCCTGCCCCTGGAGACTCAACAAGGCCCCCAGACATGCCTGGACTTGTGCTCCCCGCGCACATGGGTCTGAGGGTATAAAACAGAACACAGTGGCCCATGCTGGGCCTTTCTCCTTCACCCACCTACACTGAAAGCAACAAGGATGCTGAGGACTTGAGATTCCAACTGAGGGGACTGGCCCAGATTTCAAAGGTGAAATCTGTATACTATGGACTGCAATATCCAGTGGGGTGAGAAAAACTGCTGAATCTACATGTTGCCCAGTCTAATAGGGTCGAGAGTTTAGACTGCGTGCTTATATTTTATTTCTTTTGGTAACTAACTCTGACTTTTTGTCTATCACTTAATGCCACTTAAAATCTATCTTTTATAGTCAATAAACTTGTTTAACTGTTTAACTTTACCAGTGAGTTTGCCTGAAGTAAATGGTAAATTGCTCAGCTATCAAAGGCTGTTGTATATCCACTTTCCATTGATGAAGTGGTGAACCAATTAATAAATTAGACAGTATATTCCTGAGGTACAGTGCTGAGAGCTTGGGGGATTTGGGTCTGGTGCCTTTCTCTGTGTGATTCATGAGTGGCTCTGGGAGTATTCATGCAATCTAGCTGGGTGTGGGGGGCTCCACATGTGGTTGTGCTGAGTGATAACAGCACATGGAGGGGTTGCTTCTGGTCACTAGCAAGGCATTATGAGAGACAGCCCAGGCTGGAGCGGTACCAGTGGTACCATGGTCCCAGGCTGCAGCCTGGTGGGGATCCTGTCACAGCTCCATCTGTGGGGAGGGCTGTGGAGGTTTACACAGAGGCAGTGGTTTAACACTAGAGCTGTGTGTGCCTCAGCAAGTCCCCCAGAGCACAGTGATCCTGAACACTCCTAGTGAGGGTGAGACAACACCCCCTCCCGCAGACATTGGCCTCTTGCAAGGGGGCTCAGTGACCATGTTCCCATCTGTTCAGACCCCACAGCCCCCCAGCAAATCATGGGGTCAGTTTAAATTCAAGATGTGCCCTTTGTGACAAATACTCCACCAATCCTCAGTACACTCATATCATGCCTGATCTCGCCCCCGAGCAGGACTCCCCATTCCCAAACCTGACCTGATCACTCAGCTGGAAGCAGGGGAAGAGCCATGGGTCCCGGATCTCCAGGTCTCTGAGGAAAGGAAGATCCCGAGAGGCACCCTCACAGGTGAGGAGTCAGTGACACTTGACACAGAAACTATATGGCAAATGGAGGAAAAAGCTGAAAATCCCCAAAATGTGATGTGAGCCCCCTCAGTTCTGCCTCATACCACCCAGGTCAGGCTGTGGTCAGCAGGTGTCATATCATCATGGCAGATATCGCTCATGGCTTCCCACCCACCCTGTTAGCTATCAGAAGTTTTCTCCCTGACTTCACTTCCCTGTGAGTGTTTGGATGGGATGTTGAGGCAGAATCCAATTTCTCAGTCTCCCCAACAGTTATTGTGTTGTGTTTTCCTTCTTTGTTATTCCCCTTTCTGCCAGCCCAAGCAATGACTCCTGCCTGGACTCTCTTCCCCAGCAGGTGATGAGACAATGAGTGAGAACCAGGACGGGGATCCACAGCAGGAAGGACTTGAGCAAGTGGAACTCCAGGAGACCTTTTTGAGAAAAGCTGGAGGGAAGTTCTCCCAGTGCTTGGAACAGAGAAAAGCCTGGAGTAATTGGCACAGGTCAGAGAGGAAGCTGGGAAAATGCCCAAGGAAGAAAGTCGAGGAATCCATTGAATGTGGGAGAGGAGGCAAGGATCCTAAGGAATCTGCAGCCCAGCAGACAAATGAGAAGGAAAAGAAACCGTATACATGCTTGGACTGTGGGAAAAGCTTCAGTCAGCACTCAGGCCTTATTTGTCACAGGAGAATCCACACAGGAGAGAGGCCATACAAATGCCTTCAGTGTGAGAAAAGTTTCAATGCACCATCAGCCCTTATTGTACATCAGAGAACCCACACAGGAGAGAAACCCTTTAAATGCTTGGACTGTGGGAAAAGTTTCAGTCGGCACTCAGCCCTTAATAGCCATGGGACAATCCACACGGGAGAGGGACCATATAAGTGCCTTGAGTGTGGGAAAAGTTTCAGTGTACCCTCAGCCCTTATTACACATCAGAGAATCCACATGGATGATAAACCCTTTAAATGCTTGAACTGTGGGAAAAACTTCAGTCAGCACTCAGGACTTATTAACCACAGGAGAATCCACGTGGGAGAGAGACCATATAAATGCCTTCACTGTGGGAAAAGTTTTATTGTAACATCAGCCCTTATTACACATCAGAGAACCCACACAGGAGAAAGACCCTATAAATGCCTTCAGTGTGGGAAAAGTTTCACTGAATCATCAACCCTTATTGTACATCAGAGAACCCACACAGGAGAGAAACCCTTTAAATGCTTGGACTGTGGGAAAAGTTTCAATCGGAGCTCAAATCTTACTACCCATCGGAGACTGCACACAGGAGAGAGACCCTATAAATGCTTGGACTGTGGGAAAAGTTACAGTGGATCATCAGCTCTTATTGTACATCAGAGGATCCACACAGGAGAGAGACCCTATAAATGTTTGGACTGTGGGAAAAGCTTCAGTCGGTGCTCAATCCTTATTAGACATGAGAGAATCCACACGGGGGAGAAACCCTATAAATGCTTGGACTGTGGGAAAAGTTTCAGTCAGCGTACAGGCCTTATTAAGCATGGGAGAACCCACAAGGGGGAAAACTGTGGAAATGCCTCCACTGTAGGAAAAGCTTCAGTCAGAACTCACACCTTATTAGACATTAGACAATCCACATAAGAGAGAAACCCCATAAATACTTGAATGGTGGGAAAAGCTTCAATCCCAGGCCATATCTTCCTAAACATCAGAGAATTCACATGGGACAGAATCTATAAATGCCTCAACTGTGGAAAAAGTTTTATTTTACCTTACTTCACATTAGACGATCCACACAAGAGAGAGAGCCCATAAATACTTGGATTGTGGGAAAAGCTTCAATAACTGCACGGAAAGATTCAGTCTAAGCTCACACATTATTCCCCATCAGATAATTCACAGAAGAAAGAGCTTGAATGTGGGGGTACCTTCTTTTGGTGCTCACGCAGCATCAGCAAATCCAAACAAGGAGGAGCCCTGAAAATACTTCAGTTGGAGCTAACGCCACATTGAACATCAGAGACTTCTCCACACAGGAGAGAAATTCTCTCAGTGCCCTAACAAGGGCTCGTCTTAGTAAAAACTCCATTTCCTAATTCCTACACACATCAGTGGCATTTGGTATCCAGGTATCCAGCTGCCCATGTCTGGGGGCAGGTTCCAGCAGCAACTAACCCTGATCTGATCAGTGACTCTCTGGCTTTGCCTGGTCTAAGCAAACCCCTGTCAGAGGAGGAGCAGTTCTGATTAGCCCCTCCTCCCTGCTTCAGCCCTGGCTGCTGAACTGATGGGCCTTCCTGCCTCCTGGTAACCTGCTGAGGAATGGGAGAGAGAAATCCCTCCAGAAGCTCCCTCTGCTTGGATGAAATTCTCTTCTTTTCTTTCCCTTCCCAGTCAGGATGCCCCTTCCATGGAGACTAGGAGAGGGATACTTGGGCAAGGCTCCACATTCACTCTGGACACCTGTCCCCACCCCCCATTTTCCAGTAGCCAATGGGCTGGACTCCCCCACTTACCTGGAGCTAGTCCCTGCAGGGTGAGTGTCCCTGAGTGTTGGCAACTCTTCCTCTCCCTAAATCCCCTTGGGTTCTGGGAGATCAAATGTGAAGGGACCAGGAGGGATGGGTTTTGGGGAAGACAGTGGGTGATTGAATGGTTGGGTCTGGTGGATGTGGGGAGCATACGGTACTCAGTGCTGGGGAAATCAAATCTTAGGGATCATGGAATAAGAAAGGAGAGTACAGGGAAGAGAGGTGCTGCCTCTTATCACTCATCCCCTCTGCCCCTTTTCCTTGCCTCCTCTGCATTCAGAAAGCACCACTGAGAGGGGCTGATTTCCACAGGGACTTTTGTGGGAGGCCTAAAGGCCTCGGGATCCCACCTGCCTCCTCAGCATCAGCCTCCAAGGGTCTGTCTGTGTTAGGAAAGGTTGTGAAGATAAGCTAGCAAATCCCCCCTGAACTCCCCCCCCCCCCACACTTGTCCTAGTCTAGACTGACTCCAAACATCTTATATGTTCTCTTCCCCCCATTAGCAGAGTGATTGTTAGTCACTGAGTTCCCCCTTTGGGAAGAGATTGTCTCATTCCCACATAGTCTCACATATGCAAGAAAAAAGAAAAAAACTATTTATTTTTTGTACATTGACTCCCTTAGAGACCAGAATTAAACAGATTCTAAATGCTGGAGCAGGGATAGGAAAATGTGGTGTTTTGGATTCTGTGTTATCTGAGAGTGATGGGGTGAGTTGGAGAGATTCCCTCCCCGCTTCATTGCCACACTCCCCCCTGACACAGCAGCCTCTGTCTGAGCCCTGGAGAGGTTATCCTCTCCTCATTCTACCCTCCACCTCCCAGCATGGCACTTACCACAATGTTCTTTGCTCTCCATGCTTAGGAATCACTTTATTTCTTTGATCCTGACTCAGACTCCCGAGGGCTAGAGATGAAAGTGTCCCAGACCTGGAGGGGGAATTCAAATGAACCCCAAAGTTCTGTTTGAGCTTTCTGAACTTATCCCTGTTTCTGTCTATTGGTAAAGTGGCTTCTGGGTTTTTTCCAGCCAAGTCTGGAACATTTGGAGATGGGCAGATTTTGACTTTGGTTTCTTTTTTTCTTTCTTACATTATGAGGATGATAAAACTTTTGTAAATGACACAACCAAATAATGAGGGGGTGCTGAGTGCAGCAGGGTTAGCCAGTTCAGAAGAAAATGGATAAATTTGTTTTCCTTCTTTGGTGAGTTACAATTCTGTGGGATTTCTCTTTATGAACCTGAAAGTGTTTTGTAGTCCACCTTGTAGTGTTGATTTTTCTCTCGCCCTGAAGCCCATTTGGTCACATACTTTGATATTAGTTTACTTTGACAGGATCTAGCATAGCTTTTTTGAGGATTTTACAAGAGAAATGGTTGTTTGCCAGAAGAGTCCTTTTTATTTATTTTAACCTTTCTTTACCCTTTGTCATGAGGTAACACTGAGGGTGAGTGCTAGACTCGCACTCAGAGAGGCTGAGACTGAATGGGGCATGGAGTTACTGCCTGATCCCTGCAGAGATGTGAGATGCAGTGAGAAGGGGCAGAGGATGGGTGGTGTGGGGAGCAGAGCTGTGAAACAACAGACTTTCCTCTTGAGAGCCAGACAGTGGAGAAGTGTGTACTTGCTGCATCAATGCCAGAGAGACACAGGAATTGCCCTATGAGTGTTGGGTGAAGCCATCCCTGAAATCTAAAAGACTACAAATGATGCCCCAAGAGGAATGGAGAGGGGAGGTGGCAGCATCTCCCAATTGCTGAGAGGACGAGACTGGGCAGAGACAAGAAGGAAGCTGGGGAAGACAACAGGCTGCCTGGGCCAACCTTGGAGCCAGGCTGACCCCCATCCTTGAAGCCAGAGGGGGCTAAGGAGCCTGACAGCCCAGCTGGTCATCCTTCCCCATCTACCAGAGTGTCCTGTGTGGGGATGACAAAGACTCTCTCTGCCTCACTCACCTCACCCTGCATCCCGCTAATCTCAGCTGCTTGGATTCCCTGCCCTCAGAGTGTTTAATTTGTGCCTGGGTCCCAGCAGCTCTCCTGGATTCTCTGCACTTTTCTACCAGTTTGTAAATGTTGCTGGTGCATGCAGGATTTGGATGCAGCAATGTGTTGGGCTGGGGATGAGGAAAGGAGTCTCTCTTTCTTTGTCCTTTGGAATAATAAAGTAGAATTTAGTTTTTCACACTCCCGGTGTCCTTTTATTTTGCATCAAATACCCACCAGATTCGGAGTGGAGGTTAAATGTAAAAGCAATGCAAACATGGTCTGGTACGAAAATGCACAGTGAGGTCACCCATACAACCTGACCTCTGCCCTGTCTTAGGCTCAATTGCAGGCAGTATACTCACAATTCTTAAGTGATTCTGATCTCAGAGCTGGGTTTCAGCCCAGGACCCCTGCTCTCTCATCTTTACCACCTGCCTAATTCTAGCTCAGACTTTCCAATCAATGGGGCTATTGGCAGTAGTAAAATTAAGCATACTCTGCCATATAGTGATACCATTCAAAGCCCCATACTCTTCTGATTAAGGTATTTTAGTGCTTGTGGGCCCAGATTATATTAAACTCATTTTTAAAGACCGTTAGATTTTGGGTAAGTTTTTCAAAAGCATCTTTTCCAAAATGATGTAGGGCTGGGTTTTTAAAAGTATTAGGCACCTGATGATGCAGATAAGGTCCCAGTGGGGTGTTCAAAGCAAGCTAGGCACCAGGGGCTAGATCCAGAAAAAGATTTAGGTGCCTGGCCACTACTATCACTTTAGGTACCTGAATCTGATTTTTAGATGCTGCCGATCCACAAACCACCACTCAGTGGCTGCCTAGCTCTGTAGGTGTCTAAAGCCCCTACACACCTAAATTTCTGAGGTTGAAATCACCCCGATGCCTAAAAATCTACTATTTGGCATGCTCACTGCTGCCTCAGTCTAGGCAGCCAGACCCCTATTTCATACCTCAGCCCCAGGACGCTCCTCAAATTAAGTGTTCCCTTGACTATCTCAAATGTGGGGCCCAGTTTGATAGGCCATTGAGCACTGGGTGCTGCAGGCCCAGCAGAAATTGTCTGCAGTCTATGGACAGCAGGACTTTAAATAACTCCAGACAGATGGGACGAGCTTCTTCCTGCAGACACTCAGTTGGGTTGGCAGCAGTCATGGCTCCTCGGGAGAGGAGCCGCCCCTGGTTTTCCTTCGGAGTCTCAGCCTGGAGCAACAGTTGGATGGTCCCCTCCCTGACACAGACTGGAGCTTGCTGAACTGAAGTGAGGCTCTAGGCAGTAGTACAGCTCCTGGGGGCTGGGGTGAGACTTATCCGCTCTAGCTAAGGACTAAAGGAACTAAGGCCTGGAGCCACAAAGGGACCTCACAGCACCGAACTTTTAGGCAGCAAGAAAATCACTAGAACCCACAAAGCCTGAGTTAGGCACCCAGGCTCCCTGTACAATGAATGGGGAGAAGGAGGTGCCTGAGAATGGGATCCATGAAAAACAGCGAGCTGGGTACCTCCACACCAAAGCTAGCCAATGGGAAATGCCGATGACAGGGGTGTGTCCTAAGCCCCACCCCTCTCTTGAACTTGGGCACCTAAGTCTGGCCTGGAGGGAGGTGCCTGTGTTTGCCTGGGATCCACAACTGGGAACCCCTCTCCTGGAGTTAAGTGCTTAGGTCATTCTGTACAAAAACAAGGCACCAGAGGAGAAAGAGGTCATGGTGTTGCTGCCTCACTTACTGTATTTAAAGTACTCAACCAGGATGTGAGAGTCCAGGATTCAATGTCCCCTCTCTCTCTCATGGGAAGAAAAGATCTGAACAAGGGTCTCCCATGTCTTAGGAGACAGTTCTAAACACTGAGCTATGACTAGGCTTGGTAAAAGTCACTTGTTATGTTTTTAAATAATTTTGATGGATAACATTGATGTTTAATTTTGCGGGTTTTTAAATTTTTTTGTCAATTTAAATTTTCACAATTTCCTCAGTTCTGGGTTAATAGAGTCCAACAAAATGTGCACAGTCCAATGTCCACACCAAATAAAGGGTCTTCAACCCACCTCTGGTTGCCTGTGAGTGGCACTCTCTTGGCTCACGGCTTATAATGTCTCTATCCTCTCCAAGGGAGGGAAAAGGGGTCAGTGTCCCCTCCATGAAAAAAGCTGGTTACTATAGGAGCCCGGACCCTCCCTTGCCACTGGGCACATGGTCAAATGCCTCTCCCGTGATCCTCCAGATCCTCTCAGGCCTGGGGTAGCTGCCGCTAGCGGAATCTCTCCTGCAGCCCGGACTGCTGCACCCTTATCCACGATCTCCCAAGGTAAGTCTCTGCTGTCTCTCCCTGTTCTGAGCTGTCTGATTCTGGAAGGTGATTCATCAGTGCAAAGATAACTCCACAACCAACACGGGGGGCGGGAGCGTGGCTCTGGCTCACTCAGCTCAGTGTGGCTGTCAGTCCACTTGTGGCGTCCAGTAATCATAGAATCATAGAATCTCAGGGTTGGAAGGGACCTCAGGAGGTCATCTAGTCCAACCCCCTGCTCAAAGCAGGACCAAACCCAATTAGATCATCCCAGCCAGGGCTTTGTCAAGCCTGACCTTAAAAACATCTAAGGAAGGAGATTCCACTACCTCCCTAGGTAACCCATTCCAGTGCTTCACCACCCTACTAGTGAAAAAGTTTTTCCTAATATCCAACCTAAACCTCCCCCTCTGCAACTTGAGACCATTACTCCTTGTTCTGTCATCTTCTACCACTGAGAACAGTCTAGATCCATCCTCTTTGGAACCCCCTTTCAGGTAGTTGAAAGCAGCTATCAAATCCCCCCTCATTCTTCTCTTCTGCAGGCTAAACAATCCCAGTTCCCTCAGCCTCTCCTCATAAGTCATGTGCTCGAGCCCCCTAATCATTTTTGTTGCCCTCCGTTGGACTCTTTCCAATTTATCCACATCCTTCTTGTAGCGTGGGGCCCAAAACTGGACACAGTACTCCAAATGAGGCCTCACCAGTGCCGAATAGAGGGGAATAATCACGTCCCTCCATCTGCTGGAAATGCCCCTACTTATACAGCCCAAAATGCCATTAGCCCTCTTGGCAACAAGGGCACACTGTTGACTCATATTCAGCTTTTCGTCCACCGTAACCCCTAGGTCCTTTTCTGCAGAACTGCTGCCCAGCCATTCGGTCCCTAGTCTGTAGCAGTGCATGGGATTCTTCCGTCCTAAGTGCAGGACTCTGCACTTGTCCTTGTTGAACCTCATCAGATTTCTTTTGGCCCAATCCTCTAATTTGTCTAGGTCCCTCTGTATCCTGTCCCTACCCTCCAGCGTATCAACCACTCCTCCCAGTTTAGTGTCATCTGCAAACTTGCTAAGGGTGCAGTCCACACCATCCTCCAGATCGTTGATGAAGATATTGAACAAAACCGGCCCCAGCACCGACCCTTGGGGCACTCCACTTGATACCGGCTGCCAACTAGACATGGAGCCATTGATCACTACCCGTTGAGCACGACCATCCAGCCAGTTTTCTATCCACCTTACCGTCCATTCATCCAGCCCATACTTCCTTAACTTGCTGGCAAGAACACTGTGGGAGACTGTATCAAAAGCTTTGCTAAAGTCAAGAAATAGCACATCCACTGCTTTCCCCTCATCCACAGAGCCAGTTATCTCATCATAGAAGGCAATTAGGTTAGTCAGGCATGACTTGCCCTTGGTGAATCCATGCTGACTGTTCCTGATCACTTTCCCCTTCTTTAAGTGGTTCAGAATTGATTCCTTGAGGACCTGTTCCATGATTTTTCCAGGGACTGAGGTGAGACTGACTGGCCTGTAGTTCCCCGGATCTTCCTTCTTCCCTTTTTTAAAGATGGGCACTACATTACCTTTTTTCAGTCATCCGGGACCTCCCCCGATTGCCATGATTTGTCAAAGATAATGGCCAATGGCTCTGCAATCACATCGGTCAACTCCTTTAGCACCCTCGGATGCAGTGCATCCGGCCCCATGGACTTGTGTTTGTCCAGCTTTTCTAAATAGTCCCGAACTACTTCTTTCTCCACAGAGGGCTGGTCACCTCCTCCCCATACCGTGCTGTGGAGTGCAGCCGCCTGGGAGCTGACCTTGTCTGTGAAGACAGAGGCAAAAAAAGCATTGAGTACACTAGCTTTCTCCACATCCTCTGTCACTAGGTTCCCTCCCTCATTCAGCAAGGGGCCCACACTTTCCTTGACTTTCTTCTTGTTGCTCACATACCTGAAGAAACCCTTCTTGTTACTCCTAACATCTCCGGCTAGCTGCAACTCCAAGTGTGATTTGGCCTTCCTAATTTCACTCCTGCATGCCTGAACATCTGGACATCTCTGTTCTAATGTCCATCGCTGGGGGTGGGGGTGTTAGGGGAACCCAGGTCTGCCCCCTCCACCAGGTTCCAGCTCAGGACCTTCAAGCTAGACAAGGAGAGTCACAGTTTTCTGACTCTAACTGTGCCCTGAGCTCCTTCCTACCTTCTCTGGGGCCTCTGCAGACACCCTACCCACAGCTCCCAGTCTCTCCTAGGCCAGGAGTCTCTCTCCCCTGAATACCTCTGCAGGAGATGCTGGGGGAGAGGAGCTAAGGCTAGACCCTTAGTTCTCTCTGCCCCCAAGGGAGCCTGGAGCAAAGGGAAGTGGGCAGGGCCCTCCATGAAGACTTGCACCCCCAGATGCTCTAGGGTGACAAGAAGGGACCCAAAGCCAGGCACGATGCTGGCTGGAGAAGGGGCTGGGGCATGGTCCCCTTAAAGGCCCATGGTCACCATTGAACCAGGAAAAGAAGAACTTGACTCAAGCCTATTTCATTCCCTGCTCTGACTCCTCCTCCCCAAAGGGAACACTCCCAACCCACAGCCCCTGCAGCAACAGATCCTAGAGCCTGTCGGAGCCAGCCCACCTATGTCTGGAGTCAGGAAGCTGGGGTCAGAGGTCGCTTATGTCAAATTTAGGGAGAGTGATGGTGAATCAGAGCAGGGCTGTGCTCTTCCTTATGGCTCTGGCTTGCTCCTGGAATACTGTGGAGTTGACGTGCTGTGGGGGAAGGAGGCAGTTCAGGATCAATGGGTAGGTGCAGATGCTGGGCAAATGACCCCATCCCCAGAGGGCTGAGACATTGTGCTCACAGAGGAATATCTGATTAATTGATCACAGAGATTTAGAAGGGAATTGTTGCACCCAGGACAATGTTTATATGTTGCCGGTCACAACTTGTCATTGTCTCTCTAGACTGGGAGAACATTCAGTGTCAGGGCTGGTCCCATCCTCTCTGAACCCCTGATTCATGAACAGCTCATCAGGAAGGAGAGAGACACACCCCCTCCCAAGCTCTAAAGTCCTTGGTCAGATGAAGGGAGTGACTGTGAGGATAGTCGTCCCCCCCTCCACCCGGAATCTCAGTGCCCATAGGAATGCTCCTATTTCTCTAGGAAGGAGCCTGTGACTCTTGTGTGAGGACCATCTCCTGGATCTCACGATGGGACAGGGAGGTGTTGATGTTCTCATTCCCCAAGCCAGCTGTGGCCCTGTGGTTACTGCTCAGTAGAACCAGGCAGAGCCCTGGCTTGAAATCCCAGCTTCTTCCCCTGTCCCTGAAGGAGGAAGGGCCTGTTACCGAAATATCGGGTCCACCTAGCTGAGAGCCAATAACAGCCAGACAGGGATAAGGAAAGAGGTTACTTTATTCTGCAGAAGAAAGAGTTTTGCACCTTGGTACAAAGACTCTAACTTACACAGAAACCAAAGGTCTTTTATACACACTTAGACAAAGCCCTGGTCATGTTAACATTTGATTGGTGGTTGCCAGACCCCAGAAAACTGTTATCTGGTCAGAGAAAAGCAGTTCGGGACCAGCTCTCTCTGCTTCAAGGAAGGTCAGTTTAAAAGTTCAGGGTTCTGTGTACGCGAGGCATCTACTTCCCCCTAGTGGCCTCTGGTTGCCATAGCTGCTGGTAGTTAAGGGGGCGGGGGGGTCATTGTACCTTATGACTTTCACAGGCCCAATATTGCATTGCACTGACTATGACCAAGGATGGCCCAGTGGGGTGTAGGCTAGGAGGACAGATTGGAAAACTGATCTTCCAGTCCTCCCCAGCGCTAAGATAAAATTGCCCCCATTCCTCATCATTGGGCTCACCTCCAAGATGTATTGGAGCCTGTCTGTGTCTGGGGACTCTGCCTGCAGATTCCCCAGCATGGCATCCAGGAGGTCTGCCAAGATCTTGTGCAGAGCCTGCACGTCCCACTGAAGGCAATTAACAAGGGTTCATGGCAGGACAACAGCTGGTTCTTCAATCCATGCACTTAACAGGTCTCTGCAGAGGACCTCGTAGGCAGCACAGTATGGAACAGCCAAGCTGCTGTGGATGGAAGCTAGGCTTCTGGGCAAAACACAGCATGTGGAAAGAAGGAAGGAAGGAATCCCCCCACTGGAGGGGTAATGTAATTGCCCCTGGAGGGGAAGCTCCAACCATGCAGCCTGTTCCATCTCTGCCCACCCCACCTCAATCTCTGTAGCTCCAGTAAATTAAGGGAGCAGGGGCCAGAGGCCACTCCTGCTCCTGGAATGGAGGAGTAAGAGGATGATCTACCTGGATGTGGGTGGTGTCCTTCTCCATGCCCATGGTGAAGACACCATGCAGGGCAGCTCACAGGAGGTGGGTCTCCAGCTCTGTGTCCAGGTCAGGTTTCATTGTGCTGGCAAGAGAGAGGAGCTGGTATTAGACCGTGCAGTGACAACATGGGCATGAAACTGCAGAGAAATAGGCACATACCGGTGAGAATGGAAATGGAGGCACCAAACCAGGGAACGACAAGGCCAACACCTCACAGACAGTCAATGGCGGAGTTGGAATAATGCCGGTTCCCTGGACCCTATTGCTCCTCCTGTACATGGGCACTGACTCCATGGGTACTCCAGGGTTCAACCACCCACAGAAAAATAATAGGGAGTGGTCAGCACCCACTAGCCACAGTGGTTCTGCAGCTCCAGGGCTAGCCACTGATCAGCTGCTGGGTGGCCCCCAAGACTGGCTGCCGAACAGCTGTTCGGTGGCCCCTGGGGCTGGCTGCTGATTAGCTGTTCTGTGGCTCCAGGGCTGGCCACCAATCAGCTGTTCAGCTGACCCTGGGGCTGGCTATGGATCAGTGAGTGGCTGGCGGGAGGCACTCCAAGGGGGTGGAGAGGAGTGAGTGGCGGTGGCCTTGGGGGAGGGGGTGGAGTGGGGACAGGAAGAGGCGGAGCGAGGGCAGGGCCTCGGGGGAGGAGGCTGAGCAGGAGTGGGGACTCAGGGTGGAGCGGGGGTGGAGCACCCACTAAGAAAAATAAAATCAGCTCCTGTGCTCCTGTATATGACCCCGGGAGTGCGCCTCTCCCCAAGGCCATCGTAACATTACTGGAGTTAAAATAACAGCTCAGCCATGGGTGGTGTGTGAACTGCCTGCTGGGGGAGGCTAGCCCCCTGCTCTGCCTATTCTGGCTGAGGCCCTGCCCCCCCGAGCCCTGAGGCCTCCCCCCCACCATGTCTGCCAGCCTCTGTCCCAGGCTAGTGCCCCCAGCCCTGGAGCACCAGGAGGGTGCGCTGTGTGGCCCCAGCCCCAGAGCGGCCCCAGTCTCCCCAGCTCCGGAGCACCAGGAGCGTGGGCTGTGCAGCCAGAACCGGGGCCACCGCATATGTGGAGCCACAGAGGGGGCCTGTGCGCAGACTGTGGGCGGGGCCACACCTGGCTGTTTGGGGATGCACAGCCTATGATACCCACTGCCCATGAGCCCATCCAGGAGAGAGCGAATATTCCTGCCATTGCTGTCAGAGGAGCCACCCTTGGGAGGTGGCCTGGGAGTGGGCGGGGCAGTGACGCCCAGCCTAGGTCTGAGCAGTTAGGGGAGTCAGGACGGAGGGTCTCGGTATCTGAGGCTGTGCCCAGTGATCAGGCAGTTGGCAAGCACTGTGCTGGGTGCAGTTACTGGGCAGCTTTTCAGTCAGCTCCTGTGAGCCCCAAAGGAGTGAGAGAGAGTCAGGCCCCACTGTCACTTCCCAGCAAGGAGGAGATTACACCGTGCCCCACACAGCCACCAGGATCCCCCCAACTGCCTCCCGCTCCTCCAATTCCTTCCTGCCCATCAAACGTGGCCCCTTCCAAGGATTCCCTCCCAGCTTGGTCCCCTCCCTCTTATCCCCCACTATCTGTCCAAACTGCCTCCCATCCAACACCATCCCAACTACTGAGCTGGGACCAGAGGCAATGCATGGTAGGGCATGTGGGGTCAAGTGCCCCACAGATTGACCTGCTGGGGGGAAGGGAACGGTTCTTTGTCCTCCCATTGCACCTGCCCCCGGAACACTCAGCCCCTGTCCCTGGCATCTGGGCCTGGGTGGGGAGCAAAGGAAACAGGACCGGCTGCTTCTCATGCTGACCACTGAGGATCACTGCTCTGGGCAGCACAGGAGCTGTCTGAGAGAGCCTGGCTGGGGAGGCAGCAGGCTGCTCACAGCCCAAGCCCGGCTGCTGGGGACAGGGGCTGAAGGAGCTGGAGCCCCCTGTCCCCCCAGCACGTTTCCAGCTTGCTTGGTGCCTGTCTCCAGCAGCCGGGCCCAGGCAGGGAGTGGGCTGCCACCTCCAGGGTCTCTCAGACAGCTGCTGCACTGCACAAAGCAGCCACCCAGAGCAGCCAGCATGAGCTGCATGAGAAGCATCTCCCTCCCCTTCCACACCCAGCTGCCATGGAGAGCAGTCAAATGTGCCAGGCTGGTGGGCCGCAGAAGGACTGAGCCCCCTCACCACCCCGCAGGTAAGATTGGGTGGTAGAGCGGGACAGCCCCGGGCTGCACACAGGGCAGAGGTGGAGATGCTGGGAAGAGGAGATATGAGGGGTGGGCATGGGTCCTCCCTTTTAGATTGTGCCCCCCGAGTATGGGGAGGCACAAGTCGACTATGCCCCAGCCTCAACTGTCCTTCCAGTCCACAATTCCCCCACTGCCCACTAATGACTAGTCCCAGAATTTCTCCATTCTCTTCTCCCCAATCCTCAGCCCCAGCAATCTCTGCCTTCTGCTGCCTCCTCCAGCACCACCCATCCCCCATCCATTGGCCCAAGGGAGGTCCCTGCCTGTCCCATGTCTCTCTCTTCCCTCCAGCTGCTGGGCACCTTGTCTCACTCACCACAATCCTCTCCACCACAGCTACTTTGGAGCAGTGCGACTCCAGCATGTCCTCCCCCATCTCATAGACTCATAGACTCATAGACTTTAAGGTCAGAAGGGACCATTATGATCATCTAGTCTGACCTCCTGCACAATGCAGGCCACAGAATCTCACCCACCCACTCCTGGAATAATCCTCTCACCTACGTCTCAGCTATTGAAGTCCTCAAAACATGGTTTAAAGACTTCCAGATGCAGAGAATCCTCCAGTAAGTGACCCGTGCCCCATGCTGCAGAGGAAGGCAAAAAACCTCCAGGGCCTCTGCCAATCTACCCTGGAGGAAAATTCCTTCCCGACCCCAAATATGGCGATCAGCTGAACCCCGAGCATGTGGGCAAGACTCACCAGCCAGACACCCAGGAAAAAGTTCTCTGTAGTAACTTCTAACATCCCATCATTGACCATTGGTCCTATTTACCACTGATGGCAATTAATTGACCTTTGACTAAGATCATGTTATCCCATTTAACCATCCCCTCCATAAATGTATCTAGCTTAATCTTGAAGCCAGTTAGGTCTTTTGCCCCCACTGCTTCCCTTGGAAGGCTGTTCCAGAACTTCACTCCTCTGATGGTTAGAAACCTTCGTCTAATTTCAAGTCTAAACTTCCTGATGGCCAGTTTATATCCATTTGTTCTTGTGTCCACATTGGTACTGAGCTGAAATAATTCCTCTGCCTCCCTGGTATTTATCCCTCTGATATATTTAAAGAGAGCAATCATATCTCCCCTCAGCCTTCTTTTGGTTAAGGTAAACAAACCAAGCTCCTTGAGTCTCCTTTCATAAGACAGGTTTTCCATTCCTTGGATCATCCTAGTGGCCCTTCTTTGTACCTGTTCCAGTTTGCATTCATCCTTCTTAAACATGGGAGACCAGAACTGCACACAGTATTCCAAATGAGGTCTCACCAATGCCTTGTATAACGGTACTAACACCTCCTTATCTCTACTAGAAATACCTCGCCTAATGCATCCCAAGACCGCATTAGCTTTTTTCACGGCCACATCACATTGGCGACTGTGACGAACTAGAACTGTTGTTAAGGTTTTCCTGAGTACTGTGTGGGTGCCTTGGTTTTTCCTATGCAGTGCTTGAGTATTTAGGTGGTGGGACAACGGTGCATGATTGTTACAAAGCCCTAAAAGGCAGGGGTGGGCAGAGGCCTGGACACAGAGAATGGCCCTGTCTCCTGGCAACAGATGGCCCGGCCCCTCCCCTGCAAAGGTGAGAGATGAAGGTGTTGGAACAAAGGGATCAGGTGACCTCCTGGCCCGGGAAGAAGACAAAGGGGGAGGAGGGGCTAGAGAGTTTCAGTTTGAAACTGGCTGGAGAGGAGGGGAGAGAGGCAGACAGGGTCTGGCCTCCCTGCCTCCGTTTGGAGCTGTGGGGTGAAATGCAGGGAGCCCCAAGCTGGGGTCTAAGCTCCCTGCCCCCCGGAAGGGCCCGGCTGAGGGGTCCTGGTTGTACTGACAAGCTCTGTTTGGACTGTGTTCCTGGCATCTCTAATAAACCTTCTGTTCTACTGGCTGGCTGAAACTCCCAGTGAATCCAGGGAAGAGGGGTGCAGGGCCGGACTCCCCCACATTCCGTGACAACTGGTGGTAGCGGTGGGATGTTCTGCACCCCGTGAAAGGTGCTTCCTGCAGTAAGTAACTGGGAAGCAGTAGAACAAAGGGGGGCTAACAAGGTCCAGGCGTGCTGAAGGCTCACAGAGGAGCGGTTTCGGGGAGCGGAGGAGCTACGCTTAACCCCTGGAAGTGTGTAACCAGCAAGAAGGACTGTGCAATGATGGGGTCCCCCTGGGGGCTGCAGTGAGCAGTCCCAGGGGCGGAGGAGCCTGCGGCTTGGCCCTGGGAGAGAGAAGGATTTTTGCAGTGACAGGGTCCCCCTGGGGGTGCCGTAAGTGGACCCAGGGGCGGAGGAGCTGCAGCTCGACCCTGGCAAAGAGGCGGTGACCTGGAGAAGGGCTGGCACACTTGGGGTTCTTCCTGGAAACCGTGGGGAGCTAAGAGCACACAGGCCTGCAAATCCACAGCAACTTGGGAGCAGTAAAGTAATGGCATATCGCTTTCTCCTTAAAAAAAAGCATTGTAACCCTGTGCAAAAAGAAAGAAATACGCATTGGAAAGCTCACTAAAGCCCAGCTAATTGTGCAGCTGGAGGAAAATAACCATTCTAAGGAGCAAATTCCTAACCCCAATGGGGCTACAGCAGGATCTAGGAGCAGCTGGAGCGGTAGCCTGGCATCCCCAAAAGTCTGGTCCGCAACCAGACGGGGGTCTTCACGATCGGGTTCCCCAGCAGGGAATCGAAGACGAATGGGACTGAAGCTAAGTCCGAAAGAGCAAGAGGACTGTAAAAAACAGCAAGAGCCCGAAAAAGGGCTACAGAAAAAGCAGCAGCATAAACTGGCGGTGGTGGAACGAAAAGGCATAGGGAACTGGCCAGGGGTAAGTGGGGATAGATCCCGGGGTGCCAGCTCCGCAGGGAACCTCAATCCTAAATTGCTGCCCCTGGTTAAGGAGGGTGGGGTAAACAGGCTGGTGATTGGAACCAGGGAGACCCTGCGGAAAAGCCCCGGGATCTAACCCCCTTGCTGGGTCCCAAGGCCATAAACTCCGCCAGCCAGATGGGTGGGATGGTGGACAAATTTCCACTCCTGGCCCTAAACTCAAGCCCTATGGACCCCCAGTGGGAGCGAAAGGTGATGGTCAATAAAAAGACATTCTTGGGGTGGCACAATCCCGGGACAGAAAAAACTGTGGTCAGGCCCCCGGTGGTGCACCCCCACCAAATGCTGAGGGGCTGTGTGACCTGGGTGAGGGTCCCAGGGATGGAACCATTCTCCCTGCCTATGGCCCAGATCCCTGTGCAGACCCAAAAGGGGTCGGGCTGGCTGGTTGTTGGGGTTCTCCAGAATATCAGCGGTAAGGTGCTGTTGGGGGGTGACTGTGTATCTTTGGAACAGGATCCAGGCCCTGGCCCTGTAACGGCCAAGGATTTAAATTTAAACTCAGAAAACCAATTGGCTAAGAGAAAAATGGTCAGTAAAAATGCAAATGACCTGGCTGGCAGGGAAAAGAAGCTGCCAGACCCCGGTTACCTGCCTGCCTGTAACCAGACCCCTAGGGCGGGGTGGGACAGAAAGATGCTCCCCACCCCCCTGCACAATAAAAAGGTGGCTCAGGCAATCTCTGATGCAGAGAGCAAAGCAGCAAGCTCGCTGCCTGGCCCCACAGGGACAGCCAGGGCAGCGCTGAGCACGGGGGGAGCGGAAACCCCAGCTAAGTGGGGGGACACACAGGCAGGGCAGGACGGCTGCCAACCAGGCTGGCCTGGTCCAGAGGTGCGGCCGGAAAGTGATTCCACGGCAGGGAGGGAGCCACCAGGAACAGGGCTCAGTGGGGCGGTGACCCCAGGCCTGGCCAGTAAGCTGCAGAGGGATCCCGCCTTAAAAAAGCTAAGGGAACTTGCTGGCCACAGCACTGCAAACCCCCTTGGGGAAGACTGCAAAGACAAATCCCTGTGGGAGAAGGAATCCCTGTGCCGAAAATGGGCTCCCCAAGGGGAAGTAGAACTGTGGGAAATCATAAGGCAGCCGGTGGGGGCCCAGAAGTATCATCACCGGCTATTGTACCTGGCCCGGGGTAAGGGAAAAGATCCCTGAAGGTCCCTGCCCATCAGAGAGAAACCTTTCCAAAAGGTGGCTATAAATAGGGTGGGCCCCCTCAGCAGGGCAACCTGGTCAGGAAAAAAATGCATCCTGGTGGTGATGGATTTCGCCACCCGCTACCCAAAGGTGGTGGCTCTGTCCTCCACCGGGGCAGACGCGCTGCTGACCATCTTCAACAGAATGGGGGTCCCCAGCGAGGTCTTTACAGACCAGGAATCCGAGGCCATCTCAGCCTGGCTCCGGGGCGTGTGGGAGAAAGGTGGGGTCTGGCCCACCTGGGCCTCTGCATATCACCCTCAGTCCAATGGGCTGGTGGAGAAAGTTCAAGGGACCGTAAGGCTGATGCTGAGGACTTGTATAAATCAGCATCCACAGAACTGGGACAAGTACCTGCCCCACCAATGGCACAGGGAAGTGCCCCAGAAATCACCAGGGGGCTTCCCTTTCAAGCTGTGGTATGGGAGAAGAGTAAGGGGACCCCTAAAACCGGTAAGGGACGATTGGGAGGAGAAGGGAAAAAAACCCCTGATGAATCTCTCCCTTGAGATGGGAGCCCATCCTCCCATCAGGTGTCCCCCATTCAAAGTAACTGGGAAAAAAGCCCAGAACCTGAAGAAAGAGGCCAAGGACAGGCTGGCTTTAAAGGTGAACCAGTCATTCAACAGCCCAGGGCTGGCCAAGGTAAAGGCGATCAAAAATTGGCCTGTTCCCCAGACCAAAAAACAGGTCCAGGCCTTTAGCGAAATGGCGGGTACTACCAGAGGTTTGTACCCCCCTTTAGCTCCCTAGCTGCCCCCATCACAGAGCTAGGCAAAAAGGGAAAGCCAGACAAGGCAGTCTGGACCAAGCAGGGCCAGAGGGCTCTCTGTGCGCTAAAGGAGGCTCTAATCCAGGGGCCAATAAATCAAGTAAACCCAGACCGGGCCAAGCCCTGTACAGTGTTCACCAAAACCTCAAACACAGGGCTGGGCGTGGTGCTAATGCAGGCCTATGCAAAGCGGGGGAGACACCCCATCGGGTATCTGAGCAAGGAGCTGCTGCCCTGAAGGCAGAACGGTCAGGCCATAGAGAGGGAATGCCTGGCCATGGTACAGGCCCTTAAAAAGCAGCAGCCGGATCTATTTGGGTGGCGCTTTACGGTCTATAGTCACCACCTCGCCCCAACGTGGCTGCATCCAGGAAAAGGGGCCGATGCCAAGCGGCTGGTAACACAGACACGTGGTCAGAGAGGGGACCAGATCAAGAGGAAGGCTCTTAACCAAAAAAGCCCAAATTACAGCCCTCCAAACTGGAGCGCTGGAAAAAAACCTAATCTCAGCTTGAACCCCAGGGGTTTTGGGATGGAAAAAGGGCACGGGCCGCATAAACCTTCCCACATGCGGCCTGCGGGTGCCATCAAGCCCACCCAACCTAAGGAAGCATGTCGAACTGGAACGGCCTGGTGTGACCAGGTTCGAACTTCCCCAGGTCACTGGCTAAAGTGACCCCGCTCAGTTCGGTCTCCAAGGGGGGAGAGATGTGATGAACTAGAACTGTTGTTAAGGTTTCCCTGAGTACTGTGTGGGTGCCTCAGTTTCCCCTATGCAGTGCTTGAGTATCTAGGTGGTGGGACAACGGTGCATGATTGTTACAAAGCCCTAAAAGGCAGGGGTGGGCAGAGGCCTGGACACAGAGAATGGCCCTGTCTCCTGGCAACAGATGGCCCGGCCCCTCCCCTGCAAAGGTGAGAGATGAAGGTGTTGGAACAAAGGGATCAGGTGACCTCCTGGCCCGGGAAGAAGACAAAGGGGGAGGAGGGGCTAGAGAGTTTCAGTTTGAAACTGGCTGGAGAGGAGGGGAGAGAGGCAGACAGGGTCTGGCCTCCCTGCCTCCGTTTGGAGCTGTGGGGTGAAATGCAGGGAGCCCCAAGCTGGGGTCTAAGCTCCCTGCCCCCGGGAAGGGCCCGGCTGAGGGGTCCTGGTTGTACTGACAAGCTCTGTTTGGACTGTGTTCCTGGCATCTCTAATAAACCTTCTGTTCTACTGGCTGGCTGAAACTCCCAGTGAATCCGGGGAAGAGGGGTGCAGGGCCGGACTCCCCCACACTCCGTGACAGCGACTCATAGTCATCCTGTGATCAACCAGGACTCCGAGGTCCTTCTCCTCTTCCGTTACTTCCAACTGATGCGTCCCCAGCTTATAACTAAAATTCTTGTTATTGATCCCTAAATGCATAACCTTACACTTCTCACTATTAAATTTCATCCTATTACTATTACTCCAGTTTACAAGGTCATCCAGATCTTCCTGTAGGATATCCCGATCCTTTTCTGAATTGGCAATACCTCCCAACTTTGTGTCATCTGCAAACTTTATTAGCACACTCCCACTTTTGGTGCCGAGGTCAGTAATAAAAAGATTAAATAAAATTGGTCCCAAAACTGAACCTTGAGGAACTCCACTAGTAACCTCCCTCCAACCTGACAGTTCACCTTTCAGTATGACCCGCTGTAGTCTCCCCTTTAACCAGTTCCTTATCCACCTCTCAGTTTTCATATTGATCCCCATCCTTTCCAATTTAACCGATAATTCCTCATGTGGTACTGTATCAAATGCCTTACTGAAATCGAGGTAGATTAGATCCACTGCGTTTCTTTTATCTAAAAAATCTGTTACTTTCTCAAAGAAGGAGATCAAGCTGGTTTGGCACGATCTACCTTTTGTAAAACCATGTTGTAATTTGTCCCAATTGCCATTGACCTCAAGGTCCTTAACTACTTTCTCCTTCAAAATTTTTTCCAAGACCTTGCATACTACAGATGTCAAACTAACAGGCCTGTAGTTACCCGGGTCACTTTTTTTCCCTTTCTTAAAAATAGGAACTATATTAGCTATTCTCCAGTCAAACGGTACAACCCCTGAGTTTAGAGATTCATTAAAAATTTTTGCTAATGGCCTTGCAATTTCATGTGCCAGTTCCTTTAATATTCTTGGATGAAGATTATCTGGGCCGCCTGATTTACTCTCATTAAGCTGTTCAAGTTTGGCTTCTACCTCGGATATGGTAATATCTACCCCCACATCCTTATTCTCATTTGTCATGCTGCCACTATTCCTAAGCTCCTCATTAGCCTCATTAAAGACTGAGGCAAAGTATTTGTTTAGATATTGAGCCATGCCTAGATTATCCTTAACCTCCACTCCATCCTCAGTGTTTAGCGGTCCCACTTCTTCTTTCTTTGTTTTCTTCCTATTTATATGGCTATAAAACCTTTTACTATTGGTTTTAATTCCCTTTGCAAGGTCCAATTCTACATGCCTTTTAGCCTGTCTCACTTTATCCCTACATGCTCTGACCTCAATAAGGTAGGTTTCTTTGCTCATCCCTCCCATCTTCCACTCCTTGTATGCTTTCTGTTTTTTCTTAATCACCTCTCTGAGATGCTTGCTCATCCAGCTTGGTCTAAAACCCCTGCCTATGAATTGTTTCCCCTTTCTTGGGATACAGGCTTCTGATAGCTTCTGCAACTTTAACTTGAAATAATCCCAGGCCTCCTCCGCCTTTAGGTCCATCAATTCTTTAGTTCAATCCACTTCCCTAATTTCCTTAATTTATTAAAGTTAGCCCTTTTGAAATCAAAAACCCTAGCCTCAGATTTATTTTTGTTTATCCTTCCATTTAGTTTGAACTGAATTAGCTCATGATCACTCGAGCCAAGGTTGTCCCCTACAACCATTTCTTCAATGAGGTCCTCACTACTCACCAAAACCAAATCTAAAATGGCATCCCCCCTTGTTGGTTCAGCAACTACTTGATGAAGGAATTCATCAGCTATCACATCTAGGAAAATCTGAGCCCTATTATTATTACTAGCACTTGTTCTCCAATCTATATCTGGGAAGTTGAAGTCTCCCATGATCACACGGTTCCCATTAGTATTTACTTCCTTAAAAACATTAAAGAGGTCTCTATCCATATCCAAATTAGATCCCGGTGGTCTATAGCACACCCCAAGCACTATCCCAGGGGAGGCTCTAGTAGTTTTCTTCCCCAATGTGATTTTTGCCCTGACAGACTCTGTCTTATCCATTCCATCACTTTTTATTTCTTTACAGTCTACCTCATCATTGATATACAATGCTACTCCCCCACCTTTACCTTTATTTCTATCTTTCCTAAACAGCACATACCCTTCGATACCTGTACTCCAGTCATGACTACTATTCCACCATGTTTCGGTTATTCCTATGATATCTGGTTTCACTTCCTGGACCAGTAGCTCTAATTCCTCCATTTTGTTACCTAGGCTCCTCGCATTGGTGTACAAACATCTTAATTTTTGCTGTTTGGCCTCACTCACATTCTTTACCCAATTTGGTATGGACATTGTACTGCCAGTATGACCTATTTGACTAGTATCCACTCTGCCCTTCCTCCTTATGTCCATTCTCCTACCCCCGGCTATATCCTCTCTTACTTCGTTGTCTTCCCTCTCAATGTTAAAAGTCCTCAATGCTATGCAGTGAGGAGACACTGAGCTAGAAAATTCGATAAGATGCTTCAGTCTGTGCTAAGTAGTTGCTCTTAACAATTTTAAAGTAATAACATACAAATGCAATAGAATATTTCAGATAGTAGATTATGTCATAATCTGATATGACTATGTGATAGGACACCTTACATTATGCACTGCTGCTCCTAGTGATACTCCCAAATGGATCCTCCCAGCTCGCCATTCTCCACCCAACATGAGGTAGGCAGGAGAGGATTGTTTTCCTTACTTGGGAGAGGGAGAAACTCAGGCTGAGAAAGGTAAATTGACTTGTTTTAGGTCACACAGCCAGTCAGTGGCAGAGTTGGGAATAGGACCCAGGAGTCCTGACTTTCAAACTAACCATCACATCTTGAATTTCATACATTGACTGATCAGAATAAAGTGCTCTCAAATGAGCTACAGTCCACAATTGTTCACAGTAATTATTCAGCAAGTATTCTAGAAGACCTACAATACGGAGAATCAAGAACTGCTCAGAGACAATTAATGGGGAGAAGCAGCAAGATTAATCCAATACATGATTGGTTGGGACTTATTTGTCTGGTCTGAAAAGAGAACAAAACAAGCTGAGATTCCTCCCTGTCCATAGCCCTCTGCTTGGCCAATCAGCATTGAGACTCTGAGAGGTGGGAGGCTTAGGGGTCTCTCTGGATGTCCCAAAGGATGGCCCAGGTCACCACCAGAGGGGAACACTCTCAGAGCACTATTCCAGCACACCTTATTGTGAGGGCCTCCCACAATGAGAGCAGACCCCCTCCTCCCCACACCCCTCCTTGGTGGAGGGAGGGAAGCAGGGAAAAGGGAAAAAAGAAGCAAGAGAAGAAGAGGAAGGAGAGAGGGAAAGAGGAAAAGGGAAACCAAAAAGGACAAACTCCAGTGTCCCCAGTGATTCTAAAAGGGACAAAGTCCTAGGTAGGAAATCAAATTCTGCCACCTTAACCTAGTGTTTTCTGTGCCTAAAATTCCGCCTGCACCAGATGGATCAGACTGAACAGGTTCCAAACCTCTCTGAGGCCATAGGCGCCGACTCCGTGGGTGCTCCGGGGCTGGAGCACCCACAGGGAAAAATTGGTGGGCGCTGAGCACCCACCGGCAGCTCCCTGCAAGCCCCATGCCGGGGCCCAGCTCACCTCACCGCCGGGCGACGTTGCAGGGCCCCACCCCCGATGCCGGGTGACGTTGCAGGGCTCCGCCCCCGACGCCGGGCGACAGCACCCACCGGCTCCGACGCCGGGTGACAGCACCCACCGGCACCGACGAAAGTCGGCTCCTGTGTCTGAGGCTCTTACCTTGTAAACAAGGACGTTAGTTTTCTAGCAGAATCAGTGGTAGAAAAGGAGAAAGCTCTACAGAGGTTCTTACTCACACTCATGTACCTGAATCCGAATTCTCTCTCTGTCCTAGAGGAGAGACCTTGATAAGGAGACTTGCTGCAGCAAAGCCATGGAGGTCTCGGAGGTTGCCCTGGCTCTGCACCTCTGTCCTGCCTGGTGGTCTCTCTGTGAGGTCACCACCCCCACCACCAAAGTTCCTGCAAAAGGCCTTTGTGATGTCACTGCCATACCCCCCCCCCCCTCCTGCAAGGCTGATGTCCTGCCCCTGGCCAGCCTCTTTGGATGTTTGAACGAGATCTTGCAAGATCTAAAAAATAAAAAGGAGTCAAAAATGGAAACTAGGACAAATTACAAAGGATGAATATAGGCAAACAACACGGGAATGCAGGGGCAAAATTAGAAAGGCAAAGGCACAAAATGAGCTCAAACTAGCTACATGAATAAAGGGAAACAAGAAAACTTTTTATCAATACATTAGAAGCAAGAGGAAGACCAAGGACAGGGTAGGCCCACTACTCAGTGAGGAGGGAGAAACAGTAACAGGAAACTTGGAAATGGCAGAGATGCTTAATGACTTCTTTGTTTCGGTCTTCACCGAGAAGTCTGAGGGAATGCCTAACATAGTGAATGCAAATGGGAAGGGGGAAGGTTTAGAAGATAAAATAAAAAAAGAACAAGTTAAAAATCACTTAGATAAGTTAGATGCCTGCAAGTCACCAGGACCTGATGAAATCCATCCTAGAATACTCAAGGAGCTAATAGAGGAGGTATCTGAGCCTCTAGCTATTATCTTTGGTAAATCATGGGAGACAGGAGAGATTCCAGAAGACTGGAAAAGGGGAAATATAGTGCCCATCTATAAAAAGGGAACTAAAAACAACCCAGGAAACTACAGACCAGTTAGTTTAACTTCTGTGCCAGGGAAAATAATGGAGCAAGTAATTAAGGAAATCATCTGCAAACACTTGGAAGGTGGTAAGGTGATAGGGAATAACCAGCATGGATTTGTAAAGAACAAATCATGTCAAACCAATCTGATAGCTTTCTTTGATAGGATAACGAGTCTTGTGGATAAGGGAGAAGCGGTGGATGTGGTATACCTAGACTTTAGTAAGGCATTTGATACGGTCTCGCATGATATTCTTATCAATAAACTAGGGAAATACAATTTAGATGGGGCTACTATAAGGTGGGTGCACAACTGGCTGGATAACCGTACTCAGAGAGTAGTTATTAATGGTTCCCAATCCTGCTGGAAAGGTATAACGAGTGGGGTTCTGCAAGGGTCTGTTTTGGGACCAGGTCTGTTCAATATCTTCATCAACGACTTGGATATTGGTATAGAAAGTACGCTTATTAAGTTTGCAGATGATACCAAACTGGGAGGGATTGCAACTGCTTTGGAGGATAGGGTCATAATTCAAAATGACCTGGACAAATTGGAGAAATGGTCAGAGGTAAACAGGATGAAGTTTAATAAGGACAAATGCAAAGTGCTCCACTTAGGTAGGAACAATCAGTTTCACACATACAGAATGGGAGGAGACTGTCTAGGAAGGAGTACGGCAGAAAGGGATCTAGGGGTTATAGTGGACCACAAGCTAAATATGAGTCAACAGTGTGATGCTGTTGCAAAAAAAGCAAACATGATTCTGGGCTGCATTAACAGGTGTGTGGTGAGCAAGACACGAGAAGTCATTCTTCCGCTCTACTCTGCGCTGGTTAGGCCTCAACTGGAGTATTGTGTCCAGTTCTGGGCACCGCCTTTCAAGAAAGATGTGGAGAAATTGGAGAGGGTCCAGAGAAGAGCAACAAGAATGATTAAGGGTCTAGAGAACATGACCTATGAAGGAAGGCTGAAGGAATTGGGTTTGTTTAGTTTGGAAAAGAGAAGACTGAGAGGGGACATGATAGCGGTCTTCAGGTATCTAAAAGGGTGTCATAAGGAGGAGGGAGAAAACTTGTTCATCTTAGCATCTGAGCATAGAACAAGAAGCAATGGGCTTAAACTGCAGCAAGGGAGGTTTAGGTTGGAGATTAGGAAAAAGTTCCTAACTGTCAGGGTGGTTAAACACTGGAATAAACTGCCCAGGGAGGTTGTGGAATCTCCATCTCTGGAGATATTTAAGAGTAGGTTAGATAAATGTCTATCTGGGATGGTCTAGACAGTAATTGGTCCTGCCATGAGGGCAGGGGGCTGGACTCGATGACCTCTCGAGGTCCCTTCCAGCCCTAGAATCTATGAATCTATGAATCTATGCTTCCCCTGGATCACCACACTCAATGGCTTGAGTCTGGGGATCAAGCTAGCTACACAGTAAAACAGGGGGTCTCAAACTTCATTGCATCGTGACCCCCTTCTGACAACAAAAATTACTTCACAACTCCAGGAGGGGGGACTGTAGCCTAAGTCTGCCAGAGCCACACTGCTCCATGTTGGGGGGCGGGGAAAAGCCCGAGCCTTACTGCTCTGGGCAGGGCAGGCAAAGCTGAAGCCTTCAGGTTTTGGCTTCAGCCCTGGGCCCCAGCAAGTCTAAGCCAGCCCTGGCAACCCCATTCAAAGGGGTTTGTTTGAGAACCGCTGCAGTAAAACATCAGAGGCTGCTTCCCATGCCACACTCATTTTTTCATAAATTAGTAGACTTTAAGGCCAGACGGGACCATTAGAGCATCTAATCCAATCCCCTGTATATCCCAACCCTCCTGTATATCCCAATAGCTGCTTTTCGACTAAAGCTCCTTTCAGAAAGGCATCTAGTCTTCATTAGAAGACATCAAGAGATGGAGAATCCACTATTTGGTAGTTTGTTCCAATGGTGAATTATCCTCACTGTTAAATATCTGTGCCTTATTTCTAATATGAATGTGTCTGTTTTCACTTTCCAGCCACTGGGTCTTGTTATGCCTTTCTCTGCGATATTAAAGAGCCCTTTAATTCCTGATGTTTTCTCTCCATGAAGGCACCTAAACACTTCAATGAAGTCACCTCTCAATCTTCATTTTTATAAGCGAAACAGATTGAGCAGTTTTCTCCACCCCTCAGAACATTTTACGGCACTTTGTTGCACCATCTCCAATTTTTCAACATCTTTTTAAAATGTGGATACCAAAACTGGATTCAGTATTCCAATATGTCTCACTGATGCTGTATCACTTCTTTACCCTATTCACTACTCTGTTCATATGTCTAATGATAGCGTTAGCCCTGTAGCGTTAGCTCATGTTGAGTGGCTTGCCCAGTATGACCATAAATCCTTGACAGAGTCACTGCTTTCCTGGATGCAGTTCCCCATTCTGTAGGTGTGGCCTGCATGCTTTGTTGCTAGGGATATGATCTTGCATTTAAAACTTGTTTTGTTTGAATGGGTCCAGGTTACTAAGTGACTCAGGTCACTCTGTATGACTGCCCTGTCCTCATCATTATTTACCACTCTGCCAGTATTTTGTCACCCATAAATTTTATCAGCAGTGATTTTATATATTCTTCTAGTTCACTGATAAAAAATATTTTAAAAAATTAGTTCTTGAGAGCCTCTTCAGACCCCTAGTACCAAGTACTGGCTCCCTTCTAGCCCTGCTGTTACATAGGGGCTCAGCACAGAACAAACACATGCTTAGGAGCTGTGTTATCCATAGGCTATGAACAACATGTGGAGGTCAACAATTTACAAGCACACTACAGTCCTGTATTGTAGACAGGCCCCAACTGTGTCTCAGTTTCCCACTCTGTAAAATGGGGATAATAAATAAAACCTTCATTATCTCTATTTTATAGTTGGGGAAACAGAGGCACACAGAGGTAAAGAGACTTGCTCATGGTCACAAAGCCAGGAATAGAAAACTACTGGTCTTCTGATTGCTAGTCCTGGGCCCTAGCTCTGATTATCCTGACCTCTCTGCTCTAACTTTAATCACAGCCCAGCTAAAGATTTTCTTCTTCTCCATGTCCCTTAACTCCACATCACTGCAGAAGAAGGATTTTCTGTTAGCCATCTGGCTCTAATGCATGTGGCTCTCATTCGAAAAGACATTCTCTAGCTCAGTCACGTTATGTGTTTGATGGAGGAACCACTTGGTGACATTCTATGCCTGTGTTATACTGGAGGTCAGACTAGATGGACATAATAGTCTTTTATTGGACCAACTTGTGTTGGTGAGAGAGACAAGCTTTCAAGCCACACAGAGCTCTTCAGGTCTGGGAAAGGCATGCTACACAGTCACAGCTAAATGCCAGATGGGAACCGATTGATTAGCATACGTAGTTAGTGCATATTGTAAAGGACCATTCAAGGTAGAGTGGTTACAACTACAGTGCATGGACTCAGGACAGGCAGCTGTGTTCCTTCCTTTAGCCAGAGGTGAAGGTTTAACCCCTCCATATGAACTTTACTTCGCCCTTCACAGATTCAAACACAGTTCATTGGTGCTCCACTGCATAAAATCTCCCCTGGCACGCCTGTCTGAATGGTCTCATCACTGGCAGCGTAAATAAGAGGTTTGGGGAGGCTAAGTCTCCCCAAAATAAAAGAGGATGTCCATGCAGGGGGCAAATGCTGGATGCAGTGCAGGTCACCTCCCTTTGGATGGGTGCCAGACAGCGGCCATTGCGCCCTGGGAGTAGGAGCACCGAAAGCTCCCTAGAAGGGGGGGGGGGCACCACCACCTGGACCGTGGCCCTGCCCATGCTCTAGCTCTTCCCCCAAGGCCCCATCCCCACTGTGCCTCTGCCCCCAAGGCCCTGCCCTCTCTCTGCCTCTTCCCACCACCAGTCCACCTCTTCTCCTGAGGCCCTGCCCTCACTCTACCTCAGCAAGGGGGTCATGGCCCCATCACTTTTTTCCTGGCTTAAGAGAGCGTGATGGGGGAGAGGGAAGGAGGAGAGATGAGTGGGCAGGGCCTCAGGGGAAGAAGAGGCGGACCGAGGGCCGGGTCTTGGGGGAAAGAGGCAGAGCAGGGGGCACCGGTGCCCCCCTTTAGGGATCTTCCTGTGCTCCAGTGCACAAAGGCGGCGGGCTGGCACTCCTCCAAAGGGAGCTGATCCGTGCTGCTTTGGGCATTTGCCCCCTGCATGGGAAGCCTTTTTTATTTTGGGGAAACAGCCTCCCCCAGCATCTTATACGCGCTGCCCATGGTCTCTCTTACCTTCCCTTCAAGCCAGAGCCATAGCTTGGAATTTCTGTGCCCGAGGCAGAGGCGCAGAAATTCCTAGTCCTCCCCTCCGCCGAACTGCCGCGGGACCTGCGGACCTTCCGCAGGTAAGCCGGGGTGGCTTCGGTGGCCGGGGAGGAAGGGGCGCCCCTGCCAGCAGTGCGCCCCGAGGCGAGTGCCTCAATGGCTTTGCCCTCATTACGGCTCTGGTGCTGGTGATGCGGGGAGAAGGGGGAGAGTCCAGGGAGCCTCGTGGAAAAGGTCACATGGAATCTTACTGTCTGAGGAAAGCACCAAGGTCCTGTGTGGAGAGGGAAGAGGGTGTCAGGAGGGGCGAAGATTAAGGAGGGTGACAAAGATGGTGGAAAGGTGGCAGGAGCTGCTGGTGTGCAGTTGGATAAAAGGAGGGAAGTCAAACTATCTGGCTGCAAAGAAGATAAAACTGAGGGAATAATGAGTGAATTTGTAGTGGAAGAATTCAGCCTGGTTACAGCACTTCTGCCAGAGATGCTCAATGGCATGAGAGGAGGAGGTGTTGGGGGCGTAACACAGGGCTGGGAGTTGGCAGGATGGGCTTTGACATGGGAGAGGGGAGCCAAGGAGATGAGGGTGGCGGAAGGAGTGGGGTTAGGGTTGCCAACTTTCTAATCACACAAAACCGAACACCCTTGCCCTGCCCCTTCCCTGAGCCCCCCACTCCTTCTGTCGCTCGGTCTTCCCCACCCTCACTCACTTTCACTGGGCTGGGGCAGGGGTTTAGTGTGCGGCAGGAGGTGAGGGCTCCAGCGGGGGGTGCAAGCTCCAAGGTGGGGCCACAAATGAGGGGTTCATGGTACGTGAGAGGGCTCTGGGCTGGGTGAGGGGTTTGGGGTGTGGAAGGGGGTGAGGGCTCAGGGGTGGGGCTGGGGATGAGGGGTTTGGAGTGCGGGAGGGGGCTCACGGCTGGGGCAGGAGGTTGGGGTGCAGGAGGAGGGGTGGGCTCTGGGAGAGAGTTTGGGTGTGGGAGGGGATGCAGGCTCTGGAAGGGAGTTAGGTGTGGGAGGGGGTTCCAACCTGGGACAGGGGGTTGGAGTGTGGGTGGGGGTGCAGGCTCCATCCAGGTGGCATTTACCTCAGGCAGTTCCTGGTCCGCAGCTCTGGCTCTGCACTGCTCCCAGAAGCAGTCAGCAGGTCTGGCTCCTAGGCGCAGGTGCGCCCACATCCAGGCGGCTCCGTGCAGTGTCTGTTGCCGGCAGGCACCACCCCCGCAGCTCCCATTGGCCGGGAACCGCGGCCATTGGGAGCTGTGGAACTGGTGCTCAGGGCGGGGGCAGCGTGCGGAGCTTCCTTGATTGCACTTGTGTTAGGGGCTGGATATACCGGCCACTTCCGAGAGCCACGCAGAGCCAGGGCAGGCAGGGAGCCTGCCTTAGCCCCGCTGGGCCGCCGACTGGACTTTTAATGACCCGGTCAGCGGTGCTGACCAGAGCTGCCAGGATCCCTTTTCAACAGGGCGTTCCAGTCGAAAACCGGACGCCTGGCAACCCTATGTGGGGTGTAAGGAATCACGGCATGAGTCACTGGAGGGGAGGGAAGAAAAGGCAAGGGAAGGGGGCTGAGAGCAGAAGAGAATTTGTGGATACTGATGGATTGGAAGTCCCAGAAAGGTCAGGCAGGTGATGCTGAGGTGGTAATCAAGCAATGCAGAGACCAGAGAGGATGCAGTATGTGGAGAAGACCAGAGTGAGCGGCCATACTGGTGAGAGCAGAGCTGATCCAGGGCTGCAGGTCAGACAAGGCAGTCATGGGGCAAGACACAATGACGTGGAAGATGATGTCACCGAAGATGAAGACGGAGGATTGTGACATGTGGAAGAGCAAGGAGGTAAAGTGAGGAAGGAAGGTGAGTGACAGACCACAGCGATATGGAGCAGGAGGGGAGGTGGTCAGGTGGAGCATTGCTCCAAGGAGGAGAAAGAATGAGAGGGAGGGTTGAGGGTGGTAGAGCTGGGACTGGCACAGACTAATGTCCCACCCGGGTGTTTGCAGGAGGATTCAGGGTGAGGGGGATGGAAGAAGAAAAGGCCACCACAACATGTCCGTAGAGGCAGAATGGAAGCCATAAACCCAGGTCTCTGAGAGAACCAGGAGACGGGAAGAGTGGAAGATGAGGCGCTCACAGATTGGCTGTGTTGTTCTTAGATGGATTGAGCATTCCCGACGCAGCAGGAAGGAGGCCAGGAACAGGTCTGAGATGAAAGAGGGAGGAGGAGGAGCCCGAGGGGCAGAGGGGGTGGCAGGAAAGGTGCCAGAGGAGAGGCTCAGGACTGAGGCAGGAGCAGGGCTGGGGCAGATGTCACCAGAGTGGGGAAGGTGGCAGCACAACAGGAATTGGAGGCAAAATGTGGTTGTGATAGCAGTGACGCCCCACTGGCCATTCTAGTGAACCCAAGGGACTAATTCCCATGAACCCCCCAAACAATCTAACTGCCAAAGTTCCATTTCCCTTTTCCCATCATCCCTGCCCCCATATCCAATAGTGCACTAGCTTCTGTGACCTGGTCCGTACTTCACTGACATTCCCTATCTCCTCCCTCTATGCCCACGTCACTATCAGGGCAGAAAAAGGAAATGGACATGATTTCAGAACAGAATTCTGATGAAGCCCAACTTCTCACCACAGGGGAAGAGATCTATAGGGTGACCAGGGCGTTTCAGGCATCACCATCCAAAGCAGAGTCTCACTCGGCTCTGGGGAACATACCTGGAAATCCAGCAGGTCCTTGGGGTCCAGGAATTCTACAGCACTTTGAATTAGCCTCTGAGGAAAAAAATGAATCAATAAGTGACATTTCTTGGAGTCACAGAATCTCAAATATTTTGAAAATTCCAGTGGTAAATAAGCTCAGCAAATCGAGGCCAGCTAACACTAAGGCAGCTGTGCCACTGTGGTGACCCTGGTGCAAACTCCATGTTGCACTTGTACAAGACTTCTGCATTAGTGGCTTACACTGTTGTTACCACACTGAGGTATTTACACTGGTGAGAATTTCCCTCTTGAAAACAGGACCTCAGAACCTACAGATCACTCTGACTGGCTCTAAATTAGAGCAGGCTGAAAAACAAACACCACAATTTGTTCACGCTTTTTTGATGCATTCTCAGCTTTACAAACCACTGCTGCTAGACAGAATAAAGCAAGGAGGGTTTGCTGTGCAGCCCTCCCCATGATGCTGGTCTCTGCAATGACAGCTGCACTAGACTTCTCCTCTTCTCAGCGTTAGCCGTTCACCACTTGAAGCCTTTTATAGAGCAAATAAATAAATATTCATGAACTCTCTCCCCTCAACTCTCAGCTCCTCCCACCAATCTGCACCTTCCAGTGGTTTCTGCTGAGTCTGCTCTCTGCATGATTTCTCCACCAGTAGCGTAGCCACGGGGGGGAGCAGGGGGAGCAGCCGCTCCCCCTTGAGCAGAAGCGGCGGAAGCAGCGCCTTTTTTTAGCAGCACTAAAAAAAGGCGCCACTTCTTTTTAAGCGCCACTTCTTACACTCACCCGGCAGCGCTCCGGGTCTTCGGCGGCATTTTGGCGGGGGTACCACCAAAGACCCGGACTGGCGGGGGAGGGATAGCTCAGTGGTTTGAGCATTGGCCTGCTAAACCCAGGGTTGTGAGTTCAATCCTTGAGGGGGCCATTTGGGGATCTGGGGCAAAAATTGGGGATTGGTCCTGCTTTGAGCAGGGGGTTGGACTAGATGACCTACTAAGGTCCCTTCCAACCTTGATATTCTATGATTCTATGAGCCGCCGAAGTGCCACCAAAGACCCGGAGTGAGCCGCCGAAGTGCCACCTGAGCCACTGAAGTGCCACCGGGTGAGTACAGGGGGAGGCACCTTTTTATAGCGCCGCTCCCCCTGCGCTCCAGACCTAGCTGCGCTACTGTTCTCCACCATCTCCCTTCACAAGCTTTTATGTTGTATTTCTACAGTGTCAAACCACAGTCACAGAATCATAGAATATCAGGGTTGGAAGGGACCTTAGGAGGTCATCTAGTCCAACCCCCTGCTCAAAGCAGGACCAATCCCCTATTTTTGCCCCAGATCCCTAAATGGCCCCCTCAAGGATTGAACTCACAACCCTGAGTTTAGCAGGCCAATGCTCAAACCAGTGAGCTATCCCTCCCTTCTTTAGTATCCCTGGTTTTCCTCTTTGAGAAAGTGTCACATTCTTCCCTCAAAGCAGAGATTCTTTGATGGGGGATTATCGATTACATTATGCCCAGTAAAAAGTGAACTAATGTGCACTGATCTGCTGGCCTGGGCACTAACAGCCCCCAAAAGGCAGTTGAGTAACAAATCCACTTTTCATATAGTTCAAGCGGTGGGGGTCACATCTGAAGGGGCAGCATTCCGGCCATTCCTGGGGCAGCACATTTCAAGGGCCCTTTTTTTTTTTTGTTGCTTCGGCAGCTCGGCTGGCTTTTATTTTATTGACTGATTTTTTTTTTTGCTTTGGCGGCTTGGTGCTTCGGGTGGCCAAAAAGCTAGAGCCAGCCCTGAGACTGGGGATTGTTCCAGAGAGTCCTCACTATCAATGGGGACAAGGGGTGATGGCTCCTTATCCTATTGAGGCAGCCCAGAGATGCAAAGAACATGATTAACATGTTTCTCAGTGACACTGCACTTCGGACTTCTGGTCTGCTTTCTGTCTATGTGACAAGAACCAGGGGAGAGAGTGGAGGGAAAGCCCTCTATCAGCGTTTGAGTATCAGTGGCATTTAAATGTCAGATTCAGGTACCTAAACTGAAAGTAGCAGCTGGGCACCTAAATCTTTTTGTGGCCCTAGCCCCTGGTGCCTAACCTGCTTTGGTAACCCCACTAGGCCCCCATTTGCTTCATCAGGTGCCTAATACCTTTAAAAATCCAACTCTAAGTCATTTTTGAAAAAATGCTTTTGAAAAACTTACCCAAAATGTAATGGGTTTTAAAAATCAGTTTAATATAATCTGGGTCCAGAAGCACTAAAATACCTTCATCAGAACAGTATGGGGCTTTGAATGGTATCACTACAAGGCAGGGTCTGACAGTTGGTGCTAAATGTCTAAACAGACCCAATGTTAATGATTATTGTTAAAGCTAGTAACAGATTGACTTTTCTCAGAAAATGTGTTCAGCACACTAGGAGCAAGTGCTGTAATTGTGGAGAACAATCTGTAATTGTCACACATAACAGAAGCTGAATACCTCCTTTAGGTGCAAAGTCTCATTCTCTCAGCAATCGGGAGATGCTCTCCCCTCCCCTCATCATTCCTCTTGGGGCATCACTCATAGCCCTTTAGATTTCAGGGTCGCTCCTCACATTTATAAAATCATTACATAGGCTGTTCTGCATATTGAGACTGTAAGCTCTTTCCTTTAGGAGCTGTCTCTCATGATGTGTATATACAGTACCTAGCACAATATAGACCTAGTCTTCTGTGGAGCTTCTGGCTACTGCTGTATTACAAATAACCATGGTATTCACTAAGACACAATCATTTTGTAACCAGAAAAGAATGAATTTGTGGAAAGTTGTGGTATGAGGAACAGGCTGAATATCAAGAGAGAGACTCCCAAACCTAGCAATCTCTACTTCCAGTCCTGCAAAATTGTAGTCACGTTTAATTGTACTACTACCAATAGCCCAATTGATTTAAATGGGTCTGAATTAGAATAAGGCAGGTTGTAAGGTTGACTGAGGTGAGGTCTTGGTCAGAAACACAACTGAGAGATCAGAATCGCTTTAGCCATAATAGAGAGATAATATGGCTAAAGCGATTCTGATATATATAAAAATCAGTAGTTCTCAGCTCAGCGTGCCTGGGTTCCCAGTTGCCAGCATGGGGGTGTTCGAGCTGCCACGCTGCCTGATGTGGAGGGTTGGGGTCGGGGCTGGCAGCCTGCCCTGTGGGGTGGGAGTCTGGGATCAGGGCTGCCAGCGGGCCCCACGGTGTCTGCGGTCTGGGGCTTCCGGCAGGCCCCACAGGGTGGGGGGTCCAGGGCTCCTGGTAAGCCCTGCAGGATCAGGACCCAGCACAGCCGCCCAGCACTGTGAGCTCTGGGGACCAGGACAGCTGCCCCACCCCATGTGGCGGGGGTTGGGGCAGCCATCTGGCCCCACGAGTTCCAGTTCACAGACTGGGGCAGCTGGCCTAGCCCCACGGGGTCTGAGGAAGCTGGCCAGTCCCGTGGAGTCCGGGCGGCCAGTTCCGCTTGGCCGGGGTCCAGGGCAGCTGTCCACGTGGGGTCCGGGCAGCCATGTGCCAGGGTCCAAGGTGGAAAACCGCATGCTGGGGTCTGGGGCAGTCAGCCAGCTGGCCCTGCAGTGTCCTGGTTCTGGGCAGGCAGCCGGCCACCCCGGTGCAGCGAGGGTCGAAGCTGTTGCTGCCCTGCAACCCGGCCCCTATGGCCCAGGTAACACACTGTGGGCCGCATATGCAGCCCACAATGGGTAATCAGTTGAGATAGCTAGCTAGATAGATTTGAGAGTATACTGCTTGCAGCTGAGCCTAAGACAGGGCAGAGGTCAGGTTTTATGGGTGACCTCACTGTGCGTTTCCATAGCAAACCATGTTTGCATTGCTTTTACTATTAACCTGCACTCTGAATTTGGTGGGTATTTAATGCACAACAAAGGATACCGGGAGTGTGAGAAAATAAATTTGACTTTATTATTCCAAAGGACAAACAAAGACAGACTCCTCTCCTCACCCCCAGCCCAGCATGGGGCTTTCATCCCCAGACCAGCACACTGCTGTACCCAAATCCCTCATGCACCAGCAGCAGAGCAACATTTACAAACTGGGAGAAAAGTGCAGAGAATCCAGGGAAGATGCTGGGACCCAGGCACAAAGCAAACACTCCGAGGGCAGAGAATACAAGGAACTGAGATTAGAGGGATACAGTGTGGGGTAAGTGGGGCAGAGAGAATTGCTGTCGTCCCCACAGAGGACACTCTGATAGATGGGGAGGGAGTGACCAGCTGGGCTGTCATGCGCCTTGTCTCCCTCTGGCCTCTATGATGGGGGTCAGCCTGGCTTCTGGCCCAGGTCTGTTTACTTCCTTCTCGTCTCTGCCCAGCCCCATTCTCTCAGTAATCGAGAGATGCTTCATCCTCCCTTGATCACTCCTCTTGGGTCATCATTTGTAATGCTTTAGATTTAAAGGATGGCTTCACCCACCAGTCACAGGGCAATTCCTGTCTTTCTCTCTGGTACTGGTGCAGCAAATTCAGAGTTCTCAGCCTCAGCTGTCTGGTTCTCAAGAGAAAAGTCTGCAGTTTCCCAGCAGTTTCACCCCCTCCTGACTCTATCTCACATCCCTGAAGGGATCAGGTAGCAACTCCATGCCCTGTTCAGTCTCGGCCTCTCGGAGTGTGAATCTAGCACTCACCTCCGATGTTTGCGCTGAGAGATATTGATAGTTTTCATTGTTCACACAACACAAAATCTCATGACAAAGGGAAAAGAAAGGTTAAATAAAATAAAAAAGGACTCTTCTGACAAAAGATCTTTTGTCTCCTTAAGTCCTCAATAAAGCTGTGCTACATCCTGTCAAAAGTAAGCTATTGGTGCTTTCTAAATGCAGAGGGGGCAGGGAAAAGGGGAAGAGGGAGTGAGTGATAAGAAGCAGCACCTCTCTTCCCCATACTCTCCTCTCTTATCCCATGATCCCTAACATATGGTCTGCCTGGCACCCAGCGCCTTCTGCTTCCCACATCCACCAGACCCAGCCATTCAGTCCCCCAGTTTCCCCCACAAAACCCATCCCTCCTGGTCCCTTCACATTTGATTCCCCAGAACCCAGCACCTTCGGGGATTTAGGGAAGGGAAGAGTTGTCAGCCCCAGGGATACTCACTCTGCAGGTACCAGCTCCAGGTAAGTGGGGGGAAACCAGCCCAGAGGCTGCAGAAAAATGGGGGTGGGGACAGGTTTCCAGGGTGAATGTGGGGCCTGGCCCAAGTATCCCTCTCCTAGTCTCCATGGGAGGGGCATCACATCAGGGACAGGAAGGGAAAGGGCATAACTTAATTCAGGCAGAGGAAGCTTCTGGAAGAGTTTCTTTCTCCCTTCCCACAGCAGGTGAGCAGGAGGCAGGAAGGCCCGTCAGTTCAGCAGCCAGGACTGCAGCAGGGAAGAGCGGCTGATAAGGACTTCTCCTCCTCTGCCTGGGGTTTTCTTAGACCAGGCAAAGCCAGAGGGTCCCTGAACAGTTCAGGGTCAGCTGCTGCTGGAACCTGTCCCCAGAGATGGGCAGCTGGATATCTGGGAGTCAAACGTCACTTTGGTGTGTGGGAATTAGAAAATGGAGTTTTTACTATGGCGAACCCTAGTCAGGGCAGAGAGAATTTCTCTCCTATGTGGAGGAGTCTCTGATGCTCAATGTGGTGTTAGCTCCAACTGAACCTTTTTCCACGCTAAGGATATCTGAGAGGGCTCTTCCCTCTGTGGATTTGCTGATGCTTGATGCTGTGTGAGCATGAAATGAAGCTTCCTCACACATTCAAGGTCTTTCTTCTGTGAATTATTGGATGGGGACTAATGTGAGAGTTCAGATGACTCTTTTGCTGGAGTTACTGAAGCTAGTTCCACAGTCCAAGTATTTATGGATTCTCTCTCCCATGTGGATTGTCTGAGTGAAGTAAGGTTTGATCTTCAAATTAAATTTTTTCCACAGTTGAGGCATTTATAGATATTGTGCCATGTGGATTCTGAAATGTTTAGTAAGGTATGATCTAGGACTGAAGCTTTTCCCATCAACTAAGCATTTATGGGATTTCTCTCTTGTGTGGATTGTCTGATGTATAATAAGATTTGAACTCTCACTGAAGCTTTTCCCACAGTGCAGGCACTTACAGGTTTTATCTCCTGTGTGGGTTCTCAGATCTGAAATGATTAAAGCTTTCCCCACAATCCAAGTATTTATCGGGTTTTTCTCCTGTATGGGTTCTCTGATGTATAATAAGAGCTGATGGTGCATTTAAACTTTTCTCACACTGCAGGCATTTTTAGGGTCTCTCCCCCATGTGGATTCTCCCATGGTTAATAAGGCCTGAGCGCTGAATGAAGCTTTTACCTCAGTCCAAGCACTTATAGGGTCTCTCTCCTGTATGGTTTCTCTCATGGTTAATTAAGACTTGAGCAATAACTGAAGCTCTTCCTGAAGTACAGGCATTTATAGCAGTGTTTCTCAAACTGGGGTCCAGGGGTCCGCAAGGGTACTCCAGTGGGTCAACGAGTCATGTCCAGGGCCGCTGGCCCCGCTGATCAATTCCTCCCCCTCCCTCCCAGTGCCTCCTGCATGCTGCAAATCAGCTGTTCAGCGGTGTGCAGGAGGCACTGGGCGGGAGAAGGAGGAGTGGGAACGGAGCGCACTTGGGGGAGGGGGAGAAAGAGGCAGGAAGAGGAGGGGCAGGGGTGGAGGCTTGGGACAAGGGGTGGAGTGGGGGCAAGGCCTGTGGCTGAGCGGTGGGCTTGCGAGGGGGGGGGGGGGGTCCTTGAAAATTTTTAAATCAAAAGGGGGTCCTCAGGTTGTTAACGTTTGAGAACCGCAGATTTATAGGGTTTCTCACCAGTGTGAAGTCTCCCATGTCTAATAAGATGTGCCCTCCGACTGAAGCTTTTCCCACAGTCCAAACACTTATAGGGTCTCTCTCCAGTGTGCAGTCTCCTATGAGCAGTAAGATTTGAGCTCCGACTGAAGCTTTTCCCACAGTCAAAGCATTTATAGGGTCTCTCTCCTGTGTGGGTTGTCTCCTGGCTAATAAGGCCTGAGCGCTGACTGAAGCTCGTCCCACAGTCCAAGCGTTTATAGTTCTTGCTTGTGTGGATTCTGCCATGGTTAATAAGGCCTGAGCGCTGACTGAAGCTCTTCCCACAGTCCAAGCATTTATAGGGTTTCTCTCCAGTGTGGATTATCCTATGACTGATAAGATTTGAGCTTCGACTGAATCTTTTCCCACAGTCTAAGCATTTATAGGGGTTCTCTCCCATGTGGATTCTGCCATGGCTAATGAGGCCTGAGCGCTGACTGAAGCTCTTCCCACAGTCCAAGCATTTAAAGGGTTTCTCTCCAGTGTGGATTATCCTATGGCTAATAAGATTTGAGCTCCGACTGAAGCTCTTCCCACAGTCCAAGCATTTATAGGGTTTGTCTCCAGTGTGGATTATCCTATGGCTAATAAGATTTGAGCTCCGACTGAAGCTTTTCCCACAGTCTAAGCATTTATAAAGTCTCTCTCCCATGTGGATTCTACCATGTCTAATAAGATTTGAGCGATGACTGAAGCTTTTCCCACAGTCCAAGCAATTATAGGGGTTCTCTCCCGTGTGGATTCTGCCATGGTTAATAAGGCCTGAGCGCTGACTGAAGCTCTTCCCACAGTCCAAGCATTTATAGGGTTTCTCTCCAGTGTGGATTATCCTATGGCTAATAAGATTTGAGCTCCGACTGAAGCTTTTCCCACAGTCCAAGCATTTATAAAGTCTCTCTCCAGTGTGGATTCTCCCATGTCTAGTAAGATTTGAGCGATGACTGAAGCTTTTCCCACAGTCCAAGCATTTATAGGGGTTCTTTTCGTCCTCATTTGTCCGCTGAACTGTAGTTTCTTTGGGATCCTTGCCTCCTCCCCCACATTCAATAGATTCATACACTTTATTCCTTTGGCAGTTTCCCAACTTCCTCTCTGACCTGTGCCAATTACTCCAGGCTTTTCTCTGTTCCAAGCTCTGGGAAAAATTCCCTTCATCTTGTCTCAATAAGGTCCCCTGCAGTTCCACTTGTTCAGGACATTCCTGCAGTGGATTTCCATCCTCGTTCTCACTCATTGTTTCATCACCTGCTGGGGGAGAGAGAGAATATAGGCAGTAGTCGTTGCCTGGGTTAGTACAAAAGACAGAAAGGGGAATAGCAAACGGGAGAGGCATAGCTCAGTGGTTTGAGCATTGGCCTGCTAAACCCAGGGTTGTGAGTTCAATCCTTGAGGGGGCCATTTAGGTATCTGGGGCAAAAATTGGGGATTGGTCCTGCTTTGAGCAGGGGGTTGGACTAGATGACCTTCTAAGGTTCCTTCCAACCCTGATATTCTAGGATTCTATGAAAACACAACTCAGTAACTGTTGGGGAGACTGAGAATTTGGATTCTGCTCCCAAACCCCATCCAAACATTCACAGGGCAGTGAAGTCATTGAAAAAACTCCTGACAGCTAACAGGGTGGGTGGGAATCAATGAGCGATATCTGCCATGATGACCTGCTGACCACGGCCTGACCTGGTTGAACTGAGGAGGCTCGGATTTTCAGTTTTTTCCTTCACTTGCCATATAGTTTCTTTGTCAGAGTCACCGACTCCTCACCTGTGTGGGTGCCTCTTGATATCTTCCTTTTCTCAGAGGCCGGGAGATCTGGGACCCAGGGCTCTTCCCCTGCTTCCAGCCGGATGATCAGGTCAGGTTTGGGAATGGGGAGTCCTGCTCAGGGGGTGAAATCAGGCATGAAAAGAGTGCACTGAGGATTGGTGGAGTATTTGTCACAAAGGGCACATCTTGAGTTTAAACTGACCTCATGATTTTCTGGGGGGCTGTGGGGTCTGAACAGATGGGAACGTGGTCACTGAGCCCCCTTGGGAGAGGCCGGTGTCTGGGGGAGGGGGAGTTGTCAAACACTCACTAGGAGTTTTCAGGATGTGTGCTCTAGTGTTATACCCCCGCATACGTCTAAACATCCAGAACCCAGAGCCCTCCTCACACATGGAGCTAGTCCCAGGAAGGAAGTGCATAGAGATTTTGTGTGTGAGTGAGAATTAATGCAGATAGGTTAAACACATTGCTCCTGCCCCGGTGAAAGCTGGAGGGATGGGGATGAATTAAAATGTCCATCAGGTTAATGACTCCCCTATCCTGTTGCAAGGGGTTTGGAGGTGAACGGCTCTCACAAACTGGCGCTGTGGACTATATGACCCATTCCCCTCTAATGTAACTGACCAGGGAAGAACCTGACCAGAGGCAGAAATGCAGGCCCCTGGCTTCAAATAGCTGAGGGGACAGCGATAGCTTTGGGACAGGGATGGCTCAGTGGTTTGAGCATTGGCCTGCTAAACCCAGGGTTGTGAGTTCAATCCTTGAGGGGGCCATTTAGGGATCTGGCGCAAAAATTGGGGATTGGTCCTGCTTTGAGCAGGGGGTTGGACTAGATGACCTCCTAAGGTCCCTCCCAACCCTGATATTCTATGATTCTATGACAGGAGTCCTTACCCAGCGAGGTCACAGTCTCATAATTCTCCTGCATGACGTCCCTGTAGAGGGCTCTCTGATCGGGGTCCAGCAGAGCCCCCTGCCCCTTGGTGAAATACACAGCCACCTCCTCGAAGGTCACCGGCATCTGAAAAAACAGGTGTTCCCCCCTCAGTGCCTGCTGCCCCAGCCACATCCCCACTATTCATGAGGGAAGAAGCACAATAATACGACAGCTCTGGGAGGGCAAGAGGAGAATACCACCCCCACCAGGAGGCTGCAGGGAACAGAGAGAAGGTGAGGGCTCCTTGTCCCTCCCAGCAGAGGAGAGCAGAGTTTTCTCATTTGCCACACACCTACAAGGCACAGGCTGACATGGGAAGCAGAGCTCCGTGCAGGGGACAGGAATCCCAGCACCTTCCCTCTGTATTTCATAGCAGTCTCTGCCAATAGGTTCAGGCTCCAGCACTCTGGTCTGTTTCCCCAGCCCTGTTCAGGGGGTTGTTTCCTGTTTCAGAAATGGGGGACTCTTCACCCCACCCCCAACGGGCCTATTCATAAATCAGGCCCTAGGTTGAGCATGTCCCAGCAGGATTATCATACCCTGTCCCCATCCCTGCCTCACCCTGTGTATTTCCTACCCCTCCCCCTTTAAAACAACCCTCTCCAGCAGCTCCCCCCAAAATCCCGTACCTGAGCTGGATCCACCACAGCCATTTCCCTTCCCCGGCCCCTAGGAAGATGGGATGATCTGGAGGAAAACGTGGTCGTTATTCTGCAGTCTGTCAGGGTTGGAGGGCAATTGTGGAGGTTTATGAATTAGCATTAGTCCATTTCACACCCCATTCCCCCCAGGCTCTTTCCTTGCAGACAGACACTCTCTGCCACGGTGGGGAAAATCCTCAGTTACCTTAATACTACACAGACCTGACTCCTCCCACCAGGACTAAATCCATGAGACACTTTTAAACCCCCCCAGGAACAGAGTCTCTGAGCCAAATGCTAGAAAAGAGCAGAATCAAAAGCTACGCTTTGGGGGATCCTCCCTGACACTGTCCTGAGGGCAGCACATTCCCCAGCAGCGCAGGGACTAGGCAGAGGCAGGAACTGGCTTTTCCTCTCTCTGCTCAACTTCTTCCCAGGAAAGTCAATCTGGGTTGGAAACTGGGTTGGAACCTCCCTCCTCACTTATTGCTCCTGCTGCCCCTTTCAGTCTCTCCCCTCTCCCGTCTGCATGGAAGTACTGGTTACTGTCCTGCCATTCCTGTGGGTGTTTCCTCTCCAATAGCTATTGTCACTGCCAGTGCCATAACAAGGGCGAGGTGAGTGAGGCACTTGCCTCGAGCGCGCATACCTGAGGGGCGCAGAAAACTCCGTCTTCGGTGGCATTTCGGCAGCGAGGGTCCTTCTTACCTCGCAGAGGCGGCTCCAGGCACCAGCGTCGCAAGTGCGTGCCTGGGGCGGCAAGCCGCAGGGGGCAGCACCGGTTGCTTTGAGGGCGGCAGTCAGGCAGCATTCGGCGGCATGCCTGTGGAAGATCTGCCGGTCCCGCGGCTTTGGCGGCAATCCGGCAGCAGGCATGCCGAAGGCACGGGACTGGCGGATCACTCACAGAAATGCCGCCGAACGCTGCCTGACTGCCGTGCTTGGGGCGGCAAAAAACATAGAGCCCTGTTGCCTCAGACGCTAAAATCTCTAGTTAAGGCTAACAGGAGTGTGAGCCTGGGTGTGTTGGGGGAAGCAGCTCTGGGACTCGCAGACATCCGGGAGCAGAGATGGGGTGACGAGGGGCCATTTGTGCAGAGTCACTTTCCTTCCTGCCTGCCCCCTGCACTTACCCCCAGAGGTCAATTTCATCACCTGCACTCTCTGGCTCAGGAGTTGATGCCAGCAAAGCCCTGAGCTACCCCAGGGGGATAGTTCCAGACACAGGAGGAAGGCCTCCCTCAGCTGGGCACAGAGGAGGCCTTAGTGATGGGTGTCCCAGCACAGATCCCACTCAGCAGCAGTAGTTGCTCAGCCTGGGTTCCCAGATCACAATGGAGGCAGCGGCATCTGTCCCAGGAAGCCCAGATAGCTCTAGGGTTCCAGTATCCTGAGCACAGAGAGAGACTGACACTGACCTCTTTGGCCTTAGCAATAACCAGAGCCTTCTGCTGGGGACAACTAATGACCAAGCCCCCTGTGCTGCCCCTGCAGCCCCCAGCGACAGTCAGGCCAATGCTGATCTCATTTGCCCATAGGGACTCATAGTGGAATCGGAGAACCAGTTAAAACCAGTATTTCACACATTAACTGGAACCGAATCTCAACCATAAATTTGTTTTACCAACTCAACCTCAACGGAACTGAACAAAAAGAAGTGGTGTTACCAGTTAAAATAAAGATTCAGCATTTTTAAGCTCATTATTTAAAAATAAATAAATACAGAGATCTTATTTTCATTTATTAAGAGAACACAACAAATTAGCCAATAGGCTGGTGACTGCCCCAGAACGGCCTACTCCAGGATAGTGAAAAGAGAATGAGAAGAGAAAGGGGACAGACCACCAGAGCGGGGAGGGAGAGGGGAAGCTTGGGTGCTGTCTGCAAACCATGGGAGGCAGAAGCGGGGCGGGGGGCAGAGGTAGATGAGCCACCTCTGAGAATCCTCCCTTGGGAGAGAAGAGGTGGGATGCTCCCAGGGCCCTGAAGTTCATAACTGTTCAAGTCCAAGGGCAAAGGTAATGGCTCCCCAACCTTCTCCCCTTAGAAAGGCCTCCTCCCACCATCCCCAGCCCCTGGGGCAGCTCCTCCCTCCCGTTGCTCCACTTGAGGTAGGGTTCATGCTCCAAACTCCCTTCTCCACTGAAGCCAAGTGCAGGGCCCACTCCCAGCCTCCTCCGGGCACTGTCTAATACTCACCTCCAACCCTCCACCCCTACCCCAGATAGATACGTTTCTCTCATACGTATATCTTAATGCTAGATATCAGTCCCCACTATCAGCAAAGGACAAAGTCAAGGCAAAATTTCATTACACCATAACATGGATGAAGATGGAAATGTTTGAGTCAGAAATAATGATGTCACAGAATCAATGTCAGACATATCTGAAATTGAAAGATGAATTGGAACTTCTAAAAGCTTGTGAAATCTCCAAAAAGGAAGCCATATCTGGATGAAGGAAAGCCCCAAAAAAGGATTGGGCCAACTCCGGATTCATTTGCAGATGGGCTACATCTCCATAAGAAAGAGAACATACCAAACTACTGGGAACATCGGGAAAATGTCATGCCCATGCTTTTTCGCTTTTTCACTAGTAGGATGGTGAAGCACTGGAATGGGTTACCTAGGGAGGTGGTGGAATCTCCTTCCTTAGAGGTTTTTAAGGTCAGGCTTGACAAAGCCCTGGCTGGGATGATTTAGTTGGGGTTGGTCCTGCTTTGAGCAGGGGGTTGGACTAGATGACCTCCTGAGGTCCCTTCCAACCCTGAGATTCTCTGATTCTATGATTCTGTATCAACTAGCAAAAATTGTACTGGCAGTTCCAACAACACAAGTGAGCATCAAAAGAAATTTTCCAGACCTCAAATGTATCCTTTCACTGCAGAGGCCCAATATGATAAAGCAAATGTTTAAATATGTTATTCTGGGTTTCTCAAACACATTGTTTAGGAAAAAATAATCATGTATATTTGACAACACAAAAACGGTAGGAAAACTCATGTAAAATTAAAATTACAAAATAAATAATCAAAACAGTTTCCATGTTAAATTGCAGCTCTCTTTCAAGGATTTACCTCCACTGAGATTGAAATAGGATTTAAACTGGTAACTGAACTTCTATTTTTGTTTCTTTGGGTGGCTTGAACCAGAACCTATTGAATGGAACTGAACCAAACCAAACCAAATACCAGTTGGATTCCTTGCCTGTTGTTGCTAGCAGTGACTCTGGTTTGACACAGAAGTCAGAGCAGGCCTCTGTTCAGTCCTGTCAACTCTAAACATTTATCATTCAGGAGTCAGACCCCTCAAATAATGAGATTGTCTTAAATAAACAAAGACTAAATTAGGAGCAGTGTGTGTGGGGGGGGGAATATTTGCCTTGTAAATTCTGAGTCCTTAGGGGGAAATCTGCTGCCCCCACCCCCACCGCTTGTTTGACCATGTCTAGGGAAAAAGATTTCCCACTGGCTGCTGGGCAGGGCAGCCTCCTACCCCAGGGGCTGGGAGAACTGCCATTGTATCTCTCCCCATCTCTCCACTCTCCCTTCCCCCAGCCAGTCTCCGCTTGCTCTCATATTCTCCCTCCAGCCTCCCCACAGCCCCCCTTTCCTTCTCTTTATTCCCCCCCCGAGTTTCCCTCTGTACCAGCTCTGTACCCCTGAGCCCCAGAATTCTCCCCCTGCCTCCTGATTCTTGGGTATTCCCTCAGCCTCCCTTCAGCGGGCCCACGTCCCTATCCCGCCCCATCCCTGTTCATCCCCCCTCCTGCCCCTCACACATCCCTGTTCTCCCCTCAATGGTCTCTGGCTCTCAGAGCCCCCTACCCCTCTTCAGCCCCCTTCCGGATCCCACCCCCTCTGACTCGCCACACGTTGCTCTCCCACCCCCAATCCCTCCCACTCACTGCAAACCATAGGAGCTGGCAGCCAGCTTTCCTCTGCCCAATGCAGGGAATCGGAGCCAGTCCAGCTGGGAGCAGCCTGGGGCATCCCCCTGCCCCTGCAGACAGGTAGCACCGGGAGCGTCTCTCCCTGGGGAGGGGGGCAGGTCTCACCTTCTGTCCACGTGGGGCACAGCCTGGGAGCAGGGCTCTGGGTCCCAGTAACGGGGGGCCGGGACAGGCGGGGGTCTCTGCACTGGGAAAGTCTCTCGGGGAGCAGCGGGAATGTTCCTCCCCCGCCTGCAACCAGGGCTCTGGGGTCCCCAGCGGCAGCAGCCGAGGCCCTGGAGCTTGCAAGGAATGTGGGTTGCACCGCAACAGAGTCACTGCAGCGACTGCAATTCACTTCCTGCTGCCAGGCTGAGTGACCCCGGGGATCTCTCCACCCGGCGCCTCCTGGGTCCTAGCGGCAGCGACAACACGGGGTTTGGCCTGTGTGTGTCTGTTATTGTTATTATTTATTGTATCGTCACCCCCAGGCCCGCCGACGAGGTTGGAGGGGGAAAGGGTCAATTGTCCCGGGCCGGTGATTTAAACGGTCCCAGGGCGGATGGGAGAGTTATGTATTGTTAAATAAAAATTAAGATAAAAACGTAACTAGATGAAGCACCGCCGCAACTTACACATAGTGGGTTCCAATGTGTTATCTGAAGGATAAAAAGTAGCATCGTAAACCTCAGCCATCCCTTTCTAGGGCGCACTGACTGATCTGCCCTGGGGCCCGGAATTGCTATTGTAGGACCTGGTTACCCCCAGCATGTTCTGTCTGTGTAATAGTGTCTGATTTTGCCTGGTCTAATTTGGCAGCTTTGAAAAGTTGTAAAGTTGTTTGTGTGACAGGGCTGGCTCCAACTTTTTTGCCGCCCCAAGCAAAAAACAAACAAACAAAAAAACGAGCGCTGCCCCGCCGAAACAAACAAACAAAAAAAACCCAACCCAGCGCCGTCCCGCCAAAACAACCCCCCCGAGCGCTGCCCTGCCGAAACAAACAAAAAAAAACCCCCGAGCGTAAAAAAACCCCACAAAAAAATGTGCCGCCCCGCCGGCCTAAGATTGGCCGCCCCTTCGAAGGTGCCGCCCCAAGCACGTGCTTGGTCGGCTGGTGCCTGTTATTGGCTGTCCTGTGAGATGTGCGGTGTTGGGTAACTCAGTCAAGCTGTCAGTCATTTCCCTTTTTATATTTTCATTGTATTTCTGTTTCTTTATGCACATTAATCAATCAAATAAATAAATAAACCGGATTATTGTTTCTTTCTTTATAAAAATTAATCAAATAAATAAAAAGGATTGCACTGCAGCCTAGGAGCACATTCCCTAGGAGCAAGCAGCTCCTCTCAGCATTAAGGAGGCATTATGCATAGAAGGCACCATGTCAATGAGTGGACAGAGAGGAGACATGCAGACTGGATATCTGTAGAGACTTGGGACATGGGGGTGATGGGTTCCTGGTCCTTACAGAGGCTGTCCAGAACCCAGAGAGGCAGGGGACGTATTGCCCGGTGACACTGTCTGTGGGTGGGATTCACTCTGGTAAGAGATTGACCCAGGGAGCAATTTGTAAAATGTGGTCTCTTTTCCCCACAGCATGTTCACTGTCTGCTAGCCCTGAGCTGAGCTACTAGGTCTGCTCCCTTAGTTCGGGCCATGGAGTTGTCATTGCTATGCCACCAGGTTCCTCTGGTTATTTGTAGAGTCAAATTAACCCATTACTGGGCTGTAGGAAAAAATACCCCAGTTCACCCCCTTGTTCTCCCACAGGGCTTCCTGCTGCTCCTCACCATGCCAGTGTAATTTTGCCTGCACAATTTGCCTCTGGTAGCAGTTATTAACATCTGTGTATCCTCTCCTTTGCTGCCCTGTCACAATTTGCTGCTTCTGCCTATCCCCATCCTACAGTCCAAGGGCAGTAAGTTGTGACGGATGGAGGCATTCCCACCACAATTTGGTACCTCTCACCTTTCCCCACTTTCTGGTCCAAGGGTAACAGAGTGTGATGGATGGGGTTCATCTGTCATAGTTTTCCCACCTCTGCCTTCCTCCATCCTTTGGGCCAGGGCTGGTAAATTCTGATGGATGGGTTTCAGTGTAGTAGCCGTGTTAGTCTGTGTCAGCAAAAAGAAAACAAGAAAAATACCTGTGGCACCTTAGTCTCTAAGGTGCCACAGGTATTTTTCTCATGGATGGGGACATTCCCAGCACAATTTGCTGCCTCTCACCTTTCCCCATCCTCTACCTTTCCCTAACTCCTAGTTCAGGGGTAAAAAGTTGTGATGAATATGGGGCATTGTAGCCTATAGGGCTAGCCTGCTTGCTTGCCTATATATATTTTCTTATGGATTTCTTATTTTCTTATGGGTTTGACTATTTGTTTTATTATAATAGGTTATAGTAGGTCTATAGATTTATATTAAAGTATTTTTGGCTGTAACGCAAGGGACCTACAGGCCACATCCTGTATGTTGATCTAAGGCAACGTTAGCGTACATATGTTTGGGACCTTTCACCTAGATAGGTCGTGATGAGCTAAAGCATAAGGTCCATATATGGTTGTGACCTCAACATAGATACATAAAGAATGCGTTGAAGCGGGTGGTATGGGGGGCTAGCTAAGTGCTACCTCTATAAATTTAACATGTACATCACAACTTGGAACTTGCAAATAACCGAAATAATCAGGTAGGACAGAAATAACAAATGTGAGAATGAGCTAATGTCATTAATATGTGTGTATATGTCATCAATACGTACAAACATGCCAGTCTATGGAGTCAGTGTACCCCAACATTTCTGTGGGTCATGAAACTAAGGGTATGTCTACACTACCCGCCCGATTCGGTGGGTAGAGATCGATCTTCTGGGATCGATTTATCGCGTCTCATCTGGATGCGATAAATCGATCCCAGAAGCACAGGCGCCAACCGCCGGTGGGGGCTGACGCCCGGCATCAGGGGCGGGGCCCCGCCCTGACGCCAGGCCCCGCCCCCGACGCCGGGTGACGTTGCGGGGCCCCGCCCCTGATGCTGACGCAACGTCACCAAGCGTCGGGGGCGGGGCCCCGCAACGTCTCCCGGTGCTGAGGTGAGCTTGCCGTGGGTCCTGGGGCTGGCGGGGAGCTGGGCGCGGGCCCCGGGGTTGGCGGGGAGCTGCCGGTGGGTGCTCTGCACCCACCAATTTTTCCCCGTGGGTGCTCCAGCCCCGGAGCACCCACGGAGTCGGCGCTTATGCCCAGAAGTGCTCCCCGTCGACTCTGGAACTCCTGCTCGGCGAGAGGAGGAAGCGCTGTCGACGGGGGAGCCTGCCTGCGCCGCGTGGACCTGCAGTAAGTAAGATTTAATTCGATCTAGGAAACGTCGACTTCAGCTACGCTATTCTAGTAGCTGAAGTTGCGCATCCTAGATCGATCCCCCGCCCCAGTGTAGACCAGCCCTAAGTGTGGACATAGAAGGAGGGCTCAGGTATTCAAGCTCTATAAGAGGGGTGACCCACCATGACAAAGAGGCTTCTTCGTTCTTAGTTTATTACCCTTTTGTTTATTAGTCTATTCATCTGTTAGTTCTGAATTGTAAGTTTTAAGTCAGTCAGTTAAGTAAAACTCTAAGTTAGCTTCTTCAGTCTTCTATAGCTCTTCAGCTTCTCCTAAGCTCTGCTCTTCCCACTCAAGCATTGGACCTGGACCTGAACTCTCTTTAGCATGCCAGAGAGTAGGCTGGTCCTTGGTCTCTTACCACCAGGTTATCAAGGAAGGATGTGAGTATATTAATCAAAAGCTTTATAGTGCATAATATCACATGTATCTCTAGAACAATATTATTGCCTTTGTAACTCTGATTATTTTACCATTTGATTATTGTTTGATTACTATTCCATTTATTTCAATAAAAGTCTTTAAGGCTATATTTGTCTCAGTGTGAGTGTCCTTGTTGTACATTCCAAGGGTCCTTGCAAACTCTGTGTAGCCTGATTCTGGGACAAGAACCTTAGTATCTTCTGATCAGATCAGTTGGTGAGCCTATAACCCATATTACCTAAAATAATAATATTAACCTCTTAAAAAAAGGTATGCCTGTCACAATTTTCTACCTCTACCTTTGCCCATCAATACAGTATTGCCAACTTCGGGAGATCAAAAATCATGAGTCCGACCCCCAAAAATCATGAGATTGGCCCCAAAATTATAACATTTTAATAAAAGTTTTGTTGGTCGCTGAAAGGGCAATGGAACGAGCTATGTTGGGAATCTCCCTTCTGGATCGTATACCAAATGAAATCATCAGAGAACGCAGCGGTGTGAAAGATATTGTCGTGGAAAGCAAGACATAACAAGATGCAATGGGCGGGCCACACAGCACGGCTCACGGATAACAGGTGGACCGCAATCATTGCTGAGTGGTACCCGCGAGAACAGAAAAGACCCCCCGGTCAGCCTCCAAGAAGATGGGAAGATGACATCGTTAAACGTTTCGGACGAACGTGGAGAAGAAAGGCAAGAGTGCGAGAAGAATGGCAGACGTGTTGTGATCGGCGCAGTCTTAATGACAGCTGAAGTCCGATCGATCCAGGTGAACAAAAGTTTATATTGTTTTTAGGTCAGTCACGTGGTGTTTGACCTCCCCCTGCCCTTTGCTGGGGTGTGCGCATGTGACAATTAGTTTTGCCCCATACTGGGTAAGGTGATTTTGGCCCCTGCTACAGGAGCTCTTAGCCCCATATCCACCCATCTCCTGCCCAGCAATTAATCCTGTCCCCCAGTCTTCCATCAGTTCTGTCCCCACCCAACCCCTCAATTCAGCCCCCCAGTTCAGTCCTCCAGCCCCCATCATAACCACCCCATCAGTTCAGCCCCGCTACCCCATCAACCCTCACTGCACTCACTGCACCTTCCCAGCACTCACCCCATCTGCTCAGAACCCACCATCAGAACAGCCCCCCACCCCTTCAGCCCCGACCTTCCTCACTTCACACCCCCCCCCTGCAACCTTCACCCTCATCTCTGCTCCTTAGGGTTCTGCAGCCTCCCCGAGGGCAGGGGAGGGGGGCTGAAGTGGGGTCCCCTCTCCCACTTCCCAGGCTGGCAGAGAAGCAGCCGTCTGGGGCTGACAGCGGAAGCCCCGCCACACCCGGGGAGGCTGACAGGATTTCTATGTAAAATTTAAACTTCACTTTTAGAACTCTCAAATGTCAGGATTTTTTTTCCAGTTGATTCAGTTGCTTGTATGAGGAGTATGCCCCTGCCCCCTTCTTTATATCTCAGCTGACGTTCAGTCTTCCCCTCACTTGTTAGCTTGCTAGCTTTGTTTACCTGCGATGTAAGTGATTTCTCAGTGTCTTTCCAAGTACTATGGAAGTAACTGCTTGGTGGGGAAAGCACATTCCTTTGTTTAGGGCTGGTAAACTCTTGTTTGACCGGAAACCCATTTTAAGAATGTGCCACAGGTGAAAAAAAAAATCCTGCCATTGGAGAGTTCTACCAGGAGATCCTGAGTGAGGCTTAATTTTACTCAGAAATTCTGAGTCGGGTGATCAGTTCACGAGAGTTGGCATATCTGCTCTGCCCAGTCTGGATTGTACCCAGAATGTGACAGAGCCTGAAACTGAAGAGGGATTTTATCTTTCATGAGAAATCTAAGTGTTATTATTTCCAAGTCTGCAGGTCACAGCTCAGCCCAGACAAGGCTCCAGACAAGCCCCAGAAAATGGATTTCAGTTTTAAAGTTTCCAACACCACAAACAGAGAAGGAAAAGGAACAATTTGTGGCACAGACAGAGAAAATGTAACTAACCCCACACATGGTTTGTCTGACGGAGTCAGAGTGTTTTGCCGAGCCTAATTAAGACAGAGCAGAGAGGGGAAAGCAGGGGAGAGGGGAAAGTGTTTGTTTTGGGGTTGAATAGCCATTTACACACATATCCCCATTACTGCCCCTGGGACAAGCCAGGGGGTGCCGCTGAATTGCACAGAGATGGGTCAGGGGCATGTTTGCTCCCTCAGAGACCTCGGAGCGTAAAAAGACTGAGGGTTCGTCTGCACTGCAAATAAAGATCCGCATCAGGGAATCTCAGAGCCCAGGGCAATTGACTTGGCTATGGGACTAAAATAGCAATGTCAATGTTTGGGTTCAGGTGGGAGCCTGGGCTCTGAGTCCTGGCAAGGGGGGAGGATCTCAGACCCTAGGCTGCAGCCAGGCATCTACACTGCTATTTTAGCCCTGCAGCCTGAGCCTCCAAGTCCCTGAGTCACCTGCCCGAGGCTCTGCAGTGGTTTTTTGTTTAATTTTGGGTGTTTTACCAGTGTAGACGTACCCTGAATGAGGGTCCTGTGTTAATGAGCACTGCAGTGTGTGTGATCCTGTCACTAGAGATTATATAGCAAGGCATAGACACAAGGGGGCTGAATTAACAGGGCCCAGACATCCTTGGTTCTGGCAATGCCTAACTGAAACTGCCTTGACAAGCAAAAATATGCTTTTACTGTAATATTTTGAGGGTACAGTTGATATAAATCCCCTCCAGTTTTCCTGCTCCACCATATAATTATTTAATATGCAGATATTATATCCTCCAATCTTGCCACTTTTCTCTCCAATAATCAAATATTGCTGCACAGATTTCCCCCTTTCTTCACTTACTAAATTTTACTGCACCTCCCTCAGATGCTGATCACTTTCTCTCTGGAGATGGATTACTAATATATTATCTGCATAAAGATTGTGTGTTTTTCCTTTAAACACCCACTTGATATGAAACCTTTCAGATTTTGCTTTTCCCCTGTCTACATAGCCAATTTGATTTTTCCTCATTTTCTCTTAATTATCAAATGCTGAAATAAACTCTCCTCAACAGTCACAGATTTGTTCTGTCTCTAATTACTGAATAATGTAAGATTCCCTCAGTTTGGGAGGAGAACTGCTACCCTGAGTAATTCCCAGAGCTGAGGACATAGGCGCTGACTCCATGGGCACTTCAGGGCTGGAGTACCCATGGAAAAAAACCCTGCAGCCTCCTTGATCAGCTGTTCTGCAGCATGCAGGAGGCTGAGGGAAGGCGTGAGGGTGGGGCGTGCTTGGGGAGGGGCGGAATGGGGGTAGGAAGAGGTGTGGCATGGTGGAGTGGGGGCAGGAAGAGGCAGGCCAGGGTAGGGCCATGGGGAAGGGGTGGAGTGGGAGTGGGGGTGGGGCAGGAGGCGGAGCCAGGGGAGCACCCTCTGGCACATTAGACAATCAGTGCCTCTGGCTGGGGGTGTAATAGAGAGAGAAAGCCTGGAATACAGGGCCTGGTGCACGATCTGAGGCAAGAACCAGAGGCTGTGAACCAAAATCAGGCCATGTATTAAACCAGATGCTTACAAGTTCAATGTCCAGTACATGAACTTGGCAAAGTTGTTGCTAGTGTACTAGGCACTAGAGATTTACATAAATATATCCCAGCTAGTACAGATACACCCCAGTCTAGTACAAGAGAGGATGGGTTGACAAACTATGGAGAGGGATGTAAGGTGGGGTGTAAGTTGTGTATTCTACTTGTTTGTTTCAGTCTATAAATGTCAGGGTACTTTGCCTTAATTCCCTGTTCAGCCGAGGGGGCAGTGGCTAGTCCCACTGCTGACTGAGCCATTGCTGGCTGCTAGGCATTCGTGTGTCAGTGTACCTGTAACCACAGAGCCAGGGCACTGGGACTGTGCCTAGGGGGCAACAAACCTGGCCCAGTGCTTTGTCACCGAACCAGGCCTGTGGTCCTTCTTGATGAGTGACATTGAGCAGGCTGCCGTCTCTGCTGTTAATAATAACCAAGGGTAGAAGCACCAGGCAGCCTGAGCAGCATTACTAAGGCAATGCTGTTCCAGCCATCAGCACTTAGCAACACAGGGCAGTGCTATCAAGGTCTGCTGAACCAGCTCTCTGCGCAGAGCTGGACAGCACACTGAAAGCACACACACAATTACGGTACTGGGACAGGTCTGCTCTGTGAGCTGCTTCTGTGACTCTGCTCCCAGCTCTGACCTGCTTCCTGGGCTGCTTTTCTGGCCCCTCTGGATCTGGCACAGCTGTTCCCCCGTGTCAGGGAGTGTGGGGGAGTCAGGCCTTGCACCCCTCTGCCTGGGATTCACTGTGACGCTCAGCCAGCCAGCAGAACAGAAGGTTTATTAGGGATGCCAGGAACACAGTCCAAACAGAGCTTGTCAGTACAAACAGGACCCCTCAGTCGGGCCCTTCTGGGGGGCAGGGAGCTTAGACCCCAGCCTGGGGCTCCCTGCATTTCACCACCCAGCTCCAAACTGAAACCAACCAGACAAAAACTCCAGCAGGCTCTCTTCCCCTCCCCCCCGGGGCTCCTCTTCTAGCCTGTGTCCATTTTCCCAGCCAAAGGTGTCACCTCCCAACCCCCATCCTGGCTCATGTTACAGCCCCAGGTAAAGTCTCCCATTCCCAATGCAATGCAGCAGGTCCCAGTGAACCTCCCCCGCAAACCTCCCAGGTCAAATCCACCTCACTCCCTACTCCGTCACACCCCGCTCAGCTCAGGCCCCTGCTTTCTCCTTAGCTCAGCCCCACTCTGCCTGACCCAGGCAATTCCAGCTCACACGGAGGAAGGGAGCCCCTTGGCCGCCTAACTCCCTGATTAGCCTGCCCACCCTGGCAATCAGGCTGACCTGGAGCATTGGCCTCTCCCCATTGTTCCTGGGGACTGTCACTCTCAGGGTCCTTATTTCCCATCAACCCTTCTCCCCTTTCTTTTGGTACTGGGAGTTAGCCCACCAAAAAAACTCCCCCTGAGTTTTAGTAGGGGGACAGTCAGAGCCTTATTGGCACATTTTCCACAAAGGCCTCCTGGGCTGTACTGTCAACAACTGGCTCCACCCAGCTCAGCAAAGAGCACAAGTCAGTGACAGAAAGAGAAACGCCCAGTTGCTGCTGCAGGCGGGGTGAGTCTCTGCGCTCAGGAAAGTGAAACTAACCAGTTACGCTGCCCAGAGGGAGCCATGGCTGCAGAGAACCCTGTGGAAAGTCTCCAGGAAGAAGTGACTTGTCCCATCTGTCTGGAGTATTTCAGAGAACCTGTCACTCTGGAGTGTGGGGACAATTTCTGCCGAGCCTGTGTCACCCAGTGCTGGCAGGGATCTGATACAGACTTCTCCTGCCCTCAGTGCAGAGAAACTGTGCAACAGAGAAACCTCAGGCTGAACAGGCAGCTGGCAAATGTCATGGAAATAGTCAAACGGCTGAGTTTATACAAAGCAAAAGCAGCAGGACGGGATGGTGTGTGTGGGGAACACCAGGAGCCTCTTAAACTGTTCTGTGAAGAGGATCAAACCCCCATCTGTGTGTTGTGTGACAGATCACAGGCTCACAGAGCTCACACTGTGGTTCTCATAGAGGAGGCTGCCCAGGAGTACAAGGTAGGGAATCATTGCCTCATGTAAATCATTCTAACTGAATTTTAATTGCAGGTTAATTTCATCATAACTTGCTGGTTTTACTTGATTGCTCCCCCCTACAGTTACTGATATAACTGCATCATTCACTGTATGAAAAATGATATAAAAGGAAACGTTTAGGGGAATGTGGAAAAAGGCAAAAATGAAGGCATTAAAGATAACTGGTGACCTTTCAACTTGTCTGAAGCTGTTAAACGGCCAGTGAGGTTTAAGTCACTGCAGGCCAGTCTATGTGCAAGTGCTGCCTTCAGACTGGAGAAGGGGATGTTACAAGCTGTTGTTATTACTGATTTATATCACAGTATTTATTTTTATTTTTATCCCAGTAGTCCCTACAGACCTCAAATGAGATCTGACCTCCATTGTGCTGGACCCGGCACAAAACACAGTGAGGGACAATCACTGCTCTGAGCAGTTTACAATCTAACTAGACAAAACGGACAACAGGTGGGAGGGGAAACAGAGGCTGAGACAGGGGACATGACTTACCCAAGCTCACCTGGCAACCTCAGTGACAGAGCTGGGAGTAAAAGCCATATCTCCCAAGCCTCAGGCCAGAGCACTAACCACTAGGCCATGCTGCCTCCCCAGCTGCACTACGCAGTGATGAAGTGTGGCCATTAGATGGGAAAGACTCCTTTGTAAGGGTCCCAGGCCCAGCAGGGAGATGGGGTTTCTCACTGGGATTCGGAATTCCTGTGTTGCTCCATGAGGGGTTAAACTCAGATGCTGGCCTGCACTAGACAAGGTCACTGAGCTAAACACTGTGCGGACCCTGAACACCTTGAGGGCTTCAGACAGCGCAGGTCCATGCCAAACACCATTGGGATTAGACTGGATTGCAGCAAAACTAACCCCTGGGCAGTGCTGACCTGTGTCAGTCTGACCTGTTCTATTGTGTATGTGGGCAAGGACCAGCCAAAGTGGTTCCATTAGTTCCACAATGCAGCCTTTTCAAATATCCTACAATCCACTGTTTCTGGGCTCTTTGCTAGGGACTAAAGGGTAGCTACCCAGAGGGCATTCCCACCAAAAGGGTTTAGGACAGCACTAAGGCAAAACTCAACCATTCTTAACAAATCAGCACCTCTAATGGGGTTTGCACTTGCCCTTAGACCAGTTCTGTCCTGTCAGCCCCATCCCCAGGGGTTCAGGACTCAAGTTGAATGGGATTTGGGAATCCAGCCCATATTTCTGGCCCTGGTAGCTTCTGGGATTTGTATACTTTTTTAGTGAAAACTCAAAAAATAGGTTATTTCACATGGTGAAAGAAAAATCCAAGGATGTGATCCGAGTTTCATGCTGGTTTAATTTAATGGAGAAATTGGGCCAAATAATTCCAAAAGTACGAATATAAGCTACTCCCAGGGTCTATTAAGGAGGTTTCATTTCCTTGGTATCTCTGATATCACAAACCTACTAGGTTCTCCAGTCACCAGTAGAGTGTTATATTGTTTATGTATTCATTTATATTTGTTTGGCGGGAAAAGATCACCCCACTATCACCTGTAAAATCAAACTAACCAAAACATTTCTGTTTCTTCAGAAGAAAATTCAGACCCATTTGAAGACTCTGAGGAAAGAGAGAGAAAAGCTCCTGAGACTGAATGTGGTTGCAAAGAAGAGAATCCAGGAATATCTAGTAGGTTCCCATTGTTATTAACCTGCAGGGGCATGGTCTGGGAGGTCTCCATGGTTCTGGTGAATATGGGCTTTTGTGTGTTGTTCCATGCAGGGCCGGCTTTAGCGGGTGTGGGGCCCCACACGAAGAACGACGACAGGGCCCCACACCCTCCTGCCGAGTAAAAAAAAAACACCTCCCGCCTGAGCGGGGCCTGATTCCAGGGAATCGGTGGAATCGGCTTAAAGCCGGCCCTGGTTCCATGATAATAGGGTACTATGTGTGGGTGGGTGTGCGCACATATACATTTAGACAGCAGACCTGAAAACTCTCCCTAGAAAAGGCCATCATCTTCCTCTTCAGAACTGAAACTTTATTTCAGTGAATGAATTAATACTAGCCTTTGTGCCTTGGATTAAAAGCTTCCCAAAGTGAACTGAATGTACCCAATTCAATGCTGTCTGTCTGACCCTGAAGTTCTTTGTTGAATTATTTAATTGTCTGGCTTTTTTTTTCTCCCCATCATCTCTGTCAATGTAGTTCTCAATACAGTTGTTTAAACAACAAATCTTTTCTTTCACTGGAAATTTAAGGGAAAGTATCACTTTGAGGGATACCAAATACATTTTTTTCTATATTTTCAGAGAACCAAAGGCTGATTTGGTGTCATTTTGGGCCAATGAAATGTTTCATTTCAACAAAATCCAAATGATTTTTTTGATTATATGCATTTTAAAAAAATGTTTAATTGTATTAAAAGCAAGGAGATTTCACTTTCTTTTGAAAATGTGGAAATGAAATGTTCTGATTTTTTCAGGTGTTTTAAATCAAAATATTTGGTGAAATTGGCATAATTCATGAAATGTTTGTGTCACCAAATTTACATTTGACCTCAAAAATTTTTAGTGCGAAAAATTTTGCCCAGCTACAGTGCTGAGTCCTGTCTCCTGCTGCCCTGGATTTGGATACTCAGAGAACACTGATAGCTCAATATCCTGACTTTGTCAGACAGAGAAATGACCCTTTAAGAGAGATTGGGGCCAAATGGGAAGGTGTTAGAAAATCCTTTGCCTAGTAACCACAGGATATAGTCAAATGTCAGAAGTCTTAAAGATTGCAAAGAAAGTCTCTGTCCTGCACACGTAGGACCCCAGACTCTCCATGTACCTGCCCTGCCCTTTTTTTTTTTTTTACAGAAACAAACACAAACCAAAAGACAGAAGATTGTGTCTGAATTTCAGCAACTGCAGCAGTTCCTGCAGGAACAAGAGCAACTCCTGCTGGCCCAGCTAGAAAAGCTGGACAAGAAAATTGTAAAGATACAGAATGAAAGTATCACCAAATGCTCTGAGGAGATTTCCCGTCTCAGTGAGCTGATCAGTGAGATGGAGGGGAAGTGTCAGAAGCCAGGGAGTGAATTTCTGCAGGTGAGACTGAGTTAAATATATCCCAGATCCCAGTACTGGGGCAGGACAGCTCTTGAATCATGGGTACTGGAGTCCAGCAATTGGAGATCTCAGTATAACTCAATGTGTGCAGTACAGAAATGTCAGTATTTATAGCTCTTTGAAGAGTTACAGATTCAAATATAAGAGATGGAAAAGCCCCATTAGCTCAGCCAATGAATGGCTCTGAAGTCAGGGCAGGGTTTCTTTTTCCCATGTGTTCAAAATCCTATTCCTGGGATCCCCAGCATCTGCCATGTGGGTCTAAGATTCTTTTTCTCATTCTCTCCCCTCTAGGATGTCAGAAGCACCTTGAGCAGGTACTGCAGCTCCTTCTCACTTCCCTTCACACTTCACAATGCTGGGAAAGTGCTTGGAGACCATGTTAAAACCTCACCTTCGCAGGGCTCCATAGCAAAATGCGTGGGGCAGGTCACATTTTGGATACAAATCTCTCTGATGAATTTAATCCTGAGGTGCTCACTGTTTTATAGACAAATCTGGCAGTGTCCACCCTATGGAAAAGATTATTAACCTAAAATATTTCCTAGAGATGTCACCTCCCTGGGGGACTGGCTGTCTCTGGATTCTGGGGTGGAATCTGGGCCTTTCACCTCTAGGGCACTGGCAACAATCCTACCCAGGTCAGCAGTGATCAAGGGTCTTTCCTACCGGGAGGCCCCTGTGGAGACCTGTTGTGTTCCATGAGATAGGGTGGGGGGAGTTGGTGAGTCCATCTAGTTTCCACTTGACAGATGTCTACAATACTACGACTACCAGGCTGGATGCCAAGGAGTGAATTGGCCATGGAGATTCAACTCTCCTTTTAAGCCTAAAGCTGGTGTCTCCAGGCCAGAGTTGGACAACATTCATAGGACTTTTGGGGAAAAGGTTGCACTGCCATTGCCTATCCTGCTCTTTGGCTGGCAGAAGCAGAGGAATTTTAATGCCAGGCCCATTAGTGCAGCAGGTTTTACAAGCCAAAATTATAACGAGTTACTAAATGAAATATAACAAGAGATTGTTTTTCTCCAGGTGCGAAAAGGGGACGTTCCAGCAGCCGATGGAGAGTTCTCCTGAACTGGAAAAGAGCCTGAGTGATTTTGCCCAGAAAACTATTGCTCTAATGGAGACTCTGAGGAAGGTCAAAGGTACTGAGATGAGAGATCAAGGAGAGGAAATCAGGATGAGTCTCTGAGCATGGGGGAAGAGATGGGCTCTGTCCAAATGGTTCATAATTAGATTATGTAGCTATTTAATACATATTGGAAGGTATCCCTATACTAGGAATTAATTTGTAAACACCTAGCGAATAATAGTGTTATAAGGAATAGTCAGCATGGATTTGTCAAGAACAAATTATGCCAAACCAACCTAGTTTCCTTCTTTGACAGTGTAGCCCAATTCTTTAGTGGTAACTGCTTATATTTCCTATTAATTCTAATTTTAAGAGCTTGGGGATTGCAGTAGGGTTCTAGTCCCAGAATCAGGCACAACAGAATTAAGGTTATTAAGTTCAATGTCTGTTGGGAACCCCAGTGTACACAATAGAGACACTCACACCGAGGGCAAAGCAAAGTTTTAACTACTTCTATTAGCACAATTAGTAAAGACAAAAGAGATCTATACAACATGCAAAGACAGCAAAATACAGAGATAAGATGAAATGTTGTATGATTCCTCACACAAATGTTCATTTACTCACATACTCTCATCCTTAGGGATCTAGTGGTAAGGTTATAGGCCTCAAAGCCTCAGGCTAACTTACTTATGCCATATGCTAACTGCTTAAGCCAATATCTTACAGGATACAGGCCTGTAGGTTCCCTGCATTACTGTGAAGTAAAAATAAAATGCTGAAGCTGGCTATGGGCTATAAGTCCCCGCTTTGATGGGATGATTGCAAATTAACCGTATCACATATATTATGATGTAGATGGTTGATTACCTGAGGGGGAGGTTCTGTTGCCAGTCTCAGTCTCCTGTTATTGAGGTTAAGGAACCTGAGGGATTGATTCTGGCTGTGTAGTTATATATGGATGCTCCAGTACCAGATATGTCCCTGTTGTAGGTCCCATGCTTACACTTTGGCTAGATTCATCCTCTTTCATCCCCCTAAGTTGTTTTTGGGTCACTTGACCCTTTGTACTTAATCTCCTGATTTTACACTGCATGCACCCAAATACAATGAATATAATCCTATTGCAATGCCTTGGATGATAACCCATCCTTTTAACTCATTTTTTGTTCATAATGGTGCTACTAGGACTTCATCACCTCTGTTAATCAAGTGGGTATAAAAGATTGGTCCGCCTCATTGACATTATTGGTAATTTGTATGAGGTGTGTGTCTTTTTGATCCACTAAATGTTTCAAGCGTAAACAAGAAATGTTGGTGTGCTTTGGACAATTAGGTCTTGATAGGTTGGGTCAGATATAATAATAGTTGTGCTTTCAAATCAGTAGCGTAGGCAGGGCCGGAGCACAGGGGGAGCGGCGCTATAAAAAGGCGCCTCCCCAGGCTCCCCCTGTACTCACCTGGCAGCGCCTCTGGCGGCGCTCCAGGTCTTCGGCGATGGGTCCTCTTAGGTCCGGTCCGGTCCGGCATACCAGCAAGAGCCAGTACGCCGTGCTGGACCGTACCGGCTTCCCCGGCGGTGATTTAAAAGGCCCGGGGCTCCAGCCACTGCGGGGAGCCCCGGGCCCTTTAAAGGGCTTCCAGAGCTCTGGCAGTGGGGCTTGGGCAGCACTTAAAAGGCCCATGGCTCCCCGCAGTGGCTGGAGCCCTGGGCCTTTTAAAGCGCCACCTGAGCCCAGCTCCGGCAGCGGGGCTCGGGCTGCACTTTAAAAGGCCCGCGGCTCTTGCAGCCGTGGGGAGCCCCGGGCCTTTTAAGCGCCACCCAAGCCCCACCCCCGGCTATGCTACTGTTTCAAATGCAAGGGACAGGAGAAATCACTATGTGCCCTATTAAGGTATGTTGATTTGGGGTAAAACAGAAATTTGGCTCTGTGACCTGACACGCCAATTGATCACATAGATACTTTTGATGGCTGGTTACTACACAATACTGGCCTTTCTATCATAGGTCACCCTCTCCATCCATGTCTTCCATTTGGTCAGTTTGACCTGGCACAAAGGTGTGATGGGTTCTATAGTTGATCCTCTCCCTGCAGTCCACACAGGACAGTATCCACTTCAAACACATCCCATCTACAAATGTAGTGATGACCCTTTTCTGAGCAACAGGCCATTGGTGGGATTTTCCAGGTTTGGCTTTCTGTGTGATAGCCCAGCAAAGGAGGAATGTTGATGTGTTCCTTGTAGATGTTGTCTTTGAGATGGTGCCAGGATGGGCAGAGATGGTGTCCCTAGTCTCTATTTGCCAAAAGCTGGGAATGGGCGACGGGATGGATCACTTGATGATTGCCTGTTCTGTTCATTCTCTCTGGGGCACCCGGCATTGGCCACTGTTGGAAGACAGGATACTGGGCTAGCTGGACCTTTGGTCTGACCCAGTATGACCGCTTTTATGTTCTCTTATGTTCTTATGAAATGATTTATGGAATGGACAACAGCCAATTGGCTGTACACATCCTTATCTAGGTCGAGCACAGGGAAGGAGACTGAATGAGATGTGCAAGGACTCTGCTATGAAACAATACTAGTTAAATAATGTGTCTCGACTGGTGTGTGGTGTCACAGATCACATATGCCACTATGCTAAAGCTGGCTCTGTGGGCTACAAGTGTTACTGGTCCCAGGACTAAGCTTTAGATGTGTTGTATCATGCTTTTAGTCAGCTTTTTGACACAGGCCCACATTATGTTCTCATAAACAAACTAGGGAAATGGGATCTAGATGAAATTACTATAAAATGGGTGCAAACCTGGTTTGAAATCAATACTCAAATAATAGTTATCAATGATTTACTGCCAAACTGTAAGGGTGTGTCTACTGGGGTACCACAGGGATCGGAACTGTGTCTGGTACTAATCAATATTTTCATTAATTACTTGGATAATAGAGTAGAGAGTATGGTGGACTTAGGGATAAATGGTCATTTAGAGTTTGTCTACGCTACAGTTTTGTCAACCAATGTATGCCAACAATCAAAAACGGGTATAATTACATTGCTTGTGCATGTTCACACAATGCTCCTTCTGTCAATGGAGCATGTCCACACTTGATGCTCTGGCATCGACAGTGAGAGCAGTGCACTGTGGATAGCTATCTCACTGTGCTACTCACCACTTTCTGCAGCTAGAAGTTGTGGGAAGGTGGAGTGGATCACAGTGCATCATGGGTGCAGGATCAACGTCCCATGCCGTAGTTTTTTCCTTCCCATCATTCCATGGGATTCCGGTTGTGTTTCACTGCACTTTTTAATGGCCCCTGTTTACTGTGTGCCCACCATCTCTGTCAGAAAAGATGGATCCTGCCCTGGTGTCTATTGTTGTGGTCACTGTTATGGGCACATCACGGATGGGCATGCAGTATATCATGAACTCCCAATCTGAGTAGGAATCAGAATTGCCTGACCTGCTGTGTGCCATAGAAGGAAACAACACCAGATTACTTCTGGCATTCATGGAATACCTGCACATGGTGGACCATCACATTTGGGCTTGGGAGACAAACACAGAGTGGTGGGGTTGCATCATTATGCAGGTCTGGGATGATGAGCAGTGGCTGCATAACTTTCGGATATGAAAAGCCATCTTCCTGGATATTTGGGTATTGTATATTGTGTGCTCACACTGTAGGCCTATTTGCATAGTGAGCCAGATGCTGTTTAGGAGATTTTGAAATCTACAAGAAAAGAAAATACAGGAAAAAACAACCACGGGGAGGGTGTGCTGTTTATGAATAAGGACAATGGATTGTCCTGATATATCATAGAATCATAGAATCATAGAATCTCAGGGTTGGAAGGGACCTCAGGAGGTCATCTAGTCCAACCCCCTGCTCAAAGCAGGACCAAACCCAATTAGATCATCCCAGCCAGGGCTTTGTCAAGCCTGACCTTAAAAACATCTAAGGAAGGAGATTCCACCACCTCCCTAGGTAACCCATTCCAGTGCTTCACCACCCTACTAGTGAAAAAGTTTTTCCTAATATCCAACCTAAACCTCCCCCTCTGCAACTTGAGACCATTACTCCTTGTTCTGTCATCTTCTACCACTGAGAACAGTCTAGATCCATCCTCTTTGGAACCCCCTTTCAGGTAGTTGAAAGCAGCTATCTGTGGGTGGAAGCAGACTGGCAGCATGTTTGCCTCAGGAATGAAGGGTCACAGTCAACTTGGCTGTAAATTGCTGCAAGGATTTTTGGGTGAGCAATACTTAGTTAGATAGGAAAGTACCTTGTTAATTGAGTCTGGGCTCTAGAATGTGTGTTATGATTTTCTTTTAAATTAGGGCTCTCAATTAATTGTAGTTAACTCAAGCAATTAATGCAAAACAAATTAACTAAATTTAAAAAATTAGTCACAATTAATCGCAGTTTTAATTGCACTGTTAAACAATAATAGAATACCAATTTAAATTTATCATAAATTGGATGTTTTCTACATTTTAAAATATATTGATTTCAATTACAACACAGAATACAAAGTGTACAGTGCTCACTTTATATTATTTTTCGTACAAATATTTGCGCTGTACTTAAGATAAACAAAAGAAATAGTATTTTTCAATTCCTTTCAAGTACTGGAGTGCAATCTCTTTATCGTCAAAATGCAACATAAATGTAGAATATTTTGTTACATAACTGCACTCAAAAACAAAACAATGTAAAACTTTAGAGCCTACAAGTCCACTCAGTCCTACTTCTTGTTCAGCCAATCGCCAAAACAAACAAGTTCATTTACATTTACAGGAGATAATGCTGCCCACTCCTTATTTACAATGTCACCTGAGAGTGAGAACAGGCATTTTCATGGCACTGTGGTAGTGGGCATTGCAAGGTATTTTTGCGCCAGATATGCCCATTCATGCTTCAACTTGTAGATTGCAAATTGTGCAGTGCAAATATTGGTAATAAAAATAATAATTAGGGCTGCCAATTAATAACAGTTAATGCATGTGATTAACTCAAAAGAACTCAACACTTTTTTTAATGCGCATTAATTGCATACTATGGTGCTGTGCTCAGGGGGTGCTGCTGCATGGCTCCAGGGCCGGGGCGCCCCTCCCCCCATCACCCTGCTCCATTGCTGCTCCTCCCTCCTCCCCCCCACCCATGGAGCCACCCCGGATCAAGCGACTCCAGATTAGGAACCTGGCTTCACTCTTCTGCACAGAGTGGAAGGGGTGGGGTGGGGGGCAGATGTCAGGGTTCCCCCTGCCCCCACCCATGTACCTGGTTGCTGCTGAGCAGGGGTCAGGGAACAGGGAGAGCCTGTCTGCTGCTGCTGCCAGCTCAGGAGTGAGTGCTGCTGACAGGAGCTGCTGTTAGCTGAAAAAGTGCTCAGGCTCCTGAGTGCTCTGCTTAAAGAGACAACACTTCTGCAGCACGAGCAACACACACTCTTCCCCCCCCAAAGAGCAAAAATAGTTAAAGAAATGGTATTCTATTATTGTTTAACAGTGCAATTAAAACAGCGATTAATCACAACTTTTTAAAATCTCGTGATTAATCACGATTAATGCTTTTTAGTCATTTGACAGCCCTATTTTAAATGGAACCATTTGTTTCCAATACTACTCGCTTTGACTTGAATCTTGATTCTTTGTTAAATAAAAGTATACGGTGCTTGTTTTCAATATAAAAATAGCTAAGTGCCATGTGTCAAGCAGCACAGTGACCTGAAGTGTAACTCCTAAACTGGTGTGCGCTGTTTCTTTAGAAGCAGCGAATCTGTGAACACTACAAGTGTCCAGTGAACCAGGGGATGGACGCTCCAGGGAGTTGCTTGCAGGGTATGAGGGCTGGATTACTAATGTGAAGTGAGACAGCAGGGCCTGCGGGGCCCAGAGGGCAATGCTTGTGTTGCCTATGGCCAATGGAGTTGGGAGCTGGCTCAAGGCAGGCGCAGATATGGCTTCTCATGGTAAGGCATGTGGCAGTGAAGTGCTCACAGTCCTGGGTACACTTGGAAAATATCACAAGAGGCTAATGGCACAAGGGTGCAACTGTGCCAAGACCTCAGGACTTCTCTATCATGTTCCAGACCTGTACAGACCTCTGTAACCATTGAATAGGGAGATCAAAAACTATCCCCTTCTATCTCTTTGCCGGTGCAGACATGAGTCTTCCTGCCTTAATTTCCAAATCTATACAATATTTTTGTTGTTGTTTGTATTTCAGTCAATGGACAACAAGGGCCACATTGTTCTGAGCTCTGTACAGATGCTGAGCAAACAGACTCAAAGAGCTTACAGCTCAGGGCTCTGATCCTGCAAACCCTTAACATTCTATTAATGGCAAAAGGCCCAAAGTGGATAAAATTATAGTCACGCTAAAGTCTTTGCAGGATCTGGGTCTAGGTCATGAGAAAATGCAATAGGAGAAGAAGACAAACCAACCAAGGGTTGGAGGGGGAGGATGCGAGAACAGTAAACATCTCTTAGAGATTGTACATCCTAGGATGGTTGAGAGACTTAATGGATATTGATTCCATTGCTGTGAGATGCCTGAATGAAAGAGAAAATGGAAGGTTTCAGACTAGTTTGTATTAAAGACCTGTGTGTGTCTCTGTCCCTGTCTGTCTGTTTCTCTGCCACAATTAAAACATGTTGTTATAAATATGACAACATAAAATCTCATTCATTTTATCTTTTCTCCCTGTAGACACTCTGCCAATTGAACTGGAGGGGAAAAAAGAGAATACTCTAGGATCACACAGACAGGGTGAGATTTCAAGGTGGAGATTATTTTTCAGTTATGAGAAAATTCCCATGAAAATGTTTTCTTGAACTTGTAGCTAAAGTTACCAACCAAACCAATGCTGACCGTAACACAACCAGCCTTAAAAATAAAAACATTACTAAAATGCTCACAAGTTGAAGTCAGACAAACAATCCAACACCAACCTTAATGCTGAGTTCATGCCCACACCAATGAACAGAAACAGTCTCACTGACTATCATCCAAACACCCTTAATTCTGACCCTGGGATTTTCATAGATATCCATACACATTATATATATTAAATTCATAGGAATGAGTGGACAGGCCACTCACCTCAGGGCTGATCTCTGGCTCTAATACTCCGCTTCCCTCTCTCCCCAGTGAATGTGACTCTCGATCCAGACACGGCTCATCCTGAACTCCTCCTCTCTAAGGGTCAGAAAAGTGTCAGATGGGGAGACAAATGGCACAGACTGCCCAACAATCCCAAGAGATTTGATACCCTGGAGTGCGTGCTGGGCTGTGAGGGATTCACATCTGGGAGATACTACTGGGAGGTGGAGGTGGGAGGTGAAATAATCTGGGCTGTGGGGGTTGCCAGAGAGTCTGTGAGGAGGAAGGGACTGATCTGCTTTAACCCTGAGTGGGGGATCTGGGCTGTGGAGCAGTGGTGGGGTGAGTTCCAAGCTCTCACCTCCCCTAAAACCACCCTGCCCCTGAGCTGGGTCCCCAGGAGGATCCGAGTTTGTCTGGATTATGAACAGGGGCTGGTGACATTTCTGGATGCTGATAATGATGCCCCAATCTTCACTTTCCCACCGGCTTCCTTCAGTGGGGAGAGAATCCACCCCTGGCTTTGGGTTCAGAGTGAACAATCACAGCTCAGACTGTGTCCCTGACACTTGGGGAAAACATCCCCTCTAAGGACCCTGAAATCAACCTCTCTAGCCTCAGACACCCTAATCTCTAAGAATTTTTGTCTTCCTGAAAACTTTCTTCCATACGATCAGTTTGTATGACCCATAAGGCTTGATGGGGCCTCAGAATTGTTAAACCATAAAGAGCAAGGTGCTACTGAAATGGAGAAACCAATCTCATTGCTCCAAGAGTTGTGCCGCCTGTTTGTCACTGGCCTGTGTGATCCTTAGGAGTGTAGCTGACTGTAGGGGTCAGAGACTGTCAGATAGGAGCTCAGAGAGTGGGAGAATGAAAGTGAAAGGAAGTGACATGGAGAAACATGAGCCAGGGTGACAGACAGACTGACTGGGAAATGCTACTGAAAGTGATGGTGTCATTCATTACGTAATCCATCTATTTAATTCACTGGTTCATGAAAAGTGGAGCCATTTTAATGCCTTGAAAAAGTGATTTCTGCAAATTTTGCACGTTTTCTCTGTTCTGACCTTACATAATCACTCCCATAGTGATTGAAGCCCTCATTTTTTTGTAAACTGAACATTTTAAATAAATATAAAGTTTTTTTCTGCTTGGTGTTTTCCACTCTTTTGAGGGAGCGAGGAGGTACAGAGCATTTGATTCGCCACTGACCAAAACACAAGTTAGGACTAAGCTGGGGTACACTTTATGGTAGAAGTTGAGTGGTTTAATAAAGGGGCTGTAGAGCTACCACCCTTCATAAAATGACCTACTTATGAACTTCAAAGTGCATTGAAACCCATGTGGATATGTATCTTCCTTCTAAAAATGGTACTCTTTAAAAGAGTCTGAAATAGAGCTTGTGAGGCTATTTTGGAGTTATTTGGTCAAGGAGTTCCCAAGACATACCCCCAAATACTCTGCTTTTATCATTTTCAGATTTTTATAACGTTTTGTTTTAGAATTAGGTATAGCAGATTTAGATTAAATCTCAGGAAAAACTTGCTAACTGTAAGAACAGTAGGACAATGGAAGGTTGTGGAACCTTCTTCACTGGAGGTTTTCAAAAGGAGGCTGGATAGCCATCTGTCTTGGATGATTTAGACACAACAAATCCTGCATCTTGGCAGGGGGGGTTAGAGTGGATGATCCTTTTGGTTCCTCCTAACCCTATGATTCTCTGAAACAAATCTAGGCTTCTGACCATCCAAAAATGTGTCCCATTGGACTGCCCCCGAGATCAGCTTTTCAATGGCATGAAAGACCAGATTAGCAATATCTCAGAACGTAGTGAGCTGCCAAAGTTTTAGTACCTCTGTGAGCAAATGTTTCCTCAGAAACTCCTTTGTCAAGAACACCCATGGCGCCATGTACTGACTTGATGATTTGAGGGAATAAGCAGTGTTCTTTGAGATCAAGGACAAGGAGTTCATTCCTCTGCTCAGGTGATTTGCGTGCTGTGCATATTAGCACTCTCAGCCATAGGCGCCGACTCCGTGTGTGCTCCGGGGCTGGAGCACCCATGGGGAAAAATTGGTGGGTGCAGAGCACCCACTGGCAGCTCCCCACCAGCCCCGCGCCCAACTCACTTCGCCTTCCCCAGGCGCCGTGGCAGTCAGAGCGGCTTTTTCTCTGCTCACACAGCTGCAGGCTGCCGTGGCGCCTGGAGAAGGTGAGGTGAGCTGGGGGCGGGGCTGGCAGGGAGTTGCCGGGCCCCGTGGGTGCTCTGCTGCCCCCCACCAGCTTGCAAGCCAGGGGGAGGGGGAATACAGTGCGCCCGGGGCAGGAGGCGGGGGCGCGAGCACCCCCCCGGCAGCTCCCCGCCAGCCCCCCCACCGCGCCTAGCTCACCTGAGGCTCTGCCTCTCAGAGGCTCAGGGGGAGCCAGAAGCAAAGCGGCAGCCTGCCGCTTTTCATGGCTCCCTCTCTAGCTGGTCGGGCAGAGGAGGGAGGGGTATGGAGAAGAGGTGGAGAGCCTGGCTCTGCCTCCACCTCTTCTCCATACCCCTCCCTCCCTCCCTCCCCCGCCCGACCAGCTAGAGAGGGAGCCATGAAAAGCAGCAGGCTGCCGCTTTGCTTCTGGCTGCCCCTGAGCCTCTGAGAGGCAGAACCTGAGGTGAGCTGGGGTGCTGCCGCCCCTTCCCCCAGCCCCGGCCCCGCCTCCTCCCCCGGCCCCGCTGCATTCCCTCCCCGCTTGCAAGCCGAGGGTGGGGGGGAAATGCAGCGCGCCCGGGGGAGGAGGCGGGGGCAGGGATTTGGGGAAGGGGTGGGGCCGGGGGTGGAGTTGGGGTGGGGCCGGGGCGCGAGCCCTCACCGGTGCCGACAAAAGTCGGTGCCTATGCTCTCAGCTTGCTTGGTGTGTGAGTGGCACAGATGATAGTGAGCCACCTCATAGGACAGCTGTGAGGGGAATCTAAGTCTCTGCTGCTCTGGCTCCCTGGGGTATTTCATGGTTACAGAGCCTGAACAGAGTCCAGCCTGTACCCTAATCCCCTACCACACTCTTGGGATGCAGCCCTGTTGTCTAATACCTCATCTTGAGAGTGGGGGCCCAGTGTCTGACTGCCTAAACTCTGGGTGCATTGGTGACACCTCAGCCTCCCTTGTGATTAAAAGCCCTTTCCCAGAACCCCACCCAAAAGGTTTGAGGCTCCTGGGTTACAGTTTAACTCTCAGGGGCACACCGTAGTGATGTTCCTGCAATAGATCAGGATTCCTGTATCACCCAGTAGTGCCCTGCTCTCACTCTGGGCTGTATAGTGCATACAGAGAAGGGCCAACAAATACTTTATTTAATGGCTCTGGGTAGACAGTTTAGAAAGATGAATTCCAACAGAGGAGCAAGAAGTTCAGAGGTTCAGGCATCTTACAGAGAAATCGACAACAGCTAGGAAATGTTACACTGGACAATGCTTTCCTACCACATTACTCTGGGCAGCCTCCTCTACGGGAACTGTAGTGTGAGCTCGGTGCTGCTTGGATCTGTCACACATCTCACAGCTGGGATCTGATTCTTCTCACAGTGCAGTTTGAAATCTTGCCCTTGTCTCACACACTCTCCCTTCTGGCTCTTCTTGCTTTTGTAAACGTGAGTTCTTATCATAGAATATCAGGGTTGGAAGGGACCTTAGGAGGTCATCTTGTCCAACCCCCTGCTCAAAGCAGGACCAATCCCCAATTTTTGCCCCAGATCCCTAAATGGCCCCCTCAAGGATTGAACTCACAACCCTGTGATTAGGAGGCCAATGCTCAAACCACTGAGCTATCGGTCCACCCCTTCATTTCTCAGGGCACCTATTACTCCAGGCCCCACCTGCAGCTGGTAGCAGAGGGCATGGCCAGATAAAGGGGGCATGGCCCTGATGCCATGCTATGCCAGCTCCTGGTGCTGGTTTGGCCAGAAGTTCCTTTGCCCAGCAGTGTCATTGCAATCAGGCTGGGAGAAGTCTAGTTCTGATTCCTCTCCCCAGGACTGGGTGATCCAGGCTCAGCTCAAATGGTGCTCACAGGCTGTAGACACCAGATCCTTGGAAGCAGCTTCCACTTGGAGATTTTTGACTGAGCTTAGAGACACCCTGGGATCTCTCTGCAGAGTGGAAAGAATTTCACTCTCCATAGCCAGAAATGGAGCAGCAATTAGGCACATCCCCTCCTGCCACAGCCTTGTTGTTACTCAGCTGGAATGGACAGACTAACATCCCCAGACAGCTGTCATGAGACCCTGGTCCCTCGCATTGTGCAGGAGCAGATTTAAAGGGACATACCCTGGGAGCCAATGATCCAGGATAGTGCAGCCTGGATTTTGCGCAGTAACAGGATGGGGTATATAAAAACTGTAAAGTTTCTAACCTGAAGGTTTCTGCCTTTTCTTTTCTCCTTCCAGCTATTCCTTTTCTTTTCCTCTCACTTGATTTCACCTCCACCCTTTGCCTTGCTTCTTTCTTTCTACTGTATCCCCTTCTCTTATTATTTCAAATCTTCCATTCTCCTCTTTCCTCTCCCCAGCTGCCCCTCCTATCGTCCTCTTCTTGGAGCACAAGAAAAAAAGATTGCCTCCATTTATAAGGAAACAAAAGACACCTCATCAACCAGCAGTGAGGGAAAAACTGTGTCTGACCCTAAGAAAATGGAATGAGATGGCACTGCAGTACAGAGCTGAGCAACCAGCCAGTAGGCCAGGAACCGACAATAGTGACAAAGGAACACAAGGGATCAAATGATAAACCCCTCTCAGTGGCTGAAAGTTCATCTGGTGGCAGGTCAGGGGCAACTGTGGAAGGTGCTGGAATCTCAGCCTGGTCCCTAGTGGGGCAGATGTCCCCATCAAACACAAGTGTAGTTAGCAGGGCCTGCACTGACTGGTCCCCTTTGTTGTCAGTCTCAGCAGCAGAGGCCAAGGATTCAATGGTTAGTGGAGTCAGAACTTTCATCTCAGCTTTAGAGAGAGATTTTCCCCAGGTCAGGGCTGAGGCCCAATGGCTGTGGGCCTCAGGCATGAGGGGAGCTGGTTACAGGGCTGCTGCACTGCACAGTGTGTGGGATAAACAGATACGTCCAATCCCCTAGGCTCTCAGGACACTTGTCTGTTCCAGCTGCCAGATGGTGATCCGGGAACAGACTGAGAGGACCTGATAGTGTCTGGGGAGCAGCCACCTGGGACCAGGAATGGAAACTCAAGTGCAGTGGGAAAGGAGCAATGACTAGCCAGGATGCTGCAGATATACTTAGTTCAACTGGATACAGTGTTGCAGCCATATAACGACATTGGGAATAAAACTGGCAGTGTGAACTGGTTACATTGTTATAAATTAGCTATCTTGGCCTTGCTGAAACTTGGCAACTGGCAACTGTTCGCTGAGATGAGGACAGTGATTTTTAAAGAAATGGAGATTAATAATGGAGGATTTCCCCCCTGGTAAATCTGTTGCTTCAGTTGGTGCTGCTTCTATGTCCTGTACTTGGGCATTTCACCCTGAGCTCTGTCTTCCAACATTTCAAAGCAGAGCAAAATATACTCAGTGCTCTAATTACAAATTTTAAAGCAAAGGGACTCACATCTAACCTGACCAGTATTTTAGCTTTGTTTGACTGTGGGATGCACAGTGGCCAGCTAGGTAAATTGTTGAAAATAAGGACATTCACTATGTGGGCTGTGGATGACACCACAGATATAAGGTACACATCTAGTTTATTCTCATACAAAAATATCAATTGAGGTTGAGTTAATATAAGTGCAAAGCAGGGTTTTGAGGGTATATTTCCTGTCAGGTACATTATGATTATAGCTGTTAAAAATACATAACATTTTCCATCCAAAAATACCTTGTCACTGAAACCCAAACCCATTGTGAGGAAATGTCAACTCCCCCCCATACACACAATTATTAATATGATTTGATTATGTTATATTAATAGAGTGCGTTAATGCCCATTGCTGATTTGACTCTTTGGGCAGATCTTGTTTCTGACTCAGGGGCTTAGAACTGTGGGGCAGGAAGCAGGTGTTACTCAGCCAGGGGTGGCGCTAGTTTTTTTGCTGCCCTAGGCGGCGGCGGGAGAGGCTGCCGCCAAAATGCCACCAAGGTCCCCAGCGGCCGAAGAAGCTGCTGCCGAAGTGCCGCCGGAGTCCTCAGCAGCATTTTGGTGGCAGCTTCTCCTGCTGGCGGCCGCCGAGGGCCCTGAGATGCTGCCCCTGCAAATCCTGGCTCCCTAGGCGACCGCCTAGGGTCACCTAATGGTAGCACCAGCCCTGTGCTTAGCAGTTGGGACTCACAGCCAGGGGTGTCAGGTATTTTCCAGGCTGTATTAGATCCAATCACATATTCATTGGGACAACCCAGCATTCCAGGGTACCAAAGCCTTCAGCTCTTGCCAGACATGTTCTAGAGGGCAAATCAGAAAGTCCCAGTTCTTGGGACGTCTGCCTCTGCTAGACCTGGACCCCTCTGTGCTTCCTGTGCCAGCTCTGTGAGAGCACAGGCCCTTCCCTCTGGGCAGCCAGGGGCCAGCAGGGACCTCGCCCCCTGTGAGCGCTCTATCTCAGTGAGCACTTCCCATTGTCAGCTACCCCAGAACCTGCTGTGCCCATTCTCTGCTGGCACTACAGGAGGAGCCCTAGGAAAAGCCAGACTGGGAGGAAAGCTGGGGCTGGAGTTTATGTTGCATTATTTTGAGCTGCCTTGTGAATAAAGCAAAGTCCCAGGGAAGGGGTGAGTTTGACCCCACACAACATGTGCAGACCTTGTTTGGAGCAGGGAGTTTACAGCATCCTGTCAGCAGGAGTTTATAGCTACTTGGACAGTTTCTAACCAACTGTCCAGTGACAGAAGGAGATCGTCCATCAGTGCCTCTAAAGCAGTTGTAGTTGCATGGCCTGGCCTCAATTCCGAGCGAGCCATGTCTAGAGTTTGAGCTTCAGCTAGATGAGCTTGTGATGGGCCATTTGCCAGCTCCCCTCTCAGCTTGCTAGGGAATAGGAGTCTGACAGTGGGTGATAGTTGGTTAGAACTGAAGCATCCAGGGTGTGTTTGCTCAGTGTTGGTCGGACTATTGCATGTTTGAAAGAGGGAGGGAAAATTCCTTCTCAGACTGAAGCCTTGGCTGTTTACATGAGGGGTGGCTCCCCCTACTGCTGTTTGCAGCAGGGCAGGGACACAGAAGATAAAACATTGAGCAGCCTGCTCCAGCAACACTGAATTCTGTGGCAGACACACTGAATTCCGTGGCATCGCGAGTCCACCGAGCTGTGAGAAATGGAGATGTTCCCATTTCTTAGTGCTATTGTTTCAGGCTGTCTGCAGTCTCAGGCAGGTGTCACTGCATCACTGAATCGCAGTTCCTTTTCAAGGTTATCTCTGCAACCACAAGGGCTAGAAACGGTGCGATACTGTGCAATACTCTGCGACTTGCAGCACAGAACTCACAGCTCTGGGGGAGGATGGGAAAGGCAAAGGTGAAGCTTGACACCACTTTTGCAGCCTTGGGATTCCAGGCTTCTCTGGGGGCAGGAGGGGAGCAGAGCATCCCCCAGGGTAATTTAAGGTAGCCAGGGGAAGCTACCCTAAGTCACAGGAGCCTAATGTGGACTGCCTATGGGAGACCGCACTGTGAAAAATGCCCATAGTGCTAACTGTATGGACCTACTCCCTCCAGCTGCAGCACATTCCCTCCCAGCCCCACTAGCCCCCAGCTGCACTCCCAGCACATCCCTTATGGGGGGGGGGCTTCCAAAGGGCCCTTTGACGCAGAGCCTACAGCTGTGTTGCACAGAGCCTGTATGGGGGAAATTTTTCCCCAGCAAGATACAGATTTTAACAGCCCCTGTACAGTGCCACAGTGGGCTGGGCCACGAGCTCAGATTCTGGATGCCGGGGGTACGGTCAGGGTGAATTTGCTGACTGTGGAATCATGGGATTCATCATGCCCTGGCCTTTCTGCCTTTCTGCAGAATGTCACTGTGAGTTTGGATTGTGAAACTATTTGACGGGTTACCAAAGAATTGTGGTGACTGAGGCAGGACACACAGATCCAGCAGGTGGGGAGTGACCTTTGGAATGACTTCTCTGTGTGTCTGAAAGAAGACACATCTGTGTATAACTTTCTCTGTTTGTATTTGGGTTTGTTTGCTCTCTGTGCACTTGGGGTTTATGCGGGGGGTGTCCATGGATAGAAAAAGTTTCTAAAAACAAAATTTCTGTGTTGTTAATTAATTGATTGCTTCAGGTATGGTAATAATGGTAAATACTTATGAGTGAAACATTTTGGAGCTCTGGAGTCTTAGGGAAATATTTATTTGTATGAACTTCTCCTCACCTCTTTATAATTCTTCACAAACCACTCAGACCGGTTCTCTGGGCAGTGAGTCAGACATTGACAATGGCTTACTGGTTACAGTCAGGATCCTTTAACCAGGTATCTGAAGAGATCTGCAGCTTTCTGATTCATGGCCTACAGTGTAAATACCTCCAACTGACCTGAAATGCTCAGAGAAGTCACCTGTTTGCTTTGGGTTTTCTAGCAGTTGTAAAAGAGCGCTTACTTTCTGTCCCTATATTTATAAATGGAGATATGCCAATCTCCTAGCACTGGAAGGACCTTGAAAGGTCATTGAGTCTAGTCCCCTGCCTTCACTAGCAGTATCAAGTACTGTCCCCTAACAGATTTTTGCCCCAGATCCCTAAATGGTCCCCTCAAGGACTGAACTCACAACCATGGGTTTAGCAGGCCAATGCGCAAACCACTGAGCTATTCCTCCCCCCTGAACAGAGCTAAGCCAGCCAGGAGTCGAACCTAGAATCTTCTGAGCCGTAGTCAGACACGTTATCCATTGCGCCACTGGCCCTAGCTATATTGGGACCTACAGGCAGGAACCTCCCACCCATACCAACAGGACCGTCCCTAGCCATATTGGTACCGTATGCAGCACCACCGCAGCAGGGCTGTGTGGGGCCCCAGGCCCAGAGGGTGGGGGGGCAGGCAGGCTTGGAGGGAAGGGGAGAAACTGTTCCCCAGCATGAACCGGTGGAGCAGAGCAGATTGGGGCTAAGTTGCTCCACTTCCTGCAGGGCAGGCCCGACCCTGCACTCATGGGGGCAGCGGTAAGTGGAGTGACTTGGCCCCAGCCCACTCTGCTCCCCTGGCTTCCAGCCTTGGGGCAGGGGAGAACCACCCTACAGGACTCACCAGTGGCGCAGCTGGGAGCCGGAGGCACGGAGCGGGCTGGGGTGGGGTTGCTCCACTTACCACCGCCGGTAAGTGCAGGGCGCCTGACCCATGCTGCAGGCCTCAGGGGAAGGGCTGGAGTGGGGGTTGCGCTGGGGCGGGGCAGAGGCAGAGCAGGGGTGGGAAGAGGCTGGGCTGGCGTGGAACAAGAGCAGGGGCCATGGGGAAGAGGCGGAGCAGTGACTGGAGCAGCATGCAGCTGTGTAAGGCACCAGGAAATTCGGTGCCCCAAATTTCCCGGTGCCCTACACAGCTGCATAATTTGTATATTGGTAGGAACAGCTCTGCAAACAGAAGCAGGGTGCTGCATTCTGCCCTAACGAGGCCTGTCTTCACAGTAGAGTTAACTCGGGCTGCTCCATAAGGTAGAGGGACACAACTCATCCCACCTTCCTCTGCGCTGGCTAGCTGCTGACTGACTCCAATTGCACACTACCGCCCACTAGCCTGCATGCAGAACCAGGGGACCACCATCCCCTGTTCTTAATGTGATAGCTTGGACTTCCCACGCAGTCCTCAGTATAGCACAACTTCCTCAACTTTGGAAAAGTCACGAGTGGAAAAGGAAAAAAAGGAAAAAAAGGAAAAAGTGATGGGAAAAAGTGAGCCTGGGAAATTATTAATTTTATTGGACTGTGTTTTAATGTTACCCAGTAATTCTCTGGAGTTAAAATCCTTACTGTGCACAGTGCCCTCAGGCTTAGGGACCCTGAGTGTTGGACGAGGAGTTCTGCTGCTCACTTTCCCATGGGTGAAGGAGACTCCAGCAGATGCCCACAGCATGCAGGGAATGGAGATCAGAGGTGGGAAAGGAGGCCCTGATTCTGGTGGCTCTAGCCAGTAAATACAATGAGAAAACTTCAGATGATGCAGCATGTGGCAGCCCATCTTCTACCCAACACTGGGGATGTGACCCCCTCACCCTGCCATTCCCACACCCTGCCCGACTCCCACTGAGCCCACTGCAAGGGCCAGATCCACAAACAAATTGGGCCCCAATTCTCAGACCCCCCCTTCATGCACCCGACCTGCTGCAGCAGCTGGGATCACTGAACTGGGGACAGGGCCTTCTTAATGACAGCTCTGGAACCCCCTTCCTCCCCCACCCCACACAGCAACCTTAGAGAATGTGCACAGACCTAACCACCGTCAGAGCAAACTGCCTGGCCCAGCAGCTCCCCACAGCAACCCCTGAAGGAAAAGGCAGGCTGTGTGAGCTTGTGGATAGAATCATAGAATATCAGGGTTGGAAGGGACCTTAGGAGGTCATCTAGTCCAACCCCCTGCTCAAAGCAGGACCAATCCCCCAATTTTTTCCCCACATCCCTAAATGGCCCCCCCAAGGATTGAACTCACAACCCTGGGTTTAGCAGGCCAATGCTCAAACCACTGAGCTATCCCTCCCCCCAGGACACAGCACTGACAATCAGGTGTCCTGGGCTCTATTCCCAGCCCTGGCTCTGATGGGCGCTGTGACTTTGGGTAAGTCACTGTCCCTCCATCTGCTCCATATGGAAATTGGGGCTACAGCACTGAGCACAATGGGGCCCTGGTCTGAGCTGGGGCCTGTGGGTGCTACTGTAATACAGTAATAATGGAGGAGATGCAGAGGGAGGGGGAGATTAGATCTCACACTTCTCAGCACATGATGGGACATGGGGACAATCCTGATCCTCAGACTGAACAATTGCTTTGTAATGTCATAGTCGAGATACTGTGGTAAAACTGCTCTGCTCCTCCAGCAACTCTGCTCCACCAGCTGCTCAGCAATATATCTTCAGGCTCCCCCAATACTTAACACAGTGCTCAGTGATTTCAGCTCATAATAATTGTAGCTCTTTAGTGATTTCAGCTTGTAGTAAGGTGAGCCTTAGTGCTCATTTGCACCATTAGCCCCAAATGATTTCAACTCAGCAGCCTGTAACCAGACTCCTAATGAACTCAACATTAGCTCTGATATTTCACAGTGGAGAGAGGAGGTGCAATTGGTGTTTCAGGCCCTCATAAAGTGCACCTGCCAAAGGGACTTGCCATCAACTAAGCAGCACTTGCTAGGCAAGGAATATGGGTTCCAAAACCCAGTGATTTGAGAGAGGTTGGGAATAGGAGGAGTCCATACCTATCCCCAACCTCTCTCAAATCACTGGGTTTTGGAACCCATGTCCCATGCCTAGCAAGTGCTGCTTAGTTGATGGCGAGTCCCTCCATTATGACAAAAGGCCAAGTACAGTTCCACTGTCCTTGAGTCACATAATCAATATAATAACAGTTTATTCTTCCTGCCCCAATAACAGAAAACTGGGGATCCTACAGCAGCCCAAAGAGACCATTTGAGCTACTATGGGCTCATGCTAGGCAGGGTGGGTGTGCCTATGTAAATGAAATCAGCCCTTGAAGTTATTTTTCACAACTTGCCACAACTCAACACCAGATGTCAGGGTGGAGCCCTGACACTGCTTACACAGGTAAGGAGAAATCTTAACCCCTTAGCTGTATGTTTATGACAGCAAGTCATGCCTGACCAACCCGATTGCTGTCTATGATGGATAAGGCTACAGGCTGAGGTACCGACTGGCTAAGCAACAGTGCTGCAGAAAAGGACCTGGGGATTACAGTGGACAAGAAGCTGGATATGAGTCAGCAGTGTGCCCTCATTGCCAGCTGTATTAGTAGAAGCATTGCCAGCAGATCGAGGGAAGTGATTATTCCCCTCTATTCGGCACTGGTGAGGCCACACCTTTAGTATTGCATCCAGTTTTGGTCCTCCCACTACTGAAGGGATGTGGACAAATTGGAGAGAGTCCAGTGGAGGGAAACAAAAATGATTAGGGGGCTGGGGCACATAACTTACAAGGTGAGGCTGAGGGAACTGGGGTTATTTAGTCTGCAGAAGAGAAGAGTGAGGGGGGATTTGATGGCATCCTTCAACTACCTGAAGGGGAGTTCCAAAGAGGATGGATCTAGGCTGTTCTCAGTGGTGGCAGATGACAGAACAGGAAGCAATGGTCTCAAGTTGCAGTGGGGGAGGTCTAGATTGAATATTAGGAAACACTATTTCACTAGGAGGGTGGTGAAGCACTGGAATGGGTTACCTAGGGAGGTGGTGGAATCTCCTTCCTTAGAGGTTTTTAAGGTCAGGCTTGACAAAGCCCTGGCTGGGATGATTTAGTTGGGGTTGGTCCTGCTTTGAGCAGGAGGTTGGACTAGATGACCTCCTGAGGTCCCTTCCAACCCTGAGATTCTATGATTCTATGATAAGTGATACCCAGAACAATTATGAATTTTTGTGGAAGTTGGTTTTCCTGGACTGGCCTAAATACCTTTAGAAATCTGGCCCATTGTGAGTAAAGCTGAGTGGATTCAGACTGACCAGTCTGAGTCTTCAGATGTGGGGCAGGAGTTCACAACCCCCTTTTGTGTCCCAGCACCTCAGACATGCTGAGCAGCCCCAGCGCCCATTGAAACCAAGGTGAACTGCAGGTTTCTGTCCCAGGGGCGATGGAAGCTCCCTAAAAGTGGGAGGACCCTCAGCATCCAAAAGTGGCCCCTCCCCCCAACTGCCCATTCCCCTCAAGGCCCTGTCCTCGCACGCCCCTTCCCCTGAGGCCCTGTCCCCATGCTGCCTCTTCCCCTAAGACACTGCCCCCCCCCGCCCCCGCTTGCTCCTCTCCACCCTCTCCCCCCATGTCCGGCGCCCCTGTCTCAGCCTCTCTCAGAAATCATGCAATGAACCACCTCTGCTAGGAGGTGCTGGGGGCCTCTGCTCCAAAATCTGTGCTTGGATTCATGGCCAGTGAAATCTAGTATGGAAGGAGACTGCCAGTGGCTCCCCGAGGAGGGCAGGGACTGGGCTTAGTGGTGTGGCTTCAGTTTAAGAATCCCTCCCTTGGTGCTGACAGTCTTGCTGACTCCACCCAGTATCTAATCTAATGTTTCTGGTTTCCTCCACTGGGTGACAGCACCCTACAGATAAGGCTGAGACAAACTTATGTTTAACAGCTGGTCTTTTAAGTGCTATATAATCTAAATCATAGAATATCAGGGTTGGAAGGGACCTTAGGAGGTCATCTAGTCCAACCCCCTGCTCAAAGCAGGACCAATCCCCAATTTTTGCCCTAGATCCCTAAATGGCCCCCTCAAGGATTGAACTCACAACCCTGGGTTTAGCAGGCCAATGCTCAAACCACTGTGCTATCCCTCCCCACTGCTGTGGGTTGTATTGAAAACTGCAGGTCCCTTCTGCAGGTCTGGGGTAGTGATCGTGGATCAAATGTAAAGTTATCTGAGTAAGGGCTTCCCAGGAGTCAGGGCCCCATCCCCTCAAAAAAGTGACAGTAACATTTTCTGGTTATCATATTTTTGCACAAACTTGGGGCTCAGCCTATTGCTCTTATTCTACACAAACTGATACCAGCTGCTAAAGATTGGTCTCAGCTAATGCCTGGCACCTACTGCCTTTTTGGGGAAGCAATACTATAAAAGTTAATCATTGTTAAAGTTAGCTTCAGTTAGTAACTGTCTCAAGCCTGGGTGTTGGTGTTGAAGAGAAGTGCTGCAGGGCTGCTGCCCTGTGACCCAGGAGAATGTGTAGAACAGGGATCTCAAACTCAAATGACCACGAAGTCCACATGAGGACTAGTTCATTGGCCTGAGGGCTGCATCACTGACACCCACCCCCCGCTCACTGCCCCTGGCCTCGCCCCCACTCCACCCCTTCCATGAGGCCCCACCCCTGCCCTGCCTCTTCCTACCCCTTCCCTGCCCCCATTCCAACCCCTTCCCCGAAGTCCCCACCCCAACTCTGCCCCCTCCCTGCTCCCAGAGGGGGCAAGAGGAGTGCGGGGTGTGGCGGGGCTCAGGGCAGGGAGTTGAGGTGCAGGGTATGGCAGGGGGCTCAGGGCAGGGAGTTGGGGTGCAGGGTGCAGGAGGGAGTGTGGGATGTGGCAGACAGTTGGGGTTCAGGCAGGGGGCTCAGGGCAGGGGGTTGGGGTGCAGGAGGAGTGTGGGATGCAGCAGGGGGCTCAGGGCAGGGAGTTGAGCTGCAGGAGGGGTGTGGGGTGTGGCAGGGGGCTCAGGGAAGGGAGTTGGGGTGCAGGGTGCAGGAGGGGTTCGGGCTCTGGCCCGGCGCCGCTTACCGAGAGCAGCTCCGGGGTGGCAGCGGTCCCTGCCTGCTATGCTCCAAGAAGAAGCTGGATCCATGTTCCTGTGGTCCCTGGGGAAGTGGGGCACAGGGCTCCGTGAAGCACTAGAATGGATTTCCTAGGGAGATGGTGGAATCTCCATCCTTAGAGGTTTTTAAGGTCAGGCTTGACAAAGCGCTGGCTGGGATGATTTAGTTGGGGTTGGTCCTGCTTTGAGCAGGGGGTTGGACTAGATGACCTCCTGAGGTCTCTTGCAACCCTAATCTTCTATGATTCTATGATGCCAGACTGGGCAGTGAGGGGTCCGGCGTCCTCCCCCACCCCCTGCCAGACAGGTAGTGAAAAGTGGATCCAGCTGTGTCCATCTCTGTGCCAGTTGACCACAGTCACCTTCGGGAACCTGAGTGGGGAAACCAGGGCTTGTGCCCTTCCCTCTTCAGTGTGTGGGTGAGGTCCGAGGGGTTGGCTCAGACAGTGGGTTTGGGGCTTGTTGGCACCTTTGCAACATCAGGAAGGTGGCACCACAGATTCTGCATTACATGGATGTTTCCCAGGGAGGCTCAGGCATGTCACAGAGCAGCTTTCCCCAGCCTGAGTGGGATGTGAAGTTGTCTGAGGAGGGGCCAAATGGAGGGGAAGTGGAGCCTGTGGGGAGCAGGCAAAGGAGGGGGATCTAGTCAGTGTGGGAAATAGGTAGCTTTGGTGCTGAAATGAGGGACTTCCCCCAAACAAGGATCACCTGAGAGCTGAGGCAATGGGAGAAGGGACATAGAGATATGTTATGTTTGGACTAGCAGAGAAGGCAATAGACAGACACAGGGAGCTGGCAGATAGACACCTTCTGCTGTGGGGGCTTTATTGTTCAGCTGCAAAACTGAAACTAACATGAAAGCGAGACTTTGCACTGGAAAGGGTGGAGTGCTCAAATATTTATAGAATATCAAGGTTGGAAGGGACCTCAGGAGGTCATCTAGTCCAACCCCCTGCTCAAAGCAGGACCAATCCCCAATTTTTGCCCCAGATTCCTAAATGGCCCCCTCAAGGATTGAACTCACAACCCTGGGTTTAGCAGGCCAATGCTCAAACCACTGAGCTATCCCTCCCCCCTAAAGGAACAGTACATCACATTCATCCACCCTGCTTTAAAAAACTTCCCAAACACATATACATTATCTTTGACATGGCTAACATGAAACACCGTATAACCTAAGTAACAATTGCAGGTAGACTACTGCATACTTTTAAATGGCAAGGGATCATTCTTCTGTGGAATAGCAACACTCTAAGTAAACAATGTATAAATTCAGGTACACAGGTCGTTATTGTATTCTCTTGTGATGGTGGTGTGGCAGTGTCCTGAACTACAGGAACAGTCAGTGGTAAGGAATCAACTGGATCTGGTATGCGATGTTTTGTGATTTGATGTGGACAGGAAACAGCTGCACTTCTAGCTATTGCAGGTCCTTATCTTCCCCCCATTATTGCACTATGTGAGTACCTCACAAACGTCAATGTCCTTAGCCTTACCATATTGCTGAGCAGAGACAACCTGTACCTGCTGATGGCAGGGGGAGGAGGGAGCAGCTGATGTTACTGAGAATGCTCAGTACAAATCAAGCAGCAAATGGGGGGGGGGGGCACATGACCCTGTGTGCCCCCCATACAATGCCTCTGCTGCTATGAGATGGAGAAGGGCTGTTACCCCCATTTCAGAAAGGGGAAAGTCAGGGCCAGACAGCATAAGTGCTTGAGGGAGTTTACACAGAGCAGAGAATGGAATCAGAATCTGCTCAGGGTAACTTAGCACCTTAGCTACTGGGCAATCCTTTTCCTCTGCAGCCAGAACCTGGGAGAAGAGGATAAGGGGACAAACGGACACACATACGCACAGAGTTTGTCTGATAATCATCTCACTGATTATTCCACAATCACTGAGCCAGCCTGTGCATAATCAGGTGATGTCACCAGTCCTTGATACAGTTCTTCAGGGAGTCTCTACTACCCCATGGTTGGCTTTTTTTAGTTAGCCCCTGGCATCTAATTAGGCATTGGTGACTTTGGGCTGTATTTCTAGAAGCAGCCTGGTACAGGTACATCATCCCCTTTACTGTCCGAGGCCTTTCTGCCCCACTTCCTTCTCTGTGCTCTCTCCAGACTGCTTGCCTACAGGCAGGAGAGGCTCCCCTGCCCCTACAAACCTCTGCTCAGTATGGGGTTTGTAGATCCCCTTACAAGTAGACACAAGACTTCAACAGCAGAGCAGGCAGATGATGCAGGAACACCTTCCAATGGCTGCGAAGGTGAATAAAAGCTGCAGTGGAGGAGGAACCCAGGTCACCTCAGATCTCCTTGCCATCAGATACAGGTACCTCTTCCACCAAGATTTGTGTGGCTGCTGGTATGCAACAGCTCCCCCACATTAAACTACTCATGCAGCCTTCTTCACAGGAAGAACTTTTTTCCCAACCCCACCCATAAAAGTCCTTAGGCAATGGGTGAGTGGTGATGGGGACAGGTGAAGTGATCACCAGGAGTCCCTAGTCACAGACCTACATGCAGGTGGTGACCGCAAGATGGTTATCACATGTCCCTGGACTGGGATAGAGGGGCATTTTTGGCAGCAGCAGTCTTGACTGAGCAGGCCTTTTTAGGATCCACTCTGTTCACTCCATTTGGGGAAGGGGCTAGAAAAGATGCCCCAAACATAGGCTATCCCACCATATCTGTCTGGATAACCATGTCCAGAGGGATCATGCCTAATGCAATCGAAAAACAAAAATGTTTCTTGCAACTTGGAATGTCCGTACCCTACTAGACAACTCAAAAAGTGAAAGACCCAAATACAGACCAGCAATTGTCTCCCAAGAACTCTCGAGGTACAGCGACATCGCTGCTCTCAGTGAAACAAGATGTGCAGATGAAGGCCATTTGAGGAAAGAGGGTGCCGGTTACACTTTCTTCTGGAAAGGAAAACTAGCAAGTGACAGGTGAATAAACAGTGTTGACTTTGCAGTCAAGAACCTTCTAGTCAATCGCCTGACTGAACTCCCAGTCGGCAACAACGAGTGCCTTATGACCCTCCACATCCAATTGGTCAATAAGTCATTTGCCACCATCATCAGTGCATGTGCACCAACACTTGACGCTGAAGAAGAACGAAAGAATCCTTCTACACTGACCTTGATAAAATTCTGTCATCCATTCCAAAAACAAATAAGATAATCCTCTTAGAGGACTTTAACGCAAGAGTTGGCTGAGATTGTAATGTATGGAGTAGCACTGTTGGGAAGGAAGGAGTGGGCAAGACCAATTCCAATGGCATTCTTCTACTTAGCAAATGCACAGAACATGACCGTGTGATCATAAACACAATCTTCAGACAACACACTGAGTACAAAACAACTTGGCAACACCCCCGTTCAAAACAATAGCACCTCCTCAATTATGTCATTGTAAGAACACAGGATCTAAGAGATGTCCAAATGACCCATGTCATGAGAGGAGCTGATGAATGCTGGACCGACCACCACCTGGTGAGTTCAGTCATGTCCATCAGGATTGCACCAAAACGTAGAAAGCAATCCAAATCACACAGATGGCAATATAACATCCAAAGACTTCAATCCTCAGTGCACCAAGAGAACTTTCAAGCACTCCTCTGTGAAAAACTGACCATATGCACACCTGGAAATGACAACACAAGTGTCAAATGTACCCCATACATATAAAATGTACCCCAAGGAGCCAGAAGAGGTCTGGAGGCCACAGGTACCGAACCCTGGGGAGGCAGGAAGTAGCCCAGGGGCAGTCCCAGTGCAGCTGGCTGTGGTTCAGTCGGCGTGTTGCAGCTGGATCCCCGCTGATGCAGGGGAAGCTGATCCTGCCCCTGCGAGGGCCCTGGGCTGGGATGCAGTGAAGTAGGGTGGGCCCGCATCCCCCTGCCACCCCACCCCGGATGACCAACTCCCTACACTTCCCTGAGAAGCGCCTGCTCTGGAGAAGGAGCCTCCCTTACCAGTCACCCTTGTACACTGTTTGTTTGCTGGCTGCCTGAGCTCCACACAGGCTAAAGCCAGCCCTGAGACTGTTTTGTTGTTGGCTGACTGAGGATCCTCATGCCCAGGTCCCAGTTCAGTTATAGACTCTGTTTAAGAGTTGGCAGTGTGAGCTGCCCAAACCCAGGCTAAAGTCGCTCAGTCCTATTGTTGGCTCTTGAGTGTCCTGCGAACTCTGGTCTTGGCCAGACGGGTCCAGACCAATGTTCCCTCTAATTTCTGACAGGCTGTGTGCGCAAAAAAATTTCTTCTGTGCAAATTTTTGACAGGCTGTGTGCGCAATAAATTTCTTCTGTGAAAATTGTTGTGCTTCTGTGCAAATTTTTGTGTGCGCGGGGTTTAGGATCTGTGCGCGCGCTCACGCATGCACAGCTTAGAGGGAACAGTGGTCCAGACTGAGCGGCCTCCCTTGCCACGGTAGAGCAAGGGACCATTACAGTGTGCCATCTATTGCCCTGCTGCTGTTAGGGAATCCCATTGCCACAAAGTCATCCACTATTTCATGCACATTGCCAAGAGTCCGAGTCCTTCATAGCAGGATGTGATTAATGGCCCTGCACACTTGCGTTGATGTGGCCCCAGTGGTGGATTTCTCGACTCCAAACTAATTCATGCCCACCAGTAACAGTCTGGAGTTGCCATCTTCCACAGAGTGATCACCATGTGCTTCTCCACCGAGAGAGCAGCTTTCATTTTGGTGTCTTTGTGCTTCATTGCTGGGAAAAGCTCTGCAGAGTTTCATGAAGATGGCTTTCCACACATGGGTGGCAGGTATCATAGGCCAGGGGAGGCTAAGCCTCCCAAAACTGCTGACCCACCACATTTGAGCACCGATGCCTGGGCCATGGCTATGCCTGCACTCCGCTCTGAGGCCCCACTCTTCCCCCTGAGGCCTGCCCTCACTCCACTCCTTCCCGTTTCTGCTCTGCCTCTTCCCCTAAGGCCCCCACCACGCACTGCTCACTGAGTAGGAAGAGGGGAGTGAATGGTGACAGCAAGCAGTGGGAAGGGGTGGGGGATCAGCGGGGAGGTGGCTGAGCAGCTCCACCTCTTCCCCCTCAGCCTCCTCCGCCCTCTGCTTGCTCCTCTCCTCCTCAGCGGACAAGAGGAGTAATGGTGAGGGGCAGGCGAGGGGGCTGAGTGGTAGCAGGCCATGGGGCGGAGCAGGCTATGGGGCAGAGTGGGAGTGGAGCTTGGGCAGGGCCACCAGAGGAAGGGGTGGGACATGGGGATAGATGCCCCAAGGGGAAGCTTCACCAATTGCCCATATTTCCACATTCAAAAGTTCTGCAGCCACTTCCCATCATCCATGACCTGCATAATGGTATGATCCCACCACTCAGTGCTTGTTTCCCAAGCCCAGAAGCGATGATCCAGCATGTGCAGCTGCTCCGTGAATGCCAAAAGTAATCGTGTGTTGTTCCTTTCCATGGCACACAGCAGGTCAGGGAACTCTGATTCCTGTCCAGATTGGGAGTCCATGATATACTGCATGACCATCCGTGATGTGTTCATAACAGTGACCATAACAGCAGACAGCAGTATGGGATCCATCCTTTCAGAGAGAGATGGCGGGCGCACAGTGAACAGGGACAACTGAAAAATGAAGCCCATGGAATGATGGGATGGGAAAAACTGCATCATGGGTCATTGAGCCTGCACCTATGATGCAATGCAATCCACTCTGTGTTCCTACAACTCCTAGCTGCAGAAGGTGCTCAGTAGCACAGTGGGACAGCTACCCACAGTGCACTGCTCTCACTGTTGAGCACCAAGTGTGGACGTGCTCTGCCGACAGAAGAAGCGCTGTGTGAACATGCACAAGTGATATAATTATACTGGGTTTTGATTGCCAGCGTAACTTTAGTCAACAAGACTGTGTGGTGTAGACAAGGGCTAATTAACTTCAATAGTGCAAGACCAGTCTGGTCATTAGTGTGCTGAGGATTTAATTATATTATTTTTATCACACACACACACGCACAGTCCAATAAACATGCAGCAGAAAATGAATGCAGATTTAGTCTCCTTGATTTATCCATTCCTTTAGGATAAGTATTATTTTTCTTGGATCCCAAAACCTGTGCAATTATTTCCCACTCCAGGCCAGTACAAGCCTGGGGTACAAACACTCCAGGCCAGTCCTCATCAGCGTCTGAGGATCTGGATCAGCCAGGTGCAGGTTCCTCTCTGGAATGCTGCAGAACAGCGGAGTGTCCTCCTCCTCCGCAGGTTCTGCCCCAACTGTGCTGCAGGGCCTGCCTTTTATACTTCCAGCTACGCCCTGGTAATTCCAGCGAGGGGGTCGTGGCGATCTAGGCTCCACTATCCGAGGGGAGTGTAATGGTCCCTTGCTCTCCCACGGTGAGGGAGGTCACTCAGCCTCACTACATACCCCCCACTCAAGTCCATCTCTGGGAAACCGCAGATGACACCTTCCTCTTCCCTGACACAGGAGAAAAAGTCTGCATTGATATGGTCCTTACCTGCTCGATGCCGAACAGTGCAGGCATAAGGCTGCAGGGTTAGGTACCAATGTATAATCTGAGGGTTTGTCTCCTTTGCTGTTTGTAGCCACTTCAGAAGTGCGTGGTCAGTCATTAGTATGAAGGGGCCGCCTACGAGATAATATCATAAGGCGTCCACCGCCCACTTGACAGCCAGTGCTTCCTTCTCAACCACCGCATAATTTTGCTCTTGGGGGGAACAGCTTACGATTGATATATGATATAGAGTGTTCTTCCCCATTTACCTCCTGTGAAAGGACTGCCCCCAGGCCCACCTCTGAAGCATTGGTCTATAGCAGGAACTCCCTGTCAAAGTCAGGGCTGAAGAGCACTGGCTCTTCGCATAGCCAGTCCTTGAGGGTTTGGTGTTCCATTAGCTTGTCTGCCTGGTAGTGGTAAACAGAGGTTTGCAATTTTTTTATCCCCAATAGGTCACCAACTTGGTATAGGAGTTTGGATGTAAAATTGGTGCCTTGATCTGTCAGAATTTCCCAGGGAAGGCCTACCCGGTCGAAGATTTTCATGAGCTCGCCGGCAATCGTCTGGGCTGTGATACTTCGAAGGGGAATGGATTCTGGGAATCAAGTGGCATAGTCCAGAACCACTAGAATATACTGGAACCCCGCAACACTCTTGGGCAAGGGCCCCACGAGATCCATGGCTATCCTCTCAAAAGGACTGCTTATGATGGGCAATGGAATGAGAGGGGCTTTCGGTACCCCCTTCGGAGCTGCTCGTTGACACTCTGAGCAAGAATCGCAAAAGTCTGTGATCTCCCTATGCACTCCTGGCTAGTAGAATCAGGCCAGGATCTGAGCCAGAGTTTTCTCATGGCCCAGGTGGCCAGCTGCGGGGACATCATGGGCCAGCTGTAGAACAGCATGTCGATGGCATCGCGGAACAACAAGTTGCACTCGAGTTTCCTCAGTCTGGGGTTCACAGATGATCTGGTATAAGCGATCCCCCCACTGACTCGAAATGGGGATATGTGGTGGCCTGAGGTGGAACTGTCAGGGTCCCATTAACCCTAGCCAATTGCTCGTTTGCCCTCCTAAGGGAGGGGTCCTCCTGTTGGTCACGACTAAAGTCCATCCCAACATTGGGGTCTCTTTCTTCTTGGGTCCCCTGGGTCTCCCTCCTCCTTCCGGGGTGTCGGGGTTAGGGCTGCCCGTGCCTTAGTTGTCCCAGTCAGAGTCCCCCCGGGATTGGTCAGCTTCCCCTGTGGGTTCACCTTCAAGTCTGGCTTCATCTTCAGGCGAGGCTCTACCAGCCATTGCTTGCAGGAGCCCCGCAAAGCCCTTCCAGTCTTGGCCCAAGATGACTGGATACACCAACTTCGGGGCTAGCCCAACCATCAGGGTCCAGGTTTCCCCTTTCACGGTCAGGGTCGCCTGGGCCTTGGGGTATGGCCGCACATCCCCATGGATACACTGGAGCTGCATGACTCCAAGGGGTGGGTCAGGCAATGGAATGAGACCCTGGCGGACAAGCGTCTGCTCACACCCCAAATCAATAAGCGCAGGGACGGGGGCTCCATTCACCGTCATGGGGATAGTCAGCTTACTTGTGTGCTGGTTCCAAGTCCAGGCCTCTCCCAAGCAGACCTGCCTGAAACTGTAGTGCATCACAGGGCACTTTCGATGGAGGTATCTGAAGCGGCCACTGGTGAAACAGGGGCCGACTTCAGGGTGTCAGGGCTGGTCCGACACAGTAGGGGATGGGGCGGGTGCCTCTGCAGCCTGGAATCTTCCTTCGGTGGGGGCATCTATTGGTGGCCCCCACTCTCTCCGGGGCCTTCGTCGGGCCTGGCCGACTTCCCTTCCTTCTGAGGGTCTTGGGCCAGGTTGGGGCTTGCTCCTCTGGCCTCGGGTCTTCTCTTCGCGAGAATGGACTGGCATGGCAGTTGGAGGATGGTCCTACAGGGGTCTCTGCCACCAGAAAGTCCTCCATCAAAGCTACGGTCTTGATCAATGTAATCGGCGGGTGGCGTATGACCCAAGTCCTTCCTCGTGCTGGAAGGATATACAAAAAATGCTCGAGCGCCACTTGGTCTGCTACCTCGGCCCCCATACACTGTTCCAGCTGTAGCCACCGCCAGCATGCCTCTCTCACCTGCTGGGCTACTGTTCTGGGTCGGGCTCCCGGGGTGTACATCTTCTCTCGTAGCTGCCACTGGAACATCTTGGGGGTGATCTCCAGCACGTCAAGGATTGCGGCCTTCAGTCACTCATAGTCATGGACTTTAGCCATGGGAAGAGCCCTATAGGCGGCCTGGGCTGGACCCATTAGATACAGTACCAACAAAGTGGCCCATTGGGCCGAGGGCCGCTTAGCTGTGGAGGAAACTATCTTAAACATAATTAAAAATGTTTCGGGGTCATCGTCAGGCCCCATCGTGGTCAGGCATACAGGCACAATGGGATCAGGCGGTCCCGTGGCCCCACTGGGGTTAGGATGCTCCGTGGTTGGCCAAAGGGCCACGAGCTGCTGTAGGCATTGCTATTGTTGCTCACAGTTTTGGGCTCCCAACTCCCGAATCAGCTGCTGCTGTTGACTGCCGAGTTGTTGCAACAGCTGTTGTTGTTGCTGCTGCTGGCTCTTGGCAAGCCATTTGAGCAACCGTTCAACCTCCATCCTCAATGTACCGGGGAAGGGTGGAGGGGGTCTATTGTACCTTGTAGTTAGCTCGTCCCCTTATCTCGGGGGAGGGGACGTTGCCCACATTCTCCACCACGTGTAATGGTCCCTTGCTCTCCCATGGCAAGGGAGGCCACTCAGTCTGGTCCCGTTTGGCCAGGACCAGAGTCTGTAGGACAGTTAAGAGCCCACAATAGGGCTGAGCAACCAACAGTCACAGACAGCCTTTAGCCTGGGCTTGGGTGGCTCAAGCTGCCAGCCCTTAAACAGAGTCTATAACTGAACTGGGGCCTGGGCTTGAGGAGGCTCAGGCAGCCAACAACAAACAGTCTCAGGGCTGGCTTTAGCCTGGGTGGGGCTGAGGCAGCCAGCAAACAGTGTACACGTGGGCTGGGGCCTGGTTTGAGGAGGCTCAGGTGGACAGCAAATAAACAATCTACAAGGGTGCCTGGTAAGGGAGGCTCCTTCTCCAGAGCAGAAGCTTCTCAGGGAAGTGTAGGGAGTTGGCCACCCGGGGTGGGGTGGCAGGGGGACACTGTCCCACCCTAATCCACCGCGTCCCAGTCCAGGCCCCTGGCAGGGGCAGGATCATCTGCCCCTGCGTCGGTGGAGATCCAGCCGCAACATGCCGACTGAACCACAGCTGGTTGCACTGGGGCTGCCCCTGAGCTACTTCCTGCCTCCCCGGAGGTTGGTACCTGTGGCCTCCAGGCCTGTTCCAGTTCCTCGGGGTACACAGCAGTAGGCACTCTAGGCCAGTCAGTGTCTGGGGATCGGGATCAGCCGGGCATAGGTTCCCATCTGGGACACTGCAGAACGTTCTTCTCCTCCGCAGGTTCTGCCCCAACTGTGCTACAGGGCCTGCCTTTTATAGTTCCAGCCACACCCCGGTACTTCCAGCGATGGGGGCATTGTTTACATTAGTTTGCAATAGAATAAAGTTCTGATAAACATTCCACTTCCCCCAAGTCTTGCTGGGTCCCGCAGATACCCTGTGAGGCAGTGCAACTAAGGGTACAGATGAGACCTCGATCAGTTCTGGCTGCACTGAGGATTCTGAGAGCTACATGTGTTCAGTGGCTACCCCAAAACAACAGAGTGCAGGGGGCGCCCACACCCAGGGTTCGGCACCACCATGTTGTGTGATGGACACTTGGCAAAATTACTGTACTTAGTGATGGACATGGCGGCAGGGGCGGGGGGGGGGATGTTATGTCATTCAGTCATTCAATGTTTTTTGAAAAATTACCACTGACCACAACATTTTTACCATGGACACTTGTGTCCATGTATGGACATGTTGCCTACCCCTGTTCACACCTCTCCCAACACCATTCCTCCCTTCCCTGATTCCAGCTTTCTCTGTTCCTGGATCCCTCCCTTCTACCCATTCAGCCCTTCCCTGGGATCTCCTCATCCACTTCTCAGAGCTCCACCTCCCCATACTGTGGTCTCTTCTCTTCATTTCTGCCAGGGGATCTTCCTACTTGTGGCCTCTTCCTGCTCCCCCCCATTACATACCCCTCCCCCAAGTCTTCCTCTTGTGATCCGGGCTCTTCACTTCCTACTGCTGCAGCCCCTGTCCCACTCCACCCTAGTGTAAGCGGGGGAATGGTCCAGCTATTGTGGGGAACTTTCCTGGCTTATACACTACCACAGTGGAATTGGCTAGAGAAAGGATCTGAGTCCTCACTCCCACTCCCTTTACACAGACGCCTGCCTGACCTCAAGGGTTCCCCTTCTATTCTCCTGTGTGGCAGAGTCCTTGTAACCCCAACAACACTGGGCCAACGTTCCTGGAGGGCTTGACCCACAATCTTGTCATGGTCACTTAGGACAACGGCTAGAGTGTTCCCACTCTGAAGTACTCTCTCCACTCTGGACACTTCCCTGACCCGTTGAGCATTATATACATTTCAAAGCAAATACAATTTATTGAACAGCAACCAATTAAAAAATATAAGGTGTAACAATGCTGCCTTTGGTGGGACACTTCTGAGAGTATCTATTCAGGACAAATTGCTTAGAGCAGGGCAGTGACAGCCCAAGGCTGGGGTTTCTCCACTTCTAAGGCACACCAAACCAGCCAGGCAGAGAGGACATTTGTTTTACCCCACTGGCTAAACAATTCCCTTAGGTCAATTCCCTTAGGACAATTCCCATAGGTCATACAAACAATTCCCTTAGACACTCCAGTTTCTCAGTATCACCACCAGTGCCACTCATTATGGGGGATGAATGGTTATGAAAACCAATATCCCAGTAAAAGAAAAAAAATGTTCTCCTGATCCCAAAGGACCAAGCCCCAGACTCAGGTCAATATACAAGTTAGATCTTACCCAGAAATCATGCTGTTGCCAATCCTTTAGAATCTAAAATCTAAAGGTTTATTCATAAAAGAAAGAAATATATATGAGAGCTAAAATTGGTTAAATGGAATCAATTACATACAGTAATGGCAAAGTTCTTGGTTCAGGCTTGTAGCAGTGATGGAATAAATTGCAGGTTTAAATTAAGTCTCTGGAGTACATCCACAGCTGGGATGGGTCATTCAGTCCTTTGTTCAGAGCTTCAATGTAGCAAAGTTCCTCCAGATATCAGAAGCAGGATTGAAGACAAAATGGAGGGGGTTTCAGGGCCATGGAAGGACCCCGTTTGCTCTTACTGTGGAAAATCACAGCAGCAAGATGGAGTCTGGAGTCACATGGGCAAGTCACATGTCCACGTATGACTCAGTTTGCAGGCCAACACCATTGTTTACATGTTAGTTTGAACGTTCCCAGGAAAGCTCAGATGTGGATTGGTGTCTTCCAAACTTCATTGTCAGTTACGTGTTTCTTGATTGGGCACTTACTGAGAATAGTCCTTTCTCAAGAAGCTGACCAAATGCTTCACTGAGGCTACTTAGAATCAAAACACATTGAGATACAAGTACATAGCCAATATTCACAACTCCAAGTACAAGAATGGTACACACATACAGATAGCATAACCATAAGCAGCAAATCATAACCTTTCCATAGACACCTCACACAACAACCTTTGTACAATATTTGCTGCAAATATATAACAGTGGTTGCAACAATAATTTATACGGTCATAGTTTATGTCAAGAATGTCACATAAGGAAAAAATGGAAAAGGTTAAAGGAAACAAATAACCCCACTCTGTGGCACAGGGACATCACAAACAGTAATCTCTGGAATTTAAGCGCAGTTCACAGTCTGTTCCTCCCATGTGCCAGGCCTCCTGCCCAGGCCCTGGCTGTGCTGCAGGGATGCTGTGGGTCGGACACTTGCTCTGGTGGTGGCCACACACTCTCAGGCTCTAGGTGGCAGGACCCTTCTTCCCAGCATCAGCCCCTGCATCAGGGTTATGGTTCGCTGCCAATTCTGGCCTGCAAGGCCTTTTGGCTGGTGGGGTCTCATTGCATTGGGCCCACTGCCCAGGGTCCCCCTCGCTTTCCCCAGCTGCTCACCGCACTTGGCTCCAGACTACTTCAGCTGCAGCTGCAGCTCCAGCTCCAGCCCCAGCCCCAGCTTCACTCTGCCCCAGCGCTGCTGGTGTTCTGCTCCCAGCACAGCTCTGATCCCTGGGCTGCTTCTCTGGTTCTGGCTGTTGTGGCTCTAGCTCAGCCCCTATGGACAGACAGCTCCACCTCAGACAGATGGGACCCCACACTCCTTACTCCCTCATTGGCCTGCCTGCTTTGTCAATCAGGCTAACCTGGAGCATTTGCCTCTCCCCATTAGCCCTGGGGACTGTCAGTCCAAGGTCTTGGTTTCTCATCTGCATTTCCCCTTTCTTTTGTTACTGGGAGAGGGCCAACCAAAAATCCCCACTAAGTTTCAGTAAGGGGACAACAGTCCCCCTTACATCAACAGCAGCCAACCCTGACTTTGTATCTACACACATCTCTGCCTCTGTACACCCACAACCCAGCAGCCTACATCCCTCCTCTACCCCTCTCCTATCCCCTAGCTCACGGGCTTGGTGCTGGGAACTGAGAGGGGAGGCGGTGGCAGGCACGTGATGCCCTAGACCATCCCTATGGGAACACACCTGGGGGATGGTCAGCACTGGGAGGGGACAGGCTCCTTCATGGATGTCACTATCAGGGACAGAGATTCCCTCCAGCCTGAGCTGGGACTGGGCAGATTATCAAGGGAGACGTGTTTTTAAACCCCTCTTTGTAACCAGTATAAAAATAAGGGTGGAGCGTCCCAGAGAAGGTGTCAGTGAAAGTGAAGAGATGGGACTTGTCAGTCACATTGTAAAATGAGACCTCACCCACATCATAGTCCAGGAAAATCCCCACCCGCCTAGGCCTGACACTTATGGACAGTGGAGTCAAATGGGAGGTGAGGGCCTTGTATTCCTCATATCTCAGACACACTGTCCAGAATCCATTCTCAGGTGACAGGTAAATCTTCCCCTTCCTTGTCACAGATTCTGTACAAACCCCCAGAGTCCAGTTTGTTTTGTCTCCCACCTCCACCTCCCAGTAATGCCTCCCTCTCATCAATTTGTTAAAGCCCAGGACAATGGGATAAGTATCAAATCTCTTAAGATTATCAGGCAGATCTTGTTGTTTGTCTTTGTATGTCACAGTTCTCTGATCCTCAGACAGGATGAGGCTAGGATGAGCCGTGTCTGGATCCAGAGTCACATCCACTAGGGAGAGAGTCATAGAGTCAATGCTGGAGGCAGGGGCTGGTCACTGGGATCAAAGGGAAATTAACCTGTGTCCCCATTAATTGCTGTGACACAGGGTTGCTGTCCATTTAAGGGGAGTCAGGGCCCTATCTAAGGCCAAGGGGGCAGGAGAAGGAGAGGAGATAGGAAGTGGGGTGGGTGCTTGTGAGGAACATAGGAGAGGTGGGGGACAACCACCAGCGAGGGGGAGCGGATGGGAAGGGAAAGGGAGATCTCCATGGAGTGGGGGGAGGGAAGGGGCAGGCACCAAGGAATCAGAAAGGATAGGAGGGGAGTAGTGGGGGTTGCAGAGAAGAGAGGGGGTAAGGGATGGCAGAGGAAGGGGACAGATGCCAGGGAAGCAGAGTGGGGAAGGGCAGGCTGCAGGAACAAGGGTGGTGGGGGTGAGGGAAGAGGAAAGACAGGTGCCGGGGGCAGAGGAAAGGTGCTCAGGGGTGGGGCAGGAGGTAGGAATTGGGGGTAGCAGCAAGGGACCTGGAGGGGCAGGTGCTGTGGGAGTTGCAGAGAGTGGTGGGTGCAAGGGGGACATGGAGGACATTGCAGTGGGGTCTAGAGGCCACTCAGGCTGGTTCCCTGTTGTGCCAGGCACTGCACAGACAGAAGTGGACCTTTGCCTGTGTCTGAGTGACTGAGGAGCACAGATCCCCAGTGACTGTGAATAGGATGTGTGCTCCTGAGTCACTTAGGGCTGCACAAAAAGAGCTTGGGCCTAAGTCCCTGGTTTCAGCTCCGCTGTGATGTGACCTTTGAAAAGTCAATGGAAGACGGGAGAGATTCCAGAAGACTGGAAAAGGGCAAATATAGCACCAATCTATAAAAAGAGAAATAAGGACAACTTGGGGAATTACAGACCAGTCAGCTTAACTTCTGTACCCAGAAAGATAATGGAGCAAATAATTAAGCAATCAATTTGCAAACATCTAGAAGATAATTAGGTGATAAGTAACAGCCAGCACGGATTTGTCAAGAACAAATCATGTCAAACCAACCTGATACCTTTCTTTGACACAATAACATGCCTTGTGGATGGGGGCGGGGGAAGTGGTAGACATGGTATATCTTGACTTTAGTTAGGGTTTTGATACTGTCTCATAAACAAACTAGGGAAATACACCCTCGATGGAGCTATTATAAGTTGGGTGCGTAACTGGTTGAAACACCATTCCCAAAGAGTAGCTATCATTGGTTCACAGTCATGCTGGAAGGGCATAACGAGTGGGGTCCCACAGGGATCAGTTCTGGGTCCGGTTCTATTCAATATCTTCATCAATGATTTAGATGTCATAGAGTTTGCGGATGATACGAAGATGGGAGAAGTTGCAAATGGTCTGGAGAATAGGATTATAATTCAAAATGATCTGGACAAACTGGAGAAATGGTCTGAAGTAAATAGGATGAAATTCAATAAGAACAAATACAAAGTACTCCACTTAGGAAGGAACAATCAGTTGCACACATATAAAATGGAAAATGACTACCTAGGAAGGAGTACTGCAGAAAGGGATCTGGGGGTTATAGTATGTCACAAACTTAATATGAGACAACAGTGTAACACTATTGCAAAAAAAGCAAATATCAGTCTGGAATATATTATCAGGAGTGTTGTAAGCAAGACATGAGAAGTAATTCTTCCACTCTACTCCATGCTGATTAGGCCTCAACTGGAGTACTGTGTCCAGTTCTGCCACCACATTTCAGGAAAGATGTGGACAAATTGGAAAAAGTCCAGAGAAGAGCAACAAAAATGATTAAAGGTCTAGAAAACATGTCCTATGAGGGAAGATTGAAAACAATGGGGTGTGTTTAGTCTGGAAAAGAGAATACTGAGCGGGGACATGATAACAGTTTTCATGTACTGTACATAAAAGGTTGTTACAAGGAAGAGGGAGAAAATTATTGTTCTTAACCTCTGAGGATAGGACAAGAAGCAATGATTTTAAATTGCAACAAGGGAGGTTTAGGTTGGACTTTAGGAAAAACTTCCTAACTCTCAAGGTGGTTAGCACTGGAATAAATTGCCTAGGAATGTTGTAGAATCTCCATCATTGGAAATTTTAAGAGCAAGTTAGACAAACACCTGTCAGGGATGTTCAAGATAATACTTAGTCCTGCCCTGAGTGCAGAGGACTGGACTAGAGGACATCTCGAAGTTCCTTCTAGTCCTATGATTCTATTATTCTATTCTATTATTCTAAAAATCCTGCTGACCCTGTTGGCACTGAAACTCACTCAGAGCCTAAGTTTGTGCAGTAAAAGTTCCCTCAGTGCCTCTGTTTCTCCCATCTCACCATGTACACAGCTGGCTCCTTCTAGGCATGTGGATGCCTATCCCCTGCCTGAGCCCCAGCGTGATCCACAGACTGGAGAAGACACATGTTTAGCCACCTCACTCGTGCGCCAGGCCCAATTTGGTAAGCGTGCTCAGGGGCTTTCTATCAGATCAGGTCCCTCTGGTGAGGACACAGAGAACAGCTGGTGGGGAAGGGCTTCCCTCATAAATTTTAGCCTAGTGGTTAGGATGTGGGGGACCCTTGGTTTAAGCTCCACCTCTGCCTGAGGGGGAGAAGGGATTAGAATAGGGCTCAGGACAGTGCTCTACTCACTGGGCTATGCTGATGTGGGGCGTGCCTCAGTCTCTCCTGTTGAAGATGGTCCAAGGTTGAAAATAATTAAAGAATCAATGGAGCAGGGGCACTAGCTCCTTGCTCTCCCACCTCACAGGTGGGTGTCTGAACCACCAAGCTGTAGACTCATTTTCAAATTCGCTCTGGCCCAATGACCTTTAATTATTTAATCCATAGTGCAACAGCTTCAACAGGGGAGAGTGAGGAAGGCCCAAAACAGCCTATTATAGAATCATAGAATATTAGGGTTGGAAGAGAGGTCATCTAGTCCAATCCCCTGCTCAAAGCAGAACCAACACCAACTAAATCATCCCAGCCAGGGCTTTGTCAAGCCAGGCCTTAAGGATGGAGATTTCACCACCTCCCTAGGTAACCCATTCCAGTGCTTCACCACCCTCCTAGTGAAATAGTGTTTCCTAATATCCAGTCTAGACCTCCCCCACTGCAACTTGAGACCATTGCTTCTTGTTCTGTCACCTGTCACCACTGAGAACAGCTGAGCTCCATCCTCTTCGGAACCCCCCTTCAGGTAGTTGAAGACTTCTATCAAATCCCTCCTCACTCTTCTATTCTGCAGACTAAATAACCCAACTTCCCTCAGCCTCTCCTTGAAAGTCATGTGCCCCAGTTCCCTAATCATTTTTGTTGCTCTCCAATGGAGTCTCTTCAATTTGTCCACATCCATTCTGTAGTGGGGGGACCAAAACTGGACACAATACTCAAGGTGTGGCCTCACCAGTGCTGAATAGAGGGGAATGATCACTTTCCTCGATCTGCTGACAATGCTTCTGCTAATGCAGCCCAATGTGCCGTTGGCCTCCTTGGCAACAAGGGCACATGGCTGACACATATCCAGCTTCTCATCCACTGTAATCCCCAGGTCCTTTTCTGCAGAACTGCTGCTTAGCCAGTCGGTCCCCAGCCTGTAGCGGTGCATGGGATTCTTCCTTCCTAAGTGTAAGATTCTTCACTTGTCCTTGTTGAACCTCATCAGATCTCTTTTGGCCCAATCCTCCAATTTGTCTAGGTCACTCTGGACCCTATCCCTACCCTCCAGTGTATCTACCTCTCCCCCCATCTTAGTGTCATCTGTGAACTTGCTGAGGGTGCAATTCATCCCATCATTCAGATCATTAATAAAGATGTTGAACAAAACTGGCCCCAGGACCAACCCCTGGGGCACTCCGCATAATACTGGCTGCCAACTAGACATGGAGCCATTGATCACTATTCGTTGAGCCCAACAATATAGCCAGCTTTCTATCCACCTTATGGTCCACTCATCCAATCCATACTTCTTTAACTTGCTAGCAAGAATACTGTGGGAAACCATATCAAAAGCTTTTCTAAAGTCAAGATATATCACATCCATCGCTTTCCCCATATCCACAGAGCCAGTTATCTCATCATAGAAGGCAATCAGGTTGGTCAGGCATGACTTGCCCTTGGTGAATCCATGTTGACTGTTCCTGATCACCTTCCTCTCCTCCAAGTGCTTCAAAATGGATTCCTTGAGGACCCGCTCCATGATTTTTCCGGGAACTGAAGTGAGACTGACCGGTCTGTAATTCACCAGGTTCTCTTTCTTCCCTTTTTAAAATATGGGCACTATATTTGCCTTTGTCCAATTGTCCGGGACCTCCCCCGATCACCACGAATTTTCAAAGATAATGGCCAATGGCTCTGCAATCACATCAGTCAACTCCCTCAGCACACTTGGATGCATTAGATATGGACCCATGAACTTTTGCATGTCCAGCTTTTCTAAATAGCACTTACCCTGTTCTTTCACCACTGAGAGCTGCTCACCTCCTCCCCATACTGTGTTGCCCAGTGCAGCAGTCTGGGCATCTCTCATACCCAAGGGGTTAGGGCAACTCACTCAAGAGGTAGGTGATCCCTGTTCAAATCCTTATCTCCCCCGAAGCAGATGGGGGAATTGAATCAAGATCACCCACATCCCAAGTAAGTGCTCTAAGCACAGGGCTAAAAGTTATAAGAGAGGCAGCACCACCTGAATCTCCTCTGGCTGTTTTGAGCAGAGTGAGGAAGGCATCCAATTCATTCCCACAAGAAATGCTGTAGGTGCCTAAGCCGCCTGACTCCTGTCGAGGTGTTCCCTTTCATGGCTGACTAAGCAGAGATAGATACCTGTCTCTGTGAGAGTGACGGGTCTTAGCAGACCCCCTTGTCATCAGTATCTCACACTGGTTAGCTAATGTGATGCCCCACCTAATGTGCTGGCATTTGTGAATCACAGTCTGAGAAGCCAGTTTCTTACCATTCGTTCTACAGGGAGCCTGGGCACCTAACTAAGGCTTTGTGAAATGCAGTGTTGTTTCTGTGCTTAAAAATTAGGCACCGGAAGTGCTCAGCATCACAACACCCATGTCTCTTTGGGGATCCAGGCCTTTGGGTTTAAAATACAAGACATTTCACAAAGCCAAACACTCTATTTTCTCCCTGTGCCCGGCCAGATTGGCCTGCAATGTCCAATGTTTTCTTCCCAGGCTGGAGAGCACTAAGGAAAAATTGCAGGTGGCAAGCAGTTTAATTTCACAGTCGAGAGGTCAAGATCAGAGTTAATATGGGAAGGATCTCCATAGTTCTGAAGTCACAACCACAATCAAGAAACCCTTGCGCCTCCCTTGGGGTCTAGACTCCACGGCTTTGCCAGCAGTGTGTGTGGCTCCCCTCCATGGAGATCTCTGGGCCGTGGCACTGACATGCTGCCCAGTGAGTCTGCAGGGCTCGTGCGCTCCTCAAACAGCTGCTCCAGGATGGGGCTGCCCAGATGCTCCCCACAGAATTTACAGGCTCCGCAGGCCCCAATGGGAAGAGGTTTCTCTGGGACTCTGAACTCTGACAGCATTTCTGCTCCTGGACCAGTCACTGTGCCTCTGCGGTGCTGACAGGCTGCACCCTCTGGGAGAGCTGGGTCTGCCCCTCACAGCACATGCAGGGACATTATCTGTGTCCACGCCCCTTCCCCCCATTCCTGGGATGAAGAACAGCAGCCTCAGGGCCACTCCTTTCATCCCCCAGGGCAGGGGAGCGAGAGCCCTCGACCTCCTGGGCAGTGGGGCGTCCCAGCACCGATTCCTAAGTCAGTGTGAAAGTGTCTCCACCCAGAGAGGTCTGCACACCTGGCAAGTACACAGATGTTCCCTGGGGATCAGGGCCCAGGGCTGGTACTCACCTCCCTCCCGCCCAGGGAGGAGAGGGAACCTGGGACCCACCCATGCTGCTCTCTGGCCTGGATGCAGGTGACAGAGCTAGTGCCCTGAGCTGTCAGAGCCAACAGTGACGGGGCAGGAGCACTGGGAGCTGTGTGCACTGCTGGGACTGTTATGCCAGTGATCTCGATGCAAACTAGCTCGGTGCAGGACGTCACAGCGATCAGTCTTGCTCCAGTCTAGTCTGACCCACACGGTGACTGTGACGTCTCTGCAGTGCTGGAAGCATGTATGTATGGGACTGAGGGATGGGACAGTCCAGATTTCCAGGCTGCAGACAAGCAGGCTTATGAGGTCTCGGTCCCTAAAGACCGAGCTGCTCCACTCATGAGGGCCCCAGAGAAAGCTTCACTGGGTTAATTTAAATCACTTTGAACACTGCTATAGTGATCCCAGAGCAAACCCCTGTGTGACTGTCCCAGTGTCGTGCGGATGTGGCTCATTGGGTTTAACTTTATGTGGGTCAGGAATTGACCTCAGCTGAACTTGAGTTTTGCTGCTCAAAATCTGAGTGTCATGGGGGCTGGCGCTTTGACGGGCTCCTGTAAGGGAGAAGGAGCCAAACCAGATCAAGCTGGAAGTAGTTAAATCCCTGGTGGCTGGTTGGCAGCTAATTAGCTACTGAGTTTGATAAAGGGTTAGCAGGGCTCAGCTCCTAGAGAGAGGAAGCTGCTGAGAAGAGGGGCTCCCAGTTACTCCCAGGAGAGCTGATCAGGAGAGTTCACCAGAGCAAGGAGTCTGGAAGGAGTGCTCCTAGAGAGAGGAGCGCCCCTAGGATACATGGGCTCCTAGGGCTTGTCTCTACTTATGGCTGGATCGGCACTGCTGCAATCAAATCAGTGGGTCTAGTACAGACCCACTAAATCAATGGCAGAGTGCTCTCCATAGACTCCATCTCTCGGAGAAGAGTAAGGGAAATCGACAGGACGACACAGCGCAGTGAAGACACTGCGGTAAGTCGACCTAAGCTACATCGACTCCAGTTACGTTATTCACTTAACTGGAACAGTTTAACTTGGGTTGACTTACTGGGGTAGTGTAGACAAGGCCCTAGATGTGACACCCATGGCAGCAGCTGGGCAGAAGCCTGGGTGACTGCACCTTGCTGGAGAAAGCACTGCAGGTGAGAACTGCAGGAAACAACGGTACAGTCTGACCCGAGCCCAGCTCCAGGAAGGAGGGCTGAGGACTCCTGACTCAAGAAGAGGGAAGAGCTAGAGTAAGAGCCAGGGGCTGAAACCGAGCAAAGGAATTATCTTATTTTGGCATTTATGTGGACTCAAAGTAGACGCCAGCGGGGGACTTTTGTCTCAGACCTTTTGGACTGTGTGGGGTAATTTAAGGAGCGCTGAAGAGGGGAAGCTGAGGCAGGGCACTTATTGCAGGGTCACCCTGAGCCAGTGGGGGGGCGGGGGAGGTTATGATCTCACCCCATAAAATGAGTGCAAAAGTGGCACCTGTTTAACTGAACTGCTACCACTTCCCCATGCAGATAGAGCAGGGGTTGGCAACCTTTCAGAAGTGGTGTGCCAAGTTCACTGTAATTTAAGGTTTTGTGTGCCAGTAATAAATTTTAACGTTTTAGAAGGTCTCTCTCTCTATAAGTCTATATTATATAAATAAACTATTGTTGTATTTAAAGTAAATAAGGTTTTTAAAACATTTAAGAAGCTTCATTTAAAATAAAATTAAAATGCAGATCTTATCAGTTTAGTGTGATCCTTGCCCTTGCTTTTCCTCGCTGAGTTTTCCAATGTGGGCCACAGCACGGGGTGGGTGAAGAGCGCTGGGCCGAGGCCAGGAGCAGAGGCCCAGGCTGGTGCCGGTACCCCAGGCCAGCAGTGGGCCGTGTGGGGCTGGAGGTCCAGACCCCGGTTGGCAGGGGGGCCGGTGGCCGGAACCCCAAACCAGCAGTGGGCTGAGCCGCTCAGCTCGCCACCGGCCCTGCTCAGTCCACTGCTGGTCTGTGGTTCCGGCAGGGGTGAAAGTAACTTAAACTTCTTAGAAGCACTGTCATATTGCAACCCCCCTCGGGGGGAAGAGCTCAGGGGCTGGGATGTGTGGGTGTGTGGGGGAGCACTCAGGGCAGGGGGTTAGGGTGCGGGGGGATCAGGGCAGGGGGTGGGGATGTGGATGGTGCAGGAGTCAGGGTTGGGTGGCGTGAGGGGCTCAGGGCAGGGGGTTGGGGTGTGTGTGTAGGGGGAAGTCCCGGAGGGCAGGGGCTTGGGGCTGGCCTGAGATGCAGCCGGGTTACCTGGATGGTGGATGGGTCCCTGCCCCATGCTGTTCCTGTTAAGGGAGCTGTGGGCCAGCTGTGTGTGGGCACTGCATCTGCAGGCAAATGGGGGGTGGCGGCAGAAGACCCCCTGGCTTGCCACTCCCTTCCCCTTCCCCACAGGGGCTGCAGCAGTGCCCTGGTGCCTGCAGTGCCCTGGTGTCCAGCCACAGTGGCGAGAGAGGGGCAGCAGGACAGGCTGGGACATGGACACCTCCACCTCCAGTGCACCTCCCACCAGCCCCTTTCACTTGCCTGACTGCCTGCTGTTTAGTCCGGCGCACAGGGCCGCCAGCACCAGCCTGCAGGAGAGTTCCAGCAGCCAGCAGGGCCCCAGCTGGGAGCACGCCACGTGCCGCACTTCCACCCCAGCGGAGCGTCCCAGCATCGGCCGGCTCTGGGTTCCAGCTGGGTTCCAGTTGGGTTCCAGTTCCGGATCTGGCTCCGGCTGCCAGCCCCTTGCCAGCCAGGGTCTCGGCCACCGGTCCACTCAACCCGCTGCCAGCCTGGGGTTCCGTTCACCCAGGCCGGCAGCAGGCTGAGTGGGGCCGGCAGCCGGGACTTCAGTGTGCCATTAAAAATCGGCTCACGTGCCACCTTTGGTGTCTGACCCCAGCGGAGCCTGCGTCACTGAGTGAGAACCTGGAGTGAACACTCAGCACAGGGTGCTGTGCCTCCCACCTGGTTCCCAGAGTCCCTGTTCCAACTCTCAGGCTACTCCTGCTCCCTCCCCTGAGCTGGAGGCTGCATCTGCCCTGCACCGTGCCCTGGGGGTAAAGAGTCCCCTGTTGGCTGGATGCTGAACTGGGGGTGATGCAGGGCCCAGTATGGAGTCAACAGGGTCACTACAGTACTCTCTGTCAGACCCAGAAAGGCAAAGGACAGGCCCAGGGATTGGGCAGCCCCACACTGGGACCCTCACACCCATCTCCCCCTAGCGTTTGCTGCTCCCCTTGCTAAGCCTTGCCTGCACTCAGACTAGGAGCCCTGTGGGGCTGACAGCCCCTTGTTTTGTCTCTGCAGTGCTTGGCTCACTCACGTCACTATATCAATAATAACACTCACTGCCCAGCCCCTAAGGGCTGCGTGACAGCGAGGGGCCGCCTTACCCATTGCAGATGGGGACTCTGGGGTACAGGGATTGTGGGGCGCTTGGGAGAGGAGCAAGTGGGGGGCGCTCGGGAGAGTGGGCAGAGAGGGGCAAACGGGGAGGCTCGGAAGAGGGGGCAGGCGGTAGGGCCTCGGTGGGGTGGGCCACAGTCTGGGCACTGTTGCCCCCCTTTTCTAGGGAGCTTCCAGTGCTTGCGTGTAAGCCACCCCAAATGGAAGTCTCATACACTGCCTATGTCAATTCTCCTCCCCACCCAGATGTAAAGGAAATCCAGGACAGTAACTTTCACTCACCAGTGAATCTCTCCAGCATTTCCTTCATGTCAAGGCAGATTTTATACAAATTTTTCAGGGCAGGAGAAACAGCTTCTGGTTCCTGGAATGTCACAGTCTCACTCCTGTGAAGAAAACATCCCGTCATCACTTGGCTGCTCTGCGCACACTTTGCTCATGGCAATAGAAGGAGAAATAGAAATGGGAACACACCTGATCAATATGCTTTTCACATCCTGAAAGGAGACAGAGAGTCAGTGAATTGGGTTAACACCACATGCAAAAAATACTGAATGACTTTCCACACACAATCAGATTTAATTCACAACATTTAACACAGCAGGGCCAGACTCTTTTGTGAAGGATATTCAGCAGTGATCGCTGATTTCAGATGCCCCGTCTACCCTGGTTCTGATTCTCAAAGGAGCTGGGTGTCATGTGACAATGGCAAAGACTGGAAGAATGTGATATTTTGTGAACACTGAACAAGGAGCTTTGCTGGAACAAGAAAAGCAGCAACATCCCTAACGTGCCTCTGTCTGTCCCTCCACTTCCCTGCAGAGCTTCCACCCAAACTGTCTCCAGCCTCCCTCGGGTCTGGCTTCCTGCTGCAGATTGAAGGAGACAGGGCATAGATCCTCACCCTGAGCAGCTGCAGCTCCCACTGCTTCAGCTGGCGTGAGGGTGCTCAGCACTTCCCAATATCAGGCCCCGGGTGTCTCAGGCTGGCACCCATTGATGGAGGCTCCCAGCATCAATGGCCTGCAATGAGAGTCTCGGCCCTTTCATTTCATTCATTTGAGAGCTCACTCTGGGTCATGGTTCCCCGCTTTGAGCCCCCCCATCACCACATGGCTCAGAATCTCTGCTCATCAGCCACATTGGGCCAAGTTCCAGCAGTCACAGCAGGGACCACATCAGCCCCTTGCTCCTTCTATTCCATCCCTTTGACCAGCAAAGTCCCCACTGCGTCTCCCTTTCCTTCTAACACAGACTGGGTGCGTGGGTGCTGATAGGGCCTCATGACTGGGCTTCTGTTTGTGTTGGGAAACTGTCAGACCAGGCACTGGAAATAGGATTTGTCACTAATTCCTGGGATCTAGTCACTGACTGGAGAGTTTAATGCTGCAGGGATGGATGGGGAGGTTGTTAACAGTCCCACCTTCAGCAGCTCAGCAGCTGGTTGCAGGCATTTCTCTTCTACCTCTGTGATCAGCTGCTGCAGAGCGGCACTCTGCTCTGAGAGCTTTGTTATATTGTCCTGTAGTCTCTGCAGAGTCTCCCTCTCCTCCTCCGCCAGTCGCTGCAGTAACAGCTGCTCTTCCTCACTCAGAAACTGGTGCAGTTTCTTAAATTCACGTGTGATCAACTGTCTCTGATTCTCTACTTTTTCCTTTAGAAAAAAATGGAAAAGGAACAAAGTTCAAGAGTCAGAACTGGGCACACGGCGTGCTGAGTCTGCCTCCTGCTCTGTGGAGGTGGAAGTGGTGGTGGTGTGGGAGGAGTGTCTGAGCAGCAGGGTGCGAAGACTGTATCCTTTGTCCTGAAGATCTCAGTGCTCTCACTGGATTAGGGCAGGCAGTGACCCCTTGAACACTGATGCTTGAATCGGAGCATCTGGCAATATCCTAAAACCACTGTCCTGTCCCAGAAGACCCCTGTGATAAGGGGGAACTGGGGGTTCAGTAGGGGGGGTCAGACCAGGGGAGAAGAGGGGCCAGTACCTGGAGACAGTGATACATGAGGGGTAGCAGTCAGTGCCTGGAGGCAGGGCCGGCGCGCCCACTAGGCGACCCTAGGCGGTCGTCTAGGGCGCCGGGAGCGGGGTGGGTGGCCTCTGGTTTGAGGATTAGGGAGGCTAACTCCGGCTTGCTTGGGGGTCGCCAGGCACCCTCTGACTCTGCCCCTCTGCACCATACTGTTAGCAAGAAATTAAATGATGCAGGGTTCCCTGCTGGTGCGGATGAGCCCATTAGGCGATGGGCATTTTCACTTACAGTTTCTTCAGCCTTGTTCCTACTCATCACTGAGAAACCCGCATGTAACTTTCAGTCATGATTATGTTTTCTAATTCCTCGGGCTGCGGGGAAGCAGCCTGCACTGCGGGGGGGGGGGGGGGGACTGGCGGAGGGGGAGGGGGCGCAGGGCTGGTGCAAGGATGTTTCGCCTAGGGCGCGAAACGTCCTTGCACCGGCCCTGCCTGGAGGCAGTGGTGCTGTGGGGGGTGGGGGGGAACCAACATACAAAGGCAATTGTATATGGCGGGGACAGGGGGCAGCAAATGGGGCAGCCCTTTACGTACCTAGGAAGAGTGAACTCTACCTGCTACACAGGCCGAGAGACCAGGCTGTCCATCAGCACATGTCACAGCTCTGATTGGCTGTCCATCACTATCATGCAGGGGGAAGGCAGTCAATCAGAAGAGCTTTCCCAGCAGACTGAGGTGTTCCCTTTAGAGTTGGCAGGTCTTGCAGCATAAGGACTGTGACTCTGTGGTGGGTGTGTGTGTACAAAACAGTTGTTGGGGGGTGTAGTGACAGTGGGTGTGGAATGAGTGTGGGTTGGGTGTATGGAACGAATGCCAAAAGTGGGTGTGAGTGAACAAACAGAATATATATATTCTATACAAATGCCAACCTTCTACAACCTACTAGTATCTGCTTTGTGCATATTGGCAGGCCGGCTGGCTGCACACAGTCAAGTAGTTATAGTCGTAGGAGGCAGCAGCTGATGGCCCCATGATGGCTGCAGAGGATGGCAGAGGAGAAGGCCTGTCTCTGTCTGCTCGGCTGAGTGACTCCCAGGGCTGCCCTGAGTTCTGCTCCCTTAGGGCCAAACTCCTAAAGGCCAGTGCAACATCTGCCCACACTGAACCCAGTGCCCTTCCTGTGGATGCGCAGAGAGCACCTTTGAGGATCTGCACTCCTGAGGGCTGTCTGTGTCTGCAGTTATTCAGCGTGGTTCGTGGGTATGATGGGGCAATGGACTCACATGCAAACACTGCACCCTCTATTGTAAGAGTGTGTCATCTTCCTGCCCCCAGAGAGCCCAGGGGTGAGTCTGTGCCACTGACCATGGGCCAGGAACTGTCCCCTGGTCTGCTTTATTGTGATCCCCACCAGAGACATTTCCTGCTCCTGGTACCATGGTACCATCTCAGGGCAAACAGCCGTTAAGAGCAGGTTATAATGTCAGCCTATAGCTTTTTGGCCCCTCACCCTAAGAACACTGCAGGGGGAAGGGCTCAGGGAAGGATAAACCCAGACACCCACCTGCAACTCTGTGGTTTTCTCCTCCTCTTCAGATATCAGCTCCAGGGCCTCCTCCAGCTCCTGCCTCAGAGGGTCCAGGGCTTCTTGAAGTTTCACCTGCAGGGGCACCATGTGTGATAAACAGCCATTAATCTTCACATCTGATGGGTGGAGATTGCAGGAGGCAGGGCCAGATGAAACAGAGGCACTACAAACCCATGTCTAGGCCCCAGCTACTGGAGTCATGTGATAAAATCAGGCTCTTGGCTTCCATTAAAAAAATAATGTTTCAAACCCTCTGGGTTGCAAAGAAAATATTGAAAACATGCCCCAAATGTGACAGATACAGTGATTCCTGCCTGAGTCTGTAGAGAGCCTGAGCCCAGTGCCCTGAGAGGGGACTGCCCTATTTATGTGTATGGGACATTGACACCAAGCCTCACTGCTCCGGGGGCCAGCCAACCCCCACCCCAAAAGGTTTGTGTGGCAGCAGGGGGTAGCTCATATGACTTAGCCCCCCATCCAATCATAGACACCCTGGCTGCTGGATTGGGGGGGCTCTCTGACCCTTTTTGAGTCTCTCTCTCTCAGTGGGAGGGAGGGAATTCTTGCTCTTGGTCCTGTGCGGAAAAATGACCCCCCAGCCCATTGGATTCCCAAGGAGAGGGAGCCCCCCACCTCTCCCCATGCAAAATGCACATTTCAATAACAAAGCCAGGAGAATAACCTGGGCAGAGGCAGCAGGGTCAGAGCTACACGTTCTGGGGCACTGTCTGGCTGAGACACTGATCCTGGGGGAGACTCTTCCCCACTTGTCTGCTATGCTCCAAGAATTCTCAGGAATGGAGGAGTTTAGCTGAAGTTTGAGGACACTGAGCTAAGCCGCAGCCTTGCAGAGCCTAGTGCTCACCTGGGCAAGGGAGATCTCAGAAGGGAGATGAATGTATTTTTATGGGCATTACCAAGCAGCCACCATTGGGCCCAGGATCTGGCCCCTTCTTGTGGTGTGCTGTCCCTTTAAATGTTTGAGCGCTCCCCCCTCCCCAGTGCAAAGCCTCACTTGCATGTTAGTTTCAGTTTTTCAGCTGACAATAAAACCAGCAGGGCAGAAGCTGTTTTTCCATCAGCTTGCTTTTAGTATAAGGGGACTGTTGTCCCCTTACTAAAACTCAGTGGGGGTGTTTTGGTTGGCTAGCTCCCAGTACCAAAAGAAAGGGGAAGGGTCAATAGGAAATCAAGACCCTGAGACTGACAGTCCCCAGGAACAATGGGGAGAGGCCAATGCTTCCAGGTCAGCCTGATTGACAGGGCAGGCAAGCTAATCAGGGAGTCAGAAGGCCGGGGGGGTCCCCTCCTCTGTGTGAGCTGGAATTGCCTGGGTCAGGCAGAGTGGGGCTGAGCTAAGGAGAAAGCAGGGGCCTAAGCTGAGCTGGGGAATAGAGCCATGCCAGCCAGAGGGGCCCTAAAAGCAGCCCAGGAAGCAGGTCAATGCTGGGAGCAGAGTCACAAAAGCAGCCCACAGAGCAGACCTGTGCTGGGAGCAGAGCTGCAGCAACCAGAGCCAGAGGGGCCAGAGAAGCAGCCCAGGCAGCTGGAGGCAGAGCAGCAGCAGCAGCCGTGCTGAGGCAGAGGAGCTGGAGCTGAAGCAGAGAGCTGGATCTGGGGCTGGAGCAGTCTGGAGCCGGGTGCGGTGAGCAGCTGGGGAGAGCGAGGGGGACCCTGGGCAGCAGGCCCAGTGAAGGGAGACGCCCCCAGCCAAGATGCCTTGCAGGCCAGACTTGGAGGGGGATCGTAACCCCGACGGGGCAGATGACACTAGGAAGAAGGGTCCTGCCACCTAGCGCCTGAGAGCGTGTGGCCACCTCCAGAGCAAGGGTCTGACCTGCAGCGTCCCTGCAGCACAGCCAGGGCCTGAGAAGGAGGCCCGGGACTTGTGAGGAACAGACTGAACTTCCCTTACATTCCAGAGATTGCTAGTTGTGATGTCCCCGTGCCACAGAGCGGGGTGACGTGTTTTCCCTTAACCTTTCCCACTTTTTCCTTATTTTTAAATTGATTGCTGTTTAATAAATTGTATTTGCTTTGAACTGTATGTAGTGATCCGTGGGTCAGGGAAGCATCCACTGCAGAGAGAGCACCCCAGAGTGGGGACACCCTAGCCACTGCCCTAAGTGACCACAACAAGGTTGTGGGTTGAGCCCCCCAGCCTTGTTGGGGTTACAAGGACTCTGCCACACAGGAGAGTGAAAGGGGAGCCCTTGAGGTCATGCAGGCCTCTGGGTAAAGGAAGTGGGAGTGAGGACTCAGATCCTTTCGCTAGCCCATTTCACCGGGGTAGTGTATAAGCCAGGAAAGTTCCCCATAATAGCGGGACCATTCCCCTGCTTACATTAGCATGTCTATTTAGCTGCTTCTCTACTGGCTCCAAATATAACATTTGATGGCCAGGAACTGACAACCCCCAAGTGTCCAATTCTCCCATTGCCTCACCAAGAAGAAGAAAAATCCAGCAAATAATACTATATAAAAGGGGGGGGGGGAGAGAGAGAGAGAGAAGCTCATCTAGAGGCACAAAGTGACAGTCAGCATGAGAAAGCCAGTTAGAAAAGGGAGAGTAAGTAAATAAAGGCAGAACAAAGGAAAGGACAGCTGCCTGAAGCTATTGCAAACAAAGTAGAGATGGGGAACTTGGCAATTCAGGGCAGAACACAGGAGGCGTTTTCTGCTATTGCTGCCTAGCTGCTGCAGAGGCAAAGCACTGAGGAGGAAGCGAGCAGTCATAGTGACATGCAAGCAGGCAGATAGCCTTAACCTGCTACGAAGGTCGATTGCTAGCAGAGAGAGACCAAGTGCAGCCAAAGGCAGAATTCTGCAGTTTGCAGTGTAGACACACAACCAGCAGAGGGGGGTTGAGCACAGATAGTGCAGTAACAATGAAAGAATTTCTCTGTGGCAGAAAAGGTCATCCAGGAGGCTTGAAGTCTAACAGGAGAGCAGAGAAATGGCACCTTTTGTGGGCAATGATGATGAATTTGATGAAAACTAATAATCATGGGTGGTGTGCCTCATGTTTTGAGCAATTTGTAGCTTGCAGGGAAATTTGTAGTTTCCCGACAAAGAATTTCAATCTTGCTGACAGTGACGGGTCCAAAGCCATATGGACTGTCACATGACTTATTGTCTCCAACTGTGCCAAGAACTTCCAAGTATGCCACAATTACTGCCACAATGTGGGAACACTTTTCTCCTACATCATCAGTGATAGCAGAACAATTTCAGTTCCATCAGCAATATCAGGGAACTGGAAAAATCAGTAGCTCAGTTTGTTGCTGCTGTAAGGATGTTGTCAGAGCATTGTCAGTTCAGACAAACATTAAGTGATGCCCTGTGTGACCAATTTGTCTCCTGATTATACAATGACCAGGTTCAGAAGAAGTTACTGACTATGTCACTGTTTACATTAAAGAAAGCTGTTGAAGTGGCTGTTGCCATGGAAACTGCAAAGAAGGATTTTCTGGACATTAGTATGAACCGAGGAGTTCATCGTCTGACTTAGTGAAACAGAGGACCATGGGGACATGAAGAATTTACATGGGGCTATAGTGCACAAACTACACATGCTGAGGAGGACTGCTGAGCATGCCAGGTCATTTGTTAGAACTGCCAGAAGAAAGGGCACATCGCTGTGACCTGTCACACAGTTCAAAGACCAGCAATACAGAGTAACCGTACATCCAAGACGACACCTATGAAGACTGAACTTAAGAAATGATGGAAGTTGGGAATTCATAATGTGGAAAAAGACAAGAGCTATAGGGACACTGATCAAGATTTAGCACTTCATGTTTTATTGGAAGCTGGAGTCAGGGATGGCATCTGACTGAAGGAGTTCCCACAAGAATGGAGCTTGATACTATTTCATTGATTTCTGTATCTTCCTATCACTAGATTTTGCCACAAGTTCCTCTGGAAGAAATGTCCACTTTAAAGACTTATACTGGGGAAAAATTAGTCCGAAAAAGGGATATGCCAGATGAAAGTTCAACTAGATGACCAATCAGTTGTTTTACCTTTTTATGTGATTGAAGGAAGTATCTACCATTATATGGAAGATCTTGACTTGAGAAGCTCAAGGTGAATTGGATCCAGATCAAAGTGATCACAAAAGTACCTCAAAATCTTCAAGAAATACTGGAGAACTTGAAAAAGAACTTGGACAGATAAGCAACATGTCAGGGAGGCTCATTTACAGCCAGCCAAACTATTGCAAGCCCAGAGCTGTGCCTTATACTCTGAAGCATCTGGTGGAAGCTGATTTGGACTGTTTAGTGAACACTGGAGTCCTGTCACCAGTTTCACACAGTGAGTGGTCTCCACCCATTGTACTAGTGATTGGGAAGGGCTCAGTCTGAATATGTAGAGATTTCAAGGTGATGCTTAATCCAGTTTTATGTGCAGATTAGTAACCACTACCTCACACTAAAGATTTGTTTGCTACTTTTAGTGGTAGACAGTGTTTAAGTAAATTGGATTTGCTCAATGCATACCTACAAATGGAGATTGAGCCAGCATCTTGCAAATATCTCACAATCAACACACAAAATGTCTTATTTTGTTATAAAAGGTTACCTTTTGGTATCACATCAGCACCTGCCCTGTTCTAGAAAGCCATGGATAAGATTCTGAAGGGACTGAATGGAGTTCAGTGTTATTTGGATGACATCTTTGTTACACAAAAGGATAAAGGGGATCATCTGTGAAATTTGGGTTCTGTTTTGACAGTTGGAAGACCATGGACTGAGGATTTTTCAAGACAAATGTGAGTTTTTCAGACCTTACCGTCAGTTGAATACCTTGGATATGTAATTGATGCCATGGGCTTAAGGAAATGGCCAGAGAAAGAGGAGGTGGTTCTTGAAGTGCCACTGACGGAGAACATGTCACAGTTATGTTCATTCTTAGAACTGCTTAACTACTACAGTAAATTTCTGCCTAATCTGGTGACATTTTTGGCATCTTTACATGAACTGTTACAAGCAAAGAAAAAAATGGAAATAGACAAAAGAGTGTGTGCGCGCATTTAAGGAATCAAAGAAACTGTTTGCATTTTGACATCAGCTGATGTTTTAATGCACTTTGATGTTTTGATTCCATTGCAAGTGGCTTGTGATGCTTCATCATATGGAGTGGGTGCAGTTCGTTCCCACATTTTTCCTAATGGTGTAGAGAAACCAACTGCCTTTGCACCACAAACACTCATCAGTTCAGAGAAGAGCTATGTGCAAATACAGTTAGAAGCTCTAAGCATTATCTTTGGTATTTGGATGTTCCATACCTACCTATATGGTAGACTATAGTGGGTTAGCGGGGTTCTCTCCCGCTCTGGGTCAGTGGGAGGCCACTCCACCTCACTACATCACTGAGCGTCACCCACAATCAGGGAATTAGCAGAGCACTACATGGACTCTGGCCTGCAGTACGGGCAAATCCACAAATGAGTCTCTGGGCCCCAGACCCGCAAGCAGGGCGGGGCAACAAATAGTCCATGCCTCTGGCCTGCAGTCAGGGCAGAGCAGCAAACAGTTATGAGCCCAAACCCTCAGTCAGGGTGGGGCAGCAAGGAGTCTGTGGCTCTGTCCTATACTCTGTGTAGAGCGGCAAGAGGGTTGGGCATCCGAGCTCTGGCAGATGGCCAACAAATGCAGGCCTCCTGGCTTAGCAAGGGGAGACTGCCACCTCAGGGGTGAAGTGGCAGCAGGGCCTGGGCCCACCCGACTCCATCGGGCCCCAATCCAGGGCCCAACAGTGGCGGAGTATTCCACCACTGGGTCAGCAGGTAATCCAGCTGCAACTCGCTGACCAGGTCTCCAGCAGCAATGCAGCCAGACTGGGGTCCTCCAGTTTGTTGGGGTAGAAGGCCAGTGGCAGTCCCAGCAACTCTTCAATGTCTTGGTCAGTGCATGGCTCCAGAAGCTCTAGTCACTCCTCAGCTCAGCAGGGGTCCACTGAAGTCTCCCAGCTCAGGAGCGGTTAGGAGGCATCTCTCCCACCTCTGGTTCAGTGGGCGACCACTTCACCTCACGACACACGCACACCCCTTAAGTCTATCTCCCGGTCTTCGGGGCTGCCATCCTGACTTCCCCCCAGGTGAGGCAGAAAATCCACGTTAGTGTTATCCTTACCTGCTGAGTGTCAGACAGTAAAGGCATATTGCTGGAGGATGAGAAACCATCTCATCTGTCTGGCATTGGTACTTTTCATGGTATTTAGCCATTTTAAGGGTTCGTGGTTGGTGATCAGTATGAAAGGGGCCCTGGGAAGATAGTATCTGAGGGTGTTGATAGCCCATTTAACAGCCAGGGTCTCCTTCTCTATAACTGAATAGTTATATTCTTGGGGGGAAGAGCTTCCAACTGATACAGAAGGTGCGATGCTCTTCTCCATCGACCTCCTGGGAGAGGGCTGCCCTGAGCCCCACCTCTGAGGCATCCATTTGGATCAAGAACTCACAGTTGAAATTGCGGCTGAAGAGCACAGGTTCCCTACACAGGCTTTCCTTGAGGGCTCAGAATGTATCTTCATCTTCTGCTGACCAGGGTACCCGACGTGGGCTGTCCTTGGTTAAGAGAACTTTTTCCTGGGTGTCTGGCTGGTGAGTCTTGCCCACATGCTCAGGGTTCAGCTGATCGCTATATTTGGGGTTGGGAAGGAATTTTCCTCCAGGGTAGATTGGCAGAGGCCCTGGAGGTTTTTCGCCTTCCATGCCCCATGCTGCAGAGGGTCACTTGCTGGAGGATTCTCTGCATCTTGAAGTCTTTAAGCCAGGCCTGCACAACTCATAAAGCGGCGAGGGCCATATTACTCCAAAGAAAACAGCTGAGGGCCAAACCCCCACTGCCCCGCTGAAACACCCCCACCCCCCAGCGCCGCCCGGCCCCACGGAAACTAGGCTGACTAGAGAAGAGCAGACATACTGACGGCCTCGTGGGTTAGAAGCAAACACCTTCCTTTGGGAACACCCTCTATGACGGGCCCTGCTTACCACGCACTAGCCCAGACATGGCTGAGCCCATGTTATTGTCAGCGGAAGTCCCGCCTCCCTGGCAAGACTGGGCATGCTCCAAGTGTTCTAGTAGTATAAAGGAAGGGAGCCTAGCTCATTCAGAGGAGGAGACTGCAGGGGAAGGACCTGCCTGGGAAGCTCCTGCAGAGGGCCAGTCACAGCTGCTGACTGCACCGAGAACCAAAGCCTTTCACGGCCCTCCTGGACCCCAGCGACTGGAGGAGCCCCTGGCGAAGACCGGCCCTGCTGAACACGGAGGACCCGAGATCTCGTGGGATACCGCAATGCAGACTCTGGTAAGGAGTGACCCAGGGAGTGCGATGGAATGGTACCTCCCGCCCCGGGAAAACTCAGTGTATTTCATCAGGACCCCCCCGCACTGAGTCAGTGGCAAGCTGCTATGCTGCTGTTCAGGCCACTAGGTCACGCTGCCCTACATCAAAGGGTGGCGCTATAGACTCTGGCTGCTAGGCCATGCTGCCCTACACCAAAGGGCCACCATGCTGGCTCCTTATTTGACGGGGCAGGCACAGACTGCCTACCACAACCTTGATCCCCGAGAGGCCTTGGAGTACCCTCGGGTGAAAGCGGCCATATTAGATCAGACCGGCATTAGCCCTGAGACGTACCGCCAGCGCCTCCGTAAAGAGCAGTACTCCCCTGGGGCTCGGCCTCGGGCTGTGGCCCAACGGGTCCGGGATATCTGTTGGCGATGGTTGGACCCAGAAGGCTTGACCGGGCCCCAGGTGGCGGAGATGGTGGCGCTTGAACGGTTCACACAGATCCTCCCGGCAGGAGGGAAAGCATCGGTGCAACGCCACCAACCGGCGACCTTGTCAGTGGCCGTGAGCCTGATGGAGGACTACTTGGCAACTGTTAAGGTTCCCTCCCCACTTTGAACTTTAGGGTACAGACGTGGGGACCCGCATGAAAGTCCCTCTAAGCTTATTTTTACCAGCTTAGGTTAAAACTTCCCAAGGTACAAAATCTCCCTGCACCCTGAGAAAAGCTTTTCGTTGCCACCATCAAGTGATTTAAACAAGAACCAGGGAAGAGAACCACTTGAAGTTCCCCTTCCCCCCAAAATACCCCCTCAAGCCCATACACCCCCTTTCCTGGGGAGCTTGAGAATAATCTTTTAACCAGTTGGTTACACAGTGATTCAAAACCCACCGCCGGGGTCTTAGAACAATGGAAAACAGTCAGCTTTTTAAAAGAAGGATTTTATTAAAACAAGAAAGGTAAAAATCATTTCTGTAAAATCAGGATGGAATATTTTTTACAGGGTACTTAATTTTCTAACTTAGAGGGATCCCCCCCTGGGCAAAACCTTTAAGTTACAGAAAAATGCAACAAAACCAGGAATACACATTCCCTCCAGCACAGCAAATTTTCCAAGCTAAAAACAAACAGAAAAACCTAAGCATTATTTAAATACTCACTAACTTCATAGAAGATGGATGGTTACTGCTTGATCTCTCTCCCACCAAGAGAATTGCAGACAGACAGACAGAGACAAAGCCCATTTTTCCCCCTCTCAAGATTTGAAAGTATTTTGATCCCTTATTGGTTAGATGCCAGCCTGGTCAGGTGTCAGCCTGGCTACCTGTGTTTTTTAACCCTTTACTGGTAAGAGGATTTTATAGTACTGCTTTAGACCCTCTCACCCCTTCCCTTTATATTTATGACTGCAGCCGAGGGAGCTGAGGCACCTCCACAGGGATCCAGGAACCCGAGCAGGAGAGACGGACCAGGCAAGGGAAGCCCGCGGGGAGCGGAGGCTAGGGACCCCCCATCCAACACCCACTCCATATCTAATAAGCCTCCCAGTCCTGAATCCAGGCACGGACTCACTCAAACTGCCCCAGCAAAGGAAGACCCTGGATTCTCAGAAGGCCGAAATCACTGCTGGGAGTGCAGAGAAGAGGGACATTTCTGGCAGGAATACCCATTTATGGATTGCAACTATGAGCAAGTCTGGGTTCCTGGCCAAAGAGCCCGGAAGAGGGAGCTGGGAAAATTAGTGGTCACGGTATGGGTCGAAGGGACCCCCACGAAGGCCCTTGTGGGCTCGCGATGCAGTCAGACCCTCTTACGGGAAGGGCTGGTCCTTGACCTTAGACTCTCGAGGGAACAGATACACCTACAGTGTGTCCATGGGGACATCCGTCCATACACCACAGCCTGGGTGAGGATTGAGATTGGCCAGTGGGAGGAAGTCCTCCATGTGGGCGTGGCCCCCAGATTGGCCTACGCTGTAGTGCTGGGGTGAGACTGAGCTGAGTTTAGGCAGGTCCTCCAGCTATATCAACCCACCACTCCACAAGAGGAAGGGGTTATGTTTCCAGGGAGGGGACTGCTCGGACACTCATCGGAGGCAGACCCTGGGGAAGGGACATCTACAGCGGGGAAGGTGCCTGCCAATGCCCAACATCCATCCGTGAGATACGCGCAGGTAGAGCTGGAGCGGGATATTGATTTCGTGCGGGAGCAGAGAGAGCACCCAACTCTGAGTAGGGCATGGCGGCAGGCCACCGTCCCCGACCCTGGAGAGGCCACACCTCCGAGACCTCCACAGGGGCCCTGGTTTGAGATCCGGCGGGATCGCCTATATTAGGTGGTACAGGAACCACAGACACCCGAGCCGTTCCATCAGCTGTTGGTTCCCCAAAGGTTACGACGAGACCTCCTACAGTTAGTGCATGCAAACCCCTGGGCAGGACACCTGGGGCGGGAAAAGACCCTTCAGAGGGTGGCTGGCCGATTCTTTTGGCCCGGCATTCACCGAGAGGTCCAAGACTATTGCACATCTTGCCCGGAATGCCAGCGGGCCAGACCAAAGGGTATACCCTGAGTTGGTCCCTTGATCCATGAGAATCTCACGGGGAAGGCCCACACAAGAGAATACTTTCACCAGTTCTGCTGTGATGGAAGTGTTCCATAGTGGGATGGCCTTGGGGAAGTGAGTGGCATAATCCATCAATACGAGGCTATACTGGAACCCTGCATTACTCTTCAGGAAAGGGCCCAGCAGGTCCATCACAATTTGCTCAAAGGGAATCCTCACCATGGGTAGGGGGACCAAGGGTGCTTTCACCACCCCAAGGGGGGCAGCTAGTTGGCACTCAGGGTACAAGGTGCGCTAGTCCTTTACCTCCCGATGGACTCCAGGGCAGAAGAAGCACAACAGAACTCAGGGCAGGTTTTTCTCTTGACCCAGATGGCCAGCCCTGGAAACATCATGGGCAAGCTTCAAGATGGCCTTCCAATGATAGTTGGGGACAACTGGGTCCAGACTTCCTGAGGTGGGAGTCCTGATTAACATGGTAGAAGTGATCGCCTGTCAGCTTGAATTGGGGCCATTGTGCAGCCCTCAGGGGATCAGTCACGGCTCTGTCGACCTGTCCTGCCTCTTTGTAGGCCCGGCTCAATGTGGGCTTGTCCCTCTGGTTGCAACAAAAATCTGTAAGGGGAGGGTCATCATGGGGCTCTCCACCTGGAGGCTCAGCATCGTCATTGGGACTGGGAGCTCATAAGGGTGTTCCCCTTGGGGTTCTCCAGCCTCCTCCTATTCTTCCAAAGATGGTTTGCAAACCCCGGCCAGTCTCATCCCTGGATGACCGGATAGGTGGGAGCCAACCCCAGTGTCATCACCTGCATCAGTCTGTTAATGGTCAGAGAGAGATGGGCACTGGGATACTGTTTTACACCTCCAGTGTATCCATGGGGATGTATCTCTCAACACGCTTGTGTGGGGTCAGGATGAATTCCTGGTGGATGAGGTTTTGCCCACAGCCTAAGTCTGGGGGCCGTGACTCGTTTTCACCCAACCTCCACAATGGTTGTTTGCCGGCCCGAGACTCTCCTGTATAGACTTGGCTGAAGATGCAGTCCGTCTCAGGACACTTCATTGTAAGTGCCCAAGCCAGCTGCAGGAGAAGCAGGGTCCCAGCTCTAGTTGCCCTGGCCAGGGGATCACCTCCATGGAGGGATTTGGGTTGTGGTCTCAACTCTTCTTGTCAGAGGTGTCAGAGCATCTGTGCCATAGAATCATAGAATATCAGGGTTGGAAGGGACCTTAGGAGGTCATCTAGTCCAACCCCCTGCTCAAAGCAGGACCAATCCCCAGTTTTTGCCCCAGATCCCTAAATGGCCCCCTCAAGGATTGAATTCACAACCCTGGGTTTAGCAGGCCAATGCTCAAACCACTGAGCTATCCCTCCCCCTCCATGTGGGCCTAGGTCACCGAGAGGTGTCACTGGCCCCATCATCATGGGTTTGGATTCCAGGGTGCCGTTTGGCCTTCGGCCTGGGCTTCCTTGCCAGGCCAAGGAGCATCAAGCCGGGTGTTGAGGCCGGGGCTCAGGCTCCTGGCCCAATAGGGTTCTTAGCAGCCAAGAAGTTCTCCATTAAGGCGACAGCCACACTAAGTGTTGTGGGTCAGTGCCGGAATACCCAAGCCCTCCCCTGGGGCAGGAGGACATGAACAAACTGCTCTAGGGTGATCTGCTCAGCGATCTCGCCCACTGACCATTGCTCAGGGTGCAGCCATCGCCAGCAGAGGTCTTTTATCTCCTGGGCGATGACCTGCAGCCAGGCCCCCGGCGGGTAGGTGTGGTGGAAGGTCTCCAGCATGATGTCCAAGGCATCTAAAATGGCCAGCTTCACGCATCCATAATCTTATGCCTCATCGATTGGGAGCCCCCGATAGGCGATCTGGGCTGCCCCAGTCAGGTAGGGGGCCAAGAGGGTGGCCTGCTGCTCTGGGGGCCACCCAGCAACCAATGCGACCCACTCAACCATCACAAGAAATGTTTTGGGGTCATCTCCGGCTCCCATCTTGGAAAGCCATATGGGCAACGGGAAAGCAGGGGATTCATTGTGCCCCTGGGAGGTGGCCCGCTGGGTCCAGGCAGCAGGGTCACAAGCTGTTGGAGACACGGTTCCTGCTCCTCATGGTGTTGGGCCCCAAAATCCCAGAGCAGTTGCTGTTGTTGGGCCTCCAGCAGCTGTACCAGTTATTATTGTTGCTGGAGTTATGACACCTGCTGCTGCTGTTGGCTCTTGGCCAGATATTTAATGAGCTTGTCAAGCCCCATCTCTCCCATTAGAGATATCTAAGGCATGGCATATGCAGGACCTCTTACTGCAGGGATCGGGTTGCTGCCCATATTCTCCACTAAGTGTAGTGGGTTAGCAGGTCCCTCCCCTTCTGGGTCAGTGTGAGACCACTCTGCCTCACTACATAGACATATTACTTTGCAGACGGATCATTGCCCTTACTTTCAATATTTGGACTGAAACATGGAATTCCTTCATTAGCTACTGCTCGCATGCAATGATGGGCATTGCTACTTTTGGCTCATTCCTATACTATTCAGTTCCATAAAGGGACTCAGCATGGCAGTGCTGATAGGCCATCACACAAGCCAAACTCTTGTTTAACCAAAGAAACTTCAGATGAAAAGTTCTATCTCAGCTTGATGGATAGGTTACCAATTACTAGCACAGGCATCAACAAAGAAACTGCTGATGTGCTTTCTCTTGTGAAGGGAAGGGTACTACAAGGTACATACAGGGTTGGATAAGAATCCCCAGTTTACACAATTCATATCATGTCAACATGAATTATCTGTGAATTAGGGTTGCATTTTATGGGAAATGTGAATGATCATTGCACTGCTACAGACTAGGGACCGAATGGCTGGGCAGCAGTTCTGCAGAAAAGGACCTAGGGGTTACGGTGGACGAAAAGCTGAATATGAGTCAACAGTGTGCCCTTGTTGCCAAGAAGGCTAATGGCATTTTGGGCTGTATAAGTAGGGGCATTTCCAGCAGATCGAGGGACGTGATTATTCCCCTCTATTCGGCACTGGTGAGGCCTCATTTGGAGTACTGTGTCCAGTTTTGGGCCCCACGCTACAAGAAGGATGTGGATAAATTGGAAAGAGTCCAACGGAGGGCAACAAAAATGATTAGGGGGCTGGAGCACATGACTTATGAGGAGAGGCTGAGGGAACTGGGATTGTTTAGCCTGCAGAAGAGAAGAATGAGGGGGGATTTGATAGCTGCTTTCAACTACCTGAAAGGGGGTTCCAAAGAGGATGGATCTAGACTGTTCTCAGTGGTAGAAGATGACAGAACAAGGAGTAATGGTCTCAAGTTGCAGAGGGGGAGGTTTAGGTTGGATATTAGGAAAAACTTTTTCACTAGTAGGGTGGTGAAGCACTGGAATGGGTTACCTAGGGAGGTGGTGGAATCTCCTTCCTTAGATGTTTTTAAGGTCAGGCTTGACAAAGCCCTGGCTGGGATGATCTAATTGGGTTTGGTCCTGCTTTGAGCAGGGGGTTGGACTAGATGACCTCCTGAGGTCCCTTCCAACCCTGAGATTCTATGATTCTATGATTCCAAAATCAGTTCAATCTCAGGTTTGGAAGCTCTTCACAAAGCTCATCTTGGCATCGTACAGATGAAGGCCATAGCCCGGAGTTGCGTCTGTTAGCTGGGATTGACAAAGGTATTGGAAGAAGATGAAGTGTTGTACTATGTGCCAGCAAATTCAGCATGATCCTGGCCAGGTTGTTCAAACACCTTGGTTGTGGACTGAGACACATTAGACACCTAAGCATGTGGACTTTGCCAGATCTTTAGAAGGTTGCATGTTTTTGGTTGTAGTCAATGCCATTTGAAATGACCAATAGTTTCCAGCATGACTTCTGCTGCTGAGATCATTGAACATCTTCGCACCTTGTTCAGCTAATTTGGTTTACTGTTACAGTTAGTGAGTGACAATGGACCTCAATTCTGTTCTGAAGAATTTCAGAGGTTCCTAGCTTTAAATGGAATTCAGAACATATGCTCTGCTCCATACTATCCGGCTTCAAACTTACTAGCAGAACTCTTTGTACAGACACTTAAGCAGCCCTTAAAAGCTAACAAATCTATTTTGAGTCAGAGACTGGAAAATTCCTTGGTCATCTAGAGGCACACACCACATGCTACTACCCAGGATTCAACTGAAACTCTTTTCTTGAAGCAATCTTTGCGTACATATTGGGACCTGCTACATCCTGATATTGCCGCACTTATAGCCGAATCCCAGTCTATGCAAACGGATTGATTATGTAAGACTCATCATTCTTTTAAAGTTCGAGACTTAATGTGGACTCACAATGACAGTTGTGGAGAGAAATGGATGCCTGGAGAATTTGTAAAATGCACAGGACAGGACTTCTATTGTTTTTGATAAAACTAGCCAATGGTATTTTATGGAGATCACATATGGACCAGCTGCAGCCTCAACAAGTACCAGAGTCCGGGGATGTCCAAATAGGACTTTCTGTTCCTCGAGTGAATCTCCTTCCATTACAACTCCTACTTTTAATGACTTGTTAAAAGAAACTTTGGTACCAGAGCCAGGTGATTCCTTACCACTGACTGTTCCTGTAGTTCAGGACACTGCCACACCACCATCACAAGAGAATACAATAACGACCTGTGCACCTGAACTTATACATTGTTTAGTTAGAGTGTTGCTTTCAGACACACAGAGAAGTCATTCCAAAGGTCATTCCCCACCTGCTGGATCTGTGTGTCCTTCCTCAGTCACCACAATTATTTGGTAACCCGTCAAATAGTTTCACAATCCAAACTCACAGTGACATTCTGCAGAAAGGCAGCAAGGCCAGGGCATGATGAATCCCATGATTCCACAGTCAGCAAATTCACTCCAGCCGTACCCCCGACATCCAGAATCTGAGCTCGTGGCCCAGCCCACTGTGGCACTGTACAGGGGCCGTTAAAATCTGTATCTTGCTGGGGAAAAATTTACCCCATACAGGCTCTGTGCAACACAGCTGTAGGCTCTGTGTCAAAGGGCCCTTTGGAAGCCCCCCATAAGGGAGTGCAGCTGGGGGCTAGATAGAGTGTTCACAGGGGGCGAGGTCCCTGCTGGCCCCTGGCTGCCCAGAGGGAAGGGCCTGTGGTCTCACAGAGCTGGCACAGGAAGGACAGAGGGGTCCAGGTCTAACAGAAGCAGATGTCCCAACCAGTATGGCCCATGGAATTTCCCTACTGGCCAGAGTTACAAAGGTACAGCAGTGCCTGCAGAGGCACACAGATGCCTAGTGGGGTTGTCAAAAGCACCTAAGCAAGTAATACACCCAAGGGCTATTGAAATCAATAGGATTTAGGCCCCTAAGAGCCATTAAAACCAATGGGAGTTACCAATGGGAGTTAAACAGTCTAAGCACTTTTGAAAATCCTGCAAGGTACCTATCTGAATGTTTAGGCTCCTAAATACCTCTGAAAATCTGGCCTTACATCCCTGCCTGCTCAGCTAGAGGGAGAATGACACAAACCAAACCAAACACAGGCACCTGAAAAATCATCCAGAAATCCTCCTCTGTAATTCCATGCAGAGATCTGCCCCATGCCAACTTTCTCAACATGCGTCTCATGCACAGGGATTCCTGCCACTTTGCTTGTGCATTGGAAATGGCAGTCTGAACCAGAGGAGGGAGCTCCTGATCTCAGCGCAAGAACTGTGACTTTCTGATTTGCCCTGTAGAACATGTCTGGCCAGAGCTGAAGGCTTTGATACCCTGGAGTGCTAGTGGACAGTCCTAATGAATATGTGATAGGTATTTTCCAGGCTGTATTAGATCCAGACACCCCTGGCTGTGAGTCCCCGGAGCACAACTGCTGAGCAACACTCTGCTTCCTGCCTGAGAGATCTGAGCCCCTGAGTCAGAAACAAGATCTGTCCAAGGGATCAAATCAACAATGGGCATTAACACACTCTATCAATATAACATAATCAAATCAAATATTAATCATTAATAAATAGCAAAGGAGACAGGAATATAATCTGCAAGAAAACACTCTGCCACCCCAGGGAAAGCTGCACATGCTGGGTCCCTCTCAGCATTGGAGCTGGCAGGAGAAAGGAGTTTTTGGTCCTCTGGCAATTCCAAAATATTTTTTAAAAAATTGGTTGGGGTTGAACCAAAAATGAAACTGTTCAGAATTTTTGGCAAATTGAAAAAGATTCATCTCAGGTTGAACAAAATGTTTTGTTTAGTTTCTGGGCATTTTAATGGCCTGTATTAAAACCTGAAGGAAAAGAAGGGCTACCACGGCCAGAGGAGGAAGAACCACCTCCCTCCATTTGTCTCCTATAGCCCAGTGGTTAGCTCACTCCCCTGGGATGTGGAAGGTCCAGGTTTAAAGCCCTCCTCTGCCTGATTTAGGTCAGGGATTTAACTTTGTGTGTCCCCCATCCAGGCCCTCTCAGAGGTCCAGTGAGGTCCGGGCCATTTCCAGCTTTTGAGCCCCTAGCCCTAATAAAAATTAATAAATGATGAAACATGAAAACAAAATAAGGCACCAAAAAGAGACATAATTTGACTATTTTTTAATTTAACAAATGCTTTTCTAGCCTTTTTCTGTGCAAATACACTAATTATTGAGGAAAAATCTAGCTTTCGGGCAATATCACGCCTGATATTAAGCATGGCGAGCCCATTCAAACGTTCTTGTCCCATAGTCAAACGGTGATAGTTCTTTACCTGCTTCAACGCGTTGAAGGTGCATTCACCTGAAGCCATTGATGCAGACAAACTGACAAAAATACGCAATGCAATTGTGATATTAGGAAACACCCCAGAGAGTCCAAATTTGAGTATTTCTTGAAGCAATTCCTTTGGCTTGCAATCCAATTTAAAGTTTGAGGAATATATTCGTTTGAGGAAGATGATCTCATCACTGAGATCTTTTGAGATTTCTTTGTTGTGCTGTTGCTGAAATTGTTCAGCTGCAGAGAGTAGATCTTCATTAGTCAGTCTGTTGAACTGCCAAAGAAACCCAAAAAGGGTATAAATTAGTCGCAGTGACGAATCAATGTGTAAGACCTGATTGAACAGAGTCAGTGATGACAAGGACGACATTAACCCTATAATTCTGCTTGGCATCGGATTCAGTAGATAAGTTGCGATTGGTGGAGACCTCAGATGAAATGCCAATATTCTGTGCTACTAATTTGGACTAAGTCAGGATCGCATCCCATTGTTCATGAATCTGTTGAATGTCATTGATAAGACTTTCAATGTTATCTCTCTCAACATCAAGTGTAGCATTGTGTGCCTCAATTACCAAATTAGTTTGGTGGATCATTGTAAGTAGCTTCATCCACAAAGATGCATTCAAATTTGGATATGTGTTTCTGAATAGACTGAAGTTCAGTTCGAGCCTGTGCAGTGAGATTGAGAGATTCAAGCTCATTTAAAGCCTTTCTCACTGAATTCAAATGCTGCGCAACTGGTTGAACACCATCAATCCATGCGGACCATCTAGTTTTGGACATCCCATGCAGTGAAACAGGAAGATATTGCTTCAGAATTTCCTACCTTTGTGGCCTGCTACTGAAGAGATTGTACATTTGTTGAATGGTTCCAGAGTAAGTAATTGCCTCCTTGCATGATTCAGCACAGTCAACACCTTCAAGATTTAGTGTGTGGTTTCCACAGCTGGAGAAAATACAGTTTGAATTATGCTCAAGCAGAACTGCTTGTACACCTTTGTACTTCCCAGCCATATTAGGTCCATTGTCATAGGCTTGACCAATGCAGACTTGAAAATCTTGAAAACCTTCTAAAATTGTTAGTACTTGAGCAGCAATTTCTTTTAAAGTTTTTCTCGTGAAATTATCAAACAAAATAAACCTTTCTTAAATTGAAAATTTTGAGCTGTCTACAGTCTTAACATATTGAATAATCATAGTAGTCTGTTCCTTGTGAGAACAATCTGGAGTGGCATCAACAATGATTGAAAAATACTTGGCATTTGAATCTCATATATAATAATATGGAGATATGCCTATCTCATAGAACTGGAAGAACCTTGAAAGGTCATCAAGTCCAGCCCCCTGCCTTTACTAGCAAGACCAAGTACTGTCCCCGACAGAGTTTTGCCCCAGATCCCTAAATGGCCCCCTCAAGTACTGAACTTACAACCCTGGGTTTAGCAGGCCAATGCTCAAACCACTGAGCATCTCCCTGCATCTGTTACCACCTGCCTGCATCTGTTACTCATCAAGAATTGTTGTTTGTATGAATGACCCTCATAACTCAATAAACTCATTTTGTTTGTGTGTGGAGAGCTAATGGACCTGCATGTGCTTTTAACGTTCTTGTGATTCTCAAACACGTTTAACATGCTGTAATAAAAGTGGATCATATTTGCTGAGGAGCTCAACTGGAACCAAAGAAAGCCAATCCCCACTCAGAAAGAAAAAGGATGACATTCAGGATGCGCTCAAGAAGGTTTTTTTTCCAGTTATTAGTTTTTGTAGAGAGTTCAGCCAAGAGTAAATTCTAAACTGAACTTTCAGCTGATGCTGCCCTACTGGCTGATTTCCATCCAACATAATTTTCTTTGTGTGACGTTGAACTCTCATGTGACCGTATTCGGTCTTTCAACTTCCTCCAACCTCTGTTGATGCTCCATCCTGATTGATCAGAGATTGCAGCACTTTTGTTCAAAATGAAGCGGGGTGCACAGGACAGAGAAAGCATGATTATCAGCAACTCATGGAATGTTACTTGGAATTTCGAGATGCTGATAATCATTCTTTCCCTACTTGTCTGCTGACAAAAACTCTTCCAGTGTCAGTCACATCAAACCTGTAGTACTAATTAATTGCTCTTCCTGTGTAAGACCTACATCTTCCTGTTGAGTTTCTTGATCGTAAACAGGATCTTCTGCTGGATCTGTTACTGTTGGCACAGCTCCTTCTTGACTACTGTTCTCATGTTCAGGTATTGGCATTGAAATAACACCTGTTGCAGTTGCGAAGTTTTCATCATCTGTAGCATTGTTTGTTGGGTAAGTTGTGTTTTCCAGTGGTTTGAGAAATAAAGTTATTGGCTTTGAGCTCTTAGCTGCTGCTTCACTAAGTTGTTTTCTCTGGGTATGTCTACACTATGAAATTAGGTCGATTTTATCCACACTAAGCACATTAAGTCGGAGGAGTGCATCCTCAATACCATGGCTAACATCAACTCGCGGAGCAGTACACTGTGGGTAGCTACCCCACAGTCCCCGCAGTCTCTGCTGCCCATTGGAATTCTGGGTTAAGCTCCCAGTGCCTGATGGGGCAAAAACATTGTCGTGGGTGGTTTTGGGTACATGTCATCAGTCGCCCCTCCCTTCCTCCCTCCCTTTGTGAAAGCAACGGCAAACAATCGTTTTGTGCCATTTTTCCTGGATCGACCATGCAGAAGCCATAGCACTGCAAGCATGGAGCCTGCTCAGATCACCGCTGCTGTTGTGAGCATTGTAAACACCTCGCGCAGTATCCTGCAGTATGTGCAGAACCTGGCAAGGCGGAGACGCCAGCGCAATGACGATAGTGATGAGGACATGGACACAGACGTTCCTGAAAGCATGGGATGTTGCAATTGGGACAGCATGGTGGCAGTGGGGCAGGTTGATACAGTGGAATGTCGACTCCGAGCCCGGGAAACAAGCACAGACTGGTGGGACAGCATAGTGTTGCAAGTATGGGATGATTCCCAGTGGCTGTGAAACTTTTGCATGCATAAGGCCACTTACCTGGAACTTTGTGAGTTGCTTTCTCCTTCCCTGAAGTGCAGGAATACCAAGATGAGAGCAGCGCTGACAGTTGAGAAGCAAGTGGCGATAGCCCTGAGGAAGCTTGCAATGCCTGACTGCTACCAGTCAGTCAGGAATCAGTTTGGAGTGGGCAAATCTACTGTGGGGGCTGCTGTGATCCAAGTAGCCAATGCAATCACTAACCTTCTGCTATCAAGGGTAGTGACTCTGGGAAATGTGCAGGTCATAGTGGATGGCTTTGCTGCAATAGGGTTCCCTAACTGTGGTGGGGGTGATAGATGGAACAGAGGGATAGCTCAGCGGTCTGAGCGTTGGTCTGCTAAACCTGGGTTTGTGAGTTCAATCTTTGAGGGGGCCAGGATATATTTTTTGGGGGGCGGGGGAGAGATAGCTCAGTGGTTTGAGCATTGGCCTGCTAAACCCAGGGTTGTGAGTTCAATCCTTGAGGGGGCCATTTAGGGATCTGGGGCAAAAATTGGGGATTGGACCTGCTTTGAGCAGGGGGTTGGACTAGATGACCTCCTAAGGTCCCTTCCAACCCTGATATTCTATGATATCCCTATCTTGGCACTGGACCGCCTTGGCAGCCAGTATGTAAACCGCAAGGGATACTTCTCAATGGTGCTGCAAGTGGATCACTGGTGGATCACAAGGGATGTTTCACAGACATCCATGTGGGATGGCCAGGAAAGGTGTATGACACTTGAATCTTCAGGAACTCTGGGCTTTTGAACAGCTGCAGGAAGGGACTTCCCAGATCAGAAAATTACTGTTGGGGATGTTGAAATGCAAATAGTTATCCTTGGAGACCCAGCCTACCTCTTGCTCCCATGGCTCATGAAGCCGTACACAGGCACCCTGGACAGTAGGAAGGAGCAGTTCAACTATAGGCTGAGCAAGTGCAGAATGGTGGTAGAATGTGTATTTGGACTTTTAAAAGCTCGCTGGTGCTGTTTGCTGAGGTTAGACCTCAGCGAAACCAATATTCCCATTGTTATTGCTGCTTGCTGTGTGCTCCATAATATCTGTGAGAGTAAGGGGGAGACGTTTATGGAGGGGTGGGAGGTTGAGGCAAATTGCCTGGCAACCGATTTTGCGCAGCCAGACACCAGGGCGATTAGAAGAGCACAGCTGGGTGCTCTGTGCATCAGAGAAGCTTTGAAAACCAGTTTCATGACTGGCCAGGCTACAGTGTGACAGTTGTGTGTGTTTCTCCTGATGCAAACACGCCCACTTTATTGATTCTAATTCCCTGTAAGCCAACCACCTCCCCCCCACTTCGATCACAGCTTGCAAAGAAAATAAAGTCACTATTGTTTTAAAACCATGCATTCCTTATTAATTGATTTTTTAAAAAGTGAGATAACTGACAAGGTAGCCCAAGTGGATTCTGCTCTCTGTAGAGACGCTGGGTAAACAGATACAATAGCTCATAATTAGAGCCAGAATGTTGCAAATTCTGAACATCTCATTCGTATCAAAAGGATCAAAGTGGGTAAATTTACTTTTATACCAAAGTCTTTGTATGATCTGGGTCTAGGTTATAACAGTCATAAGTGAATGAGACAAAGCAACTGGATTCTCATAGTTGTTGATTCCATTGCTAGGAAATGCCTGATTGAGAATGGATAAACAGAGTTCTACTGTATTTCCTATCTAATTGGACTGGGGCCAGATTGAATAGTAAAAAATTCAGATAGTCAGGAGAATGGGCAGAGAGCTTTCTATCCATTATTTTAAGATGCGGAGTTTCTTTTAAACAACTTGACCCCTCCAGGAAAAGCATTAAATTTTCCCCCTTCTTATTTACAGCATACATGAACAGTTACTTCTAGTAAATTGTATCCATTTTTAAAAATGCAGAAATGAACATTTTAAGTTGCAACAACAGCAGTACTATTTTTAGTTGGTATGGGGGCTATGTTTTAATGCTTTGTAATGACCAGGCCCTCTCAGAAGTCCAGAGAGGCTCTCCTGGCCCCCCCCTCTGATTGTCCCTGGTATTGACCTTGTGTGTGCACTGGAGAACTGGATAATGGAGATAGGTTTCAGATTGGTTTATCTTAAAGACATGAGTGTGTCTCTGTCTGTTTCTTTACCATAATTAAAACAGAGTTCTATGAGATCAGAGTGGGAATGCTGTTATAAATACAAAAGCCTGAAATCTTGTCTCTTTAATCCTTTCCCCCTCCAGCCACTCTGCCCTCTACACTGGAGACAAAAAGAGGAGAATCCCTGGGATCACTCAGACTGGGTACGATTGCAGGGGAGATTATCTTTAAATTATGAGAAAATTCCAGTGAAAACATCTGCATGAGATTGTAACTAAAGTTACCAACCAAACGAACACCAGCCATGACACTCACAGCCCTAAAAATACACACATTAAACAGTGAGGAGATCCCAAGCTGAAGTCACACAAACACTCCTGACACCAACCTTAGTGCTGAGTTCATGCCCACGCTGATGAACAGAAACACTCTCACTGAGCAGCACCCAAACAGAGCTCTCTGCCCTGAGGGCTGACACATCCCTCTGTTTTACCCCAGTGCAGGGGGTCTCCCCATCACTCTTCTCCAATATCCTATCTTTTCTGTGAGGAGGGCTGGGCTCTCCCATTGGAGCTGTTCACTGCTTCCTGGATTGGGGATATGCTGTCTCTCTGATGCTGTTAGCTCCTCCCTTCTCTCTGGGTTGGGAATGGGGCTACCCCACACAATGCTGCCTCCTACTATCTTGTCTTAGCAAAAAGAACAAGGTTTCAGAGTTGTAGCCATGTTAGTCTGTATCAGCAAAAAGAACGAGGAGTACTTGTGACACCCGCTTAGAGACTAACTAATTTATTTGGGCATAAGCTTTCATGGACTAAAACCTACTTCATCAGATGCATGGAGTGGAAAATACAGTAGGAAGATATATATACATATACACAGAGAACATGAAAAGATGGGGGTTGCCATACCAACTCTAATGACACAAATCAATTAAGGTGGGCTATTATCAGCAGGAGAAAAAAACCCAAAACTTTTTTAGTGATAATCAGGATGGCCCATTTCAAACAGTTGATAAGAAGGTGTGAGTAACAGTAGGGAAAAATTAGCATGGGGAAATAGTTTTAGTTTGTGTTAATAGTTTAGTTACCCCCCAGGAAAGGGGGTGTAAGGGCTTGGGGGGATATTTTGGGGGAAGGGGAACTCCAAGTGGTACTTTTCCCTGGTTCTTTGTTAAATCACTTGGTGATGGCAGTGTTACTTAATCCAAGGTACAAGGGAAAATGTGTGCCTTGGGGAGTTTTTAACCTAAGCTGGTAGAAATAAGCTTAGGGGGTCTTTCATGCGGGTCCCCACATCTGTACCCTAGAGTTCAGAGTGGGGAGGGAACCCTGACACGAGTACTTATGCCTGCAAAACTTATGTTATTAATCATAATAATATGGGGCTAGAAATGGTATCACTACATGGCAAGGTCTGACAAATGCTAAATATCTGAACAGAGCCATTTTTAATTGCTAAAGACTAACAGATTTCCTTGTAAATTCTCAGGTAATGTGTTCTGTACTCTAAAAGTAATTTTGGGGGAGAAAAATCTTTTTTCTCACAGAAAGGAAGCTGAATACCTGCTTTAAAGGAATGGCCTTAGTCATGGAGTCGCTCTCAAAACCTACAAAATAATAATAATTATTATTACTATTATTTTTGATATTGAGGCTATAAATGCTTTCCCTTAGGAGCTGTCTCTCATGATGTGTATTTACAGCACCTAGCACTATAGGGCAGAGCCTCTGTCTGCTGCTGTATTACAGATAAACATGACATTAACAGAAACACAACTATTTTATAGTGAGACAAGAATGAATTTGGGGAAAGATGTGATATAAGAAACAGTCCAAATATCAACAGAGACTCCTTAAGCTACCAACCTAAACTCCCAGGCCTGCAAAGTCTTACTCAGAGGTTTAATGTTACTACTGCCAATGGCCATTGAATAAGTTTCTAGCCCTCATGTGTGCAGGGGAAAACTTGAAACGGAGACCCAACCATATCTGATGCAGCAACATCTGCCTACATTTGCAGAGAGATTAAGACAACAGCAATGAGAGGGCAGAACAGCGTCATGCATCCAAACAGGGTATTAACTCCAAGAACCACTGCTCTGGGGTCCTGTTTCCAATCCTAGGCAGAGGAGAAGCCCCAATCACTCTCTCTTCCCTGCTGAAGCCCTAGCTGCTGAGCTGATGGGCCACAGATGGGAGAACAGACAGAGAGAAAGTCCTGCAGAAGCTCCCTCTGCCTGACTGAAATTCTCCCCTCTCTCTTCCCTTCCCAGACATGCTCCCTCTTCCATGGAGACTAGGAGAAGGATACTTGGACCAGACCCCATGTTCACTCCAGACACCTGTTGCCATCCCGCATCTTCCTCCAGCCCCTGGGCTGGGCTCCCCCACTTACCTGGGATTATTCTCTGAAGAATGAATGTCCCTAAAGCTGGTATCTCCACCCTCCCCAGATCCCCCATGTGCAGGGTTCTGGGGGATCAAACGATAAGGGACCGAGATGTATGATGTTGGGCAGGGAACTGGGGCTTTGAATGGCTGGGGCTGGTAGAGATGGGAATAAGAGGGAGCTGGGTGCTGGGGCTATCACGTGTTTGCAGATCATGGAATAAGAAGAGAGGGAGAGCTCAGGAATGTTCATGACCCTTATTATTCACCCCCTGTCCTTTTCCTTCCCTCTGCATTCCAAACCACCATTGAGAGGGACTGATTCCAGAGGGCCTAGAGGCCTGGGGATCCCACTTCTGCTTCAGCCACAGACTAGGTTTGACCAGACTAGGAAACATGGTCAGGCTTAGCTAGCACATTTCCCTCTGACCCTGACTGAACCCCGCCTCTTTTCTTGGTGTAGACTGACCCTTTGCATCTAATTGAGACAGATCACATTAGCAGAGTGAGTGGTAGAGTTGCCAAGTTTCCCTTTGGGGTAGGCTGTCTCATTCCTGATTATTCTCCCATTGCTCTGGGTTGTGCTGAAGAGCATTTGTTGTCTCTGCCCTTTTTCTGTTATAAATCATCAGCAGAAAATCGGGAATTTTGGTGAACATGTGCAAAATACAAGGAGAAATATGGGGCACATCGGGCCCCGGTCATCTGGTCAGTAGACCCATCAGTTTCAGCCAGGTCTACAATTCTCTAGACATCAACAACCTGGTTGATGGCAGCCATTGAAGCTTGGGTTGACAGAGGGACTTTGGTGTTGCAATGCCTAACTTTTAGACATCTAGAAAATGACTGGAAAAACCATAGGATCTCCAATGCCTGAGTTAGTCACTTTGTCTCCCAATGCATGCAGAGAGCGATGCACCTAGGAATGGGATCCACAAAATCCAGCAGGGTAGGCAGGGGGCCACCTAAGAGAGATGCTGAGGAGAGGGAGATGTCCTAATCCTTACCCCTCACATGGTGATAAGTCCCTCCCTGTAGCCTGGTTTAGGCATCTCTCTCTGACCGTGACCTGTCACATACGACAGGTAAGTCTCAGGCGTAAAATGACTTGGATCGATAATGACGATGATCTGTGGTGAAGGAAACCTCCTGAAGCCCGCACAAATAGACTGTTACTGGCTGCCGCTTTATCGGACAGCCGATAAAAGCGAGCAGCACTTGTAAACTGTCGCAAAAGTTCTACAGATCCAGTCCCTGCTGGAAAGTTCCAAATCCTTTAAATGTCCCATAAGCACAATGGCATCAACAACATTAACAAAAACAGTCAACATGAAAATAAACACAAAGGAAACAGCCCGTATAGACGGGGGCACGCTGGAGCCTATCCTGAGTGGGCAGAACACCAGTATCTGAACCAGACCAGCAGGAGTTTCAATGCCAATATCCAGGTGCCTGGCAGGGAGCTGCAGTGAGGCCTGAATGGGGGATGCAGCCAGGAAAGGGGCAGAGGGGAACACTGAGGGGGGAGGGGGGTGGGACATGAGGGGCTTTGCCTAGAGCCAAGTGATGGATTAATCTGGCCCTGCGCATCACCAAACAAACCTGATGTCAAAGCAATGACCAGTGACAATTCCATGGCCTGAGTTCATATCATAGAAACATAGAAGATTAGGGTTAGAAGAGACCTCAGGAGGTCATCTAGTCCAACCCCCTGCTCAAAGCAGGACCAACCACAACTAAATCATCCCAGCCAGGGCTTTGTCAAGCTGGGCCTTAAAAACCTCTAAGGATGGAGATTCCACCACCTCCCTAGGTAACCCATTCCAGTACTTCACCACCCTCCTAGTGAAATAGTGTTTCCTAATATCCAACCCACTACAACTTAAGCCCATTGCGCCTAGTTCTGTCATCTGCCACCACTGAGAACAGCCGAGCTCCACCCTCTTTGGAACCCCCTTTCAGGTAGTTGAAAGCTGCTATCAAATCTCCCCTCACTCTTTTTTTCTGCAGACTAAACAAGCCCAGTTCCCTCAGCCTCTCCTTGTAATTCGTGTGCCCCAGCCCTCTAATCATTTTCATTGCCCTCTGCTGGACTCTCTCCAATATGTCCACATACTTTCCGTAGTGGGCTGCCCAAAACTGGATGCAATACTCCAGATGTGGCCTCACCAGTGCCGAATAGAGGGGAATAATCATTTCCCTTGAACTGCTGGCAGTGCTCCCACTAATGCAACCAAATATGCCGTTAGCCTTCTTGGCAACAAGGGCACACTGTTTACTCATATCCAGCTTCTCATCCACTGTAATCCCCAGATCCTTTTCTGCTTAGCCAGTCGGTCCCCAACCTATAGCGGTGCATGGCATTCTTCCTTCCTAAGTGTAGAACTCTGCACTTGTTCTTGTTGAACCTCATCAGATTTCTTTTGGCCCAACTGTCCAATTTGTCGAGGTCATTCCAGACCCTATCCCTACCCTCCAGCGTATCTACCTCTCCCCCCAGCTTAATGTCATCTGCGAACTTGCTGAGGGTGCAATTGATCCCATCATCCAGATCATTAATGAAGATGTTGAACAGAACCGGCCCCAGGACCGACCTCTGGGGTACCCTGCTTGATACCGGCTATCAACTAGACATCGAGCCATTGACCCCTATCAATTGAGCCCAACGATCTAGCCAGATTTCTATCCACCTTTTAGTCTATTCATCCAATCCATACTTTTTTAACTTGCTGGCAAGAATGCTGTGGGAGACTGTATCAAAAGCTTTGCTAAAGTCAGGAAATATCATGTTCACCATTTCCCCCCATAAAGTTAGGGGAGCAGAGCTTCTAGCTCCAGCCCAGGGCTAGTAGACATTGAGCTTGGTGTGGAGATGACAAACTGCTCCCTGTGCCGGTTTGTTACCAGAGCAACTCTCACACAGAGTCAGTGTCACCGAGAAACGTGTCTCCTGCTGTTCTTGGCAACTTCTCTAGGAATAGGACCCTACACCCCCGTGTCCTTGTTGATACTGGGGACTCTTTGGAAGAATCCCCAATCTCCATAGAAACCCCCTTCTCCCCCCTCCCTGGGATCTGAACATCTCCTTTCTGCCAATTGATATGGAGGCCTCTATGCACGATGTTCCCTTTAATGCTGGGAGAAGCTGCCCATGCGCAGGGGATGTGGGGCCCGAGCAGGCAGGGTCTGGGGCAGGGGAGCTGCAGTACAATCCCTTGATCACTAGGACCCAGGAGCAGCTGGGGTGCAGCTCTGGGAACAATCGCTGGGATCACTCAGTCCTGGCAGCTGGAAGTGATTCACATCTGGAACACTGTGGGGAGCCCAGGCTCCTTAGAACCCAGAGCCCTGGTTGTAGCCAGTTGATACAGCTTGAGCACCACTTTTTTTTTTATGTTTCCAGTAACTCAAAAGGGATAATCACGCTTCCTCTGTGCATCTCCCCTGTTCTGATTGTCAGCTCTTGTCCAGGCACTGCTCCCAAAGCTACAACTGGCCAGAGCTATAACTCCTGCCCCTTCCTCTTCTCCCTTTGTGGGGGAAGGGAGAGGAGAGGGAAAGGGAAAGGATGTCAGTCTGGAATGGGGACAGGGTCATCGGTGCTGGTGGTCACTTGTGACCTGCTGGAGGGGAAAGGTGTCTATAGAAGAGCTCTGTGAAGCTCCAAGGCTTGTCTCTCTGTCTCACCAACAGAAGTCGGTTCAATAAAAGATATTAGCTCACCCACCTTGTCAATCCTATCATCCCAGCAAGGGCTTTGTCAAGCTGAGCCTTAAAAACCTCTCAGGATGGAAATTCCACCACCTCCCTAGGTAACCCATTCCAGTGCTTCACCACCCTACTAGTGAAATAGTGTTTCCTAATATCCAACCCACTACTACTTCAGCCCATTGCTCCTCGTTCTGTCATCTGCCACCACTGAGAACAGCCTCAGCTCCATCGTCTTTGAAACCCCCCTTCAGGTAGTTGAAAGCTGCTATAAAATCCCCCCTCACTCTTCTCTTCTGCAGACTAAATATAAAAAAATGGAAACTAGGACAAATTACAAAGGATGAATATAGGCAAACAACATGGGAATGCAGGGGCAAGATTAGAAAGGCAAAGGCACAAAATGAGCTCAAACTAGCTACAGGAATAAAAGGAAACGAGAAAACTTTTTATCAATACATTAGAAGCAAGAGGAAGACCAAGGACAGGTTAGGCCCACTACTCAGTGAGGAGGGAGAAACAGTAACAGGAAACTTGGAAATGGCAGAGATGCTTAATGACTTCTTTGTTTCGGTCTTCACCGAGAAGTCTGAAGGAATGCCTAACATAGTGAATGCTAATGGGAAGGGGGAAGGTTTAGAAGATAAAATAAAAAAAGAACAAGTTAAAAATCACTTAGATAAGTTAGATGCCTGCAAGTCACCAGGACCTGATGAAATGCATCCTAGAATACTCAAGGAGCTAATAGAGGAGGTATCTGAGCCTCTAGCTATTATCTTTGGTAAATCATGGGAGACAGGAGAGATTCCAGAAGACTGGAAAAGGGCAAATATAGTGCCCATCTATAAAAAGGGAAATAAAAACAACCCAGGAAACTACAGACCAGTTAGTTTAACTTCTGTGCCAGGGAAAACAATGGAGCAAGTAATTAAGGAAATCATCTGCAAACACTTGGAAGGTGGTAAGGTGATAGGGAATAACCAGCATGGATTTGTAAAGAACAAATCATGTCAAACCAATCTGATAGCTTTCTTTGATAGGATAACGAGTCTTGTGGATAAGGGAGAAGCGGTGGATGCGGTATACCTAGACATTAGTAAGGCATTTGATACGGTCTCGCATGATATTCTTATCAATAAACTAGGGAAATACAACTTAGATGGGGCTACTATAAGGTGGGTGCGCAACTGGCTGGATAACCGTACTCAGAGAGTAGTTATTAATGGTTCCCAATCCTGCTGGAAAGGTGTAACGAGTGGGGTTCCGCAAGGGTCTGTTTTGGGACCGGCTCTGTTCAATATCTTCATCAACGACTTGGATATTGGCATAGAAAGTACGCTTATTAAGTTTGCAGATGATACCAAACTGGGAGGGATTGCAACTGCTTTGGAGGATAGGGTCATAATTCAAAATGATCTGGACAAATTGGAGAAATGGTCAGAGGTAAACAGGATGAAGTTTAATAAGGACAAATGCAAAGTGCTCCACTTAGGTAGGAACAATCAGTTTCACACATACAGAATGGGAGGAGACTGTCTAGGAAGGAGTATGGCAGAAAGGGATCTAGGGGTTATAGTGGACCACAAGCTAAATATGAGTCAACAGTGTGATGCTGTTGCAAAAAAAGCAAATTTGATTCTGGGCTGCATTAACAGGTGTATTGTGAGCAAGACACGAGAAGTCATTCTTCCGCTCTACTCTGCGCTGGTTAGGCCTCAGCTGGAGTATTGTGTCCAGTTCTGGGCACCGCATTTCAAGAAAGATGTGGAGAAATTGGAGAGGGTCCAGAGAAGAGCAACAAGAATGATTAAGGGTCTAGAGAACATGACCTATGAAGGAAGACTGAAGGAATTGGGTTTGTTTAGTTTGGAAAAGAGAAGACTGAGGGGACATGATAGCGGTCTTCAGGTATCTAAAAGGGTGTCATAAGGAGGAGGGAGAAAACTTGTTCATCTTAGCCTCTGAGGATAGAACAAGAAGCAATGGGCTTAAACTGCAGGAAGGGAGGTTTAGGTTGGACATTAGGAAAAAGTTCCTAACTGTCAGGGTGGTTAAACACTGGAATAAACTGCCCAGGGAGGTTGTGGAATCTCCATCTCTGGAGATATTTAAGAGTAGGTTAGATAAATGTCTATCTGGGATGGTCTAGACAGTAATTGGTCCTGCCATGAGGGCAGGGGGCTGGACTCGATGACCTCTCGAGGTCCCTTCCAGCCCTAGAATCTATGAATCTATGAATCTAAACAAGCCCAGTTCCCTCAGCCTCTCCTCATAATTCATGTGGCCCAGCCCTCTAATAATTTTCATTGCCCTCTGCTGGACTCTATCCAATTTGTCCACATCCTTTCTGTAGTGGGCTGCCCAAACTGGATGCAATACTCCAGATGTGGCCTCACCAGTGCCAAATAGAGGAGAATAATAATTTCCCGCGAATTGCTGGCAATGCTCCTACAAATGCAACCCAATATGCCGTTAGCCTTCTCGGCAACAAGGGTACACTGTTTACTCATATTCAGCTTCTCATCCACTGTAATCTCCAGGTCCTTGTCAATCCAAACCCAAGGCAGGAGATTGGCAGGGCCTCCAGTATGACTCTGAACCAGCTAACCCTGGAGGTGGGGAATTCAGTTTTGACAAGGCAAGAGGCTGCAGTCACATCCAAAGCAGCAACAGCTGAAGAAGCCAGGAGGGACAGGAGATGCAGGAGCAGGGCATAGACACGCCAGACCAGGTGAATGCTGTGCTCATAGCAACTGAACGAAGGTCCAGTGACAGCTGGCTGTGCGCTCTAGCTCCAGAACTCACAGAGGCTGGACTGGGATGCAGAGGGGGAAAGTTGTGCTGCTGGGGACTCAGTCTGGGTTAGCTGTATAGGTAGGTGTGAGAAACAATGAGGGATGGAAAGCTGCCTGCATAATTTTGCTGAGAGTTCCTCTCCATGGTCCCCATCTTGGTATTGGCTGGGGTCTGGGGATAACCCTACTTGAATAGAAAGACTGTTCTCTTGTTAAGTGTGGTGTTTGCCTCAGGGATTAATACTCACTCTCACCAAATGAGAGGGTGATGCTTAGTCAGGGGTTTGGAATGGGGAATCGGGGAGCCCACCTGACAAAAGAGACCAAAGCTCCTATCCTGCAAATAGAGGAGTAAAGGGGATGTGGATGGGGATGGGGAAAGCACCTGACATTGGGTCACAGGGACACAGTGTGGGCTGAGGGTATCCCGGGCTGCAGAAGGGGGTCCTGGATCCCTAGTCACTTACCTGTGTCTAAGCACCAGTCCTCCCCTTGTTGGAAAAGTAAGGATTAACTCTTAGAAAACTGGAAAAAGCAGAGTGAAGGTGACATTTCCAAATACATATGCCAAATACAACTGCCCAGCCTTAACTCTCCCCATGCTTCCCCACATCCACAAAGCCCTTCTTCCCTCCACAACCCTACACACTGCTGCTCCTTCCCCAGGAGCTTTTACACTTTCCCATACTCCTCATACTCCTGTTTACATAGCCTCGACCTCACTTAAAACCTGTCTGTCTCTATAACCGAGTCACCCTCAGTGCTTGCCCAGAGCAGATCTCTATGGATGTGTCTGAGGGAGTGGGGCTGTGAGACTGGTGAGGCCAGAAGGAAGAAAACTATAATGTGTTTTTCCCCCTGTCAAAAGTTTTGATCTTTTTGTCTAAAACATGAAAACCAGACTTTTTTTTGTCTTCTTCAGTTTTTTGCAAGCTGAAGATGGTAGAGTCTGGGATCTATAACTAGGGGTTTCTAGAGAAGGCAGTTCTAAAGAACAAATTCAGTTTTCCTTCTCTTCAAACCTCCTATAAATGAGAAATAAACAGGATTTTGTGAGAAATGTGGAAAATATGAGGAAATGCAGGAGTTGACTGGCTAGAACAAAACCCTTTTAATCTGAAAAAAAAGTGCTAACAGAAGGGATGTTGCACCACTTTAACTAAATTAGATGCTTATTGAGGACTAGTCAGCACTGTTTTTGTCCTGATTTAAGTAAACGGGTGTCAAAATTGGATTCAGTAAAGTTGCTGAATGGGCTTGTGTGGATGCAGTTGTATTGATCTAAAACTGTTTCTCATTAGAGCTTGTTTCAGTATATTTTTCTAAAGGAGCTATATACACTGTGACAAAGTTCCTCCTCTACCTTGGTGAGTCCTGCGCTTATTGGCGGATTTTGATCGCCTCAGAGATCTTCCCCTCGGGTAGAACCCACAGTCAAATTCCTCCAGTGTCTGATCAGGAGTTGGGAGGTTTGGGGGGAACCCGGGCCCGCCCTCTACTCCGGGTTCCAGCCCAGGGCCCTGTGGATTGCAACTGTCTATAGGGTTTCCTGTAACAGCTGCGTGACAGCTACAACTCCCTGGGCTACTTCCCCACAGCCTCCGCCCAACACCTTCTTTATGCTTACTGCAGGACCTTCCTCCTGATGGTCTGCTGATGCTTGTACTCCTCAGTCCTTCAACTCTTCTCACTCTCAACTCCTTGTGTGCCTCTTGCTCCCAGCTCCTCGCACGCAACACCACAAACTGAAGGGAGCTCCTTTTTAAACCCAGGTGCCCTGATTAGCCTGCCTGTCTTAACTGATTCTAGCAGGTTCTTCTTAATTGGCTCCAGGTGTCCTAATTAGCCTGCCTGCCTTAAATTGGTTCCAGAAAGTTCCTGCTTGTTCTAGTGCAGCCCCTGCTCTGGTCACTCAGGGAACAGAAAACTATTCATCCAATGGCCAGTATATTTGCCTTCTATCAGACTTCTGTACCCCACTTGTCGGGGTCTGTCACATATCCCTCCCCCCTGCTCAACACCAAGGGATTGGGCAGCTTGGGACGCCAGACAGTGCACACGTGACAAGCCATCGGCATTGCCATGACGGCTCCCTGCTCTGTGTTGCACACGGAACTGGAAAGGTTGGAGGGATAAGAACCACCTGGTCACCCTAGTGTTCTTCTCCTTGTTCCGCTGCATCCATTGAAGAGGGGCATGGTCGGTCACGAGGACAAATCTGTGCCCGAGCAGGTAGTAGCGCAGCGTTTCCATGGCCCATTTTACAGTGAGGCACTCTCTCTCCACCACGGCATATTTTTGCTCCCTCGGAAGGAGTTTCCTACTGAGGTAGAGAATTGGATGTTCCTCTTCCCCAACCATCTGTAATAGAACGGCCCCTAACCCTACTTCCGATGCATCCATCTGCAGCATAAATTCCTTGGTGAAATCTGGGGCTATCAGTACGGGGTTACTGCAGAGGGCAGTCCATAGGTCTGTGAACGCTCTGTCAGCTCCGTCAGACCATCTCACCAGATCAGGTCCATGGGCTTTCACTAGGTCTGTCAGGGGGCTAGCCCTTGTGGCAAAGTGGGGGATAAATCGTCGGTAATACCCCACCACACCTAGGAATGCCCGGAATTGCTTCTTGCGACGTGGTCGGGGCCAATTTTGGATGGCCTCTAACTTGTTCAGTTGGGGTTTTACCAGACCTTTTCCCACAATGTAGCCAAGATATTTGGCCTCCGTAAACCCTACAGCACACTTAGCAGGGTTAGCTGTAAGGCCAGCTTGCCTGAAGGTATCGAGGACTGCCTCCACCTTCTCAAGGTGGGTTTCCCAGTCTGGGGTATGAATGACCACATCGTCCAGGTAGGCAGCCGCATAATGATTATGGGGGCATAATAGCTTATCCATGAGGCTCTGGAAGGTAGCCGGGGCCCCATGTAGTCCAAAAGGGAGGACAGTATATTGAAAAAGACCCTCTGGCGTAGAGAACGCAGTCTTTTCCTTTGCGTCTTTGGCAAGGGGAATTTGCCAGTACCCCTTTGTCAAATCTAGGGTAGTCAAGTACCGGGCATTGCCCAGACGGTCCACTAACTCATCTATGCGAGGTATGGGGTACGCGTCGAATTGGGATACCTCGTTTAGTCGCCGGAAGTCATTGCAAAACCTTGCGGTGCCATCAGGTTTGGGCACCAGTACTATTGGGCTGGACCACTGACTGTGGGATTCTTCAATGATCTTCAACTCCAGCATCTTTTTCACTTCTGCTTTTATTTCCTCCCTTTTGGCTGCTGGCACCCTGTAGGGCCTCATTGTTACTCTGGCCCCAGGGTTTGTGACGATGTGGTGATATGTGTCGGTTGTTCGACCCGGTTTTGTGGAGAACACATCTTGGTTCCGGAAGATCATCTCAGACACCTCATTCTTCTGGTCTGGTGTTAAATCCGGAGACACTCTCACTTGTTTGGAAGGTTTGTTTTCCTGGGGTAGGTCTTTTCGGACAGCTGCGCATGCCTCTTGTGCATGCCAGGGTTTCAGAAGGTTGATGTGATATATTTGTTCTTGTTTCCGACGTCCTGGCTGCCGCACCTTGTAGGTTAATTCCCCCACGAGTTCAACCACCTCATAGGGCCCCTGCCACTGCTTGCTTTCTGCCATGGGTACCAACACCATCACCCGATCCCCTGGTTGGAACTGTCGGATTTTTGCCTGGCCGATGTGTTGGAGTTGGCCAATGTGATTGCAGAGCCATTGGCCATTATCTTTGACAAATCATGGCAATCGGGGGAGGTCCCGGATGACTGGAAAAAAGCTAATGTAGTGCCCATCTTTAAAAAAGGGAAGAAGGAAGATCCGGGGAACTACAGGCCAGTCAGTCTCACCTCAGTCCCTGGAAAAATCATGGAACAGGTCCTCAAGGAATCAATTCTGAACCACTTAAAGGAGGGGAAAGTGATCAGGAACAGTCAGCATGGATTCACCAAGGGCAAGTCATGCCTGACTAACCTAATTGCCTTCTATGATGAGATAACTGGCTCTGTGGATGAGGGGAAAGCAGTGGATGTGCTATTTCTTGACTTTAGCAAAGCTTTTGATACAGTCTCCCACAGTATTCTTGCCAGCAAGTTAAAGAAGTATGGGCTGGATGAATGGATGGTAAGGTGGATAGAAAACTGGCTAGATGGTCAGGCTCAACGGGTAGTGATCAATGGCTCCATGTCTAGTTGGCAGCTGGTATCAAGTGGAGTGCCCCAAGGGTCGGTGCTGGGGCCGGTTTTGTTCAATATCTTCATCAACGATCTGGAGGATGGTGTGGACTGCACCCTTAGCAAGTTTGCAGATGACACTAAACTGGGAGGAGTGGTTGATACGCTGGAGGGTAGGGACAGGATACAGAGGGACCTAGACAAATTAGAGGATTGGGCCAAAAGAAATCTGATGAGGTTCAACAAGGACAAGTGCAGAGTTCTGCACTTAGGACGGAAGAATCCCATGCACTGCTATAGACTAGGGACCGAATGGCTGGGCAGCAGTTCTGCAGAAAAGGACCTAGGGGTTACAGTGGACGAAAAGCTGAATATGAGTCAACAGTGTGCCCTTGTTGCCAAGAAGGCTAACGGCATTTTGGGCTGTATAAGTGGGGCATTTCCAGCAGATCGAGGGACGTGATTATTCCCCTTTATTCGGCACTGGTGAGGCCTCATTTGGAGTACTGTGTCCAGTTTTGGGCCCCACACTACAAGAAGGATGCGGATAAATTGGAAAGAGTCCAACGGAGGGCAACTAGAATGATTAGGGGGCTGGAGCACATGACTTATGAGGAGAGGCTGAGGGAACTGGGATTGTTTAGCCTGCAGAAGAAAAGAGTGAGGGGGGATTTGATAGCTGCTTTTAACTACCTAAAAGGGGGTTCCAAAGAGGATGGATCTAGACTGTTCTCAGTGGTAGAAGATGACAGAACAAGGAGTAATGGTCTCAAGTTGCAGAGGGGGAGGTTTAGGTTGGATATTAGGAAAACCTTTTTCACTAGTAGGGTGGTGAAGCACTGGAATGGGTTACCTAGGGAGGTGGTGGAATCTCCTTCCTTAGATGTTTTTAAGGTCAGGCTTGACAAAGCCCTGGCTGGGATGATCTAGTTGGGGTTGGTCCTGCTTTGCGCAGGGGGTTGGACTAGATGACCTCCTGAGGTCCCTTCCAACCCTGGGATTCTATGATTCTATGATTGTAACGGGTTCCCTGGGCCTCCTGTGCCTTTTCCAAATGTTCCCGTACAATAGGGGTGACCCGGGCTATCCGGTCTCACATCTGCAATACATGCTCTATTATATTTCTCCCCTCACTGGGTTCCTCTTCCCAGATCTCTTTGGCGATATCTAGTATGCCACGGGGGTGGCGCCCGTATAATAATTCAAAGGGGGAAAACCCAGTTGAGGCCTGAGGTACCTCCCGGATAGCGAACATAAGGTAAGGTAGTAGGGTGTCAGAGTCCTTCCCATCCCGACTTACCACCTTCCTTATCATAGCCTTGAGGGTTCGGTTAAACCTTTCTACCAGCCCATCAGTCTGTGGGTGATAGACTGAAGTTCTCAGGGCATGTATATGGAGCAGCGTACAGAGGTCCTTCATTACCTTCGACATAAATGGAGTCCCTTGATCTGTCAATATCTCCTTTGGTAGCCCCACTCAGGCAAAGATCCCCACCAGCTCTTTGGCTATCGTTTTAGAGGCTGTGTTCCGCAGGGGGACGGCTTCTGGGTAGCGAGTAGCATAGTCCAAAACAACAAGTATATATTGGTGACCCCGAGCCGTCTTCTCCAGGGATCCCACTAGGTCCATGGCTATTCACTCAAAGGGGACTTCTATGATGGGAAGGGGTACTAAAGGTGCCCTCAAATGGGGACGGGGACTGTGCAGCTGACACTCTGGACAGGATGCACAGTACCTCCTCACTTCTTCATGTACTCCAGGCCAGAAAAATCATCGTAGGACCCATGCCAGGGTCTTTTCTACCCCCAAATGCCCCCCAAAAAGATGACTATGGGCAAGGCTTAATACAGCATTCTGATGTTTTTGAGGTACTAGGATCTGCTGTACCTTCTGCCCCTGTACTGGTGCAACCCGGTATAAGAGATCCTTCTTCATTATGAAGTAGGGTCCTGGTCCCTGGATTTTCCCTTCCACGGGAACCCCGTCTATTTCAGTCACCTCTTTCCTAATGTTGTCGTATCTTGGGTCTTCAGCCTGGTCCTGTCCAAAATTTCCTCTCCCGGGGCTAATCTCCCCAAGATCTAGGGGGCCAGTCTCTGTTGCCTCTGCTGGTTCAGAGGCGTTAGGGTGGGGGTCAGACTCGGGTGCTTCTCCCTCCTGGGTGGCCTCTTGTTCAGCTGCACGGGTCCACGTCCCTATGAGAGCGACCCTCTGGCTTTGAGTCAGTATTCAGGTTCCCAAGGCCTTAGCTGCCCTTCTTTCCCTTTTCGTCTTTCTACCCTGTCTGGGAGTGGGGAACAAATCTGGGGATATTTCAGAGAAGATTGGGGGTTGACAGTCTACTGTGGATGCCTCACTAATTTCAGGGTTTCCTTCTTTCTCCAATCCCCCTACTGGGAGTAAGTCTCCAAACCCTGGGAAGTCTCTCCCTATGAGCACTGGGTATGGGAGTTTAGGGACTACACCTGCTGCTACCTCAGTAGTGTTTCCTTGGATTTCGATTTTTACTGGGATGGTGGGGTAGTAACTAACTGCCCCATGGACACAGGTTATCCCCGTACGTTTAGCCTGCAGCAGCTGACTACGCTTCACGAGCCTCCCTGAGATGAGCGTGATAGCACTCCCTGAATCAACCAGTGCTGTGGTCTCTACCCCATTTAGTTTCACTGGTCTGATGTACATATGTGGGGTTAGTGAGACCCCCACAAGGTGGATTAGGGAGCATGGGTCTGGCCAATTTCCCAGGTTACACTGCATAGGCTCCTCGGCATTGGGACACTGTGCAGTTATGTGTCCCCACTCTCCCCAGGCATAACATCTGTATGGAACCCTAGGCATTCCCCGGTCTCTTGGTTTGGGCAGTCTAATATCACGAACTTCTTCCCCCTCAGTGCTCCGACTCTTTGTGGCCTCTGGTGGGCCTTCAGCCCCTCTCTTTTTCCACCTGGGCTCTCCTGGTGGCCCAGTCACTCGAGCTCTTGGGTTTGGTGCTGCTAGTTTAACCCGGGGTTCTGCTTCCTTAACTGGTCTGGTCAGCTCCCTTGCAGTCCTTCGCCTCTCTACCAGTGCAACAATTTCATCATAGGTGGAGGGTTCATTCTGGCTTACCCATGTGCGAAGGTCTGGCGGTAGTCCCCTCATGTATCGGTCAATGACCAGAACCTCTAGTATCTCTTCTGGACCCCGAGACTCAGTTCACAACCACTTTCGTGCAAGATGGATGAGGTCATACAATTGGGACCGTGGGGTTTTGTCTTCCTGGTACTTCCTGGCTCTGTGGATGAGGGGAAAGCAGTGGATGTGCTATTTCTTGACTTTAGCAAAGCTTTTGATACAGTCTCCCACAGTGTTCTTGCCAGCAAGTTAAGGAAGTATGGGCTGGATGAATGCACGGTAAGGTGGATAGAAAACTGGCTGGATGGTCGTGCTCAACGGGTAGTGATCAATGGCTCCATGTCTAGTTGGCAGCCGGTATCAAGTGGAGTGCCCCAAGGGTCGGTGCTGGGGCCGGTTTTGTTCAATATCTTCATCAACGATCTGGAGGATGGTGTGGACTGCACCCTTAGCAAGTTTGCAGATGACACTAAACTGGGAGGAGTGGTTGATACGCTGGAGGGTAGGGACAGGATACAGAGGGACCTAGACAAATTAGAGGATTGGGCCAAAAGAAATCTGATGAGGTTCAACAAGGACAAGTGCAGAGTCCTGCACTTAGGACGGAAGAATCCCATGCACTGCTACAGACTAGGGACCGAATCACTGGGCAGCAGTTCTGCAGAAAAGGACCTAGGGGTTACGGTGGACGAAAAGCTGAATATGAGTCAACAGTGTGCCCTTGTCGCCAAGAAGGCTAACGGCATTTTGGGCTGTATAAGTAGGGGCATTTCCAGCAGATCGAGGGACGTGATTATTCCCCTCTATTCGGCACTGGTGAGGCCTCATTTGGAGTACTGTGTCCAGTTTTGGGCCCCACGCTACAAGAAGGATGTGGATAAATTGGAAAGAGTCCAACGGAGGGCAACAAAAATGATTAGGGGGCTGGAGCACATGACTTATGAGGAGAGGCTGAGGGAACTGGGATTGTTTAGCCTGCAGAAGAGAAGAATGAGGGGGGATTTGATAGCTGCTTTCAACTACCTGAAAGGGGGTTCCAAAGAGGATGGATCTAGACTGTTCTCAGTGGTAGAAGATGACAGAACAAGGAGTAATGGTCTCAAGTTGCAGAGGGGGAGGTTTAGGTTGGATATTAGGAAAAACTTTTTCACTAGTAGGGTGGTGAAGCACTGGAATGGGTTACCTAGGGAGGTGGTGGAATCTCCTTCCTTAGATGTTTTTAAGGTCAGGCTTGACAAAGCCCTGGCTGGGATGATCTAATTGGGGTTGGTCCTGCTTTGAGCAGGGGGTTGGACTAGATGACCTCCTGAGGTCCCTTCCAACCCTGAGATTCTATGATTCTATGATTCTATGATTCCACTCGTGATACCGCTGGGCCCGCACTGCGGTCGTTACCCCAGATCTGGCCAGGATCTCTGCTTTCAGCTGTGGGTAGTCTGCTGCAGCCTCTTCAGGCAGATCATAGTAGGCCTTCTGGGCCTCCCCACACAGGAATGGGGCGACGATGCCAGACCATTGATCTCGAGGCCAGGCCTCCTGTAGGGCTGTCCTCTCAAAGGCCAGGAGATATGCCTCTATGTCATCGTTCCCTGTCATTTTCTGCAGGCAATTGCTGGCCCGTATGTGCCGCGTCCCATCATGGCCATGGTTCATCTCCGTAAGGGCCTTCACTTGGTTTACTAATTCCCGCAACATAGTACGGTCTTGAGCGGCCTGGTCCATCAACAGGCGATTGGTCTCCTGCTGCAGCCGCACTGCCTCCTGTTGGGCAACTGCCTGGACACGGGTAGCTTCCTGCTAGGCAGCTGTGGCTTGTATCAGTGCCCGTACTACATCTTCCATTGTGGTGAAGAAAAAAAATAAACCCGCTCCCTTTTTTTAAAAAAAAACACCCCTCTTCTTCCGCCGCGCTGTGCACACCACAAATCCCACCCCTGACACCAGTTGTGACAAAGTTCCTCCTCTACCTTGGTGACTCCTGCGCTTATTGGTGGATTTTGATCGCCTCAGAGATCTTCCCCTCTGGTAGAACCCACAGTCAAATTCCTCCAGTGTCTGATCAGGAGTTGGGAGGTTTGGGGGGAACCCGGGCCCGCCCTCTACTCTGGGTTCCAGCCCAGGGCCCTGTGGATTGCAGTTGTCTATAGGGTTTCCTGTAACAACTGCATGACAGCTACAACTCCCTGGGCTACTTCCCCACGGCCTCCGCCCAACACCTTCTTTATGCATACTGCAGGACCTTCCTCCTGATGGTCTGCTGATGCTTGTACTCCTCAGTCCTTCAACTCTTCTCACTCTCAACTCCTTGTGTGCCTCTTGCTCCCAGCTCCTCGCACGCAACACCACCAACTGAAGGGAGCTCCTTTTTAAACCCAGGTGCCCTGATTAGCCTGCCTGTCTTAATTGATTCTAGCAGGTTCTTCTTAATTGGCTCCAGGTGTCCTAATTAGCCTGCCTGCCTTAAATTGGTTCCAGAAAGTTCCTGCTTGTTCTAGTGCAGCCCCTGCTCTGGTCACTCAGGGAACAGAAAACTATTCATCCAATGGCCAGTATATTTGCCTTCAATCAGACTTCTGTACCCCACTTGTCTGGGTCTGTCACAATATATATATTATATATAATAATTTTATATTATATATAAAATTATTGATTGGCTCTATTTATTATATATAAAATATGACAGAGTTGTAGTAGTCCGCCAGTTCCCAAATGTCTTTTAGGGCTGAGGCAGGGTGACCTTAGGGGTCACTGCTTTCCAGTTCAGTAGTTCTGGTCCTGTTAGAATCCAAACAGCAAAAAGATTAAACATTTTCTTGTGTCCCTATTTTGTCTTCTTTGTTCAGCCTTTAAGTTGATGGGATGAGCTTTCCTGCACCTAATATTTCCAGGAGGTGATAGGGCCATTCAACAATCCTTTGTACGTTGTATTCCTCAACGTCCTATTTAATTTTGATTGACCTTCCTAATGAGCCTGGGGACAATTCCCCTGTTTGGATTCTCAAGTTCAGAGCAAACATTTTCAAAGTTATAAAGCAAAACTTACATATTACCTTATAGCATGGAATACAGACATTACAAGTTAGATTCATGCATGCAGCAACTTATAAACGTTTCATAGAGTCTAAAAGCTAAATACATTCTTATAAGTCTAATACCCATCTTGAACAACACTAATTTAACAATGAGCTAGTCTGGTTTCCAGCTATGAATTTGTCAGTTCTCATCTGGTGCCTACAGCCTTGGCAAGAGCTGGCACCTCGTCTACCAGCCTCACTGATATGGTGACCAGAAATAATCAATTCTATTTACTATCTACACATCATAATTCCTTTGTTTATCAAATCAGATTAAATGCAAAACATGTTTTACTAAAGTATTTTTCTCTTTCCTCATCCTGTTGACCAGATCAAGTTCCGTGAAGACGAAGATTCTATCATTCTGTCCTAGCTCCACAGACAGATCCTCTCTGTCTGGTTTGATCATTTGCTTCCTTACTTTTCCCATTCACAAGCTGGAATCAGGTAGGAATGTCATTGCTCCTGCTGCTGCGTATAGGATTTGTTTCACATTACTGATTTATAAATCGCGCCTATTCCATTCTTTTATACTAAACTTTAAAAAAAACAACAACTCTACAACAAACTCCAGATTGGATCTATATTGGTAAAGAATAAGTCTCCACTTCCTCCCCACCCCTTCAGGAGGAGTAATTCTCCACCCATCGCACGTAATGCAACTCAGTATCTCTATCTATCAAAGTACTTATATAGCTCTCATCAGCATAGCATATGAGCACCTTACTATACATGCTTATATCCTCGGTGACCCAATCTTTCTCAAACACTGAGGCAGCGTGGCCTGAAGCTGTCTAGATTTGGGCTCAGTGAGGTCATGGCAAGAAGTGAGTCCCAGAGCTGAAGAGCATTTACTCAAAGTGTCCCGGCAGTGACCCAATCCCACTTAAAAATGGTTGGGGTGGGCAGAGAAGGAAAACTGTGAGCTCAAAAGCCTCAGCTGATCTCAGAGAAAATTGTACCATATGAGGAGAGAGGTGGTCTACAAATAACTCGGTCCCAAAACACTAGGGTGAAATCCTAGGAGTTCTTTATCAACTTCAGTGGAGTTAGGATTTCACCATTTCCATCATTTACATATTAAAACCAACACCCAGAATCACATCAGAAATGCAGTGAAAGCCAGAACAGATCATAGAGCTCAGGTGTATAGTGTATACACTCAGGTCACCATGTCCATGGACAGGGTACGGAAATGGCTCTATGGAATATAAAATTTATATAAGAGGAATTGTCAGTGACACCTATACCAAAGATTGTCTGTCACTTGCTACTATAATTCCCCTTTTCAGTTGCTTGTAACTTTGCCAAATTTCAAATGTTCAGGCTGGAAATTAGCATGCCAGGCGTCTGCCCCAGGCTGAATTTTTGGAAAATTTGAACCTACTGAATTTGTCATTGATATTTTTTCTCCTCTAAGCTTGTTTTTGTTCTGCTTTGGTGTATTTCACAGCCCAGTTCAGCGTGACCAGTCCTGGCCACCCTGTCACTGCCATGGTGGGTGAGGACATTGTGTTACCCTGTCACCTGTCCCCCAGGATGAGCATTGAGAACATGGAGGTGAGATGGTTCAGATCTGAATTCTCTTCATTTGTGCACCTGTATCAGCAAGGGAAGGATCAGTATGGGCAGCAGATGCCAGGATATCACTGCTCTACAGCCAAAATGCTTCTGAAATAAATGTAGTCAAACTTTACTAATTCTGGGTCACTGAGAATGAAAATGATGCTTAAAATTGTTGATTGGCTCTAGTTTTCAAGAGATGCTATTGGGTCAGTATATACGACCCTTGACTTGGGAATGGCGGAGGATAAGTGAGTTATAAAGGGAAGGGATCTCAATTTAAACCAGAAATGACTAAAATACATCTTTGACTGGATCTATGAATAAATCTATGACTGGGTTTGGACAGTACTTGCTTTTTAGGCAAAACAATGAATGATGCAATCTGAAGCTGGTATTGCATCATACATGATATGAATTGCATCATGTTATTCCTAGAAGTCATGGATGATGCAGTCATAACGAAGCTTACATCACTCTGCTGAACAAATTGCCCTATATCAGCTCTAGAAATCATACAGTGTCGTGCTCTCTTATTTGTCAATGTTTGATTTTGCAAAGGGACACATTTCTGTTTAGCCAAAGTGAGCAGAGATGCCTCGTACTTGTGTGAACAGTGCAGATAACTTCTGCTATGTTTGTGGTGAAGTGACTTTTGCATCACAAAAGCGCAGTATAAGCACTATGGTTAAGAAAGCCTATCACCTTTATTTTGGCTGCAAAATTGGAGATCAGGACAAGAGGTGGGCCCCACACATATTCTGCAACACTCGTGCAACAAATCTTCGCCAGTGGTTGAACAGGAAAAGGAAATCTATGCCTTTTGCAGTGCCAATGATTTGGAGAGAGCCAACAGATCATACCAGCAATTGTTACTTCTGCATGGTGCCTCCAGTTGGGAAAAGTGTGTCAAAGAAGAAAAAGTGGACTGTGCATTATCCAAATATTCCATCAGCTATACGCCCAGTACCCCATGGAGAAGGACTGCCGGTTCCTGATGCACCAGAATCATTCTCACTTGAGTCAGACGAGGAAGAGGAAGAGGATGAAACTTCTGGTCCTGAACCATCAATGTCACAGGACCCACATTTTCTCCCATCCTCCTCCTCTGAACCACACCTCATAACAGAAGGTGAACTGAATGACCTTGTCAGGGATTTGGAACTACCCAAGAGTAAGGCAGAGCTTTTGGGCTCCAGACTACAGCAGTGGAATCTCCTGGCAGGTGATGTTAGGGTTTCCATGTTCCGTGACCGTCAAAAGGATCTTGTCCCATTCTTCTTCATGGAAGGTGATCTTGTAGCCTGCAACAACATCGATGGTGTGATGGCAGCCCTCAGCATCATTCACGATCCAGATGAGTGGAGACTGTTCATTGATTCATCGAAGACAAGTCTTAAAGCTGTTTTACTGCAGAATGGCAATGTTTTGCCATCAATTCCAGTTGGTCATGCAGTCCATATGAAGGAAACCTATGACAACATGAAACAACTTTTGAGGTGCATAAACTATGACCAACATCAGTGGCAGCTTTGTGGCGATTTGAAGGTTGTTGCTCTCTTGCTTGGTCTGCAGACTGGATACACAAAGTACTGCTGTTTTCTCTGCGAATGGGATAGTCGTACAAGAGATTCCCACTACATCAAGAAAGATTGGCCACTCCGACAGTCATTGGAGCCTGGGAGGAAAAGTGTTCAGCATCCACCACTTGTTGAATCAAGGAAGATTTTGTTACCACCCTTACACATCAAGCTGGGTCTGATGAAGAACTTTGTCAAGGCCATTGACAAAACACAAGCAGCTTTCAAGTACCTCCATGGAAAATTTGCAAGGTTAAGTGAAGCTAAGATAAAGGAAGGTGTCTTTGTTGGTCCTGAGATTCGTGAACTTCTTCGAGATGATGCATTTGACCATGCACTGCGTGGCAAGGAAAAAAAGGCATGGAAAGCCTTCCAGTTAGTGGCAATCAATTTTCTCAGAAACAACAAGGCAGACAACTACAGGTTGTTGGTGGAAAACCTCCTCAAGGCATACAAAAGCCTTGGTTGCAACATGTCACTAAAGATACATTTTTTGCCCTCTCATCTAGATTTTTTCCTACCGAACTGCGGAGCAGTGAGCGACGAGCATGGCGAGCGATTTCACCAGGACATTACAACAATGGAGAAACGCTATCAGGGCAAATGGAGCCCATCAATGCTTGCAGACTATTGCTGGACAGTGACAAGAGATGCTCCATTTAATGAATACAAGAGACAAGCCAAGAAGCGCCGAGTTGACACTGAATAGGACTAAACTATGTACATAATAGTTTTTTGCCTTTTGTTTCATAATAAATTTTATTTATATAACCCCTTTGCTGATTTTTAAAGTGTTACATAAACAGGACAGGTTAAATAGTATCATGTAAAGCAACCATAAACACATGAAAAGACCTAGGTTTACAATTTATGATTAAAACTCTACTGTCTACACAATATACATAGACATAAAATGTAAAAACTTAAATATCTTAGAAACAGTAGCCAATCAGTTGTTTTAACTGTCATATTTGAATTCAGCACATCAAAATACATACTAAATAGCACATTTTATCTCTGAAGCAGACGACTTCTCAAAAATTGTAAACCAGTGTAATGGAAGGACAGAGCTTTTGAAAGGTGGCATCCTGGCTGGCAATGTTTCCTTGGGGATTCTTAATATCAGACCCTCTGATGAAGGACAAAACCACTTCTTTGTTCAAGATGATCCTTTATGAAGAAGCCCTATTGGAACTGAAGGTAGCAGGTCAGCAGCTCATTCCTGTATTATTGTAGTCTGAGCTGCAGGTGTCATTTTTTCCTACTGCAACAACCGTGACAAGCACCTTGTGAATTATTTTAGAATAAAACAGTGTGTATAGATTTCACCACATGACCACATTCATGTACTTTGGAAAATATGCTGAAAACTTTCCCAACAGTTTGTTAAAGACATTTTCAGAACGGTCAAGAGATTCCTTGCCCAAAAAAAGTTTTTGATCGACTCTAAAAGGGGTCCTTGGTTAGGAGGGAAAGGACTTCTGAACAAATAAAGTTTTCCAATTTCTCTGCACTCATTTTGCAGATGTGTGACTAAGGTGGGTGTGATGGTGTTCCCCATAAAACTTTATGGGGAGATGCTTATAAATGTATATATGTAACTAGAATATGTTTTATGCTACATGTGCCATGTAACATATCTCTGTGAAAGTTATGACCTACTGAATTTATTCCTCCTGTTTGTAGGCATGTATCATTGATGTGGTTGAAGTTATGAACATTGGTTTTATATTTGCTGGTTTTATGCATAGCTTTTGTAAGAACAATGGACCAGGTCCAGAGGAAGGAATGTGCAAGTTAAGGACAAGTACTTAACAGACAAAAGAAGGTGCAGACCCCAATCCACATCGGGGCCCCAGTCAAGGATGCAACTGGTTAGACTGGTTAGGGCGCATGGACAGGTGACTTGCCCATGTGATCCCAACACTCCAGGGCAACTGGATCCTACGCAGGGAGAGGAAGAAAGGCTATAAAAGCCCTTGCAAGATCCTTCCATTTTGTCTTCAGCTGGCTAAAGGGAGAGGCTCTCCACCCCCCCAAGGACATTCCTGAGGGGAACTGAACAAAGGACAAAGACACTAGGGGGTGTGAGCGACTGCTGGACCCAGGCTAATTCTACAGCCTGTAAAAAGGAAAATATCCGAATCTGGTGAGGCTTTTATCTGTGTTAACTTTGAATAGACATAGACGTGCGTGTTTTATTTTATTTTACTAAGTAATTCACTTTGTTCTGTCTGTCACTACTTGAACTCACTTAAATCCTATTTTCTGTACTTATTAAAATCACGTTTTACTTATTAAGTTTCCTTGAGTACGAGTTGGTACCTGGGGAAAGCGAACAGTTGTGCATATCTTTCTAGCTTTGAAATAGAAGGCGAACTATTTATGAGTTTACCCTGTATAAGCCTTATGCAGGGTAAAACGGATGTATTAAGGGTTTGAACCTCCTTGGAGTTGAGCAGCTGGGTGTCAAAGGCAAGAGCACTTCCAGGGGCCTTACAGTGGTGAGTGGACTTGGTTCGGACCTGGGTCTGTGTTTGCAGCAGATCAGTGGAATCTGGCTCAAAACAGACAGGATTCGGGAGTCCCAAGCTGGAAAAGGCCTGGAAGCAGGGGCAGAAGTAGCCTTGGCACACCAGGTGGCAGCACCAAGCAGGTCTCTGTGGCCCCAACCCGTCACAGTGGGACTGCCCAATTTGTATGGTCTTCTGGTGTGGTCACTACTGGCTGTTATTTAGGGTTGCAATCAAAATCAGCTGCTGCTTTCTGATTGGCTGAGGCCATACAATGGTGGTGTGGAAGTTGTGTATTTACCACTACTAGATACAGCTGAATACTGGTCCCCTGCTGCTCTGACGCTATAACCATGCAGCCAGTTAGATTTATTTCTATAAAAAACAAAACAAAACAAAAAAATCTATCCAATGCACTAAAGATTTTCAAAAAAATCAGTCCAATTAGGTTTTCAAATGAAGTGGTCAAATTTCAACACTCCGTTGCTCTTGGCTGAGTGAACAATATCTCTCATTGAGTGAATGAAATTATTTTAAGTGTTTGTTTACATTATTTCCTGTGTCGATGCGTATTGGGAATTCAGAGATTCCAGTATTCATTTGTCCCTTCTACATGAGTAAGTGATCTCTAGTCAGAGTAAGGGAACCACAATCTGTCTCTCATCCCTATATTTTTAAGTTAACTCATGGAATTAACACACATTTATGTAATTTTCCTGTAGTTTTAGGCTCCAGTCCTCTCATCTCGGTTGAGGGTCACCAGTATGGAGGGAACCGGATAGTTTGTTAGTTGGCTGGTTGGTACCCAAAGACCATAGGTGCCGACTCCGTGGATGCTCCGGGGCTGGGGCACCCATGGGGAAAAATTAGTGGGTACAGAGCACACACCGGCAGCTCCCCACTGGCCACCTCACCCCAGCTCTGCTCCACCTCCTCCTCTCCTGAGTGCACTGCCGCCGCTCCGCTTCTCCCCCATCCCTCCAAGGCTTGCCGCCAAACAGCTGATTCCTGCGGCAAGCCTGGGAGGGAGTGGGGAGAAGCGGAGCGGCGGCGGCGTGCTCAGAGGAGGAGGAGGAGATGGGGCAGAGGTGAGCTGGGGCGGGGAGCGGTTCCTCTGCTCCCACCCCCAGGGCTACATCCTGAGGCCCTCCCCGTGCCCCGCCCCCGCACCAACTCACCTCCGCTCCGCCTCCTCCCCTGAGCGTGCCGCCGCTCCGCTTCTCCCCCCTCCCTCCCAGGCTTGTGCACGGCAAGTCTGGGAGGGAGGGAGGAGACGGGGAAATGCGGAAGGGCCAGGGATTTGGGGAAGGCGTTGGAATGGGGGCGGGGAAGGGGCAGAGTTGGGGCAGGGCCGGGGGTGAGGGGGCGCGAGCATGCACCAGCGCCTATGCCAAAGACCAAGATATAGAGAGATCCCAGAGGGCTACATTTATCATCACTCTCTGAAGCAAAATCTCAAGTGGATAATGGTCTGTTTGAAACAGAAAATTCTATGATTACGAAAGAACACTCAAACCAAAACTTGTCCTGTTGGATCAGGAACACCTTTCTCAAACAAGAAAAAGAATCAACAATTTATCCAGCAGGCCAGTTACCAGCCAAACCCCAAGAGAAACAAACAAAATATAGTGTTAGGTAAGATAAAAGGGGCTGCAGTAAATTTCTCCTGGCTTCCCGCAATAAACTCATCCTGACCTTGTTCAAAATCCCTTTATCTTGTACAAATATTCTTGCGGTATTCCCTCTCCTCTCTGCCTAAATTGAGTAACTATAGAAACCAGTTTGAACAAGGTCAACCTGAGATGATGCAGAGGTAAACACGTGCCCAGTACCCCTCCTTCTTGTCTGTCTTAAAACTAACTATAAATACTGATGCTTGTCACTAATAAAGTTGCCACATGCCTCCGAAGCTGTGTGACCTTTGATCAAAGCTTCTCAGCCTCAGTGTGTTTCTTACATGGCCTCTGACAGTTTATGAGCTGCAAGTCCGACTCCGCATTGCCCGGGTGTTGGGACGGTGAGTAGGACAAGCCGATTTTTACCTAACAATTTGGGGGCTCGTCCGGGATCCTTCTGGTGCAGCTCCTCTGTCTGGCGGTTGGCTCACTCTTTCTCAGACTGGCAGGCGCCACGGGAGATTTCTCCCAGTCACTCTGAGATCAAGGGGTGGACCGCCGGACTGCAGGATAAGTGTCAGTTGGAAAGCTCCTGTCAGACGCCATGGGTCAGGGGACTAGTATCCCTGCTCAAAGCCCTTTGGGAATTATGAGTAAGTTGTGGGATGAAGGAAAATTGCCGGTCCAAAAGGGAATGACCAAAAGAAAATGTACACATTATGTGTGACAACGTGGACTGGTTACACTGCAGTGTTGGCCGACCCAGAGGAGAGGTGGCCAGGGTATGATTCTTTCGAGCAGGCTGCCTTAAGAGGAGTAAGGGGCCAGATCGTAATCAACCATCCCAGACAATTGGATTACTGGTATTGTTGGGAATCCGCAGTGGGACTGTGGAAATCTTTAAAACTGATGGCGGTCTGTAACTCCACCGAGGAGGATCTTCCTCCCCCTTCTTATTTCAGTGATGATAGTAAGGCCCGGCAGGTCCTTGACCTCCACTTGGTGCCTTCTGCCCCAGGTGCCCCTCAGCCTGCGGGTCCTCCTACACCTTCGACATCAGCCGTAGGGTCTGATGAGGAATGGGGGTGGGGGCGGAAGAGAGGGATCCTCCCTGGGTGGAGTAGTTACCAGACTGCAGCTGAGGCAGAAAGTTAAACCTCCAGCCAGTCCTCAGGGTCTAAGTTGTTTTTAGTGCAAACAGCTTGGCCGTCGAGGACGTGCCCACTCCCACGCCTCCAGCACAACCAATTCCTCAAGCCTGGTTAAACTACGAAGGACAACAACACCCCAAGTGACGGTGCCCCGGGGACGAAGGCGGACATTCTGACGGTCTTATCTCTTTAATGTCTTTAGCAGGCTCCCTCCTCTCCTTTTCCTCTCCCACTAAGGAACCTCGTTTAACCCTTTCAGTTCAAGGTCTCTCTGTATCTTTTCTTATGGACACAGGGGCTACCCTTTCCCTTTTAAACCATGCCCCCTCCTCTCGGTTATCTCCTGAGGTAAAAACTGCAACGGGGGTGGAGGGAAATCCTTACTTTGCCTTTGAATGTTGTTTTTGCTAATAAGTGTTTTTCTCACCGTTTTCTTTTTTCCCCAGCCTGCCCGATCCCCTTGATGGGTCGAGATTTACTTTGTAAACTTGCGGCCACTTTAACCTGCACTCCTAGGGGGGTGGGCCTACTGATGAGTTTATTACAGGGAAGGAACACTCCTCCCAAAGAAAAGAATGTTCCTTCCCCCCTCCCCCCAGATTTGGGAGGCCTGCCGCCGTCCCTGTGGGGAACCTCAGACATTGATGTGGGACTGCTCCTCTCCGTGGAGCCTGTCTGCATTCAGGTCAAGGCCTCCTTGCCTCCCCCATCTGTTCCCCAGTACCCCTTATCTTTAGAAGCTAGGGAAGGCATACGCCCCATTGTAGAAGGATTTGTAGAGCAGGGCCTTGTTAAGGCCCAACACATCCCATGCAACACCCCTATTCTTCCGGTCAAAAAAGCCACCCAAGAAGGAGGGAGACCCCGTGAAGTGGCGTTTTGTTCAGGACTTACGGCTGGTCAATAGGTATGTCATTCCCCTCCACGCCGTGGTGCCGGGATCTGGCCACCATTATCCGCCAGATCCCCTGGGATGCCCAATGGTTTACTATTATTGACCTAAAATCAGCCTATTTTAGCATCCCTGTCCACCCTGACTCTCAGTACCTCTTCGGATTCACCTGGAAGGGCCAATCCTACGTGTGGCAGCGCCTGCCTCAGGGGTTTCGAGACAGCCCGACTATATTTAGCCAATGCCTCCTCTGCAACCTGGAGGGATTCTTCAGCCCCCACGGATCAACTTTGGTCCCATACATGGACGACATTCTGATGGGGCCATTGTGACCAGGAAGCCCTCCATCAGGATGGTAAGGCCCTTTTACTTTACTCACACTCCCGGGGACATAAGGTTGACCCTACGAAGGTACAGTGGGTCTCTCAACGGGTACGCTATTTGGGATTCATCCTGACCCCTACAGGCCAGCAGAGGGATCCAGCCTGCATTCAGGCCATTCAGCGGTGCCCGTTACCTTCTACCAAGAAGCAGCTGCGGGGGTTTCTCGGACTCATTGGCTTCTGCCGCCCATGGCTGCCATCCCGCGGGGAGTTGAGCAAACCCCATTCCACCCGATTCCCACGACTGCGTGGAAGTGGTTTCCAGCGTCCTCCGCGTGAGAGCAGACCTCTTTGATGTGCCCCTCGCCAATCCGGACCTCATCCTCTTCACGGACGGGAGCTCCTTCTACTCCGAGGGACAGCGCTTCGCCGGCTACGGGGTGACCTCTCAGTGTGACATCATCGAGGCAGCCTCCCTACCAGGCAACTGGGGAGCCCAAGCAGCTGATCTTTATGCCCTGGCCCGAGCGTGCCAGCTGGCAACAGGTAAAACCGTTTCTGTTTATACGGACAGCTGTTACGCCTTTGGGGTTATCTATTGCCACATTCATCTCTGGAGGTTTCGCGGCTTTCAGACTGCAACAGGCAAACCCATCCAGCACCTCACACGGGTGCACCGCCTTTTAAACGCTTTGCAGGCACCTCGCACCATCGCCATCATCCACTGCAGGGCCCACACCCGGGCGAACACTCCTGTCACCCAGGGAAACGCCCTGGCTGACCAGGCCGCAAAAGCCGCTGCCATCCAACCCCTCGCCTTGCCCACCTTAGCCCTGGCCTCAACACCTTTCCTCCCACTCCAGCACAGCCTGACTGTCCCCTCACCGGAACTCAAACATTGGCAGGACTTGGGGGCAATCTGGGACAAAGGGGCTTGGCAAATGCCAGACGGCCGCCTCTGCCTCCCCCGAGCAGCTTATCCAGTCGCTGCATGATGGCACCACGACAATGGGGGCCACTATGGCACTCATGCCTTGGTGGAATCCATCGCCTGCCTTTGGTTCGCCCCAGGCATTCAGACTGTGTGCAGTGCAATAGTGAAATTGTGCAACACGTGCCAACACAATGGGCCTGTCCCGCCTCACCGGCACATCCAAGGGGGGCGACCCTTACCTGCTGCCCTGTTCCAACACCTCCAAATTGATTTCGCCGACTTGCCCAAGACCTCTGGAAAAAAGCATCTCCTGATCCTTGTCTGTTCTCTTACCTCCTGGGTAGAGGCTTTCCCTACAGCGAACTGTACCGCCTCCACCATTGCCAAGGTCCTTCTGCGGGACATCATCCCCTGCTTTGGGGTTCCAGCCAGCATTGACTCTGACAGAGGAGCACATTTCACCAGCCATGTCCTTAAGCAAATCGAGGGAGGATTAGGAATCAGTCACTCGTTCCATACCCTGTACCACCCTCAGTCTAGCGGGAAAGTAGAGAGAATGAATAGAGACCCTAAGACAGCTTTGTCTAAATATTGCCAGGGGACCGGGTTAAAATGGCCACAGGTACTTCCAATTGTTTTGTTCCACCTTCGTACACGCCCAACTCGAGTGTTGGGCCTCTCTCCCTTTGAATTGCTTTATGGGCATTCGCCCGCTAAAGGTGGCTCGTTGCACGTGTGACATTTCACTATTGGGGGGGGGGGGGATCACATAACCACTTCTCAGTTTCTCTCCTTACAGGCTCGCCTCCGTGCTCTCTGGAAAGCCTCTCAGGTCTCCCAGACCGTGCCTCTGGAGGATCAAGTTCACCCGTTCCAGCCTGGTGCTTTGTATGGGCCAACAAGTTTGTTCGCGGTGACATCCTCGAGCCGAGGTTTACTGGACCCCATCAAGTACTCTTGACAACGCAAACCGCTGTTTTCCTGGAAGGGTGGAAGTCCTGGATTCATCACTCTCACATCAAGCCAGCTGTAGTGGACCTCAGCAACGGACCAGCAGTTTCTGTCACTCCCAAGGGTACCACAGCTGACCGGTGGATCTGCCAGCCCCTCTCAGACACAAAACTAAAATTATCCAAGCAAACATTCCTCACATGAACGTCACTGACTCTCCTTGGACTGTACCTTCTCATTATTGGAACCTAGACACTGGACCTGCACTCTTAGTTTTCACATTACTTTTAATTCCTTTGGTTATATTTCTTTTTGCTTGGTATACAGCAGGATGCAGATACTGGTATGGGTGGCCGGTGCACTTCTCTCTTTCCTCCCGGGTCCTGCGTATGGGCAAAGGGGACACGGGTGGAAGGGTAACAGTTTTCTAAGTTTAACTCGAGCCATCATCCAGGGGCTAGTAATCTTTATTGCCGTTGCTATTCTCCTCTGCTGTTGTTTTCAGTGTATTGGGAACCTGCCAGCTATTTGGGCATCCTGCTTCTATTCCCTCCGTCCCCAGTCCCCAAGGGCCCCGACCCTCACTGAGCTCGCTTTGGCTGAAGCCACTAGGCAGCCCCTGCTGCCTCCGGCCTAGATGCAGCTCTTGGTTGACTCTTCAACCAAGGCTGCAGAGGGGGGAATTGTTAGGTAAGATAAAAGGGGCTGCAGTAAATTTCTCCTGGCTTCCCGCAATAAACTCATCCTGACCTTGTTCAAAATCCCTTTATCTTGTACAAATATTCTTGCGGTATTCCCTCTCCTCTCTGCCTAAATTGAGTAACTATAGAAACCAGTTTGAACAAGGTCAACCTGAGATGATGCAGAGGTAAACACGTGCCCAGTACCCCTCCTTCTTGTCTGTCTTAAAACTAACTATAAATACTGATGCTTGTCACTAATAAAGTTGCCACATGCCTCCGAAGCTGTGTGCCCATTGATCAAAGCTTCTCGGCCTCAGTGTGTTTCTTACATGGCCTCTGACAGTTTGTGAGCTGCAAGTCCAACTCCGCATTGCCCGGGTGTTGGGACGGTGAGTAGGACAAGCTGATTTTTACCTAACAATAGGAAACAAAGAACTGACGAATCTGTGGTGCATATTTTACAATCTACATGTAAAGAAAGTAAATGGGAGGCTCATATCTTAACAGGGTCGGTCACAGTTCAGGCAATATGATTACCTTAATTTTGAGTATTCAGACTATCAAAGGTTTGGGTTTCATGTAAATTTAATCTCATGTCTGAATCACCTGAAATTCTAACTTTACAAAAAAAATTGATTTTGAGAAGAAATATTGACCGAAAGCATTGAAACAGTTTGTTCCTGCAACCTTATCTTCACCTCAATGATTTTTTGAATGTAGTAATTTATGTACTATGGTTTGCTTGCTCTCTTTTCCCTGTGTGAAATATCACTCAAATTATATCATGCTGTTTCTGTTGACATGGAATGGAACTTGTCTCATGACTCACTTTGCCTTTGTCTACACACAAAAGTTTTACTGATTATCTAGTTAATTATTCATGAAACTCCCTTGTCAGAACACTCATATTTCAGTTTCATAATGTCCAATACAACTTTCTTACATCAATTCCTTGCTGATTTATGCTGAATGGATACAGGACACTATTAAGCTCATTTACAATTTAAGGTTTTGTTAATCGATGTAGTTACATTGATGAAATCCTCTTATGTGATCAGCTATGGAACCAATTTAAGAATAACCATGAGAGTGTTGCATCGGTTCACTAAATGAGGCACAAACCATGTGTAGAGAAGGCCTTAGGCATTTTTGAAATGCCCACCCTGCCTAGATGACTTAAACATTGTAAACACAATAACAGCAACAGAAGATTAATTAATTTGCTGCACTTACTGTTTGGATTAATTGTGATCATGATTCACCCACATATTTGGGGGAAATAGTGAATTGCAAAAATATTCTAATTAATTTGGCAATTCCAGAATGTTGCTGAACACTGAGGGTGAAAATATTTGATGGCATAACTCCACTGAAATCAGTGGGGTTTTGTGAGCAGAGAATTTGCCCCTGTGCACTATGAACCTCTGAATACCAGTGAATCAAACCAGGCCTGTTCAATAAAGATAAATCAATGTTAAAGCTGTATTGGTTGGAGTCATTTTTAAAATCAGTGATTGGTCTTTTGTGTATCATAGAATCATAGAATCTTAGGGTTGGAAGGGACCTCAGGAGGTCATCTAGTCCAACCCCCTGCTCAAAGCAGGACCAACCCCCAACTAAATCATCCCAGCCAGGGCTTTGTCAGGCCTGACCTTAAAAACCTCTAAGGAAGGAGATTCCACCACCTCCCTAGGTAACCCATTCCAGTGCTTCACCACCCTACTAGTGAAAAAGGTTTTCCTAATATCCAACCTAAACCTCCCCCTCTGCAACTTGAGACCATTATTCCTTGTTCTGTCATCTGTTACCACTGAGAACAGTCTAGATCCATCCTCTTTGGACCCCCTTTCAGGTAGCTGAAAGCAGCTATCAAATCCCCCCTCACTCTTCTCTTCTGCAGGCTAAACAATCCCAGTTCCCTCAGCCTCTCCTCATAAGTCATGTGCTCCAGCCCCCTAATCATTTTTGTTGCCCTCCGCTGGACTCTTTCCAATTTATCCACATCCTTCTTGTAGTGTGGGACCCAAAACTGGACACAGTACTCCAAATGAGGCCTCACCAGTGCAGAATAGAGGGGAATGATCACGTCCCTCGAACTGCTGGAAATGCCCCTACTTATACAACCCAAAATGCCATTAGCCTTCTTGGCAACAAGGGCACACTGTTGACTCATATTCAACTTTTCGTCCACCGTAACCCCTAGGTCCTTTTCTGCAGAACTGCTGCCCAGTGATTCGGTCCCTAGTCTGTAGCAGTGCATGGGATTCTTCCATCCTAAGTGCAGGACTCTGCACTTGTCCTTGTTGAACCTCATCAGATTTCTTTTGGCCCAATCCTCTAATTTGTCTAGGTCCCTCTGTATCCTATCCCTACCCTCCAGCGTATCAACCATTCCTCCCAGTTTAGTGTCATCTGCAAACTTGCTAAGGGTGCAGTCTACACCATCCTCCAGATCGTTAATGAAGATATTGAACAAAACTGGCCCCAGCACCGACCCTTGGGGCACTCCACTTGATACCGGCTGCCAACTAGACATGGAGCCATTGATCACTACCCGTTGAGCCTGACCATCTAGCCAGTTTTCTATCCACCTTACCGTCCATTCATCCAGCCCATACTTCTTTAACTTCCTGGCAAGAATACTGTGGGAGACTGTATCAAAAGCTTTGCTAAAGTCAAGAAATAGCACATCCACTGCTTTTCCCTCATCCACAGAGCCAGTTATCATAGAAGAGCAGGGTTGGAAGGGACCTTAGGAGATCATTTAGTTCAACCCCCTGCTCAAAGCAGGACCAATCCCCAATTTTTTGCCCCAGATCCCTAAATGGCCCCCTTAAGAATTGAACTCACAACCCTGGGTTTAGCAAGCCAGTGCTCAAACCACTGAGCTATCCCTCCCCCCATCTCATCATAGAAGGCAATTAGGTTAGTCAGGCATGACTTGCCCTTGGTGAATCCATGCTGACTGTTCCTGATCACTTTCCCCTCCTTTAAGTGGTTCAGAATTGATTCCTTGAGGACCTGTTCCATGATTTTTCCAGGGACTGAGGTGAGACTGACTGGCCTGTAGTTCCCTGGATCTTCCTTCTTCCCTTTTTTAAAGATGGGCACTACATTAGCTTTTTTCCAGTCATCCGGGACCTCCCCCGATTGCCATGATTTTTCAAAGATAATAGCCAATGGCTCTGCAATCTGATCAGCCAATTCCTTTAGCACCCTCGGATGCAGTGCATCCGGCCCCATGGACTTGTGCTCGTCCAGCTTTTCTAAATAGTCCCAAACTACTACTTTCTCCACAGAGGGCTGGTCACCTCCTCCCCATACCGTGCTGCAGAGTGCAGCCATCTGGGAGCTGACCTTGTCTGTGAAGACAGAGGCAAAAAAAGCATTGAGTTCACTAGCTTTCTCCACATCCTCTGTCACTAGGTTCCCTCCCTCATTCAGCAAGGGGCCCACACTTTCCTTGACTTTCTTCTTGTTGCTCACATACCTGAAGAAACCCTTCTTGTTACTCCTAACATCTCCAGCTAGCTACAACTCCAAGTGTGATTTGGCCTTCCTAATTTCACTCCTGCATGCCTGAACAATATTTTTATACTCCTCCCTGGTCATTTGTCCAATCTTCCACTTCTTGTAAGCTGTTTTTTTGTGTTTAAGACGAGCAAGGATTTAACTGTTAAGCCAAGCTGGTCGCCTGCCATATTTACTTTTCTTTCTACACATTCGGATGGTTTGTTCCTGCAACTTCAATAAGGATTCTTTAAAATACAGCCAGCTTTCCTCGACTCCTTTCCCCCTCATGTTATTCTCCCAGGGGGACTTGCCCATCAGTTCCCTGAGGGAGTCAAAGTCTGCTTTTTTGAAGTCCAGGGTCTCTGTTCTACTGCTCTCCTTTCTTCCTTGTGTCAGGATCCTGAACTCAACCATCTCATGGTCACTGCCTCCCAGGTTCCCATACACTATTGCTTCCTCTGCTATTTCTTCCCTGTTTGTGAGCAGCAGGTCAAGAAGAGCTTTTCCCCTAGTTGGTTCCTCCTGCACTTGCACCAGGAAATTGTCCCCTATACTTTCCAAAAACTTCCTGGATTGTCTGTGCACCGCTGTATTGCTCTCCCAGCAGATATCGGGGTGATTAAAGTCACCCATGAGAACCAGGGCCTGTGATCTAGTAACTTCTGTTAGTTGCTGGAAGAAAGCCTCGTCCACCTCATCCCCCTGGTCTGGTGGTCTGTAGCAGACTCCCACCATGACATTACCCTTGTTGCTCCCACTTCTAAATTTAATCCAGAGACTCTCAGGTTTTTCTGCAGTTTTATACTGGAGCTCTGAGCAGTTATACTGCTCTCTTACATACAACGCAACTCCCCCACCTTTTCTGCCCTGCCTATCCTTCCTGAACAGTTTATATCCATCCATGACAGTACTCCAGTCATGTGAGTTATCCCACCAAGTCTCTGTTATTTCAATTACATCACAATTCCTTGACTGTGCCAGGACTTCCAGTTCTCCCTGCTTGTTCCCCAGGCTTCTTGCATTTGTGTATAGGCATTTAAGATAACTCACTGATTGTCCTGCTGTCCCAGTATGGGGCAGGAGCCCTCCCCTCTTGTACTCACCTACTTGTGCTTCCTCCCAGTATCCCACTTCCCCACTTACCTCGGGGCTTTGGTCTCCTTCCCCCGGTGAACCTAGTTTAAAGCCCTCCTCACTAGGTTAGCCAGCCTGCTTGCAAAGATGCTTTTCCCTCTCTTCGTTAGGTGGAGCCCATCTCTGCCTAGCACTCCTTCTTCTTGGAACACCATCCCATGGTCAAAGAATCCAAACCCTTCTCTCCGACACCATCTGCGTAGCCTTTCGTTGACTTCCACGATTCGACGGTCTCTACCCCGGCCTTTTCCTGCCACAGGGAGGATAGACGAAAACACCACTTGCGCCTCAAACTCCTTTATCCTTCTTCCCAGAGCCACGTAGTCTGCAGTGATACACTCAAGGTCATTCTTGGCAGTATCATTGGTGCCCACGTGGAGAAGCAGGAAGGGGTAGCGATCTGAGGGCTTGATGAGTCTCGGCAGTCTCTCCGTCACATCACGAATCCTAGCCCCTGGCAAGCAGCACACCTCTCGGTTTTCCCAGTGTGGGCGGCAGATAGATGACTCAGTCCCCCTGAGGAGAGAGTCCCCGACCACCACCACCATCCTCCTCCTGTTGGGAGTGGTGGTCGTGGAACCCCCATCCCTAGGACGGTGCATCTCATGCCTTCCAATCGGTGGAGTTTCCTTCTGCTCTGTTCCCTCAGATGTATCATCCACTCCACTCTCTGCACCAGTACCTGCAGAGAGCACATGAAAATGGTTGCTCACCTGAATCTGTGTTTCTGGTACATGGACTTTTCTGGTACTCTTTCCTCTTCTGGAAGTCACATGCCGCCAATTATCCTCACTGGCCTTCTGTCCCCGCTGCATAGCCTGCTCTGAATCTTCAGAACATTGTGCCTGCTGAAGCCTATCCTGATGTCTATTCAGGAAATCCTCATTTTCTTTTATGGAACACAGGGTTGATACTCGTTTCTCCAGACCTTGAATCTTCTCTTCCAATATGGAGATCAGCTTGCACTTTGTACAGACAAAGTCGCTTCTATCCTGTGGAAGAAAGACAAACATGGCACATCCTGTGCTGGTCACAACAGCGGATCGCTCAGCATCCATAATCTCTTCCTTCTAAGAGCTTCCTTACTTGTGGCAGAAGCTACTCAGAGAAACCTGCAAGAGGGAAGCCTCAGTATGCTCTCTCCAGGCAAACTCCTTCTGTTTGCCTCTCTGCTGTTCGTTGCTCAGCTGGTTCGCAGCTGACTGCCTTTTTATAACAGTCAGGCCCACCTGGAACAAAGCACTCCCAATTCACACTGTTCAAACAAGCAAACAAACAATCAAGCACACAGTCAAACTGCCAAACTGTCCCCTCCACAGACACTCAGATACTCACCAGTGTAGTGTAGATGAGATCACGCTTTCACTCTTATCATACATATGTCCTGCTGGGGACTATTTATGTATTTATGTGCAAGTAAAAAGAGATTTTTATCCCTGCTTCCAAACTAATGCAAGTCCTGGGGTTTTTGTTTCTCAAATTCCCTTTTCCCCAAGAGGGAATTGCTGGATAGTGGCTCTGAGTGTGATCCTGTTTTCCTGTGTCCATGAGTATTAGGAATTCAAAGATTCCAGTATTCACTTATCCCTTCTATATGAGTAAGTGATTTCCAGTGAGAATAAGGGATTCACAATCTATCCGCAAGTCCTCCAGGAATCCATTTTGAAGCACTTGGAGGAGAGAAAGGTGATCAGGAACAGTCAACATTGATTCAAAAAGATCAAGTCATGCCTGATCAACCTGATTGACTTCTATGATGAGAGAACTGGCTCTGTGGATATGGGGAAAGCGGTGGATATCATATACCTTGACTTTAGCAAAGCTTTTGATATGGTCTCCCACAGTATTCTTTCCAGCAAGTTAAAGATGTATGAATTGGATGAATGGACTGTAAGGTGGATAGAAAGCTAGCTAGATCATTGGGCTCAATGAGTAGTGATCAGCAGCTTGATATCTAGTTGGCAGCTGGTACCAAGCGAAGTGCCCCAGGAGTCAGTCCTGGGTCTGGTTTTATTCAACATGTTCATTAATGATCTGGATGATGGGATGGATTGCACCTTCAGCAAGTTCACGGATGAGACTAAGCTCGGGGGAGAGGTAGATACACTGGAGGGAAGGGATAGCATCCAGAATGACCTAGACAAATTGGAGGATTCGCCCAAAAGAAATCTGATGAGGTTCAACAACGAGAAGTGCAGAGTCCTGCCCTTAGGATGGAAGAATCCCAGGCACAGCTACAGGCTGGGTGGGGACTGACTGGCTAAGCGGCAGTTCTGCAGAAAAGGACCTGGGGGTTACAGTGGATGAGAACCTGGATATGAGTCAATAGTGTGCCCTTGTTGCCAAGAAGGCCAACAGCATTTTGGGCTGTATAAGTAGGAGCATTGCCAGCAGAGCAAGGGAAGTGATTATTCCCCTCTATTCAACACTGGTGAGGCCAATTTGGAGTATTGCATCCAGTTTTGGGTCCTGCACTATAGAAAGGATGTGGACAAATTGGAGAGAGTCTAGCGGAGGGCAATGAAAATGATTAGGGGGCTGGGGCATGTGATTTATGAGGAGAGGCTAAGGGAACTGGGCTTATTTAGTCTGCAGAAGAGAAGAGTGAGGGGGCATTTGATAGCAGCCTTCAACTACCTGAAGTGGGGTTCCAAAAAGGATGGAGCTAGACTGTCCTCAGTGGTGGCAGATGGCAGAACAAAAAGCAATGGTCTCAAGTTGCAGTGGGGGAGGTCTAGGTTTGATAGTAGGAAAAGCTATTTCACTAGGAGGGTGGTGAAGTACTGGAATGGGTTACCTCGGGAGGTGGTGGAATCTCGATCCTTAGAGGTTTTTAAGGCATGACGTGACAAAGCCCTGGCTGGGATGACTTAGTTAGGGTAGGTCCTGCTTTGAGCAGGGGGTTGGAGTGGAAGACCTCCTGAGGTCTCTTCCAACCCTAATATTCTATGATTCTGTGACTCTATCCCTTTCCTTTTTAGCTTTTAAGCGAACACATGCAATTAACACAAACTTATGTAATTTTCCTCTAGGTTTGGGCTCCAACCCTCTCATCTCTGTTGAGCATCACCTGGATGGAGGGATCTGGGTGGTTTGTCAATCATCTGGGTGGTACCCAGAGCCCAAGGTGCTATGGAGAGATCTCAGTGGGTGACATTTACCATCAATCTCTGAAGCAAAATCCCTGGGTGATAATGGCCTGTTTGAAATAGAAACTTCTGTTATTATGAGAGAACATTCGAACCAAAATTTTCCTGTTGGATCAGGAACACCTTTCTCAGGCCTGGTCTACACTAGTACTTTATGTCGAATTTAGCAGTGTTAACTCAATTTTACCCTGCACCAGTCCACATTACGAAGCTATTTAGTTCAACATAAACGGCTCTTTAATTCAATTTCTGTACTCCTCCCCAATGAGGAGAGTAGCGCTAAATTCGACATGGCCATGTCGAATTAGGGTTACTGTGGACGGAATTTGACGCTAATAGCTCCGGGAGCTATCCCACAGTGCACCACTCTGTGGACAGTCTGGACAGCAGTCCGAGCTCAGATGCTCTGAACAGCCACACAGGAAGAGCCCCGGGAAAATTTGAATTCCTTTTCCTGTCTGGCCAGTTTGAATCTCATTTCCTGTTTGGACATCGTGGCGAGCTCAGTAGCACTGGCAACGATGCAGAGCTCTGCAGCCGTGGTGAGCATGCCATCGCAGAATAGGAAGAGGGCACCAGCTTGGACTGATCTAGAAGTCTTGGACCTGATCGCTGTGTGGGGAGATGAATCCGTCCTATCCGAGCTCCGATCCAAAAGACGGAATGCAAAAATTTATGAAAAAATATCCCAGGCCTGATGGAGAGAGGATACAGCCGGGATGCAACGCAGTGCCACGTGAAAATCAAGGAGCTGCGACAGGCGTACCAGAAGACCAAAGAGTCAAACAGATGCTCCGGATCGCAGCCCCACACATGCCGTTTCTACGAGGCACTGCGTGCTATGCTCGGTGGTGCTGCCACTGTTAGGTAAAAAGCAAGTCCCTACTCACCTCTCCAGCACCCGAGTTCGTGCGGAGTTGGTATGGGGCTCACAATCTGCCAGAGACCAGACACCAATTCGTTGATCAACGGGCTCACACTATCCTTAGCTCAAAAGCTTCAGAGTAAGTGTGGCAAATTTATTAGGGGTGAGCATCAATATTTATACACAGAAGTAAACAAAGTGATTAACAGATCATAATGGTCATGCATAATCAATCAAGATTCTACAGGATAAAACAGGTTAAAATGTAAATTCTAAAAGACAAAGGGGAGATGGCTACTTAAGGGGAGGGGGGGTTGTCATGAGTAGTTCACAGGTCAGAGCTTTGATTAAAAGTTCAGACAGAGACATCAAGTCTGGGTTAAGTTTAAGCTCATCAAAAGTTCAGACTCAACATTCCTCCATTTGTAGCTTTGGGATAACTATTTACCAAAAGCTACACCCCATTTTAAGGAGCCAAGGGCCGCTTGGCAATTTCAGCCTGGGCCAACTCGAAGAGAGTAAGGCCCTTGGCTGAAGTAGGAAAAGAACAAACTGACCCACATGAGTCTATGAGGGAGGGGACACACTGAATACAGCAACACAGTATTATAAGGATTACTATGGCCCCAACAATACCCACCAAGAGTTTTTTAACCCACCCAAATCCAGGCAGCCAATCCCATAAGGCTCCCCACCAATCATAAGGTGGCTGGCCAGAGGAGTAGTTCTTAGCCATTTCCCTTAGATGTTTGGTACGTTGAAAAGTGTCAGAGTAGGTGTCATTTACAAAAACACAGCATTCTTCATTTATGAGGGCGCAAGTTCCTCCCTGGGCTGCTAACATTATGTCTAAAGCCATTCGGTTTTGCAAAGTTAACTGGCGCAGCTGGGACATTTCCCCGACCTGATTCTCAAATAGGGTCGCAGTTTCATTGGTTAAAGATTCTAGTAGTCCCTGTAGGCGGATGACACCACCCCTCAAGCTAATGAGACCAGCCCACCGCTGCCACGACAAACCATCACGGATATTAATATCTCTGAAGGTTTCACGGATGTTACGAACGTGGGGAAAATGAGGGGGAGTGAGGGAGATGCGAGAAGGCGGTGTTAGCCATGCTAAATAACATGACCCTGCCCAATCAGGGGAGAGAAAGTAATAAGCTTTGGGCCCGCACACCCAGTATGTTCCATACAATGCGTTTCGGGTATTCCATTTCTCAAAGTAGGAGGTAACCCACCACCCGTTGGACCACTGTTCCCCTGGTAACGCAGAGGGGTCGTTGTGCGAACTGCAGAGGCACAATTTGGTAGTGGTGTTTTCAAAGGGCAGTGTAGTACTGCTTGAGCAGTTGTAGAAGGCAATCGTATATCCCTTAGCAATTAGTTGGACACCCTCATGATCTGAGCAGGGCTTTTTAAAAGCTGACTCTGAAGGCTTGCCCACCCATGAAAAAGTTGGATCGGGGTGAGGGATCCACATATGGGATAAGTGCGATGCGCAAGGCTTGAAGTCAAGATTTTTACTAAAGGCGGTACCATTAAAATACATGTTGCATTTACTTGTTCCCACAAAAGTTGACCCCTTTTTTTTTTAACAAAACACAGTGATCCTGTCTGATTGGTTACCCTGAGATATCTGTTAATTGGCACTCCTGTTTTGTCCCATGTAAGATTGTGTTGGACTGGATCTTTTACTCTAGCCGGTGGCATCCAAGTCATATTAGCAGTGGTCAGGGGAATGGGTGTGAAGGGGAGTCCCTGTTCTGCATTTACTGGAAATTGAGTACATACCCAGCAATTACTTCTATTTCCTAAAATGCGAGTTTTAACCTTGTGGGAATATCTAATAAAAGCATTATCTTCATAAGCAGAAAATAAACTAAAAAGGCATAGTAAAAAACATACAGTTGTCAGAATAAAAGGTCCTCTCATTTTTGCCGAGTCAATTTAAGTCTGATGTCTGAAAGAGGTAAGCTGGTCCACTGGTCAGAGGCAGTGTCCTCAGTGGTGGCAAGAGCTGCTGGTCCGTCACTGTGGTCCACTACGGCTGGCTTGACGTGGGAGTGGTGGATCCAGGATTTGCGTCCTTCCAGGAACACTGCAGTCTGGGTTGTTAAAAGAACCTGGTGGGGTCCAGTAAACCTCGGCTGGAGGGTGTCGCCACAAATGAACTTTTTGGCCCAGACGAAGTCCCCTGGTTGGAATGGGTGGATCTGTTCTTCCAGCGGCACGGTCTGGGAAAACTGCGAGGCTTTCCAAAGGGTACGGAGGCGAGCCTGTAGGGAGAGAAACTGGCATGCGGTCATATGATCCCCTCCCAATAGTGAAACATCAGCACGTGATAGTGCCCCGCCTTTGAAAGGGGGGTGTCCATAGAGCAGTTCAAAGGGGGATAATCCCAATACACGGGTTGGGCGAGTACGAAGGTGAAACAGGACCAAGGGAAGTACCTGAGGCCACTTTAGCCCTGTTTCCTGACAGTATTTAGCCAATGTAAACTTAAGCTCCCTATTCATACGCTCAACTTTCCCGCTAGACTGGGGGTGGTAGGGTGTATGAAAGGAGTGTGAAATGCCCAGTCCCTGTTCTAAACAGCCAAGGACATGACCAGTAAAGTGAGGTCCACGATCTGAGTCAAGCACGAGAGGGATGCCAAAACGGGGTACAATGTCTCTAAGGAGGATCTTCGCCACTGTGGCAGCAGTACAATTAGCAGTAGGCAAAGCTTTGACCCAGGAAGTCAGAGGGCAAACCAAAACAAGGAGGTGCTTTTTCCCAAAAGCCTTTGGCATATCTGCAAAGTCAATTTGAAGATGTTGAAATGGAGCAGCAGGCGGAGGTCTTCCACCCTTAATTTTGTTAAGAGGCGGAGCAGGTCCATTACGCTGACATGTGCTGCATGCTTTCACTATTGACAGGCAGTAGGGTTGAATGCCTGGAGTATACCAAAAGCGAGCGATGGTGTCCACAAGGGCGTGCGTACCGTAGTGACCCCCCTTATCATGGTGCCAGCGAACTGCCACGGGGTATGTGGAGCGAGGGAGGCAGGCTCGGCCATCCAGCATAAGCCAGGTCCCTTTGACCAGAGTGGCTCCGAGGCCCTCCCACGACTGTAGTTCAGCAGCGGGTACTGGTACGGGGTGCGGTGGAGTAAAGGAGGAGGCTGCAATAGCCAACGTGGGCATGGCTAAGGGTAAGATGGCAGCCGTCTTGGCGGAGGCGTCAGCCAGGGCATTTCCACGGGTGACGGTGCTATCATCTTTAGTATGGGCCCGGCAGTGAACTACAGCCAGGACCGAGGGTTCTTGGAGGGCGTCCAAAAGCTTGTGGACGAGGGGGAGGTGCTGAATGGGTTTACCGGCAGCTGTCTGGAAACCTCGAAACTTCCAGAGGTGGATGTGACAATGCACAACTCCAAAAGCATACTTGCTATCAGTAAAAATGGTAACGGTCTTACCAGCGGCCAACTGGCATGCTCGGGCCAGGGCATAGAGTTCGGCGGCTTGGGCTCCCCAGTTGCCTGGCAGTGAGGCGGCCTCTTGAATGTCCCATTCAGAGGTGACTGCATAACCGGTGAAACGCTTGCCATCAACATAGAAGGAGCTTCCGTCCGAGAAGAGGATGCAATCAGGGTTGTCCAGTGGCACGTCAAACAGGTTGTCCCTTATCTGTAAGATGCTATAAACTACTTCCACACAGTCGTGCTGATCCTGGAGGACTGGCAGGTCAGGAAGCAAGGTAGCTGGATTAAGGGGCCCACACCTTTCAAAAATCAGGTTAGTGTCTTCTAAGAGTTCGGCCTCTAGCTGTTGCTGACGATGGGCCAAAAAGACTTGGGTTGTGCCCCTACGCAGAAGGGCTGACAAGGCATGAGAGGTCCAAACCGTGGTAAAATGACCCAGGGTCAGGCTCTTTGCCTTTGTGATCAGCAGGGCAGCTGCTGCCAGAGTCCGGGTGCAGGATGGGGTTCCCTGAGCGACAGGGTCGATCTGCTGAGAGTAAAAAGCAAGCGGGAAATGGTGGGGCCCGCTCAGCTGGGTAAGGACGCCACTAGCAATTCTGCCCCTCTCGTGGACAAAAAGGTGAAAGGGTTTGCTGTAATTGGGGGGGTGGAGAGACATGGAGGAGGCCACACTGTCCTTGAGTAACTGAAAGGCTTGGATCGTGTCCGGGGACCACTGCAAAGGGTCAGGAGCAAGGTTAGCAGTGAGTCGGTGGAGCGGTTTGCTTAACTCCCCGCAGGACGGCAACCAGGGGCGACAGAAGCCAATTAATCCCAAGAAACCTCGAAGTTGTTTCTTGGTGTTTGGCAGAGGGCAGTTTTGGATAGTCTTTATGCGGACTGGGTCCATTTGTCGCCCCTCTGGGGTTAACAGGAAGCCCAGATATCGGATCTTCTGTGAGACCCACTGAATCTTGTTAGGGTCTACCTTGTGGCCTCTGGTGTGTAGGTATAATAAAAGTGCCTTACCATCGATGCGGAGGGCAGCTTCTTCGCGGTTACCTAATAGGATGTCATCTACGTATAGGACTAACGTGGATCCCTGCGGACTGGTGAAGCCTTCCAGGTCGTGGCGGAGGCATTGGCTGAAAATCGTGGGGCTGTCTCTGTAGCCTTGAGGAAGTCGTTGCCAGACATAACTTTGTCCCTCCCAGGTGAAACCAAAGAGATACTGAGAGTCTGGGTGCACAGGAATGCTGAAAAAGGCTGATTTTAAGTCAATAACAGTGAACCACTCAGCATCCCAGGGGATTTGGCTGATGATAGTAGCTGGATCAGGAACTACTGCATGAAGAGGGACCACATACTGATTAACAACCCGTAGATCCTGTACAAAGCGCCAGCGAATAGGGTCTCCGTCCTTTTTAGGAGGCTTTTTGACAGGCAGTATAGGGGTGTTACAGGGAGTGCGCTGAGGGCGGACTAGCTTTTGTGCAATGAATCCCTCGATAATGGGGCGGATGCCCTCCCGGGCTTCCAGCGACAGGGGGTATTGAGGGACTGACGGGGGGGGTTAAGGAGGGCTTCACTTGAATCCTTACTGGCTCTGCCGAAAGGAGCAGGCCAACATCAGTGTCAGAAATTCCCCAGAGGGTTAAAGGCAAGTCAGTGAGGTCAGGGGAGAGAGAGGGGGGGGGTTTCCCAATTACCCTGAGTTGGGGCCGAATCTCCTAACACTGTCATCAATAATCCTACCCCTTCAGGAGTGCAGGTTAAAGTAGCCTCAAGCTTACAGAGTAAATCCCGGCCCATCAAAGGGATCGGACAAGCTGGGGAAAAAAGAAAACGGTGAGAAAAACATTTATCAGCATAAACAACATTTAGAGGTAAAGTGAGTCCCAGAGACTGTGGGTTGCCCTCCACCCCAGTTGCAGTTTTAACCTCAGAGGATAGCCAGGGGGAGGGGGCATGATTTAAGAGAGAGAAAGTAGCTCCAGTATCAATGAGGAAAGAGACAGGCAGGCCTTGGACTGAAAGGGTTAGATGAGGCTCTTTGCTGGGAGGGGAGAAAGTGAGGAAGGAGCCGGCTAAAGACATTAAGGAAATAAGACCATCACATTGTTTGCCTTCGCCCCCGGGGTACCGTCATTGAGGAAGCTGAGTTTGCTGCAGCTGCTGCTGTTGCCCATAGTTGATCCAGGCCTGGGGAACGGGCTGAGCTGGTGGTGCAGGGGTGTATTCGTCCCTGGTGTAAGTATCTGCGGATGCGACCGGACCCTCTGGGCGTCCCCAGGGGCATTCACGTTTAAAGTGACCGGGCTGTCCGCACTGAAAACAATTTCCTGGTGGCTGGGGTTGCCAGGACCCTCTTCCCCGAGCACCCTGAAATCCCCTGCCACGGCCACAGCCTCTGCCTCGAACACCGCCGCGAAAAGCTAAAGCCATCAACTTATATTCTTCCTTTTTTTCTTTCTTTTTACTACTTTCCCTTTCTTTCTCCCATGCAAAATCAGCTACGTCCAACACTGAAGTGACTGACTCACCTCCCCAACCAGGGCGAAACTTTAAGAAATAATCCCTTACAGGGGGCACTGACTGATTCACAAAAAACGAAATGAGAGTAGGGTGGTCTGCTTCTCTCTCAGGATCCATCTGAGTGAACATTCGGGCCCCCTCCAATAGCCTCGACCAGAACTTTCTGGGTGGCTCATCAGATTCCTGCCGAATCTGCATGAACTTAGCCTGATTAGGCGAGCGGCGAGCCATTTCTTTGAGTCTCTCTAACAATCGCTCTCGATCTGTTCGCAGCTGAGTCAGCTTTGGCTGACTCCAGTCTAGGGGATTCCAGCCAGCGGCTTGATCCCGCCTATCCATCCAAGTAGTATTAGCCGCATTGCTATCCCCCCATGTCCTTTCTGCCATCCACAATCTACTACGTTCCTCTCCGGTCAAAACTCTACTTAACAACTGATCTACATCCATATAAGTAGGATTATGACTTGAAAACAATCTTTCTAAAAGTTCTGTGATCTTTCGGGGATTTTCCCCAAAGGACCCTGACAACTGTCCCCACTCTTTCAAGTCCCATTCTAGCCACCCTTTATATTCCACAATATTAGTATGTTGTAACTGGCCATTATTGCCCACAAAAGGTTGGTCGTGCACCTGTAAAGGCATTTCTCTACTTACACCTTTATCACTCACAAAAGGTTTGGCGGAGGCAGCCTCTGGGCTATCCTCAGGGGAGGGGTATGCAACCTGCTGCATCTGCTTGATCTTTTGCCTAGTAATTACTCCTCCCGAGGTGTGCCCTTCCATTTTCCCCTTATCCCTCTGCAGAGATTCCGATCTGGAGTCCTGCAGATCCCCCTCTGCGCCCTGGAGAGAGTCCCCCTGCGGAGGAATAGGGGCAGGTGCAGTGGGGACCAACTGACGAGTCAAAACACGCCGTGGTTTACACCCTTCATCGAAATAACATGGAGGGGGTTCACTCTCGGGAGAATACCTGACTGCCATAATTTTTAAAGATTTCCACAGCTCTGCTGCTGTGTCCCAACAAAACCAGTAACATAACTGTCCCGGATGGTCTTTTTCGATCTGGCTCCTTACTCCTCTTAAGGCAGCCTGTTCGAAAGAGCCATACGAAGGCCACCTCATCTCCGGGTCGGCCAATACCGCGGTATACCCAGTCCAATTCCTTACACACAGTGTGTACAACTTCCTCCTAGACATTCCTGTCTGTACTGGGAGTTTCCCTTCGTTCCATAACTTATTTACAATCCCCAACGGACTCTCAAGAGGCACACTAGTCCCTTGACCCATGGTGTCTGACAGGAGCCCTCCAACTGGCGTTTATCCTGCTGTCCAGTACACGACCCCTCAATATTGAATTGGCTGGGAGAAATCTCCCGTGGCGCCTGCCAATTCGTATATGAGTGATCTGACCACTGGACAGAGGCACCGCACCAGAAGGAAAATCCCGGACGAGCCCCCAAATTGTTAGGTAAAAAGCAAGTCCCTACTCACCTCTCCAGCACCCGAGTTCGTGCGGAGTTGGTATGGGGCTCACAATCTGCCAGAGACCAGACACCAATTCGTTGATCAACGGGCTCACACTATCCTTAGCTCAAAAGCTTCAGAGTAAGTGTGGCAAATTTATTAGGGGTGAGCATCAATATTTATACACAGAAGTAAACAAAGTGATTAACAGATCATAATGGTCATGCATAATCAATCAAGATTCTACAGGATAAAACAGGTTAAAATGTAAATTCTAAAAGACAAAGGGGAGATGGCTACTTAAGGGGAGGGGGGTTGTCATGAGTAGTTCGCAGGTCAGAGCTTTGATTAAAAGTTCAGACAGAGACATCAAGTCTGGGTTAAGTTTAAGCTCATCAAAAGTTCAGACTCAACACCACCACTACCCCACCAGTGTCCGTGGACTCCGACGACGGGGTCTTATCTACGGCCACGTCATCTGAGGTTTTTGCGGACGGTGAAGATGAGGAAGGAGAGGAGGAGGACGAGGCAGTCAACAGCGCTTTCAACGCTGATTTCCCCGACAGCCAGGATCTGTTCATCACCCTCACTGAGATCCCCTATGAACCCTCCCAAGGCAGCAACCTGGACCAGGAACCAGGCGAAGGATCAGAAGGTCAGTGTTTTAAACATTTATTTTGAATAGAATAGGCATGGTATGTTAGCAATGGGTTTTCATTGCTTACTTTGCCATAGGGGCTTTAGTTTTGAGTCGTTTCCAGTGATACTACTGGAAAAGTCTGTCAATATGTATGGGGATAGAGGAGAAATCCCCATCGGAGATCTCCGCGAAGCTCTCCTGGAGGTACAGTGAAAGCTTTTGCATCAGGTTCCCAGGGAGAGCGGCCTTATTGTCTCCTCCATGGTAGGAAACTTTTCCGCGCCATGCTAGCAGCAGGTACTCTGGTATCATTGCCTTGCAGAGCATGGCGGCATACGGCCTTGGGGTTTGCTGGCATTCACACAGCATGCGGTCTTTGTCTGTCTCCGTAATCCTCATCAGAGTGATATCAGTCATGGTGCCCTGGTTTGAATGAGTGGTTTTTTTAGTATAGTGACTTCTTGAATTTTCCTTTAAATAATGATACCCAGCGGTTTCCAGCCACGCGGGGGGCCGGGATCTGGGAGGCGAACCGTTGAAACTTAGCGGTGCGCAGGCAGGGAGAGTTCCCGGGACCAGCCACGCGTTGGGGGGGGGGGAAACGGGTAGGCGAGCTGTTCAAACTCAGTGGTTCGCGGGCAGGGACATTTCCCGGGACCGGCCACGCGGCGCGGGGGGGGGGGGGCGGGCGGGCGGGGAACGGGTAGGCGAGCTGTTCAAACTCAGCGGTTCGCGGGCAGGAACATTTCCCGGGACCGGCCACGCGGCGGCGGGGCGGGGGGGGGGAACGGGTAGGCGAGCCGTTGTAGCTGAGAGGTTTTGCCAGCAGCAGGAACTGGCCACCGCTAGGAACTGTGCTTGAAACATGGGAGTACAGCACTGCTGTGAAGTAAGCTCTCAGGAGTCCAAAGTCAACGGCTTACCATGGTCTCCCGAGAGCCGATTTCCAGTGTCCAGCCCCGCTTGTGTGATCTGTACACCAAGACCCCAGGCACTCAATATAAAGACATAATATTCGACCTTGTACTGAGTGCACATGTGATAGGTAGTGTGCGTGGTCTTTTTACCAGGGAAAGAGTATAGGCATTGTTCGGGAAAATGTGTCTTTCTGAGGAATTCACTCCCTTTCTCCCATCACACAGCTGTGAGTGTCTCCCGCCCTACCCGTGGATCACCCTCCCAGAGACTTGTACTGATCAGGCGGCGCAAAAAAAGAACTCGGGACGACATGTTCTCCGAATTGATGGTCTGTTCCCGAAATGAGGCGGCCCAGCAGAGAGAGGACGTCTCAAGGTCCGAGCGAGCAGTCAGCGAACGGGAGCGGAGGGCTGAAGCTTGCGAGGACAGGTGGCGGCAGGAAGACCAGCAGGTGACTCAAACGCTGCTTGGACTAATGAGGGAGCAAACGGACACGCTCCAGCACCTTGTAGACGTTCTGCAGGACTGGAGACAGGAGGAAAGAGCCCCTCTGTATGTGATTTCCAACTGCCCTCCCCCGCCACAAAGTCCAATCCCCCCTCACCCAAAGTCACTAGAATGAGGGGCGGCAGGGGCCGTGGAAATAATCACTCCACCCCCGTGGACTGCTCCAGTAGCAGAAGGCTCTCATTCCAAAAAATTTGATGGATCCTTTCCTTCCCTCCAACCACACCACACCCTAGTCCATGTCCAAGTTTCATCTCAAAACTTTGCTCTCCTTAATAAAAAATTTTGTTCTGTAAAGTGCTGTTTCCTTGAGTTCCTTTTACAGGAAGGTATGATTTAGGGGGAGGGGGAAAGGGGGTTTGTAATTTGAGACGATAGGCACTGCACCAGGGTAGAGACAAGGGGAAAGGTTCAGCAGAAACTCACACTCACATTGCATTCACTAGGCACACTTGTCATTCTGGGAGGGGGTTTTCATGTTCTCTGTGGTGGGGGCTCTGTGACTTTCTTGTGGGGGAGGGTGGCTGCAGATCTTTTGCAGCGGACAATAGCCTGCATGACAGGGCCATGCAGCAGGGGATCTGTGGCCGCAATCCACGGCCAAAAAATGACATAGGGCCCCCCTCACAGAGTTGCGAACAGGAGGGGTGGCAGGCTCCGTTGAAACAAGCAGTCCACCACTGTGGACTGCTGTAGGAGCAGGAGCCTGTCATTCCCCGAGTTTGGAAGCGTCCTTTCCATCACTCCACCCGCTCCCCAACCGCAGTAGGCGTCCCAGGTTAAACCCTTAACCGAGAAATCCTTAATAAAGAAGACGGTTTTAATGAACAACGAGTCCTTTATTTTCTTTTTAAAGAAGTATATGAAGGGGGGGGGAAGGGTTTTGTAAATTGGAGAGAATAGGCAATATTAACTGGGTAAAGAAACATAGGCAGGTTCAGACTCTGCTTACAGAAATGTAATAGTCACAGGTTACCCTGCTCACTCTGGAAGCTAGCTTTCAAAGCTTCCCGGATGCGCAGTGCGTCCCGCTGGGATCTTCTAATCGCCCGGGTGTCTGGATGCGCGTAATCAGCAGCCAGGCGATTTGCCTCAACCTCCCACCCTGCCATAAACGTCTCCCCCTTGCTCTCACAGAGATTGTGGAGCACACAGCACGCTGCAATCACAATGGGGATATTGGTTTGGTTGAGATCAGAGCGAGTAAGTAAGCTTCTCCATCTCCCTTTCAGACGGCCAAAAGCACACTCCACCACCATTCTGCACTTGCTCAGATGGTAGTTGAAGAGCTCCTTTTCAGTGTCCAGGGCGCCTGTGTATGGCTTCATGAGCCAGGGCATTAGCGGGTAGGCTGGGTCCCCGAGGATCACTATAGGCATCTCCACATCCCCAACACTTATTTTGCGGTTCGGGAAGTAAATACCTTCCTGCAGCCGTCTAAACAGACCAGAGTTTTTGAAAACACGAGCGTCATGAACCTTGCCCGGCCATCCGACGTTGATGTTTGTAAAACGTCCTTTATGGTCCACCAGTGCTTGCAGCACCATAGAAAAATAGCCCTTACGGTTAATGTACTGGCTGCCCTGGTGGTCCGGTCCCAGGATAGGGATGTGAATTCCATCAATAGCCCCGCCACAGTTTGGGAATCCCATAGCAGAAAAGCCATCTACGATCACCTGCACGTCTCCCAGGGTCACTACCTTTGAGAGCAGCAGGTCAACGATTGCATGGGCTACTTGCATCACAGCAACCGCCACGGTAGATTTGCCCACTCCAAATTGATTTGCGACTGACCGGTAGCTGTCAGGCGTAGCAAGCTTCCACAGGGCTATGGCCACTCGCTTCTGGATAGTCAGGGCTGCTCGCATCAGGGTGTCCTGGCACTTCAGGGCAGGGGACAGCAACTCACAAAGTTCCGGGAAAGTGCCCTTACACATCCGAAAGTTTCTCAGCCACTGGGATTCATCCCAGACCTGCAGCACTATGTGGTCCCACCAGTCAGTGCTTGTTTCCCTTGCCCAGAATCGCTGTTCCACAGGATCAACGTGACCCATTGCCACCATGATGTCTAGGGGCCGGGGTCCCGTGCTTTGCGAGAGGTCTGTGCCCCTCTCAGAGTTCATGTCCTCACGGAGCCTCCATTGCCTCCTCGCCCTATTTCTCAGCATCTGCCTCTGGAAAAGGTGGACGATAAGGCGTGAGGTGTTGACAATGGACAGAACAGCAGCGATAATCACGGAGGGCTCCATGCTCACTGTCCTGTGGCATCCACGCTGTCAATCACCAGAAAAGGGCGCGAATTAATTGCCCACCGGCGCTTTCATGGAGGGAGGGCGGGAGTGTGGGTCGAATGACGACATTTACCCAAAACCACCCTCGACACATTTTTGGCCCCAGCAGGCATTGGGGGCTAGACCCAGAATTCCAATGGGCAGCGGGGACTGCGGGAACTGTGGGATAGCTACCCACAGTGCACCGCTTGCAATGTCGATGCTTGACCCGTTATTGTGGACTCACAAACTCGAATTAATGTCCTTGGTGTGGATTCGCACGCTCGACTTTGTAATATCGGTTTCACAAGTTCGGTTTAAGAAAAATCGAACTACTCTCGTAGTGTAGACATACCCTCAGTCAAGAAAAGGAATCAACAATTTATATAGCAGGTCAGTTAGCAGCCAAACCCCACACTGAAATTACCACCACCAGAAACAAAACAAAATACAGGAAACAAAGAACTGAAGAATCCATGGTGCACATTTTACGATTTACATACAAGCAAAGAAAATGGCAGACTGGTATCTGAACAGGGTCACAATTCAGGCAGTCTGATTACCTGAATTTTGAATATTTAGTGTACCAGAGTTTTCAGTTTTATGTAAATTTAATTCTAACTTTGAATGTCCTGAAACTCTTACTTCAAAAACAAAAATAAAACAAAGAAACAAAAATCCTCTCCCATAATTTTGAGAATAAATATTCACCCAAACCACAGAACCATAGAACCAGTGCTTAATTTGTGCCAGGGCTTGCCAGGGCCGAGCCCCGGCACCTCTAGGTTTGATAGTACATAGCACTCTGGGCTTACTGCACAGGTTATGAAAGTAAAAAAATTGCTTGAGCCCCGGCATCTCTTTCATTACAGATTAACCACTGCACAGAACCATAGAAACAGCTTATTCCAGTGCACCTAACTTCATCTCAATGATTTGTTGAATGTAGTAATTTTGATGCTGTGGTTTGTTTCCTATCTTTTCACTGTGTGAAATGCCACACAAATTGTGCGGTGCTCTTTCTGTTGACATTCTATGGGACTTGTGCTCATCACTCACTTTGATGTTGTCTACTCACAAAAGTTGCACTGATTATCTATTTAGTTATTGATGATACCTCTTGTCTAAACACTCTTATTTCAGTTTCAGAGTGTCCTATATATTTAGTTTGTCAGTTCCTGACCGATTTATGCTAATGAATATAGGTCACTATTAAGCTGATTTACAATTTAAGGTTCTGTTAATCAATTTAGTTAAACTGGTGCAATCCTCTTATGTAGTTAGCTATGGAACCAATTTAAGTATGACCACGTGTTGCACCAGTTTCACAAAACCAGAGCACAAGCCACATGTGGAGAATGCTGTAAGCATGTTTGAAATACCCACCTGCCTAGGTGACCTAAACATTATAAACACAAGAACAGCAAGTGAAGACTGATTAATTTGCTTCACTTAATGTTTGGATTAATTGTGATAATGAGTCATCCAAATATTGGGGGGAAATAGTGAGTTGCAAAAGTATTCTAATTAATTTGGCAATTCCTGAATGCCGCTGAACACTGAGGGCCAAAATATTTGCAGACATAACTCCACTGAAGTCAATGTGGTTTTATGAGCAGACAATTTGCCTCTGAGCTCAATGAACCTCTGAGTGCCAATGAATCAAACTAGGCCTGTTCATTCAGAGATAAATCAGTGCTAAAGCTGCGTTGGCTAGAGTCATTTTTAAAATCAGTCTCTGGTCTTTTATGTAGTGTAGATGAGGCCATGCTTCTACTCTTATCACACACATACGATAGAAAAAAAAGTGTTTTGTCCCTGCTTCCAAACTAATGCAAGTCCTGGGAGTTTTATTTTTCAGGTTTCTTTTTCCGAGATAAAATTCCACCAACCGAGGTGTGGAGGCGGCTCAGAGGCAGACCTCCTATTCCATGGGTTCATCAAGTCTGTTCCGACGTTGGACTCTCAGGCTGTCAAGCCTTTCCGGTTGCGCAGGAACGGACCAAATGGCGAACGATCGCTACGGCCTACTGTCTGGCTAAGCACTGAAGAAGGTTCCTTTTTCCCAGGGGTGAATCCTTGGATGGTGGCTTTGAGTGTGATCCTGGTGGTTTTGTTTGTTTCCATTGGCCTCCCTGTTTGTCTACTTAAAATAAAAGGTAAACGTCAGGGGCAAATGTAATGTATTTGCACAAAATTGTCTTCTAATAAATGGAAAAGGTGAAGAATGAAATTTTACACTGGGCCAAGCCCCTGCCCCCAGCAGCACAGGGAAAGAAATGTTAAAGGTTCCCCTTTGCTTCAGGAGGCAGTGATCTGGATAAGCCCTTTACCAGGAAGAGAGAACTTCTCCCCAGTACTGCCTCACGCTGACTGGAGCACTTGGGAAAGTGTAAGTGTAAGTGTGTGTGCACGCACGCGCGAGATCAAACCCCTGTCCACTCCTCGCTCTTTCAGCCCACTTCCCACCCACCTGTACAGTTATCCTCTCCCCAATCCTTTTAGGAATTTCATTTATTTTTAAAAAGAAATTGGGATGACACTAAGCTTGATAAATTTCACCCCAACAAGTAGTATGAAAAAAATATACACAGTAGAAAATAGGGGTCTGAATAAAACATGAGCTCTCAGCCTTAACCTCCATACTGACAATGGTGAGAAACAACAGGTAAGAGATGGAGGAAGGAAGACCTTTTTCTCTTGGTGTCGAGAACATCAAACCCATCAAAGACTCATGAATCATACAATCAGCATTCAACTTTCACAAAACTCAACCTTAGAAACATAACGTAGCTGAAGTTGAATATCTTAGATCGATTTTTAAAAGTACTTACCCCGGTCCACACGGCAGCAGGCAGGCTCCCCCGTCGACAGCGCTTCCTCCGCTCGCGGAGCTGGAGTTCCGGTGTCGACGGGGAGCGGTTCTGGGATTGATTTATCGCGTCTAGACGAGACGCAATAAATCGATCCCAGAACATCGATCAGTACCCGCCGAATCGGGCAGGTAGTGTGGACGTAGCCTAATAATAATTTATGGGTTTTTTGTTTCATTTTTAGGGGAACATGATACAGGAATTGGTAAGTGTTGTGCTTTTTTCTCCAACAAGTAAAAGTTGTGTACAAATTTGTCTCCTGATAAGGCTGTTTGATTATTTATTTATGTACTTTTTTGAGTGAAGTGTTTTAACCAGAAAAAGGTTAATGTCCTGATACTGCACCACTAACATCAGTTAGAGCTTAGCCATTGACTTCAGTGAGTCTTGGATCAAGCACTGAATGCACAAGTCATATCACTAAAACAATACAGTAACTCTTCACCTAATGTTGTCCTGTTAACATAGTTTCATTGCTGATCTATTAGGGAACAAGATTGTTTAAAGTTGCACAATGCTCCCTTATAAGTTGTTTGGCAGCTGCCTGCTTTGTCCACTGCTTGCATGATTCTTTAGAAGAGCAGCCCTTCCAGTGGTGTAGCCAGGTTTAGAGCACAGGGGGAGCGGAGCTAAAAAAAGGGCGCCTCCCCTTATACTCACCCAGCGGCGCTCCAGCTGTTCGGCGGCACTGCGGTGGCGGGTCCTTCACTTGCTCCGGGTCTTCGGTGAGTGCTTTTTTTAGCTCCGCTCCGCTGGTAACGCCGGAGCAAAAGGCGCTGCAGCACAAAAAAGGCGCTGTTTCTGCTCAGTGGGGGAGCGCTCCCTCCCGGCTATGCTACTGAGCCCTTCCTTGTGGGGATTAGAACCGGGGGGGGGGAGCTGACAGCCCACCGTCAGCTCCCCTAAATTCCCTGTAAGTTATGTGGCTCAGCAGCTGCCCAGCAGCAGTTCAGGTGGCCCTCCCCTCACTGCCATGCTGCTCCTGCCCTGCTCTCTGCCTTGGAGCTGCTCCCAGGAGCTTCCCGCTTAGTGGAGGAGTGGGGGAGAGGGGGGCTGATGTCAGGATGTCTCCCCTGCTCTTGCCCACCCTCGCGCCGTACCCCCTCTCCACAAAGCAGGGGAGGGGGACAGGGTTCAGGGACTGAAAGGAGGGAGCTTCCTGGAAGCTGTTGCTTCCTGTCTGAACCAGCTGATCTGCTTAAAAGGGCAATGTACTTGAAGTGAGGTCAGAGTACTTAAAGGAGCAATTCATGTCTCTCTCTCTCACTCATGCTTGCACCCGCCAGCACTTTGGAAAGTCATCACCTGTGCAGCTGTGCTGTTAGGAGGAGCGAGTGGTGCGCTCCAGCTGGATAGCGTGGGCTCATCATCATGTTTAGTTTTTGCAGGGAAGTGTTTGCAGCTACTGCCCTGCATCTATTGTGTTTCCTCCCTCCTGCCTCAGTCCATGCTGCCTTGTAGAGTGTAAGGCTACATTAACAACAGTGTATTAACACTTGAGGGCTCAGCCGAGTGCTAGTTCATCATTTAGCAGTAAGGCATTCCCTGGGAAATATTCCACCCTCCTACTGCACCACCTCAACCAAGCTTCACAATCATTCATTGCTGTGTACAATATTAAACTGTTTCTTTAAAATTGTTTAAAAATTATACTGTATATATAATGTCTTTTGTCTAGTAAAAAAAAATTCATTGAAACCTAACCCCCCCATTTACATTAATTTTTATGGGGAAATTGAATTCGCTTAACATCGTTTCACATAAAGTCGCATTTTTCAGGAACATAACTACAACGTTAAGTGAGGAGTTACTGTATTGCTGATAACTTGAGGTGCAGCAATTCCGCTCTTTGTACCACCAGAACTCCCAGCAAAACCAATGAGAATATGTGAGATACAAGGAAGCAAGATTGGACTCTAACGGCTAGATTGTTAAAGATGCCCCTCTTTCCTTTGGAGTGTGTGTGGGGGGTGCAGACCCAGATTTCATATCACAATCAGAGCTCTGAGACACTTCTCAGACTAAACCCCCACTCTCCTCATATCAGAATCACAGATCTCCCAAGCTGCTCCACCTAATTCATCCACCACTCAACACAGCTGTACCTAACACAGTGAATGCAGTTGGAGTGTATGCGGAAAATCCATAGTGAGTATTGCCAGCTCCAATGGAGTAGAGTCAAGTCTGCATTAAGTAGGGGCATTTCCAGCAGATCAAGGGACGTGATTATTCCCCTCTATTCGGCACTGGTGAGGCCTCATTTGGAGTATTGTGTCCAGTTTTGGGCCCCACGCTACAAGAAGGACGTGGATAAATTGGAAAGGGTCCAATGGAGGGCAACAAAAATGATTAGGGGGCTGGAGCACATGACTTATGAGGAGAGGCTGAGGGAACTGGGATTGTTTAGCCTGCAGAAGAGAAGAATGAGGGGGGATTTGATAGCTGCTTTCAACTACCTAAAAGGGGGTTCCAAAGAGGATGGATCTAGACTGTTCTCAGTGGTAGAAGATGACAGAACAAGGAGTAATGGTCTCAAGTTGCAGAAGGGGAGGTTTAGGTTGGATATTAGGAAAAACTTTTTCACTAGTAGGGTGGTGAAGCACTGGAACGGGTTACCTAGGGACGTGGTGGAATCTCCTTCCTTAGAGGTTTTTAAGGTCAGGCTTGACAAAGCCCTGGCTGGGATGATCTAATTGGGGTTGGTCCTGCTTTGAGCAGGGGGTTGGACTAGATGACCTCCTGAGGTCCCTTCCAACCCTGAGATTCTATGATTCTATGAACTCTGTATTTCCTGGTTTTCAGGAGTCTAAGTTTTGATTAATTTAGAGTCACATGGTGGGTAAGGTAATATCTTTTATTAGACCAACTTCAAATTTCCAAGCTACACAGAGCTCTTCCTCAGATCTGTATGGCTCAAAAACTTGTCTTTATCACCAATAGAAATATTACCTCATCCACTTTGTCTGTCTAATATCCTGTGACCAACATGGCTACAACCACATTGCAAACAATTTTTGATGCACTTGATGTTCTGGAAGGGTATGAGCTTCTTGGGAAATCTTAACTCTATGATAACAAAGGTGGTTCCCCCCCCCCCCCATTCCATTTATTATAGTTCACAAAAAAGGAGGAAGAAGAGTCTCTTTGAAATTATTAATGGATTCAGGTAATTTGGGACACCTGAATGCTTGACTCTGCCTGTGCATGTGCTTCTAGATCAGCAGGACTGTGGCTGTTTCTTTAATCTCTCTAATCTCCCCTCGTGACAGGATTTGAAATTACTGCAACGTTCCTGTTACTGTTTTACTTTCTCTTTCAAACTCTGCAAATGCTGCAAGAGGAAAGCACATTTATTAGTCTGGAACACAAATAGATTTCTTTAAACAAGTGTAAGGAAAAGCAATGAGAAAACGCTGTAGCTATTTTATAGCCAGAATTAGCTGTGAAATTTGATAAACTGGAATAATCACTCAAAACGTAACTATCTCAACAAAACCAGTGACGTCTGACCAGTTATTGAAGATTGCTCCTTCTGCAAAATTTTACAATCAGGTAGGTTAATTTTGCTTCAGAATGACTCTCTGTAACTAACTCCTAATATACACTGCTTTTTGTTTGGACAATTTAAAGATTAAATAATCCTCGGATAATTTGTTTCACTCTTTATTAACACTACATTACATGTACATTCAAAATGATTAACATTCAAATGCATTGCCAATTATTTTTATAGCAATGTACCATGAGATTTGTACAACAGGTTGAATTAATAATTTGTTTATTTTGCTATTCTGTTTTATTGAAGAACACTGGGCCTCATCCTGTTCTCAGTGATGTCAGGGAAAATATTTGTAACAAAATAACCTCCTGTATTTAGAATACAGGAAGAAAGTTACTGCACCAAATCAAACGGTTATCAGTCTATTTTTCTGTCTGTTGTCATTTCAGTTTTCTAGAGCTGACTGTGGGGCTGAATCCTTTTGCTTCTGATATTTTCAAGGGAAAAAAGGGAAATTATTTCCAGAATAAATCAAAATAGAAAATTGCACCCTTTTCTCCTGAATTAATTCCCATAATTCCCATAATCATGGGAATTAAGCATATGTCTAAGGCCTGGTCCACACTAAGGGGGGGGATCGATCTAAGATACGCAACTTCAGCTACATGAATACCGTAGCTGAAGTCGAAGTATCTTAGTTTGAACTTAAAAGTACTTACCGCGGGTCCACACAGTGCAGGCAGGCTCCCCCGTCGACTCCGCTTACTCCTCGCGCGCAGCTGGAGTTCTGGTGTTGACAGGGAGCGCTTCTGGGATCGATTTATCACGTCTAGACGAGACACGATAAATCGATCCCAGAACATCGATCGCTACCCGCCAAATCAGGCGGGTAGTGTGAATGTAGCCTAAGTTTGATCCTGTGTTTGAGTGTTGCTGAATAGGGGATTTCATAACATAATTTAAAAAGGCAAATTTATATATTGTGTGACAGATCCTCTCCTTTTGTGTGCAAATCCATTGGAGGTGAGATTTCATAAAGAAATCCATAGAAGTAAAACTAGTTTAGAAAAATGGAATTATTATTGTGAATGTATTTTAAAATTATTTCTGTTTCATTTCAAATATTTTATGGATTTTTTCAATTTTTAATCAAATATTAAAACAGAATTTTGTTTTCAGTTTTTCTCTTTTTTTCAGTTATCATTTCCTACCTCCTTTTATTTTTTTAGAAAGGACAGGGGAATTGGTCAATAAAATATTTTGATTAAATTTAATTAGAGTGTCTCATTTTGAATCAATGTGAAATATTTTTTTCATTTTGCATAATTTCATTGAAATAATCAGATTTCTTTTAAAGTTGAATTACATTTCTAGCCCTCGTGGTCGCAGAGAGAAGTTTAAGACTACAGCCTGAGTGCTCCCTGATTGCTCAAAATGTACCAAACTAAATGAAAATTAAATTGAAAATTATGACAACATATGTTATGGCCTAAACTCGATCTCTAATCTATTAAAAGCATTTAAATTAAATATACATAAAATAATATTCAAGCAGTACATGTGTCCTGGAGAAGTTTTAAAGAAAGGCAAACCATTGAACTGGTGGAAGTCACAGGCTAAGAACCTGGAACCAGAGTTTGTTGAAGTGCTAAACCGGCTTTTCAAAACAGTGTCCTCTTATGCAGGCTTAGAGAGAATATTTTCTTGTTTAGAATTTATTCAACTAGTTTAGTTCAATGACTAGTTCATTCAAAGTTGAGAAACTGATTGAGAGTTGAAAAAGCGGGAAAGCTGGTAACATTACAGCCCTGAAGGCTTTTGTGAAAACAATACCATTAGGACTCTGATCCTGCAGTCAGGCCCATGTGCTGGTGTGGAGAGTCACTGGGGCTTCATATGGGCATTAGCATCTGCCTGTGATGATGAGCTTGCAGGAGCTGGGGCTGTGTGTCTAAGGAGGGAAGTGAAATTCACATGCTAAAAATGTAATTAAACTGGAATCAGTGTTTTAAAAGCCTGATTCTCATTGACACGAAGGCTGCTTTGGAAATGACAATCATTCCCAGAACGACAAAGGTCCTGAGGGATCTCCCTATTTCCATTCCTCATTTTTTTAAGAAATTCAATAATATTTTTAGAATATTTCTTTCAGGAGCAGGCAAAAAACCTAGTCTGGCTCAAAACAAATTACAGCTCCTCCTATCTCTGGGGGGATTTCATTTCCCTGACTTGACTAATTATCTTTAATGCTACGTTTATGTCATGGAGGTCACAGAAGTCATGGATCCCTGACTTCTGAAGACCTCTGTGACATTTTCTGCTTCAGCCCCTGGGGCCAAGGGACTGGAGCTGTCAGCCAGCGGGGCCCTGGCAGGGTTCCAGCAACAGGCAACCGCCTCCTCAGGGGTCCCCTCCTCAGGATTCCAGTGATGCACATGCGTGACAGGCTTGCTCACAGGGAGGGACAGGAGAAACCATGGAGCTGCGGCAGCAAAAGTCACAGACAGATCACAGCTTCCGTGAATTTTTGTTTATTACCCATGACCTGTCCATGGCTTTTACTAAAAATAACTGTGACAAAATCTCAGCCTTAATTAGTCTATCTCCTTTTTATTAAGTCATCTGTGTGGCTGTTACATATGACTGCACGTGGGTTCACATTGAATGAGAATTAGTTCTCCCTCTCCCCCTTTCATGCATTGTAGGTTCAAATTATTATTGATTTAGTGGCTCACGAGATCCTAGAATGGTTGCTGCAGAACTAGCTTGGTCAAACTTGGTTAGAAAGTTCTGCTTCCTTCCACGTAGATGCGGTTCTATGGTGCAATCCTGTATTTAAAATCAATGGCAAAACTTTGATGTGGAGGGACTGGATAGAGAGAGAAATTATAACCCTGTCATGGCTAATTGACAATAATCAATTTAAACTATTTGTAGACCTTCAGTAACAATTTGGCTTGCCCTGCTCTGGAGCATTTAAATAACTCCAGTTAAAACATTGACTTACCAATGTATTTGGACTGGATATATTGGGAGCTCCAGAACCTCCAGAACTTTTATTATTTTGTGGGAAACTTCCTGGATTTATTCGACCAATGATATTATTTTATGGTTTTCTGGCCTAAAAAACTCAGTCAAAGACTGATAATTTGAGAGTTGGTTGGAATAGAGATTTGGATACACAGCTATCACCGACCCAATGGAATACAATTGTATCTAATGTTAAAATAAGCAACTACAAACCACCTTTCAAATATACTGGTCTCCACATAGGCTAATGGTAGTGGGATTCATAAATGTTGATCACTGTTAGACATGTAACTCTCTTGGTGCTACATTAGCTCATATGCTTTGGGAATTTCTGGTATGAGGTGGGTCAACGGGCCAAATTGATAATAGATGCTAAGTTGGAGCCCCCCCCCCCTTATGTTTTATTTTTGGACATAACCTCCATGTGTCAGGAATATCCGGTAAGAAGGGTGTGTGGTTCTAGTATGCAGCTTTGGTTTCTGGAAAATTAGTCTCTAAAAAAACACATTTTGGACTTTTTGTTTTTCTGAGCACAGATTTTGTTCTAGTTGTGTTCTCTAACTTTTCTACTCCACCACAAGAGCAAGAAACTGACTGTTGAGAGCTGAGATTCCCTTATAACCATAGGATTTCAAGAGATGGGGCATTAAGAGAAATGCAAGCTATTGAAAGAGTCAGGGTGAAATCAGGAAAGTTGGGGACAACCCAATGTGATTGGTTAGTGATTTTATGTTGGAAGGAAACAGCTCCACACTTCTAGCTACTGCAGGTGCTTCTCTGGCTCCCATCCCTGCACTATCTGAGCACCTCCCAAACTTTAATATGTTCAGTCTCACAACACCACTGGAAGGTGAGGAAGGGCTATTATTCCTACTTTAGAAGAGGAAAAGTCAGGCACAGACAGAATAAGTGACTTGTCTGAGTTCACACAGAGCAGGGAAGTAAGCCTGGGTCTCTCAGGTTAACCAACACCTGAACTACTGGACTATCATTTTCTCTGCATCAGGAGCCTCGTAAAAGAAGATGCATGCACACATGCACACACACACACTAAGTCAGTAAGGTCTGTCTAATATCATCTCACTGACTCTAGCCCCAGTCACTAGGCCAGCCCTGTGCAGAGTCGGGTGATAATGGTGGACAGGAATTGAGTATATGTCATAGGGGTGAAAAATGTGTCATTTTTCAGGCCTGCTGTAAAAGGCTCAGGCTGCCTCTGAATGCACACTTTCTGTGCTCAGCTTTTTGACCCAGCTGCCCACAGCCCCTCCTCTCTCCAGGTCTGTTTGCCTTTCTTAGATAAGCTTCTCCACCTGGGACCTGCTGTTTCGGACAGATCCCTTTAGAGGAAGAGATGAGAAACAGAGAGATTCAAACATCAATCTCTCACCCACAGTCTCTACAAGTCCCTGCTGGTATCTTGTGGGAAACAAAGTAAAATACCAGATCACTGGGGCTTTGAGCAGGTGAAGTTGCTCCCTTCCCCATCAGCTCCCCAGCTGGTTGGTTTCAGTTTAACAACTCAGTGTCTCTCCAACCTCCATATGTTTGGTGGCTCTTCAGGAGCCTGGTGGAAGGTGCTGGGATTTCAGCCTTGTTCCTAGTAGGGCAGGTGACCCCATCACACAAAACCATACCCAGCAAGGCCTGCACTGATTTTCTCCCTTTTTGTCAAACTCAGCAGCAAGACTGGGGACTCGGTGGATCATGGAGACCAAGTTCCTCTCTCCCTTAGGTTAGGACTGAGGCCCCCTGGCTGAGGGCAGTGTGTGTGAAGGGAACCAGCACTGGGGTCCTGCAGGACACAGGATAAACACAGAACTCCAATCTCCAGGGCTCTCAGGCCACTTGTCCTGTCTGGCTGCAGGAGGGGATGTGGAGCCAGACTAAGGGGGCCTCGGAGAGTCTGGAAAGCAGCCATCTGGGAGGAGGAGAGGAATTTCAGCTGTGGCGGGGAAGCAGTGCTGCGCAGAGATGCTGCTGCAGATGCAGCTAGTTCCCTGTATATAATGTTGCTGCAGTTTAACAATCCGATTAATAGAGACATGGCTGTTCAGCTCAGTAAAGTGGCCGTGTTGCTGTTCTCTGGCTGGTTAGTGCAATGCTTGAGCTTGGCACTCATCATTCAAACACATTAACCCTGCCACCAGCTCATGGACCTGGGGCTTTCTCTCAGCATCTCAAGAAGGAGCAGAGTAGGTTCAGTGTTCTAGGTCTACGGTGAAGGAAAAAGAACGGAATGGTGTATACTGTACCCTGTAATCTATCTCCTCTGGCTATAGGATGTTCAATGTGCAGCTGGTTAATTAGGGACATTCAGTTAGACAGCTAGGGGGTCGGAGTATTTTGTGCTTTTCCCCTGTCTAAACAAATGTGCCTGTGTTGACTTAACCACTAATGTAACTTCACCCCCTTTGGTATCACTGGAATGTTGCAGGATCAGGGCCCTGAGCTGTGAGCTATTTGGGTCTACAGGCGAGTCTCATCTTACGAAGGGGTTACGTTCCACAGTCAGCGCATTAAGTGAAAATCGCGTATAGTCAAAATTACATTGAGTGTAATGGCAGGCGGAATTGCCCGCACTATAGGTAAAGTATTTAAATTGTTATTTTTCTCTTTTTGTTTTTGTTTTTGCTGACTGCGCAAAGCTGAATCCGCACATGTTAAATGTGCATAAAATGAGACTCACCTGTATTTACTCAGTGTCTGCTCAGAGCTCAGCACAATGGGGCCTCATCCTCCATAGACTGTAATACGAATAGCCACACAATCATTGTATGGATGTGGAAAGTGAGGCAGGGAGAGGGTTGACTCAATGGGCCCCCTATTCAGAGGCTGTAAAGGCCGATGCAGACCTTGGCAGCAGTTCAGAAAGTCCTGAGCTCCAGCCAGAACTGCATCCCTGGTTTAATGGTCTTACACCATAGGCGCCGACTTCGTGGGTGCTCCGGGGCTGGAGCACCCACGGGGAAAAATTGGTGGGTGCTCTGCACCCACCGGCAACTCCCCGCCCGCCCTGGATCCGCGGCAAACTCACCGGAGCACCGGGAGACGTTGCGGGGCCCCGCCCCTGACGCTGGGCAACGTTGCGTCGGCGTCGGGGGCGGGGCCTGGCGTCGGGGGTGGGGCTCCGCCCCCGACGCCGGGCGTCAGCACCCACCGACGTCACAGGAAGTTGGCGGCTGTGGGTACAGCTTCACTCTGGCCCCACCCCTCTATCTCTGATCTGCCCCCTTCCTCCTCCATCTGTTCATGCCCCAACCCCACTCCTTCCCTGGCCCTCCCAGGAACGCTCCTTGTGCCTGCAGCTGCTGGGGAGGACACACACCAGGCTCCTCTGGGAGGGGATTCCCCGTAGTGGGGGAGGGGTTTACACCTTCCTTACAGCCCCTTTGGCCCAGACTAGCCAACATGGGGCCAGAGTATAGTGATGGTCTGGGTCCAAATTTCATGAATGTGCCCAGGTTCAGGGTTTAAATTTTGAGTGCCAGTGCTAGCCACATGGGGCCTGGTTCTCAGAGGGGTTGGATGCTTACAGCTCCCATTGACTCCAGCTGCAGCTGTGGATGCTAAACAGCTCTGGAGCACATGCCCGACAGTTCTCTAGTTGGGGGAAATAAACTGAGTCATACAAAGTTAGGCCCCTGTTGTACGTATAGACTTTAATGATTTGCCCATTAATAAGAGTAGACATTGACTAAGTCTCATTGAAAATCACTGTTTATATTTGATCATTGTTGAGAAGGGCAGGATTACAATCTGTGACTTAGCAGTGAAAGGCCGATGTTTCAGCCCAAGAATCTAGAGGCAGCCAGTTCCCCAAGGATGTAACAACTCTGCAGAGTATTTTAGGTTCATAGGAGGAGGGATAATTCCATGGTCTTGTACACCAGGGTGAGAACCTCAGGATGTTAAGTTCAGCAAAGTGAATGTATCTGAAATGTGACCCTGCCCTGCACACGGTGCTGTGGTGCTCTGGGGAGATGTGGCTTTCAACCAGTGTCCAAGCCCCTTCCCAGTACTGGGAAGTGTGAGGGGGAGCGAGAAGGAGCCATATCCCTGTTTGAGGTGCTTCTGACATCCTAGAGGGGAAAGAGAGAAAAGGGAGCTGCATCACATATGACACTGACTGGGGATCACTCCTCCTGTAGGGGTGGGGTGACCAGGGGGGTGTCACATTCCTAGAGCCAGGCCAATTTCCCTGTACATGGTAAGTTTAGACCCTCTGTTCTGAAAGTGCAGAACGAGGGAAAGGATCGGAGTCTGCAGCAGCATCAGGGGATGAGATTTCAGCAAACCACATGTTGGCTGTTAAGGAATCCAATCAGTGAAATGCACCAGCACAGACCATATCGACCAGTTTGTTATCATACAGAGCTCACCACAATGGGAAGTGCCACATAAAACGGATGGCTCGATCTGGTCCCCTGAAGTTAAGACCACCAGCAGCTTATGATTGAATTGACAATGCTGAATGCAGGAGTCAGAATCAGCCAGTGGCTCCATAAGGGGTTCCCCAGAGATCTGATGGTAAATAAACCTGTCCTGGGAATGGAAAGGGGGAGGCAGCCAAAGAAACAAGATTATTTGGTGACAGTAAAGGCTGCAGGGGAAACAATTAGGATAAAACAAGCAAAACAGTTTAATGGAAACCAAAGGAAATCAACAGGGGCAAGGAGGGATTTTGCAAATCTGGGAAGTAGAGGCCCTGTCCCAGCCCCAGGGCAATGGACTCACAGAGCTAATGGGGCTTTTCCATCTCTAACATCAGCGAGTCTGTAACTCTTCAAAGAACAATAAAAATTCCCATCTCTACAATGCACATGCTGAGATACACTGTGGTCTCTGACTGGTGGATTCCAGTGCCCAGGATTCAGGACCTGTCCTGTCTCTGTGCAGGGAACTGATTGTCCCTAACACAGTCTCCCCTGCAGGAATTCACTTGCTGGCTGCTGGCACTTCCCTTCCATCTCACTGATCAGCTTGTTAAGATGGGAAATTTCTTTGGAAAATTTGGTGGCAATTTCACCTCATTTTTTCACAATCTCCCTTTCCAGTTTCCCCAGTCCAGCCAGCAGAAATTAGAATAATAGAATCATAGAAATCCTAGAACTGGAAGGGACCTCGAGAGATCATCTAGTCTAGTCCCCTGCACTCAAGGCAGGACTAAGTATTATCTATCCCTGACAGGTGTTTGTCCAACCTGCTCTTAAAAATCCCCAATGATGGAGATTCCACCACCTCCCTAGGCAATTTATTCCAGTGCTTAACCACTCTGACAGTTGGAAAGTTTTTCCTAATGTCCAACCTAAACTGCCCTTGCTGCAATTTAAGCCCATTGCTTCTTGTCCTATCCTCAGAGGTTAAGAAGAACATTTTTTCTCCCTCCTCCCTGTAACAACCTTTTATGTACTTACTCATAGACTCATAGACTTTAAGGTCAGAAGGGACCATTATGATCATCTAGTCTGACCTCCTGCACAATGCAGGCCACAGAATCTCACCCACCCACTGCTGCAATAATCCTCTCACCTATGTCTCAGATATTGAAGTCCTCAAATCATGGTTTAAACACTTCAAGATGCAGAGAATCCTCCAGCAAGTGACCCGTGACCCATGCTGCAGAGGAAGGCGAAAAGCCTCCAGAGCCTCTGCCAATCTACCCTGGAGGAAAATTCCTTCCTGACCCCAAATATGGCGATCAGCTGAACCCTGAGCATGTGGGCAAGACTCACCAGCCAGACACCCAGGAAAAAGTAGTAACTTATAATATCCCACCATTGGGCCTATATACCACTGATAGTGAAAGGTCAATTAATTGCCACGATCATGTTATCCCATCAAACCATACCCTCCATAAACGTATCTAGCTTAATCTTGAAGCCAGATAGGTCTTTTGCCCTCACTGCTTCCCTTGGAAGGCTGTTCCAGAACTTCACTCCTCTGATGGTTAAAAACCTTCATCTAATTTCAAGTCTAAACTTCCTGATGGCCAGTTTATATCCATTTGTTCTTGTGTTCAAATTGGTACTGAGCTTAAATAATTCCTCTCCCTCCCTGGTATTTATCCCTCTGATATATTTAAAGAGAGCAATCATATCTTCCCTCAGCCTTCTTTTGGTTAAGGTAAACAAGCCAAGCTCCTTGAGTCTCCTTTCATACGACAGGTTTTCCATTGCTCGGATCATCCTAGTGGCCCTTCTTTGTACCTGTTCCAGTTTGAATTCATCCTTCTTAAACATGGGAGACCAGAACTGCACACAGTATTCCAAATGAGGTCTCACCAATGCCTTGTATAACGGCACTAACACCTCCTTATCTCTATTGGAAATACCTCACCTCCCAAGGTGACACCTCCCAAGACCGCATTCGCTTTTTTCACGGCCATATCACATTGGTGGCTCATAGTCATCCTGTGATCAACCAGGACTCCGAGGTCCTTCTCCTCTTCCATTACTTCCAACTGATGCGTCCCCAGCTTATAACTAAAATTCTTGTTATTAATCCCTAAATGCATAACCTTATACTTCTCACTATTAAATTTCATCCTATTACTATTACTCCAGTTTACAAGTCATCCAGATCTTCCTGTATGATATCCCGATCCTTTTCTGAATTGGCAATACCTCCCAACTTTGTGTCATCTGCAAACTTTATTAGCACACTCCCACTTTTGGTTCCGAGGTCAGTAATAAAAACATTAAATAAGATTGGTCCCAAAACTGATCCCTGAGGAACTCCACTAGTAACCTCCCTCCAGCCTGACCGTTCACCTTTCAGTATGACCCGCTGTAGTCTCCCCTTTAACCAGTTCCTTATCCACCTCTCAATTTTCATACTGATCCCCATCTTTTCCAATTTAACCAATAATTCCCCAACTTGAAGACTGTTACCATGTCCCTCCTCAGTCTTCTCTTCTCCAGACTAAACAAACCCAATTTTTTTCAGCCTTCCCTCATAGGTCATGTTTTCTAGATCTTTAATCATTTTTGTTGCTCTTCTCTGGACTTTCTCCAATTTGTCCACATCTTTCCTGAAATGTGGCGCTCAGAACTGGACACAATACTCCAGCTAAAGCCTAATCAGCATGGAGTAGAGCAGAAGAATTACTTCTTGTGTCTTGCTTACAACACTCCTGCTAATACATCCCACAATTATGTTTGCTTTTTTTGCAACAGCATTACAATGTTGACTCATATTTAGCTTGTGATCCACTATGACCCCCAGATCCCTTTCCACAGTACTCCTTCCTAGGTAGTCTTTTCCTGTTTTGTATGCATGCAACTGATTATTCCTTCCTAAGTGGAGTACTTTGCATTTGTCCTTATTGAATTTCATCCTATTTCCTTCAGACCATTTCTCCAGTTTGTCCAGATCATTTTGAATTTTAATCCTATCCTCCAAAGCACTTGCAACCCCTCTTCTTCCTCTGAAACTGGCCCAGTGACTCATGTTGAAAAACAATCTCATGCCTGTCAGCTTCTGTCTTTTTATCAGTGGACCTCAATCACTTTACAATGGACATAAATTTCATTATCCCCATTTTACAGATAGAGAAACTGAGGCACAGAGAGGTGAAAACCCAAATCAACAAAGGGACTTAGGTGCCTAACTCCCAGAATTAGGTGCCAGTGAAATCCAGACAACCCCTGCTTGGCTGCCACCTACCCCTCTAGGCAGCTAAACTCACTCAATGACAACATAGCATCTAAGTTTCTGCTTCTGGGCGTGAACACTGCTGCCTCACTCTAGGCATCCAGATACCCAACTCATGTCTAAGCACCAATGGGATCCTTAAACCAGAAGACAGGTAGTGGGATGCCTGTGGGGCCTGACCCAATATATGTGCTCTGAGCATACTGGAATGGGACCCATGCAATATCCAGAGGCAGCTCCTTTATAACTTTTAGATTAGAGGGAGATTTAGGCTCAATTCCACTCTCTGCATGGTGGGGAGAAAGGGTCTCCTACTGAGTGCAAGTGACTCCCAAACCCCTTAGGTGAAAGCCCCAAGCACTGAGCTATAGAATGTTCTGATGAGAGGTTCTCTTAGTCTCTCCTGGTGAAGCTGTTCCACTGTGAATAAATAATCAAAAATCACTGAGCCAGAGCAAGTAAGTGAAGAAAGTAACAGTGACTCTGTAGCCTGGTGGTCAGGGCACTGGCAGATAGAAGATGCAGGGTGCAAGACTCTGCTCCAGCAACTCAATCAGCATTGAAGCCATAGGATCATAAAAAATAAACTTGCACTATAGACAATGATAAAGATCAACTTTAATATTATAATTGTACATTACAAAGTCAAAAGAAGACTTAGGAAATGTGATCAGAGTAATAAACAATAACAGCGATAAAGTAAATAATTAAAAGCAGCGAAGGTACATTTGCAGTGTATGATGGGCAGGGGAGTCCAGTGCAGGCAATCAGCGAAGACAGATTTGTGACCAGCTCTGAGGCTCTGTGCAGACATGTCTAGCAACTGACAAGGAATTCTTGTAAACACCGTAAACCATGTGAAAATTATGATTTTTATAGTATATCTATATATATGGAGATATACCTTATCTCATAGAACTGGAAGGTCATTGAGTTCAGTCTAGTTGCCTGCCTTCACTAGCAGGACCAAGTACTGTCCCCGATGGACTTTTTTGCCCTAGATCCCTAAATGCCGCCATCAAGGATTGGACTCACAACTCTAGGGTTAGCAGGCCAATGCTCAAACCACTGAGCTATCCCTCCCGCCCATGGTGCGGGTGTAAAATCTGTCACTGAATGAGGCCTCCCTTAGAAGCATCATTCCAGACAGGGAAGGGCAGCCTTGTCTAGACGTGGGACTCAACCCTGCCTTTGAGAACCCTGGGGGAAGGGTGGGAGTGCTGAGATGGAGTGCTCCAAGGATCAGTCCTGGGGCCGGTTTTATTCAACATCTTCAATAATGATCTGGAAAATGGCGTGGATTGCACCTTCAGCAAGTTTGCAGATGACACTAAACTGGGAGGAGTGGTAGATACAATGGAGGGTAGGGATAGGATACAGAGGGACCTAGACAAATTAGAAGATTGGGCCAAAAGAAATCTGTTGAGGTTCAACAAGGACAAGTGCAGAGTCCTGCACTTAGAATGGAAGAATCCCATGCACTGCTACAGACTAGGGACTGAGTGACTAGGCAGCAGTTCTGCAGAAAAGGACCTGGGGGTTACAGTGGACGAGAAGCTGGATATGAGTCAACATATCCCCCCCTTGTTGCCAAGAAGGCTAACGGCATATTGGGCTGCATTAGTAGGAGCATTGCCAGCAGAAAAGGGATGTGATTATTCCCCTCTGTTCGGCACTGGTGAGGCCACATCTGGTGTACTGCGTCCAGTTAAGGGCCCCCACACTACAGAAAGGATGTGGGCAAATTGGAGACAGCCCAGCGGAGGGCAATGAAAGTGATTAGGGGGCTGGGGCACATGACTTATGAGGAGAGGCTGAGGGAACTGGTCTTATTTCGTCTGCAGAAGAGAAGAGTGAGGGGGGATTTGTTAGCAGCCTTCGGTAGAAGGGCGGTTCCAAAGAGGATGGAGCTAGACTGTTCTCAGTGGCAGCAGTTGACAGAACAAGAAGCAAGTTGCAGTGGGGGAGGTCTAGGTTGGATATTAGGAAAAACTTTTTCACTAGGAGGGTCGTGAAGCACTGGAATGGATTACCTAGGGAGGTGGTGGAATCTCCATCCTTAGAGGTTTTTAAGGCCCGGCTTGACAAAGACCTGGCTGGGATGATTTAGTTGGGGATGGTCCTGCTTTGAGCAGGGGGTTGGACTAGATGACCTCCTGAGGTCCCTTCCAACCCTGATATTCTATGATTCTATGATGGATGTGGCAACTTTTATCCCCCCTGCCCGTCTGTCATTGCATCCTGCAGTTATTAACCCCGGCTCCTACCCCTTTGCCCCTTTGCCTCTCTCCTTCCCTGCCTCCACCTGTCTGACCGATTTCTGGAAACAGTTTGGCCCCTACACACAGTCTGCCATCTCTCCCCTCCTATTTGGCCTTGCTCTGCCTACCCTCCCCGCCCCCATTTGTAGCAGAGTCTGAGGGCAGTGGCTGCAGCAGATGTCACAGAGTAGGACCAGATGCTGAAGCAGGCTCAGGAACTGCAAAGCAGCCAGCAGAGAGGGGCAGGGAGCGGTTGGTAACCCGGCTCCTTGGCACAGTTAACGGCCCTGCGGTAAGTCACTTTCCCCAGTGGACAAACCTCAGAAATCCCGAGTTAAGTCTGCCAAAACTCCCCAGGGTGGAAGTGAGGATTAACGCTGCAGCACAAGGAGACTCCGGAAGCAAAACGCTGCAGAATTAAAGTCACCCTAAAACTTAGTCTCAAAACCTGTTGTTCCACCCAGCCTTTCCCTACCCCTGATCGGTCCTCTGAGTTAGCGTGGGGCAGTTAGTCAGCAAATCAATAAAACCCCCCTTTTTTGACTAAACTCAAACCAGATTTGAGTGGAGGCTGATGATTTCAAATAGTACTCCTGAGGGCATTCTGCACCAAAATTTAAAAATTCTGTGCCAAAAAATTAAAAATTGTGCACACAATATTTTAAAATTCTGCAAATTTTATTTTTCAAAATAACACAGTATAATCACCAAATACATTGAACTAAATTACCAAAATAATTGAAAATGGTGTGATTATATTGTTATTGTTTTACTCTGTCACACCTGGAACCCCCGCACCTAGCCTCACCCCCACATAGGGTGACCAGACAGCAAGTGTGAAAAATCGGGAGAGGGGATGGGGGGTAATAGGTGCCTATATAAGAAAAGGCCCAAAAAAACTGGACTGTCCCTATAAAATTGGGACATCTGGTCACCCTACCCCCACCCAGGCCCCCTGACCAAGTCCCCCCCACAGTGCAGAGCTTCCTGTAGCCAGGGTAAGTTTCTGGGGGTTGATCTGACCCAGCCCTGGCTGCGAAGGGAAGGGGGAGGGGAAGGTAGAACTCTGTCGCTGTCCTCCTCCCCACCTCTGGCAGCCGGGGCATTCCCATTCTCCCCCACCAGTGATTTACCTCTCCCCTGGCTACTGAAGAGACACTGATCTGCCAGGAGGGGTGAATGAGCACTGGTGCAGCTTCTCTTTGCTTCTCCACAGAAACCATTTTCTGCTAAAGTAAAGGGGGGGTGGGCATTTTTCTGCTGCGCTGCGGTGGCACAGAATTCCCGCAGGACTAAAATAGATTGTTGTTCCTTAAGCGATGTTTTCTCCCACAAAAGTTCTCTTTTTCCTTTTCTTGACACTTAAGATCATGTGATTTCTGGGTAATTTCTTCCCCTTGTTATTTGGCCTCACTCACTGCAATAGAGTGAAGGTGAGATTCAACTGCCCACTAGAAAGCACGGGACTTAAACTGGGCACTCAACTGCAACAATTCATAGTTTAGAATCTTCTTCATTAATTGTATCTTTAAGGCAGGGGGGATCTGGGAATCTACAAGGATCCTGGAACTGCTGAGACGTTTCTCACAGACACTTGAGATAGGGGCAGGTGTTTGTTTGTTTGTTTTCTCCTTTGATTTGTGTTTCAGTTGTGAGTCTTCCCTGGGTATGCTGTTATGGTGGGCAGCCCGTTGTCGTGGCCTGAGGCACATGGCCAAGGAGCTGGGATCTCCTGAGTGCTTGTTCCTGCTCTGGGTGATGTTCAGCATCACATGGGAACCAGCACTAAGTCTGCCACAAAACTCAGGCCCTGATGTGGGGAAGCAGTTCTGCAGCAGGGAATTTGCTTCCCAGTCCCAAGCATTGTGGAACAGGTCTCTAGTAGTGCCAAGCCGTGCAGAAGAGCTGCAGTTATTACTGTAGCCCAAAGTCTGGGGAAGTGCTGGCTGGTGCCTCCGGAGCCGGGGTTTGTGTGTCCTGTTCCTCCTTCTGCCGCTGCTCGTCGGCCATCTGCAGCCACCGCTGCTCCTGCCCCATCCCACCTCCCCGCTTGGAACCGCCACTGGCCAAACTGTTCCTGTCTGCTGGGGGGGCTGATGTCGGAGTATCCCCATCCCCCCCGCCTCCCCTGCCTGTGTACCCGATGTCTACTGAGCTGGGGGAGCAGTGGGGGGACAAGAGTCTGTGCTGCTGCCTCTGGGTCAGAAGTGGGAGCTATTGGACTGAAAAACACTTGAGACTAGTGAGTGCTGTGCTTAAAGTGACAGCATGTTGTGTCTCACACTCCCCCAACACACACTCTCTGTCTCTCTCACATGCTCACACTGTCACTTACACACTCACACTGTCTCTCTCACACTCACACACACTGTCTCTCACGCTGCCCCAACACACACTGTCTCTCACACACTTCCCCAGCACACACTTGTATTACTGTTGTTGTGGTTGTTACTTCTTGGTACTTCCTGTTGAAATGCGCAATACACATATATTCACTTTAATTTTATTCTTTCAAAATTCATTGAGGATAACAGTGCTCTTATTTTAGTGTTTTGACTGGTCTGTGCATTTCATAATTTTATTTCTCTCTTATGCTTAAATTTAATTCATTGAGTAGTGAGTTCTAATATGCCTAATCTGTCCTGGCTGCAGTAATTATTTGTATTACTATTTTGTGCTTTGTCATTAATTATTTAAAATGGTATAATCAAATAATAACATCCTTCTAGAATGTAACTTTAGCTTGTACTCACCTTAGCAGTGCCAGGTTAAAAAACATTATCTAAACACCTAACTTTAGACCCTAGGTAGATGAAGGTCACTTATTTTCAAGTGGTATTTTTAGTTATATCTGTAAAAAACCTTAAAATTCATATGAAAATAAATGCAGGTCCAACTATGATACCTAATACCAATGATGGAGTCAAATGTTAGTGAGTCACATACATGGTTGTGACTGGTAAAAATAAATGCCAAAATAATTAGAAAATAAATTCCCATTTTTAATAAAAGAGAAAAAACCTTAATCATGTATGTTACAATTACGTAAATACTTTTTTGGGGGACTGAAAAACAATTGACTAAAATAGAGTAGATAATGGCAGTAACTGTTAGAGTGGTCTGTTAGAGAAAGTAAGTACATGGTAAGCAGATTTTATTTATTATTAAGGATAGTGTACAACGTATCAAACTTGTGTTTCTGACATCTGTGTTAAAGCTTCAGAACTGATACCTCAAGGTGTGGGATTGGGAATATCTTGCTGTATTATCTCCTGATCTAAATTTACATATAAACTTCAAATGTGGCTTTAATTGGAGTTTGTATATAGTTGTTTCTTTCTTTATATAACAATTAGACGTAGTTATTAGACGTAATAATTAGACGTAAGTTATTATCTGCAATAAGCCCTAGAGTTTTCAGATGCCTAAGTAGTCCCTGAAATCATGGTTAAAGTTGCCCCCCACCCCCCAAAATCTGAAATGGCACCGCAGTGAGCCAGGAGAGGCCAGAGAGCTGCAGGATGGCTGTGGGCTCTGACAAGATGCAGCCTCCACGTGACAGCATGAAGCTCACCTTGAGCCACAGGCAGAGCACCAGGCACCATGAGCCACAGCAGCAGCACAGAAATAAGGGTGGCAATACCCCATATACCATGTCACCCTTACTTCTGTGCTGCTGCTGGTGGTGGTGGCATTGCCTTCAGAGCTGGGCACCCAGCCGGGAGCTGCTGGTATCACGCCACCTGCCAATTCTTAATTTGTGCCAGGGTTGACCTCTGGCACCTCTTCAATACAAATTAAAGACTTCAGGAAGCAGCAGGGCCCAGAGGTGATGGGTGGATCCCAGTAAGCCTGTGGGGCCAGGGGTGATGTGGGGGGCGCCAAAATACAAGTTCACCCAGAGTGCCATTTTCCCTAAATCCGGCCCTGTTGGTCTTGGTGCAGGCAGCAGGAGGCTCATGCTGGCCAGAGCACCCTTTCTGTGCTGGGGCTGCAGCCTTGGCAGTCACTTTACTGGGGAAACAACATGGTTATCAGAGAAAAGGGGAGGGAAGGAGGCAGTTGCAGGAGCTTTTATTAGAGCACTCCAGAGACTGCCAGAGTCATTTCCCCTTGGCAGCGATGCACACGGATGTCCCCACAGCAGCCACATGCCCTCAGTGCGTGGCAGGAGGGGAGGGGAGCCAGGTGTTCAGGGGCTTCCTCCCCCAGCTGCACGCTGCTGCTCCCCCTGCATCCCCAAGTGCTGCTTGGAGCACAGCCGGGTGAACTCCTGGGGGACCTGCAGAGGGCATCCAAAGTCAGACCTGTACTTATTAAGCCCTCTGACTTGCAAATACAGAAGTCAAACTGTGCCTCTGAGTTTACACCAAGGCTGTTGTGAAAAAGGAGGCTTAATTCAATAGATCAAGAGCCCTAGCCAAAGGGTGGGTTTGCACAATTTCATTTCCTTCACTGATTCTTTCAAAGTTAAAAGGGAAAGCAAACTGCTTAGCTTTTTGATAGCAGAAGAAGCTGAAATGTGTCTGATCTCACTACAGCAAAATACCCTGCAGAAAATACAGACAGGATGAATTAAAACAACTTTACCAGATCAGTCACTGCAATGCTGGAATTCAGTTCTCAGTCTAGTGTAAGCAGAGTCAGGATGAGCTCTACCCTGACATCTGGTGGTGAGTTGTGGAAAGGGATGTCAGGAATGTCAGGGGCTAATCTTGTTTGCATGGACACACCCACCCTGCAAAGCATGATGGACCGCTTGTCCAAATGGTCATTTTGGCTGCTGTGGGAGCCCCAGTTTCTCTGTTATTGGGGCAGGAAGAATAAAGTGTTGTTACCCTGATTATGTGACTCAAGGACAGTGGGCTTTTGTTATGATGAAGGGACTCACCATTAGCTAAGCAGCACTTGCTAGGCGAGGGACATGGATTCCAAAACCCAGTGAATAGAGAGAGTCTGGGGAGAGGTGTTTGTATCTGGTAGCATGGGCCTCTTCTGAGGGTCCTAAATGTCAATTGCACGTTGCTGTGCTGTGGAATGTCAGAGCTAATTTTGAGTTTCTTAGGAGTCTAATTACAAGCTGCTGAGTTAGAATCACTCTGGGCTAAGTGTGCAAATGAGCACAAAGGCTCCCCTAACTACAAGCTGAAATCACTGAAAAGCTGAAATCACTGAGCACTGTGTTAAGTAGTGGGGGAGTTAGAAGATATATTGCTGAGCAGCTGGTGGAGTGGAGCTGCTGACGGAGCGGAGCAGTTGGTGGGACAGCGGGAGCGGCTTGCAGGATGGCTGATGGAGTGACTCGTGGGCTGGCTGGCAGAGCAGAGCTGAGCGAAGCCCCATGAAGGGACGGGGCAGTCAGCTTCGAGCCACGTAAGGTGCCCCTTACCTCTCCCCTCCCCATGTCTACCCAGACTGGGGGGGTGTAACACTCTGCAGATGAACTTTTGAACTCTGGGTCTGGACTTTTGGGTTGTTGGACTTTTGGGACTTTGGGTGATTTTTTTGGGGTTGCTGGACTCAAGAACCAAAGGGAAAGGACATGGCCAATTTGCTGGGGTGGGTCGTTGCTCACAGTTTGGTTTACAAATCCTAGATGTGGTGTTTCCCCAAAAAAAGGCCACATTGTTTCTCTCTGTCATTAAAAGGTTTTTCTACACTCAGACTCTGTGCTTGCGAGAGGGGAAGTACTGCCTCTTAGAGGCGCCCGGGGGGGGGGTGATATATATTTGTCCCAGGTCACTGGGTGGGGGCTCGAGCCGGTTTTGCATTGTGTTATTGGAATGGAACCCCTAGATACGGAACCCGGCCCTTGTTGCTGCCGACTCTGACTGGCAGAAGGGTTATATTTTTGGGGGCTCGTCCAGGATCCCTGGGTCAGTACCCCTCGCAAGCACCTGTTGAGTGATCTGCTACATTGGGAAATAATTGTGTTTATATTTTGAGGAAATTACTGTTTGCGTAATGGCTACTATGTCAGGTTTGTTGGGCCCCGGCTCAGCAGCCTCTAGGTCAGGGGCTGCAGCCTCGGCCGATGATTGGGCAAAAGCACTGGGGCAAACATTGGAAAAGGTTGTGCTGTCCTATGCTATGTCAAACTCTTGTCGTAAGTTAAGGTCATTTGCTGGGGGGGAGGAGTTTGAACCCTGGTTAGAGCATACCACTGAAATGCTGCAGGAGTGGGCCGTACCCGATGCAGAAAAGCGAAGATGTCTAATAGAGAGCCTTGCCGGCCCAGCATTAGATGTGATTCGCACTCTGAAGCTCATTGACCCTGGGGTCAGTGTGAGGGACTGCCTAGAGGCTCTTGATCACACATTTGGGAGTGTAGAGGGCCCTGAAGATAGCTACTGCAAGTTCCTTAATTCCCGACAGCAAAAGGGCGAGAAGGCTTCAGCCTATATACAGAGGCTGGAGAGACTGCTTCAGAAAGCTGTCATGAGGGGAGCAGTGACTGCTGAGCAGATGGATCAGACCAGACTGGCTCAAATTGTAAGAGGAACTCAGTATCTGAACCCGATTTTACTTCATCTGCGGCTAAGAGAACGACGGGAACATCCCCCAAGTTACTCCCAGCTGATAAAAGAGGTCAGAGAGGAGGAAGAAAGGCAGGCTGCCAGTGAGCTTTGGGAAGCCCAAACATTGGAGCCAGCCAGCACAACTCCACTGCAAACTGCCAGTGTATTGATGGTGAGCACCAGAGAAGAACTTGCTCAACAAATGCAGGTCCTGACGGAATGGATAGCTGAGCTGCAAAGCACCATTGACCCAGCTAAGGCTTCCAGGGGTAAGGAGCCTCACACTGGGGCAATGGAGAGGTCAGCATTTAAAGCCCCCGTCCCATCCAGGCGAAGGGGGAAAGGGCAAATTTTCTGCTACCGATGCGGTCAGGAGGGGCACAGTGCTGCTAGGTGCCGTAATGAAGAAAATCCCTCCTTAGTGTATGGAAAGCTGAGGATCAGTTGGGAGAGATCCGGTAGCTGCCAGTGGGTCCAGGGACGTAGACCACCCAGGCCTGCAGGATTTGAAGATTCCCACAGAAAAGACTGTCCATCTGGGATCCCCACAGGACTGATAGGGCCTCGAGCAGAGGTCATGGTGAGGATTGAAGAGGCGGAGTGTAAAGCAGTGCTTGACACTGGATCTCAAGTGACTATTATATTTCAGTCATTCTACCAACACATGCTTAGGCACCTGCCTATACAGCCACTGACTGGCCTTGGCCTATGTGGCCTCAGCATGGATGAATACCCCTACCAAGGATATGTCATAGTGCACCTGGAATTCCCAGAGGAGGTTGCGGGGGTAAGAGAAGCGGTAGACACAGCTGCATTAATATGCCCTGACCCTAAAGGGACTTCTGATGTGTCTGCACTGACAGGGACCAACTCCAGCCTCTTCAAGGTACTCACGGATTACTGCAGACGACGGGCTGGGGACCAATACCTGAACACCCTGATGATCCATACGCTTTGTGCTGAAGCCTATAGGAAAATTGAGAGCGCTAAAGAGACATCTGAGCTACCGATTGGAGCACTGAAGTACGCGGGCACAACCCCCTTAGTAGTGCCTGCCAGGACAGAGCAAGAAGTGCTTGTCATGAGCAGCTGGCTGAAAGGCAGTAATGGGGCCTTAGCAATGGTAGAGCAGTCGGTGAAAGGAGAGCTCCCTGAAGGAGTGCTGGTCCCCAGTGGAATCATAACCTTACCTGCTAAAGCTCAGGAAAAGGTGACTATACTGATTGCTAATGAAACAAGTCGTGATGTTGTTGTGAAGCAAGGACAGAAGATAGCAGACCTCTTTGAGCCTGAGTCGATTGTAAAACCCCGGGGTGAAACTCAAGTTCCGGCTATAGACCCAGCAAAGTTTGACTTTGGAGACTCACCATTGTCCGAGGAGTGGAAAGATCGCCTGAGGAAGAAACTTTGTGAAAGATCCAAAGTGTTCTCATTGCACGAGTGGGCTGTGGGCTGTGCAAAAGGAGTGGAGCACAACATCAGACTACATGACTCTCGACCTTTTAGGGAGAGATCTAGAAGGATTGCCCTCTCTGAGATGGAAGATGTGCGACGTCATCTACAAGAGCTGGCTGCGAATGGCATCATTACAGAGTCCCGCAGCCCATATGCCTCACCCATTGTGGTGGTCCGTAAAAAGAATGGGAACATCCGGATGTGTATTGACTACCGCACCCTAAACAACCGTTCTGTGGTTGACCAGTACACTATGCCTCGAGTCCAAGATGCCTTAGACTGCTTGCTGGGAAGCCAGTGGTTCTCTCTGTTGGATCTCCGGAGTGGATACTACCAAATCCCCCTGGGAGAAGAAGATAAGGAGAAGACAGCCTTCATCTGCCCATTAGGGTTTTATCAGTTCGAACGCATGCCCCAGGGGATTTTGGGAGCACCCGTCACATTTCAACGTCTTATGGAGAAAGTAGTGGGAGACATGAACTTACTGCAAGTGTTAGTTTATTTGGATGACCTGATTGTGTTTGGAAGAACCTTGGAGGAGCATGAAGAAAGACTACTTAAAGTGCTCAATAGGTTGGAGGACTATGGTTTGAAGCTCTCAATAGATAAATGCCAGTTCTGCCAAACCCCAGTGAAGTATGTAGGTCACATCGTGTCCCAAGAGGGTGTGAGTACTGATCCCAGCAAAATAGAAGCACTCACTACCTGGCCACGTCCCAGTAACTACAGAGAACTCAAGACCTTTCTTGGATTTAGTGGCTATTACCGCAGATTTGTGAAGAACTATGCTACGATTGTAAAGCCTCTGAATGATCTTACCAGGGGATAGAATCATAGAATCATAGAATCTCAGGGTTTGAAGGGACCTCAGGAGGTCATCTAGTCCAACCCCCTGCTCAAAGCAGGACCAACCCCAACTAGATCATCCCAGCCAGGGCTTTGTCAAGCCTGACCTTAAAAACCTCTAAGGAGGGAGATTCCACCACCTCCCTAGGTAACCCATTCCAGTGCTTCACCACCCTCCTAGTGAAAAAGGTTTTCCTAATATCCAACCTAAACCTCCCCCTCTGCAACTTGAGACCATTACTCCTTGTTCTGTCATCTTCTACCACTGAGAACAGTCTAGATCCATCCTCTTTGGAACCCCCTTTTAGGTAGTTGAAAGCAGCTATCAAATCCCCCCTCACTCTTCTCTTCTGCAGGCTAAACAATCCCAGTTCCCTCAGCCTCTCCTCATAAGTCATGTGCTCCAGCCCCCTAATCATTTTTGTTGCCCTCCGTTGGACTCTTTCCAATTTATCCACATCCTTCTTGTAGTGTGGGGCCCAAAACTGGACACAGTACTCCAAATGAGGCCTCACCAGTGCCGAATAGAGGGGAATAATCACGTCCCTCGATCTGCTGGAAATGCAATGCCGTTAGCCTTCTTTGCAACAAGGGCACACTGTTGACTCATATTCAGCTTTTCATCCACCGTAACCCCTAGGTCCTTTTCTGCAGAACTGCTGCCCAGCCATTCGGTCCCTAGTCTGTAGCAGTGCATGGGATTCTTCCATCCTAAGTGCAGGACTCTGCACTTGTCCTTGTTGTACCTCATCAGATTTCTTTTGGCCCAATCCTCTAATTTGTCAAGGTCCCTCTGTATCCTATCCCTACCCTCCAGCGTATCAACCACTCCTCCCAGTTTAGTGTCATCTGCAAACTTGCTAAGGGTGCAGTCCACACCATCCTCCAGATCGTTGATGAAGATATTGAACAAAACTGGCCCCAGCACCGACCCTTGGGGCACTCCACTTGATACCGGCTGCCAACTAGACATGGAACCATTGATCACTACCCGTTGAGCATGACCATCTAGCCAGTTTTCTATCCACCTTACCGTCCATTCATCCAGCCCATACTTCTTTAACTTGCTGGCAAGAATACTGTGGGAGACTGTATCAAAAGCTTTGCTAAAGTCAAGAAACAGCACATCCACTGCTTTCCCCTCATCCACAGAGCCAGTTATCTCATCATAGAAGGCAATTAGGTTAGTCAGGCATGACTTGCCCTTGGTGAATCCATGCTGACTGTTCCTGATCACTTTCCCCTCCTTTAAGTGGTTCAGAATTGATTCCTTGAGGATCTGTTCCATGATTTTTCCAGGGACTGAGGTGAGACTGACTGGCCTGTAGTTCCCCGGATCTTCCTTCTTCCCTTTTTTAAAGATTGGCACTACATTAGCTTTTTTCCAGTCATCCGGGACCTCCCCTGATTGCCATGATTTGTCAAAGATAATGGCCAATGGCTCTGCAATCACATCGGCCAACTCCTTTAGCACCCTCGGATGCAGTGCATCCGGCCCCATGGACTTGTGTTCGTCCAGCTTTTCTAAATAGTCCTGAACTACTTCTTTCTCCACAGAGGGCTGGTCACCTCCTCCCCATACCGTGCTGTGGAGTGCAGCTGTCTGGGAGCTGACTTTGTCTGTGAAGACAGAGGCAAAAAAAGCATTGAGTACACTAGCTTTCTCCACATCCTCTGTCACTAGGTTCCCTTCCTCATTCAGCAAGGGGCCCACACTTTCCTTGACTTTCTTCTTGTTGCTCACATACCTGAAGAAACCCTTCTTGTTACTCCTGGGATACCAGTCTGGAAAACCCAAATCTATGACCAAGAACAAGGGAGGATCCCGAAAGCCTCCTGTGCAGAGACACTATGGCCCCTTCGAACCGTTTGGGCCACGGTGGGATGAGAGGTGTGAGAGGGCATTTCAAGAAATCATTGCTTGCCTAACTCATGCTCCGGTCCTAGTCTTTGCTGACCCCAGCAAACCGTTTATCCTGCATACTGATGCCAGTTTGGAGGGTCTGGGAGCAGTACTGTACCAGGAAGTGGAAGGCAAACGTAAACCTGTAGCCTTTGCCAGTCGAGGACTGTCTGACAGTGAAACTCGCTATCCCATCCACAAGCTGGAGTTCTTGGCCTTGAAATGGGTCATCACTGAGAAATTCCGAGACTACTTGTATGGTGCTCAGTTCCAGGTGTGGACAGACAACAACCCACTGACTTATGTGTTAACAAGTGCCAAGCTGGATGCTACAGGACAGAGATGGGTGGCTGCTTTGGCTAGCTATGACTTCAGCATTCAGTACCGATCAGGGAGAAGCAACGTGGACGCAGATGCATTGTCCAGACATCCAAAGGCACCAGAAGTCTCTGTGATACCCATGGATGGAGTGAGAGCTATTTGCAGTGTGAGTCGTCGAGAGCCAGAGGCCCATTGGAGCCTTCAGGGATGTGTTGCAGAAGCTCTGGGCCTGCCCCCTGAAAGCGTGCCTTCTGCTTCGGTGAACTACATAGCATTGGACCAATCTCCATTGCCCATGCTCAGTGCGGCTGACTGGCAAGAAGCCCAGCTGCAAGATGTTAACATTCGTGATACACTACTTGCCAAAAGGGAGGGGCGAGGCCCAGCTGCAGTTGTCCCACCTAGCCCAGAGGGTAAACTACTATTGAGAGAATGGACCAAACTAAAACTGATTGAAGGAGTGCTACACCGAGTGACCATGGACCCTTTACAAAAGCAGCGAACACAGCTAGTGCTGCCAAAAGAGTAGAGAGCCCTGGCCATGAGGGCCCTGCATGATGACTTTGGACATCTAGGGATGGAGAGAACCCTGGAACTTATTCGTAGTAGGTTCTATTGGCTGAAGATGTTCGCAGGAAATGTGAGACATGCGCTCGATGTGTCCAAAGGAAAACTCTGCCCACAAGGGCTGCATATCTCAAGAATATCACCAGCACCAAACCTTTGGAGCTAGTATGCATTGATTTCTTGTCTCTAGAAGTAGACAAGAGGAATGTCGGAAACATTCTAGTAGTGACTGACCATTTTACGCGGTATGCACAGGCATATCCCACACGTGATCAGAGGGCTATCACTGTCGCTCGAGTACTGTGGGAGAAATATTTCTCAGTTTATGGATTCCCAGCCCGGATACACTCAGATCAGGGGCGGGACTTTGAGAGTCACCTTCTGAAGGAGGTGCTGAGGATAGCGGGAATTAAAAAGTCTAGGACAACGCCTTATCACCCGCAAGGTGATCCTCAGCCAGAGAGGTTCAACCGAACACTATTAGATATGTTGGGGACTTTGCGACCAGAGCAGAAGGCAACCTGGAGCCAGCATGTCGCATTTCTGGTGCATTCCTACAATGCCACAAAGAACGATGCTACGGGAGTCACCCCATATCTCTTGATGTTTGGGCGAGAACCAAGATTACCCATAGACTTGTGCTTTGGTGTATCAGAGGATGGAGATAGCTACGAAACTCATCAGCAATATGTAGCCCGACTACGAGAAAAGCTGCAGGATGCTTATCACTTAGCTACATCTGCGGCTCGGAAGAACGCAGATCGCAACAAACATCGATATGATGCTAGGGTACGTTTGCAGGAGCTCCAGCCGGGGGACAGAGTCCTGCTGAGAAATTTGGGTATTGCTGGCAAACACAAGATAGCTGACAAATGGAAAGCAATACCTTACCTGGGGATGGAGAAGCTGGGAGACCTGCCGGTCTACAAGATCAAACCGGAAGAGGGTCTAGGGCAAATAAAGACGGTGCACAGAAATCTCTTGCTCCCTGTGGGAGAGTTGGTTGGCACCCCTTATGAGATGGGCCACGACAGGGCAGCCGGGCAGAGCAGAAGTGCCAGGCCACAGCCGCCATCCAACACGGACAACGGGCCCTCTGAAGCTAACCTACCCCTATTCAGCGTGTCAGAGAGTGAGGCCGAGGAGGAAGACACAACCCTGGTGTATCTTGGAATGAAGACAAGATTTCAGTCTCGATCAGCTGAGCCAATAGAGAGCTCCCACTCTTCAGCCCTAAGCCCCATGGCGGAGGTATTTAGGCCCATTACTGGCGCCCCTGTGCCGCCGATGGTACCCCCCTTTGATGATGCACACAGGTTATTGGACAGTGAGGACATCCAGGTGGAGGGGGCCCTAGACCCGTTGGACCTTCCGCTGTCGGAACCAGAGATGCAGGGGCCTATGCCAGTAGCCGAGGGATCCTCAAAGGAAACCTCTCCATCCGTCACTCAAGAAGATGTCCCTCCTACCCCTGCAACAGAGACTCTCAATAGAAGGGACAGGGTAATAAGACCAGTAAAACGGTTAACTTATGATGCACCTGGGGTGATTAGCGAGGAGCCAATACATTTAGCGCACAGATTTGTGAAAGCTGAAGTGGGTTTTCTGAGGCCCTTTGGAGGAAACCAATGAGTTGGTATAAAGGGAGTGTGATTTGTCGGGACGACAAATTCTCGGCTGCGGGGAGGATGTAAGCAGAGTCAGGATGAGCTCTACCCTGACATCTGGTGGTGAGTTGTGGAAAGGGATGTCAGGAATGTCAGGGGCTAATCTTGTTTGCATGGACACACCCACCCTGCAAAGCATGATGGACCGCTTGTCCAAATGGTCATTTTGGCTGCTGTGGGAGCCCCAGTTTCTCTGTTATTGGGGCAGGAAGAATAAAGTGTTGTTACCCTGATTATGTGACTCAAGGACAGTGGGCTTTTGTTATGATGAAGGGACTCACCATTAGCTAAGCAGCACTTGCTAGGCGAGGGACATGGATTCCAAAACCCAGTCAATAGAGAGAGAGAGTGAGAGTGGGTCTGGGTCTGGGTCTGGGTCTGGGTCTGGGTCTGGGGAGAGGTGTTTGTATCTGGTAGCATGGGCCTCTTCTGAGGGTCCTAAATGTCAATTGCACGTTGCTGTGCTGTGGAATGTCAGAGCTAATTTTGAGTTCTTTAAGAGTCTAATCACAGGCTGCTGAGTTGGAATCACTCTGGGCTAAGTGTGCAAATGAGCACAAAGGCTCCCCTAACTACAAGCTGAAATCACTGAAAAGCTGAAATCACTGAGCACTGTGTTAAGTAGTGGGGGAGTTGGAAGATATATTGCTGAGCAGCTGGTGGAGTGGAGCTGCTGACGGAGCGGAGCAGTTGGTGGGACAGCGGGAGCGACTTGCGTGCTGGCTGATGGAGTGACTTGTGGGCTGGCTGGCAGAGCAGAGCTGAGCGAAGCCCCACGAAGGGACGGGGCAGTCAGCTTCGAGCCACGTAAGGTGCCCCTTACCTCTCCCCTCCCCATGTCTACCCAGACTGGGGGGGTGTAACACTCTGCAGATGAACTTTTGAACTCTGGGTCTGGACTTTTGGGTTGTTGGACTTTTGGGACTTTGGGTGATTTTTTTGGGGTTGCTGGACTCAAGAACCAAAGGGAAAGGACATGGCCAATTTGCTGGGGTGGGTCGTTGCTCACAGTTTGGTTTACAAATCCTAGATGTGGTGTTTCCCCAAAAAAAGGCCGCATTGTTTCTCTCTGTCATTAAAAGGTTTTTCTACACTCAGACTCTGTGCTTGCGAGAGGGGAAGTACTGCCTCTTAGAGGCGCCCGGGGGGGGGGGGTGATATATATTTGTCCCAGGTCACTGGGTGGGGGCTCAAGCCGGTTTTGCATTGTGTTATTGGAATGGAACCCCTAGATACGGAACCCGGCCCTTGTTGCTGCCGACTCTGACTGGCAGAAGGGTTACACTAGCAACAAACTGCACAGGGCAAATCCACCATTTCATGCCTGCCCTTCCCCTTAGCTTTATTTCTCTGAACGTTTATTTCTTTGAACCTGATTTCAATAGCAGAGGCAGCCCCTACATCCAGGCTCAGGAAGCAGCTCTGGGCTCTGGCTGCTGCCACTAGCAGGTTGGAGTGTTAAAATATGGACACAGCTGCTTTGCTTGCATTTACCTCGCCCCATCCTAGGGTGACCAGATGTCCTGATTTTATAGGGACAGTCCTGATTTTGTGGTCTTTTTCTTATATAGGCTCCTATTACCCCCCACCCCCTGTCCCGATTTTTCACACTTGCTGTCTGGTCACCCTACCCCATCCCACCCCCCAAGATTCCAGTGAACTGGGAACATCTAGCCCCTTCATGATTCCAGTGCACGGGGAACATCTACCACACCCTACCCTCCTCATGTTTCCAGTGTGTCGGGAACATCTACCCCCTACCCTCTCATGATTCCAGTGCATTGCTGGACCTGAGGACTCCTTGCATCCATGGATCAGCAAGGTTCTACAGAGCAGTGTGATTTTGGTTTCTCTCTGAGGCAGTCCCCCTCCTGGTACCTTTTCCTTGTAAACCTCCTGGAGTTGAGTCTTATTTTCTTTTGTTTTTTTAACTTTTTATTACTTTTTAAATATATATACACACAGAAAAACAAACATAACAAACTATATATTAAATTCTCATAATATATTAACCGTTTGCTACCTAATGTTAGCCATACTTGAAACATTTAATTATATATATATAATATGAATGGTCAAAATATACCTCAATTATTTGCATTAAACAATCTACAAACAAAATCTGCTTATGGAAAACCAACTAGTTAAAGAAAAATTATGAAGTTAAGTAAAGAATAGAAGCAAAGTTCAGAGGAGAGGGCTAGAGATGAGGAGGGAAGGAAATGGGTCAAGAGGAAGGGGAAGGGGGAATGCATGTAATAGGATCATTCAGATACTTCCATGAAAGCATCCCATCTCTCTGAGTATTTTTCTTGGATATTTCTGTTACAGTATACTAGTGCAGCAGAACTAGTAACTAGCAGCTGGAGTTAACCATGGCAAATCTCCTGCAGACGTGAAGAGAAGTTCTGAATTTATCAAAGGAATAAAAGAAGCTCCAGGACTCTCACTGCAGTTGAATGTATTGTGACTTTTCTGGCTCATTTCCTGTACATTTCTGTCTCTGTTTCTCAGGCTCTCTTGTTGGAGCTGTTCCACTCTTTATTAAATTATATATTCAGCAGGGCTTCAGTAGAGGAGAGAGGGTGGCTTGGTGGTTAGAGCACGCCTCTTGGCTGTAGAAGACTCAGGTTCAAGTTTCTGCTCCAATATATATTTCATTATTTACTCAAAATGGAACAGATCCAACAGGAAAGATTGAGAAAACTCCACCTATTCAATAGCCTAGTGATTAGGGCCCTCCCCTGGAGAGGGGAAAATGGAGGGAGAGAGGAATCAGGGACCCAGAGTTGAGGAAAGTAGGCATCTGGAGAGGGGAAAGTGGAATTGATGGAAAGCAGGAACCTTTGGGCAGGGAGGATGCAGGGGGGGGGGAAGCAGGGACCTGGAGGTGGGGAGCAAGGTGGAATGGGACAAACTCAGACTCATAATAGAAACACATTTTCAACTTTAATGGAATGGCTGCTCTAACTGCATAACACAAAAATGAATTTACTTGGCAATGCATATATCCCATTTTATTTATGAGTCCTTTGTGATCTTCTGCCCCTCAAAATCCAATAATCAACATCTCATAGTCACTGTTTTGTTCACTATGATGTTTGTTTTTCTCCAGGTCCATCCTGTTATCTAGACCAAGTTCCCATGAGGATGCAGGTTCTCTCATTCTGCCACAGCACCACAGCCAGATTCTCTCTGCCTGGTTTGATTATTTTCTTCATTACTTGTTCTGTTCACAGGTTGGAATCAGGTAGGAATCCCATCTCTTTCTGCAGTTTCTTATACAATTTATCTAAGCTTATAGTGACTTACAACTGTGCTTCACTTGAAGTCCATGGAACTACTTACAGTGTGTAAATGGAACCACACAGCAAGATTGGCAACTTCTTTTTTCAATTTTGCTCTGCTTATCCTGTTGCTGGGTTGTTTCATTTGCTCTTGGGATAGTTTATAGGTTTGCTTATTGTCACATATTCATGCATGTATTTATAAAAGTTGTCAGTAATGGATAACACTCTGTTATTGAAGTTGCTCTGCTAGCCGCTCGTCATGTTTTTCCACCAGCTGTCCTGCTAGCCACCCATCACGTTTCTCTGAAACCGCCCTGCTGGCTGCTTGTTGCACCTCTCTGCCTCACCAGCCACTGGTTCACCAGCTGTCTGTCGGTCACCTTCTGCTGCCATCTGCCTCTCTGCTGTGACCTCTGCACATCAGTCTCTTAGTAATTTTAGCTCTTAGCAGGCAGAGCAGAAACACAGTCCTACCACAAATGATTTCAACTCTCAGTGATTTCCAGATCTGGGCAGGCAGGGCAGAAATACAGTCCTACTACAACTGGTTTCAGCTCTGACTGAACAATTAAAATAACAAAAAGGCTTCTAATGAAGCCTATTTAACTCAATTCTTTGACCAGTGGGGAGAAACAGGTTGAACCAGTCTAGGTAGGATCCTTGGTGAGGCTGTGCTGCCTTCTCACTGGGATACTTGTCCCCACATCTCTTACTTTCACAGGGCTCTGACATTTGAGCCCCTGGCTTACCAAGGTTCTTTCAACTGAAGATGGCCCTCCTCATTTGGGACAAGTTAAGCACAGTCCTGCTTCTCTGTATTCCCACAATAATTACAACATTGTAAACAGCATTTCACTACCCCTGCATTCAGTACTAAGGTGATTTGTACCCAACACCAGCCAAAGTTGATCACTTTGACACCTCTGCATCTGTTGAATATGTTTGCAGAGCAGGAGCAAACTGTATTTACATAGGTTTCAGTGTAGTAGCCGTGTTAGTCTGTGTCAGCAAAACGAAAATAAGAAAGAAAAACTTGTAGCACCTTAGAGACTAACAAATTTATTTCAGCATAAGCTTTCGTGGGTTAGAACCCACTTCATCGGATGCATGGAATGAAACATACAGTAGACAGATATTTATACAGTCAGAGAAACATAAGGTGGAGGTGCATAGACCAACCTTAAGAGGCTAATTAATTGAGAGGAACCATAACAGCAGGGGAAGAAAAACCTTTGAAGTGATAAACAAGATGGCCACACAGGTGTGAATGAGGATCGTTAACTTAAGGGAAATAGATTCAATTAACGTAATGGCCAAGCCATTCCAAGTCCCTATTTAATCCTGAGGTGATGCAATCTAGTTTGCAACCTGTTTGCAACAGCTTCTCTTTGTAGCCTGTTTTTGGAGTGAATCTGTTGCAGAATAACAGATTCACTCCAAAAACAGGCTACAAAGAGAAGCTGTTGAACTCGAATTGATATGCAAACTAGATTGCGTCACCTCAGGATTAAATAGGGACTTGGAATGGCTTGGCCATTACGTTAATTGAATCTATTTCCCTTAAGTTAACGATCCTCATTCACACCTGTGTGGCCATCTTGTTTATCACTTCAAAGGTTTTTCTTCCCCTGCTGTTATGGTTCCTCTCAATTAATTAGCCTCTTAAGGTTGGTCTATGCACCTCCACCTTATCATGTTTCTCTGACTGTATAAATATCTGTCTACTGTATGTTTCATTCCATGCATCCGATGAAGTGGGTTCTAACCCACGAAAGCTTATGCTGAAATAAATTTGTTAGTCTCTAAGGTGCTACAAGTTTTTCTTTCTTATTTTCATTGTATTTACATAAACACATCAAAGTCTTTCCCCTCCCAGCTATCTGTCAGGGAAGCATTCATTCAGGCCCTGCTTACATAAACATAATATTAACCCTTTAGACATGAGTGGTTAGCCAGTATTCAGGGTCTTGTGGGCTCTTTCCATAAGGAGGAGAAATTGCTGATGGAGTCAGGTATTTATTTGATGAAATCCTTTTTATTTACATAGAATGTACACAAAGTCCTGCATCATTGAACACAGTAGGAATCAAACAGCAGGAGGTTGGGTGACCAGACAGCAAGTGTGAAAAATCGGGACAGGGGGTGGGGGCTAATAGGAGCCTATATAAGAAAAAGACCCAATAATCGGAACTGTCCCTATAACATTGGGACATCTGGTCACCCTAGCAGGAGGCAATTTCTTTGCTCACAATTCCAAGCCTCTTTCGACCAGAACTGTGCCCAACAAGTTCTCTCTTAGCTTTCACATGCTCCAAGTGCTTTTCTGGCTGTCTCTGGTCCTTCTTTGCAGCCTTTTCTCTCTGCTTCTGTAGTGTTTTTTCTCTGCTTCTGCTCTCACATACAAGCACGCAGCTCTACCAAAGCAATACCCATCCCTCTGCATTTGCACTCTGCCCACATAGCTCAGCTCTTGATCAGACTTGCACATTGCATGTAATTTGAGTGCTGTCTCCCATAATTTCAGCTACCTTACTCCATAAAGGAGCTTCATTGCTTCTAACATTTATCCTGAATGAAAGGTGGCTATTACACCCACCAGATTCAATGAGGTTTCACCCTACATCCGGTATAACAATAGTTTACAGTTGTGCAAATGCATTATTTCTTGTAAACTCCATATATAATTTCATACCCCATGGAATATAAAATACATGAAATAGACCTTGTTGTTTGTGTGTGTTGTTAAAGAAGTGTATATGAATTTCCCTTGTTTTCTCTGAGTTTATCTTCGTTGTATTCTGGTTCATTTCTTAGCTCGTTTTAAAGTGGTTGGACCTGACCAGCCTGTCATTGCCACTGTGGGAGAAGAGACTGTGTTACCCTGTCACCTGTCCCCCAAGATGAGTGCTGAGAACATGGAGGTGACGTGGTTCCGGTCCCAACTCTCTCCATTTGTTCATCACTATAGTGATGGAAAAGACCAGTATGGGCAGCAGATGCCAGAATATCAGCGGAGGACAGAGCTCTTGAAAGATGGTCTCGCCAATGGAAATGTTGCCTTGAGAATTTTCAATATCAGACCTTCTGATGAAGGACAGTATAGCTGTTTTGTTCAAGAGGGTATTGATTATGAAGAAGCCCTATTGGAACTAAAGGTGTCAGGTCAGTAGCTTGTGGGGGAAGCAGTAGATGTGATGTATCTTAATTTTTAGTAAGGCTGTTGGCACAGTCCCACATGACAGTCTCATAAGGAAACTAGGGAAATATGGTTTGGCTGAAATTGCTAGAGGGTGGGTGCACAACCTGGTTGAAAAATTGAACCCAAAGAGTAGTTATCAGTTGTTTGCTGTTAAATTAGGAGGATGTATCAAATGGGATCCCACATGGGTCATTCCTCGGTTCGGTACTATTCAATATTTTCATTAATGACTTAGATGATGCAGTAGAGAGTACACTTATAAAATGTGCAGATGTCATTAAGCTGGGAAAGGTGCAGGCCCTTTGGAGGGCAGGATTAGAATTCAAAATGATCTTGATAAACTGTAGTATTGGTCTGAAATCAACAACATGAAATTCAGTAAAAACATGTGCAAAGAGAAATACACGTATGAAGGAAAAAATAAGTGCACAAATACAATATGGAAATAACTGTCTGGGCAGCAATGCTGCAGAAAAGGATGTGGAGATTATAGTGGATCACAAAGTGAATATGAAGCCAACAGTGTGATGCTGCTGTGACAAAAAGGAGATTTAGGCTACATAGTAGGAAAATCTTTCTAACTATGAAGATAGTTAAGCACTGGAACAGGTAACCTAGGCAGGTCATGGAATTCAGGTCATTGTAGGTTTTTTAAAGAACAGGATAGACAGACACCAGTTTCGGATAACCCAGGAGTACTTAATCTTGTCTCAGTATGGGTGAGTGGACTAGATCAAGGGTTCTCAACATTTTTCTTTCTGAGCCCCCCCACCCCACCCCCCCTCAACATGCTAAAAAATTCCACAGTCCAATTGTGCCACAATCACTGTTTTTCTGCATTTAAAAGCCAGCGCCAGCATTAGGGGATAGCAATCAGGTCAATTGTCCAGGGCCCACGCCACAGGGGGCCCCGCAAAATAAAGTTGTTCAGGCTTCGGCTTCAACCTCATGTGACGGGGCTCAGGCTTCTGCCATGCACAGCAGAGTGGGGCTTTGGCTTTCTGCCCTGGGCCCCAGCAAGTCTAATGCTGCTCCTACTTGGTGGACCCCCTGAAACCTGCTCATGGCCCCCCAGGGGGCCACAGACCCCTGGCTGAGAACCGCTGGACTAGATGACCTTTTGAGTTCCCTTCCAACCCTATATTTCTATGTGTCTGTATTGCCTTTGGAGAGGGTTCTCAGTGATTCTTATTTGCATTTTACTATCCAAAATTTCCTGTTACCTTCCATTTATTTCCGAGCAGTGACTCCAGTGTGTCACTTTTGTAAATCGGATTTAAGTTCCTATGTCATTTGGGTGCTTTTAAAACATTTCCCCAAGTTCGTTGCGAGGAATAATTCTTCATCCAAAGATGAAGTACATTGGACAAGGGGTACGCTAGCTACTCTACAGCTGAAAATGAGTGGCTAGTGTTCTGCTGGCTCCTTGTCACTCTGGTGCTATCTCTTTTCATTCTGGTGAAGGCTACTAAAACTTTAAGGAGGGAGAACAATTCCTCCTGTGAAAGCCCTTTCCTTCTCCACTGCTTTTCATCAGTGAAGAGGGGCTTAGGAGCAGCCACACATACTGAGCTCTGGGTTATACTTGACTAGACATGGACAGACTTTTCTTCTCTGCCGCTTTAACATGTACCCTCAGGGCTAGCTAAAGCAGACTGTATATGATCAAAGAAGAGATATTTCACCTGAAAGTACATTTGAAATATAACTTTTATTTTTCTCAATCTTTTTCTTTATCAGTTAGTGATAAGATCATTTACCAGCTAAGGGATTCATGAAATCATGAAATACAATGTTTTGCCATGTGTAGAATCTTGGAATAGAAAAATAGCAAAGGAAAAAGTTTTCCCTTCCCTCTCTATGAAATAATTACAATTTCTTGCTCATATACTTTCCTGAGTCCATGAATACAGGGAATAAAAGGAAAGTTTAAATGTTTATCCTCCAGGCTGAACATGTGCATACATTAATACCAATTTAATAATTTTCTCTAGCTTCCGGCACTGCTCCTCAAATTTCTGTTGAGGATTATCAGGATGGAGGGATCCGGGTGGTGTGTCGATCGGTTGGCTGGTACCCACAGCCTGGGGTGCTGTGGAGAGATGCCAGTGGACAGTATTTACCATCACTCACTGAAACAAATTCCAAAGAAGCCAATGAGCTGTTTGACATAGAAAATTCCATCGTTATTACAGAGAATTCACACCAGAACTTCTCCTGTGTAGTCAGGAGCACCCACACCAACCAAAAAAAGGAATCAACATTGTTTTATATATCAGGTCAGTTACCACAAAAACAACACACTATGATCAGCAACAGAAAAAAGACAACAGCAGATTGGTTAACTACATTAAAATGTATCAATAGCAATGACAGCTAGAGTATGATATTTAGAAAAAAAATCTACAAAAGGAACAAACCAATGGTGGGATTTTCACAAGTGCCCTGAAAGTCAACAAGACTCGTGCTCCTAAATAATTCAGACACTTATGAAGATCCCACCTATACTGTATAGCAGAGGTGGCCAAACGTACTGACTCTCCGAGCCACATATGACAATCTTCAGAAGTTTGAGAGCTGGGGCATGACTGCTAGAGCCTGGGGTTTCAAACTTGCAGGGAGGGGGGTGTCTCAGGGCTTCAGCCCCATGGAAGGCACCTGCCGGGGCTTCGGGCTTCAGTGGGAGTGGGGCAGAAGCCCTGAGACCTCCCTCCCCACAGTGATGACACGGGAGGACACATGGGGTCACATACTTCCCCAGACTTTTGCCAGGGTTTGCTGACCCTGTTTCGTCGCATGGTGCCGCCAAGCCCCTGCCCTGTGTGACAGCTGCTGGATCCAGCAAGCTGGGAGCTGTGACTATGGGGAGAGGCAGTGGAAAACAGCTGGGAACTGCAGAGAGAGCTGCTGCTTTTGCGTCTGCCTGAGAGCTCATTTGGGACCATGTGGAGGAGGGGCTGAGAGCACGGCCCCAGCTGGGGTTGAGCTCTCAGCCCTGGCCGGGAATGCAGCAGAGCTCTTGGCCCTGGCCAGAGTGCCAAGCCCGGAGCCCCTCCCCTGTTCCACCATTCCGCCCAAGGCCCCACCTATGTACCCACCCCATTATGCCCCTTCTCCTGTGGCCCTGCCCCTATTCTATCCACGAACCTGACCCAATTCTGCCCTTACTCCACCTCTTCTCCCTAGGCCCCACACCTCGCTTGCTCCTTTCCACCCCATCCGCTGCAGCCCCGAGTCCAGAAAAGCTCTGTGGCCCCACTGTGGCCCTGGAGTGAGAGGTCCTCCAGCCCCGAGGCTGTAGCAGGGGGGATTTTTCCAGGGGTCCCAGATTGCCCAGGACCCCTGGGCATAGGCCCTGTGGGTCTGTGTAGTAATCAGTCACTGCTTCCCTCCCCCGACCTCTCCCCAAGCCTCCATTACTCACCACCCATGATTGCAGCCCTAGTGTGCTGAGCACTGTACAAATAAACAGTGTTAGTTCTAAATTAAACGAACAAGACAGGCAAAAGACTGGAGAGGAAATAGAGCAACAGAGATGGGAAATGACATGGTAAAGCTCATACAGCAGGGCACCAGCAGAGCAGGGATCATAATCCAGTCTCTTGAGTCCGAAGCCAATGCTTTAGGCATTGGACAAGGTTGCCTCTCAGTGCAACGGCAGCAGTGAATTAAACCAGGCTGATTCATACACTGATCTGTGAATTGATGCCTGTGTTGGCTGGAGTCTCCTTTAATATAGGTTTCTGGGACTCTGTGCATTGCAGACAGGGCTGTATTTCCACCTTCATTTTAGACTACTCCTGCTGGAGGTAGCTTTATATGATGTGGAATCATGTGATTTTTGCCCTTACTTACAGAGTGATGTGAGTCCATCTGGGGTTTTCTTTTACAGATGCCTTTTTCCCAAGGGCGAATCCCTGGATGGTGGCTCTGTGGATGATCCTGGTGATTTTGGCTGGTTTCATGGCCCTCGCTATTTATCTATTTAAAATAAAAGGTAAACATTATAATGGAAAATATAATGAGAGATTTTCTTCTAATAAAAGCAGTAAGGCTACATCTGAAAAACTAAAAAGTAACATGAAAAATGTAGAAGCAAGAAAAAATAATGATTTTGTATGTAAATGGCATTGCAAAGGAACTTTGCTGAGTTACACCAGCTGAGCCCTCACATTTATTTGAGTACTGATAATGTAATGTCATACAGCCACAGGACACATAAAATTAGACAAAAGTGAAAAATTTTCATCTTTGTTCTAGGGATGTGAAACCCATCAAAGTCTCATCAGTTGTACAATATCTGTGCACAGCTTTCAGTGAACTCAAGCACAGCCCTTGGTTCACTGGTGAATTTATGTAAACCTCAAAGTATACAGTACTGTAACTGTGCACAAAAGGGAAAAGAAACTCCCTGAAGTGTAAAAATATAATTAGGAAGGCCAAAAAAGAATTTGAAGAACAGATAGCCAAAGAATCAAAAAATAATAGCAAATTTTTTTAAAAATACATCTAAAGCAGGAAGCTTGCTAAAGAACCAGTGGAGCCACCGGATGATTGAGATGCTAAAGGAGCACTCAAAGACAATAAGGCCATTGCAGAGAAACTAAATTAATTCTTTTCATCGGTCTTCACGGCTGAGCATGTGATTCACAAACCTGAGCCATTTTTTTAGGTAACAAATCTGAGGAACTGTCCCAGATTGAGGGGTCATTAGAGGAGGTTTTGGAACAAATTGATACACTAAACAGTAATAAGTCTCCAGGACCTGATGGGACTCACCCAAGAGTTCTGAAGGAACTCAAATGTGAAATTGCAGAACTACTAACTGTAGTCTGTAACCTGTCATTTAAATCAGCTTCTTTACCAAATGACTGGTGGATAGCTAATGTGATAGCAATTTTTAAAAAGGGCTCCAGAGGTGACCCTGGCAATTACAGGCTGGTAAACTTGACTTCAGTACCAGGCAAACTGGTTGAAACTATAGTAAAGAACAAAATGGTCAGCCACATAGATGAACATAATTTGTTGGGGAAGAGTCAACATGGTTTTTGTAAAGGGAAATCATGCCTCACCAATCTGCTAGAATTCTTTGAGGGGACCAACAAACGTGTACAAGGGGGATCCAGTGGATATAGTGTGTTTAGATTTTTAGAAAGCCTTTGATAAGGTCCCTCACCAAAGGCTCTTAAGCAAAATAAGCTGTCATGCAATAAGAGGGAAGGTCCTTCATGGATTGGTAACTGGTTAAAGTTAGGAAACAAAGTGTAAGAATAAATGGTAAGTTTTCAGAATGGAGAGAGGTAAATAGTGGTATCCCCCAGGGGTCGGTACGGGGACCAGTCCTATTCAACATATTCATAAATGATCTGGAAAAAGGGGTAAACAGTGAGGTGGCAAAATTTGAAGATGATACAAAACTACTCAAAATAGTTAAGTCCCAGGCAGACTGTGAAGAGCTACAAAAGGATCTCACAAAACTGGGTGACTGGGCAACAAAATGGCAGATGACATTCAATGTTGGTAAATGCAAAGTAATGCACATTAGAAAACATAATCCCAACTATACATGTAAAATGTTGGGGTCTAAATTAGCTGTTACCACTCAAGAAAGTGATCTTGGAGTCATTATGGATAGTTCTCTAAAAACATCCACTTAATGTGCAGTGTCAGTCAAATAAGCGAACAGAATGGTGGGAATCATTAAGAAAGGGATAGATAATAAGACAGAAAATATCTTATTGCTGCTATGTAAATCCATGGTACGCCCACATCTTGAATATTGCATGCAGATGTGGTTGCCCCATCTCAAAAAAGATATATTGGGATTGGAAAAGGTTCAGAAAAGGGCAACAAAAATGATTGGGGGTATGGAACGGCTTCCATATGAGGAGAGATTAATAAGACTGGGACTTTTCAGCTTGGAAAAGAGGCAACTAAGGGGGGATATGGTTGAGGTGTATAAAATCATCACTGGTGTGGAGAAAATAAATAAGAAAGTGTTATTTACTCCTTCTCATAACAGAAGAACTAGGGGTCACCAAATGAAATTAATAGGCAGCAGGTTTAAAAGAAACAAAAGGAAGTATTTCTTCACACAACGCACAGTCAACCTATGGAACTTTTTGCCAGAGGATGTTGTGAAGGCCAAGCCTATAACAGGGTTAAAAAAAGAACTAGATAAATTCATGGAGGATAGGTCCATCAATGGCTATTAGCCAGGATGGGCAGGGATGGTGTCCCTAGCCTCTGTTTGCCATAAGCTGGGAATGGGCAACCTGAGATGGATCACTTGATCACCTGTTCTGTTCATTCTCTCTGGGGCACCTGGCATTGGCCACTGTTGGAAGATGAGATACTGGGCTAGATGGACCTTTGGTCTGACCCAGTATGGCCATTCTTATGTTCTAATAATAATTTTTATTTATCACTGTTTATTTTATTTTATTCATTTATTTGGGGAATATGAAACAGACATTGGTGTCATTATCTTTCCTCCAACAAGTAAAATTTTCCACAAATTTGTCTCCTCATTATTATTATTATTTTTTGATGGGGGAGATTTCAGAACCAGAAACACCACTACCATCAATAAGAGTTTTGCCATTGACTTCAGGGAGTGGAGGATCAAGCACTAAATGCACAAGTCCTAGAACAATACTGTTGATAATATTAGGGCCTGAAATTACACTCCTTGCACTCCTAAAGCTCCCAGCAAAGTCGCTGGATATGTAGTATATGCAAGGAAGCAGGACTGGGCTCTAATTCTGCAGGGAATTCAGGGGAGAGGCATAGCTCAGTGGTTTGAGCATTGGTCTGCTAAACCCAGGGTTGTGAATTCAATCCTTGAGGGGGCCATTTAGGGATCTGGGGTAAAAGTTGGGGATTGGTCCTGCTTTAAGTAGGGGTTTGGACTAGATGATCTCCTAAGGTCCCTTCCAACCTTGATATTCTATGAACTTTCACAACTTGGAAATAGTCACTTTTTGATATTGAACTCCAATGTAGTCACATGATTAGTGAAACATAAATTGAATGTTTATTATTGAGGTGCTAAAATTCATATAATGAAAACATTTCTTTCAATCTGCATTAACTGTAAATATTCTTAAACAACTTGCTTTTTTAAATTTTTCTCGTAATAGAAACTGTTCTGTGACGTTTTTTGTAGTTAATTTTTGTTGTCATGATTATTGATAATAAAGGAACACCAACTTGAAACTCACATGAAATATCCATTATGTATTCATGATAATTCAGTAGGTAGGAGATGGGAACATAGACAACATGATTTAAGATGTATCTTCACTGAGGGTGAAATTTAAGCATTACATTAGAAGCAAGAGGAAGACCAAGGACAGGGTAGGCCCACTACTCAGTGAGGAGGGAGAAACAGTAACAGGAAACTTGGAAATGGCAGAGATGCTTAATGACTTCTTTGTTTCGGTCTTCACCGAGAAGTCTGAAGGAATGCCTAACATAGTGAATGCTAATGGGAAGGGGGAAGGTTTAGAAGATAAAATAAAAAAAGAACAAGTTAAAAATCGCTTAGATAAGTTAGATGCCTGCAAGTCACCAGGACCTGATGAAATCCATCCTAGAATACTCAAGGAGCTAATAGAGAAGGTACCTGAGCCTCTAGCTATTATCTTTGGTAAATCATGGGAGACAGGAGAGATTCCAGAAGACTGGAAAAGGGCAAATATTGTGCCCATCTATAAAAAGGGAAATAAAAACAACCCAGGAAACTACAGACCAGTTAGTTTAACGTCTGTGCCAGGGAAAATAATGGAGCAAGTAATTAAGGAAATCATCTGCAAACACTTGGAAGGTGGTAAGGTGATAGGGAATAGCCAGCATGGATTTGTAAAGAACAAATCATGTCAAACCAATCTGATAGCTTTCTTTGATAGGATAACAAGTCTTGTGGATAAGGGAGAAGCGGTGGATGTGGTATACCTAGACTTTAGTAGGGCATTTGATACGGTCTCGCATGATATTCTTATCAATAAACTAGGGAAATACAACTTAGATGGGGCTACTATAAGGTGGGTGTACAACTGGCTGGATAACCGTACTCAAAGAGTAGTTATTAATGGTTCCCAATCCTGCTGGAAAGGTATAACGAGTGGGGTTCCGCAATGGTCTGTTTTGGGACTGGCTCTGTTCAATATCTTCATCAACGACTTGGATATTGGCATAGAAAGTACGCTTATTAAGTTTGCAGATGATACCAAACTGGGAGCGATTGCAACTGCTTTGGAGGATAGGGTCATAATTCAAAATGATCTGGACAAATTGGAGAAATGGTCAGAGGTAAACAGGATGAAGTTTAATAAGGACAAATGCAAAGTGCTCCACTTAGGTAGGAACAATCAGTTTCACACATACAGAATGGGAGGAGACTGTCTAGGAAGGAGTACGGCAGAAAGGGATCTAGGGGTTATAGTGGACCACAAGCTAAATATGAGTCAACAGTGTGATGCTGTTGCAAAAAAAGCAAATTTGATTCTGGGCTGCATTAACAGGTGTGTTGTGAGCAAGACATGAGAAGTCATTCTTCTGCTCTACTCTGCACTGGTTAGGCCTCAACTGGAGTATTGTGTCCAGTTCTGGGCACCGCATTTCAAGAAAGATGTGGAGAAATTGGAGAGGGTCCAGAGAAGAGCAACAAGAATGATTAAGAGTCTAGAGAACATGACCTATGAAGGAAGGCTGAAGGAATTGGGTTTGTTTAGTTTGGAAAAGAGAAGACTGAGAGGGGACATGATAGCGGTCTTCAGGTATCTAAAAGGGTGTCATAAGGAGGAGGGAGAAAACGTGTTCATCTTAGCCTCTAAGGATAGAACAAGAAGCAATGGGCTTAAACTGCAGCAAGGGAGGCTTAGGTTAGACATTAGGAAAAAGTTCCTAACTGTCAGGGTGGTTAAACACTGGAATAAACTGCCCAGGGAGGTTGTGGAATCTCCATCTCTGGAGATATTTAAGAGTAGGTTAGATAAATGTCTATCAGGGATGGTCTAGACAGTAATTGGTCCTGCCATGAGGGCAGGGGGCTGGACTCGATGACCTCTCGAGGTCCCTTCCAGCCCTAGAATCTATGAATCTATGAAATTCCCCTCACGCTGGCGGTGCCATGAAGTGGGAGACAAGGGGGACTCTGTGCCCCCCTGCACAGTGGGGAAGGGCTTCATGCCAGCTTGGTGTCAGTTTTTCCCCTTTGTGCAGAGTTGTTTCTGTTAGGATGAGAAATAGATGATACGAGTTAGGTCTTTTCTTGTTGAGGAAAGTCTTTTATCCTAGAACACAGGAGAAACCAACAACAGCAGACAGTTTCCTTGCTCAGAAAATCCCCAATCTGCCACTCTAGTGAGCTATATGCCCAAGAAGCCCTGTCTGCTTCCATTCACACCCATAACTCCTTTGCCAGGTTTCTTCTGGTTTTCTACCTCCAAAACACGCACACACACACAGACACACCCCTTCTAGCCCCTGAGTTCACTATCAGGGAAAGCCCTGTTAATCTACCTGGCTTGGCTTTGTGCACTGGGCAGTAGTTTTCATTATTTCTAGATGGATCACAACATAAAAGACCATAATTATTCTTTCTACTGAACCTGAAGGCGGATGCTTGGCTTTAACAAAGCCTGTGATTCTCTTTGGATCAAAATGCCATTAACACCTGTCAAAATAACATCAACAACTGCTGAGAAAAAGGTGTGTTGTGTGTTACTATAAATCTGTGCAGGAAGCCAGAAGCTGGGGCTAGGGAGGGTTTGTTGCAAAAGCTGGACAGTGAAGTACAGGGAGAAATGGAGACAGCGACTGAGGAGTTTTAGGGATAGCTCTGTTTCCTTATTATAACAACATGATCCAGTCAGTGATATAGAAAATGACTCTGTTGATCTTTACCATTGTCACATGACAAGTATCAGGTCAGCAGAGAAATGGGAGTGAAGCCACCAGGGCCAGGATTTTGTAGATTCCGGATAGGGGATGTGCAGGAACTGCAGCTCAGCTCAAAGTGAGTAAACTGACCATTGCCAGGCTTCGGAGGTGCTCTGTGTCCTGCCCGTGGCATCTTTACTGAAATCTCTTTTTGCTAACAAAGTGCAGTACACCTGAGCACTACAGTGCTGGGCCCTACAGAAACACCCCATGGTAGGTAAGTAAATAAATGCTTCTATTCCAGGAGGGAAAAGAATTCCTAGCAACTTCCAGGTTTAAAACCAAGCCCCTTTTTAATCATCACAGCTAAGTATTGTCAATTGTAACATCTCTCTGCCCAACACTCCCATAACTCAGACACTGCCCTCTTTACCCGTAGTGTGAATTTCATACATAGAGAATACAGCCCTTTATCTGTGGATCTGGGGGGATAGAAGCTTTGGACAATAAAACTTGATATAATAATAAATATTTATTTCTCTACATTTTTAGGGAAACTTACTGCAGAGCTTGGTAAGTCTTCTTTTGCCTCTTTCTACTTTTTGCACACACTTGTATCCTGATCAGAATGTTTTGTTGTCGTTGTGGTGTTGATGTTGTTTATTTAGCTTTTTTGTTAGGTTGATTGATTTTGAGGGAGCAGGGTTGTTTTTCTGATTATTTATTTCTTGTGGGGGTTGTTTTTCTTTTTTCTATTTATGTTTTAAAAATGTGAAATAACGCTAAGGCTGATCAATGTCACACAGAATAAACAAAATTTAAAAAGATTTGAAAAGAAATGAGCTGTCTGATTTAACTTTGATCCTTATAATATCGAGAAATAGCATAGAAAAGAAGTTGAAAGTGGATCTTTGTCATAAAAATAAAATTAAAATTAAAATGGCAATTTTTTGAAGAAAAATGTTTGTTTCTGAAGAAGGCAATTTTTCAAGAAAAACACTTTTAATTCAAAAATTTGGATTAGCTTTCAGATTTGACTTGCTATGTCTGAGTAGAACTCATTGGACTCAGTGGAACTATTCAGATCTGTAAAGTTAAGCACGTGCATCAGTCTTTTCAAGATCGCTGCATATAATATGTTCTATTCTGCTCCCCCTAAAGTAAATGGAGATTTTTCACTGACCTCGGTGGGAACAGATTCAGGCTTTTCTTACCAGGTATTTTGCATCATAATTCTAATGTGTCCAGTTTTTGACAGTTGCATAGTTAATGGGACCTAACATAATATAAAAGAGTGTGTTTAAGGTGTAGCCTCTGAGAGAGAAGCACTTACACAATCTAGGTGTGTTTCTGATTCTTTATTTTAATTTATCATAAACGTCTGTTAGAAATTATAAATGTATTTTTCCCTCAGTGTATCGTTCTGTACACTATTGAATCCTATAGAATTTGTTCCGGTGAAATCTCATCTCTGATTATGTGGTTGGTTTCAGGCTGGAGAAAACTTGCTGCCCCTCTGAAAAAAGGTAATTGAAGATGATACTGTATCAATGTCCAAGTCTCACATTTCATGCACCTTCTCCTTGATTGTCGCAGTGAGTAGTTCAGGGCAGACCTCACAAGCATCCTGTATGTTGGTGCACATCGGGATGTGAGGCAGGCTTTATGCCTACGTCCTGCCACAACACAATGCATCCAGATTGTACACAGCTCCTCCAACTCCTCTGTCTGCATGTGCACTGCCCCCTGCAGGACTTTCTCAGAGCACCTCCCCGTCATTATACAATGGAACATGCCCCTACCCATCTGCTACCTCAGGGCCAAGGCCTGCCCTGTCTTCCCATCAATAGCCTTCCTGCTCCTGCTCATGTCTCCTCCTCACTCTTCTTCAGCCCTCACTGCCTGGGAGAGGGACAGAGCTACGCTCTGCGGATGAGGAGCAAACTGAATTCTGTGTCTGGTGTCTAGACACCATGATGATGGAGAATGGGAAAAGTGTAGACTTGAATTACAGCTAGAGGGGCTGGGGTATGTGAGGAAATAAAATGTAGGGAAGGAAGACCCTGCTTCCTGCACATGAGCCAGAGCGAGCAGTGGAGGAGAGATGGGTGGGGGCGTGAAGGTGGTGGTGGGAAGGAAGGGAAGGATGAGATGATGAGCAGTTTTGAAGATGGTAGGAATTAACAGGAGGTGAGTGCAGTTCCCCAAAGCAGCTGTCCTTGGGAGAAACGGGACCTGCTGCTGAGCAGTGAAATCTGGGGCATGTCAAATCCTTGCCCCATGTGGCCTGTTGCCGCCTGAGGCAGGAGCACATCAGAGATCCAGCATTAGGAGAGGGGAGGAGAGTGAGGAGGCCAGTATCACATCGAAAGGAGGAAGCAGCTGGGACACAAAAGGACTCATGTTGGAAATAAGGCACTGCAGGGGGAGGGGAGCTGTGTCAATATTCTTCACTTCATATAATCTGCTGTGTCCCTCTGGGGATACTAGTCCCCTCCCTGGGAAGAGGTGGGGCCAGGAGGGGATAGACTCTGATTCTGAGGCCTGGCCCAGCCAGTCCCTTCACTCTGTCACTGACACGTCTCTGCCAGAGGAGTGACACTCCCCTGCACTCTGCTGAGATCTAAGAGCTGCTCCCCATTCAGAGCTGGTAAATCCTGGAGGAAGCAGATTCCCTGAGTCACTATCCACCTAGGGCAGATTCTGTCACTGACATGATCAAACTCTCCCCCAGGGCTGAGCTCTGCCCTTAATGCTCTGATTCTCTCTCTCCCCAGCGAGTGTGACTCTGGATCCAGACACGGCTCATCCCCTTCTTCAACTGTCTGAGGATTGCAAAAGTGTCAAAGGGTTATTAACAAGGCTGCATCAGCTCGACAATCCTAAGAGATTTGAATATGAACGTTGTGTGCTGGGCTATGTGGGGTTCACCTCGGGGAGACATTACTGGGAGGTGGAGGTGGGGGGTGGGAGATCCTGGGCTGTGGGGATCGCCAGAGAGTCTGTGAGGAGGAAAGGAGAGATGATCTTTAAAACTGAGGAGGGGATCTGGGCTGTGGGCCTTTGGGGGAATCAGTACCAGGCTGTCACCTCCCCTCGCTCCCCGTTGGCCCTGAATCAGGTGCCCAAGAGGATCCGGGTTTTTCTGGACTATGAATTGGGGCAGGTGGCATTTTTTGATGCTGATAGAGGCGTCCTGATATTCACTTTCCCACCGGCTTCCTTTGCTGGGGAGAGAATCTTCCCCTGGGTCTGGGTCTGGGATACAGAATCCCAGCTCAGACTGTGTCCCTGAGACACAGGAAGAAATATCCCTCTGGACACCTGTCATCGGCCAGTCTAGCCTCACACATCATCATCCTAAAATGCTGGAGGTCTCCCTGCAGAGCCTGCAGAGCCTGTAATGCACAGTATCTATATACCTGGGGTTGGGGTGGTGTCTCTGGACTTAATAGCCATTGAGAGCAGAGATGAGAATGACAAGCCAATTTCCTTGGTCCTAAGATTGTGCTACCTGTCTGTCACTAGCCTCTGCAATCCAAAAGAACTCTAGCAGCTGGTCAGGTTAGTAGCTAAAGGTGCGACTACACTGCAGCGTGTGCTCCATCCTGCCTTGCAGGCATGTGCACACATTAGTCAAGTCCACTTGTAAAAGTCCACATTGCCAAGCTGCACATGATCTGTACCCCATACACCTGTGTTGACACAGAAGCTGTAGTTACATGTTTGGCACTAGGATTTCTAGGGACATGTCCCAGGGTTCATAGAATCTCAGGGTTGGAAGGGACCTCAGGAGGTCATTTAGTCTAACCCCCTGCTCAAAGCAGGACCAATCCCTAATTTTTGCCCCAGATCCCCAAGTGGCCCCCTCAAGAATTGAACTCATAACCCTGGGTTTAGCAGGCCAATGCTCAAACCACTGAGCTATCCCTCTCCTTCCTTCCCTTCTTACCACCTTGCTAACTGAAGCCACCCTGAGAATTGGTTCACAGTGTATTGTGGGAGAGCTTGTCAATCCTGTCTGAAGGTCCGTGCAGAAGTGGTTTTAGCCCACCAACATATTCAGCTGAGGCACTTTCAGCTTTGCTTGCTCCTCACTTATGTTCATTCCAACTGGGGGGCAAGTCATGGATCCATCGGCACTGGATGAGCTGCTCCTGTTTGAGGGGGAAGTGCTTATGCAGCGGAATGAATGTTCAGCAAGATTCTGGATGTCATTTTGGCAACAGTTTTTGAACTGCAGAAGATGATGGGAGTTGGAGGGAATTCATTCATGGCAGGCTGGACAGCCATGGTGCATGTTACACACGGACTCCCTGTGTGCAGAATGGCTGTTCTGGTGCAGGAGAACAAGCACATTGTGGTGGGACCTCATCACCAGTCAGGCCAAGGATGACCAGCAGTGGCTCCAGGATTTATGCATGAGGAAGCATAGCTTCATGGAGCTGTGTGAGGACGTCATGACGCTCCAGCACCAGGTCATGCAAATACAGTCCAGAAGTAGGTTGCTATTGCCTTCTGAAAGCTGGATACCCCAGACCCCTACACATGGTTAACCAGTTTGATGTTGGCAAGTCAACTGTCTGTGCTGTCGTGGGGAAGATTTGTGAGGTCGTTACTCCTGTGGTGGTGGACATAAGTAATGCACATGAAATAATAGCTGGCTTTGAAAGAATGGGCTTCCTACACCAGGCTAGGGCCGTTGATGGCACCTACATGCCCATAGTTTGCCTACAGAGGTTAGTAGTCAATTGTTCTGCAGGGTTTGGATGACCCCAGAGGCAGGTTTATGAACTCCAGTATGGGATGTAACAGAAAGGTGTAGGACACCAGCCTGCTGAGATCTGGTGTTAACCTGTGCAGAAATACAGGGAAAATTATCCCTCCAAAGGACATAGTTATCGATGGGGTGGCTGTGTTCACTATTAGTTTAGGGGGTGCCACTTTCCCTCTCCTTCCATGGCTCATTAAACCACACCCTGGCCTCAAAGCACGTGGCTGAAGAAGGTTTAATTACACGCTAAGCATCTGCAGGTTGGTGGAGTGCACATTTGGCAGGCTGAAGGCAAGCTGGACAGACCATTTGGACACCAGCATAGCCAATGCCATCCATATGGCTATGGTCTGCTGTGCTCTGCCTAGCATCTGCGAGAAGAAATACACTGGTGTTTTGCGGTCCCAGTACAGACATCCAGAATGTGCACCTGTCATCCAGGGTCTTCACAGACAAGGTCAGCTCCCAGACGGTTGCACTCCGCAGCGCGGTATGGGGAGGAGGTGACCAGTCCTCTGTGGAGAAAGAAGTGGTTCAGGACTATTTAGAAAAGCTGGACAAGCACAAGTCCATGGGGCCGGATGCACTGCATCCTAAGGTGCTAAAGGAGTTGGCAGATGTGATTACAGAGCCATTGGCCATTATCTTTGAAAACTCATGGCGATCAGAGGAGGTCCCGGATGACTGGAAAAAGGCTATTGTAGTGCCCATCTTTAAAAAATGGAAGAAGGAGGATCCGGGAAACTACAGGCCAGTCAGCCTCACCTCAGTCCCTGGAAAAATCACGGAGCAGGTCCTCAAGGAATCAATTCTGAAGCACTTAGAGGAGATGAAAGTGATCAGGAACAGTCAGCATGGATTCACAAAGGGCAAGTCATGCCTGACTAACCTAACTGCCTTCTATGATGAGATAACTGGCTCTGTGGATGAGGGGAAAGCAGTGGATGTGTTATTCCTTGACATTAGCAAAGTTTTTGATACGGTCTCCCACAGTATTCTTGCCAGCAAGTTAAAGAAATATAGGCTGGATGAATGGACTATAAGGTGGATAGAAACCTGGGTAGATCATTGGGCTCAATGGGTAGTGATCAATGGCTCCATGTCTAGTTGGCATCAAGTAGAGTGCCCCAAGGGTCCGTCCTGGGGCCAGTTTTGTTCAATATCATAGAATATCAGGGTGGGAAGGAACCTTAGAAGGTCATCTAGTCCAACCCCCTGCTTAAAGCAGGACCAATCCCCAATTTTTGCCCCAAATCCCTAAATGGCCCCCTCAAGAATTGAACTCACAATCCTGGCTTTAGCAAGCCAATGCTCAAACCACTGAGCTATCCCTCCCCCCGTTAATGATTATCTTCGTTAATGATCTGGAGAATGGCGTGGACTGCACCCTCAGCAAGTTTTAAGATGACACTAAACTGGGAGGAGTGGCAGATAACGCTGGAGGGTAGGGATAGGATAGAGAGGGACCTAGACAAATTAGAGGATTGGGCCAAAAGAAAGCTGATGAGGTTCAACAAGGACAAGTGCAGAGTCCTGCACTTAGGACGGAAGAATCCCATTGACTGCTACAGACTAGGGACCAAATGGCAAGGCAGCAGTTCTGCAGAAAAGGACCTAGGGGTTACAGTGGACAAGAAGCTGGATATGAGTCAACTGTGTGCCCTTGTTGCCAAGAAGATTAATGGCATTTTGGGCTGTATAAAATGGGGCATTGCTAGGGTGACCAGATGTCCCGATTTTATAGGGACAGTCCCGATTTTTGGGTCTTTTTCTTATATAGGGTCCTATTACCCACCACCCCCTGTCCCGATTTTTCACACCTGCTGTCTGGTCACCCTAGGCATTACCAGCAGATCGAGGGATGTGATCATTTCCCTCTATTCGACATTGGTAAGACCTCATCTGGAGTACTGTGTCCAGTTTTGGGCCCACACTACAAGAAGGATGTGGAAAAACTGGAAAGAGTCCAGCGGAGGGCAACAAAAATTATTAGGGGGCTGGAGCACATGACTTATGAGGAGAGGCTGAGGGAACTGAGATTATTTAGTCTGCAGAAGAGAAGAGTGAGGGGGGGGGATTTGATAGCTGCTTTCAACTACCTGAAAGGGGGTTCCAAAGAGGAGGGATCTAGACTGTTCTCAGTGGTACCAGATGATAGAACAAGGAGCAATGGTCTTAAGTTGCAGTGGGGGAGGTTTAGGATATTAGGAAAAACTTTTTCACTAGGAGGGTGGTGAAGCACTGGAATGGGTTACCTAGGAAAGTGGTGGAATATCCATCCTGAGAGGTTTTTAAGGTCAGGCTTGACAAAGCCCTGGCTGGGATAATTTAGTTGGGGGTTGGTCCTGCTTTGAGGAGGGGGTTGGACTAGATGACCTCCTGAGGTCCCTTCCAACCCTGATATTCTATGATTCTATGATGCCGGAACAACTTTTTACAAGCCGTAAGAGCGAGAGATGGAGGGGGGGCAGAGAGGAATGAGCGGGGGTGGGGCCTTATGGGGAAGAGGTGGTGCGAGGGTGGGGGCTCAGGGGGAAGGGGTGATGTGGGAGCGAGGCATTGGGGGAAGGCGCAGGGCCAGAGTTCAGGTGCTGGTGGCCCCCCACACTTTTATGGAGCTTCCATCACTCCTGCTGTCATCACAGGGTTTGGGTCCAGGTGAACAACGGAAACAAGGGATGCCTTGCATACCCACATCACTGCAGCACTGGGTGATGTAAGATGTGATGAGGGACTGTAATGCTGAACATTGGCATTGTGTGTATATATCAGTCTATTTCCTATGTGCTGATTTGCTCTTGGTTATTTGCTGTTGCTTTTAAGATAATCTGATATTTTATTTAAAATCTTTGGATACAACTTCCTGACTCTTCCTTTATTTCCTGACACTCATATGCCAATGTATTGTCCAACCCAACCAATTCATTAATGAAACAAAACACTGAAATAACCCCAAAACCATTGCAGGCATCCCAGCTTCCTGTCCACAAATAATTCTTTAGACGTGTGCTGTGTGAAATAAAGTGCAGCCCCGTGCAAAAGGGGACCAATAGCTAAAGTCCAAGCTCCATGGGCTAACTAATAGTGGAACTGGAAGTCAGAAGGGCACCTCCGGTTCTCCTTCCCCCTAGTCAAAATGTTGATCATATTGAATGCTGTTTTATGAGGGTGGAATGCACATGGTACATCTGCCCATTTCACTACATGCATTGCTCAGAGCCCACCCAACCCCAGAGTTTTCCAGTGGCTGCTGGATGTGGTAACATGGAAGTGGGCCTGCAGGCAGTGGGGATGGTGCTGAAGGTGGTGCTGGAGCTGATACTGAGGGCTGCAGCTATCAGGATGTAGCCTTTAATTTTATTTAAAGTGAATTTTGCAATGTGATATTACACCACCGTGGGGTCGGCTCTGGCGGCTACAGTTTTAAGCTTAACAGAGTGAAAGTCACCTCTGCTACTTGCTTGAGATTTAGGGTTTTTAGAAACACATAAAGACCAAAGGTAATGACCACACATACATTTACCAGTAAAAGGTTTATTATATTTTAGAAGTTTTATTAACGTTACAATTAAATTTATAATTACCCAAGCATACAGAAATTTTATATAGACCTATGCACAAGTTACAAATATAGTTATACTTTCTTAATAGTGTTAGGGTTTGATGGGTCTTTTATGGCTTGATTATTAGTAGAGGGTTGGTTTCTGCTGGAGTCTTCCATAGGGAGCTCAATTTTTCCATTTTGGGCATTTTTTTTAATAATATGATTTTTGTTTATACCTACATTTTGTTCATGTTTATGAAAGTGTTAACCCTTTTTTATTGGTTTTCCTGGAAACTAAAGGGATCCCAATTTTTTATAGGCTAAATTTTTTTTTTTATTAGCATTGACGCACAACCTGTATTTTGTGGTTAAGACACATGTTGGAGACAGATGTGCCTTTACAGTATTTTTATGATTTACTATTAATTGGGGGGGGGTAATTTTGTGCAATATTACCACTTGGCACCTTATTTTCATAATTTTATGGCATCGGGTTATTGTTTGGTTATTGGCTTATGTTATTATTTCTTATTTTTAACGCCTAAAATAGCTAAGCTAAACTTTTGCAGACCTTAGCCTACACGTCTTGTGTTTTAGCTTGTTTTATTTATGTTTAATACATAATTTTTTAAAATACTAATTAATCTTATACTTTTATAATTCTACAATTACACAATAAATAAATAATAAACTAACATTATTGCCTACAAGCGTGACCCGCTGCTCTAACCGTGCTTGGTGGTGATCCCCTTTCCTTTGATCATGTTCCAGGAAATCAGTAACCATTCTCTCCCCTCTCTCCCTGTCCAGCTCTTTCTTCACTTTATGACACTCCAGGTTCTCATTAAACCTGTGACCCATGGCATACCACAGGGCATTCTCTCATGCCCTCTCATGCTGGTTGAGGTTCCTGTCCCCAAGACTCCTGGGTGGTTGTGTCAGTGCTGCTCAGGTGGAAGGGCCTGGAAAGAAAATTAAGGAGTATGTGTGCATGTATGTATATTTGTGTGTGTGTAGGTGTATACATGTATGCATATGTATACATAAACATTGCCCCCATGTGGGGAAAAAATAATCCCTCATTACATTCTGTGTCAAGTCAAGGCCAACATGTTTGAACTTTGTCATCAATCTGGTATGTTTTTATTCCACTTTCATATTACTGAAAAGCTCCTTCTAGCAACAAACCCAGATCAAAAATACATCATGGTAAGAATTTCAGGGTTAATTCATTAAAAATAAGTAAGCAGGCAGATAGGTAGGTCCTGGTTGGGTATTTTGGGTAATTGGATCAGGGGCCTGTTATGTATATTACTTTCAAGAAGGAAACCTTGGAGCCTTGAGGAAGCCTTGTAGGACGTTACACAATGGCATAGAAAGCAATGGAGAGAGCTAGTAAACTACCACTGTGGGCATTGGAAATTTGCTCATCATAGGACTCTCACTGCCTGCCTGGAGTTTCTCCATATGAAACATTGTCAAGAATCAAATGCTCGATGAGGGGATAATTCAGGTAAACATTAACTAGATACAGTGCTAGGATGCAGATGAGTGATTACAGCAGAGGTGATTTCCCTGCTCTCCTTCCACCACCCATTCCAGACAGGGTAGCACAAATGCTCAGAACCAGGAGACCAAGTACTGAGGTCCATAAAAGACTTTTCTACTGAATACAGCCACTGGGACTTATAATGTACACTGCCAGGGACAAAGCTTTAATGCCAGTGACAGCAGAACTCTATGTCATTCTATTGGTGTCACAGAGCTACAAACACAGCAGGCAATGCAGAGATATGCCATCATGCTTACTCAGCCTGCAGTTCTGAATCTTTTTAAATAAAACAATAATTGCAAAGATAAAAATGAATCACTAGCTTCATGTTTAATCACATGCATGAATCACATGGCAGTGTTCTCTGGAGTTGTCCCCATCCTCTTTTCCTCTGGCCTAAGCACTACACAGTCCCTGCTCAGAAGCACGTCATGCAAGGCTCTGTGCTCGGAACAGTGCTGAGCACCCAGACTCTTCATCTCAGGGGCAGCTGGCATCTGACCTGTTGTTGCCATCCTTAGCCTGGGGCTAGAGGGTTTTCAGGTGTCTGAGGGGCTCACTGAACTGCACACCAGTACAGTTGATTCCCTCCCCACCAGCCATTGTGAGCCAGTCTCGTACTGGTGCAGATTTCAGGTGCTTTTCCCAAGATCATGTTCCTTGCTGTATTCACACCATGTGTTAAGAAGAACCCCAGAGTGCTCCTCAGAGTAGCTAGCAGCATACTGGGTGGTAAGCATGAGATTGCTACCTAAATAGCTTGTCAACTAAAATGCCCAAACTCCAGCCTAGAAGGGGCTCTGTGCCTCTACCAGGTGCACCAGGCTGTGAGGGCACTGAGTGGGCACCCTGATAACAAATGGGCAAGAGTAAAGTGTCATAATCTCCAATTAAATTAAACAACTTTATTCCCTTCCCCACCATATCTCCATCCACCATCCAGTTAGCAGGGATCTGCTTAAATACATCACAATGACTGCAAGCATGACCATATTTGAGTAACTCTACAACACTGTAGACAGCTCAGAGCCCCGGAAAATCCCCAGTCAAGGACCAGCTCCTCTTTTTCTCCAGCTTCAGTATTCACTTGAGTACTCACCTGAGCAGCCAGGGAGCAGCAGGGCCTCTGGGAGAACTGAGTTGCCTCCAAGTCCAGAAGAAGGAGATCAGAGTTAACTCTCCTTCTGATTTTATTAGGGGGATAGGGACTGCACTCCGCACTAATTGCTTCACTTTAAACCTGTTCTGACTTGAAGGGTGACACAAAGAAAGAAAGAAAGAAAGAAAGAAAGAAAGAATTACAAAGCACACTAAAACAATATAAAAATGATTAGATTCTAAGGAAACCACAAGCTAAGATTACATCACTAGTTTGTCACATGTTTGCTCATGTAGGCTGAGCTCTGTGTGTTATCCAGCTTTTCAGTGCTCAGGGACATTTCTGGGTGGGATTTTTCAGGAGCATCTAAGGGAGGCAGGAGCACAAATCAAGTCCCAATGGGCCTTATGCCCCTAACTCTCTTAGGTGCTCCTGCAAATCCCACCCTATAATGAGGAAAATGGAGTAGAGAGGCCACTCAGAACTGTCACACTTTTCCCCCTTCCCCTGGTTTGAGAGACTTTCCCTCCAGAACCTTTCCTTGGGGCCAGATTCTCCTGCAGGGCTGTGCTCTGCTTGAAGTGCTCTGCTTCTCTCCCCAGCAAGTGTGACTCTGGATCCAGACATGGTTCATCCCCGGCTCATCCTGTCTGTGGATCAGAAAATTTTGACCTCTGGTGTCATACGGCTGAACTGCCCTGAACATCCCCGGAGATTTGATTCATCTTGTGTGCTGGGGTGTTAGGGATTCACCTTGGGGAGACACTGCTGGGAGGTGGAGGTGGGCGGTGGGACAGCCTGGGCTGTGGGGTTGGCCAGAGAATCCCGTGAAGACAAAGGAGGAGTTCAGTGCAGCACCTGAGGGGGGCATCTGGGATGTGCAGAGGTCGGGGTTCCAGTTCCAGATTCTCACCTCACCTCCAACCTCCCTGTTGCTGAGCCAGGTCCCCAGGAGGATCGAGGTGTCTCTGGACTATGAATGGGGGCAGGTGGCATTTTTCAATGCTGATAGCGAGTCCCCGATCTACACTCTCCTGCTGGCCTCGTTCATGGGGGAGATAATCTGTCCTTTCTTATGGGTCTGGGGTGTAGGTTCCCAGCTCACTCTCTATTCCTGAGGCACCGGGTGGCACGTGGCTTCGGGTCTTATGAAATGAGTTTCTCTGGCCCATAGGTCTCCGGTCCGAGTGTCTTTAACCCTGCATGGCTCCCATGTTCCTGCAGAGATGTTTAAGCACAAAATGAACAGACCTGAGAAGCTGCTGTCTCTGCTCCATCTTGGTCTTTCTTGCTTGTCTCTGTCTCTCTCCCTCTGAGAGACCATGACAGCTCTGCAAGGAATGGCGAATTGGGGTTTACAGTCTGCCTGAAGAGGGCAGTGGGATTTCCAGGAGCCAAAGGCTTGCATGACTCTGTGGTCCCACAAAAGAGAACATGCTTGTCATGTGAAGGGAAGCTGGTCATGGCTGTAATGCATTGCTCAAACTGTGACCTGCAGAGAACTGTCTGAAGACTCCTCCCCCTTGTTTTCAGCTTCTGTGTTGCATTAAAAAAGCCTTAGACCCACTTTAAGATTCCTTCCCCAGGTGAGCAATTGCTGTGGTTGCCACAGGAATGTTGAGGAGAGGGGAGGTGGGCACTGCAGTCATGTCTGGGAGAGAAGATGGTCTGTGAGTCATTATGTCTACTGGGCTGGGTGTACACTATGGGGAACCTCTGAGATCTTCTGGTGTCTGAGCTGTGCTTCTGTTTAATGTGTGCCCCTGCTGTGAAACATAGAGGCCTCTGCTCCCTGCTGGAATGCAGCCACTATCTCGTGTCTGGTTAGATGCAGAGAGCCCAGTGTGCAGCACTCACAGAGCGTTTACTGTGTTCTTAAATAAAAGCCTAGAGATGACAAGTCCCTGACTGTCCTTGCTGAATTGTGACAATGCTGTGTGAGCCCTGACCATGGGGATGGGATTGGCAGACACAGCGAAGATCTCAGGGACGAGTGGATGGGTCTCCTGGTTAAGAAGAAAAAGAGAAAAGGGGAAATGAACACTTAAAGTGATGGGAGCAGAGGAAGATGGACAAGTAAAGAGTCTCTGGTTGCTTTGAGTCCCTGGCTGTGACTCACTGACAAACCTACCAGTTGTGCAGTGATGTGGGATTAGAACATGGGGCCATGCACAGAGCAGGACCAGGGGAGGAGGGGAGTGGCTGCCACTGGTAACATCACTTCCCCAGCACCAGTCCAGGCAATTGGGTCCATTCTCTTCCAGGGACACAATGGAAAGAGGAGCTGGTGTGAGTGAGCCCTTGAGTGTGAATGAATAAAGTCAGAGAGTGATACTAGTATGGGCTCCAATCCTGTAATGACAGTGCCCTCAGCAGGGTTATGGGCAGATACATCCCCAAGTACATGGAATGGGGGATGGCCAGGTGTGCCAATCTGTTGATAAGGGTGATGTAAAAGCCCATGAGATCCCTGTGAAGGCTTTGCACTAGAGGATTGATATGGTGAAGTTGGGGCGTGCAGTGTGTTTTGAGAGCTGTGTCAGATATTAGTGAAAGCCCTCCAGGGTGTTGCAGGGTATCATCACCAGTGCTGTAAACAATGTAAATGTGGGAGATTTTCCCCTTATATTTTTATTACCCTGCTTTCAAGATTTTGGGTGGATGAGGAGGGTCCTGTCACAGTATGCTCAGGGTTTGTCATGTTAGACCTGGGTCCTAGGCCTTCAGTGATCTGGCATAAGCTCTCTGCTAACTAATTTAAATGTACAGCAACTCTTCCCTGGGGTTAGATACAGAAATGGACACAGGTGTTGGGATGCTCAATGGCACCTGGAAAATCCCTGGGACTCACAAAGGCTGCATTAGATGCTCAGGTTTCCTATACAATGAATGGAGGGAGATAGGTGCCTAAGAGTGGGATTCACAAAGCCCAGCACACTCCTGTGGGGAAGACCCTCCCACTCCTAACTGTTCACCTAGTGATTAAGGTACTTGCCTGGGTTGTGGGTCTGACCCAGGGGGCTCTTGGTGCCAGCTGGAAGAGGGCACAAAGGTGCATAAGGGTTACAGGGACCCTCTGGGTCTGATATCTACGGACTAGTTTGCCAAAGAATGTCATGCAAGGTCTCCACTGAAAACTTGTGTCATGCTGGTCCTCATGTTCCTTGTGAGATGTATGTATGGAAAATAAGCGAGAAGTTATGTGTATAAATACTGAAAATTATGTTCTTATGGTCTGTGAGTTGGGACCAGTCACGAGAAGTTGATAACCAAGTGTCTTTCAGGCTGAGGATATTTGCCTATAAGTCTGTCTTCATGTACACTGATGTTATATACTTCACACTCAATGCCCATTCCCAGTCTGAGCCAAATACTAATCAAGTGATTGTAAAGTCTCCCTAGACAGGGGAACGCAAGCAGCAGGGGTATTGCTGTCTGCAAGGGAAGACAGTGGATTTTGGGACTATAGCGGTAGAAACAGAGACAAACTGCATCTTTCCACTGAGGAGGCATGAGGGCAGCAGGGCGTGTCTCATGAATGGAAGATCATGGCCAAGCCTGGCTATAATATGCTGGAAGGATTTGGGGTGAGCTTTTGCTCTATATGACATGCCCATGTCTTGTTGGTTGGGTTTAGGACCTAGACAGCATGTTATTATTTTATTTGATATGTAACCGTTTGTTTCCAATATTTCTGCTTGTTGTCATTGGAGTCTCTGTTATTTGATATATAAATATGTACTTGCTATCCCTCTAAACTAATCTAAGTGCTGTGTGTGGAGTGGAGCAGTGATCCTGTGGTGAAACTGGCAAGCTGGGGTGTGTGTTCCTTTGGGAACAGAGGATCTGGAAATTCTGTGGGTGCCCAGTGGATCAGAGGCTGGAGGCCGCAGGCAGGCACTTAGAAGGTTGGAATGTGCCTATCGCGAGCCTGTACAGAGAAAGCAGGGCGTGCAAGGATGTGCTTGTACTGCCAGAGGCTGGCTGAGTCAGGGAGCTGACCCCCAGCAGGCACAGCCAAAACTGCCTCACACCAAGGGGGTAGCGAGTTGCCTTACAACCCTGGGCACCCCCAGGAAGCCTCACGGTATGACACCACTAGTTCAAGTCACTCTTCCACATGAGAGGGAAAAGGGTGTGACAGAATATACCCATGTCCACACCCTACACACTGTTGTAATAATCTTTCTGCAAAGTGTGCCTTGTGAGGTATCATTTGAAAGTTCGTGATTAGTGTCCTGGTAAAATATGCGGCAATATTGTATGAGAAGTTATAACACCTGCATGGTGTTCCAAACCATGTTCCAAACTGAGGTTGGCAAACAACCTAAAGAAAGGAATGTGTGCTCTGCTTAATTTGCACTGAAGCCATAAACAGAGTCATCAAGCAGGAAGGGAAAGAAAGGAAATTCAAACAGGTGGGGAAAAAGCAGCAGGGAACATCCTTCCACAGAGACTTTTTTCTGCTGGTACCCAGCTGGAAATGTTTTTCAAGAGGAGGAGTGAAACTATAAAAAAGAGGGTCAAACTGCCCAAGGGACCCCTTGCTCTCTCCCTGCCCAGCACATTCACTGCACCTGAAAGAGGAAGCATTCGTTGGATTCTGGAGGAGGGGTCTGACCTAAAGAGTTTGGTCAGTAAGACTGCTGAAAGCATGTAGTGAGAAGACTTTACTTTGAATTTAACAATTTGTTAAAATAGGCACCGGTGGCATTTTATCTTTATTTTTCTTGTAACCATTTCTGATTTTTATGCCTCATCACTTGTACTCACTTAAAATCTATCTCTTTGTAGTTCATAAACTTGTTTTCTCATTTTATCTAATCCAGTCTGTATAAAAATGAAGTGTCTGGGAAACTCCATTTAGGGTGGCAAGATGTGTGGACTTTATCTAACTTATATTGTCCAGGAAAGGGCTGATAAGTACAGGACATATTTTTTGGGGGGGGGTGGGGGGCGCGGGGAGGGAATCTTAGACTGGGGTGTGTGTTGGGGTCAGCCTGCAGTATAACCCAGGCTGGGGAGAGCCAGAGTGTAACCCAGATGTGGCTGGCAGGCTGCAGTCACACACAGACACTCAGAGTGTGGGTTGCATGCTGGAAGGCTGTTTGTGAGCAGCCCAGGTAGGACCTAGTGTAGCAAGGCATTGTAAGGCACCAGAGGTTGCAGGGCAGGGGTTAAACAGGTGCTCATTACTCTGGATTGTACTCTGGCATGTCACAAACGGATTTGAGGAGGGATCTATCATGTTACAGGTGAGTGCCCTAACCCCTGGGATATGGGCTATTCAGATCAGGGGTGGGGGACTCTCTTAGTCTCTCCTATTGGAAATGTTCCAGTCTGTATTAAACAATTAAACAATCACTGGGCCAGAGAGCAAAACAGTGAAAATGACTCTCTAGCCTGGTGGTTAGCGCACTCAGCCACAATGTGGGAGACCCTTCTCAAATGCCTCTCTACTTATTTATTCAAAGTGTCCCCATGCCGCAGTTCCTTTGTGAATCCTGCCCTAAGGGGAGAGCAGCACGTGACCCATTTTGCACGTTAAGTGTGTGTGGGAGAGATGTGGGAACCTAGGCCCAGATCCTCAAAGGTATTTCAGCATCTAACACCTATTGATTTCAATGGCAGTTTGACACCTGAATGCTTTTGAGGATCTGGGCCAGCTCTTTGCTCTATCCAATGTTAGCAATCAGTGCCTAGTTAGATATAAGACTAGCTCTTTTAAGGCTCTCTTGGGCAGGATAAAGGCAAGAAAACAACACACACAAACAATAGAAATCAGAGTGTCTCATTTCTGCTATTAGTTCACGCCCAAAGGCTGGGTCTGTGTGTGTGAGTCTTTCTGGGATCACTAATGAGTGTATTGTTAAAAATGACAAGTTTCCTTCTGAGTTCCTTGCCCATAGGTAACTTACAGCTATTTACAACAATACTTGCTGCTTAGCCAAGTTTGTGCCTGTGAGTTTAATAACACTCCCTTAGCCCAGAGTTTACATTTTCCCCCAGAGTCTCCAGGGGCTGTGACTTTAACACAGAACTCACTCTGGATCAGCAAACAACATGAGATAAGTCCAGGCAGGGAAACACCCATCTGTGGCTGCCAGTTGAACACAGTTCTAAACACACAAAAATGAACTTTACCGAGCTCACTCCCTGCACAGAGCCAGGACCACAGATAAACCTGCAGAGTCTCCAAGTTAAAGCAACTAGTTTACTCTCTCTAGAGTATGTTGAAGAACCAGCCACCATGGATTCTGTGTGCTGGGAGGGACAGAACACAACTGTCTCTTCTTGCCCCACATATTTCCTTATTTATTTTTTTTCTTCTCCTTTTCATTCTCCCCCCTTCTAGCCCCTCCTTTTTCTTTCCTTCTCCCTCCTGACTCCTCCCTTGTTCATTTTGTTCACATCACAGAACCTCCCATTGCCAACACAGCACACAGCGGAAGGCAGAAGCAGCAGAACCACAGTGTGACCAGCAGCCATGGCCTCTGGAAGTTCAGTGGGGGCCTTGCAAGATGAAGTGAGTTGTATCATCTGTCTGGAGGATTTCAAAGATCCAGTGGTTATAGACTGTGGCCACAGCTTCTGCTGAACCTGCATCACTCAGTACTGGGGGGGATGGGAAGAGAGGGCATGTGGACCTTTGTGCTGCCCTGTGTGCAGAGCACAGATTCAGACGGGGAATCTTCGGTCCAACTGGCAGCTGGTCAGTTTGGTTGAAAAAATTAAACAGCTGGATTTCAAAAACGCAAAAGAAGGAAACAAGAATCTGGACATAAACCCAAAGCTGTTCCGTGAGGATGGGAAAGATGCCATCAGCATGGTGTGCCCAGAGTCCCAGCCTCGCGCATCTCACCTGGTGCCCGCACAGGAGATAGAAGGGGTTTCCCAGGACGACCAGGTAGGAAGAATCACAGACCTTGGATAACTGAACTCCTACACTTTATTGTTGACACTAACAGTCTCATTGGATTGACTTTTCTTTGTGGTACTGAGTTTTCTCTGATGCACTTTGCTTTATTTAAACTAGGGCTGTCAAATGAATAAAAAAATCACAATTAATTGCACTGTTAATAATAAAATGCCAATTTAAATGTATTATAAATATTTTTGGATGTTTTTGTACATTTTCAAATATATTTATTTAAATTACAAGACAGAATACAAAGTATACAGTGCACACTTTATTTTATTTTTTGTTACAAATACATGCCCTGTAAAAAAGATAAACAAAAGAAACAGCATTTTTCAATTCACCTCATATAAGTACTGTAGTACAATCTCTTTATTATGAAAGTGCAGCTTACAATTGTAGAATTTTTTTTATCCATAGTTGCACTCAAAAACAAAATAATGTAAAACGTAAGAACCTACAAGTCAACTCAGTCTTGATTCAATTCTTGTTCAGCCAATTACTAAGAGAAACAAGTTTGTTTACATTTATGGGAGGTACTGCTTCCCGCTTCTTATTTGCAATGTCACCTGAAAGTGAGAACAGGAGTTCACAAAGCATTGTTGTAATATAATGTGAGCACTATACACTTTGTATTCTGTGTTGTAAATGAAATCAGTATATTTGAAAATGTGGAAAAATATGCAAAAATATTTGTAATAAATTTAAATTGGTACTCTATTATTGTTTAACAGTGCGATTAACACGGCGATTAATCTTGACTATTTTTTAAATCTAGTTAATTTATTTTGAGTTAATCGCTTGAGTGAACTGTGATTGATTGACAGCCCTAATTTAAACAGTAAGGCCCAGATTCTCAACAGTATTTAGGTGCTTAACTCCTATTGATGTCAATGGGAGTTAAGTGCCTAAATATCTTTGAGGATCTGGGCCTAAGCTCTTTGGGAAAGGGACTGCTTTATTTAGTGCTTGTACAGCACCTAGCACAATGGGGTTCCAGCCCCTTACTAGGGCTCCTCTGCAGTACCACACTACAGGGAAATGTAATAATAATTAACACTAAATACTATGTTGCTATTTTGTATTTTACTCCCTGCAGTCAACATTTCCAGCTACCAAGGTGATACATGCATTAGCCTTTCCCCACTGCTTCCCCCCACCGCAGCCTTCCACTGCCATAAGCAGCTACACCCTGCAGTATAGATGCAGCCTGCTGCAACATGTACCCTACATGCCGCCACCAGTGTGTAGACAAAGCCTTAGATTCACTGGGGCAGGGTCTGTGTCTTCCTGTGAGTTTGGGTCTAATTCCAGTCAGTCTAGAAGACTCCAGCAAGTAACATGCCCTAAAATGGTGGGAAGCAGACTGAGCAATGGCTCTGACTTGCCTATATGCTGGCCAGTGAAAGTGGCTAAATGGGAGTAGTATAGTGTACCCCACACAAGCAGATTGCTCTTCCCTGAGGCAGTAGAGATGCTCTGGGAGGCATGAACCTAAGGTAGATTTATTATTATAATTGGTTAATTACAGTAGCATATAGGAACCCCCGTTATGGACCAAGTATTCTGATTAGCAATGGTCAGAAATTTTACATTGAAACTGTTCTATGAAAAATGGGGTTTTGACTAACTGAAAATTTTCACAGAAAGTGTCTACTTTTCTCTTTCTTTTTTTCCTTCTTTTCATTTTGTGGTAGAAAACTAAAAGCCTGAAAGGCAAAACTTTTTTCAGAGTTTTCAGTTGTAAATTTTCAGCAGTATTCATAATGGTCCCTTCTAGCCTTAAAATGTATGAGTCAATTACAGGTGCCATAACATGATTCTTTATTTAAAATGTACAAATTCATACCTTCAGGAGGTCGCTTGGTTGAATCATTGATGGTGGCCCTCACACTTCCATATATGGCATCAGCTTGTACTGTAGCACAATCACCTTAGCCATCCTCATGCTCATCATGTCTGGCCTTGCAGTATCAAAGACGATGTGAAAAACCAATGGGTATGTTTGCACAGGCCGTTAGTGAACACACAATGTGAATTCGTTTTTTTCTTTTTCCCTTTTAGGATGAGGAATATACATTCATAAGGTATTGTGTGGTTCTCGTTCTCCTTTTTTATTGTATTCCTATTACAAGCACTGAATAAATACAAAGAGTGAACAGCTGAGCTGGAGATATTAATAAATGTGCTGTTTCTAGGACTGAACATTTGATATTTCGGGGCTCTGAAGATGTCCTTGCTGAATATATGTCTAACGTCCTTGCAAAATGCATTAATATGAGGTTAATAGAAAACAAATATAAGGGTAAGTGAATGCTACTATCATCTCACATGCATAATATGTACTATATTGATGAAGGGTACGAGAAAATATAGGCATGAGGTGTATGCTGCAGCTTAACTGTGCATTTCTTTATTCCACATTGTCTAGTTTTAAATAACTGACTAGTTCCAATTTGGGTTTCAAACCATTCATATTTGTTTAAAAGCTGAACCCAGCCATAAGGACAATTTTGCCAAGTAATTTTCTGAGGGACAAATTCTGCCTTCACTTGCACCATTTCAAAGAGTGGGAAGAAATGGTCAATTTTTTAACATGGAAAAGAAGATTTTCAATGGGAAGCGTTGAATATATTGATGATCTAGAGAATGGGGTGACAGATCACCTGGCAAAACTTGTGGATAATTCCAATGTCTGGGTTTCTTGTACACTTAATGTTAACTCTGAAAATGTTGCCTCCTCCCATCAACTAAAATGCTCTGTGGGGGATTCTCACCCTCATGCTTCACACTGCCATGACAAAGGTGGTTTTTGTTTATATTTTGAAGTCACACTTCAGTTGAACTAGTAAAACCATTATGCTCACTGATGAAATAATAGAGATCTTGGTCCACAACAAAGGCCCCTTCAAGCTTCAAGCTTTTCCTGCCTGCATGAGACTTAACAGCCATCCCGAGCAAACCTCAGTGCCCTCCAGTGCACAGATTTAGGACTCAGAGGTTCTCATTTGATGCCCACTGCACCCAGCCTTTTAGACACTAGTCTGATGAGTCAACACTGACTCTGATTCTGTCACTGACATGATCAAAACCTCCCCAGGGCTCAGCTCTGCCTCTAACCCTCTGATTCTCTCCCCACAGAGAATGTGACTCTGGATCCAGATACAGCAAATATCGAACTCATTGTGTCTGAGGATCAGAAGAGTGTGTGGTGGGGAGATGCACGGCAGGATCTGCCTGACAGTCCCCAGAGATTTTACCCTGATTATTGTGTCCTGGGATCTGAGGGATTCACCTCAGGGAGACATTACTGGCAGGTGGAGTTGGGGGATTGTGCAACCTGTTGGATAGTGGGGGTGATCAGAGAGTCTGTTTCAAGGAAAGGAGGGGTCAGATATTACCCCCTGCATGGGGTTTGGGCTGTGGAACAGCACAGGGGTCAGTACCATTCTTGTGGCTTCTCTAAGTACTCCCTGCCCCGGGGTGATAGTATGAGAAAGATTGGGATTTATCTGGACTATGAAGGGAGGCAGGTGACATTTTATGATACTATGAAAAGGACCCCAATCTCCACTTTCATTGCTGCCTGTTTCAAAGAAGAGAAAATCTTTCCTGTTTTCTGTGTTTGGGGTGAAAGCTCAGAGTGTGTTCCTGATGCTGGGGCTTTGTGCTGTCAGTCCATGGAGAGTGGGAAGAGATCAGGAAAAAATAAATCATTATCTCTGCAAGGATGTCCAGCCTCTTGTCCGTATCCTTTGTGATCATGGAGGATCCCAGTAAGCTGCAGGGTCAGTGAATGGCATAGGGGAACCCAAGGGAGAGGATGCAAGGGATTAAGAGTTGAAATCTGAGAAGCAGGAAAAGGTGACTGAAGAAGTGGAAACTGGTAGGAAGGTGGAGGAATGTGTGACTGGATAGGGAAAGTCTTGGAGAATGAGAAGGTCAGGGTTAGAGAGGGGAGGGGAATCCAGGAGTGAGGTGGTGTGGATGGAGACGGGGAATCTGGAAGTGGATCACAAGCATGAGATGAAAGGTGGAATCTGGGGGGGGGGGGTGAAGGGGAAGGTGTTAAGGACTATTCAATTCAATCTTGACACAAGAAGAACCTGCTGTGGTGATGAACTATAAGAGGGAATGAGAAGATTGCCCCAGCTGTGGGAGAGGAGAGCTAGAGATGGGGCAGGTTGTATATTCTTTGCGGCAGGGTGTCAGACAGGCTGTATTTCATGCTTATGGTCCAGCAAGTCACCTCCTCAGCCATCACCCTTCTTCAGCAGAGACCTGTGTCTCTCTCTCTTTTTCCTGATGGGTTTTTCCAGGCTGCTCAGTTTCTTGCCTACACTATGAGTTCCCCTGCAAGACAGACTGCCACAGCAGTCCTGCTTTGCCTTCTCCTCAGAGGCTATAAACAACATCATTGCCCACAGCTATAATACCACACAGTGGTATCTATGCAAGCACACTTATTATTCAGGTGAAAGCATTAGAGATAAAACATATTAAAAACAATAAAAGAACCTATATGTTTGCTAATAAGCTTTACCAGAGATCACCCTGAACAGTCCTTCAAACACCACCATGGGGTCTTATTATGGTCACAAGTTCATAACAGTTTCAGCTCAGAACAAGCAAACCCATGAATCTGTAGGTGGCTCCTTTATACAGTTTGGGCCTTTGATCTTGGGACTATGACACTGGTTCTCTCCTCAGGGTGTAGCTTCAGAAGGTTGGGTCCAGAGGTGGGAATTTGCATTCACTCCCCCACATTCCCTGTACTTCCTAGGAAAGCCACTTAACTTTCTTTATCCCCAAAGTTCCTTCTTATCTGGTACATTGGTTCAAATAGTCCTTTGAAGCTCATAACACTTCCTAGGGTTTACACTGGCCAAGACTCCCCCCTAGAGAAATTACATACAATCTCACAATAATAACCAAATTCTGTATTTATTATAAAATGGTCTCCAAAGCTAATTAAAGTTAATTCAATAAGATCACCCAAAGCTACTTCAGGAAATTGCCATATTTTTCACACAGGGACCTTCTTTTTGTTCTATGTTTGTGCAGCACCCAGAAAAATGGAGTCCTGCTCTATGACTCAGGTCCTTAGGTGCAACTGCAATACAAATAAATAATTACGGTAAACAATAACCACAGGTAAAACAAAAAACCTGCTACTGGGTTTTATTCCTCCTTATTTTTCCCATTCCTCTCTGGTGGGGTGGGAATGGCCCGTGGACTTGGCCTGTGGCCAAACAATTCTAGAAACATGTCTGCATGCCAGTATGATGAGAGCCTGAGCATTGTTGTGATGCATTGCTCAAGCTCTCCAGAAACCTGGGTGGTCACATGGTCCTGGCTCCTCCTCCTTATTTGCAGCTACTAAATCACAGTGTAAATGTATATCAAATGCTTTCTTAGTATTTCTTCTACATGCCAGGGGCTGCTGTCACTGCCACAGAGATGTTAATGGTGGGGGAGGGGATCCAGGCAGTCATTAATAGATGGAAGGGAAGTTGGTCCATGAGTTATTAGATGTTGTTCATGTAAAATTCTAAGACTGTTTGTGTGTGTGAAACATTTTTGTTTTTTCTGTGCTCCTTACTGAAATATCTAGAACCCCGCTCCCTTCTGGAGAACAGTTGTCATTTTGTGTTCAGTCTGGGCAAATTGCTATGTAGGATACACAGTGTATTACTCTCAGAGAGATTTTATTATGGTTCTTTCCTGTTCATTCTCTTGAATGATAAATAAATCTCGGAATTAAAACATGCTGTTTGAAAGCACATGGTTGCTCTTTGTGCCCTGAAAACACGAGTATTCTGGCAAGGGGCTCAGGAATCAAACAGCAAACAAAGCCCCTGAAGCTGTGTTTGGACTTCACTTCTGCCCCATGAGGAGCCCAGATGAAGTCAATGAAGTTCCACCTATCCAGAAGTCTGTCCATGCACAGCCCATTACAGGATCCATCCTTAAAGCTCAAAGGAAGTGAAAAAGCAGCCAAGAGGCTTCCTGGTGAAAGAAAAATAGAAAAGGTGAAATGGACATTTAGGGGAATAGGTTTCCTATTCCCTGAAGGAAGAGGAACAACTTCCAACATATGTGCAGAGGCCTGATCAGAATTTCACTCCCTTCCTGTACAGAACAGATTCCCTAGTTTATCTGCTCTGTGAATACACACAGCTCTGATCTGCAGGGCTTATCCCAGCCCAAGGAGCTGAGGGATTTGTGGGCATCCCTTGCAGGGCTGCTTTAAACATTTGTCACACTTTTTTTTTAATGGAAAATTTGGGTTTAGACAAAAAACGTAACCAGTTCACAATGCAAGAAATGCACCAATGTTTCCATTCACTACGTGGTTAAATGGCTGCCACATTGTATCCACTTGCAGAGCAGTCCCTGTAGCTCTCTTTCTCTCCAACAACATCTCTAGTCACTCCTCATTTCCTGGTCCCAGGTGGCCACTCCCCAGGCTCTCCTAGGCCCCTCTGTCCCCAGTCCCTCCTCCTGCAGCCAGAATGGACAAGTGGTCTGAAGAGCTCTGGAGCTCTGGAGCCCCTGTTTATCCCATACCCTGTACACAGAAGGACCCCCAGTGCCAGCTCACCTCACACCTGCTGCCCTTGGCCATTGGGCCTCAGCCCTGACCTAGGGAAGCCTCTGTCCAAAGCTGAGAGAGGAGCCCATTGAGTCCTTGGTTTCTCTGCTGATACTGACAACAAAGTGGAGAACTAGTTACTTAAATTACAGGATTATTGGGGAAAAGACTGTCTTTAGTTTTGTGTTTGTACGTCTAGCACAGTGGAGTCCTGGTCTATCCTTGGGGCTCCTAGGGGCTACTGCAATATAAATACTGATTTTGCTGACATTTAAGGGAGCTAGGCACCCAATTTCCATTGTAATTCATTGGGATCTAGGTACCCAACTTCCTTAGGCTCCTTGGAAAATCCCAACTAAACTACATAAAACGCACTCTGTGTTTGTGGTGTCAATATCCAGGTTATAAAACTGCTTATATCTTGGAAATGTGGACACTTCACCAGCACTGATCCATGTCTGCTGGCACAAATGCTACCATGTCAAATATGGACAGCTCTGACTGGCCACCTCTTTAAAAGAAAAAATAAATCAGTGTTTAGCTTTTTCTATTTTACACTGGCTTGAGGTGTCTGCTCTGCAGTATCTAAACAGCCCTTAAGGAGTGGGAGCTTAAAGTTCCCACAAGTCATTCAACAGGGCTACAGAAAGGATTGTTTGTACTACTGGAAACTCTCAAGGACTAAGCCAAAATAATCCAAAACTAGGTAAGGGGTTAGATGAGGTTCCACTCATATATCATAGACATAAAGACACAGAGATCCACAAAGAGACTTAGACCCAGATCCTCAGTGAAGTCAATGTGTAAGGGGACTGTTGGCCCCTTACTGAAACTCAGTGGAGGGTTTTGTTTGGCCATCTCACAGTACCAAAAGAAATGGGAAAGACCAATGAGAAATCAGAACACTGAGACTGACAGTCCCCAGGGCCAATGGGGAGAGGCCAACAGTACAGGTCAGCCTAACTGACAGGGCAGGCAGGGCAATGAGGGAGTCAGGAGGCCGGGAGTCCCGTCCTCCATGTGAATTGAAGCTGCCTGGGCCAGAGCAGGGCCGAGCTAAGGGGAGAGCAGGAGTCCAAGCTGAGCTGGGGAGTAGAGCTGCAGCATCCAGAGCCAGAGGGGCCAGAGGAGCAGCCCAGGGAGCTGAGCTGGAGGCAGTGCAGCAGTAGTGCTGAGGCAGAGCAGACCTGAGGCTAGGGCTAGAGCAGTCTGCTGCCAAGTGCAGTGAGCAGCTAGAGAAAGCAGGGAGGACCCTGGGCAGAGGACCCAGTGCATGAAGACACCACCGACCAAGAGGTCTTGCAGGCTGGACTCAGAGGGGAGATGTGACCCTGACGGGAGTGGGGGAGGTGCTGGGGAAAAGGGTCCTCCCACCTAGCACCTGAGGGCAATTGTCCAACTCACACCATCCCTGCAGGACATTCAGGGTCTAGGCAGGAGGCCTGGGACATGTGAGGAACAGACTGTGAACTTCTCTTACATTCCATCTATGGCTGTTTGTGGTTCCCCCATGCCCACAGAGTGGGCTGACGGTTTTCCTTTAACCTTTCCCATTTTGTCCTTGGTTTTTTAAATTGGTTGTTGTTTAATAAATTGTATTTGCTTTGAATTATATGCAATAATCAGTGGGTCAGGGAAGCATCCTGTGCGAAGAGAGGACCCTAGAATGGGGACACCCTAGCCCCTGCCCTAAGTGACCATGACAATATTGGGGGTTGATCCCCCCCCCCCCCCAAGAATCCTGCGCCCAGCCTTGTCGGGGTTACGAGGGCTCTACCGCCTGGGAGAGAGGAAGGGGAGTCCTTGAGGTCAGGCAAGCCTCTGGGTAAAGGGAGTGAGAGTGAGGACTCAGAACCTTTCATTAGCCAGTTCCACCAGGGTAGAGAGCATAAGCCAGCAAAATTTCCCACCATTCCTCTGCATACAAATGGGAATTAGGTACCTAAACACTCATAGACTCATAGACTTTAAGGTCAGAAGGGACCATTATGATCATCTAGTCTGACCTCCTGCACAATGCAGGCCACAGAATCTCACTCACCCACTGCTGGAATAATCCTCTCACCTATGTCTCAGCTATTGAAATCCTCAAATCATGGTTTAAAGACTTCAAGATGCAGAGAATCCTCCAGCAAGTGACCTGTGACCCATGCTGCAGAGGAAGGTGAAAAAACCTCCAGGGCCTCTGCCAATCTACCCTGGAGGAAAATTCCTTCCCGACCCCAAATATGGTGATCAGCTGAACCCTGAGCATGTGGGCAAGACTCACCAGCCAGACACCCAGGAAAAAGTTCTCTGTAGTAACTTCTAACATCCCATCACCGGCCATTGGGCCTATTTACCACGGATAGTGAAAGGTCAATTAATTGGCAAGATGATGTTATCCCATCAAACCATACCCTCCATAAACTTATCTAGCTGAATCTTGAAGCCAGATAGGTCTTTTGCCCCCACTGCTTCCCTTGGAAGGCTGTTCCAGAACTTCACTCCTCTGATGGTTAAAAACCTTCGTCTAATTTCAAGTCTAAACTTCCAGTTTATATCCATTTGTTCTTGTGTCCACATTGGTACTGAGCTTAAATAATTCCTCTCCCTCCCTGGTATTTATCCCTCTGATATATTTAAAGAGAGCAATCATATCTCCCCTCAGCCTTCTTTTGGTTAAGGTAAACAAGCCAAGGTCCTTGAGTCTCCTTTCATACGACAGGTTTTCCATTCCTCGGATCATCCTAGTGGCCCTTCTTTGTACCTGTTCCAGTTTGAATTCATCCTTCTTAAACATGGGAGACCAGAACTGCACACAGTATTCCAAATGAGGTCTTACCAGTGCCTTGTATAACGGTACTAACACCTCCCTATCGCTACTGGAAATACCTCACCTAATGCATCCCAAGACTGCATTAGCTTTTTTCATGGCCATATCACATTGGCGGCTTATAGTCATCCTGTGATCAACCAGGACTCCGAGGTCCCTCTCCTCTTCTGTTACTTCCAACTGATGTGTCCCCAGTTTATAACTAAAATTCTTGTTATTAATCCCTAAATGCATAACCTTTCACTTCTCACTATTAAATTTCATCCTATTACTATTACTCCAGTTTACAAGGTCATCCAGATCTTCCTGTAGGATATCCCAATCCTTTTCTGAATTGGCAACTTTGTGTCATTCGCAAACTTTGTTAGCACACTCCCACTTTTGGTGCCAAGGTCAATAATAAAAAGATTAAATAAGATTGGTCCCAAAACTGATACCTGAGGAACTCCACTAGTAACCTCCCTCCAGCCAGACAGTTCACCTTTCTGTATGACCCGCTGTAGTCTCTCCTTTAACCAGTTCCTTATCCACCTCTCAATTTTCATATTGATCCCCATCTTTTCCAATTTAACCAATAATTCCTCCTGTGGTTCCGTATCAAATGATTTACTGAAATCAAGGTAGATTAGATCCACTGCATTTCCTTTACTAAAAAGTCTGTTACTTTCTCAAAGGAGATCAGGTTGGTTTGCCACAATCTACCTTTTGTAAAACCATGTTGTAATTTGTCCCAATTGCCATTGACCTCAATGTCCTTAACTACTTTCTCCTTCAAAAATTTTTCCAAGACCTTGCATACTACAGATGTCAAAATAACAGGCCTGTAGTTACCCGGGTCATTTGCCCCCCCCCCTTCTTAAAAATAGGAACTATATTAGAAATTCTCCAGTCAAATGGTACAACCCCTGAGTTTAGAGATTCATTAAAATTTTTTGCTAATGGGCTTGCAATTTCATGTGCCAGTTCCTTTAATATTCTTGGAAGAAGATTACCTGGGACCCCCGGTTTACTCCCATTAAGCTGTTCAAGTTTGGCTTCTACCTCGGATATGGTAATATCTACCTCCATATCCTTATTCCCATTTGTCATGCTGCCATTATCCCTAAGTTCCTCATTAGCCTCATTAAATACTGAGGCAAAGTATTTGTTTAGGTATTGGGCCATACCTAGATTATCCTTAACCTCCACTCCATCCTTAGTATTTAGCGGTCCCACGTCTTCTTTCTTTGTTTTCTTCCTATTTATACGTCTATAAAACCTTTTACTATTGGTTTTAATTCCCTTTGCAAGGTCCAATTCTACATGACTTTTAGCCTTTCTCACTTTATCCCTACATGCTCTGACCTCAATAAGGTAGCTTTCTTTGCTGATCCCTCCCATCTTCCACTCCTTGTATGCTTTCTGCTTTTTCTTAATCACCTCTCTGAGATGTTTGCTCATCCAGCTTGGTCTACAACTCCTGCCTATGAATTTTTCCCCCTTTCTTGGGATACAGGCTTCTGATAGCTTCTGCAACTTTAATTTGAAATAATCCCAGGCCTCCTCCGCCTTTAGATCCATAAATTCTTTAGTCCAATCCACTTCCCTAACTAATTTCCTTAATTTATTAAAGTTAGCCCTTTTGAAATCAAAAACCCTTGTCTCAGGTTTATTTTTGTTTATCCTTCCATTTAGTTTAAACTGAATTAGCTCATGATCGCTCGAGCCAAGGTTGTCCCCTACAACCATTTCTTCTATGAGATCCTCACTACTCACCAAAACCAAATCTAAAATGGCATCCCCCCTTGTTGGTTCAGCAACTACTTGATGAAGGAATTCATCAGCTATCACATCTAGGAAAATCTGAGCCCTATTATTATTACTAGCACTTGTTCTCCAATCTATATCTGGGAAGTTGAAGTCTCCCATGATCACGCCGTTCCCATTAGTATTTACTTCATTAAAAACATTAAAGAGGTCTCTATCCATATCCAAATTAGATCCCGGTGGTCTATAGCACACCCTAAGCACTGTCCCAGGGGAGGCTCTAGTAGTTTTCTTCCCCAATGTGATTTTTGCCCAGACAGACTCTGTCTTATCCATTCCATCATTTTTTATTTCTTCACATCACCACATTTACCTTTATTTCTGTCCTTCCTAAACAGCACATATCCTTCAATACCTGTACTCCAGTCATGACTACTATTCCACCATGTTTCTGTTATTCCTATAATATCTGGTTTCATTTCCTGCACCACTAGCTCTAGTTCCTCCATTTTGTTACCTAGGCTCCTCACATTGGTGTACAAACATCTTAATTTTTGCTGTTTGGCCTCACTCACATTCTTTACCCAATTTGGCACGGACATTGTACTGCCAGTATGACCTATTTGACTAGTATCCACTCTGCCCTTCCTCCTTATGTCCATTCTTCTACCCCCGGCTATATCCTTTCTTACTTCATTTTCTTCCCTCTCAATGTTAAAATCCGGCATGGAGATTACCTGGACATCTCCCAACCGTCTCCCCCAAATTCCTAGTTTAAAACTCTCTTAATCAGTTGTGCCAGCCTCCATCCTAGAAGTCTATTTCCCTCCCTACTTAGGTGAAGTCCATCCCGAGAGAACAGTCCTCTGTCCATGAATTTCTCCCAGTGGCCATACATCCCAAAGCACTCCTTATAGCACCACTGCCTGAGCCATCTATTGAGCATCATAATCTTGTCACACCTTTGTTGCCCTTCTCTAGGAACAGGCAGAATCCCACTGAAGATCACCTGAGCTTCAATTTCCTTAAGTGTCTTCCCCAGCCTGGCATAGTCTCCCTTGATTTGTTTCAGCGAGAAACTAGCCATATCATTTGTTCCTACATGAAGGACGATCAATGCATTCTTTCCCGCTCACTTTAGGATCCTCTTCAACCTAAGTTCCATATCCCGTATCTTAGCACCCGGTAGACAGCACACCCTTCTGTTCTCTGGATCAGCTCTGGTTACAGGCCTGTCTAATCTTCTCAGTAAGTCCCCAATCACGTTGACCTGCCTTTTCCTGGTGATAATGCGATTCTCCGGTCTATCCCCTGTTCCCTCTGGCTGCAAGTCCTTTCCATTCCTATTTTCCCTTGTAATCCTCTTCAACCCATCCTGTATCCTCCTGGGGCTCATAATTGGTGTTGTTTCCATTTACTCTTCCCCTTTTTCTATGGTACTAGCTGCTCTTCTCTTCTTCCTTGCCCTTCCACCTTCAGTGACCACCTGCTGTACCCCTTCTTCATCTCCAACTCCACAAACCTGTTCTTGAGCTCTATTTTTCCTTCACTGGCCCGTCTTTTCCTCTGCCTGGTTCTCTTAGTCACATGCTTCCACTGTCCATTTTCTTCACCCAGCAGTCCCCCCTCGGAGGCCTTTGATCCTGCTTCCATCTGCATGTCTGAGCTTTCCCCTTCAGCCACCTCGTGCCTTTGCTCCATCATCTGCTCGAACCCCCTTCTAAATTCGACCAGAGTGTCCACCTGCATGTCCAATCCTCAAATCTTTTCTTCCATCAGCTCTATCAGGTGGCACTTCATACAAACGAAACTCTTTTCAGGTACCCCCTCCAGAATCATGTACATACTGCAGCTGCCACATCCAGTCATCCTCATTGTGTCCTCCACTGCTTGGGTCATGACCACTGTTGCCTCTGTATCTGTCAGCCTTCTCACCTAAATCCTGTTAGTCCGGAAAACACAAAACAAACCAAAATACCCCCACCCCGAGCAAAAACAAACCCCAAACGAGCCCTGCAATACAAACTCCCCTTACAAACTCCCACTCAAACTCCCGTTTACAACTCTGTTTGCTGGCTCCTGTGCCGCTGCATCTGTCTATCACCTTGGAAGATCTGGGCTTCAGGTGCCTAAATGCCACTTGAGGCACCCAAATCCAACATTTATGCACCAGTGAGTCCCTCCAAAGCCCTGCCCAGCTTCCACCTGATCCTGTAGGTGCCTAAGGGTACGTCTACACTACCCGCCGGATCGGGGGGTAGTGATCGATCTATTGGGGATCGATTTATCGCTTCTAGTGTAGACGTGATAAACTGATCCCCAAGCACTCTCCTGTCGACTCCGGAACTCCACCTTAATGAGAGGCGGAAGCGGAGTCGACAGGGGAGCGGCAGCGGTTGACTCGCCGCCGTGAGGACGGCCAGGTAAGTCAACCTAAGATACGCTGACTTCAGCTATGCTATTCGCGTAGCTGAAGTTGTGTATCTTAGGTCGACCCCCACCCCACCCCCAGTGTAGACCCGGCCTAAGTGTCCACAGGGAAAGTCCTCTAGCTGCCTAATTCTCTTTGCTGGTGGGCATATGCAAAACTACCCAAGCCACAATCTGTGTCTCATCCCTTATGTTTTTAAGTTAACTAATGGAATTAACACATATTTATGTAATTTTCCTGTAGTTTTAGGCTCCAGTCCTTTCATCTTGGTTGAGGGTTACCAGTACGGAGGGAACCAGGTAGTTTGTGAATTGGCTGGTTGGTACCCAAAGCCCAAGGTGCTGTGGAGAGATCCCAGAGTGCAACATTTATCATCACTCTCTGAAGTAAAATATCAAGTGGATAATGGTCTGTTTAAAACAGAAAATTCTATGATTACGAGAGAACACTCAAACCAAAACTTGTCCTGTTGGATCAGAAACACCTTTCTCAAACAAGAAAAAGAATCAACAATTTATATAGCAGGCCAGTTACCAGCCAAACTCCAAGAGAAACAAAACAAAATATAGGAAACAAAGAACTGAAGAATCTGTGGTGCATATTTCACAATCTACATGTAAAGAAAGTAGATGAGAGGATGATATCTTAACAGGGTCACAGTTCAGGCAGTCTGATTACCTTAATTTTGAATATTGGGACTATCAAAGGTTTGGTTTTTATGTAAAGTTAATCTCTTGTCTGAATCACCTGAAATTCTAACTTTAACCAAAAAAATTGATTTTCAGAAGAAATATTAACCCAAAGCATTGAAACAGTTTGTTCCTACAACCTTAACTTCACCTCAATGATTTTCTGAATGTAGTAATTTATGTACTATGGTTTGTTTGCTGTCTTTTCCCTGTGTGAAATATCACCCAAGTTATATGGTGCTGTTTCTGTTGACATTGAATGGAACTTGTACTCATCACTCACTTTGCCTTTGTCTACTGTGGAAACAAGGGTTAAAGGATTTGCCTATAGACCAGTAGTTACGTCAAGACAGAGCACAGTCAAGCTAACTCTTGAAGTCTCATAATGCGAGACTTGGGAAAGCAGGATCTGTGTCTGAAGCGGGTGGGACACAACAGCGCAGAGTCAGTGTGACCGAGCCTTGATGATAACGGTGTTTTTCAGGTTTCTTCCAACCCTAATCTTCTATGATTCTATGACTCTATCCCTTTCCTTTTTAGCTTTTAAGTGAACTCATACAATTAAAACATATTTATGTAAAATTCCTCTAGGTTTGGGCTCCAACCCTCTCATCTCTGCTGAGCATCACCAGGGTAGAGGGATCCAGCTGGTTTGTCTATCATCTGGGTGGTACACAGAGCCTGAGGTGCTATGGGCAACATTTACCATCACTCTCTGAAGCAAAATCCCTGGGGGATAGTGGCCAGTTTGAAACAGAAAATTCTGTTATTATGAGAGAACATTTGAAGGGTTAAAATCCATGTGCTGCTTGTATAACAACTTGGCATATGGACTTGTGTCAACTTTTAGAGGCCCAAAAGTCCAGAGTTTGGCTAAGAGACCAGAGGCCTAGTGAATAGTGATCAGCTAAGAGAAAACAGAATGAACAAAAGATAACCTCGCTTTGTTTGTTAAGCCTAGTCAGCAATATGCCAGATGTTGAAGTAATAACTAAATAATTGTATCTTCTCTAAAGTTGCAAATGTGGGACAAAGGCATCTTGTCCTGTTGTGTTAGTTTCTTCTGTAGGGAGAAGATCTTCCCACAGACCAGCCTTGAGTTTATGAAGGGTTGGCATGTCAGTATAAAGATAAGGCGTCCCACCTGTCTTTCCCAGGGACCAAGTCTGCCTTAGCACACAAAGAAAGCAATTCTTATTATCATATACTTTTCACTGTTTTTGCTTTAATCCCTAGGAATGCATCTGTTAGATGATCAGAGGAGCTACTTCATTCCTATGGACCCCAAATTCAATTCAACATATACATATATGTTACTAATACATTTCATTAAAGTACTAATAAAATGTTAACTTGTGAACTTGAGACCATGGGCGGAGACATTATGTAACCTTTTGACCATTGGGCTAATGTGCTTATCTTGTCTTGCTGCTAGCCTATCCCGGGGTGTAGAGATATTAAAGAAGGTACTGAAAGTGATTCCCCAAGTGAAAGTAACTCCCCATAATTTCCCCCACACACAATTTAAACCTCATAGCATTACCAAGTAAAAGATCTCTTGGATCCCTTGTTAAACTTACAAGCTACTGTCTGTGTAAACCATTGATTGTATCTGTTCTCAGAAAGATACTGTATTGCTATGAGAAACTTGCAAACAAGTTATTTGACTTTGTTCTTTATGCATGCTTTGTACCTAGAAACAGCATAGAAAGACCCCCACCATCTTTGATTAAAGGGCAGGGAGTCTCAAATAAATTAGTACACACCCCAAAAGTGGTGGAGACAGTATGTATGTGGATGGATGCTTGGTGTAGATAATGAATGAATGATTAGGGAGGTGCCAGCCTAGGAATTCAGTGACCATCGGCTGAAGGCAGCATCAAGTGGGAATGACCAGACAACCCCCCCTCCGCCCTCGCCCCCCCCGAAGGGTAAACTGGGATCCACCCGACCATCTCAAAGGATGGGAAAAACAAGATAACATCTGACTGCATGGAGCCATCAGGAATGTGCCATCTGCTGATTGATTCAGCAACAGCATGATGAAGCAATTCGCATAGACTGACATAGGAATAAATCCCTATAAGTACAGAACCAAAAGACTAAGAGTTTTGAGGCTGGTTCTGCTACCACCCTCCAGGAGCATCAGATGAATCTGACAAGGACTCGGCTCCACCCTCATGCCTAGGTTACCTGGCCAGTAACTTGGCATGAGCAACTTCTAGGCTGGTAACTATGACATCTATGCAGAACCTCTCTCTCTCTCTCTCTGTGTGTGTGTGTGTGTGTGTGTGTGTGAATGAATGTGAAACTGAATGAATAACTGACTGCTTACTATGATTCTTTTTGTATTTACAATAAATGTGACATTTTGTCTTATCCCCTTTAATAAGATCCTGCTTGTTTTTATTTTATTGGTATAACAGGGGTGTGAACTGCCCACCTCGTCGCTTTCCCCCGCCCATGGAAAATCCATATATTCCATTGTAATCAATTCATTGACAGTGTCTCTTCACCTAATAAGCAAGGTGACACTCTGGCAGCGCTGTACATAATAAACTCCTATGCTTGACCTCTACACGGTGTGGAATTTATGTCCTTCCACATTCAAACCAAAACTTGTCCTGTTGGATCAGGAACAACTTTCTCAGTCAAGAAAAGGAATCAAGAATTTATATAGCAGGTCAGTTAGCAGCCAAACCACACACTGAAATTACCAAAACCAGAAACAAAACAAAATATAGGAAACAAAGAACTGAAGAATTCATGGTGCACATTTTACAATCTACATACGAGCAAAGAAATGCCAGACTGGTATCTTAACAGGGTCACAATTCAGGCAATTTGAGTTTCATGTAAATGTAATCCTAACTCTGAATTTCCCGAAACTCTTACTTCAAAAACAAAAATCAAACAAACAACAATCCTCTCCTATAATTTTCATAGAAGCGTAGAATCATAGAATCTCAGGGTTGGAAGGGACCTCAGGAGGTCATCTAGTCCAACCCCCTCCTCAAAGCAGGACCAACCCCAACTAAATCATCCCAGCCAGGGCTTTGTCAAGCCTGACCTTAAAAACCTCTAAGGAAGGAGATTCTACCACCTCCCTAGGTAACCCATTCCAGTGCTTACCACCCTACTAGTGAAAAAGTTTTTCCTAATATCCAACCTAAACCTCCCCCTCTGCAACTTGAGACCATTACTCCTTGTTCTGTCATCTTCTACCACTGAGAACAGTCTAGATCCATCCTCTTTGGAACCCCCTTTTAGGTAGTTGAAAGCAGCTATCAAATCCCCCCTCACTCTTCTCTTCTGCAGGCTAAACAATCCCAGTTCCCTCAGCCTCTCCTCATAAGTCATGTGCTCCAGCCCCCTAATCATTTTTGTTGCCCTCCGTTGGACTCTTTCCAATTTATCCACATCCTTCTTGTAGTGTGGGGCACAAAACTGGACACAGTACTCCAAATGAGGCCTCACCAGTGCCGAATAGAGGGGAATAATCACGTCCCTCGATCTGCTGGAAGTGCCCCTACTTATACAACCCAAAATACCATTAGCCTTCTTGGCAACAAGGGCACACTGTTGACTCATATTCAGCTTTTCGTCCACCGTAACCTCTAGGTCCTTTTCTGCAGAACTGCTGCCCAACCATTCAGTCCCTAGTCTGTAGCAGTGCATGGGATTCTTCCGTCCCAAGTGCAGGACTCTGCACTTGTCCTTGTTGAACCTCTTTTGACCCAATCCTCTAATTTGTCTAGGTCCCTCTGTATCCTATCCCTACCCTCCAGCATATCAACCACTCCTCCCAGTTTCGTGTCATCTGCAAACTTGCTAAGGGTGCAGTCCACACCATCCTCCAGATTGTTAATAAAGATATTGAACAAAACCGGCCCCAGCACTGACCCTTGGGGCACTCCACTTGATACCGGCTGCCAACTAGACATGGAGCCATTGATCACTACCCGTTGAGCCTGACCATCTAGTTTTATATCCACCTTACCGTCCATTCATCCAGCCCATACTTCTTTAACTTGCTGGCAAGAATACTGTGGGAGACTGTATCAAAAGCTTTGCTAAACTCAAGAAATAGCACATCCACTGCTTTCCCCTCATCCACAGAGCCAGTTATCTCATCATAGAAGGCAATTAGGTTAGTCAGGCATGACTTGCCCTTGGTGAATCCATGCTGACTGTTCCTGATCACTTTCCCCTCCTTTAAGTGGTTCAGAATTGATTCCTTGAGGACCTGTTCCATGATTTTTCCAGGGACTGCGGTGAGACTGACTGGCCTGTAGTTCCCTGGATCTTCTGTCTTCCCTTTTTTAAAGATGGGCACTAAATTAGCTATTTTCCAGTCATCCGGGACCTCCTCTGATCGCCATCAGTTTTCAAAGATAATGGACAATGGCTCTGTAATCACATCCACCAACTCCTTTAGCACCCTCGGATGCAGTGCATCCAGCCCCATGGACTTGTGCTTGTCCAGCTTTTCTAAATAGTCCCGAACTACTTCTTTCTCCACAGAGGGCTGGTCACCTCCTCCCCATACCGTGCTGCCATCTGGGAGCCATCTGGGAGCTGACCTTGTCTGTGAAGACAGGCAAAAAAAGCATTGAGTACACTAGCTTTCTCCACATCGTCTGTCACTAGGTTCCCTCCCTCATTCAGCAAGGGGCCCACACTTTCCTTGACCTTCTTCTTGTTACTAACATACCTGAAGAAACCCTTCTTGTTACTCCTAACATCTCCGGCTAGCTGCAACTCCAAGTGTGATTTGGCCTTCCTAATTTCACTCCTGCATGCCTGAGCAATATTTTTATACTCCTTCCTGGTCATTTGTCCAATCTTCCACTTCTTGTAAGCTGCTTTTTTGTGTTTAAGACGAGCAAGGATTTCACTGTTAAGCCAAGCTGGTCGCCTGCCATATTTACTTTTCTTTCTACACATTGGGATGGTTTGTTCCTGCAACCTCAATAAGGATTCTTTAAAATACAGCCAGCTTTCCTCGACTCCTTTCCCCATCATGTTATTCTCCCAGGGGACCTTGCCCATCAGTTCCCTGAGGGAGTCGAAGTCTGCTTTTCTGAAGTCCAGGGTCTCTGTTCTACTGTTCTACTTTTGAGAATAAGTATTCACGCAAACCACAGAACCATAGAACCAGTGCTTAATTTGTCCTAGGGTTTGCTGGGGCTGAGCCCCGGCACCTCTAGGTTTGACAGTACATAGCACTCTGGGTTTACTGCCTCAGTTATGAAAGTAAAAAAATTGCTTGAGCCCTGGCATCTCTTTCATTGCAGATTAAGCACTGCATAGAACCATAGAAACAGCTTATTCCTGCGCACCTAACTTCATTTCAATGATTTGTTGAACACAAGAACAGCAAGTGAAGACTGATTAATTTGCTTCACTTAATGTTTGAATTAATTGTGATAATGATTCATACAAATATTGGGGGGAAATAGTGAGTTGCAAAAATATTCTAATTAATTTGGCAATTCCTGAATGTCGCTGAATGCTGAGGGCCAAAGTTTTTGCAGACGTAACTCCACTGAAGTCAATGTGGTTTTATGAGCAGAGAATTTCCCCCTGAGCTCTATGACCCTCTGAATGCCAATGAATCAAACTAGGCCTGTTCATTCAGAGATAAATCAGTGCTAAAGCTGTGTTGGTTAGAATCATTTTTAAAATCAGTCTCTGGTCTTTTATGTAGTGTAGATGAGGCCATGCTTCCACTCTTATCACACACATACAATAGAAAAAATTAGTTTTGTCCCTGTTTCGAAACTAATGCAAGTCCTGGGAGTTTTATTTCTCAGGTTCCTTTTTCCGAGATAAAATTCCACCAACCGAGCAGTGGAGACGGCTCAGAGGCAGACCCCCTATTCCATGGGTTCATCAAGTCTGTTCTGACGTTGGACTCTCAGGCTGTCAAGCCTTTCCGGATGTGCAGGAACGGACCAAATGGCGAACAATCGCTACGGCCTACTGTCTGGCTAAGTGTTGAAGAAGGTTCCTTTTTTCCCAGGGGTGAATCCCTGGATGGTGGCTTTGAGTGTGATCCTGGTGGTTTTGTTGTTTCCATTGGCCTCACTGTTTGTCTACTTAAAATAAAAGGTAAACGTCAGGGGCAAATGTAATGTATTTAGCACGAAATTGTCTTCTAATAAATGAAGAAGGTGAAGAATGAAATTTTACACTAGGCCTAGCTCCCGTGACCAGCAGTACAGGGAAAGAAATGTTACAAAGGTTCCCCTTTGCTTCAGGGGGCAGTGATCTGCATAAGCCCTTTACCAGGCACAGAGAACTTCTCCCCAGTACAACCTCAAGCTGACTGGAGCACTTGGGAAAGGGTTTGTGTTTGTGTGATCAAATCAAACCCCTGTCCACTCCTCGCTCTTTCAGCCCACTTCCCCCCCCACCTGTGCAATTATTCTCTCCTCAATCCTGATGGGCTTTGGGAATTTCATTTATTGTTAAAAAGAAATTGGGATGACACTAAGCTTGATAAATTTCACCCCAAGAAGTACTATGAAAAAAATATACACAGTAGAAAATAGGGGTCTGAATAAAACATGAGCTCTCAGCCTTAACGTCTGTACTGACAATGGTGAGAAACAACAGGTAAGAGATGGAGGAAGGAAAACCTTTTTCTCTTGGTGTTGAGAACATCAAACTCATCAAAGTCTCATGAATTATACAATCAGTGTTCAACTTTCACAAAACTCAACCTTATGTTTCTAATAATAATTTATGTTTATTTTTGTTTCTTTTTTAGGGGAACATGATACAGGAATTGGTAAGTGTTGTGCTTTTTCCTCCAGCAAGTAAAAGTTGTGTACAAATTTGTCTCCTGATAAGGCTGTTTGATTATTTATTTATGTACTTTTTTGAGTGAAGTGTTTTAACCAGAAAAAGGTTAAAGCCCTGATACTGCACCACTACCATCAGTTAGAGCTTAGCCATTGACTTCAGTGAGTCTAGGATCAAGCACTGAATGCACAAGTCATATCACTAAAGCAATAATGCTGATAATTTGAGGTCCAGCAATTTCACTCTTTGCACCACCAGAACTCCTAGCAAAGCCAATGAGAGTATGTGAGATACAAGGAAACAGGATTGGGCTCTAATGGCTGGATTTTTAAAGATGCCCCTCTTTCCTTTTATATGGGGGTGCAGAAGGGTGCAGAAAGGGGGGTGCAGAAGACCCAGATTTCATATCGCAATCAGAGCTCTGAGACACTTCTCAGACTAAACCCCCACTCTCCTCATATCAGAATCAAAGATCTCCCAAGCTGCTGCACCTAATTCATCCACCACTCAACACAGCTGTACCTAACACAGTGAATGCAGTTGGAGTGTATGCAGAAAATCCATAGTGAGTATTGCCAGCTCCAATGGAGTAGAGTCAAGTCTGCATTAACTCTGTATTTCCTGGTTTTCAGGAGTCTGAGTTTTGATTAATTTAGAGTCACATGGTGGGTAAGGTAATATCTTTTATTAGACCAACTTCAAATTTCCAAGCTACACAGAGCTCTTCCTCAGAACTGTATGGCTCAAAAACTTGTCTTTATCACCAATAGAAGTTGGTCCAATAGAAATATTACCTCATCCACTTTGTCTGTCTAATATCCTGTGACCAACATGGCTACAACCACATTGCAAACAATTTTTGATGCACTTGATGTTCTGGAAGGGTATGAGCTTCTTGGGAAATCTTAACTCTATGATAACAAAGGTGGTTCCCCCCCCCCATTCCATTTATTATAGTTCACAAAAAAGGAGGAAGAAGAGTCTCTTTGAAATTATTAATGGATTCAGGTAATTTGGGACACCTGAATGCTTGACTCTGCCTGTGCATGTGCTTCTAGATCAGCAGGACTGTGGCTGTTTCTTTAATCTCTCTAATCTCCCCTCGTGACAGGATTTGAAATTACTGCAACGTTCCTGTTACTGTTTTACTTTCTCTTTCAAACTCTGCAAATGCTGCAAGAGGAAAGCACATTTATTAGTCTGGAACACAAATAGATTTCTTTAAACAAGTGTAAGGAAAAGCAATGAGAAAACGCTGTAGCTATTTTATAGCCAGAATTAGCTGTGAAATTTGATAAACTGGAATAATCACTCAAAACGTAACTATCTCAACAAAACCAGTGACGTCTGACCAGTTATTGAAGATTGCTCCTTCTGCAAAATTTTACAATCAGGTAGGTTAATTTTGCTTCAGAATGACTCTCTGTAACTAACTCCTAATATACACTGCTTTTTGTTTGGACAATTTAAAGATTAAATAATCCTCGGATAATTTGTTTCACTCTTTATTAACACTACATTACATGTACATTCAAAATGATTAACATTCAAATGCATTGCCAATTATTTTTATAGCAATGTACCATGAGATTTGTACAACAGGTTGAATTAATAATTTGTTTATTTTGCTATTCTGTTTTATTGAAGAACACTGGGCCTCATCCTGTTCTCAGTGATGTCAGGGAAAATATTTGTAACAAAATAACCTCCTGTATTTAGAATACAGGAAGAAAGTTACTGCACCAAATCAAACGGTTATCAGTCTATTTTTCTGTCTGTTGTCATTTCAGTTTTCTAGAGCTGACTGTGGGGCTGAATCCTTTTGCTTCTGATATTTTCAAGGGAAAAAAGGGAAATTATTTCCAGAATAAATCAAAATAGAAAATTGCACCCTTTTCTCCTGAATTAATTCCCATAATTCCCATAATCATGGGAATTAAGCATATGTCTAAGGCCTGGTCCACACTAAGGGGGGGGATCGATCTAAGATACGCAACTTCAGCTACATGAATACCGTAGCTGAAGTCGAAGTATCTTAGTTTGAACTTAAAAGTACTTACCGCGGGTCCACACAGTGCAGGCAGGCTCCCCCGTCGACTCCGCTTACTCCTCGCGCGCAGCTGGAGTTCTGGTGTTGACAGGGAGCGCTTCTGGGATCGATTTATCACGTCTAGACGAGACACGATAAATCGATCCCAGAACATCGATCGCTACCCGCCAAATCAGGCGGGTAGTGTGAATGTAGCCTAAGTTTGATCCTGTGTTTGAGTGTTGCTGAATAGGGGATTTCATAACATAATTTAAAAAGGCAAATTTATATATTGTGTGACAGATCCTCTCCTTTTGTGTGCAAATCCATTGGAGGTGAGATTTCATAAAGAAATCCATAGAAGTAAAACTAGTTTAGAAAAATGGAATTATTATTGTGAATGTATTTTAAAATTATTTCTGTTTCATTTCAAATATTTTATGGATTTTTTCAATTTTTAATCAAATATTAAAACAGAATTTTGTTTTCAGTTTTTCTCTTTTTTTCAGTTATCATTTCCTACCTCCTTTTATTTTTTTAGAAAGGACAGGGGAATTGGTCAATAAAATATTTTGATTAAATTTAATTAGAGTGTCTCATTTTGAATCAATGTGAAATATTTTTTTCATTTTGCATAATTTCATTGAAATAATCAGATTTCTTTTAAAGTTGAATTACATTTCTAGCCCTCGTGGTCGCAGAGAGAAGTTTAAGACTACAGCCTGAGTGCTCCCTGATTGCTCAAAATGTACCAAACTAAATGAAAATTAAATTGAAAATTATGACAACATATGTTATGGCCTAAACTCGATCTCTAATCTATTAAAAGCATTTAAATTAAATATACATAAAATAATATTCAAGCAGTACATGTGTCCTGGAGAAGTTTTAAAGAAAGGCAAACCATTGAACTGGTGGAAGTCACAGGCTAAGAACCTGGAACCAGAGTTTGTTGAAGTGCTAAACCGGCTTTTCAAAACAGTGTCCTCTTATGCAGGCTTAGAGAGAATATTTTCTTGTTTAGAATTTATTCAACTAGTTTAGTTCAATGACTAGTTCATTCAAAGTTGAGAAACTGATTGAGAGTTGAAAAAGCGGGAAAGCTGGTAACATTACAGCCCTGAAGGCTTTTGTGAAAACAATACCATTAGGACTCTGATCCTGCAGTCAGGCCCATGTGCTGGTGTGGAGAGTCACTGGGGCTTCATATGGGCATTAGCATCTGCCTGTGATGATGAGCTTGCAGGAGCTGGGGCTGTGTGTCTAAGGAGGGAAGTGAAATTCACATGCTAAAAATGTAATTAAACTGGAATCAGTGTTTTAAAAGCCTGATTCTCATTGACACGAAGGCTGCTTTGGAAATGACAATCATTCCCAGAACGACAAAGGTCCTGAGGGATCTCCCTATTTCCATTCCTCATTTTTTTAAGAAATTCAATAATATTTTTAGAATATTTCTTTCAGGAGCAGGCAAAAAACCTAGTCTGGCTCAAAACAAATTACAGCTCCTCCTATCTCTGGGGGGATTTCATTTCCCTGACTTGACTAATTATCTTTAATGCTACGTTTATGTCATGGAGGTCACAGAAGTCATGGATCCCTGACTTCTGAAGACCTCTGTGACATTTTCTGCTTCAGCCCCTGGGGCCAAGGGACTGGAGCTGTCAGCCAGCGGGGCCCTGGCAGGGTTCCAGCAACAGGCAACCGCCTCCTCAGGGGTCCCCTCCTCAGGATTCCAGTGATGCACATGCGTGACAGGCTTGCTCACAGGGAGGGACAGGAGAAACCATGGAGCTGCGGCAGCAAAAGTCACAGACAGATCACAGCTTCCGTGAATTTTTGTTTATTACCCATGACCTGTCCATGGCTTTTACTAAAAATAACTGTGACAAAATCTCAGCCTTAATTAGTCTATCTCCTTTTTATTAAGTCATCTGTGTGGCTGTTACATATGACTGCACGTGGGTTCACATTGAATGAGAATTAGTTCTCCCTCTCCCCCTTTCATGCATTGTAGGTTCAAATTATTATTGATTTAGTGGCTCACGAGATCCTAGAATGGTTGCTGCAGAACTAGCTTGGTCAAACTTGGTTAGAAAGTTCTGCTTCCTTCCACGTAGATGCGGTTCTATGGTGCAATCCTGTATTTAAAATCAATGGCAAAACTTTGATGTGGAGGGACTGGATAGAGAGAGAAATTATAACCCTGTCATGGCTAATTGACAATAATCAATTTAAACTATTTGTAGACCTTCAGTAACAATTTGGCTTGCCCTGCTCTGGAGCATTTAAATAACTCCAGTTAAAACATTGACTTACCAATGTATTTGGACTGGATATATTGGGAGCTCCAGAACCTCCAGAACTTTTATTATTTTGTGGGAAACTTCCTGGATTTATTCGACCAATGATATTATTTTATGGTTTTCTGGCCTAAAAAACTCAGTCAAAGACTGATAATTTGAGAGTTGGTTGGAATAGAGATTTGGATACACAGCTATCACCGACCCAATGGAATACAATTGTATCTAATGTTAAAATAAGCAACTACAAACCACCTTTCAAATATATTGGTCCCTGTGACGGGTTGGGATCACAAAAACTCCCTTGGAGCTGCCACCTGGTGTGCCAAGACTACTTCTGCCCCTGCTTCCCTGCCCTTTCCAGCTTGGGACTCCAGAATCCTGTCTGTTTTGTGCCAGACCCCCTGGTCTGCTGCAAACCCAGACCCAGGTCTGAACCAAGTCCAGTAACAGCTGTAGGCCTGCCTGGAAGCAGCTCAGGAAGTGCACTTGCCTTTGACACCCAGGTGCCCAACTCCCAATGGGGTTCAAACTCTGAATAAATCCGTTTTACCCTGTATAAAGCTTAAATAGTTCACCCTCTATTTCATAGATAGAAAGGTATGCACAGCTGTTTCCCGCCCCCCCCCCCCCGCCCCAGGTACTAACACGTACTCCAGGTAACTTAATAAGTAAAAAGTTATTTTAATAAGTACAGAAAGTAGGATTTAAGTGATTCCAAGTAATAGACAGAACAAAGTGAATTACTAAGTAAAATAAAATAAAACATGCAAGTCTATGTCTAATCACACTGTATACAGATAAAAACCTCACCAGTTCCAGCAAACTTCCCTTTACAGGCTATAGACCTCCTAGCCTGGGTCCAGCAATCGCTCACACCCCCTATTGTCTTTGTCCTTTGTTCAGTCTCTTTCAGGTGTGTCCTTGAGGGGTGGAGAGTCACTCTCTTTAGCCAGCTGAAGACAAGATGGAGGGATCTTCCAGGGGTTTAAATAGATTTTTCTCCCCTGGGTGGCTACCCCTCCCACCCCCTGTATAACATCCAGTTACAGAATGGAGTTTTGGGGTCACATGGGCAAGTCAAGTGTCCATGCACAACTCAGCATAACCAGTCCCGTGACATTCTTGGCCAAGCTCAGATGTGGATTGGTGTCTACAACTTCTTTTTGTCTGTTAAGCGCTTCTTGATTGGGCACTTTACCTGCACATTCCTTTCTCAAGACATGATCCCATGCTCTTACAAAGGCTATGTATAAAACCAGCAAATATACAACCAATATTTATAACTTCAACTACGAAAATGATACATGCATACAAACAGAAGGAATAGATTCAGTAGATCATAACTGTTACAGAGATACGTTACATGGCACATGTAGCATAAAACATATTCCAGTTACATCATATATACAGTTATAAGCATCTCCCCATAAAGTCTTATTGGGTACACCGTCACAGTCCCCACATAAGCTAATGGTAATGGGCTTCATAAATGTTGATCACTGTTAGAAATGTAACTCTCTTGGTGCTACATTAGCTCATATGCTTTGGGAATTTGTGGTATGAGTTGGGTCAAAGGGCCAAATTGATATTGGATGCTAAGTTGGAGCCCTCCCTCTTACGTTTTATTCTTGGACATAACCTCCATGTATCAGGAATATCTGGTAAGAAGGGTGTGTGGTTCCAGTATGCAGCTTTGCTTGCTGGAAAATTAGTCCTGCAAAAATGGACAACTCAGTCCGCACCAAACATTTATGCCTGGCTTAGTGATATGGCTGACCTCACACCTAATGAAAGACTGGCATTCTGTATAATGGGAAGGCCTGAAAAATTCAAAGCCATTTTGCCTCACTTTTAGAGGTCTATATTAATATAGACCCTTAACATAGGTATGTTGCTTCTCCTCCCCACCCTTTATCCTAACCCTCTTTACTTACTTTGTGTGTTATGATGAATCTGGTATTTTGATATATTTGCTGCATTTGGAAGAAAGAAAGACCTGAAAACATAAACTGATCAATGCCAATGCAATTTTGCGAGCACCAAGTGTTCAAAAATCATGAGATTAGTTAAAGGAAACATGAGATTTATTTTCTAAAAAAATATGTTTTGGACTTTTTGTTTTTCTGAGCACTGAGATTTTGTTCTAGTCGTGTTCTCAAGCTTTTCTACTCCACCACGAGAGCAAGAAACTGACTGTTGTTAGAATGAGAGCTGAGATTCACCTATAATCATAGGATTCCAAGAGCTGAGTCATTAAGAGAAATGCCAGCTATTGATATAATCAGGGTGAAATCAAGAAAGTTGGAGACAACCCAATGTGATTTGTTAGTGATTTGATATGGGAAGGAAACAGCTCCACTTCTAGCTACTGCAGGTGCTTCTCTGGCTCCCATCCCTGCACTATCTGAGCACCTCCCAAGCTTTAATACAGGGGTCGGCAACCTATGGCATGCATGCCAAAGATGGCACATGAGCCAATTTTTAATGGCACGCTGCTGCCTGCCGGCACCCCGGCAGGTAGCATTCTGCCATTCAAAATCCTGCCCGGCTGGCCTGCTCTTCTCCGCAGAAGTTTGGTCCTCCACCCTCGCTCGCTTCTTCCCAGAGCACCCACCAGCAGCTCCCTGCCGGCCCCCCCGCCCAGCTCACCTCCGCTCCGCCTCCGCTGAGCGTGCCGCTGCTCCACTTCTCCCCCCTCCCTCCCAGGCTTGCCGCGAATCAACTGTTTGGCGCGCGGCAAGCCTGGGAGATGGGGGTGTGTGGAGGGGACATGCGGCGCGCCCAGGGGAGGAGGCGGAGTTGGGGCAGGGAAGGGGGTGGGGCCGGGGGCGGGGCCGGGGGCGCGAGCACCCACCAGCGCCGACTAAAGTCAGCGCCTATGACGGGGATAGAATTGGGGCATATCCCCTCCAGCCCCTGCCTTGAGCCGCTCAGAGCAGGGTGCTGGGAGCACCCCCATGAGCCAAGCCCACACCCCCAGCCCTCTATCCTGAGCCCTGCACCTCCAACACACACACCCAGCCCTCTGCCCTGAGCCCTGCACCCCCCCACACACACAGCCCTCTGCCCTGACCTCTGCACCCTCCTCACAGACCCCTAGCCTCCTGCTTGACTCCTGCATACCCCCTTACACCCACAACCCCAGCCCAGACTCCTGCACCCCCCACACATACCCAGCCACCCCAAACCCTGACTTCTACACCCCCTCACACACCTCCATCCCCCGTCCTGACTCCTGCACCCCCCACACATACCCAGCCCCCCCACACCGCATACCCTGACTCAGGCACCACCCACATCCCTACCCCCAACCTGAGCGCCAAATGGGAGCTCCTGCAGCTCCCCCCACATTCCCACCTGCACCCCTCGCACCAAATGGGAGCTGCCCTGGTAAGCGCTCCACACCCAAACCTCCTGCCCCAACCCTGAGCCCCCTCCCTCATTCTAGCTCCTGGCCAGACCCTACACCCCAACCCCCAGCATGCTCCTTCATCCCAACCCTGTGCTCAATGCACTCCCACCCTCATCTTAGTGCAGAGAGAGAGAAAGAGAATGGCCAGAACCAGGGAGAAGGTAGGTACCCACTCTATGTGGGCAGGGCCGGGACCTCAGACCAGCAGTGGGCTGAGTGGGTCCGGCAGCCGGGATCCCGGCTAGCAGGAGCCGGCAGATGGAACCGCTGAGCGGCAGCAGGCTGAGCCGCTCAGCCCACTGCCAGTCTGGGATCCTGGCCGCCGGCCCTGCTCAGCCCGCTGCCAGTCTGGGGTTCTGGCTGCCAGCCTCTTGCCAGCCGGGGTCCTGGCCGCAGGCCCCGCTCAGCCCACTGCCGGCCTAGGTGAACGAAACCCCAGGCAGGCAGCGGGCTGAGCGGGCCGGCGGCATAAGATCAGCATTTTAACTTAATTTTAAATGAAGCTTCTTAAACATTTCTGAAAACCTTGTTTATTTTACATACAACAATAGTTTAGTTATATACTGCTCATTTAGTATTATTCATTGCATTCACTGACACTCAGTACTACTTTAAAGGTGAAATTGTAAAAGGAAGATCTGCCTATTTCAGCTATTTGTTTTTTATCACAACTGCATCTAAAATGATAGTACCATAGAGTAACAACTATATTTTTTGCTCAAACATGAGAATTCAAGAATAGTCCAGAAGGAAGACAGGCAGTCCATAAGAAAGAAATATGAAATAAAAAAGTTTACCAACCTGAAGATCCTGCGTGTTCAGACATGTTCCTTTCATCATCTTCAATGCAGTTTCCTCCTGAGAAGGAACACTACTTCTCATGATGTTGTTTCATTTGGGCAACAAGGCCTTGCATTTCTTTGTTGCACTGTTTGCATTTTACATGCATGCCTGTCTTACCCACAGGTAGAGGAACTTCATTACAATATTCCCAAACTGGGTCTTTTTTATGGCCTGCTGCCATTATAGGTTTTCCCTTCTAGTGAGAGAATGGTATGGTAGAACTCAAATCAATGAAGGCTACACTCAGAAAGACTTCAAAACTTCTGGAATATACTGCTCAAACAGTTTCACTTTTGTTTCTACTGCCTGTCCCTCCCTTCTCACATTTATCTCCAGAATTCTTCTCCTTGTCTAGATCTATTCCGCCCCCAACAATGTTCTATTCATTGAACTTTTTGAAACTTTTCACTTTTAGAGAGAGGTAAGGGATTGACTCTGCGTACACAAATTTGCAGAGGGACAATAGGGTTGAGGTTGGTTATTTCTCACTTCTATATATATATATATTTATTTATTTAAAAACATTTTTGCTGTTAAGAAGCATGCTATCTCTGGAGACCAAATCCACAGTTTGAGAACTGCAAAACTAAGCATCTCTGATGGTATCTTCTAGACTGAGCACTCAGTCCCATTGGGTATATAGAAGGATTAACCTAAATAATCTATACAGAAGCCCCTGGAACCCCATAAGATTGGGTCCCTAATCCATGAATTATTGGAACTCATTTACAAAACTTTTCTTAAACATTAAATGAATATATTGTCTCATACTATAGAATTAGAATTTATAATCCTTATTCCATGATGAGAGATCTTTGAACTATAATGTCACGTCCATCAGCCCTCACAGAGAGAGCACCGACCACAACACATCAGATGCGTTGTTCTAGCCAGTCCTCCAATTACCCGCTGGCCAAGCTGTCAGTAGCACCGGACACCCGATTGACATAGTGCACAGCAGCCTAGAACTCCTGAGTGATCTGCCAACCGCAGCAGCTGGGATTACAGGCATGCGCCACCACACCGGGTGAACTATAATGTATCTTAATTAAAACTATCTTTAGATAGGTTTTTTCCTCAAAAATAATTTTATCCAAAAAATCTAATTTAAATTAAAAAAATCCGATTTTTAATTATTTTTTTTTTAAATTCATTTTTATCCACCCTGCTTTCTTCACTTTCTTGCTCTGGCTCAGTGATTTTTGATTATTTATTCACAGTGGGAGAGCAGCTGAGCCCTAATTAGGGGGCGGGGCTTTGCTCATCAGGGGTCCTATAAAGGTAGCCAGCCAGTCAGGCAGCAGCACAGACAGCTGCAGTGGCACAGGAGCCAGCAAACAGAGCTGTAAACAGGGGAGTTTGAGTGGGAGTTTCTAAGGGGAGTCTGTATTTTGGGATTCGTTTGGGGTTTGTTCCGCTGTGGGTGGTGGTGTTGTGGTTTGTTTTGTGTTTTCCGGACTAACAGGATTTAGGTGAGAAGGCTGGCAGAAATAGAGGCAACAGTGGTCATGAGCCAAGCAGTGGAGGACACAATGAGGATGACTGGATGTGGCAGCTGCGGTATGTACATGATTCTGGAGGGGGTACCTCATAGGAGTTTTGTCTGCATGAAGTGCCGCCTGATAGAGCTGATGGAAGAAAAGATCCGAGGACTGGAGATGCAGGTGGAAACTCTGGTTGAGTTTAGACGCGGGTTCGAGCAGTTGATGGAGCAAAGGCACGAGGTGTCTGAAGGGGAAAGCTCAGACATGCAGATGGAAGCAGGATCAAAGGCCTCTGAGGGGGGACTGCTGGGTGAAGAAAATGGACAGTGGAAGCATGTGACTAAGAGAACCAGGCAGAGGCAAAGACGGGCCAGTGAAGGAGAAATAGAGCTCAAGAACAGGTTTGCAGAGTTGGAGAATGAAGAAGGGGTACAGCAGGTGGCCACGGAAGGTGGAAGGGCAAGGAAGAAGAGAAGAGCGGCTAGTCCCATAGAAGAAGGGGAAGAGTCGATGGAGACAAAACCAAACATGAGCCCCAGGAGGATACAGGATGGGTTGAGGAGGATTACAAGGGAAAATAGGAATGGAAAGGACTTGCAGCCAGAGGGAACAGGGGATAGACTGGAGAATCGCACCGTCACCAGGAAAAGGCAGGTCTACGTGATTGGGGACTCCTTACTGAGAAGAATAGACAGGCCTGTAACCAGAGCTGATCCAGAGAACAGAAGGGTGTGCTGTCTACCGGGTACTAAGATACGGGATGTGGACCTGAGGTTGAAGAGGATCCTAAAGGGAGCGGGAAAGAATCCATTGATCATCCTTCACGTAGGAACAAATGACATGGCTAGATTCTCACTGGAACGAATCAAGGGGGACTATGCCAGGCTGGGGAAGACGCTTATGGAAATCGAGGCTCAGGTGATCTTCAGTGGGATTCTGCCTGTTCCTAGAGAAGGGCAACAAAGGTGTGACAGGATTATGATGCTCAATAGATGGCTCAGGCAGTGGTGCTATAAGGAGTGCTTTGGGATGTATGGCCACTGGGAGAAATTCATGGACAGAGGACTGTTCTCTCGGGATGGACTTCACCTAAGTAGGGAGGGAAATAGACTTCTAGGATGGAGGCTGGCACAACTGATTAAGAGAGTTTTAAACTAGGAATTTGGGGGAGACAGTTGGGAGATGTCCAGGTAATCTCCACGCTGGATTTTAACATTGAGAGGGAAGACAACGAAGTAAGAGAGGATATAGCCGGGGGTAGGAGAATGGACATAAGGAGGAAGGGCAGAGTGGATACTAGTCTAATAGGTGATACTGGCAGTACAATGTCCGTGCCAAATTGGGTAAAGAATGTGAGTGAGGCCAAACAGCAAAAATTAAGATGTTTGTACACCAATGCGAGGAGCCTAGGTAACAAAATGGAGGAATTAGAGCTACTGGTCCAGGAAGTGAAACCAGATATTATAGGAATAACAGAAACATGGTGGAATAGTAGTCATGACTGGAGTACAGGTATTGAAGGATATGTGCTGTTTAGGAAGGACAGAAATAAAGGTAAATGTGGGGGAGTAGCATTGTATATCAATGATGAGGTAGACTGTAAAGAAATAAGAAGTGATGGAATGGATAAGACAGAGTCTGTCTGGGCAAAAATCACATTGGGGAAGAAAACTACTAGAGCCTCCCCTGGGATAGTGCTTGGGGTGTGCTATAGACCACCGGGATCTAATTTGGATATGGATAGAGACCTCTTTAATGTTTTTAATGAAGTAAATACTAATGGGAACGGCGTGATCATGGGAGACTTCAACTTTCCAGATATAGATTGGAGAACAAGTGCTAGTAATAATAATAGGGCTCAGATTTTCCTAGATGTGATAGCTGATGAATTCCTTCATCAAGTAGTTGCTGAACCAACAAGGGGGGATGCCATTTTAGATTTGGTTTTGGTGAGTAGTGAGGATCTCATAGAAGAAATGGTTGTAGGGGACAACCTTGGCTCGAGTGATCATGAGCTAATTCAGTTCAAACTAAATGGAAGGATAAACAAAAATACATCTGAGACTAGGGTTTTTGATTTCAAAAGGGCTAACTTTAATAAATTAAGGAAATTAGTTAGGGAAGTGGATTGGACTAAAGAATTTATGGACCTAAAGGCGGAGGAGGCCTGGGATTATTTCAAGTTAAAGTTGCAGAATCTATCAGAAGCCTGTATCCCAAGAAAGGGGAAACAATTCATAGGCAGGGGTTTTAGACCAAGCTGAATAAGCAAGCATCTCAGAGAGGTGATTAAGAAAAAACAGAAAGCATACAAGGAGTGGAAGATGGGAGGGATCAGCAAAGAAAGCTACCTTATTGAGGTCAGAGCATGTAGGGATAAAGTGAGACAGGCTAAAAGTCATGTAGAATTGGACCTTGCAAAGGGAATTAAAATCAATAGTAAAAGGTTTTATAGCCATATAAATAGGAAGAAAACAAAGAAAGAAGTGGGACCGCTAAACACTGAGGATGGAGTGGAGGTTAAGGATAATCTAGGCATGGCCCAATATCTAAACAAATACTTTGCCTCAGTCTTTAATGAGGCTAATGAGGAGCTTAGGAATAGTGGCAGCATGACAAATGGGAATAAGGATGTGGGGGTAGATAATACCATATCCGAGGTAGAAGCCAAACTTGAACAGCTTAATGAGAGTAAATCAGGCGGCCCAGATAATCTTCATCCAAGAATATTAAAGGAACTGGCACATGAAATTGCAAGCCCATTAGCAAAAAATTTTAATGAATCTCTAAACTCAGGGGTTGTACCGTTTGACTGGAGAATAGCTAATATAGTTCCTATTTTTAAGGAAGGGGAAAAAAAGTGACCCGGGTAACTACAGGCCTGTTAGTTTGACATCTGTAGTATGCAAGGTCTTGGAAAAAATTTTGAAGGAGAAAGTAGTTAAGGACCTTGAGGTCAATGGCAATTGGGACAAATTACAACATGGTTTTACAAAAGGTAGATCGTGCCAAACCAACTTGATCTCCTTCTTTGAGAAAGTAACAGATTTTTTAGATAAAGGAAATGCAGTGGATCTAATCTACCTCGATTTCAGTAAGGCATTTGATACAGTACCACATGAGGAATTATTGGTTAAATTGGAAAAGATGGGGATCAATATGAAAATTGAGAGGTGGATAAGGAACTGGTTAAAGGGGAGACTACAGCGGGTCATACTGAAAGGTGAACTGTCAGGTTGGAGGGAGGTTACTAGTGGAGTTCCTCAAGGTTCAGTTTTGGGACCAATTTTATTTAATCTTTTTATTACTGACCTCGGAACCAAAAGTGGGAGTGTGCTAATAAAGTTTGCGGATGACACAAAAATGGGAGGTATTGCTAATTCAGAAAAGGATCGGGATATCCTACAGGAAGATCTGGATGACCTTGTAAACTGGAGTAATAGTAATAGGATGAAATTTAATAGTGAGAAGTGTAAGGTTATGCATTTAGGGATTAATAACAAGAATTTTAGTTATAAGCTGGGGACGCATCAGTTGGAAGTAACGGAAGAGGAGAAGGACCTCGGAGTCCTGGTTGATCACAGGATGACTATGAGTCGCCAATGTGATGTGGCCGTGAAAAAAGCTAATGCGGTCTTGGGATGCATTAGGCGAGGTATTTCTAGTAGAGATAAGGAGGTGTTAGTACCGTTATACAAGGCATTGGTGAGACCTCATTTGGAATACTGTGTGCAGTTCTGGTCTCCCATGTTTAAGAAGGATGAATTCAAACTGGAACAGGTACAAAGAAGGGCCACTAGGATGATCCGAGGAATGGAAAACCTGTCGTATGAAAGGAGACTCAAGGAGCTTGGTTTGTTTACCTTAACCAAAAGAAGGCTGAGGGGAGATATGATTGCTCTCTTTAAATATATCAGAGGGATAAATACCAGGGAGGGAGAGGAATTATTTCAGCTCAGTACCAATGTGGACACAAGAACAAATGGATATAAACTGGCCATCAGGAAGTTTAGACTTGAAATTAGATGAAGGTTTCTAACCATCAGAGGAGTGAAGTTCTGGAACAGCCTTCCAAGGGAAGCAGTGGGGGCAAGAGACCTATCTGGCTTCAAGATTAAGCTAGATACGTTTATGGAGGGTATGGTTTGATGGGATAACATGATCTTAGTCAAAGGTCAATTAATTGCCATCAGTGGTAAATAGGACCAGTGGTCAATGATGGGATGTTAGAAGTTACTACAGAGAACTTTTTCCTGGGTGTCTGGCTGGTGAGTCTTGCCCACATGCTCGGGGTTCAGCTGATCGCCATATTTGGGGTCGGGAAGGAATTTTCCTCCAGGGTAGATTGGCAGAGGCCCTGGAGGTTTTTCACCTTCCTCTGCAGCATGGGGCACGGGTCACTTGCTGGAGGATTCTCTGTATCTTGAAGTCTTTAAACCATGATTTGAGGACTTCAATAGCTGAGACATAGGTGAAAGGATTATTCCAGCAGTGGGTGGGTGAGATTCTGTGGCCTGCATTGTGCAGGAGGTCAGACTAGATGATCATAATGGTCCCTTCTGACCTTAAAGTCTATGAGTCTATGAGCTTCACCAGGAGAGACTAAGAGAACCTCTCATCAGAACATTCTATAGCTCAGTGCTTGGGGCTTTCACCTAAGGGGTTTGGGAGTCACTTGCACTCAGTAGGAGACGCTTTCTCCCCACCATGCAGAGAGTGGAATTGAGCCTAAATCTCCCTCTAGTCTAAAAGTTATAAAGGAGCTCCCTCTGGATATTGCATGGGTCCCATTCCAGTATGCTCAGAGCACATATATTGGGTCAGGCCCCACGGGCATCCCACTGCCTGTCTTCTGGTTTAAGGATCCCATTGGTGTTTAGACATGAGTTGGGTGTCTGGATGCCTAGAGTGAGGCAGCAGTGCTCATGCCCAGAAGCAGGAACTTAAATGCCATGTTGGCATTGAGTGAGTTTAGCTGCCTAGAGGGGTAGGTGGCAGCCAAGCAGGGGTTGTCTGGATTTCACTGGCACCTAATTCTGGGCATTAGGCACCTAAATCTGGGCTTTAGTTACCTAAGTCCCTCGGTTGATCTGTCCCTTTCACCTCTCTGTGCCTCAGTTTCTCTATTTGTAAAATGGGGATAATGAAATTTACCTCCATTGTAAAGTGATTGAGGTCCACTAATGAAAAGACACAAGCTGACCGGCATGAGATTGTTTTTCAACATGAGTGACTGGGCCAGTTTCAGAGGAAGAAGAGTAATTTCTGCTGGCTGAACTGGGAAAACTGGAAAGGGAGATTGTGAAGAAATGAGGTGAAAATGCGACCAAATTTTCCACAGAAATTTCCTGTCTTTACAAGCTGAGATGGAAGGGAAGTGCCAGCAGCCAGCAAGTAAATTCCTGCAGGGGAGACTGTTAACCTGAGTCTTGATGGATGGAGCAATTTCCACAATGATCCTGTTGTATGTGCTTGTGTGACAAGAGAAGAAAGGAATGTCTTCCTTACAGAAACAATTGATACATCAGGAAATGCACACACAGCAGAATACTTACAAGAAGTAGCAGTAAAAGCTATAACAAATTGTGAAAAAAAAATTCAAATGTCTAGTACGCAGCTTGGTCACAGACAATGCTGCAAATGTATCCAAAATTAGAAGAAATTATTTAGAAGAGAGTGAAGAGAGTCCCAAGCTAATAACATACGGTTGCAGTGCTCATTTGATGCACCTCCTAGCCAAAGACTTCAGTGTTCCAGAAATAAAGGCTAATGTTGAAATTGCAAAATATTTCCGTAACAACCACTTTGCAGCAGCTGCTCTGTAAAAAGTGGGAGGAACCAGGCTAACTCTCCCACAAGATATGCGACGGAACTCAGTAGTGGACTGTTCTGAGCACTATATCAAGAACTGGCCTAATCTGATGACAGTTGGTGAACAAAATTGTGAAAAAAATAGATGGCACTGTCACAGCCAAAGTTCTCAACATTGGGCTTAAGAGAAATGTTGAACACATGCTGAGTACCCTGAAGCCTATTTCTGTAGCCTTGAACAAAATACAGGGAAATAGCTGTTTTATTGCTGACGCAGTTGAAATGTGGAAGGAACTGAGTGAGATCTTAAAAAGAGAAATATGCAATGACAGAGTTAAATTACAAGCATTAAAAAAATGAATGGGACAAGCACTATCTCCAGCTCATTTTCTTGCAATTATTCTCAATACTCTGTATCAGGGTCAAACCTTAACTGCTGAAGAAGAGGAGTTGGCTATGACATGGACATCCAGCAATCATAATGCCAACTATAATAAACTTCAGAGCTAAGGGTGAACCATTCAAGAAATATATGTTTGCTGATGATGTTTTAAAGAGAGCCACACAAGTGAACTGGTGGAAGTCACTTAAGCACTTGGATTCAGAGACTGTTGAAGTGATAATGTCACTTTTAACAGCAGCAGCTTCTTCTGCCAGTATAGAAAGAATATTTTCTTCCTCTGGACTAATTCATTCAAAATTGAGAAATCATTTGAGACCTGAAAAAGCAGGAAAGCTTGTTTTTCTTTTCCAGATTATGAATAAATAGGAAAATGAAGGTGAAGACGACTGAGTTAGCTGCAGAAGCCAATATTTTAAGTTTATCATATTGACCTGGTTGACATAGTCGACTTAATTTTTGTTTTTGTTTTTTAAATATTTCATTTAACTATTTTAGTTTAAAACAATTTTAACAAAAACAAACCTGATTTTAAAAAACTTGAATGTTTAAATTCAAAGATTCATATGTTGTTTTGTTAAAATATTATGTTTGCTCTTGAAGAAAAAAATCCAGAATACATAATGTTGTTTTAGTTGAATAAAACAATTTTAAATGTCTGTCTGGTGATGTTCTCCTTATAGAGCATGGCAAAAAAAATCCTCCAAATATTAATGATTAACCTGTTAAATTGAAGATAGTTTACCTCCCAATGACTTCATAAATATCTGCTTCAATTACCTTTGGTAAATAAAATAACCAAACAATCATTCATTTTCTGATATAGCTGTAAAACTAATCTGAAAAGTTTTCAAAATAAATCACTTTAAAAATGTATAGTGTGTACCTTCTAAAAATGAAACCTACTTCTATCTCTGAGTTGTGAAGAATATGTATTAAGGTTATAACAACCAACAAGAATGCACTTTTATGTAGAATCCATGATTAAATCGAGTCTTCCTGACTAGTGATTTAAATCATGATTTAAATCAATTTGATTTAAATCAAATCCACCCTGGAAGAAAGCAACGACTCTGTACCCTGGTGGTCAGGGCACTGGTATATAGAAGATGCAGGGTGCAGGACCCTGCTCCAATGACTATTTGATTATAGTCCCTTTTCTGCAGGAGTGAGCATTCATTGTGCCCCATATGAATTCATCACTCGACCTTTCCTGGGACTATGACCTAGGCTCAGGGGATGGACAACCAGAAACTCAGTCAGCATTGAAGTAATAGGATCATAAAGAATAAACTTGCACTATAGACACTGATAAAGATCACCTTTAATATTATAATTGTAAATTACAAAGTCAAAAGAAGACTTAGGAAATATGATCCGAGTAATAAACAATAACATCTATAAAGTAAATAATTAAAATCAGTGAAGGTACATTTGCAGTGTATGATGGGCAGGGGAGTCCAGTTCAGGCAATCAGCACAGCAGTTAAGACAGATTTGTGATCAACTCTGAGGCTCTGTGCAGACATGTCACTGATCTAGCAACTGACAAGGAATTCTTGTAAACACCAAAACCATGTGAAAATTATGATTTTTATAGGATGGTTTGGGTGTAAAATCTATCACTGAATGAGGCTTCCCTTAGAAGCTGACTGCATCATTCCAGACAGGGAAGGGCAGCCTTGTCTAGACATGGGGCTCAACCCTGCCTTTGGGAATCCTCGGGGAAGGGTGGGACTGCTGAGATGGTCAGTCCTGGAAACATGTTCCATTTGTGGCAACTTTTATCTCCCCTGCCCCTGTCTGGCAGCACATCCCTGCAGTTCTTAACCCAGGCTCCTACCCCTGACTTTGCCTCTTTGACTCTCTCCTTCCTCTGCTTTCACCTGCCTGACCCATTTCTGGAAACAGTTTGGCCCCTACACACAGTCTGCCATCTCTCCCCTCCCATTTGGCCTCCCTCTGCCTACCCCCCCGCCCCAGCAGAGTCTGAGGGTGACTGAAGGCAGCGGCTGCAGCAGATGTCACAGAGCAGGTCCAGATGCTGAAGCAGGCTCAGGAACTGCAAAGCAGCCAGCAGAGAGGGGCAGGGAGCGGTTGGTAACCCGGCTCCTTGGCACAGTTAACGGCCCTGCGGTAAGTCACTTTCCCCAGTGGACAAACCTCAGAAATCCTGAGTTAAGTCTGCCAAAACTGCCCAGGGTGGGAGTGAGGATTAACGCTGCAGCACAAGGAGACTCTGGAATGCAAAACGCTGCAGAATTAAAGTCACCCCAAAACTTAGCCTCAAAACCTGTTGTTCCACCCAGCCTTTCCCTACCCTTGATTGGTCCTCTGAGCTAACGGGGCAATTAGTCAGAAAATCAATAAAAACCCTCTTTTGACTAAACTCAAACCAGATTTGAGTGGAGGCAGATGATTTCAAATAGTACTCCTGAGGGAATTCTGGGCCAAAAAAATAAAAATTGTGCACACATTTTATTTGTCAAAATAACACAGTATAATCACACCATTTTCAATTATTTGCTGACAAGTATTTTGAAATAAATTACCAAAATGATTGAAAATGGTGTGATTATATTGTTATTGTGTTTCTGTGTCATTTTGAAAAAATAAAATATGCAGAACTTCTCAGAATTTTAAAATATTTACATTTTCAGTACAGAATTCCTCAAGAGTACCAGGATTCTGTGTGCAATCTGGGTGTGGGCAGCTCAGTGGAGTGGGGGGGCAGGTGTGTGTGAGAATTTGGATATACAGGGACTTGGTGCGGGATTCTGGGTGCAGGGGGACAGGGACTCTACAGGGGAGTCCAGGTGAAGGTGATTAGGGCTCGGGGGTGGGGGGAGGGTGCTGGGGGAGTCGGGCTCGGTGTATCTTTAAGGAAGGGGAACTGGGAACCTACAAGAATCTAGGTGCTGCTAAGCTGTTTCTCACAGACACTTGAGATAGGGGCAGGTGTTCGTTTGTTTTCTCCTTTGATTTGTATTTCAGTTGTGAGTCTTCCCTGGGTATGCTGTTATGTTGGGCAGCCTGTTGTCGTGGCCTGAGGCACATGGCCAAGGAGCTGGGATCTCCTGAGTGCTTGTTCCTGCTCTGGGTGATGTTCAGCATCACATGGGAACCAGCACTAAGTCTTCCACAAAACTCAGGCCCCGATGTGGGGAAGCAGTTCTGTAGCAGGGAATTTGCTTCCCAGTCCCAAGCATTGTGGAACGGGTCTCTAGTAGTGCCAAGCCGTGCAGAAGAGCTGCAGTCATTACTGTAGCCCAAAGTATGGGGAAGTGCTGGCTGGTGCCTCCAGAGCAGGGGTGTCCTGTCCCCCTTCCCCCGCTGCTCTTCGGCCATCTGCAGCCACCACTGCTCCTGCCCCCTCCCGCCTCCCCGCTTGGAACCACCCCTGGCCAAACTGTTCCTGGGAGCCTCCTGTATGCTGTGGAGGGGCGGGCAGGAGAGGACTGAGGTTGGGGTATCCCCATCCCCCCGCCTCCCCTGCCTGTGTACCCACGCTCCAAGGTCTGAAATGGTGCCCTGGTGAGCCAGGAGAGGCCAGAGAGCTGCAGGATGGCCGTGGGCTCTGAAAAGATGCAGCCTCCACATGACAGCACGAAGCTCACCTTGAGCCACAGGCAGAGCACCAGGCACCATGAGCCACAGCAGCAGCACAGAAATAAGGGTGGCAATACACCATATACCATGTCACCCTTACTTCTGTGCTGCTGCTGGTGGTGGTGGCATTGCCTTCAGAGCTGGGCACCCAGCCAGGAGCTGCTGGTATCACGCCACCTGCCAATTCTTAATTTGTGTCTTTCTGTGCTGGGGCCGCAGCCGTGGTGGTCACTTTGCTGGGGAAACAACATGGTTTTCAGAGAAAAGGGGAGGGAAGGAGGCAGTTGCAGGAGCTTTTATTAGAGCACTCCAGAGACTGCCAGAGTCATTTCCCCTTGGCAGCGATGCACACGGATGTCCCCACAGCAGCCGCATGCCCACAGTGCGTGGCAGGAGGGGAGGGGAGCCAGGTGTTCAGGGGCTTCCTCCCCCAGCTGCACGCTGCTGCTCCCCCTGCGTCCCCAAGTGCTGCTTGGAGCACAGCCAGGTGAACTCCTGGGGGACCTGCAGAGGGCATCCAAAGTCAGACCTGTACTTATTAAGCCCTCTGCCTTGCAAATACAGAAGTCAAACTGTGCCTCTGAGTTTACACCAAGGATGTTGTGAAAAAGGAGGCTTAATTCAATAGATCAAGAGCCCTAGCCAAAGGGTGGGTTTGCACAATTTCATTTCCTTCACTGATTCTTTCAAAGTTAAAAGGGAAAGCAAACTGCTTAGCTTTTTGATAGCAGAAGAAGCTGAAATGTGTCTGATCTCACTACAGCAAAATACCCTGCAGAAAATACAGACAGGATGAATTAAAACAACTTTACCAGATCAGTCACTGCAATGCTGGAATTTAGTTCTTAGTCTAGCAACAAACTGCACAGGGCAAATCCACCATTTCATGCCCGCCCTTCCCCTTGGCTTTATTTCTTTGAACGGTTATTTCTTTGAACCTGATTTCAATAGCAGAGGCAGCCCCTACATCCAGGCTCAGGAAGCAGCTCTGGGCTCTGGCTGCTGCCACTAGCAGGTTGGAGTGTTACAATATGGACACAGCTGCTTTGCTTGCATTTACCCCACCTCACCCCCCTCACAATTCCAGTGTACTGGGAACATCTACCACACCACACCCTCCTCGTGTTTCCAGTGCACCGGGAGCATCTACCCCCTACCCTCTCATGATTCCAGTGCATTGCTGGACCTGAGGACTCCTTGAATCCATGGATCAGCAAGGTTCTACAGAGCAGTGTGATTTTGGTTTCTCTCTGAGGCAGTCCCGCTCCTGGTACCTTTTCCTTGTAAACCTCCTGCAGTTGAGTCTTATTTTCTTTTGTTTTTTTAACTTTTTATTACTTTTTAAATATATATACACACAGAAAAACAAACATAAGAAACAATACATTAAATTCTCATAATATATTAACCATTTGCTACCTAATGTTAGCCATACTTGAAACATTTAATTATATATATAATATGAATGGTCAAAATATACCTCAATTATTTGCATTAAACAATTTACAAACAAAATCTGCGTATGGAAAACCAACTAGTTAAAGAAAAATTATGAAGTTAAGTAAAGAATAGAAGCAAAGTTCAGAGGAGAGGGCTAGAGATGAGGAGGGAAGGAAATGGGTAGAGGGGAAGGGGGAATGCATGAAATAGGATCATTCAGATACTTCCATGAAAGCATCCCGTCTCTCTGAGCATTTTTCTTGGATATTTCTGTTACGGTATACTAGTGAGGCAGAACTAGTAACTAGCAGCTGGAGTTAACCATGGCAAATCTCCTGCAGACGTGAAGAGAAGTTCTGAATTTATCAAAGGAATAAAAGAAGCTCCAGGACTCTCATTGCAGTTGAATGTATTGTGACTTTTCTGGCTCATTTCCTATACATTTCTCTGTTTCTCAGACTCTCTTGTTGGAGCTGTTCCACTCTTTATTAAATTATATATTCAGCAGGGCTTCAGTAGAGGAGAGAGGGTGGCTTGGTGGTTAGACCACGCCTCTTGGCTGTACAAGACTCAGGTTTAAATTTGGGCTCTAATAAATATTTCATTATTTACTCAAAGTGGAACAAATCCAACAGGAAAGGTTGAGAAAACTCTACCTCAGGCTAGTCAATAGCCTAGTGATTAGGGCCCTCCCCTGGAGAGGGGAAAATGGAGGGAGAGAGGAATCAGGGACTCAGAATTGGGGAAAGCAAGCACCTGGAGAGGGGAAAGTGGAATTGAGGGAAAGCAGGAACCTTTGGGCAGGGAGGACCCAGAGGGGAGAAGCGGGACATAGAGAGGTGGAGGAAGCAGGGATCTGGAGGTGGGGAGCAGTGTGGATTGGGTGGGAATGGTACAAAATCAGAGTCATAATGGAAACACATTTTCAACTTTAATGGAATGGCTGCTCTAACTGCATAACACAAAAATGAATTTACTTGGCAGTGCATATATCCCATTTTATTTATGAGTCATTTGTGATCTTCTGCCCCTCAAAATCCAATAATCAGCATCTCATAGTCACTGTTTTGTTCACTATGATGTTTGTTTTTCTCCAGGTCCATCCTGTTATCTAGACCAAGTTCCCATGAGGATGCAGGTTCTCTCATTCTGCCACAGCACCACAGCCAGATTCTCTCTGCCTGGTTTGATTATTTTCTTCATTACTTGTTCTGTTCACAGGTTAGAATCAGGTAGGAATCCCATCTCTTTCTGCAGTTTCTTATACAATTTATCTAAGCTTATAGTGGCTTCACTTGAAGTCCATGGAGCAACTTGCAGTGTGTAAACGGAACCACACAGCAAGATCAGCAACTTCTTTATTCAATTTTGCTCTGCTTATCCTGTTGCTGGATTGTTTCATTTGCTCTTGGGATAGTTTATAGGTTTGCTTATTCATGCATGTATTTTTAAAAGTTGTCAGCAATGGATAACACTCTGTTATTTAAGGAGGATAAAAATCTAAGTAAATAAATAGCATGGGTTTGAAAAGATGGTCAATAAAATGTTTAGTTGTAGACAGAAGGCTGAACAAAAAATGCCCCAAATTCCAAACAGAAACAACAGTGTTTTTTTAAAAAGTGTCTTCATATGTCAAAAACCAGTGCCTTGAAGTGCACCCGAAATATACTGGAAGTCATAGCATATTGCAGAGCTCAGGTACACCGTGTTCCATGTGGAGAGCACAGATAACCAAGTAGGATACTACACTTTGCACTATCTTAAATTGAAACTAGCCCTCTGGAGATTAAAGGATTCCCCAGCCTGTGAACCTGAGCAACAAAAGGAGAGCCCATTAGGGCTGAACCAAATCCCATTGAAGTACATGGGAGCCATTCCATTGGTTCAGTGGGCTTGGGATCAGGTTTGCAGTCCTTTAAAATTTCTTCCAAATTTTGCTGCCTAGTTTATCAGATCTAATCCTTTTTTATAAGCATAGCACACTTCCGCATGAGGCTGACAGGACTGAGGAGGCAAAAGAAAAATATTTTTTCTCTCTGAGTTAATTTTCTTTATATTGTGGCACATTTCACAGCAGAATGTAGGGTGACTGAAACTTATCACCCTGTCACTGTCACAGGGGTTGGGGACATTTTGCGATCCTCTCACTTGCTCCCCATGACAAGTGCTGGGAATGTATTTCAGTATTTTTTAAAATGTAACCCTTCTGCCTGGTGGAGCCAGCAGCAACCAGGGCCGTGTTCAATATCTAGGGGTTCCTTTCCATCAATACAACACAGAACTGGCTCGATCCTTCACCCAGCAACCTGGAAAATTTACACACCACCCCTGGGCGCCTCTGCGAGGTGATACTTCCCCATTCACAAGCGCAGAGTCCGAGTATAGAACAGAAACTTTAATAAAAGAAAGTAAGTAACTCAGTGTTAATTTGGGAAAACACCACAACTAGGGTCCATAAACATAAACCATGAGTAAAAGACCCATTCCCAAGTAGGTTGGGCAGTGTCCTTTTCCCCTCAGGTTCTTAAGTCTAGCAACCCAAAAGCCCCCTTCATGTGCCCAACCCTTCTCTACACCCCACTCTCAGTTGCTGTCCTTGGTCAGTGCAGACCAAGAGTTCAGAGGTGCATCTGCAGTGTTCACCTCCCACTCTGTGTGGAGGGCGGGGTAAAAAGTCACCTTACTCGCTCCGCTGCTCAGACAATCACTCGCCGCACCTCTCTGCCAGCCACCTTGCTGGCCACCTGCCTGCTCACCAAGCTCACCACACCTCTCCGCCATCGCCCTGCTGGCTGGCTGCTGTCCGCTCTTGGCATGCCTCTCCACAATCCTCCCTACTGGCTGCTCATCGTGCTTCTGTACCAACTGTCCTGCTGGCCACTCATCATGCTTCTCCACCACCACCCTGCTGGCTGCTTGTTGCACCTCTCCGCCTCACCAGCCACTCATTCACCAGCTGACTGTCAGTCACCTGCTGTCACCTGCCTCTCTGATGTGACCTCTGCACATCAGTCTCTTAGTAATTTTAGCTCTTAGCAGGCAGTGCAGAAACATAGTCCTACCACAAATGATTTCAGCTCTCAATGATTTCCAGATCTGGGCAGGCAGGGCAGAAACACAGTCTTACTACAACTGGTTTCAGCTCTGATTGAACAATTAAAATAACAAAGAGGCTTCTAATTAAGCCCATTTAGCTCTATTAGTTGAACAGTGGGGAGGAACAGGTTGAACCAGTCGCGGTGGGACCCTTGGTGAGGGTGTACAGCCTTCTCACTAGGATACTTATCCTCACCCCTCTTACTTTCACAGGGGTCTGACATTCAAGCCCCTGGCTTAACAAGGTTCTTTCAACTGAGGATGGCCCCCCTCATTTGGGCAGGTTAAAGCACAGTTCTGCTTCTCTATTCCCACAATAATTACAACATTGGTAACTATATTTCACTACCCCTGCACTCAGTACTAAGGTGATGTTTGTACCCAACACCAGCCAAAGTTGATCACTTTGACACGTCTGCATCTATTGAATATATAAGCAGAGCAGGAGCAAACTGTATCTACATAAAGACACCCAAGTTTCTCCCCCTACCTGCTAGCTGTCAGGGAAGCATTCACTCAGACCCTGCTTACATAAACATAATATTAACCCTTTAGACATGAGTGGTTAGCCAGTATTCAGGGTCTTGTGGGTATTTTCCATTAGGAGGAGAAATTGCTGATGGAGTCAGGTATTTATTTGATGCAATCCTTTTTATTTACATAGAATGTACACAAAGTCCTGCATCATTGAACACAGTGCGAATCAAACAGGCAATTTCTTTGCTCACCATTCCAAGCCTCTTTCAGCCAGAACTGTGCCCAACAAGTGCTCTCTTAGCTTTAACATGCTGCAAGTGCTTTTCTGGCTGTCTCTGGTTCTTCTTTGCCGCCTTTTCCGTCTGCTTCTGCTCTCACACACAAGCACACAGCTCTACCAAAGCAATACCCATCCCTCTGCATTTGCACTCTGCCCACATAGCTCACCTCTTCACCAGACTTACACATGACATGTAATTTGAGTGGTAGCTTCTATAGTTTCAGCTACATTACTCCATAAAGGAGCTTCATTGCTTGTAACATTTATCCTGAATGAAAGGTGGCTATTACACCCGCCAGATTCAATGAGGTTTCACCCTACATCTGGTATAACAATAGTTTACAGTTATGCAAATACATTATTTCTTGTAAACTCCATATATAATTTCATACCCCATGGAATATAAAATAGACTCATAGACTTTAAGGTCAGAAGGGACCATTATGATCATCTTGTCTGACCTCCTGCACAATGCAGGCCACATGAAATAGACCTTGTTGTTTGTGTGTATTATTAAAGAAATGCATATGAATTTACCATGCTTTCTCTGAGTTTATCTTCCTTGTATCCTGGTACATTTCTTAGCACAGTTTAAAGTGGTTGGACCTAACCAGCCTGTCACTGCCACTGTGGGAGAAGAGATCGTGTTACCCTGTCATCTGTCCCCCAAGATGAGCGCTGAGAACATGGAGGTGACATGGTTCCGGTCCCAGCTCTCTCCATTTGTTCATCGCTATAGTGATGGAAAGGACCAGTATGGACAGCAGATGCCAGAATATCAGGGAAGAACTGAGCTCTTGAAAGATGGTCTCACCAATGGAAATATTGCCTTGAGAATTTTCAATATCAGACCTTCTGATGAAGGACAGTATAGCTGTTTTGTTCATGATGAAATTAATTATGAAGAAGCCCTCTTGAAACTAAATGTGTCAGGTCAGTGGTGTGGCGGGGGGAGCAGTAGATGTGATATATCTTAATTTTTAGTAAGGCTGTTAGCACAGTCCCACATGACAGTCTCATAAGCAAACTAGGGAAATATGGTTCGGCTGAAATTGCTGGAAGGTGGGTGCACAATCTGGTTGCAAAATTGTACCTGAAGAGTAGTTATCAGTTGTTTGCTGTTAGATTAGGAGGATGTATCAAATGGGATCCCACATGGGTCATTCCTCGGTTCGGTACTATTCAATATTTTCATTAATGACTTAGATGATGCAGTAGAGAGTACACTTATAAAATGTGCAGATGTCATCAAGCTGGGAAAGGTGCAGGCCCTTTGGAGGGCAGGATTAAAATTCAAAATGATCTTGATAAACTGTAGTATTGGTCTGAAATCAACAACATGAAATTCAGTAAAAACATGTGCAAAGAGAAATACACGTATGAAGGAAAAAAATAAATGCACAAATACAATATGGAAATAACTGTCTGGGCAGCAATGCTGCAGAAAAGGATGTGGAGATTATAGTGGATCACAAAGTGAATATGGAGCCAACAGTGTGATGCTGCAGTGAAAAAAAATTGAGATTTAGGCTACATAGTAGGAAAACCTTTCTAACTATGAAGATAGTTAAGCACTGGAACAGGTAACCTAGGCAGGTCATGGAATTCAGGTCATTGTAGGTTTTTTTAAGAACAGGTTAGACAGACACCAGTTTGGGATGGCCTAGGAGTACTTAATCTTGTCTCAGTGTGGGTGAGTGGACTAGATCAACATTTTTCTTTCTGAGCCTCACCCTCAACTTGCTATAAAAACTCTACAGTCCAATTGTGCCACAATCACTGTTTTTCTGCATTTAAAAGCCAGGGCCAGCATTAGGGGATAGCAAGCAGGTCAATTGCCCAGGGCCCCACACCACAGGGGTCCCCACGAAGCTAAGTTACTCAGGCTTCGGCTTCAACCTCATGTGACGGGGCTCAGTCTTCAGCCATGCAGATCAGGGTGGGGCTTTGGCTTTCTGTCCTGGGCCCCAGAAAGTCTAATGCTGCCCCTGCTTGGTGGACCCCCTGAAACCTGCTCATGGCCCCCCAGGGGGTCCCAGGCACCAGGCTGAAAACCGCTGGACTAGATGACCTTTTGAGTTCCCTTCCAACTCTATATTTCTATGTGTCTGTATTGCCTTTGGAGAGGGTTCTCAGTGATTCTTATTTGCATTTTACTATTCAAAATTTCCTGTTACCTTCCATTTATTTCCTAGCAGTGACTCCAGTGTGTCACTTTTGTAAATCAGATTTAAGTTCCTATGTCATTTGGGTACTTTTAAAACATTTCCCCAAGTTCGTTGCGAGGAATAATTCTTCATCCAAACATGAAGTACATTGGACAAGGGGTACGCTAGCTACTCTACAGCTGAAAATGAGTGGCTAGTGTTCTGCTGGCTCCTTGTCACTCTGGTGCTATCTCTTTTCATTCTGGTAAAGGCTGCTAAAACTTTAAGGAGGGAGAACAATTCCTCCTGTGAAAGCCCTTTCCTTCTCCACTGCTTTTCATCAGTGAAGAGGGGCTTAGGAGCAGCCACACATACTGAGCTCTGGGTTATACTTGACTAGACATGGACAGACTTTTCTCCTCTGCCACTTTGACACGTACCCATAGGGCTAGCTAAAGCAGACTGTATATGATCAAAGAAGAGATATTTCACCTGAAAGTACATTTGAAATATAACTTTTATTTTTCTCAATCTTTTTCTTTATCAGTTAGTGATAAGATCATTTACCAGCTAAGGGATTAATGAAATCATGAAATACAATGTTTTGCCATGTGTAGAATCTTGGAATAGAAAAATAGCAAAGGAAAAAGTTTTCCCTCCCTCTCCACAAAATAAATACAATTTCTTGCTCATATAGTTTCCTAAGTCCATGAATACAGGGAATAAAAGGAAAGTTTAACTGTTTATCCTCCAGGCTGTACATGTACATAAATTAATACCGATTTATAAATTTTCTCTAGCTTCCGGCACTGCTCCTCAAATTTCTGTTGAGGATTATCAGGATGGAGGGATCCGGGTGGTGTGTCGATCGGTTGGCTGGTACCCACAGCCTGAGGTGCTGTGGAGAGATGCCAGTGGACAGTATTTACCATCACTCACTGAAACAAATTCCAAAGAAGCCAATGAGCTGTTTGACATAGAAAATTCCATCGTTATTACAGAGAATTCACACCAGAACTTCTCCTGTGTAGTCAGGAGCACCCACACCAACCAAAAAAAGGAATCAACATTGTTTTATATATCAGGTCAGTTACCACAAAAACAACACACTATGATCAGCAACAGAAAAAAGACAACAGCAGATTAGTTAACTACATTAAAATGTATCAATAGCAATGACAGCTAGAGTATGATATTTAGAAAAAAAATCTACAAAAGGAACAAACCAATGGTGGGATTTTCACAAGTGCCCTGAAAGTCAACAAGACTCATGCTCCTAAATAATTCAGACACTTATGAAGATCCCACCTATACTGTATAGCAGAGGTGGCCAAACGTACTGACTCTCCGAGCCACATATGACAATCTTCAGAAGTTTGAGAGCTGGGGCATGACTGCTGGAGCTTGGGGCTTCAAACCTGCAGGGAGGGGGATCTCAGGACTTCAGCCCCATGGAAGGCACCTCCTGCAGCTCAGGGCTTCAGTGGGAGTGGGGCTGAAGCCCTGAGACCTCCCTCCCCACAGTGATGACACGGGAGGACACATGGGGTCACATGCTTCCCCAGACTTTTGCTGGGGTTTGCTGACCCTGCTTGGTCACATGGTGCCACCAAGCCCCTGCTCTGTGTGACAGCTGCTGGAGCCAGCAAGCTGGGAGCTGTGACTATGGGGAGAGGCAGCGGAAAACAGCTGGGAGTTGAAAGGAGAGCTGTTGCTTTTGCTTCTGCCTGAGAGCTCATTTGGGACCATGTGGAGGAGGGGCTGAGAGCACAGCTCCAGCTGGGGTTGAGCTCTCAGCCCCGTCCAGCACTGCATGAGAGCTCTTGGCCCTGGCCAGAGCGTCAAACCCGGAGCCCCTGCCAAATTCCGCCATTCTGCTCAAGGCCCTACCCATGGTCCCACCCCATTATGCCCCTTCCCCTGTGGCCCTGCCCCTGTTCCAACCACAAACCTGCCCCCATTCCGCCCCCACTCCAGCTCTTCTCCCGAGGCCCCACACACCACTTGTTCCTTTCCATCGTGTCCGCTGCAGCCCTGAGTCCAGAAAAGCTGTGTACCCCGTGTGGCCCTGAAGTGAGAGGTCCTTCAGCCCCGAGGCTGTAGCAGGGGGGATTTTTCTGGGGGCCCCAAATTGGCCAGGAACCCTGGGCATAGGCCCTGTGGGTCTGTGCAGTAATGCACCACTGCGCTGCCCCTTCCGGCCTCTCCCCAAGCCTCCATTATGCGCTGCCCATGATTGCAGCCCCAGTGTGCTGAGCACTGTACAAATAAACAGTGATAGTTCTAAATTAAACGAACAAGGCAGGCAAAAGACTGGAGAGGAAATAGAGCAACAGAGATGGGAAATGACATGGTAAAGCTCATGCAGCAGGGCACCAGCAGAGCGGGGAACATAATTCAGTCTCCTGAGTCTGAAGCCAGTGCTTTAGGCATTGGACAAAGTTGCCTCTCAATGTAACAACAGCAGTGAATTAAACCAGGCTGATTCATACACTGATCTGTGAATTGATGCCTGTGTTGGCTGGAGTCTCCTTTAATATAGGTTTCTGGTGCTCTGTGCATTGCAGACAGGGCTGTATTTCCACCTTCGTTTTAGACTACTCCTGCTGGAGGTAGATTTATATGATGTAGAATTATTTGATTTTTGCCCTTACTTACAGAGTGATGTGATTCCCTCTGGGGTTTTCTTTTACAGATGCCTTTTTCCCGAGGGCGAATCCCTGGATGGTGGCTCTGTGGATGATCCTGATGATTTTGGCTGGTTTCATTGGCATCACTATTTATCTATTTAAAATAAAAGGTAAACATTATAAAGGAAAATATAATGAGAGATTTTCTTCTAAGAAAAGCAGTAAGGCTACATCTGAAAAACTAAGAAGTAACATGAAAAATGTAGAAGCAACAAAATATAATGGTTTTGTATGGAAATGTCCTTGCAAAGAAACTTCACTGAGTTACACCAGCTGAGCCCACACATTTATTTGAGTACTGATAATGTAATGTCATACAGCCTCAGGACACATAAAATTAGACAAAAGTGAAAAATTTTCATCTTTGTTCTAGGGATGTGAAACCCATCAAAGTCTCATCAGTTGTACAGTATCTGTGCACAGCTTTCAGTGAACTCAAACCCAGCCCTTGGGCCACTGATGAATTTATATAAACCCCAAAGTATACAGTCCTGTAACTGTGCACACAAGGGAAAAGAAACTCCCTGAAGTGTAAAAATATAATTAGGAAGGCCAAAAAAGAATTTGAAGAACAGCTAGCCAAAGAATAAAAAAATAATAGCAATTTTTTTAAATACATCAGAAGCAGGAAGCTTGCTAAACAACCAGTGGGGCCACTGGATGATTGAGATGCTAAAGGAGCACTCTCAAGTATGATAAGGCCATTGCAGAGAAACTAAAATCAATTCTTTGCATCCGTCTTCACAGCTGAGGATGTGAGGGAGATTCACAAATCTGAGCCAGTCTTTTTATGTGACAAATCTGCGGAACTGTCCGCAGATTTGATTGAGGTGTCATTAGAGGAGGTTTTGGAAAAAATTGATGAATTAAACAGTAATAAGTCACCAGGACCAGATGGTATTCACCCAAGAGTTCTGAAGGAACTCAGATGTAAAATTGCAGAACTACTAACAGTAGTCTGTAACCTATCTTTTAAATCAGCTTCTGTACCAAATGACTGGAGGATAGCTAATGTGATGCCAATTTTTAAAAAGGGTTCCAGAGGTGATCCCGGCAATTACATGCTAGTAAGCCTGACTTCAGTACTGGAAAAACTGGTTGAAACTATAGTTAAGAACAAAATAGTCAGACACATAGATTAAAATGATTTGTTGGGGAAGAGTCAACATGGTTTTTGTAAAGGGAAATCATGCCTCACCAATCTACTAGAATTCTTTGAGGGGGTCAACAAGCATGCAGACAAGGGGATCCAGTGGATATAGTGTGCTTAGATTTTCAGAAAGCCTTTGATAAGGTCCCTCACCAAAGGCTCTTAAGCAAATTAAGCTGTCATGCAATAAGAGGGAACGTCCTCTCATGGATTCGTAACTGGTTAAAAATAAGAAACAAAGGGTAAGAATAAATGGTCAGTTTTCAGAATGGAGAGAGGTAAATAGTGGTGTCCCTCAGGAGTCTGTATGGAGACCAGTCCTATTCAACATATTCATAAATGATCTGGAAAAAGGGGTAAACAGTGAGGTGGCATAATCTGAAGATGATACAAAACTACTCAAAATAGTTAAGTCCCAGGCAGACTGCAAAGAGCTACAGAAAGATCTCTCAAAACTAGGTGACTGGGCAACAAAATGGCAGATGAAATTCAATGGTGATAAATGCAAAGTAATGCAGATTGGAAAACATAATCCTAACTATACATGTAAAATGTTGGGGTTTAAATTAGCTGTTACCACTCAAGAAAGAGATCTTGGAGTCATTATGTATAGTTCTCTGAAAACATCCACTTAATGTGAAGTGTCAGTCAAAAAAGCGAACAGAATGTTGGGAATCATTAAGAAAGGGATAGATACCTCTATATAAATCCATGGTACGCCCACATCTTGAATACTGCATGCAGATGTGGTTGCCCCATCTCAAAAAATATATGTTGGAATTGGAAAAGGTTCAGAAAAGGGCAACAAAAATTATATGGGGTATGGAACGGCTTCCGTATGAGGAGTGATTAATAAGACTGGAACTTTTCAGCTTGGAAAAGAGACAACTAAGGGAGGATATGGTTGAGGTCTATAAAATCATCACTGGTGTGGAGAAAATAAATAAGGAAGTGTTATTTACTCCTTCTCATAACACAAGAAATAGGGGGTCATAAAATGAAATTAATAGGCAGCAGGTTTAAAAGAAAAGGAAATAGTTCTTCACACAATGCATAGTCAACCTGTGGAACTCTTCGACAGAGGATGTTGTGAAGGCCAAGCTTATAACAGGGTTCAAAAAAGAACTAGATAAGTTCATGGAGGATAGGTCCATCAATGGCTATTAGCCAGGATGGGCAGGGATGGTGTCCCTAGCCTCTGTTTGCCAGAAGATGGGAATGGGATGATCAATTGATCATTACCTGTTGTGTTCATTCCCGCTGGGACACCTGGCACTGGCCACTGTTGGAAGACAAGATACTGGGCTAGATGGACCTTTGGTCTGACCCAGTATGGCTGTTCTTATGTTCTAATAATAATTTTTATTTATTGCTGTTTATTTTATTTATTTATTTATTTCTTTGGGAAATGTGATACAGAGATTGGTGTCATTATCTTTTCTCCAACAAGTAAAATTGTCCACAAATTTTTCTCCTCATTATTATTACTTTTTTTTTTTGACGGGGGAGATTTTAGAACCAGAAACATCACTACCATCAATAAGAGCTTCGCCATTGACTTCAGGTAGTGGAGGATCAGGCACTAAATGCAAGAGTCCTAGAACAATACTGTTGATAATATTAGGGCATGAAATTACACTCCTTGCACCCCTAAAGCTCCAAGCAAAGTTGCTGGAAATGTAGGATATGCAAGGAAGCAGGACTAGGCTCTAATTCTGCAGGGAATTCAGAACTTTCACAACTTGGAAATAGTCACTTTACCCATAGTGTGAATTTCATACATAGAGAATACAGCCCTTTAACTGTGGATCTGGGGGGATAGAAGCTTTGGACAATAAAACTTTATATAATAATGAATATTTATTTCTCTACATTTTTAGGGAAACTTACTGCAGAGCTTGGTAAGTCTTCTTTTGCTTCTTTCTACTTTTTGCACACACTTGTATCCTGATCAGAATGTTTTGTTGTCGTTGTGGTGTTGATGTTTATTTAGCTTTTTTGTTAGGATGATTGATTTTGGTGGGGGCAAGGTTGTTTTTCTGATTATTTATTTCTTGGGGGAGTTGTTTTTCTTTTTTCAATTTAAGTTTTAAAAAATGTGGAATAGAGCTAAGGCTGATCAAAGTCACACAGAATAAACAAAATAAGATAAGGGATTTGAAAATAAATGAGCTGTCTGATTTAACTTTGATCCTGACAATACTGAGAATTAGTGCAGAAAAGAAGTGGAAAGTGGACCTTTTTCATAAAAATAAAATTAAAATTAAATTGGCAATTTTTTTGAAGAAAAAAGTTTCTGAAAAAGGCAGTTTTTCAAGAAAAACACTTTTAATTCAAAAATTTGGATTAGCTTTCAGATTTGACTTGTTATGTCTGAGGAGAACTCATTAGACTCAGTGGAACTATTCAGATCTGTGAAGTTAAGCACGTGCATCAATTGCTGCATATATATGTTCTATTCTGTTCCACCTAAAATAAATGGGAGATTTTTCATTGACCTCGGTGGGAACAGGTTCAGGCTTTTCTTACCAAGTATTTTGCATCATAATTCTAATGTGTCCATGAGAAAAATCTGATCATAAGTTTTTGACAGTTGCATAGTTAATGGGACCTAACATAATATAAAAGAGTGTGTTTAAGGTGTAGCCTCTGAGAGAGAAGCACTTACACAATCTAGGTGTGTTTCTGATTCTTTATTTTAATTTATCATAAACGTCTGTTAGAAATTATAAATGTATTTTTCCCTCAGTGTATTATTACACTGTACACTATTAAATCCTATAGAATTTGTTCCGGTGAAATCTCATCTCTGATTATGTGGTTGGTTTCAGGCTGGAGAAAACTTGCTGCCCCTCTGAAAAAAGGTAATTGAAGACGATACTGTATCAGTGTCCAAGTCTAACATTTCATGCACCTTCTCCTTGATTGTCGCAGTGAGTAGTTCAGGGCAGACCTCACAAGCATCCTGTATGTTGGTGCACATCAGGATGTGAGACAGGTTTTATGCCTACATCCTGCCACAACACAATGCATCCAGATTGTACACAGCTCCTCCAACTCCTCTGTCTGCATGTGCACTGCCCCCTGCAGGACTTTCTCAGAGCACCTCCCCGTCATTATACAATGGAACATGCCCCTACCCATCTGCTACCTCAGGGCCAAGGCCTGCCCTGTCTTCCCATCAATAACCTTCCTGCTCCTGCTCATGTCTCCTCCTCACTCTTCTTCAGCCCTCACTGCCTGGGAGAGGGACAGAGCTACGCTCTGAAGATGAGGAGCAAACTGAATTCTGTGTCTGGTGTCTAAACACCATGATGATGGAGAATGGGAAAAGTGTAGACTTGAATTACAGCTAGAGGGGCTGGGGTATGTGAGGAAATAAAATGTAGGGAAGGAAGACCCTGCTTCCTGCACATGAGCCAGAGCGAGCAGTGGAGGAGAGATGGGTGGGGGAGTGAAGGTTGTGGTGGGAAGGAAGGGAACGATGAGATGATGAGCAGTTTTGAAGATGGTAGGAATTAACAGGAGGTGAGTGCAGTTCCCCAAAGCAGCTGTCCTTGGGAGAAACGGGACCTGCTGCTGAGCAGTGAAATCTGGGGCATGTCAGATCCTGGCCCCATGTGGTCTGTTGCTGCCTGATGAGTAGTTTTGTAAATCCATCATTTGGAGAGGGGAAGGAGAGTGAGGAGGCCCATATCACATTGAAAGGAGGAAGCAGCTGGAACATAAAAGGACTCATGCTGGAAATAAGGCATTGCAGGGGGAGGAGAGCTGTGTCAATATTCTTCACTTCATATAATCTACTGTGTCCCCCCGAGGATACCAGGATTCCTGTGTCCCCCTGGGGATACTAGTCCCCTACCTGGGAAGAGGTGTGGCCAGGAGGGGATAGACTCTGATTCTGAAGCCTGGCCCAGCTGATCCCTTCACTCTGTCACCAACATGTCTCTGCCAGGGGAATGACTCTCCCCTGCACTGTGCTGAAATCTCAGAACTGCTCCCTACGCCGACCTTTTAAATCCTGGAGGAAGCAGATTCCCCGAGTCACTCTCCAGCTGGGGCAGATTCTGTCACTGATATGATCAAACTCTCCCTCAGGGCTGAGCTCTGCCCTTAATGCTCTGATTTTTTCTTTCCCCAGAGAATGTGACTCTGGATCCAGACACGGCTCATCGCCATCTCCTCCTGTCTGAGGATTGCAAAAGTGTCAAACGGTTATTCACACGGCTGGATCTGCTCGACAATCCTAAGAGATTTGAATATGAACGTTGTGTGCTGGGCTATGAGGGGTTCACCTCAGGGAGACATTACTGGGAGATGGAGGTGGGACATGGGGGATACTGGGCTGTAGGGATCGCCAGAGAGTCTGTGAGGAGGAAAGGAGAGATCATCTTTAAAACTGAGGAGGGGATCTGGGCTGTGGGCCATTGGGGGAATCAGTACCTTGCTGGCACTTCCCCTCGCTCCCCATTGGCCCTGAAACAGGTGCCCAAGAGGATCCGGGTTTCTCTGGACTATGAAGTGGGGCAGGTGACATTTTTTGATGCTGATAAAGGGGTCCTGATATTCACTTTCCCACCGGCTTCCTTTGCTGGGGAGAAAATCCACCCTTGGCTCTGGGTCTGGGATCTACAATCCCAGCTCAGACTGTGTCCCTGAGAGACAGGAAGAAATATCCCCTCTGGGACACCTGTCATTGACCAGTCTAGGGCCATTGATGGCACCTACATGCCCATAGTTTGCCTACAGAGGTTAGTAGTCAATTGTTCTGCAGGGTTTGGATGACCCCAGAGGCAGGTTTATGAACTCCAGTATGGAATGTAACAGAAAGGTGTAGGACACCAGCCTGCTGAGATCTGGTGTTAACCTGTGCAGAAATACAGGGAAAATTATCCCTCCAAAGGACATAGTTATTGATGGGGTGGCTGTGTTCACTGTTAGTTTAGGGGGCCCCACTTTCCCTCTCCTTCCATGGCTCATTAAACCACACCCTGGCTTCAAAGCACATGGCAGAAGAAGGTTTAATTACACACTAAGCATCTGCAGGTTGGTGGAGTGCACATTTGGCAGGCTGAAGGCGAGATGCTGCCACCTACAGACCATTTGGACACCAGTATAACCAATGCCATCCATATGGCTGTGGTCTGCTGTGGTCTGTCCAGCATCTGTGAGGAGAAAGACACTGCTGGTGTCTTGCAGTCCCAGTACAGATATCCAGAATGTGCACCTGTCATCCAGGGGTGCTGGAACAGGGGTCCGGGGGTCCATTGCCCCATCACTTTTAAAAATGAGGGGCTATGCCCTCCAACATTTTACAGCTGTAAGAGTGAGCGATGGGGGGCAGAGAGGAGTGAGCGGGGACGGGGCCTTATGGGGAAGAGGTGGTGCGAGGGTTGGGGCTCAGAGGGAAAGGGTGACATGGGATCAGGGCATTGGGGGAAAGGGTAGCATTGGGGGCAGGGCCAGAGTTCAGGTGCCACACTTATATGGAGCTTCCCTCACTCCTGCTGTCATCCCAGGGGTTGGGGTCCAGGTGAACAAGGGAAACAAGGGATGCCTTGCACACCTACATCCTTGCAGCACTGGGTGATGTGGAGATGTGATGAGGGACTGTAATGCTGTACATTGGCATTGTGTGTTTATATCAGTCTATTTCCTACGTGCTAATTTGCTCTTGGTTATTTGCTGTTGCTTTTAAGAGAATCTGATATTTTATTTAAAATCTTTGGATACAACTTCCTGACTCTTCCTTTATTTCCTGACACTCATACGCCAATGTATTGTCCAACCCAACCAATTCATTAATGAAACAAAATACTGAAATAACCCAAAGGCCATTGCAGGCATCCCAGCTTCCTGTCCACAAATAATTCTTTAGAAGTGTGCAGTGTGAAATAAAGTGAAGAGGGGACCAATAGCTAAAGTCTAAGCTCCATGGGCTCACTAATAGTAGAACTGGAAGTCAGAAGGGCACCTCCGGTTCTCCTTCCCCCGTGTCAAAATGTTGATCATATTGAATGTTGTTTTATGGGGGTGGAATGCACATGGTACATCTGCCCATTTCACTACATGCATTGCTCAGGAGCCCACCCAACCCCAGAGTTTTCCAGTGGCTGCTGGATGTGATAGCATGGAAGTGGGTCTGCAGGTAGTGGGGATGGTGCTGAAGGTGGTGCTGTTGCTGGTACTGAGGGCTGCAGCTATCAGGATGTAGCCTTTAATTTTATTTAAAGTGAATTTTGCAATGTGGTATTACACGACCATGGGTTCAGCTCTGGCGGCTACAGTTTTAAGCTTAACAGAGTGAAAGTCACCTCTGCTACTTGCTTGAGATTTAGAGTTTTTAGGAACACATAAAGACCAACAAGGTTCATCCAGCCCAGTATCCTGTCTGCCGACAGTGGCCAATGCCAGGTGCCCCAGAGGGAGTGAACCTAACAGGTAATGATCGAGTGATCTCTCTCCTGCCATCAATCTCCACCCTCTGACAAACAGAGGTTAAGGATACCATTCCTTACCCATCCTGACTAATAGCCATTAATGGACCTATCCTCCATGAATTTATCTAGTTCTCTTTTAAACCCTGTTATAGTCCTAGACTTCACAACCTCCTCAGGCAAGGAGCTCCACATGTTGACTGTGCACTATGTGAAGAAGAACTTCCTTTTATTTGTTTTAAACCTGCTGCCCATTAATTTCATTTTGTGGCCCCTAGTTCTTATATTATGGGAACAAGTAAATAACTTTTCCTTATTCACTTTCTCCACACCACTCATGATGTTATATACCTCTATCATATCCCCCTTTAGTCAGAGTCTGGAGGAATTTGCTGCTTGTCACCAACAAAGGATTCTGAGAGACATCCCAGGCTGGAGAGTTAAGAGGACACAGCGGTACCCCAGTTCCAGGTTGTACCCCGGGGATCCCATCACGGTTAGATATAAGGAAAAGCTATTGAACTATAAGGGTATTTAAGCTGTGGAATAGGCTTCCAAGGAAAGCCATGGAGTCCCTATTATTGGAGCTTTTAAAAACAAATTGGACAAACAGCTGTCAGGGATGGTCTAGGTTTATTTGGTCTTGCTACAGTGCCGGGAGCTGGACTTACTTCTTGAGGTCCCTTCCATCCCTATATTTTTATGGTTTTCTGATTCTAAAAAGAAGAATGAAAGGGAATGTGAGAGGGAAAGGGATTTCTATCAAATGTTACCTAAAGTGAGATTGCAACTCATTAATTCCACCGCGTAGTTCATGGACATTATTTTTACTTTAGTGCCTTTCAGAACAATGCGTCTTCAAATTTTGTATATTTTTACAGTGGGTTCTGTTTATGAAAGTTCCCTCTCAGTTCCTTTAAAGCCTGACATTGACTTAAATGAAACATATAAACCATTCTCCTTGTGTATTTCCCTTTAACTACCCAGCTGTGATTTTTGAAGGCAGTGAAGGGATTCCCCCTTCCCCCCAAGCTGATTGTGTTACCCCAACATCAATGAGGGTGTGTGTGTGTGTGTGTGAGAGAAAGAGAGAGAGAGAGACTCTGATGATAGCCTGGGCCTTATGCTGCTATCCCGCCTGCACTCTGGGTCATGTGCTTTATATAAACATGTACATCAGGAATTGTTCATCTGTGCTCTGCAGAGAGCTGATTTGGTCACTTCACCTCTCAACCCCCAAACCTGCCAGTGTCTGACATCAGCAGTCAAAAGGTGTGATAGATCTTGGCAATGTGGAACACTTGGATTTTATGGCAGAGTATACCAGATTCAACAGATTATAATGGTTTTAACTATTGTGTGAATTAAATAAACTATTTAAAAAGGAAACTAAAATATGTATCAAGGGCAACCACACAATCCCCACTTCCACAGCAACAGGGCTGGTACTATGGCCGCTCCTGTCCCCAGCACACACCTCCACCACTTGACCTTCAGGAGGAATTGCTGAGGACCAACCACTGGAATGGGCCTTGACACACACTTTGCCAGGACGTTCTCTTTCTGGCCCGAGTGTGGGATAGTGATAGATTACCAAATCATATCTATTTCAGGCATTGATCCGGAAGGGCAGAAGAAGTAAATGGCTAGCAACTGGGCTTTCCATAGTGGAGAGCTGCGTTTTCTTCCCAGTTCCACCTGAAGTGACCTTGTGCAGCCTCTCAGTAAATTGAGGGAGAAAGTGTCTAATACTTGCCCGCTTTCCAGGGTTGGGGATGTGGTGTGTCATTAGGGAAACGGGTTGTGATGTGCATGGAAGTGCAAGCAATAAAAAGGAGAGGTGATATTTGAACTCATTGGTTGCTAGCTCTTAGTTTGCTGCACTTTGCCATCAGCTACTGGACAAATGTTTCTCTTTCCTGTGCATCTGTGACAGGCTGCCACCTTCTTTAGAGCAACAGAACAAGCAGCCGAAATCAGCACAACTGATGAACATTCTACCAATCTAGTAACTTGGGAGCTCTGCTCATCATATGGTGCTGATCTTCCTTCTTCTTTCCAGTAGGTAACTTACATTCAAAGGCAACTAAAATATAAGGCATGTGTTGTTCACATTTCTTTTCCCCACCAGCATTTGCTGTGGTGGCCATAGTGTGTTAACAGGAGGGGAGCTGCTGCTGCTAGAGATAGTCGCTTTGAGATGGGGTCCAAACTTTGCAAAAGTTTGAGCCCACCCCTCCCCCATCCCCCACACACTTGCTGTCAGAGCTGACAATTTGTTTTCCATCTGGGAAAGGAGGGATAGCTCAGTGGTTTGAGTGTTGGCCTGCTAAACCCAGGGTTGTGAGTTCAATCCTTGAGGGGGCCATTTGGGGGTCTGGGGCAAAAATTGGGGATTGGTCCTGCTTTGAGCAGGGGATTGGACTAGATGACCTCCTAAGGTCCCTTCCAACCCTGATATTCTATGTTTCTTAATGAAATAGCACACTGCATATGGCTGCCAGGGAGCATCAGGGCCTGGGAAGCTAATTTGCAACAACATGGATAGGTCACATTACACAGCTGTAACAATATGGCCAGTGTGATGAAACAGCAGTGACACTGAGCCAGTTTCTCAGCTGGAGCAATGAGTGTGTTCACTGACTTCAATGGATTTCAGCCAACTGGTCCCTCCTGAAGAAGTGGCCTCTTACTATAGCCGGTTACAGAGCAGCCTGTGCAACTACCTGCATCCCCAAGAGCATCTCCAGTCAGTGCTTCCTTCCCATCATGGTTGATTCCCCTTTCCTGGGCTCAGGTGGCTGTGCCCCAGACTCTCACAGACCCCTTGTCTGGCCCCTAATCCCCCTTCTGCAGCTGAAGTAGACCAGTGGCCTGAAAGCTTTGCAACCTGGGAGTTCTCTATTTAGCCAAGACCGTGTGCTGTGCAGGATCTCTAAAGAGTGCCAGGACCTTGCTAGAAGTGGGACCACTGGCAGGGGAACAGAAATAGTAGCCAGGCCACTAACAGGCACTGAGACCTAACATACATTATCACAGTTGTGTGTGTTTCTTTAGAGAGAGCTGTTATTTTTTAATACCACAAGCAATATGAGTTTACTGAATTCCTGCTTTGCTAATTCACAGTCACAATCAACCTCTGTGACTGCAATAGAGGGGGCACGTTAAATGCTCATTAAAAATTGTTCAAATGTCTTTAAGATCTGAGGAACATCAAAGAGTTGGGGGGAAATATTTATGCCTTAAAAGGAAACTTGAAATATGTACTGCACAATAAAGCTTCTCGCTTGACTCTAAGGAAGGGGGAGCTGAGAATTCCCCAAAGACTGTGCCTCCGCTGAGCAGTTTCTGATAGTTTAATGAGGTAGGTGAAGGAATACCCCCTCCAGCGACACAAACACACCTACTATTTGCTGTATTTAATTTGGGTTCTTGTGGTAATTCAGGGGGCAGCATGGTTCAGCTTGAAGTATAGGCATAAGGGGCCAGGAATCTCCGATGATTAGCTCCAGCTCTCCCATTGTAGTGTATCAAGGTCCTATGGGCGGCAGGTATCAAAGGCCAGGGGAGGCTGAGCCTCCGCAAACAGCCTTGTGTGGCCCTGTCCATGCTTTGCCCCCAGGCCCTCTCCTGCTTCCTGGTGCTGTGGGGGGCTCTTCCTCCGTGGCCAGGGCCCCAGGCTGCTGGTAATGGGGGTCAGCCTGTGAACAGGGACTCCACCCAGGTGCTCCGGGACTTGGGGGCGGGGAGGAGTGCCATGCCACCTGCCCAATGCTCCAGGCCTGGGGGCACTCAGGCTGCCTGGGGCTGGGGAGGGGCGGGGTGTGGGATCTGGGCTCTGGCAGGAGGGGCAGGGCTGGCTCGGGCAGAAGGGGCACTGTGAATCGGGCCAGGGGCTAGCCTCCCTGAGCCCAGGTTTCACCCACCGCCGATGCAAAGTACTGTCTCTTTACAATTCATGTGTAATCAAGTGATCATATGTTATCACTGGAGGGCAGTCACTTCCTTCCTGTGTGACGAAACTACCCATGAGCAGCGAACAGCTGAGAAGCAAACAGGAGGAGTTTGCCTGGGAGTTCGCCTGGAGTGAGCCTACTGCAGCATCCCTCTTGCAGATTCCTCTGAGTAGCTTCTGCCACAAGTAAGGAAAAGACTATGGATGCTGAGCGATCCGCTGTTGTGACCTGCACAGGATGTGCCATGTTTGTCTTTCTTCCACAGGATAGAAGCGACTTTGTCTGTACAAAGAGCAAGCTGATCTCCATATTGGAAGAGAAGATTCAAGTTCTGGAGAAACGAGTATCAACCCTGCGTTCCATAAAAGAAAATGAGGATTTCCTGGATAGACGTCAGGATCGGCTTCAGCGGGCACAATGTTCTGAAGATTCAGAGCAGGCTACGCAGCGGGGACAGAAGGCCAGCGAGGATAATTGGTGGCATGTGACTTCCAGAAGAGGAAAGAGTACCAGAAAAGTCCATGTACCAGAAACACAGATTCAGGTGAACAACCGTTTTCATGTTCTCTCCGCAGGTACTAGTGCAGAGAGTGGCGTGGATGATACATCTGAGAGAATAGAGCAGAAGGAGACTCCACCGATTGGAAGGCATGAGTTGCACCGTCCTAGGGATGGGGGTTCCATGACCACCACTCCCAAGAGGAGGAGGAGGATGGTGGTGGTCGGGGACTCTCTCCTCAGGGGGACTGAGTCATCTATCTGCCGCCCTGACCAGGAAAACCGAGAGGTGTGCTGCTTGCCAGGGGCTAGGATTCGTGATGTGATGGAGAGACTGCTGAGACTCATCAAGCCGTCAGATCGCTACCCCTTCCTGCTTCGCCACATGGGCACCCATGATACTGCCAAGAATGACCTTGAGCGTATCACTGCAGACTACGTGGCTCTGGGAAGAAGGATAAAGGAGTTTGAGGCGCAAGTGTTCTCGTCTATCCTCCCTGTGGCAGGAAAAGGCCGGGGTAGAGACCGTCGAATCGTGGAGGTCAATGAATGGCTACGCAGATGGTGTCGGAGAGAAGCGTTTGGATTCTTTGACCATGGGATGGTGTTCCAAGAAGAAGGAGTGCTAGGCAGAGACGGGCTCCACCTGACGACGAGAGGGAAGAGCATCTTTGGAAGCAGGCTGGCTAACCTAGTGAGGAGGGCTTTAAACTAGGTTCACCGGGGGAAGGAGACCAAACCCCCGAGGTAAGTGGGGAAGTGGGATATTGGGAGGAAGCTCAAGTAGGTGAGTGCAAGAGGGGAGGGCTCCTGCCCCATACTGGGACAGCAGGACGATCGGTGAGTTATCTTAAATGCCTATACACAAATGCAAGAAGCCTGGGGAACAAGCAGGGAGAACTGGAAGTCCTGGCACAGTCAAGGAATTATGATGTAATTGGAATAACAGAGACTTGGTGGGATAACTCATATGATTGGAGTACTGTCATGGATGGATATAAACTGTTCAGGAAGGATAGTGTAGAAAGAAAAGTAAATATGGCAGGCGACCAGCTTGGCTTAACAGTGAAATCCTTGCTCATCTTAAACACAAAAAAGCAGCTTACAAGAAGTGGAAGATTGGACAAATGACCAGGGAGGAGTATATAAATATTGTTCAGGCATGCAGGAGTGAAATTAGGAAGGCCAAATCACACTTGGAGTTGCAGCTAGCCGGAGATGTTAGGAGTAACAAGAAGGGTTTCTTCAGGTATGAGAGCAACAAGAAGAAAGTCAAGGAAAGTGTGGGCCCCTTGCTGAATGAGGGAGGGAACCTAGTGACAGAGGATGTGGAGAAAGCTAGTGTACTCAATGCTTTTTTTGCCTCTGTCTTCACAGACAAGGTCAGCTCCCAGGCGGCTGCACTCCGCAGCACGGTATGGGGAGGAGGTGACCAGCCCTCTGTGGAGGAAGAAATAGTTCGGGACTATTTAGAAAAGCTGGACGAACACAAGTCCATGGGGCCGGATGCACTGCATCCGAGGGTGCTAAAGGAGTTGGCCGATGTGATTGCAGAGCCATTGGCCATTATCTTTGACAAATCATGGCAATCGGGGGAGGTCCCGGATGACTGGAAAAAAGCTAATGTAGTGCCCATCTTTAAAAAAGGGAAGAAGGAAGATCCGGGGAACTACAGGCCAGTCAGTCTCACCTCAGTCCCTGGAAAAATCATGGAACAGGTCCTCAAGGAATCAATTCTGAACCATTTAAAGGAGGGGAAAGTGATCAGGAACAGTCAGCATGGATTCACCAAGGGCAAAGTCATGCCTGACTAACCTAATTGCCTTCTATGATGAGATAACTGGCTCTGTGGATGAGGGGAAAGCAGTGGATGTGCTATTTCTTGACTTTAGCAAAGCTTTTGATACAGTCTCCCACAGTGTTCTTGCCAGCAAGTTAAGGAAGTATGGGCTGGATGAATGGACGGTAAGGTGGATAGAAAAGTGGCTGGATGGTCGTGCTCAACGGGTAGTGATCAATGGCTCCATGTCTAGTTGGCAGCCGGTATCAAGTGGAGTGCCCCAAGGGTCGGTGCTGGGGCCGGTTTTGTTCAATATCTTCATCAACGATCTGGAGGATGGTGTGGACTGCACCCTTAGCAAGTTTGCAGATGACACTAAACTGGGAGGAGTGGTTGATACGCTGGAGGGTAGGGACAGGATACAGAGGGACCTAGACAAATTAGAGGATTGGGCCAAAAGAAATCTGATGAGGTTCAACAAGGACAAGTGCAGAGTCCTGCACTTAGGACGGAACAATCCCATGCACTGCTACAGACTAGGGACCGAATGGCTGGGCAGCAGTTCTGCAGAAAAGGACCTGGGGGTTACGGTGGACGAAAAGCTGAATATGAGTCAACAGTGTGCCCTTGTTGCCAAGAAGGCTAATGGCATTTTGGGTTGTATAAGTAGGGGCATTTCCAGCAGATCGAGGGACGTGATCATTCCCCTCTATTCGGCACTGGTGAGGCCTCATTTGGAGTACTGTGTCCAGTTTTGGGCCCCACGCTACAAGAAGGATGTGGATAAATTGGAAAGAGTCCAACGGAGGGCAACAAAAATGATTAGGGGGCTGGAGCACATGACTTATGAGGAGAGGCTGAGGGAACTGGGATTGTTTAGCCTGCAGAAGAGAAGAGTGAGGGGGGATTTGATAGCTGCTTTCAACTACCTAAAAGGGGGTTCCAAAGAGGATGGATCTAGACTGTTCTCAGTGGTAGAAGATGACAGAACAAGGAGTAATGGTCTCAAGTTGCAGAGGGGGAGGTTTAGGTTGGATATTAGGAAAACCTTTTTCACTAGTAGGGTGGTGAAGCACTGGAATGGGTTACCTAGGGAGGCGGTGGAATCTCCTTCCTTAGAGGTTTTTAAGGTCAGGCTTGACAAAGCCCTCGCTGGGATGATCTAATTGGGTTTGGTCCTGCTTTGAGCAGGGGGTTGGACTAGATGACCTCTTGAGGTCCCTTCCAACCCTGAGATTCTATGATTCTATGATTCTATGATAGGCAGGGCAGAAAAGGTGGGGGAGTTGCATTGTATGTAAGAGAGCAGTATGACTGCTCAGAGCTCCAGTATGAAACTGCAGAAAAACCTGAGAGTCTCTGGATTAAATTTAGAAGTGTGAGCAACAAGGGTAACGTCGTGGTGGGAGTCTGCTACAGACCACCAGACCAGGGGGATGAGGTGGACGAGGCTTTCTTCTAGCAACTAACAGAAGTTACTAGATCACAGGCCCTGGTTCTCATGGGTGACTTTAATCACCCCGACATCTGCTGGGAGAGCAATACAGCGGTGCACAGACAATCCAGGAAGTTTTTGGAAAGTGTAGGGGACAATTTCCTGGTGCAAGTGCTGGAGGAACCAACTAGGGGAAAAGCTCTTCTTGACCTGCTGCTCACAAACAGGGAAGAAATAGTAGAGGAAGCAATAGTGGATGGGAACCTGGGACGCAGTGACCATGAGATGGTCGAGTTCAGGATCCTCACACAAGGAAGAAAGGAGAGCAGTAGAACAGAGACCCTGGACTTCAGAAAAGCAGACTTTGACTCCCTCAGGGAACTGATGGGCAAGGTCCCCTGGGAGAATAACATGAGGGGGAAAGGAGTCGAGGAAAGCTGGCTGTATTTTAAAGAATCCTTATTGAGGTTGCAGGAACAAACCATCCCAATGTGTAGGAAGAAAAGCAAATATGGCAGGCGACCAGCTTGGCTTAACAGTGAAATCCTTGCTCGTCTTAAACACAAAAAAGCAGCTTACAAGAAATGGAATATTGGACTAATGACCAGGGAGGAGTATAAAAGTATTGCTCAGGCATGCAGGAGTGAAATTAGGAAGGCCAAATCACACTTGGAGTTGCAGCTAGCTGGAGATGTTAGGAGTAACAAGAAGGGTTTCTTCAGGTATGTGAGCAACAAGAAGAAAGTCAAGGAAAGTGTGGGCCCCTTGCTGAATGAGGGAGGGATCCTAGTGACAGACGATGTGGAGAAAGCTAGTGTACTCAATGCTTTTTTTGCCTCTGTCTTCACAGACAAAGTCAGCTCCCAGACAGCTGCACTCCACAGCACGGTATGGAGAGGAGGTGACCAGCCCTCTGTGGAGAAAGAAGTAGTTCGGGACTATTTAGAAAAGCTGGACGAGCACAAGTCCATGGGGCCGGATGCACTGCATCCGAGGGTGCTAAAGGAGTTGGCCGATGAGATTACAGAGCCATTGGCAATTATCTTTGAAAAATCATGGCAATCGGGGGAGGTCCCAGATGACTGGAAAAAAGCTAATGTAGTGCCCATCTTTAAAAAAGGGAAGAAGGAACTACAGGCCAGTGAGTCTCACCTCAGTCCCTGGAAAAATCATGGAACAGGTCCTCAAGGAATCAATTCTGAACCACTTAAAGGAGGGGAAAATGATCAGGAACAGTCAGCATGGATTCACCAAGGGCAAGTCATGCCTGACTAACCCAATTGCCTTCTATGATGAGATAACTGGCTCTGTGGATGAGGGGAAAGCAGTGGATGTGCTATTTCTTGAGTTTAGCAAAGCTTTTGATACAGTCTCCCACAGTATTCTTGCCAGCAAGTTAAAGAAGTATGGGCTGGATGAATGGACGGTAGGGTGGATAGAAAACTGGCTAGATGGTTGGGCTCAACGGGTAGTGATCAATGGCTCCATGTCTAGTTGGCAGCCGGTATCAAGTGGAGTGCCCCAAGGGTCGGTGCTGTGGCCGGTTTTGTTCAATATCTTCATCAACGATCTGGAGGATGGTGTGGACTGCACCCTTAGCAAGTTTGCAGATGACACTAAACTGGGAGGAGTGGTTGATACACTGGAGGGTAGGGATAGGATACAGAGGGCCCTAGACAAATTAGAGGATTGGGCCAAAAGAAATCTGATGAGGTTCAACAAGGACAAGTGCAGAGTCCTGCACTTGGGACGGAAGAATCCCATGCACTGCTACAGACTAGGGACCGAATGGCTGGGCAGCAGTTCTGCAGAAAAGGACCTGGGGGTTACGGTGGACGAAAAGCTGAATATGAGTCAACAGTGTGCCCTTGTTGCCAAGAAGGCTAATGGCATTTTGGGTTGTATAAGTAAGGGCATTTCCAGAAGATCGAGGGACGTGATTGTTCCCCTCTATTCGGCACAGGTGAGGCCTCATTTGGAGTACTGTGTCCAGTTTTGGGCCCCACACTACAAGAAGGATGTGGATAAATTGGAAAGAGTCCAGCGGAGGGCAACAAAAATGATTAGGGGACTCGAGCACATGACTTATGAGGAAAGGCTGAGGGAACTGGGATTGTTTAGCCTGCAGAAGAGAAGAATGAGGGGGGATTTGATAGCTGCTTTCAACTACCTGAAAGGGGGTTCCAAAGAGGATGCATCTAGACTGTTCTCAGTGGTAGCAGATGACAGAACAAGGAGTAATGGTCTCAAGTTGCAGAGGGGGAGGTTTAGGTTGGATATTAGGAAAAACGTTTTCACTAGTAGGGTGGTGAAGCACTGGAATGGGTTACCTAGGGAGGTGGTGGAATCTCCTTCCTTAGAGGTTTTTAAGGTCAGGCTTGACAAAGCCCTGGCTGGGATGATTTAGTTGGGTTTGGTCCTGCTTTGAGCAGGGGTTTGGACTAGATGACCTCCTGAGGTCCCTTCCAACCCTGAGATTCTATGATTCTATGATGTCAAGCGTCAGTACATAGCCCTGAGCAACATCTCTTCGGCACCTCATTGGGTGAATGGGGAAGGGAAGTAGGGATCTCTCCACCCCAGGGTGCACCTTGTCCCAATTTTGGCTGGAGTACTGACTGTAAGAGTTAGGCTGTTCCAGATTCCTAGGACCAGGCCCAGGATGCGGAGTGGATTTCCCCTCCCCAACCTCCTGCTCTTCAGCTGCATAGTCTGATGGTTGAAGAGTCACATGGTGAAATAAATTTCACTGTGTGTGATCCTGGAGAAATAACTCTCCTCCCTGCCCCCGCTCTTGGGCCTGACCCTGCCTGCATTGAAGTCATTGGGGGTTTCACCACTGACTTGAGTGAGTGAAGGATCAAGTTTTTTGTGCCCCAGTTTCTGTGCCTGCCAAAATGGGGTTATTAACACTCACTCACATGCTGTAAGAGAGAATGGTGGCAATTGATATTTACAGTCCGGTGAAAATGTAAATTGTTAGGACAATGGGAAGATGTGTGGATCTAGAATGGCATTGCCCATTTGTGAGATGGTCTGAAATGTACGAATAGCCCCAAAGGAGTCACTCCCATGGCCCTGACTGAAAATATTCTGATACATTCTAAACACTGGCTCAAGACTTGGACAGTATGTATGTCACTGTGCCTCAGTGGGTCACAAGTGAGAATACCAAATACAGGACAAACTGCTGAGAAATAGGGCAGACACTCCCCAAAACTGTTGGTTATTCTCCCATAAGATATACCAAACCAGCAACAAAAGTAAACTTAAACTTCTGTTTCACCACACTGGCTAACAAGAAGTCAGAAAAGCAGTCTCCTTAGGCATCCCAGTCCTTGTAACATCACCAAAAACACTAGACTTAACGATGAGTGTTTATTTAAAACCAATTTCATCAAACAAAAGGGTTCTTCTGATCCCAAAGAACCAACCACATACCCAAGTCAATATATAACTCAGATCTTACCCAATAATCATGCTGCTGCCAATCCTTTAGTATCTAATATCTAAAGGTTTATTTATAAAAAGAAAGAAAGGTGAAAGTTAAAATTGGTTAAAGGAATCAAGTACATATAACACTTGCAAAGTTCTTGGTTCAGGCTTGTAGCAGTGATGGAATAAACTGCTGGCTTGTTAAGTCTCTGGTTGCTTCCAAATCAATGGAAGGTCCTCAGTCCTTTGGTTAGAATGCTTCCATTAGTATAATTTCATAGTCCAGAGATTTGAGCGGGAAAGAGGCAAAATGGAGAGGTTTCCAGGGCCTTTTACAGCTTCTGCCAAGTGAAGAGAAACCCGTTGTTCTCATTGTGGAAAATTACAGGTAGCAAGATGGTGTTTGGAGTCACATGGGCAAGTCACATGTCCATGCATGCTTCGCTTAGTCATGGTAGAAGCCATTACCCATACTTTAGTTAGATGTCCTCAGGAAAGTCCATTAAGAGGCAGGGAGAGAGAACTCCATATCAGTTTATTACTGAAAAATAAATGTTGGTTATATTGTTTAATTGCTCTAACTCTCTATAGTGAAGACAAAGGGTATGTCTATACTTCAATCACAGAGTGTGTCTGCAGCTCAAGTAGATGCCCAAGCTGGTTATAATTTAGCTAGCTGGGCTATGAAGCACAAAAGCTGTGGCAGCACATATTTCAGCACAGGCTCTATGAGCCAATCTGTAACCCTAGGTAATTTCTGTGGGGCTAGCCCATGCTGACGCACACTCTGATGGGCCTCACTGCACTGGGACCTTAGCTAGCTAGGTTAAAGCTAGCTTTGGTATGTCTACTCGAGCTGCAGTCACAACTTGTGGTTGCAATATAGACTTAGGCCATGTCTACATTACCAGTTATGTCAGCAAAAATTATGCTGCTCAGGGGTGTGAATATTCCACCCTATAACCGACATAAATTATGCTGGCATAAGCGGTAGTGTGCACTGTGCTATGTCAGTGGGTGGTTTAATTTAATTTGCTGCCATCAATGCATCAGAGTATCCAGTACAAAGCGCTGCTGTCCAAGGTAGACAAACGCTACACTGGTCCCAGACACCAGTGTGGTGGGCAGAGTCAGAGCTGGGAAATGGCTGTGGCCAGCCCAATGAAGAGTGTTTCAAGAGAAGGACAATGGGGACCTGCCGCTAATGGAGGCCACCAAAAGATGATTAAAATGAGGTTGTAAGAGAAAGTTATTCCAACTTCACCGCCAACAAACTAAGGGAGGGGCAGAGACTCCCTGTGCCCAGACCCACCCCAGTCTGCCCAGGGGTGCAGGAAATGCCATTCTTGGAAGAGAGCTGGGCCCACACTCCCCAGCTGGGCCCAGATTCAGCCCTTTGGACCCAAGGTCAGCTCAAGGCTCCTTTTTGGTAGGTTAGTTTATGTTGCACTTGTGTCCCCAAACAGCAGAACGGCAGCCAGTTGTACCACTTCCTACCTGCACCGCAGTCTGGGAACCCCTGAACAGTTCAGTTTGAGCAGTTCCTGTCAGAGGGGAGCAGTTTACACTTTGGGGGCTCCCCTGGCAATGACAGGTCTGGGATCAGCCCTTAGGGAGCTGGGACTCTCCTGTTTGTTTTTGATTAACCCAAATGATTAAGATCCCCACCCAAAGGCCCTTGAACTCAATGGAAAGACTCCAGGACTGTGCGTGAGGAACCCCCATCCCGGGGCAGCAGGGCTCACTCTTCCCGAACCCTATGGGATCAGGGGGAGGAGCTCCCAGGGAGGAGCCAGAGACCAGAGAGATTCTGCAGCAGTAAAATCCCCTTTGTACATTTGTGATGCTTACATTGTGCTGTGATATGAATCTTGTCTCTACTGATTGGCTGTTTACCCAATTCTCCCCTCCTGTCCACTCCCACACTGCCAATCACAGACCCCCCCCCACACCTATCTAGCCTCTCTCCCTTGTTCGTTTGCCTCTGCTCAGCTATCACTGTCCCCCCACTGCCTTCCCTCCCCACCCCTCACCTTCTCTAGTGTACACTGACGGCATGCCTACACTACAAAGTTAAGTCGACTTAATGTAAGTTGACATCAAGCCTCCACATTAATTAAGTAGATCGTGCATGTCCACACCACACTCATTGTCTCAGTGGAGTGTGTCCTCACTAGCAGTGCTTGCATTGATGCACAGAGCAGTGCACCATGGGTAGTTATCCCACAGTGCAACTAGCTACAGGGTGTTTTGAGAAGGGCTTTCAATGCCTCATGGGACCAAAACATTGTCACAGGGAGGAATGGGAACATGGCTTTGGCCTCCCATGATGCACCTTCCTCCCTCTCTCCCTTGATTTCAACAGAAAACAACCCATGTTTTTTCGCACCTATTTTCGAAAGCCTGGTTTAGCCGTGCATACGCCATAGTCCCAGAAGCATGGACCCTGCTCAGCTGTGCACTCTTGTTGTGAGCATTACAAACACCATGCACCTTATCCTGCAGTATTTCAAGAGCCAAGACAGGAGCCACAGCGTGGAACACTGCAATGCCACACAAGCAGCCCTGCTGCAAGCCATAGAATGAAACAATTCCCTGTTGCTGATGGCAGTTGTGTATCCGCTGAACATGATGGAACACTGTTTCTGGTCCCAGGAAACAAGCACTGAGTGGTGGAAGAAATAAGGTAGCCCTTCCCAGAAACCTTCTGCAAAGGATTGCAGAGTGCCTCCATGAAAGTTTCCTAGAGATCTCCAAGCAGGATTCCCAGGCCATCCCTGTGCACATAAACAGTTTTTTCTGAGGAGCACCCTCTGTGTAGTTGGAGCAGCCCAGGGAAGCACATGTCCACAGCACCTCATTTGTTGTTCAGATTAAACATATTGTTTAAGAGCATGTAACCCCTCCAGTTTGATTGGCAATGTGCAGCCACCAGAAGTGCCTTCCCCGGCATCACACTTGGCCACCACTCTGTCCTGGGTTAAAAACAGCTCCTGGCTGTTGGGAAGAATGGATCCACTGCTAGCCTATTTCCAATTCTCCTCCTCCTCTTCCTAATCAAAAATTTCCTCCTCGTTGTTGCCTGAGGTGGCCCAGGACTCAGACTCCTGGGAGCTCCTCTCCATGCTGCGTTTGGGGCTAGTGGTGGGGTCACCACTGAGAATTGCATGTAGCTCATTGTAAAAGTGGCATGTCTGTGGGGAGAACCAGAATGTCTATTTACCTCCCTTCTCTTTTGGTACGCTTACCAAAGTTCTTTTTTTTTCACATGGCACTGCTGCATGTCCCTGGTGTACCCTCCCCCCACCCCTCCCCGCCCCATGCGATCTTTGCATAGATGTCAGCGTTTCTTCTGCTGGATCGGCACTGTACCTGCACAGATTCTTTTCCTCACACACCAGTAAGATCCACCATCTCCTGTGTACTCCAGGCTGGCGCACGTTTGGGGCATTGAGTCGCCATGATCAGCTGGGCTGGTGAGCTCTCCACACTCATCAGACAAGAAATGGGAATTCAAAAGTTCCCGGGGCTTTACCGGGGGAGGGGCTGTTTCCAGTATACTAGGCTGCTGTGCAGCGGAGTTGAAAACGCTCTCCAAAGTGGTCACAGCGGAGCATTGTGGGACACTTCCTGGTGGCCAATTAAATTGAATAACACAACGCTGCGTCTACACTGCCTCTCTGTTGACCCATCAAGATCGAATGAAGCGCTACGCCTCTCATGGAGTTAGAGTGCAGATGTCGACGTTACAGGAGACTTAGGTCAGCGGAAGGAACCTGGTAGTGTAGACTCATACATTATTAGGTTGACTTAAGGCAGATTCTTTCGGCCTAAGTTTGTAGTGTAGACCAGACATGAGTGGGTGTGAAGAAAAAGAACAGGAAACCTGACACCCCCCGCCCCCTTCCATAGAACATCATGGAACTAGCAGGACATTGCCTAGCTCTTTCTCGGGGCGGCCTGATACTGATTAAGGCTACTTAATCCCCCTCTGAGCCACATTAACTCTCTTCTGGCACACGCCCATTGCTTTTCAATGAACAGTAACTCTACAATTCTTTGGTGCCATTTTAGTTCCTTTCAGATGAACCATTCTTCAGATGTGTGGACATTTCTCCATGTTTTGGTTACTAAAGGTCTCTCTCAGATACACCTTTAAGCCTGACACAATGTAAATGAAGCCTATAAAAAGTTATTTTTGTTTGTTTCCCTTTGATTTCCCAGCTGTGATGTTTGAAGATAGTTGTGGGATTTGATCCTAAATGTGGTTGTCTCACTCCAGTACCAATGAGGAGTGTGTGTGTGTCACTATGGCGAGAGCCTGGATCTCACTGCCACTATCCAGCCTGTGCTTTGGGTCATGGGCTATATGTAACCCTGCACAGGGCCAGATTAAGACCTTTAGAGGCCCTAAGCACTGAAAAGATTATGGTGCCCCCCCATATGTAATTCAAAATAAAAACAATACTATACCATAAAATAAAATTTTATTTTTCGAAATGACACAAAACTTACATGTATGCTGAAATTAAAATAGCTTCTTTCTAGATTTTCTGATTGCAAAATTCTGGATAAGTTAATCGAAGCTGACTTGATGAAGCATGTCCGCTTCCATACACAATAGGGAAAGTGAATCAAGTCTGTCCTGACACATTGTTGTTCTCTGAGGATTTTTTATTCTTTTCAGCTGGTTTATGTGGGGATAAGTAATAAAAAGAGAACAGAAAAATGGGGGGAAGAGTGTGTAGTGGAGTGTAAGGAAGTCTAACAAAGTTCTGATTTTTCCCATGATGACTACTTCGATGCTTTTTTTGAAATATCAAATGTTTTTTTTTAAAAAAAATCTTGGTTTTTTTGGTGCCCCCTGCTTCGCTGGTGCCCTAAGCACGTGCTTAGTCTGCCTATTGGGTAATCCAGCCCTTAGCAAGAATTGTTCAGCCGTGCTGGGGAGAGACCTGAGTTGTCACTCTCCACCTCTTTGAACTGCCACGGTGTGACCAGCAATCACGTGTGACAAATGTTTACAGTGTGGAACACCTGGGGTTTATTGCACATTAGACCATAATCTACAGATTATAAAGGCCTTAACTGTGTTAACTGGATCTCAGGCTCCAGCCTGAGCTGGAATGTCTAGTTTATTATTTTTAGCCCTGCAGCCTGCTTTGACAACTCCACTAGACCCCAGCTGCAACTCCAAGTGCCGAATACTTTTGAAAATCCAGCCCTAAGTCATTGTTGGAAAGATGCTTTTGAAAAACTTACCCAAAATCTAAAATACTTTAATTATAATAGTATGGGGCAGGGAATGGTATTGCTACATGGCAAGCTCTGAATGACAGTCAGTCCTAAATGTCTGAACAGACCCATTTTTAATGTTTATTGCTAAAGTCATTAACAGATTTCCTTGTAAATTCTCAGGTGATATGTTCTGTGCTCTTAGGGTAAGTGCTATAATTTTGGGGAGAAAAATCTCTACTTTTCTCACGGAATGGAAGTTGAATACCTGCTTTAAGGGAACAGCCTTAATCATGGAGTCATCATTTATTATTCATTATTATTATTCACTATAATAATTATTATTGAGACGGTAAGCTCTTTCCCTGAGGAGCTGTTTCTCATGGTGTGCATGTGCAGCACCTAGCGCAATAGGGCCTTGGTCTTGGGTGGAGCCTCTGGCTATGCTGTATTATAGATAACCATGGCATTAACAGAAACACAGCTATTTTGCAGTGAGACAAGAATGAATTTGGGGAAAGTTGTAGTATGAAGAACAGGTCAAATATTAACAGAGGGACTCTCAAAGCTAGCAATCTAAAAGCCCAGTCCAGCAAAGTCGTACTCGTAGATTTAATTTTATGACTGCCAATAGCCATGGAGTAAGTTTCTATCTCTCTTGTTTGCAGAGAAAAACTTGAAATTGAGACCCAACAATATCTGATGCAACAACATCTGCCAGAGTCTGTAGAGAGATTAAAACAACAGCTCTGAGAGGGCAGAACTGCCCCATGCATCCAAATAGGGCATTAACACCAAGAACCACTGCTCTGGGGTCCTGTTTCCAACCTGAAGCAGAGGAGGAGAAACCCTGATCAACCCCTTCTCCCTGCTGCAGGCCTAACTGCTGAGCTGATGGGCCACAGGTGGGGGAAGGAACAGAGAGAAACTCCTACAGACACTCCCTTTGCCTGCCTGAAATTCCCCCCTTTCCCTTCCCAATGTGATTCCCCCTTCCATGGAGATTAGGAGAAGGACACTTGGGCCAAGCCCCATGTTCATTGTAGACACCTGTTCCCATCCTCCATCTTCCTTCAGCCACTGGGCTGGGCTCCCCACTTACCTGGAGCTGTTCCCTAAAGAATGAGCATCCCTGAAGCTTGTAACTCCCCCGCCCCGTCAAATCCCCCATGCGCTGGGTTCTGGGGGATCAAACATTAAGGATGTATGATGTTGGGCAGGGAACTGGGGGATTGAATGGCTGGGGCTGGTAGAGATGGGAATAAGGGGGTGCTGGGGCTATCTGGTGTTTGCAGATCATGGAATAAGAAGTGAGGGAGAGCACAGGGGAGTTCATGACCCTTATCATTCACCCCCTCTGCCCTTTCCCCCTGTCCCTCTGCATTCCAAAACACCATTGAGAAGGACTGATTTCCAGAGGGCCTAGAGGGTCCGACCTCCACTTTGGCAGCAGACTAGGTTTGTGCAGACTAGGAAACATGGTCGGGCTTAGCTAGCACATTTCCCTCTGATCCTGACTGAATTCACACCCCTTTTCCTGGTCTAGACCGACCCTTTGCATCTCATTGAGACAGATCCCATTAGCAGAGTGAATGGTAGAGTTGCCAAGTTTCCCCTTTGGGGGGGTTGTCTCATTACTGATTATTCTCCCATTGCTCTGGGTTGTGCTGAAGAGCATTTATTGTCTCTCCCCTTTCTCTGTTACAAAACATCAGCAGAAAACTGGGGATTTTGTTGAAGTTTGAAAATTAAAAGGGGAAATATGGGACACAGGGAGCCCCTGCCATCTGGCCAGTAGACCCATCAGCTTCAGCCAGGTCTACAATTCTCTACAGATCAACAACCCAGCTGATGGCAGCCACTGAAGCCTGGGTCGACACAGGCACTTTAGTGTTGTAATAGCTAACTTTTAGGTATACAGAAAATCACTGGAAAAAACATAGGATCCCCCATGCTTGAGTTAGTCACCTCAGCTCCCTATGCAATGCATGGGGAAAGATACACACCTAGGAATAGGATCCACAAAAGCCAGCAGGCTAGGCAGGGGGCCACCTAATTGATGCTGAGGAGAGAGAGATGTCCTAATCCCCACCCCTCTCGTGGGGGTAAAACACTCCCTACAGCCTGGATTTTGTGCCTCTCTCTGACTGTGAATGCACAGCTGGGAACCCCTTTGTTGGAGTCCTGTGGCTTAGGTGCCCATGGTCTTTTCTCATGAGAATGAGTTAGGCAGGTGGCTAGTTCCATCTGAGTGTGGGGGGCAATTCCTCCCTTAACATTTTAGGCCAGGAGTGAGAGCAGCTATGCTGTGTGGGGGACCCACAGTCAATTCCCCCCACTGCCCAATGGGGAGAAAGAGCTGTGGGAAACCCCTGTTCAAATCCTGAGGAGAGTGATCTAACAAAGGGGTCATAGGATCTTCTGGTGTGGAGCCCCCTCAGTCTTCCCTGTTGAACCTGTCACACTTTGGGTAAGGTGGTATCTGACCCGAAGAAGAGCTCTGTGTAGCTTGAACCCTTGTGTCTCTGACCAACAGAACTTGATCCAATAAAAGCTATTACCTCACCCCCGCCCCCCCCCCCCGCCCTTGTCTCGCTAATCTCCTGGGACCAACACAGCTACAGAGACACTGCACAAACTTTGGGTGAGTCATTACAGAGTCTTTGGGAAATGGGACTGGACACTCCCAGGCAGGTGCCCTAACCACCGTCCTGCAGCGTTAATCTCTTTCTGTGGCCTAGTGAATGTCCCCATCTGGGCTGGGCCCAGAAGGGTCTTTAAATTAACGTCTCTCCCCAGCACAGACCCTGTTGGGGGAGCAGCAGCTGCTCAGTTCAGGCTCCCATATCATAGAATCATAGAATCTCAGGGTTGGAAGGGACCTCAGGAGGTCATCTAGTCCAACCCCCTCCTCAAAGCAGGACCAACCCCAACTAGATCATCCCAGCCAGGGCTTTGTCAAGCCTGACCTTAAAAACCTCTAAGGAAGGAGATTCCACCACCTCCCTAGGTAACCCATTCCAGTGCTTCACCACCCTACTAGTGAAAAAGGTTTTCCTAATATCCAACCTAAACCTCCCCCTCTGCAACTTGAGACCATTACTCCTTGTTCTGTCATCTTCTACCACTGAGAACAGTCTAGATCCATCCTCTTTGGAACCCCCTTTTAGGTAGTTGAAAGCAGCTATCAAATCCCCCTTCACTCTTCTCTTCTGCAGGCTAAACAATCCCAGTTCCCTCAGCCTCTCCTCGTAAGTCATGTGCTCCAGCCCCCTAATCATTTTTGTTGCCCTCCGTTGGACTCTTTCCAATTTATCCACATCCTTCTTGTAGTGTGGGGCCCAAAACTGGACAGAGTACTCCAAATGAGGCCTCACCAGTGCCGAATAGAGGGGAATAATCACATCCCTCGATCTGCTGGAAATGCCCCTACTTATACAGCCCAAAATGCCGTTAGCCTTCTTGGCAACAAGGGCACACTGTTGACTCATATTCAGCTTTTCGTCCACCTTTTCTGCAGAACTGCTGCCCAGCCATTCGGTCCCTAGTCTGTAGCAGTGCATGGGATTCTTCCGTCCTAAGTGCAGGACTCTGCACTTGTCCTTGTTGAACCTCATCAGATTTCTTTTGGCCCAATCCTCTAATTTGTCTAGGGCCCTCTGTATCCTATCCCTACCCTCCTGCATATCAACCACTCCTCCCAGTTTCGTGTCATCTGCAAACTTGCTAAGGGTGCAGTCCACACCATCCTCCAGATCGTTAATAAAGATATTGAACAAAACTGGCCCCAGCACTGACCCTTGGGGCACTCCACTTGATACCGGCTGCCAACTAGACATGGAGCCATTGATCACTACCCGTTGAGCACGACCATCCAGCCAGTTTTCTATCCACCTTACCGTCCATTCATCCAGCCCATACTTCTTTAACTTGCTGGCAAGAATACTGTGGGAGACTGTATCAAAAGCTTTGCTAAAGTCAAGAAATAGCACATCCACTGCTTTCCCCTCATCCACAGAGCCAGTTATCTCATCATAGAAGACAATTAGGTTAGTCAGGCATGACTTTGCCCTTGGTGAATCCATGCTGACTGTTCCTGATCACTTTCCCCTCCTTTAAGTGGTTCAGAATTGATTCCTTGAGGATCTGTTCCATGATTTTTCCAGGGACTGAGGTGAGACTGACTGGCCTGTAGTTCCCCGGATCTTCCTTCTTCCCTTTTTTAAAGATGGGCACTACATTAGCTTTTTTCCAGTCATCTGGGACCTCCCCCGATTGCCATGATTTGTCAAAGATAATGGCCAATGGCGCTGCAATCACATCGGCCAACTCCTTTAGCACCCTCGGATGCAGTGCATCTGGCCCCATGGACTTGTGCTCGTCCAGCTTTTCTAAATAGTCCCGAACTACTTCTTTCTCCACAGAGGGCTGGTCACCTCCTCCCCATACCGTGCTGTGGAGTGCAGCTGTCTGGGAGCTGACCTTGTCTGTGAAGACAGAGGCAAAAAAAGCATTGAGTACACTAGCTTTCTCCACATCGTCTGTCACTAGGTTCCCTCCCTCATTCAGCAAGGGGCCCACACTTCCCTTGACTTTCTTCTTGTTGCTCACATACCTGAAGAAACCCTTCTTGTTACTCCTAACATCTCCGGCTAGCTGCAACTCCAAGTGTGATTTGGCCTTCCTAATTTCACTCCTGCATGCCTGAACAATATTTATGTACTCCTCCCTGGTCATTTGTCCCAATATCCCAATGGAGGAGGCAGCAGTTTGTGACCCAGGATGGAAAACAGGGACAGATCGAGCACAGCCTCCTCTCTGAGCAGGAACCAGACCCCTCTGGACACAACAGCTACTGAATCAACTCCCCACACCCTCCCCATCAGACCCCGACCCTGGAGGGTCAGGTGTAGTCAGGGCTGGATTAAGGAACAGGTAAACTAGGCATGTGTCTAGGTGTCTTTCTCTGTCATATGTCTAGGAGTGTGTGTGTGTGTGAGGCTCAGTTGCCTGCTCCACAGCAGCAGTGGGAAGGCGCAGTGCTGGCTGCCCCACTGCTCACTCAGGTTGCTATTTTGGGGGGAGGGCCACCAGGCCAAAACTGACTGAGTGGGAGAGTGGGATTGCAACCCATGTCACAAGGCCACTCACCTAATTTTGGTCCCAGTGGGCCCCCCCCCATCTTCACAATGGGGTTGGGGGTGTTACTCAGATGTTTTGTAATAGGGCCAAGTTCTTTGACTGGCTACCAGCATTTATCATCTGGGGAATAACCTCCCTCAGCCCACCAGGTAAGTAGGTAAACAGAAGACTTAACAAGGAAATATCTTGAAAAACAAACAGGGTTTATTTAGGGAACTTAACAATACGAGGGAATGCAAAGGGGAAAGGAAAATAAAAACAGTAAATAACTCAGTGGTTTGCCCCAACAGTGGGCCTGAAGCCCGGTCCCCAAATGACCCTTGGCAATAATCAAAAGTTTGTACTTGCAGGTCCCCAACGAACCAAAGTCCCAATGTACCCATGGGACGATGATGGACATGCACAGCAGCTGATGGAAGTAAGCAGCTGTCTGCAGCTGGGTTAAGTGGATCCTGGATCTACCACTGCCTCCAGCGGTTGTCGGGGACAGGAGAGCACAGGACCTTCAGCAGATCAGGAGCACGGGAACAGATGATAAGTTTCCTGGGTCACACACGACAGGTAAGTCTCAGGCGTAAGATGACTCGGATCGGTGATGACGATGATCTGTGGTGAAGGAAACCTCCTGAAGCCTGCGCAAATGGACTGTAACTGGCTGCTTCTCTATCGGACAGCCACTGCTGACAGGCGCGCAGCCCCGTAAAGTGTTGCAAAAGTTCCACAGAGCCAGTCCCTGCTGGAAAGTTCCAAGTCCTTTAAATGTTCCATAAGCACAACAGCATCAACAACATTAATAAACACAGTAAACATGAAAATAAACACAAAAGAAACAGCTCCCATTGGGGGAGGGGGGAACGCTGGGGCCAATCCTGAGCAGGCAGAGCACCAGTACCTGAACCAGACCAGTAGGAGTTTCAGTGCCAACATCCAGGTGCCTGGCAGGGAGCTGTAGTGAGGCCTCCATGGGGGATGCAGCGGGGAGAGAGGCAGAGGGGAACACTGGGGGAGGGGTGGGGGTGACATGAGGAGCTTTGCCTAAAGCCCAGTGATGGGTTAATCTGGCCCTGCCAATCACCAAACAAACCTGGTGGCAAATCACTGACAAGTGACAACTCCATGGCCCCAGTTAGGGGAGCAAAGAGCCTGATGTGGAGACAAGAGACCGTCTCTGTTACCAGAGCGAATCACACAGTCAGTGTCACCGAGAAACATGTCACCTGCAGCTCCTGTTCCCAGGCAACCTCTCTAGGACCAGGACCCATCACCCCCATCTTCCTCTTCATACTAGCTGGGGGGCTCTCTGTAGAAACCCCCCTTCTCCCGCCCACGCCCGAATCTGCACGTCTCCTTTCTGCCCACTAACACTGTGGCTTCTATGCACGATGCCCCCTTAATCCTGAGAGACGCTGCCCATGCCCATGGACATGGGGCCCCCCAGGAGGCAGGGACTGGGCCAGGGGGCTGCAGCGCAATCCCTTGATCGCTAGGACCCAGGACCAGCTAGAATGCGGCTCTGGGAGTGATCACTGGGGTCACTCAGCCCTGGTCTACACTACGAGTTTAGGTCGAATTTATTAGCGTTATTTCGATTGATCCGTGCACCCGTCCACATGACGAAGCCCTTAACATCGACTTCTAGGGCTCTTAAAATCGATCTCGCCACTCCACCCCCAACGAGGGGATTAGCGCTTAAAGCGATATTGCCGAATCGATGTAGGCTTAGTGAGGACGGAATTCGACGGTATTGGCCTCCTGGATCTATCCCACAGTGCAACATTTGACCGCTCTGGACAGCAGTCTGAGCTCCAATGCTCTGCCCAGGTAGACAGGAAAAGCCCCGCGAACTTTTGAATTTCATTTCCTGTTTGGCCAGCGTGGTGAGCTGCAGGTGAGCGCAGATCTCATCAGCAGAGGTGACCATGATGGAGTCCCAGAACCGAAGACGAGCTCCAGCATGGACCGAGCGTGAGGTACGCGATCTGATCGCTGTATGGGGAGACGAAACCGTGCTAGCAGAGCTACGGTCCAAAAGAAGAAACGCCAATACATATGCCAAAGTCTCCAAGGGCATGCAGGACAGAGGCTACAACAGGGACGCGCAACAGTGCCGCGTGAAAATTAAGGAGCTCAGGCAAGCCTACCAAAAAGCCAGAGATGCAAACAGCCGCTCTGGGTCAGAGCCCCAGACATGCCACTTCTATGATGAGCTGCGTGCCATTCTAGGAGGTGCAGCCAGCACTGACCCACCCATGTGGTATGACTCCGTATGTGGATCATCAGAAACCACAGAGGAGCATGATGATGATAATGATGCTGAAAATAGCGCCCAGACACAGCAAGGAAGCGGAGAAGCCCTTTTCCCCGACAGCCAGGAACTCTTTGTCACCCTGGAGCCAGTACCCTACGAACCCACCCAAGGCGTGCTCGATGCAGGAGAAGGGACCTCTGGTGAGTGTACCTCTGTTAATTAATACATGTTTTATAAGCAAGCGTGTTTAATGATTAATTCACGGCCAGTACAGCTACAGCTACTGGAAAAGTCTGTTAACATGTTCGGGGATGGAGCAGAAATCCTCCGGGGACATCTCCAGAAAGATCTCCTGGATGTACTCCCAAAGCCTGTGCAAAAGGTTTCTGGGGAGGGCAGCCTTATCCTGTGCTCCGTGGTAACACACTCTACCACGCCAGGCCAGTAGCACGTAGTCTGGAATCATTGCTTTGCAAAGCATGGCGGCGTATGGTCCCGGTATTTGCTGGCATTCAAGCAACATCCGTTCTTTATCTGTCTGTGTTATCCTCAGAAGAGTGATATCATTCATGGTCACCTGGTTGAAATAGGGGAATTTTATTAAGGGGGTATTCAGAGGGGCTCCGTCCCTGCTGGGCTGTTTGCCTGTGGCTGAACAGAAATCTTCCCCGCTGTGACCCACGCGGTGGGGGGAGGGGGAACAGCGAACATCTTGGATGTGTGTCTGTGTGTGTGGGGGGTGTCGATTAGGTTCGCGCTGCACGTTAACCCAAAAAACGCTGCCCCTCCCTTTTCAATTGCCAACCAGTTTTAAATTGCCAGCCCAAAGGCTGTTTGTTATGGGAAATGAGGGGGTTGCTGTTTGAAAACATTCCCACATGTTATGAAGGTTAAAAAAGCCTATAGACTGTGGCTTACCCCATGGCTGTGTGCAAGCCGAATTCTGTTGCCCGCCGGACCTGCTTGTGTGATCTCTCACACCAAACCGGCAGACCCTCAATATAACAGGCAAAGTGCAACCTTGGACCAAATGCACATGTGATATGTAATGTTTGGAGCATTGTTCTCTAATATGTGTCTTTTAAACTACTCCTCTCCCGTTTGTTTCGTCCCGCAGCTGCAAATGTTTCAACGCCACCCCCTTCATCACCGTCCCAGAGGCTAGCGAAGATTAGAAGTAAAAAAAAAAAGGAAGCGAGATGATATGTTCTCAGAACTCATGGAATCCTCCCACACTGAAGCTGCCCAGCAGAATGCGTGGAGGCAGACACTGTCGGAGTCCAGGAAGGCAGATTTTTATCGCGCGGACAGGTGGCGTGATGAAGAGAGTAGGTGGCGTCAGCGTGCAGAGAGAAGGCAGGATGCAATTCTGAGGCTACTGGAGGATCAAATGGAAATCCTCCGGCTTATGGCTGAGGAAAGGCGTAGGGTTCAGGAAAGGCCGCCTGAGCCCAGACCGCCGCTACAGCCCCTGTGTAACCAACAGCCCTCCTTCCCGAGTCCCATAACCACATCCCCGAGACGCCCAAGAACGCATTTGGGCGGTCTCCGTGCACCCAACCACTCAAGCCAAGAGAACAGTCCAAGCAAGAAAGGGCTGGCATTCAATAAGTTTTAAAGTGCTGTGTGTCCTTGTCCTTCCCTCATCCCCTCCTCCACCACCCATCCTGGTGCTTCCCTTCCTCCACCAGCTATCCCGGGAGACTGTGGCAGTTACCCCCATAGTTCCCCCTCTTTGTTTTACGAATTAATAAAGAATGCATGATTTTTAAGCAACAATGACTTTATTTCCTCTGCGAGCGGTGATCGCGGGGGGGAGGGCAGGGCGGTTTGGGTAAAGGGAAGTAGAGTGAATGAAGGGACAGGGTTTTTCATTACTGGGGAAAAACAGAACTTTCACACAGCATCCTGGCCATTCATGAAACTGGTTTTCAAAGCGTCCCTGATGCGCAACGCACCCTGCTGTACTCTTGTAATAGCCCTGGTGTCTGGCTGCGCATAACCAGTGGCCAGGCGATTTGCCTCAACCTCCCACCCCGCCATAAACGTCTCCCCCTTACTCTCACAGATATTGTGGAGCGCACAGCAAGCAGTAATAATAATGGGAATATTGTTTTTGCTGAGATCTAACCTAGTCAATAAACTTCGCCAGCGAGCTTTTAAACGCCCAAATGCACATTCCACCACCATTCTGCACTTGCTCAGCCTATAGTTGAAAAGGTCCTGACTACTGTCCAGGCTACCTGTGTATGGCTTCATGAGCCATGGCATTAAGGGGTAGGCTGGGTCCCCAAGGATAACTATAGGCATCTCAACATCCCCAACGGTTATTTTCTGGTCTGGGAAGAAAGTCCCTTGCTGCAGCACCCGAAACAGACCAGAGTTCCTGAAGATGCGAGCGTCATGTACCTTTCCCGGCCATCCCACATTGATGTTGGTGAAACGTCCCTTATGATCCACCAGTGCTTGCAGCACTATTGAAAAGTAACCCTTTCGGTTTATGTACTCGCTGGCTTGGTGGTCCGGTGCCAAGATAGGGATATGGGTTCCGTCTATCGCCCCACCACAGTTCGGGAACCCCATTGCTGCAAAGCCATCCAGTATGAGCTGCACATTTCCCAGACTCACAACCCTTGGTACCAGCAGCTTGGTGATCGCCCTGGCTACTTCCATCACAACAGCCCCCACTGTAGATTTTCCCACTCCGAATTGATTCGCGACTGACCGGTAGCTGTCTGGCGTTGCAAGCTTCCACAGGGCTATCGCCAGTCGCTTCTGTACTGTGAGGGCTGCTCTCATCTTGGTGTTCTTGCGCTTCAGGGCAGGGGAAAGCAACTCATAAAGTTCCATGAAAGTGCCCTTACGCATGTGAAAGTTTCGCAGCCACTGGGATTCATCCCAGACCTGCAGCACTATGTGGTCCCACCAGTCTGTGCTTGTTTCCCGGGCCCAGAATCGGCGTTCCACTGTATCAACAAGCCCCATTAACACCATGATGTCCACCTTGCGGGGGGGCCTTTTTTGAGAGAGGTCTGTGTCCATGTCCTCATCACTGTCCTCAGGGCGCTGCTGTCGCCTCCTCGCCTGCTGTAGCTCTAGCAGCTCCTGGTTCTCGTTCTGCATATACTCCTGGACAATGCGCGTGGTGTGCATAACGGCGAGAACAGCCGCGGTGATCTGATCGTGCTCCATGCTTTCCCTGGTATGCTGTTTGCAGGACAGCAGAGTGGCAGCAGAAGCGGCGGGTGGATAACAATGGAGTCAGCAATATGGCGCCCATATGAAAAAAGGCGCGAAAGGATTTTTTGCTCCCCCCTCAGTTACTTTCACGGAGGGAGGGGGGAGCAAGGGTTAGGCTCATTTCCTTCTAGCAGCAGATGGTACAATATGCGGTGAGCAAGGGTTAGGCGCCTTCCCTTCTAGCAGCAGATGGTACAATATGCTTGATATCCATCATCATCTCCTGGCCCCCTCAAGGATTGAGCTCGCAACCCCGGGTTTAGCAGGCCAACGCTCAGACCGCTGAGCTATCCCTCCGCCCGTGTTCCAGGCAGTACTGAATCTCCCTTAAACAAAACGTAAAAAAGAGAATGACCAGAGTCACTCTGGTCACTCCCATTTATGTCCAAGCGCCCCCGGCCAGCCACACCATAGGCCGCCGGCCAGGAGCACAGGAATTTCAATCATATTGTACAATCTGCAGCTAGAAGGCAAGGAGCTTCTGCTGTGTAGTCCCGCGACTACCAGCCTCAGGCGGAATGGCCCCCTCAAGGATTAAACTCGCAACCCCGGGTTTAGCGGGCCAATGCTCAGAACGCTGAGCTATCCCTCTGCCCGTATTATAGCGTGACTGAATCCCCACTAGACCTAATGTCCAGGCGTACGCTGGAGATGTACGGTAATTGTGAGCTGAGCAGGCTTCCGTAGCAAACACGGAAACCCCGGAAAAAAGGCGCGAAAAATATTGCTTTCACGGAGGGAGGGAGGGACGTTTGATGGCTTGACGACATGTACCCAGAACCACCAGCGACAATGTTTTCTGCCCCATCAGGCTTTGGGATCGCAACCCGGAATCCCAATGGGCGGCGGAGACTGCGGGAACTGTGGGATAGCTACCCGCAATGCAATGCTCCGAAAGTCGATGCTAGCCCCGCTACTGTGGACACAGTCAATCGACCTCATGGTCTTAACGCTTGTGTGTGGGGACACACACAATCGATTCCATAAATTCGGGTTTTAAAATATCGACTTCTATAAATTCGACCTAATTCTGTAGCATAGACGTACCCTCAGTCCCAGGAAGTGAATCGCTCTCGCTGCAGTGACTCTGGGACGCTGTCCTGAGCCCAGAGATCTACGAGCCTCGGCGGGCTGCCGCTGGGGACCCCAGAGCCCTGGCTGCAGCTGGGAGAGGTGAATCTCCAGCAGTAACATTCCCGCCGCTCCCCAGGAGCCTCTCCCAGTGCAGCGACCCCAGCCTGGCCAGGACCCCCCGCCCCGGCCCCAGCCCCTGCTCCCAGGGAGGGCACCGCTTGGAGGGAAGGTAAGAGAGACCTGCCCATCCCCCCAGGGAGCGGTGCTTACCGGTGCCACCCTGGCTGCAGGGGGAGGGTTTGGCCCCAGGCTGCTCCCAGTTGCAGTTCCCTGCCCACATCTCAGTCACTTCCGCTGGCAGCAACGGAAGCCGGGGAGCTGCCAGTTCTTTGCCCTGCACCGGCGGCTCCCCGCGGGGGGCAGGGGCTAGAAGCAGGGTGTGGGGGATGGGACCCAGGGGTGGGGCTGAGGGGAAACCGGGTCAGAGCCCGGTCCCAGCAGCTCCCGGTGCAGCGACAGAAGTAGCTGCCTCTCCAAAGTAGCAACTTTGATTATACTGAGCATGCGCAGTAACCTTCGCTGTTGCCACTGCCCTCTCTCTGCCCTTACTTCTACTTACAATTTGCTGCCTCGTCTTTGGAGGGGTTTAAAAGGCTTAAGGGGGGCACATTGCAGCGGCGGGGGGGTGTCAGGGTCTGAGCAGGGGCAGAAATTTACTGGCCAGGGGTGATAAAGCTACTCTAGGTAGCAGCAGAAGGACTGAAGGGGAAAAATCGGGGGTGGGAGCCGGGGTTAAATCCGGCGGGGAGACGCTGCCAGACCCTGTGCGGGGACAAAAGCCTCGTTTAGGGAGGGGGAGAGGGGGGAACAGTGACCCCGCGGGATCAGCCACCTGCTGTGCTCGCAAATATCGGGGTGTGGGGGTGCTAAAGGCTTTTTCAGTGCTCTTTACCAGACGCTGCATGTCAGCACCGGAGCAGAGGGCGGGGTCCTGGGGCCGGGTTCTTAAAGGCACAGGCCTCCCAATTCCTATACTGTCAATGCCCCGCAGCGCCTCTCTATCCTATACAAGCGCTGCAGGGCTACGTTACTGCTCCAGCTGGAGACTGAGTCCTGGGAAATATTGTACAGACCCTCCCTCCCTCCCTCCAACTCTGCCTCACAGGTTTGGAGTATGTGAAAGAGTCTTCTCTCAGGTTCTATGTCTATATGACATCACTGCAGCTCCTTTCTCTTCTATAATGTGCTGAGGTGCTAAACTCCTTCCCAGAGCCCCCATGACTGCTCCCCCTCCTGCACCCCAATCCCCTGCCCCAGGTCAGAGCCTGCACCCCTCCCCCAAACTCCCCATAGCCTGCACCCCTCCTGCTCCCAAACTCCCTCCCAGAGCCCCCACAACCGCACCCCCTCCTGCACCCCAATCCCCTGCCCCAGGTCAGAGCCCTCACCCCCTCCCCCAAACTCCCCAGGGCCTGCACCCCTCCTGCTCCCAAACTCCATCCCAGAGCCCCCACGACCACACCCCCTCATAGAATCATAGAATCTCAGGGTTGGAAGGGACCTCAGGAGGTCATCTAGTCCAACCCCCTGCTCAAAGCAGGACCAAAGCCCGATTAGATCATCCCAGCCAGGGCTTTGTCAAGCCTGACCTTAAAAACCTCTAAGGAAGGAGATTCCTGCACCCCAATCCCCTGCCCCAGGTCAGAGCCCACACCCATCACCCAAACTCCCCATAGCCTGCACCCTTCCTGCACCCAAACTCCACCCCAGAGCCTACACCCCAAACAAGGCTGGGTTAATTTTTGTGACTGGGTGCTAAATATTTTTGTTCAGGTTACTGGAGTTTCTTAACCCCTTACAGGTAAGAGGATTTTATAGTACTGTATCAGAGCTTTTAACCCCTTCCCTTTATATTTATGACACTGTGCAATAAGGAGTTAAGAGTTGTGCCTTAACAATACAGGTTTTACAGCAATACTGTTAGTAGTGAAAGAGCTGTTGGTGGGGATCATTAGTGACAGAAGGAATTGGAGATAGGTGAAAAAGATCTTATGGCTGCTTGCTTAAGACAGGAGAAAAGCAGCTGTTTAGAGAGATGGGTAATGAAGAAGGGGAAATTCCCCTAGGAAAGGGGGTGCTTTACAATAGCATTATACACAAGCAGTACATTAATATAATTATCAGGGACAAAACACCCAGACAAGTAACCACAATAAGTGAGCATACCCCCAAGTTATGGGCAAATCTGGTAAAAGTACCCAAATACTAAGGGTCTTCCTGGCTAACTGCATGACTAATCAAGAATCTTCACAATAACTGTACTGTCATTTCTTAAATTATTTGCATGCCTGTAATCATGGTGATTTATTTATTGTTTGGTCTTTGCTGATGTATGTGTAATTTTGCTGGGTGTAAACCAATTAAGGCAGTGGCATCTACTTTGTTAGATAATCAAGTTACAATATGTTAGGGTTGATTATTTAAATTACAGTACAATGATTGTTGAACGGCAATGCTGAGAATAAGGTGATATTGATATTTGTATGTTATAGGGGTTTCTTAATTTCATGATTCTATAGATTCCTGAGAATTTCAGAATGAAATTTTCTCCCAAAAGTGGCATCAAGCCACAAATGACCTGTACTGCACACATGATGTGTGCAAAATTTATTTATTGCGTGTGAGTATGTTAAAAAGGGAGGTGGGACTTGGCGGTACGGAGCACGGACATGACCCCCTCTCCCCCGGGGTAATAGCTGAGTGCCCCATTTGATTTTTTTCATTTGCTCCCCCCCCCCCCGCCCCCGCCCTTGCTTATTTGCAATGACTTTCCTGCCCATCCACCTGTCACGGGTCCAGGGGTTGTGAATTCGGAGGGGTGGGGTTTTGTGGTCGGAAACAATCACAATTTACTCCCTCCTTGCTTCCCTTATACAGATGGACACCAATACAGAGAATTTATTTTTAATTTAATTTTTTTTATTATAATCTGGTATTTAAATAAAAATAGTTTTCTCTTTGTTCCAAGATGTTTTGAACAGAAAGCCTTAATACATAATGTTATTTTTTGGTAAAGAAGTGAACTATGCACATTTCTTGCACTTGTATTCTTGCTTCTCATTTGTCAGTTTTCCTTGATTAGTTCCTTCTGGAATGCAGGGTATGTGTGCCCACCTCTGGCAAGAATCACACTGGACCTTTGATAAGTAACAATTCAGAAAATGAAATGACAGTAGTTATAATGTTATACATAGTTTACATTGTCTCGTGTTCTTCCTTCCAGATGTCAGCATTACCTATCAGCATGATGAAACTGTTTACTGATGTGGAATTTTTACAAGAATCCTGATCCTTAGGCAGTGTATCGTGTAATCAAAAAGACTTTCAATGTAACAACTTGATTGGTGTCTCACACCACCATTCACTGCTTATGCAAGTATTTTATCTGATCGGTTTTGGTTGAAACACAATCTAGGTCAGGGTGTGTGGGGGGAGGAGGTCCTTTCATGACTCAGATAGGGTGAGTACTGTACCAAGCCTTCATTGTTGCAGAAGATTTTTGGGACGGATATAAGATGAAACAACATAATACACTTACTGAATATTTATTAATCAACTTCTACACACAAGCAATGACATGTGAATATGGGACAATAAGGGCTGGATTATTGTCAAGAGAAATGCATCAAAATGCAATCCTCATTGCAAAGGAATTGGTGAAAAAAAGGAGAGAAAATCAGTCATACTGGAAGTCACATGACACATACTGGAAGTCACATGACACAACAAAATAAACTTGTGCTATACAAAGAAAAAAAAAGGTATAATTAAAAACTCCAAATTACAAATCTAAGTTCAAAAACCAGAGCAAGTGCTATAATAGAAAGACAGATGGATATAACACATGATGAAAAAAAAAGTCACAGTTTAGCACCCATGTCAATGGGGACTGGGGTAGGGGGTCAGACTCCTCAGAGTGAGGGGCTGGCCAGGGGCAATACTTGTCATGGCATGACAGGGACAGCCCCGCTCCACCAAGCCTAGTACAAGGGCACTGTTTACAAACCGGCAGCTGCCAGACGGTCACTGGCCTGCCCGGCCCTGCACTGCCATCATGCTTCTTCCCCTTGGGGGTGGACCCACACCACACCATGTGACCCCCTTGCTCAGCACCCTTCTGACACCCTACGCCCAGTGCCACACTGCCCAGAGACCCCCACAAACCCCTATTCCCAGTGTCCTCCCACAGACGACTATGTCCAGCACACCCCCACCCACCCGGAACCCCCCCTCCCATAAGAACATAAGAACATAAAGGCCGTACTGGGTCAGACCAAATGTCCATCCAGCCCAGTATTCTGTCCACCGACAGTGGCCAATGCCAGGTGACCCGGAGTGAGTGGACCCAACAGGTAATGATCAAGTGATCTCTCTCCTGCCATCCATCACCCGCCTCTGACAAACAGAGGCTAAGGTCACCATTTCTTACCCATTCTGGCTAATAGCCATTAATGGACTTAACCTCCATGAATTTATCCAGTTCTCTTTTAAACCCTGTTATAGTCCTAGCCTTCACAGCCTCCTCAGGCAAGGAGTTCCACAGGTTGACTGTGCGCTGTGTGAAGAACTTCCTATTATTTGTTTTAAACCTGCTGCCCACTAATTTCATTGGGTGGCCCCTAGTTCTTTTATTATGAGAACAAGTAAATAACTTTTCCTTATTCACTTCCTCCACACCACTCATAATTTTATATACCTCTATCATATCCCCCCTTAGTCTCCTCTTTTCCAAGCTGAAAAGTCCTAGCCTCTTTAATCTCTCCTCATATGGGACCTGTTCCAGACCCTTAATCATTTTACTTGCCCTTCTCTGAACCTTTTCTAATGCCAGTATACCCTTTTTGAGATGAGGAGACCACAATTGTACGCAGTATTCAAGATGTGGGCGCACTATGGATTTGTATAAGGGCATTAAGATATTCTCCGCCTTATTCTCTATCCCTTTTTAAATGATTCCTAACATCCTGTTAGCTTTTTTGACTGCCGCTGCACACTGCATGGACGTCTTTAGAGAACTATCCATGATGACTCCAAGATCTTTTTCCTGATTAGTTGTAGCTAAATTAGCCCACATCATATTGTATGTATAGTTGGGGTTATTTTTTCCAATGTGCATTACTTTACATTTATCCACATTAAATTTCATTTGCCATTTTATTGCCCAATCATTTAGTTTTGTGAGATCTTTTTGTAGTTCTTCACAGTCTGCTTTGGTCTTAACTATCTTGAGCAGCTTAGTATCATCTGCAAACTTTGCCACCTCACTGTTTACCCCTTCTTCCAAATCATTTATGAATAAGTTGAATAGGATTGGTCCTAGGACTGACCCTTGGGGAACACCATTAGTTACCCCTCTCCATTGTGAAAATTTACCATTTATTCCTACCCTTTGTTCCCTGTTTTTTAACCAGTTCTCAATCCATGAAAGGATCTTCCCTCTTATCACATGGCAATTTAATTTACGCAAGAGCCTTTGGTGAGGGACTTTGTCAAAGGCTTTCTGTAAATCGAAGTACACTATGTCTACTGGATCTCCCTTGTCCACATGTTTGTTGACCCCTTCAAAGAACTCTAATAGATTAGTAAGGCATGATTTCCCTTTACAGAAACCATGTTGACTTTTGCCCAACAATTTATGTTCTTCTATGTGCCTGACAATTTTATTCTTTACTATTGTTTCAACTAATTTTCCTGTTATGGACGTTAAACTTAACGGTCTGTAATTGCCAGGATCACCTCTAGAGCCCTTTTTAAATATTGGCGTTACATTAGCTATCTTCCAGTCATTGGGTACAGAAGCCGATTTAAAGGACAGGTTACAAACCCTAGTTAATAATGCCGCAATTTCACATTTGAGTTCTTTCAGAACTCTTGGGTGAATGCCATCTGGCCCCGGTGACTTGTTACAGTTAAGTTTATCAATTCCTCAGATTTGTCACCTACAAAAGACGGCCCAGGTTGGGGAATCTCCCTAACATCCTCAGCCGTGAAGACCGAAGCAAAGAATTCATTTAGTTTCTCCGCAATTACTTTATCATCTTTAAGTGCTCCTTTTGTATCTCGATCGTCCAGGGGATTGATCCTCTTATTGCCCATTGCTCCCCTACAGCCCCCCACAGCCCTCCCACAACTGCACAGTGCCCTGCACCTCCCTGCCCAATGCCCCCCCCACAGAACCCCTCACTGCCCAGCACCCTCCCGCCCTTCCCCCCGATCTCCTACAGACCACCTGTCCCGTGCATTGACCCCTTCCCGTCCATAATAGCCAGCCCTGATGGTAGGTGACTGTGTCTGCCAGGCTGAGCCAGCAGCGCAGCCAGGGCAGGTCTTGGGGCAGGATAACTCCGGCCCCTTGGGCGTGGTGGAATCAGCCAGGCTGGAGCAGGAGCAGATCCTGCCCAGGCCAGGCAGGACCCACATGCCTGGCAGGACCCAGCTAAGCTCCCCTGCACTGTACCCTGTGACTGACTGAGACTTGCCTGGCCTCTGCACCAGTCCCAGGTGCCTCTGCCCCACAGGTCCCAGGCAGCAGAGACAGCTCAGAGCTGGAGCAGTGCTGTGGAGCGGGGCAGATCCCTGGGACGTGACTCCCGAGATCCCACCAGGCCCAGCCACCCCCATTGGCCCTGTGGCCAGCAGCCCTGCCCAGCCCACATGGTGATCCCTAGCTGCTGTGTGATGAGCCCCCTAGAAGCGAGTGGAACCTGCTGGCTGACAGCTGCTCACACAGCAAGGCCTGTGTGCTAAACTGCCCCAGGCGAGGGTCCAGACCTGGCTGTGTGGATGGATTAGAGGGGTCTGAAACAGGCCCCTTCCGGGGGGGGGGGGGGGCTGGGGAGCCCGATTCCACCAGACAGCCCTTCCTGACAGTTGCTGCTGCAGTGGCCATGAGCCCCAGGCCCTTGTAAATGGCTGGAAGCCGGGGCAGCTGTCACTTTTGATCCCACACTGTCTTTCCGTGCCCTATGGCAGGGCTGCTAATGTGGGGGCAGGGGAGATATAGGGGGCAGCGGCGTTAAAGCATAAAGCACTGCCACCGCAACAATGTAACGTCAGTCGTGTACGGACCGGTACCAATGGCCGGTTTTTACTAGTATGCTGGAACGGCCAACTTTCACCTCTGGTCATTATAATTTTTCTAAATAGAAGTGTTGTTAGTTTGCAGAAACGTTTTTGCAGCAGAAAGACATCAGTATGGTGGACACAGCACAAGAGGCTAATACTGCGTTTAGAAGGCAAATCGCAATTGTTCTAATGAAGGAGTCAGGTAATAACTTTCTCCCATGTAGTATGGACTTATGAGGCATATATGAAGATAACAGGAAGTGTGGAATTATGTCAAGTAGCAGACAGTTATCTTAATACCCATAAAGTGGGATATCACACAAGTTTGATTAATTAATGGTGACTATGCATCACCATGATCTTTAAGTAATCCAAAATTGGAATGGGGTGAATGGTTCCTATTGCAAGATGAGTTACATGAAATTGCTCATTTTATATACAGCTGCAGGACATTAAAAATTGGAGAAAATATGACTCTCAAAAAAGGAAGGATTAAAATACTGACATTAATTAATTAAACCAGATTTGCACTTTGAGTGTTGGTTGTAACGTAATCAGCATTTCAACATGCTATATTATTGATTTTTCAGAAAGCGTGGAGGACTACTGCATATACTGCAACCTTGTTGATTGTGACAAGGAAAGTGAGGATTGCACAATGGTAAGACACATAGAATTGTATCAGAAATAAACACAATAAACTGCCTAAGGATCAGGATTCATGTAAAAATTTCATATCATTTTCATCATGCTGATAGGTGTATCTTAGGTAATGCTGAAATCTGGAAGGAAGAGCACGAGAGAATGTAAACTATGTATAACATTATAACTACTGTCATTTCATTTTCTGAATTACTTATCAAAGGTCCAGTGTGATTCTTGCCAGAGGTGGGCACACATACCCTGCATTTCAGAAGGAACTAATCAAGGAAAACTAACAAATGAGAAGCAAGAATACAAGTGCAAGAAATGTGCATAGTTCACTTCTTTACCAAAAAATAACATTATGTTTTGAGGCTTGCTGTTCAAAACATCTTGGAACAAAGAGAAAACTATTTTTATTTAAATACCAGATTAAAACAAAAATTCTTTAATTAAAAAGAAATTCTCTGTATTGCTGTCCATCAGTATAAGGGAAATAATACAATCAGCAAGGAGCAAATAAGCAAGGAGGGAGTCAATTCTGATTGTTTCCGACCACAAAACCCCACCCATCCAAATTCGCAACCCTTGGACCGGTGACAGGTGGATGGGCAGGAAAGTCATTGCAAATAAGCACGGGGGGGAGCCAATGAAAAAAATCAAATGGGGGCACTCTGCTATCACACGGGGGGGGTGCATGTCCGTGCTCCATACACATGCAATAAATGAATTTGGGGGGCACTCTGCTATCACTGAGGGGGGGGGCATGTCCGTGCTCCATACACATGCAATAAATGAATTTGGGGGCACTCTGCTATCACTGGGGGTGGAATTTTGGGGGCACTCTGCTATCACTGGGGTGGGGCATGTCTGTGACATTAGCAAGGAGGGAGTCAATTCTGATTGTTTCCGACCACAAAACCCCACCCATCCAAATTCGCAGCCCTTGGACCAAGTGGGCAGCAAGTCCTGAGCAGTAGCCAAAATGGGAGAGCAGCTGAGCCCTAATTAGGGGGCGGGGCTTTGCTGATCAGGGGTCCTATAAAGGTAGCCAGCCAGTCAGGCAGCGGCACAGACAGCTGCAGCGGCACAGGAGCCAGCAAACAGAGCTGTAAACAGGGGAGTTTGAGTGGGAGTTTCTAAGGGGAGTCTGTATTTTGGGATTCGTTTGGGGTTTGTTCCACTGTGGGTGGTGGTGTTGTGGTTTTTTTTGTGTTTTCCGGACTAACAGGATTTAGGTGAGAAGGCTGGCAGATATAGAGGCAGCAGTGGTCATGAGCCAAGCAGTGGAGGACACAATGAGGATGACTGGATGTGGCAGCTGCGGTATGTATATGATTCTGGAGGGGGTACCTGATAGGAGTTTTGTCTGCATGAAGTGCCGCCTGATAGAGCTGATGGAAGAAAAGATCCGAGGACTGGAGATGCAGGTGGAAACTCTGGTTGAGTTTAGACGGGGGTTCGAGCAGTTGATGGAGCAAAGGCACGAGGTGGCTGACGGGGAAAGCTCAGAGATGCAGATGGAAGCAGGATCAAAGGCCTCTGAGGGGGGACTGCCGGGTGAAGAAAATGGACAGTGGAAGCATGTGACTAAGAGAAGCAGGCAGAGGCAAAGACGGGCCAGTGAAGGAGAAATAGAGCTCAAGAACAGGTTTGCAGAGTTGGAGAATGAAGAAGGGGTACAGCAGGTGGCCACTGAAGGTGCAAGGGCAAGGAAGAAGAGAAGAGCGGTTAGTCCCATAGAAGAAGGGGAAGAGTCGATGGGGACAACACCAAACATGAGCCCCAGGAGGATACAGGATGGGTTGAAGAGGATTACAAGGGAAAATAGGAATGGAAAGGACTTGCAGCCAGAGGGAACAGGGGATAGACTGGAGAATCGCACTGTCACCAGGAAAAGGCAGGTCTACGTGATTGGGGACTCCTTACTGAGAAGAATAGACAGGCCTGTAACCAGAGCTGATCCAGAGAACAGAAGGGTGTGCTGTCTACCGGGTGCTAAGATACGGGATGTGGACCTGAGGTTGAAGAGGATCCTAAAGGGAGCGGGAAAGAATCCATTGATCATCCTTCACGTAGGAACAAATGACACGGCTAGATTCTCACTGGAACGAATCAAGGGGGACTATGCCAGGCTGGGGAAGACGCTTATGGAAATCGAGGCTCAGGTGATCTTCAGTGGGATTCTGCCTGTTCCTAGAGAAGGGCAACAAAGGTGTGACAGGATTATGATGATCAACAGATGGCTCAGGGATTGTTGCTACAAGGAGGGCTTTGGGATGTATGGCCACTGGGAGGCATTCATGGACAGAGGACTGTTCTCTCGGGATGGACTTCACCTGAGTAGGGAAGGAAATAGACTTCTAGGATGGAGGCTGGCACAACTGATTAAGAGAGCTTTAAACTAGGAATTTGGGGGAGACGGTTGGGAGATGTCCAGGTAATCTCCACGCTGGATTTTAACATTGAGAGGGAAGACAACCAAGTAAGAGAGGATATAACTGGGGGTAGGAGAATGGACATAAGGAGGAAGGGCAGAGTGGATACTAGTCAAATAGGTCATACTGGCAGTACAATGTCCATACCAAATTGGGTAAGGAATGTGAGTGAGGCCAAACAGCAAAAATTAAGATGTTTGTACACCAATGCGAGGAGCCTAGGTAACAAAATGGAGGAATTAGAGCTACTGGTCCAGGAAGTGAAACCAGATATCATAGGAATAACCGAAACATGGTGGAATAGTAGTCATGACTGGAGTACAGGTATTGAAGGGTATGTGCTGTTTAGGAAAGATAGAAATAAAGGTAAAGGTGGGGGAGTAGCATTGTATATCAATGATGAGGTACACTGTAAAGAAATAAGAAGTGATGGAATGGATAAGACAGAGTCTGTCTGGGCAAAAATCACATTGGGGAAGAAAACTACTAGAGCCTCCCCTGGGATAGTGCTTGGGGTGTGCTATAGACCACCGGGATCTAATTTGGATATGGATAGAGACCTCTTTAATGTTTTTAAGGAAGTAAATACTAATGGGAACTGTGTGATCATGGGAGACTTCAACTTCCCAGATATAGATTGGAGAACAAGTGCTAGTAATAATAATAGGGCTCAGATTTTCCTAAATGTGATAGCTGATGAATTCCTTCATCAAGTAGTTGCTGAACCAACAAGGGGGGATGCCATTTTAGATTTGGTTTTGGTGAGTAGTGAGGACCTCATAGAAGAAATGGTTGTAGGGGACAACCTTGGCTCGAGTGATCATGAGCTAATTCAGTTCAAACTAAATGGAAGGATAAACAAAAATACATCTGAGACTAGGGTTTTTGATTTCAAAAGGGCTAACTTTAATAAATTAAGGAAATTAGTTAGGGAAGTGGATTGGACTAAAGAATTTATGGACCTAAAGGCGGAGGAGGCCTGGGATTATTTCAAATTAAAGTTGCAGAAGCTATCAGAAGCCTGTATCCCAAGAAAGGGGAAACAATTCATAGGCAGGGGTTTTAGACCAAGCTGGATGAGCAAGCATCTCAGAGAGGTGATTAAGAAAAAACAGAAAGCATACAAGGAGTGGAAGATGGGAGGGATCAGCAAAGAAACCTACCTTATTGAGGTCAGAGCATGTAGGGATAAAGTGAGACAGGCTAAAAGGCATGTAGAATTGGACCTTGCAAAGGGAATTAAAACCAATAGTAAAAGGTTTTATAGCCATATAAATAGGAAGAAAACAAAGAAAGAAGAAGTGGGACCACTAAACACTGAGGATGGAGTGGAGGTTAAGGATAATCTAGGAATGGCTCAATATCTAAACAAATACTTTGCCTCAGTCTTTAATGAGGCTAATGAGGAGCTTAGGAATAGTGGCAGCATGACAAATGGGAATAAGGATGTGGGGGTAGATATTACCATATCCGAGGTAGAAGCCAAACTTGAACAGCTTAATGAGAGTAAATCAGGCGGCCCAGATAATCTTCATCCAAGAATATTAAAGGAACTGGCACATGAAATTGCAAGCCCATTAGCAAAAATTTTTAATGAATCTCTAAACTCAGGGGTTGTACCGTTTGACTGGAGAATAGCTAATATAGTTCCTATTTTTAAGAAAGGGAAAAAAAGTGACCCGGGTAACTACAGGCCTGTTAGTTTGACATCTGTAGTATGCAAGGTCTTGGAAAATTTTTTGAAGGAGAAAGTAGTTAAGGACCTTGAGGTCAATGGCAATTGGGACAAATTACAACATGGTTTTACAAAAGGTAGATCGTGCCAAACCAACTTGATCTCCTTCTTTGAGAAAGTAACAGATTTTTTAGATAAAAGAAACGCAGTGGATCTAATCTACCTCGATTTCAGTAAGGCATTTGATACAGTACCACATGAGGAATTATCGGTTAAATTGGAAAAGATGGGGATCAATATGAAAATTGAGAGGTGGATAAGGAACTGGTTAAAGGGGAGACTACAGAGGGTCATACTGAAAGGTGAACTGTCAGGTTGGAGGGAGGTTACTAGTGGAGTTCCTCAAGGTTCAGTTCTGGGACCAATTTTATTTAATCTTTTTATTACTGACCTTGGCACCAAAAGTGGGAGTGTGCTAATAAAGTCTGCAGATGACACAAAGTTGGGAGATATTACCAATTCAGAAAAGGATCGGGATATCCTACAGGAAGATCTGGATGACCTTGTAAACTGGAGTAATAGTAATAGGATGAAATTTAATAGTGAGAAGTGTAAGGTTATGCATTTAGGGATTAATAACAAGAATTTTAGTTATAAGCTGGGGACGCATCAGTTGGAAGTAACGGAAGAGGAGAAGGACCTCGGAGTCCTGGTTGATCACAGGATGACTATGAGTCGCCAATGTGATGTGGCCGTGAAAAAAGCTAATGCGGTCTTGGGATGCATTAGGCGAGGTATTTCTAGTAGAGATAAGGAGGTGTTAGTACCGTTATACAAGGCATTGGTGAGACCTCATTTGGAATACTGTGTGCAGTTCTGGTCTCCCATGTTTAAGAAGGATGAATTCAAACTGGAACAGGTACAAAGAAGGGCCACTAGGATGATCCGAGGAATGGAAAACCTGTCGTATGAAAGGAGACTCAAGGAGCTTGGTTTGTTTACCTTAACCAAAAGAAGGCTGAGGGGAGATATGATTGCTCTCTTTAAATATATCAGAGGGATAAATACCAGGGAGGGAGAGGAATTATTTCAGCTCAGTACCAATGTGGGCACAAGAACAAATGGATATAAACTGGCCATCAGGAAGTTTTAGACTTGAAATTAGACGAAGGTTTCTAACCATCAGAGGAGTGAAGTTCTGGAACAGCCTTCCAAGGGAAGCAGTGGGGGCAAAAGACCTAACTGGCTTCAAGATTAAGCTAGATACATTTATGGAGGGGATGGTTTGATGGGATAACATGATCTTAGTCAAAGGTCAATTAATTGCCATCAGTGGTAAATAGGACCAATGGTCAATGATGGGATGTTAGAAGTTACTACAGAGAATTTTTTCCTGGGTGTCTGGCTGGTGAGTCTTGCCCACATGCTCGGGGTTCAGCTGATCGCCATATTTGGGGTAGGGAAGGAATTTTCCTCTAGGGTAGATTGGCAGAGGCCCTGGAGGTTTTTTGCCTTCCTCTGCGGCGTGGGGCACGGGTCACTTACTGGAGGATTCTCTGCATCTTGAGGTCTTTAGACTATGATTTGAGGCCTTCAATAGCTGAGACATAGGTGAGAGGATTATTCCAGGAGTGGGTGGGTGAGATTCTGTGGCCTGCATTGTGCAGGAAGTCAGACTAGATGATCATAATGGTCCCTTCTGACCTTAAAGTCTATGAGTCTATGAGTCTATGGTCGCATTTAAGTGGCGTAAACTGCAACGAGCAGCAGAAATGGAGAGTTTCGTAGCCACCCGTAGAGCGTGGGTCGGCGACCGCTCTACGGAGCCCTGTGCTGGGGGTGGGGTGGGGCTGAGGCTGAACTTGGTGGCGCCAAGAGCCCAGCCTAGCCTCTTTCCAATGGCGCTGCTTCCACTTCCACCCCGGCCCCTCCGTGGGGTGCAGGGAGGCGGGGCCCTTCTGACTGGGCGGGAGCGTGAGTGAAGCTCGGTCTGGTCGCGTCACACCCCGAGCCCGGGGACTGGTTCCTGCTCAGCATCCCCGTCCGTCCACCCATGGAAACGCCCCGCGGGGACCCCCCTCAGATACCGCCCCCCTCCTGCCGCCACAGGAGCTGCGGGGCGGGGATAGAGGCACTGGCGTGGGAGGAGCAGCCTGTGTTTCAGGACCGAGGGGCAGAGCTGGGGCGGGGGTTGGATCTCCTAGGGCTGGAATAGCAGGTGGGGAGCAGCCTGTGGTCAGGACCAAGGGGCATCACCAGAGCTGGGGTGGAGCTGAAATACTGGGTGCAGGCTGTGAATAAAAAGACTGCATTTTACAAACTGCTCCCTGGATTAGTCTCTTCCCAGAGTGAATCCCACCCAGACTCAGTGTCACTGGGAAACATGGCCCCTACCTCTTTGGGGTCTGGGCAGCCTCTCTGGGGCCAGGAACCATCACTCCCAAGTCCTGGTCTCCTTTCTGTCTGCCCGTTGATATGGTGCCTTCTATGTAGGATGTCTCCTTGATGCTCAGAGGAGCTGCCTGTTCCTAGGGAATGTGGAGAGTGGGAGAATCTGGGACAGGGCTGAGCCAGAGACACCACAAGGAACACGCTGCTGCAGACAGACTCGCCTGCCTCCCAGGCACAGCTTGGCTCTGAATCTCAGCCTGCTGTAGCCAGCCAGGATGAGTGAATAAAAAGAATAAAACTAAGGGTCGTTGCTAAGGCAGAGGAGGCCGGTTTCAGTTCCTGTGCTCAGGATACTGGAGCCCTAGAGTTAGCTGGGTTTCCTGGGGCACATGATGCTGACTTAATCTGGGAATCCACACTGAGCAGCTACTACTGCCCAGCAGGGTCTGTGCTAGGACAGACTATCATTAAAGCCCCTCTGTGCCCAGCTGGGGGGAAGGCGGGGGACTTTCTCCTGTGGCTGGAACTAGCCTCCTAGGGCAGCCCTGGGCTCTGCTGGCATCAATTCCTGAGCCAGAGATTCCAAATGATGAGAGAGACCTGGGGGAAGGGACAGGCAGGAAAATGAGTCTGTGCAAACATCCCCTCCTTACTTCATATCTGCTCCCATGTGTCTGTGGGTCCCATAGCTGCTGAAGAAACACCCACAGGAATGGCAGGACAGTAACCAGTTCTTCCATGAAGAAGGGAGAGTGGAGAGACTGAAAGGGGAAGCAGGAGCAATAAGTGGGGAGGGAGGTTCTGGGTTCCCAACCCTGCCTATCTCCATTTCCTGCAGCATCCCAGCGTGGATTGACTTCCTTGGGAAAAAGGTGAGGAGCAGAGAGAGAAAAAGCCATCTCCTGTCTCTGCCTAGTCCCCGTGCTGCTGGGGGAAAGTAGCTCCTTTGATTTTGCTCTTTTCTAGCTTTGGCTCAGAGACACTTACTGGGGGGTTTCAAAGTGTCAGGTGGGTTTAATCCCAATGGGAGGGTTCAGGTCTGTGTTGTAATAATGTAATTGAAGGTTTTCCCAGCATGGTGGAATCTAGAGTGTCTGTCTGCAGGAAGAGTCTGGGGGGGATCAGGGTGTAAAATTGACTAACGATAATTTGGGAACATCCCCAATTGTCCTTCTCACCTTGACAGGCTGCAGAATAACGACCACATTTTGCTCCAGGTCATCCCATCTTCCTAGGGTATGGGGAAGTGAAATGGCTGTGGTGGATCTAGCTCAGGTACGGGATTTTGGCAGGAGCTGCTGGGGGGTGGTGGTTGTAGAGGTGGAGGGGCAGGAAATACACAGGGTGAGGCAGGGAAGGGGACCAGGTGTGATAAACCTGCTGGGACATGCTCAGCCTAGGCCATGATTTATGAACAGGCCCATGATGGTTGTGGGGGTGGGGGAGTGAACATTCTCCCATTTCTGAAACAAGAAACGCCCCCTGGACAGGGCTGGGAAAACAGACTAGAGTACTGGAGCCTGAACCCACTAGCCAGAGACTGCGGTGAAATACAAAGGGAAGGTGCTCGGATTCCTCTCCCCTGCCCAGAGCTCTGCTTCCCACATCAGCCTGTGCCTAGTAGGTGGGTGGTAAATGATAAGACCCTGCCCTCCTCCATCTGCTGGGAGGGACAAGGAGCTCACACCTTCTCTCTGTTACTTGGAGCCTTGGCTTGTTACTTGGCCACTGTGAGTACGGGGGGCGGGGGGGATTCTGCTCCTCTGGCCCTATTTTTGTGCTTCTTCCCCCATGAATAATGGAACTGTGGCTGGGGCAGCAGGCAGTGAATGGGGAACACCTGTTGTTTCAGATGCCGGTGACCTTCGAGGAGGTGGCTGTGTACTTCACCAAGGGGCAGGGGGCTCTGCTGGACCCCAGTCAGAGAGTCCTCTACAGGGATGTCATGCAAGAGAATTATGAGACTGTGACCTCGCTGGGTAAGGATTCCTGTCCCCTCAGCTATTTGAAGCCATGGGGTCTGCATTTCTGCATGTAGTCAGGTTCTTCCCTGGTCAGTTAGATTAGAGAGGAATAAGTCACATAGTCCACAGCCATTCACCTCCAAACCCCCTGTAATGGGATAGGGAAGTCATGAACCTAATGTACATGCTAATTCATACCCATCCCTCCAGCTTTCACGGGGGCAGAAGCAGTGTATTATCCTATCTGCATTAATTCTCACTCACACACAGGATCTCTGTGCACCTCCCTTCCTGGGACTAGCTCCATGTGTGAGGAGGTGGTGGTAGGGTGGTGAAGCACTGGAATGGGTTGCCTAGGGAGGTGGTGGAATCTCCTTCCTTAGAGGTTTTTAAGGTCAGGCTTGACAAAGCCCTCGCTGGGATGATTTAGTTGGGTTTGGTCCTGCTTTGAGCAGGGGGTTGGACTAGATGACCTCCTGAGGTCCCTTCCAACCCTGAGATTCTATGATTCTATGAGGGCTCTGGGCTCTGGTGGTTTAGACATAGGCAGAGGTTTAACACCAGAGCTGTTTGTGCCTCAGCAAGTCCCCCAAAGCACAGAGATCCTAAAAACTCCTAATGAGGGTGTGACAACTCCCCCTCCCCCAGACATCGGCCTTTCCCAAGGGGGCTCAGTGACCATGTTCCCATCTGTTCAGATCCCACAACCCCCCAGCAAATCATGGTGTCAGTTTAAATTCAAGATGTGTCCTTTGCGACAAATACTCCACCAATCCTCAGTGCACTCTTATCATGCCTGATCTTGCCCCCGAGCAGGACTCCCTATTCCCAAACCTGACCTGATCACCTGGCTGAAAGCAGGGGAAGAGCCGTGGGTCCCAGATCTCCAGGCCTCCGAGGAAAGGAAGATCCCAAGAGGCACCTGCAGAGGTGAGGAGTCAGTGACACTAACACAGAAATTATATGGCAAATGGAGGAAAAAGCTGAAAACCCCCAAAATGTGGTGTGAGCCCCCTCAGTTCTGCCTCATCTCACACAGGTGAGGCTGTGATTAGAAGTTGTCACATCATCATGGCTCATGCCATGCTCATGCCTTCCCACCCACCCTGTTAGCTGTCAGGAGTTCTCTCCCCGACTTCACTTTCCTGCGCGTGTTCAGATGCTATGTGGAGACAGAATCCAATTTCTCAGTCTCCCCAACAGTTATTGTGTTTTCACTCTTTTCTGTTCCTCTTTCTGTCCTTTCTACCAGCTCAGGCACTAACTCCTGCCTGGATTCTCTCTCAATCCCCCAGCAGGTGATGAGACAATGAGTGAGAACGAAGAGGGGAATCCACAGCAGAAAGGTCCTGATGAAGTGGAACTCCAGGGGACCTTTTTGAGAAGAGCTGAAGGGAATTTTTCCCAGTGCTTGGAACAGAGAAAAGTTTGGAGTAATTGCCACGGGTCAGAGAGGAAGCTGGGGAACTGCCAAACTAAGAAACTGGATGAATCCATCAAATGTGAAGGAGAAAAGGATCCCAATGAAACCAAAGCCCAGCAGACAACTCACAAAGAAAAGCAATCCTATAAAAGCTTGAACTGTGGGAAACGCTTCAATCATCACTCGGGGCTCATTAACCATAGGAGAATCCACACAGGAGAGAGACCATATACATGCTTGGACTGTGGGAAAAGCTTCAGTGTGAGCTTAGGTCTTATTAGCCATTGGAGAATTCACATGGGAGAGAAACCCTGTACGTGCCTTGAGTGTGGGAAAAGTTTCAGTGCACCGTCAGCCCTTATGGTACATCAGAGAACCCACATAGGAGAGAAACCCTATAAATGCTTGGACTGTGGGAAAAGCTTCAGTGTGAGCTCACACCTTATTACTCATTGGAGAGTGCACATGGGAGAGAGACCGTATAAATGCCTTGACTGTGGGAAAAGCTTCAATCAGACATCAGATCGGATTAAACATCAGAGAACCCACACAGGAGAGAAACCCTATAAATGCTTGGGGTATGTCTACACTACAAGAGTAGTTCGATTTTACTTAAACCGAACTTGTGAAACCGATATTACGAAGTCGAACGTGTGAATCCACACTAAGGACAGTAATTCGACTTTGTGAGTCCACACTAACGGGGCAAGCGTCGACATTGCAAGCAGTGCACTGTGGGTAGCTATCCCACAGTTCCCACAGTCCCCACTGACCATTGGAATTCTGGGTCGAGCCCCCAATGCCTGCTGGGGCAAAAAATGTGTTGAGGGTGGTTTGGGGTAAATGTCGTCATTCAACACTCACTCCCACCCTCCCTCCATGAAAGCGCCGGCGGGCAATCAGTTCGCGCCCTTTTCTGGTGATTGACAGCATGGACGCCACAGGACCGTGAGCATGGAGCCCTCTGCGATCATCGCTGCTGTTCTGTCCATTGTCAACACCTCGCGCCTTATCGTCCACCTTTTCCAGAGGCAGATGCTGATAAATCGGGCGAGGAGGCAACTGAAGCGCCGTGAGGACATTGACTCTGAGATGGGCACACACCTCTCACAAACCACGGGACCCCGCTCCCTGGACATCATGGTGGCAATGGGTCATGTTGATGCTGTGGAACGGCAATTCTGGGCAAGGGAAACAAGCACTGACTGGTGGGACCGCATAGTGCTGCAGGTCTGGGATGAATCCCAGTGGCTGCGAAACTTTTGGATGCGTAAGGGCACTTTCCTTGAACTTTGTGAGTTGCTGTCCCCTGCCCTGACGCGCAAGGACACCCGGATGCGAGCAGCCCTGACTATCCAGAAGCGAGTGGCCATAGCCCTCTGGAAGCTTGCTATGCCTGACAGCTACCAGTCAGTCGCGAATCAATTTGGAGTGGGCAAATCTACCATGGGGGTTGCTGTGATGCAAGTAGCCAACGCAATTGTTGACCTGCTGCTCTCAAAGGTAGTGACCTTGGGAAACGTGCAGGTGATCATAGATGGCTTCGCTGCGATGGGATTCCCAAACTGCGGTGGGGCTACTGATGGAACTCACATCCCTATCCTGGGACCGGACCACCAGGGCAGCCAGTACATTAACCAAAAGGGCTACTTTTCTATGGTGCTGCAAGCACTGGTGGACCATAAAGGACGTTTTACCAACATCAACGTCGGATGGCCGGGCAAGGTTCATGACACTCGCGTTTTCAGGAACTTTGGTCTATTTAGAAGGCTGCAGGAAGGTATTTACTTCCCGGACCAAAAAATAACTGTTGGGGATGTGGAGATGCCTATAGTGATCCTCGGGGACCCAGCCTACCCACTAATGCCCTGGCTCATGAAGCCATACACAGGCGCCCTGGACACTGAAAAGGAGCTCTTCAACTACCGTCTGAGCAAGTGCAGAATGGTGGTGGAGTGTGCTTTTGGGTGTCTCAAGGGGAGATGGAGAAGCTTATTGACTCACTCTGATCTCAGCCAAACCAATATCCCCATTGTGATTGCAGCTTGCTGTGTGCTCCACAATCTCTGTGAGAGCAAGGGGGAGACGTTTATGGCGGGGTGGGAGGTTGAGGCAAATCGCCTGGTTGCTGATTACGTGCAGCCAGACACCCGGGCGATTAGAAGAGCCCAGCGGGACACGCTGCGCATCCGGGAAGCTTTGAAAGCTAGCTTCCAGAGTGAACAGGGTAACCTGTGACTATTACCTTTGTGTAAGCAGAACCTGAACCTGACTATGTTTCTTTACCCAGTTAATGTTGCCTATCCTCTGCAATTTCCAAACCCCTTCCCCCCCTTCATTCACTGCTTTAAAAATAAAATAAATGAAACATTGTTCATTAAAACCATCTTCTTTATTAAGAATTTCTCGGTAAAGGGTTGAAACTGGGACGCATACTGCGGTTGGGGAGCGGGTGGGGTGATAGAAAGGACACTTCCAAACTCGGGGAATGACAGGCTCCTGCTCCTAGAGCAGTCCGCAGTGGTGGACTGCTTGTTTCAACGGAGCCTGCCACCCCTCCTTTTTGCAACTCTGTGATGGGGGGCCTGTGTGACTTTGTGCCCAGGGATGGCGGTTACAGATCCCCTGATGCGCGGCTCTGTCATGCAGGCTACTGACCACTGCATAAGATCTGTAACCGCCCTCCCACACCAGAAAAACTCAGAGCCCCCCCACACAGAACATGAAAACCACCTCCCAGAATGACCATGGTGCCTAGTGAATGCAGTGGGAGTGTGACATTTTGGTGAACCTGTCCCCCTGTCTGTACCCTGGTACAGGCACCTATCGTCTCCAATTACCAACCCCCTTCCCCCCCTTCAAACACAACGTCCTTTAAAAGGAAATCAAGGAACCAGTACTTTACAGAAAAGTAATTTTTATTAAGGACAGCACAGTTATGGGATGAAACTTGGATGGGGGCTAGGGTGGGGTGCGGTTGGAGGGAAGGAAAGGACCCATCAAATCTTGGGGAATGAGAGCCTTCTGCTACTTGAGCAGTCCGCAGGGGTGGAGTGATTATTTCCATGGCCCCTGCCGCCCCTCGTTCTCGGGACTTTGGATGAGGGGGGGATTGGACTTTGTGGCGGGGGAGGGCGGTTAGAAATCAAATAGAGCGGGGCTCTTTCGTCCTGCCTCCAGTCCTGCAGAACATCTACAAGGCACCAGAGCGTGTCCGTTTGCTCCCTCATTAGTCCAAGCAGCGTTTGAGTCGCCTGCTGGTCTTCCTGCCGCCACCTGTCCTCCCGTTCACTGTATGATCGCTGGTATTGCGACAGGTTCTCCCTCCACTGGGTCTGCTGTGCTGCCTCGGTTCGGGAACAGACCATAAGTTCCGAGAACATCTCGTCCCGTGTCCTTTTCTTTCGCCACCTGATCTGCGCCAGCCTCTGGGAGGCGGATGCACGGGTACTGCGGGAGACGCTCGCAGCTGTGGGATGGGAGAAAGGGAGTGAATTCCTCACAAAGATACATTTTCCCGAACAATGAATATACTCTTTCCCTGGGAACAAGACCATGCACACTACCTATCACATGTGCACTCAGTACAAGGTCGAATATTCTGTCTTTATAGTGAGTGCCTGGAGTCTTGGTGTACAGATCACACAAGCGGGGCCGGACAATGGAATTCTGCTAACTGGAGGCCATGGTAAGCCGTAGACTTTTGGCTGCTGAGAGCTTACTTTACAGCAGCGCCCTCCTCTTATGTTCCAAGCACAGCTCCTAGCGGCGACCAGTTCCTGCTGCCAGCAAACCGCTCAGCTTGAACGGTTCGCCTCCCCGCCCCCACCGCGTGGCAGGTCCCTGGAAAGGACCCTGAAAGCTGGCGGCAAGCCGCTCAGCTTGAACGGTTCACTTCCCCGCCCCCACCGCGTGGCTGGAAACCGCCGGGTAGAGTTATTTAAAGGAACAGGCAATCAGTCCCCATACTAAAATACCGCTAATTCAAACTAGGGCACCAAAACTGCTACAGACTAGGGACTGAATGGCTGGGCAGCAGTTCTGCAGAAAAGGACCTAGGGGTTACGGTGGACGAAAAGCTGAATATGAGTCAACAGTGTGCCCTTGTTGCCAAGAAGGCTAACAGCATTTTGGGCTGTATAAGTAGGGGCATTTCCAGCAGAACGAGGGACGTGATTATTCCCCTCTATTCGGCACTGGTGAGGCCTCATTTGGAGTACTGTGTCCAGTTTTGGGCCCCACACTACAAGAAGGATGTGGATAAATTGGAAAGAGTCCAACGGAGGGCAACAAAAATGATTAGGGGGCTGGAGCACATGACTTATGAGGAGAGGCTGAGGGAACTGGGATTGTTTAGCCTGCAGAAGAGAAGAATGAGGGGGGATTTGATAGCTGCTTTCAACTACCTAAAAGGGGGTTCCAGAGAGGATGGATCTAGACTGTTCTCAGTGGTAGAAGATGACAGAACAAGGAGTAATGGTCTCAAGTTGCAGAGGGGGAGGTTTAGGTTGGATATTAGGAAAACCTTTTTCACTAGTAGGGTGGTGAAGCACTGGAATGGGTTACCTAGGGAGGTGGTGGAATCTCCTTCCTTAGAGGTTTTTAAGGTCAGGCTTGACAAAGCCCTGGCTGGGATGATCTAGTTGGGGTTGGTCCTGCTTTGAGCAGGGGGTTGGACTAGATGACCTCCTGAGGTCCCTTCCAACCCTGAGATTCTATGATTCTATGATTCTATGACTGATATCACTCTGATGAGGATTACGGAGACAGAGAAAGACTGTATGCTGCGTGAATGCTAGCAAACACTGGGGCCGTATGCCGCCATGCTTTGCAAGGCAATGATACTGGAGTAGCTGCTACTAGCCTGGTGCGGAAAAGTTTCCTACCATGGAGGAGACAATAAGGCCGCTCTCCCCGGGAACCTGATGCAAAGGCTTTCACAGTACCTCCAGGAGAGCTTCATGGAGATCTCCGAGGAGGATTTCTCATCTATCCCCAGACATATTGACAGACTTTTCGAGTAGCTGCACTGGCAACGACTAAAAACTAAAGCGCCTAGGGCAAACTAAGCAATAAAAACCCATTGCTAACATACCATGCCTATTCTATTCAAAATAAATGTTTAAAAAACTCACCTGCTGATCCTTCCCCTGATTCATGGTCCGGGCTACCGCCTTGGGAGGGTTGGTAGGGGATCTCAGTCAGGGTGATGAAGAGATCCTGGCTGTCGGGGAAATCAGCGTTGAAAGCGCTGTCGACTGCCTCGTCCTCCTCATCTCCTTCCTCATCTTCCCTGTCCGTGAAAACCTCCGAGGAAGCGGCCGTAGATAAGACCCCATTGTCGGAGTCCACGGACACTGGTGGGGCAGTGGTGGCGGCCCCTCCTAGAATTGCATGCAGTGCCTCGTAGAAATGGCATGTTTGGGGCTGGGATCCGGAGCGTCCGTTTGACTCTTTGATCTTCTGGTAGGCTTGTCGCAGCTCCTTGATTTTCACACGGCACTGCGTTGCATCCCGGCTGTATCCTCTCTCTGTCATGGCTTTTAAGATCTTCTCGTAGATCTTCGCATTCCGTTTTTTCGATCGCAGCTGCGAAAGCACGGACTCATCGCCCCACACAGTAATCAGATCCGAGACTTCCCGATCAGTCCATGCTGGGGCCCTCTTTCTATTCTGCGATTGCATGGTCACCTCTGCTGGAGAGCTCTGCATCGTTGACAGTGCTGCTGAGCTCGCCACAAAGTCCAAATAGGAAATGAGATTCAAACTGGCCAGACAGGAAAAGGAATTCAAATTTTCCCGGGGCTTTTCCTGTGTGGCTGGTCAGAGCATCCGAGCTCGGACTGCTGTCCAGAGCGTCCACGGAGTGATGCACTGTGGGATAGCTCCCAGAGCTATTAGCGTTGAATTCCATCCACAGTAACACGAATTCGACATGGCCATGTCGAATTTAGCGCTACTCCCCTCGTCGGGGAGGAGTACAGAAATCGAATTAAAGAGCCCTTCATATCGAAATAAATAGCTTCTTACTGTGGATGGGTGCAGGGTTAATTCGAGTTAACGCTGCTAATTTCGACATAAAGTCCTAGTGTAGACCAGGCCTTGGACTGTGGGAAAAGTTTCAGTCGGAGCTCAAACCTTATTAGCCATGGGAGAATCCACATAGGAGAGGGCCCACATAAATGCCTTCAGTGTGGGACAAGTTTCAATGTACCATCAGCCCTTATTGTACATCAGGGAACCCACACAAAAGAGAAACCCTTTAAATGCTTGGACTGTGGGAAAAGTTTCAGTCGGCGCTCAAATCTTATTGTGCATCGGAGCCTGCACACTGGAGAGAGACCCTATAAATGCTTGGACTGTGGGAAAAGCTTCAGTCAGAACTCAAACCTTATTAGACATCAGACTATTCACACAATAGAGAAACCCCATAAATGCTTAGATGATGGGAAAAGCTTCAATCCCCGCTCATACCTTCCTAAACATCAGAGGATTCACACAGGATAGAATCTATAAATGCCTTAACCGTGGAAAAAGTTTCATTCAAAGAACAAACCTTGCTTCGCATCAGACAATCCACACGAGAGAGAACCCATAAATACTTGGACTATGGTAAAAGCTTCAATAACTGCAGGAGAAGCCTCTCCCAGTGCAGAGACCCCCATCCTGGCCAGGACCCCCCTTCCCAGGCCTTAGCCCCTGTTCCTAGGGAGGGCAGTGCTTGGAGGGAAGGTAAGAGAGACCTTCCCCCACCCCCGGCCCCAGAGAGCAGTGCCTCCTGGTTCCACCCTGGCTGCAGGGCGAGGGTTTGGCCCCAGGCTGCTCCCAGCTGAGTTGGCTGCGATTCCCTGCCCTGTGCCCAGGAAAGCTGCCACCAGCTCCCATTGTTTTCAGGGCGCGTGAAGCCAACCCACGCTGTGGGGAGGGCTGGGACAGCGACACCTGGGGGATATAGGGGTGTGGGAGCTGAGAAATAGCTGCCTGTAGGAGTTTGCTACCCATATGTAAGGGATTGTAAAAAACTGGTATTGTAAAGAACTGCTATCTGATGTAATTTGCTACCAGTAGTAGCGAGAGGTAGCAAATTGTTACCAGTAGCGCAGTTGCACATAGGTAAGGTTGTTCTTATTTGCTGACTTGTCCTAATTTGCTAAATCTTGACAGTTGTGTGGGATGGAAGCATGAAGTCTTTGGCTTCCGAACAACCCTGCCTGGTGTACATATGTATCAATTACCTCTTAATAGAGGATTATAAAAAATAGAATGAGGTCATTTAAACACCATTTATTTTGCAGCTTTATTTACTGTGCTAACAATGTAGCATCCTGACATTGATACTTGGGCCCAAGTGACCTGTGGGTTGGATTCATTTTAGTGGGACGCGGGACATGTATAGGATAATTTAAACGCTTTATTTCCTTAGGGTTTGCCATCAATATACTCAGTAGCGTAGCCGGGGGGGGGGGGAGCAGGGGGAGCGGCCGCTCCACCTTGAGCAGAAGAGGATAAAACATTTATCCTCACCTGAAATTTTTTAGCAGCACTAAAAAAAGGCGCCGCTTCTTTTTAAGCGCCGCTTCTTACACTCACCCGGCGGCACTCCGGGGCGGGGCCCCGCAACATCACCCGGCGTCGGGGCCCCGCAATGTCACCCGGCGTCGGGGGTGGGGCCCCGCAATGTCACCCAGTGTCGGGGCCCCGCAACGTCACCCGGCGTCGGGGACAGGGCCCCGCAACGTTGGGGGCGGGGCCCCGCCCCCAACGCCGGGCGTCAGCCCCCACCGGCACCACTGGAAGCTGGCGCCTGTGCAGGGAGAGGCGCCTTTTTATAGGGCCGCTCCCCCTGCGCTCTGGACCTGGCTGCGCTACTGAATATACTTCTATGCTGGTGCAATCTCTGACCATTACAGTTCATCAGCTCAGCAGGCAATCACAGGCAGCAATGCACTCGTCCTGTTGCCTTCACTGAGAAAGGTTCTGCTCAAAGGGAGTGTAGAGTCCAGCAAGCTCCTGGGGTAATCTCATTGGAGATGAAAGGGCTTGTTCAGAAGGAGATTTTTGAAGTCTGTAGGGTAAAGATGAGCCAGATGGGTTTGTCTCCATGTAGGTATATTTTATTCTCTCAGGGCTGGGTAGAAAGGAGAGAGAAGTATTTTTCATTTCCTATTTCCCTTAGTGAGGGCCATTTATCCTCACCTGAAATTTTTCCTGGCAGAAGCAGTTCCTATCTATTTATTACAGGATCAAAATATGGCTGCCATCACACAGAGGCATTAGTGGTGGTGGAGGTGAGAAGAGTGCCAAGAAGTCCTTTCCGTCCACCAGCACTCCCATGCATGTGGAAGCCACATTATTGCTGCTGCCTAAGCATCCTGATGGCCAACGGGTAGGGGCAGAAGGCACTGCCAGCTATACTGAGCACCCCAGAGGAGCTAGGCACTATTCTACACTGGTGAGGGCAACCCTCACTCCAAAATGCTCCTGGTGGCCCCAGGGCTTCCCCTGGCTTCCACCAGCACAAACACCGCTCCTACCACCATTGCTTGAAGATGTACCACTTTCTCCTTCACACCATTGCTCAAGCTTTAGAGCCATAACTGAGCCTGCAGTTGGTAAAGTGCTCATTTTATATTTCAGCTGTATTATTTGAAGAAAACGAAAATACTCCTCTTAACAAAATCATTCTACAATGTACATTTTAGTTAAATATCTGAACTATGCATACTTGTTGCATCTGTACTCTTTCTTCTCATCAGTCAGGTTTTCTTCATTGGTTCCCTCTGGAAAGCAGGGCACATGCACATGCACCTCTTACAAGAGTCGCACTGCACCTTTGATAAGTAATAGATGAGAAAATGAGATCACAAAACTAACAATGATCCAGATAATTTCAATTAACTGGTAACATTTACAAAATAATATTCCTTGAACATATAATCATTACTCAAGATATGACTATCAGCAGCGGTGGTGATGCTTGCTCTTGTGGAATAATTACAAGAATCCTGATCCTTAGGCAGGTTATGATGTTGGGTCAATATGCAATTGGCTACATCTTCGCCCATGAGTTTTGTTCTTGTACTGCAAATAATCTTTCTCCTTACTTATATGCTCCAGCATATGGTGTGTGTTTCTCATACCATTTTGTGCTTCTTACCATCATGCCATCTTTATTTTTTTTTGCAAGTTACATAATTGCAGTATAAGCAGTGGTCCTCCACGCTCTCTGATAGCTAATCAATAAAATATAGTGAAATGATGGTTACATTGTGACCAAAACTGTAAATAGAAATCTTGATTTATTCATTAGTGTCAATTACTCCAAAAAATGAACTGGTTTGCAAATACTTTTTCTTTTTGGGGGTCATATTTTAAATTATATTTGGAGCCCCAGTCTATGTTTCTCCAAATTTTGGTTTACTGCTGGTGGATATAACAATATCCAAATAGATTTCACTGCTTTATCAATAGCAACCCTTTGCTCCTGCCACATTTTAACAGTATTTACTGGCATTATTCATGCAGATTCACCTTAGAGAACCAAATCTGTGACATATCCCACTGTAGGTGTATTAAGATAACTCTTTGTGATATGATATAATTCCACTCTTTCTGTTATCTTCCCATATGCTATGGGCCCACTAAGTATATGTAACCAAGTTATTACCTGACTCTTTCATTACAAGAATTGCTATTTAAACATAGTTAGGGCCTCTTGTGTGGTTTCTACAGTACTGATATCTTTATGCTAAACCAACGACACTTCTAATTAGAAAAAACATCATAATCATGCATCATTAACAATCAATATTGAACATTTGGCATTGAATACTTTTAGGGTTAGTGGTCCACAGTTGTGCCCATCACTTTGTCTCTTGTTTTCCACTATTTTGGTTTTCCAATGCACTGTGAGTTTTCCAGTTCCTTGGTAGATGAAAGACCTGAAATGTGAAGGGAGTACTGGAGCCAACTGTATGCAAGGGTTTTGCTTTATCTTACAATTTCTGTACATGTTTTGTAACCCTTTCTTTTTTTTACTGGCAACCACTGAATTCTCATATGTATGCACTTGGTTTAATATAATCGTAACAGAGTCTTACGCTACATGTATCACTTGATTTACTGTGCCCAGTGTTGCTACTAACATTTTGTGACTCATGTTAAATGCTAGTGTTTTGTGCCCACGTTCAATGAAGTAGTTAGCCATGCTCAAATTGCACAAATTCACTCAATGTCCATTATTTAAAAGGGTCAGCATCACTGCATGGTGTTTCCATTTCTCTTTGTAGCTATCTGGAAGATATTATCCTCCCTATTACATTTTTTTAAAACAAGTTTCACAATAACACTACATATGAACTCTGAAAATAAGTGTCTCAAAATCACCCCCAGTTCCTCAGTAATTTGCTTTCATATGTCATCTCATTACCCAAGGGGGCAATTATTAACAATTCTTTGGTTTCCATTAATGTTATCTATAAGTGTACATGCATAAATATATGTTATTGATATGATAATTTTAACAATTTTCTAATGAGTTTTCTAAACATTGCATGCAGATCTTATCATTTGTAATGTCTCACTAACACATAAGAGAAAATCATATTGTCAATTCCTTGAATACAAAAGTACAGAGTATATTAGAACATAGGGACATAAGAATGACCCTACTGGGTCAGACCAAAGGTCCAACTAGCCCAGTATCCTATCTTCTGACAGTGGCCAGTGCCAGGTGCCCCAGAGGGAATGAACAGAACAGGTAATCATCAAGTGATCCATCCCCTGTCGCTCATTCCCAGCTTCTTGCAAACAGAAGCTAGGGACACCATTCCTGCCCATCCTGGCTAATAGCCATTGATGGACCTATCCTCCATGAATTTATCTAGAACTTTTTTGAACCCTGTTATGGTCATGGCCTTCACAACATCCTCTGGCAAGGAGTTCCACAGGTTGACTATGCGTTGTGTGAAGGAATACTTCCTTTTATTTCTTTTAAACCTACTGCCCATTAATTTCATTTGGTGACCCCTAGTTCTTGTGTTATGAGAAGTAGTAAACAACACTTCCTTATCTACTTTCTCTACACCAGTCATGATTTTACAGACCTCAATCATATCTCCCTTTAGCCATTCCTTTTCCAAGCTGAAAAGTCCTAGTCTTATTAATCTCTCCTCATACGGAAGCTGTTCCATACCCCTAATCATTTTTTTTGCCCTTTTCTGAACCTTTTCCAATTCCAACATATATTTTTTGAGATGGGGCGACCACTTCTGCACACAGTATTCAAGATGTGGGCGTACCATGGATTTATAGGGGCAACATGATATTTTCTGTCCTATTATCTATGCCTTTCTTAATTATTCCCAGCATTCTGTTAGCTTTTTTGACTGCTGCTGCATGTTGAGTGGTTGTTTTCAGAGAACAATCCACAATAATTCCACAATCTCTTTCTTGAGTGGTAACAGCTAATTTAGACCCCATCATTTTATATGTATAGTTGGGAATATGCTTTCCAATGTGCATTACTTTGCATTTATCAACATTAAATTTCATCTGCCATTTTGTTGCCCAGTCACCCAGTTTTGAGAGATCCTTTTGTAGCTTTTCACAGTCTGCCTGGGTCTTAACTATCTTTAGTAATTTTATATCATCTGCAAATTTTGCCACCTCCCTGTTTACCCCTTTTTCCAGATCATTTATGGATATGTTGAATAGGACACATCCCAGAACAGACCCCTGGGGGACACCAGTATTTACCTTTCTCCACTCTGAGAACTGACCATTTATACCTACCCTTTATTTCCTATCTTTCAACCAGTTACCAATCCATGAGAGCACCTTCCCTCTTATCCCACAACAGCTTACTTTGCGTAAAAGCCTTTGGTGAGGGACCTTGTCAAAGGCTTTCTGGAAATCTAAGTACACTATATCCACTGGATCCCCTTGGTCCACATGCTTGTTGACCCCCTCAAAGAATTCTAGTAGATTGATGAGGCATGATTTCCCTTTACTAAAACCATGTTGACTCTTCCTCAACAAGTTATGCTCATCTATATGTCTGACAATATTGTTCTTTATTATAGTTTCAACCAGCTTGCCTGGTACTGAAGTCAGGCTTGTAATTGCCGGGATTGCCTCTGAAGCCCTTTTAAAAAATTGGTGTCATACTAGTTATCCTCCAGTCATCTGGTACAGAAGCTGATTTAAATGATAGGTTACAGACTACAGTTAGTAGTTCTGCAATTTCACATTTGAGTTCCTTCAGAACTCTTGGGTGAATACCATCTGATCCTGGTGACTTATTGCTGTTTTATTTATCAATTTGTTCCAAAACTTCCTCTAATGATACCTCAGTATGGGACAGTTCCTCAGATCTGTTACCTAAAAAGAATGGCTCAGGTTTGGGAATCGCCCTCAGATCCTCAGCCGTGAAGACCAATGCAAAGAATTCATTTAGTTTCTCCGCAATGGCCTTATCGTCCTTGAGTGCTCCTTTAGCACCTCGATCATCCAGTAGCCCTACTGGTTGTTTAGCAGGCTTCCTGCTTCTGATGTACTTAAAAAAAAAAAGCTATTACTTTTTGAGTCTTTGGCTAACTGTTCCTCAAATTCTTTTTTGGCCTTTCTAACTGTATTTTTGCACTTCTTTACTACATATTCTTTATATTTACATTGCCAACAGTATGACACAGTCTTCACACTAGTGTTTCATTTTCTAAACTGCAGTCCTAAGAATTTCAAGACTTATATTACATTTTCATTTTCGTGTATTAAAGTTATTAAAAACTCACAATACAGGAAATTATCTCACTGGTACACAGCTCTATTTGCATCCTATGTAATAATACATTTAGTGCAGACAATCCCAAAGTATAACAATGGAAAACATCTTACCACAATAACCCAGTGATTTGGTGCATTGAAAGGAAGCAATAATATATCACTTTGAAGAATTCCATTCTGTGGTCATTGAAAAAAGAATTAAAAATGCAGTTATAATTGCCTGTGAAGCAAAGCAGCCAGCGTGGATTATATTGTATTTCCCTATTTCAGGACATGCTTACTATTACTCATTCTCCAATATAGCATTGTTTTGCTGTTTCTTAAGACTGTGCTTAACTGTCTTTCTGAAAATGGGATTGCCCATGTTGGGATTGAAGCTTGTTAACATTTACCTTCTCCAGTTTCATTCGTCTTGCTCTGCCTGACAGAATGCTAGTGGCAACTACTGATAAGATGACTTGTACCTGTTGATTCTCAAGCAAGTTGTTAATATGGCACACAAAGAACTACAATGTAATTCATAACAAAAAAGGCATGGAAGGGATCCTTACTGTTACAAAAAACCTATGTAAGACAGTTTACAAACCATTTGTTTTTAAGACCCCATGTGCTCTGTCGTACTTACTTTTTTGTGCATTGGGAGGCCAAGCAGCTTTCTGCCCAGCAAGGGCTGGCTTTTTGGGAGGACTAGTAGGGAGAGGGAGGGGGCCACTGGAGACATCAGCGTCCTGGCTGGCAGTGCCTTCAAAAAGAAGGAGAAGAGAAGGGATGGGAACACCCCTGCCACTGAAGAATGCAGGCATCGGTCCCACTGCCTCTCACATGCTAAGCGAGCACTCTATCACTTGAGCAAATTCCCCTGCCTGTGACCAGCTATCCTGACCCACCCATCTCATTCCAGAAGCTGCAATGTCCGTGTGTCTGCCCGGGGCTCCTTTCCGAAAGGACCACTTGTGAGCTTGCTGTGTGGGCTGGCTAGCTCATCTAGTTACAGCATGGTACTAATAACACCAAGGTTGTGGGTTGAAGCCCTATGCCAGCTGCTCAATACAGGGCTGCAGTGTGGGGTGACTGGGGCAAAAATAGTTTCTATCATCCCCATACAGGACACTGTGGTAGATGGAGTGGAGGTGACCATCTGGACTGTCAGGTTCTTCATCTCCACCATCAATGATGGGGGTCAGCCTGGCTTCAAGGCTCAGCCCTTTATAGTGTTGCTACCACTGTTATCCAATTGCAGCAAATCTTATACAAAGTACATCTAGTAAGGTGTCAATGGAAACATTATGATGGCTTTGTCTACACTACAAAGCTTATAGCAACACGGCTGTATCGACTCGGCCGTGTCGCTAAAAGTCGGGCAGTGTAAATGCTGTTTGTCAACACTTTTGCCGATAAAATACTTCCTCCCCAACAAGAGGGATTTGCGTTGTCGACAGGAGAGTGCTCCTGCAGACAATACACTCTTTACACTAGCACTTGCTGTGGCAAACCTTTTGTCATTCGGCGGGGGGGGGGGGTGAGAGAGGGTTTAGCACTTCTGAATGACAAAAAGTTTTGTCGCTCAATTTCCAGTGTAGACATAGCCATTTGCTCAATATGATTATCCTGTTTGTATGCATATATCGTTTTTGTATCTGAAGTTATGAATATTGACCCTGTACCATTATTTGAAATGTGTTTTCTCCTGGGGCAACACCCACCAGATAGTTTACAGTCTAGCCAGCACATTCATAATTTTATATACCTCTGTCGTATCCCCCCTTAGTCTCCTCTTTTCCAAGCTAAAAAGTCCTAGCCTCCACAAACTAAGACTAAGATCTTTCCCTCCACATTGGAGAAAAGTATACAAGGCCCAGGAAGCATCTACATTTTCCTTCTTTCCTGCTCTGATCTCTGAACTGTGACATTACACTCCATATTCTTTATGTAAATATGCTTATGATATGAATATGACATAACTAAGATATGCTTTAGGCAAGCTAACTCATGTAAGGTATCATTGGAAAGGTTATGATTTACTGAATATGATTATCCTATTTGTATGAATGTATCATATGCTGCTTTGGGTGACGCCCCCTGCTAACACTTCAGGTACAACAATGAAAAAGCCAGACAGGGCTGATGGCCCATCAGCAAGGACAATGGACAGTGAAAAGGCTCGGCCTTCCTGCGGACACTCCATACTGCTACTGACTCATGGACGCTGTGATGCTACAGAGTCAGGTGACCTTGTCACCTATACTAACCTGCATCTTGGACTACTGAACTGTTGCACAGGGAGGTGGGGGAATCAAACAAAGGATTCCCACCTTATGGAAATCCTATATAAGGCGGGGGAAGAAAACAATCAAGGTCTTCAGTGTGCTTCTCCCCCGCCTCCCAACCCAAAGGGATACTTGAAAACATCTGGAAACAAAAGGACTTGAACTGGGGGAGATAGGGGAGAAGAACTGCTGGACCCAGGCTAGAAAGACACTGAAGCCTGTCCCCTTCCCCCCCCAAAGGCCCCGGTCCTCCTCTTCCCCCAGAGGCCCCTGCCCCCAGAGAAGCCAGAGGCTGGAGTGTGGCCAGGGAGGCTGCCCTGACCTGCCCATCCTCTCCCAGGAAGGGCAAAAGCAGCCCCTGCCTGTGTCCCTGTTCCCAAGCCCCCACCCTGGGCAGGTGGAGGGACCCAGGCTCCCCACAGCTGCTCACACGGCTTTCCCTGACCTGGCTCTGGCAGGGGTGGGGGAGCTCAGAGCCACAGCCCAGCCATGATAAAAGCTGTGCTGGCAGCTGTGGGGAGCCACGGCAGACTCTCCAGCTGCCTGTGATGCAAGGGGCCCGCTGAGAGCAGCCCCTGGCCTGTGTCCTCATCCACCAGGGCAGGTGGAGGGTCTGTGCCAAGGCTCCCACAGCTGCCCATGTGCTCTTACCATGGCCAGGCTATGGCTCCAAGGCCCCCTGCCCCTGGCTGCAGCTGGGTCAGGGATAGCCATGTGGGAAGCTGTAGTGAGCTGGCGTGGAGTCATGGACCCTTCACCTCCACCTTCTCTGGTCTGTGAGCCCGGGGGGTGGGGACACAGACTGGGGGATGTTCTCAGCTCCAGCACAACGCAGGCAGGTGGAGGTTCCTGGCAGCTCCCACAACTGCCCGGGCTCCCCAGCTGGGCTCCACGCTGACCTGGCCAGGGGGTGGGGCCTCGAGGGGAAGAGGAGGAGAAGGGGGTGGGGCCCACTGTGGCAAAAAGTGGAAGGGATATGGCCCCCTAACCCTCAGTTCCAGCACCACTGACTAGTATCAGGGAGATCCTTTGTCCTGTGCTCAGCTTGATATGGTACTACTATTCCTCCTGAACAGAACACAGACTCAGCTTACAAGTCTCAGGGAGGGGGAAGATGGGAGAACTCTTTAGGGGCCTCATGAATGTACTAGAAACTCCTCAGTAGTTTCAGGCTCCTGGAATTTAAAGTCAATCCAGAAGTTACCTTGTTAGTGAAGTCTTTCAACTTTTATTCTAAGCTACAGATTGTCTCATCTGAGTGTGCGGTATTCATCTGTCCTCAGGATTTAAACTCTAATGACTTTCATCAGCAGGTGAATCATAGAATCATAGAATCATAGAGGATCAGGGTTGTAAGGGACCTCAGGAGGTCATCTAGTCCAACCCCCTGCTCAAAGCAGGACCAACCCCAACTAAATCATCCCAGCCAGGGCTTTGTCAAGCCTGACCTTAAAAACCTCTAAGGAAGGTGATTCCACCACCTCCCTAGGTAACCCATTCCAGTGCTTCACCACCCTACTAGTGAAAAAGGTTTTCCTAATATCCAACCTAAACCTCCCCCTCTGCAACTTGAGACCATTACTCCTTGTTCTGTCATCTTCTACCACTGAGAACAGTCTAGATCCATCCTCTTTGGAACCCCCTTTTAGGTAGTTGAAAGCAGCGATCAAATCCCCCCTCATTCTTCTCTTCTGCAGGCTAAACAATCCCAGTTCCCTCAGCCTCTCCTCATAAGTCATGTGCTCCAGCCCCCTAATCATTTTTGTTGCCCTCCGCTGGACTCTTTCCAATTTTTCAACATCCTTCTTGTAGTGTGGGGCCCAAAACTGGACACAGTACTCCAAATGAGGCCTCACCAGTGCCGAATAGAGGGGAATGATCACGTCCCTCGATCTGCTGGAAATGCCCCTACTTATACAACCCAAAATGCCGTTAGCCTTCTTGGCAACAAGGGCACACTGTTGACTCATATTCAGCTTTTCGTCCACTGTAATCCCTAGGTCCTTTTCTGCAGAACTGCTGCCCAGCCATTCGGTCCCTAGTCTGTAGCAGTGCATGGGATTCTTCCACCCTAAGTGCAGGACTCTGCACTTGTCCTTGTTGAATGCCTCCTTTGTACTGCAATTGGTGAGGTGAGTGTGAAAGTGAAAGAGTAAAGATCTTATTCAGAGTTATCATATGATGGTGCTGGTATGAAGGGCAAATATCAGGCTTTATCATAGAAGCAGAGTGATATTCTATCTGGGGTCTCATTGCCAGGAGAATCAGCCTCACCCCCAGCCTAAGGGGAGCAGACCCAAGAGTTATTTTATTTTGCTATCCCTATCAGAGAAGTTCTGCCTGCTTTTCTGTGACATCCAGGATCAGTGGGGAGGAGACTGAAGAGATGAATTCCTCAGTCTGTGCCATTTGCAGCTATTGGTGCAAACACAGTGATTCCCAGAATGCTTTGGACAGCAGCAGCATGGGACGGGAGAGGGCCCTGAACCCATGCACAGAAGAAAGGAAAAACAAGTTTGGGGCAGTTACTGAGCTGGAAGCTCAACCAAAGAAACTGAAAAGGGGCAAAGTGGAGGAGGAGTGTAGGGAAGAGGGTGAGAATTACACCTGCTGACTGCAACTGTCCCCTCCTCACCTGGCCTCAGTTTCTCTCTGGTGCCTGTTCTTGGCCTGGGTACTATTTCTGCCCCCCTCGCCAGGGTCCCCACTCTGCAGGGGGCAGCCAGCCCTGGTCCAGGATAAACAGAGACCTCCAATCTTCATGGCTTTCTGGCCACTTGTCTATTCAGCTGCAGGAAGGGAATCTGGGAACTGACTGAGGGAGCCTGGGGAGCAGCCTCCTGGGACCATGTCACAGCTCATTCCAACTCAGGTGCCCAGTTCTTTCTGCTGAATTTATCCCCTCTCCTATCGGTACCCTGTGAGCTTTTCCCTTCTCAGGATTGTTTTGTGACATCTGTAAAGAGTCCACATCTCAGATCCATACAGGAGAGATATTAGAACCACTCCACTGTAGATCTTCAACTGGTGGCAAGACGGATGTTGTGTTGGTTAAGAACTTTTGTTCGAAGCCAAGGACCCAGCTCTGAACGAACTCTCTCTTGCCAGCTAGCTAGGTGATTAGATAGTAGACGAAGGAGTGAATATTCAGATTGAACAAACACAAACTATTTCCACTGCAACTTTTGAAAAAGAAAAAGACACCAGAACCTTTCTAGTATTATTGGGCTTGTACAAATTGTTTTCATGTATAATATCAGTTGAAGGCCTAAACCAAACAACAAGGTGATCCAAGGAACATATTTCCATTTTATCATAAAGGCAAGACACAAAAACATAGAAGCTTCTTTGTGCAGTTGAATTAGGACAGTGCAAAGAGCTCTAAAAAGACTTTCCAGCCCTGTGAAACTAAATAGGTTAGGCATGTGGATCATGCTGTAGATACTATATTTACTTTAAAAAAAAATCTCTTATGCAGCTGAGATCTATACATAGCTGTTCTCCCTCAAGACAAGTGGCCTCAGTACACAGACTGCTTTCCAGAAATGCTGAAATAAATTGATTAAAATCCTAGAATAAATTAGTTACTTATCTGCTCCTTGACTGCTTCATATTCATAGTAAGTTATTCTCTTCTCAGTACTTCTGTAATATGTGAAATGTGTATATTCTCTTATTCTTTATGTGGTGATAACAATAATAAGCTTTTATCTATGTAGTTCCAATATTATAGGAAAATGTATCAGAGATTAATGTACCATAATTTTGCATCCCTTTGGTTAAACTGAATTCACTCTTGCAACTGTGCAATTCTGTTTCTAGAAGAGAACTGTGATGAATAAAATGACAAAAGGCTTTGACTATAATGTGTAATAGTGAGGAGGAAAATGAAGCCTATCTGATAAAAATAGGGCCACATTATACCATTGATTTTCAAGCTAAGTTTTCTATTGAAACGGTTAAAAACTGGTGACATGCTGTGGCTGCTGCTGTCTAATATAATCCATACATTCTGCTTATCTTTTTCATGAATGAAGACAAGGATTCATTTTTAAAAAGATATCTTGAAAAATATGAAGAATGGCTGATTTCTATTGTGACTCTAACCTGGTCTATTTTCTTTCAGGTAAAAATGGGTGTCCTTGCTGTGCTTATTCTTCCTTTGCTCCTTTTTGGAATCAGTGGAATTATATATATTTACCGAGCAGTTGGTCGGCTAATGTCAAAATCAGCTGTGCAAAACAAAGTGGTAGTGATTACTGATGCCATCTCTGGATTGGGCAAGGGTAAGTTGTCTGGGTTTGGTTTTTTTCCCACTGTTTCACTGTGAAAGAAACGTATATAGCATGGGCATTGTCAGATGACCTTATATGTTTGTTACCTTTTATAGAATCATAGAATCATAGAATCTCAGGGTTGGAAGGGACCTCAGGAGGTCATCTAGTCCAACCCCCTGCTCAAAGCAGGACCAAACCCAACTAAATCATCCCAGCCAGGGCTTTGTCAAGCCTGACCTTAAAAACCTCTAAGGAAGGTGATTCCACCACCTCCCTAAGTAACCCATTCCAGTGCTTCACCACCCTACTAGTGAAAAAGGTTTTCCTAATATCCAACCTAAACCTCCCCCTCTGCAACTTGAGACCATTACTCCTTGTTCTGTCATCTTCTACCACTGAGAACAGTCTAGATCCATCCTCTTTGGAACCCCCTTTTAGGTAGTTGAAAGCAGCGATCAAATCCCCCCTCATTCTTCTCTTCTGCAGGCTAAACAATCCCAGTTCCCTCAGCCTCTCCTCATAAGTCATGTGCTCCAGCCCCCTAATCATTTTTGTTGCCCTCCGTTGGACTCTTTCCAATTTATCCACATCCTTCTTGTAGTGTGGGGCCCAAAACTGGACACAGTACTCCAAATGAGGCCTCACCAGTGCCGAATAGAGGGGAATAATCACGTCCCTCGATCTGCTGGAAATGCCCCTACTTATACAACCCAAAATGCCATTAGCCTTCTTGGCAACAAGGGCACACTGTTGACTCATATTCAGCTTTTCGTCCACTGTAACCCCTAGGTCCTTTTCTGCAGAACTGCTGCCCAGCCATTCGGTCCCTAGTCTGTAGCAGTGCATGGGATTCTTCCGTCCTAAGTGCAGGACTCTGCACTTGTCCTTGTTGAACCTCATCAGATTTCTTTTGGCCCAATCTTCTAATTTGTCTAGGGCCCTCTGTATCCTATCCCTACCCTCCAGCATATCAACTACTCCTCCCAGTTTAGTGTCATCTGCAAACTTGCTAAGGGTGCAGTCCACACCATCCTCCAGATCGTTGATGAAGATATTGAACAAAACCGGCCCCAGCACCGACCCTTGGGGCACTCCACTTGATACCGGCTGCCAACTAGACATGGAGCCATTGATCACTACCCGTTGAGCCCGACCATCTAGCCAGTTTTCTATCCACCTTACCGTCCATTCATCCAGCCCATACTTCTTTAACTTGCTGGCAAGAACACCGTGGGAGACTGTATCAAAAGCTTTGCTAAAGTCAAGAAATAGCACATCCACTGCTTTCCCCTCATCCACAGAGCCAGTTATCTCATCATAGAAGGCAATTAGGTTAGTCAGGCATGACTTGCCCTTGGTGAATCCATGCTGACTGTTCCTGATCACTTTCCCCTCCTTTAAGTGGTTCAGAATTGATTCCTTGAGGACCTGTTCCATGATTTTTCCAGGGACTGAGGTGAGACTGACTGGCCTGTAGTTCCCCGGATCTTCCTTCTTTCCTTTTTTAAAGATGGGCACTACATTAGCTTTTTTCCAGTCATCTGGGACCTCCCCCGATTGCCATGATTTTTCAAAGATAATGTCCAATGGCTCTGCAATTTCATCAGCCAACTCCTTTAGCACCCTCGGATGCAGTGCATCCGGCCCCATGGACTTGTGCTCGTCCAGCTTTTCTAAATAGTCCCGAACTATTTCTTCCTCCACAGAGGGCTGGTCACCTCCTCCCCATACAGTGCTGCGGAGTGCAGCCGCCTGGGAGCTGACCTTGTCTGTGAAGACAGAGGCAAAAAAAGCAATGAGTACACTAGCTTTCTCCACATCCTCTGTCACTAGGTTCCCTCCCTCATTCAGCAAGGGGCCCACACTTTCCTTGACTTTCTTCTTGTTACTAACATACCTGAAGAAACCCTTCTTGTTACTCCTAACATCTCCAGCTAGCTGCAACTCCAAGTGTGATTTGGCCTTCCTAATTTCACTCCTGCATGCCTGAGCAATACTTTTATACTCCTCCCTGGTTATTAGTCCAATCCTCCACTTCTTGTAAGCTGCTTTTTTGTGTTTAAGACGAGCAAGGATTTCACTGTTAAGCCAAGCTGGTCGCCTGCCATATTTGCTTTTCTTCCTACACATCGGGATGGTTTGTTCCTGCAACCTCAATAAGGATTCTTTAAAATACAGCCAGCTTTCCTCGACTCCTTTCCCCCTCATGTTATTCTCCCAGGGGACCTTGCCCATCAGTTCCCTGAGGGAGTCGAAGTCTGCTTTTCTGAAGTCCAAGGTCTCTGTTCTACTGCTCTCCTTTCTTCCTTGTGTCAGGATCCTGAACTCTACCATCTCATGGTCACTGCCTCCCAGGTTCCCATCCACTATTGCTTCCTCTACTATTTCTTCCCTGTTTGTGAGCAGCAGGTGAAGAAGAGCTTTTCCCCTAGTTGGTTCCTCCAGCACTTGCACCAGGAAATTGTCCCCTACACTTTCCAAAAACTTCCTGGATTGTCTGTGCACCGCTGTATTGCTCTCCCAGCAGATATCGGGGTGATTAAAGTCACCCATGAGAACCAGGGCCTGTGATCTAGCAACTTCTGTTAGCTGGAAGAAAGCCTCATCCACCCCTGGTCTTGTGGTCTGTAGCAGACTCCCACCACGACATTACCCTTGTTGCTCACACTTCTAAATTTAATCCAGAGACTCTCAGGTTTTTCTGCAGTTTCATACTGGAGCTCTGAGCAGTCATACTGCTCTCTTACATACAACGCAACTCCCCAACCTTTTCTGCCCTGCCTATCCTTCCTGAACAGTTTATATCCGTCCATGACAGTATTCCAATCATGTGAGTTATCCCACCAAGTCTCTGTTATTCCAATTACATCATAATTCCTTGACTGTGCCAGGACTTCCAGTTCTCCCTGCTTGTTCCCCAGCCTTCTTGCATTTGTGTATAGGCATTTAAGATAACTCACCGATCGTCCTGCTGTCCCAGTATGGGGCAGGAGCCCTCCCCTCTTGTACTTACCTACTTGTGCTTCCTCCCGGTATCCCACTTCCCCACCTACTTGTGCTTCCTCCCGGTATCCCACTTCCCCACTTACCTCGGGGCTTTGGTCTCCTTCCCCCGGTGAACCTAGTTTAAAGCCCTCCTCACTAGGTTAGCCAGCCTGCTTCCAAAGATGCTCTTCCCTCTCGTCGTCAGGTGGAGCCCGTCTCTGCCTAGCACTCCTTCTTCTTGGAACACCATCCCGTGGTCAAAGAATCCAAACCCTTCTCTCCGACACCATCTGCATAGCCATTCGTTGACTTCCACGATTCGACGGTCTCTACCCCGGCCTTTTCCTGCCACAGGGAGGATAGACGAGAACACCACTTGTGCCTCAAACTCCTTTATCCTTCTCCCCAGAGCCACGTAGTCTGCAGTGATACACTCAAGGTCATTCTTGGCAGTATCATTGGTGCCCACGTGGAGAAGCAGGAAGGGGTAGCGATCTGAGGGCTTGATGAGTCTCGGCAGTCTCTCCGTCACATCACGAATCCTAGCCCCTGGCAAGCAGCACACCTCTCGGTTTTCCTGGTCAGGGCGGCAGATAGATGACTCAGTCCCCCTGAGGAGAGAGTCCCCGACCACCACCACCCTCCTCCTCTTTGGAGTGGTGGTCGTGGAACCCCCATCCCTAGGACGGTGCATCTCATGCCTTCCAATTGGTGGAGTCTCCTTCTGCTCTATTCCCTCAGATGTATCATCCACGCCACTCTCTGCACTGCGGAGAGAACATGAAAACGGTTGCTCACCTGAATCTGTGTTTCTGGTACATGGACTTTTCTGGTACACTTTCCTCTTCTGGAAGTCACATGCCGCCAATTATCCTCGCTGGCCTTCTGTCCCCGCTGCGTAGCCTGCTCTGAATCTTCAGAACATTGTGCCCGCTGAAGCCGATCCTGACGTCTATCCAGGAAATCCTCATTTTCTCTTATGGAAGGCAGGGTTGATACTCGTTTCTCCAGACTTTGAATCTTTTCTTCCAATACGGAGATCAGCTTGCACTTTGTACAAAGTCGCTTCTATCCTGTGGAAGAAAGACAAACATGGCACATCCTGTGCAGGTCACGACAGCGGATCGCTCAGCATCCATAGTCCCTTCCTTCGAAGAGTTTCCTCACTTGTGGCAGAAGCTACTCAGGGAACCTGCAAGGGTGATGCCGCAGTAGGCTCACTCCAGGCGAACTCCCAGGCAAACTCCTCCTGTTTGCTGCTCAGCTGTTCGCTGCTCAGCTGGTTCGTAGCTGACTGCCTTCTCCTTCTTACAACAGTCAGGCCCAGCTGGAACAAAGCACTCCCAATTCACACTGTTCAAACAAGCAATCAATCGAGCAAGCACACGGTTTGCCTGGGTTTTATAGGATATATTCACCTGCAAAATGGAGAGAAAACAAATATAAATAGAAACACGTACTACAATTTTGGAATGTGCACTCTTTGTTCCCCTTTAGAGGAACTGCTGCTGATTTAGATTGTCTACATTTTTAATGTGTATATTTATCTCAGTTGAATAAGAAGTTTGAGAGGAAAATGAAGATGGAGTTATTTTTAGCATGCTGTTACTGTGAGATCTAATTCCATGTATAGTCACTATCAGGTGGCAGCATGTCATTATAAACAGATGATTCATATAACCAATATAACCCATAAGGTCTGTACCACTCCAGCTCCATCCGGCCTTGATCATGCAAACATTTATATGCATGCTTAACTTTAAGCATGAGGAGTCCCACAGGCTTCAATAGTAAGGTTTGCAGGATCTGGGCCTAACTGAGTGGCTTTGCAATGGCACAGGCACATCTGTGTGTGATGCAGCAGACAGTAAGTATCACAGTGGCCAAGTGGCACTGCTCTCTCAGTTCATGCTGTATAGTCACATAAAGCTAGCATAGCGCTTCATTTAGATGCATGTCTGTCTTGGTGAGTTGCTCTAGACATATCACGTTGCACTTACGCATTATTGTATTTATATTTTAATCTCTATTAATTGAAAAATCTATAAATATTCATTTATATTCCTTTTTAATGGTTTGTTGATTATTATTAATATATTAGACCTTTATTTCATTTCTTTTTTAAAAAACTACTTCACCTGCTTGTATTTTCTGGGGCCTCACCACTCCCTCCAGCGTAGAAGGGCTGAGCCATTTCCATCCTCTCTGGGGACAGGACAGCTGCTGCTCTTTGCTCATACATTCTCATATTACATGCGGAACATGCCTTCAAAAGGAATTTTTTAATATTTAAAATTGTGCCTTTGTGATTTGGTTTTGGATTTGGTTTGGTTTACAAGAACCACAGCCTTTACACTTGTTTTTTTCTTTCCAGTTTTTTCCTACACTAAATGGGAGATGTTTGGAATAGATTTCTGTTTTCAGAGAAACAACGAGGAGTCCAGTAGCACCTTTAAGACTAACAGATTTATTTGAGCATAAGCTTTCATGGGTAAAAAACCCACTTCTTCAGATGCATGGAGAAGTGGGTTTTTTACCCATGAAAGCTTATGCCCAAATAAATCTGTTAGTCTTTAAGGTACCACCGGACTCCTCGTTCTTTTTGTGAATACAGACTAACACGGCTACCCCTCTGATACTTATTGTAAGGGGACTGTTATCCCCTTACTAACATTCAGAGCTCCCAGTACCAAAAGGGGAAGGGTCGATGGGACTGACAGTCCCCAGGGGCAATGGGGAGAGGCCAATGCTCCAGGTCAGCCTGATTGACAGGGCGGGCAGGCGAATCAGGGAGTCAGGAGGTCAGGGTGAATCCCGTCCTCCGTGTGAGCTGAAGGTGCCTGAGTCAGAGTGAGTGGGGCCGAGCTAAGGAGAGGCCAGAGCTGAGCTGGGCCAGATCTGGAGGGGCCAGAAAAGCAGCCCAGAGACACAGACCTGCCCTGGGGGGAGAAGCTGCAGCCCAGAGACAGACCTGCCCTGGGGGGAGAAGCTGCAGCAGCCAGAGGGGCCAGGGCAGCAGCCCAGGCAGCTGGAGGCAGAGCAGCAGCAGCAGCAGCCGTGCTGAGGCAGAGGAGCTGGAGCTGAGGCAGAGGAGCTGGGGCTGGAGCAGGCCGGAGCCGGGTGTGGTGAGCAGCTGGGGAGAGCGAGGGGAACCCTGGGCAGTGGGCCCAGCGCAGGGAGACACCTCAGCCAAGGGGCCCTGCAGGCCAGACTTGCAGGGGGATCGTAACCCCGACGGGGCGGGGGCGACGCTGGGAAGAAGGGTCCTGCCACCCAGAGCCTGCGAGCGTGTGGCCACCGCCAGAGCAAGTGTCCAAGCCACAGCGTCCCTGCAGCACAGCCAGGGCCTGAGAAGGAGCCTGGGACTTGCAAAGGAACAGACTGAACGGCCCTGACATTGCAGAGACACTGTTGGGATGTTCCCTGCCACAGAGCGGGGTGATGTGTTTTCATTAGTCTTTCCCATTTTTCCTTATTCCTGTTACAAATTAATTGTTAATTAAATAATTTGCCTTTGCTTTGAATTGTATGCAGTGATCAGTGGGCCAGGGAAGCATCCTGTTTAGAGAGTACACCCCGGAGTGGGGACACCCTAGCCCCTGACCTAGGTGACCACAGCAAGGTTGGGGGTGGAGCCCCCCAGGAATCCTGGGCCCAGCCTTGTTGGGGTTACGAGGACTCTGCCAGACAGGAGAGTGCAAGGGGAGTCCTCGAGGGCAGGGAGGCCTCTGGGTAAAGGAGGTGGGAGCGAGGACTCAGATCCTTCCGCTAGCCCATTTCACCGGGGTAGTGCAGAGACGAGGAAAGTTCCCCACAAGAGCGGGACTATTCCCCCGCTTACATTATGTTGAGAGAAGTTTTCTTCAGGGAAATATCTGTGTGGTAGAAAAGGAAACCAGGCTATTTAATGTGTGAATAAACAGAGAATACAGTTGCCATGAGAAAGGGAATGGGGTTGGGAGCAACATTACCTCCCTCCCTCCTGAACTCTCTGATATCTAGTATCTTAGACAGGCGTCTGCACTGCCCTACAGTCCTGCCACACAAAATATAAGAACGTGCATTGAAAAGCAATCAGAGAACCCCCTTCAGAGACTTAGGCCAGCATCCCATGCAAAACCAGCTGTCTAGCACATACTCAGAACAACCGACTCCCTCAGACAAATAGCTGCAAACATCCTTCTTCTGTGTGCGCAGTCTGCTGGAAGATCAACATCTCCACTCCCACCCCTGCCCCCTCAGCAGTTTCCATATCCCAAAGCCACTTCTCACACTGCATGGTACATAAACTGGAAGACCCAACATTAATGCTATTTATACAGTTGGTTTCTTAACACAAGGCAGTAATACAGAAAGCAGGTCTGCATCCTCTGTAAACACACAGCTCTATGAAACAGAATCTAGTAGGCACAACCGTAATTTAATACGGCTTTCCTACAAAGCCAGAGAGAAACAATACAATTCTTCATGACTAGGTGTGGTGAGCTCTTCCATAGAAAATCCTGTTTCAAATATCAAATCTGTCTTTCTGCATTACTGATGTGGCTTGCATCTTTAAATGGGCAATGACACCAGGTCGTTCCAGCAGTGAGCTATCCTATACAGTATATGAAATTGTCACTGTGCATGAGGTGAGGCACAAGTCCATTTTACAGAGCCAAGTCTGAGGCAGAAAGCTGAATGAGACACTATGCTGAGCTTGCAGTACAGTACACTGGTTCTAATCCTTCACTTGGCATGGGACCAACTTGCAGCAGCGTCTGCCCTGAAAAATAAAATACTGTTTATTATCAGCTGTTCCATGCTCAAAAGGAACATGGGACAATCTATACCATATTTACTGCTATTGCAATAATCCAGCACCAGGGATGCAGCTCATCATGAATGGATATTGTCCCTAGCCATCATGCTGCCACATGTGTGTAAGTGCACAGGAAGATAGGGCTAGCTCTATAAAGGGACTTAGGTGTTCCAGTGCTCAGCATTGCAGTACCTAACTTCCAGCTACCCTGCCACCCAGTTGTAAGAAAAACAGGGCATAAAACAAACCTTTAGTTAAGCAACTGCTTAGCTGATTACCCGTACCACTTTTCCTGAGGTTCTTTTAATTTTCATTCCTAAGGATGTGAGAATTGAACTTAGCTTTATAGAGTTCTATTAAATAGCCATAACGGCAGCTTAATAGTAAAGGATATAAGCAGACAAAAATAGTATTGAACTACGATTTGCCTAACATAAAGTAGAAAATTGGTCAATATATCCATTTAAGTTTTTCAGAATCAAATCACACTAGAAAATAACACTTGTACTCAATTACTATGTTGGGAAGGTGACTTTGTTTAGATTCTTGACTAAGAGTCAAATAGGGCTTTAGTTGTGCCAATTGTTTATCAACTCTGGTGTTGCTAACACAACAGAGGAAAAACAATCCAAACCTGGACCACAAGACAATTTGGCCAATTACTTACATGCCAATTCACCAACATCTCCTTCCCATGGATTTATAGCAGTCAAATCTTTTAATCTATTTCCCAGTGAATTATATTAGCCTCAGCATCTGACTCCTAACTACCTAAGATGAATTTCTGCATTTATGACAGCCTATATAGACTGAGTGCTGTTCAACAAGTTTGCACACTTGACCCTGGTCTACACTACGAGTTTAAGTCGAATTTAGCAGTGTTAGATCAATTAAACCCTGCACCCGTCCACACGATGAAGCCATTTTTGTCAACTTAAAGGGCTCTTAAAATCGATTTCTGTACTCCTCCCCGACAAGGGGATTAGCGCTGAAATCAACATCACCGGGTCGAATTTGGGGTAGTGTGGACGCAATTCAATGGTATTGGCCTCCGGGAGCTATCCCAGAATGCTCCATTGTGACCACTCTGGACAGCACTTTCAACTCAGATGCATTAGCCAGGTACACAGGAAAAGCACCAGGAACTTTTGAATTTAATTTCCTGTTTGGCCAGCGTGGCAAGGTGATCAGCACAGTCCCAGAATCACAAAAGAGCTCCAGCATGGACCAAATGTGAGGTACTGGCTCTGATCGCTATATGGGGAGATGAATCCATGCTATCAGAACTCCGTTCCAAAAGACGAAATGCCAAAATATTTGAAAAAATCTCCAAGGGCATGATGGACAGAGGTTAACAGGGATGCACAGCAGTGCCGCATGAAAATTAAGGAGCTCAGGCAAGCGAACCAGAAAACCAAAGAGGCAAATGGACTGTCCGGGTCAGAGCCCCAGACATGCCGCTTCTATGATGAGCTGCATGCAGTTCTAGTGGGGGGGGGGGCCCTACCACTATCCCACCCCATCTGTGGACACCAGCAAGCGGGGAATCTCACACTACAGGGATGAGGCTTTGGGGATGAGGAAGATGAGGAGGAGGACGAGGTTGAGGATAGCGCACAGCAGGCAACTGTAGAAAACATTCTTCCTGACAGCCAGGAACTGTTTCTCACCCTGGAGCCAATCCCCTCCCAACCCTCCCAAGGCAGGCTCCAGGACCATGAAGCCGGAGAAGGCACCTCTGGTGAGTGTACCTTTGTAAATATAATACATGATTAAAAAGCAAGCGTGTTTAATGATTAATTTGCCCTGAAGCCTTGAGATGCATTCATGGCCAGTACAGCTACTGGAAAAGTCTGTTAACGTGTCTGGGGATGGAGCGGAAATCCTCCAGGGACATCTCCATGAAGCTCTCCTGGAGGTACTCCAAAAGTCTTTGCCGAAGGTTTCTGGGGAGGGCAGCCTTATTCCTTCCTCTATGGTAGGACACTTTACCATTGCAAGCCAATAGCAAGTAGTCTGGTATCATTGCATAACAAAGCATGACAGCGTATGGTCCCGGTGTTTGCTGGCATTCAAGCAACATCTGTTCTTTCTCTGTCTGTGTTATCCTCAGGAGAGTGATCATCCCAGAGAATTGGGGTGGGGGTTAGTTGGGTTTGTGCTGCACATTAACTCGAAAACCACAGCATCTCCTTTTAAATGCCCAACACAACAGGCTTTCCTTGGTATGGGAAAGGAGGGTGCTGCTGTTTGAAACCATTCCCACATGTTATGAAGGTTGAAGAAGCCTAAAGACCATGGCTTACCATGGCTGCCTGCAGGCCAAATTCTGTTGCCCAGCCCTGCGTGTGTGATTTCTCACAGCAAACCAGCAGACCCTCAATATAAGAGGCAAAATGCGACCTTGTACCGAAAGCACATGAGCTATATAATGTGAATAGCTTGGGTCACTGTGAAGGAGTATACCAATTGTTATCTAAAATGTATCTTTTTAAATACTACTCCCCCGTTTTTTCCTCCGGCAGCTGCAAATGTTTCAATGCTCCCCCTATCATCTCCATCCCAGAGGCTAGCGCAGATAAGAAGGCGAAAAAAACACATGCGCAATGAAATGTTCTCTGAGCTCATGCAGTCCTCCTGCAGTGAAAGAGCTCAGCAAAATGCATGGAGGCAAACAATGGCAGAGTCCAGGAAAGCACAAAATGAACACGAGGACAGGAGGGACGAGCAAGAGGAGAGGTTTCGGGAGCAAGAGGAGAGGTGGCGGCAGCGTGATGAGAGGAGGCAGGATGCAATTCTGAGGTTATTGGGGGATCAAACTGATATGCTCTGGTGTCTGGTGGAGCTGCAGGAAAGGCAGCAGGAGCACAGACTGCTGCTGCAGCCCCTGTGTAACCACCCACCCTCCTCCCCAAGTACCATAGCCTCCTCACCCAGACACCCAAGAACACGGGGAGAGGGGCCCTCTGGGCCCCCAACCACTCGACCCCAGAGGATTGCCCAAGCAACAGAAGGCTAGCATTCAATAAGTTTTGAAGTGCAGTGTGGCCTTCCCCTTCCCCTCATCCACCACCCCACCCGGTGCTTCCCTCCTCCCCGACCCCTCCCAGGCTGCTTTGGCAGTTATCCCCCTATTTCTGTAATTAATTAATAAAGAATGAATGATTTTGAAACAACAATGACTTTATTGCCTCCGCAAGCGGTTATTGAAGGCGGGAGGGCAGTTGGCTTACAGGGAAGTAGAGTGAACCAAGGGGGCAGGTTTTCATCAAGGAGAAAAACAGAACTGTCACACTGTAGCCTGGCCAGTCATGGAACTGGTTTTCAAAGCTTCTCTGATGTGCAGCGCACCCTGCTGTGCTCTTCTAATTGCCCTGGTGTCTGGCTGCACATAATCAGTGGTAAGGCGATTTGCCTCAACCTCCCACCCCATTATAAACGTCTCCTCCTTACTCTCACAGATATTGTGGCACACACAGCAAGCAGCAATAACAATGGGAATATTGGTTTTGCTGAGGTCTAACCGAGTCAGTAAACTGCGCCAGCGAGCCTTTAAATGTCCAAATGCACATTCTACCACCATTCTGCACTTGCTCAGCCTATAGTTGAACAGCTCCTTACTACTGTCCACGGTGCCTGTGTATGGCTTCATGAGCCATGGCATTAAGGGGTAGGCTGGGTCCCCAAGGATAACTATAGGCATTTCAACATCCCCAACAGTAATTTTCTGGTCTTGGAAGTAAGTCCCTTCCTGCAGCTGTTCAAACAGACCAGAGTTCCTGAAGATGCGAGCGTTATGTACCTTTCCCGGCCATCCCACATTGATGTCGGTGAAACGTCCCTTGTGATCCACCAGTGCTTGCAGCACCATTGAAAGTACCCCTTGTGGTTTATGTATTGGCTGCCAAGGTGGTCCGGTCCCAAGATGGGGATATGCTTTCCGTCTATAGCCCCACCACAGTTAGGGAACCCCATTGCAGCAAAGCCATCCTCTATGACCTGCACGTTACCCAGAGTCACTACCCTAGATAGCAGCAGCTCAGTGATTGCACTGGCTACTTGGGTCACAGCAGCCCCCACAGTAGATTTGCCCACTCCAAATTGATTCCCGACTGACTGGTGTCTGGTGTTGCAAGCTTCCAGAGGGCTATCACCACTCACTTGTGAACTGTGAGGGCTGCTTTCATCTTGGTATTCTTGCGCTTCAGGGCAGGGGAAAGCAAGTCTCAAAGTTCCATGAAAGTGCCCTTACGCATGTGAAAGTTTTGCAGCCACTGGGAGTCATCCCAGACCTGCAACACTATGTGGTCCCACCAGTCTGTGCTTGTTTCCCGGGCCCAGAATTGGCGTTCCATGGCATGAACCTGCCCCATTGCCACCAGGATGCCCAAATTGCCGGGGCCCGTGCTTTGAGAGAAGTCTGTGTCAATGTCCTCATCACTCTCATCACCGTGCTGCCGTCGCCTCCTTGCCTGCTTTTACAGGTTCTGGTTCTGCAAATACTGCAGGATAAAGCGCGAGGTGTTTACAATGCTCATAACTGCCGCGGTGATCTGAGCGGGCTCCATGCTTGCCGTGCTATGGCATCCACAGGAGAGCAGAGTTGCAGCGGAAGCGGTGGCTGATGACGGATGCCACCGGAATAGATATTTATACAGAACGAGAAGAGGACCTGCGAGGTGGATTCAGGAGAGCAGGAGAGCAGAGTTGCAGCAGAAGCGGTGGAGGACGACAGTTAGCACCACGCACATTTCCTGATGAAGAACACACGATCCCGGGAGCCCATGCCAGACAGCATGGAGAAATTCGCTATTGAGAAAGTAGCAGCAGAGCAGAGTTGTAGCGGAAGTGGTGGAGGATGATGGTTAGCAGTCCTACTGCACCATCTGCTGAAAGCAATATGGCGTCCGCACGGAAAAAAGGTGCGAAATGATTGTCTGCTGTTGCTTTCACAGAGGGAGGGGTGACTGAGGACATGTACCCAAAACCACCCGCGACAATATTTTTGCCCCATCAGGCACTGGGAGCTTAACCCAGAATTCCAATGGGCAGCGGAGACTGCGGGAACTGTGGGATAGCTACCCACAGTGCACCGCTCTGTAAGTCGAGGCTATCCACGGTAGTGAGGACGCCCGCTACCGACTTAATGCGCTTAGTTTGGACACACAAAATCGACTGTATAAAATCAATTTCTAAAAATCTATTCCTATAATATTGACCTAATTTCGTAGTGTAGACATACCCTTGGTCTCATTTTATATCTGTATACTAGAACTTGGAAAGCAGTATGAAACCAGTAACTATGGTAGCCACATGTACAGTGTTTCGCAGTCTTAGTTAACATTAACTAATTCAGTTTCAAAGCTACTTTACAATAATTTCGGTTGGCGCCTGTTACAAAAGAAGGCCACAGAGTGTAACCTGTGACAATCTTTAAAGCACAGACACTTCCTTACTAATTAGGTGCCCAGTTTGAGGAAGTGGCCAGCTGATTGATTTGGATCATCACCCAAAAGAAAGTTTTTGTGTTATTTATCACCAGATCTTTGCTCAGTCATCAGATTTCATTTTAGTTATAATTCACAGCAGGTGTTAACACTCCAAACGCAGGTGGAGCAAAGGACAGGCATGACTGTAGTCTTTTCCCAGTGCCCTAGCAAGCAACCTGAATTTCTGGAAATATCAGAAACCATGATGGGGATGGTCAGTCCTAGTGGTTGGGCCTATACTGGTGTCAGTCATGTCTAGTGGTCAGAGTCATGGCAGTCAGGCCTAGCGGTCAGAATCAGGGGGTCAGAGCCAGAAGCAGGAGTCCAGAGCAGGATTGGAGTGAGTCTGGAGGAGAGCAAGGCTGGAGCAGGACTAGGAAAAGGGCTGGAGCACAAGCAAGGCTGGAGCGGGCTAAGGCTTGGGGAGTCTGTTGCCACTGTCTGAAAATGGAGAGTTCCAAGCCCTGGAGTGTGTTGAGCAGACTGAACTGCTCTTCCTCCTGTGAGGTTTATATACCTGCCCTGAGAGTCACCATACCAGTTCTTGGCTTGTGGCTTGGCTGGAGCCTAGCACAGGAATGACTCATCAGTGCATGTGGCTTAATCAGGATCTAATTCAGGAAAACAGAAAGAGACAGTTAAAGGTTCATATTCAAGATAGACATACTTTACGTCACCAGATTCCCAGGTGGCCAGCCCTGGAACTCAGTCTTCTCCCTTCCAGGTCTTTTTCGCCTTTGGGAAACCATATGCTCAAGGAGACAGGCCCTTTTATCCCATTTCTTGGGTAGTCCAATTTGGCTCCCCTTCGTTGAGGTGCTTGGATGGACCAATCAGATGGTGACGCATACTTCTGCCTAAAATTTGAAATGTCCAACAAAAATGATAGTCGTGATCTCTCACTATTCAATCATGGAATGAGACATCAGCTTTTGAGTAGGGCTGTCAAGTGATCAAAAAAATTATTTGCGATTAATCGCGCTGTTAAACAATAATAGAATACCATTTATTTCAATTTTGTGGATGTTTTCTACATTTTCAAATATATTGATTTCAATTACAACACAGAATACAAAGTGTACAGTGCTCACTTTATATTTATTTTTATTATAAATATTTGCACAGTAAAAAACAAAATAAATAGTATTTTTAAATTCACCTAATACAAGTACTGTAGTGGAATCTCTTTATCATGAAAGTTGAACTTACAAATGTAGAATTATGTACAAAAAATAACTGCATTCGAAAATAAAACATTGTAAAACTTTAGAGCCTACAAGTCCACTGTGAACATTGTAAACACCTCATGTATTATCCTGCAGTATGTGCAGAACCTGCAAAAGCAGGCGAGGAGGCGACAACAGCGTGATCACGATAGTGATGAGGACATGGACACAGACTTTTCTCAAAGCACGGGCCCTGGCAATTTGGACATCATGGTGGTAATGGGGCAGGTTCATGCCATGGAACGCCGATTCTGGGCCCGGGAAACAAGCACAGACTGGTGGGACCGCATAGTGTTGCAGGTCTGGGATGACTCCCAGTGGCTGCGAAACTTTCACATTCATAAGGGCACTTCCATGGAACTTTGAGACTTCCTGGGCTTGTCTTTTAAAAGTGGTGTACAGGTTTCCTTTGTGGATGAGCACTGATAAGATGAGGAGAGTGACTGCTTTGTGAAAAGTGTTCACCCACAGGTGATAGGGTGTTTTTGTCTTTTATCGTTTTCCTGTGTGTGTTCATTTGAGAACATAGTGACTATCTGCTAGTTGTTATTGGGTCATTTAGTGCACTGGAGGAGGTTCACCACACGTGTGATAATCATTTGTAGGACCCATGGCTCTTGAAAGGTATGTTGTGGAGGAGTTTTGATCATTGTAGCAGTGGAGATATGTCTGCAGGTTTTGCATTTGTTGTTCTGGCAGAATCTGCTTTGAGTTGATGTGTCCTGATCTGTGGGGAACTTGCTTCTGATGATGAGCTTGGAGAGGTGGGGGGTTGTTTCAAGGCCAGAAGCGAGGGTTCAAGAAAGATTTCTTTCAGGATAGGGTCCCCTTGACTATGGGTTGTAGTTGTTTGATGACAGCCCATATGGGTTCCAGTGTGAGATGGTAGGTGACAACAAAGCTGTGAGATCAGCTATAGCAACACTGCACACAAAATTATTTAGTTAGTCAAGAATCATAGAATCATAGAATCTCAGGGTTGGAAGGGACCTCAGGAGGTCATCTAGTCCAACCCCCTGCTCAAAGCAGGACCAACCCCAACTAGATCATCCCAGCCAGGGCTTTGTCAAGCCTGACCTTAAAAACCTCTAAGGAAGGAGATTCCACCACCTCCCTAGGTAACCCATTCCAGTGCTTCACCACCCTACTAGTGAAAAAGGTTTTCTTAATATCCAACCTAAACCTCCCCCTCTGCAACTTGAGACCATTACTCCTTGTTCTGTCATCTGCTACCACTGAGAACAGTCTAGATCCATCCTCTTTGGAACCCCCTTTTAGGTAGTTGAAAGCAGCTATCAAATCCCCCCTCACGCTTCTCTTCTGCAGGCTAAACAATCCCAGTTCCCTCAGCCTCTCCTCATAAGTCATGTGCTCCAGCCCCCTAATCATTTTTGTTGCCCTCCGTTGGACTCTTTCCAATTTATCCACATCCTTCTTGTAGTGTGGGGCCCAAAACTGGACACAGTACTCCAAATGAGGCCTCACCAGTGCCGAATAGAGGGGAATAATCACGTCCCTCGATCTGCTGGAAATGCCCCTACTTATACAGCCCAAAATGCCGTTAGCCTTCTTGGCAACAAGGGCACACTGTTGACTCATATTCAGCTTTTCGTCCACTGTAACCCCTAGGTCCTTTTCTGCAGAACTGCTGCCCAGCCATTCGGTCCCTAGTCTGTAGCAGTGCATGGGATTCTTCCGTCCTAAGTGCAGGACTCTGCACTTGTCCTTGTTGAACCTCATCAGATTTCTTTTGGCCCAATCCTCTAATTTGTCTAGGGCCCTCTGTATCCTATCCCTACCCTCCAGTGTATCAACCACTCCTCCCAATTTAGTGTCATCTGCAAACTTGCTAAGGGTGCAGTCCACACCATCCTCCAGATCGTTGATGAAGATATTGAACAAAACTGGCCCCAGCACCGACCCTTGGGGCACTCCACTTGATACCAGCTGCCAACTAGACATGGAGCCATTGATCACTACCCGTTGAGCACGACCATCCAGCCAGTTTTCTATCCACCTTACCGTCCATTCATCCAGCCCATACTTCTTTAACTTGCTGGCAAGAATACTGTGGGAGACTGTATCAAAAGGTTAAGGAATACTGCAAGGAATTTCAAAGGGACATAACCAAGACAAGTGAATGGGCTACATGAGGGCAGATGACATTCTATATCAACAAATGCAAGGTATTACCACACTGGAAGGAATAATTTCAACTACTAGTATGTGAATACGTAGACAGGGGGGCCGATGGACTTGTGCAGCCCAAGCTGAAGCCTGTGGCTCTGCAGTCTAAGTACAATTTTTAGTGAGTATGATGATCCGTCAGGGTTCCCACAACCGTGTTACCCTCTCTGCTTCAGCAAGTGAGAACTTTGCTGCTGCTAAACTCTGTGTATTGTCAGCTTTCTGACTCTCTAGTCTGTCTGCCTTGCCAACAAACTCTTCAGGTCTCTGCCAGTCATAACCTTGTCTAGCATGTAATAGTCAGTGAACCTCAATTCCCAAGTTCCCCATAGATGCCTTTCTCTGCAGTGTTCAGCTCTTCTTACTTTAGCACCCACAAACCTTATCAAATTTGTTGTGCCTTCAAAGAGACAGTTCACAGCAGCTTATTAACTTAGTTTATCCACAAAAGGACATAGGTTTACGTGATACTAAATATAAGGAATCATGGGCGCCGACTTTAGTCTCATTGCAGTGTAAATGTAGCCTCAGAGCCGTGACCTGCAAGCTCCATGGCTATTTAGAATTTGATTAGATCACGGGGCTAGAGTGCACCATTCTGCATGCTTTTAATATTGTAAAAGTTGTTAATTATTTTGTACTTATTGTTCATGTATACTTTTTCTGTACCATGAAGGGGTTTTATGTTTCTTCATTATTTTTTATTGTTTGCTTTTTCCAAAATTAATGAAGTTTGAAAAAAAAAACATTCAATTTAATCAACAGCAGAACAATCATTTCAAAGTGAAATTACTCCAACTGACTTGTTATTGTTCCTTATTAATATATTTATTTTCCAGAATGCTCTCGAGTCTTTCACTCTGGAGGAGCTAGGTTAGTGTTGTGTGGCAAGACATGGGAGAAGTTAGAAGCCTTGTATAATGCTTTAATCAGTGTGGCAGACCCCAGCGTGGTAAGTATGTCCTCTCCTTGCTTTTTGCCTTGTCAAAATGTACAGATCTGGAGGGAAAATATTAATGATCTGTTGCTTGGCACAGTTTTTACATACAAATGAATATAGGACAGTGGTTCTTAAAATGTTTATGGCTTGTATAAAGTTCATTTTCAATCCTAGTGCCACATGTAGGCTCTTAAAGAGATATTTAGATACTCAAATATATACAGCCTGATTTCCAGAAGTGCCAAAAGTCCACAAGCTCTGCTCAGACCAAAGGGAGCTGTGGGCACTCAGTCTGTTTTGAAAACAGGCTACTTTTATTTAGGTCCCGTAGCAGCGCAACGACTCACCGGTGCGGTACCTCTTGCTGGTCGTCTTGGGAATTAGCTCAACTCCAGCTCCAAAGCGCCCTCTGCTGGCCGATGTCTCGCCTGCCTCAGGCCCCATGTCCCTCCCGGACCCTGGTGCCCCTTTATCTCGGGGTTCTGCCCCAGCAGTACCCCCACTCTCTGGGTCTCCCCTCCCAGGGGAACCCCCAACCCTTTATGTCCACCTTGCCTCAGTGGCTACTGCCAGTCATCATCTAGCCCCCTTTCTCCTGGGCAGACTGCAGTCTGTAATGGCCACTCATCACTGGCAAGGAGGTTGGACCTGCTGCCTTTATCTATCTCTGGGCTGCACCTCTGCAGCCCCAGTACCTCCTTAGTCCTTAACCAGGCCTCAGCCTGGGGAGTTGCCAGGCTGGAGCGCCCCAGTTCCTCTTGCCCTTCCCCAGCACTTTTCTGCTCCAGGTAGCCTGTGTTCCCAGGCAGCTAGGCCCTTCCCACTCCAAGGCTGGAGTGAGACTCCTCTCTCTCCTGGCCCCACAGCCCCTTTATCCAGGCCAGCTATGGCCTTATTAAGCCAGCCACACCTGGGGCCAACTACCTCACCAGCCTCCCTCAGTTGCTCTTAATCCCTTTTACATTGGAGTGGGGCAGCCGCCCCACTACAGTCCCTAAAAATAGCGTGTGGACCCTAGTTTTAGGCATCTGGTTTTGAAATGGCCCCAGTGCTTCAACTCCCAATTCTACCCCAATTTAACAAAAATCAACATGCATATCAATTACAGGGACTAGCCCGGGCTTTCTGCTCATGCTGAGCTGTATGCTACTTCAGAGGTTTCCTGACCCTGGCGCTGGCCAAGGCATAGGTCAGCCACAGCAGCTCTAACTTCTCCGCGGCCCACAGGGTCATAATTTTTGGGATATGCCAAGTTGTAAGGACACTCTGGCCACATCCCTTTTCTCCCAGGGTCACCTGCCCCCAGTACCGAGTGGCTGGGAAGGGGAAAGATGAGTCAAGCTGGCTTACAGGCATACCCTTTGTGCTGTGGGGGCCTAAGCAGAGCGCACTATACATCAGCTTTGTGCCACAAGGGAGAATGAAGCCTATGACAGGGACTGTGATCTCAAACCTGTGAGATCATGGCCCTCCAGGAGACAATTCTCACTTTCATTCCCATCCTGCCTTGTGCTGTAGTGCTATTTCATGTCACAGTTCATCAAATTTAGTGTCAGTCCTTCAGTCCTTACTCACCTGAGTTGTCTCACAAGTAATCCCTTGAGTAAGAGGGAGCTACTTGCAGGAGTAAGGGTTGCAGGATAGGACTCCTACACTGTAAGCTCCTCTGGGTACTGGGCTGTCTTTTGAGGGGCAAATCCTGCATTGAAGTGAATAAGGAATTGCTGCATCTAGCCTTTTTTCTTTGAAGTGCTTTGTGCACCTTTGGTGCTGTATAAATAACAATAAAACAGCACAATGATCTTAATTTATGCTGGTTTCATCAGGGAAAAGACATACTTTTTAGACAATTATCTGCATTGCAGCAACTCTTCCAAATGTGACTGATGGAGCTGGATGAACAAGTCTCAGGTGACAAGTCAGCCAATGAATTTAGGCCTGAATGCACAAAAGGAGTTAGGTGACTAAAGTTCCAGTTTTGGGATGCCTACAATGTGCAGAACTCTTGCTGAACCCTGCAAGTGCCTAAACTTGCTTGGCACCTAAGTTTTTCAATAAAACTTCCCTCAGGGTGTATGCTTCTGTCTCTGTGCATGCACCCTGCTGCTTCCCTGTGGGCATCCAGATACTTCTCTCCTGAAAAAGCCCTGGACTGATTTACAAGACAAGCATTTGGCCACATAAGTCATGAGCAGGGCCCAATGCGGTTCCTACCGGATTGGGCCCCTCGGGTGAGTTCACACATAACAGCTGGGCAGGGGAAGAAGGATCCATCTCATGACTTTTAGTCCAGTGGTCAGGGTACTCACCTGGGATGTAGAAGACTCCGAGTTCAATTCCCCCTTCTGCCTGAGGGGGAGAATAGATTTGAAAAGGGATCTCCTTCCTCTTAGGAAGTGCTCTAGCCATTGGGCTGAGGGATAGTCTGATGTGGAGTTACCTCAGTCTCTTCTGATAAAGCTGTTGCACTATGGATAAATAATTAGAGTCAATGGGGCAGGGGGGATACAATTCTTGAGTTAGTCGTAAGTGAAGCACAGGCTTTGGCATAGGTGCTGGAACTAGGGGTGCTGCCGCAGCTCCTGGCTTTAAGTAGTTTCCACTATATGAAGGGTTTGCAGTTTGGTTCAATAGGTTTCAGCACCCTCTCTATAAAAATTGTTCCAGCACCCCTAGGCTCTGGTCCAAGAGATGAATATAGCTGAACTTCTCAGTACTAGCAAATCATAATGTAATTAAATTTAACATCTTTCGTGGGGGAGGAATACCAAAGAAGCCCACCAAAATAGCATTTAACTTCAGAAAGGGGAACCACACAAAAAGGAGGAAGCTAGTGAAATGCAAATTAAAAGGTACAGTCACAAAAGTGAAATGCCTGCAAACTTCATGAAAACTTTATAAAAACACTATAATAGAGGCTCAAATTAAACATATACCCCCAAAAAGTTCCACCATGCCTAAACAACAAAGTAAAAGAAGCTGGGAATGAGCGACACGGAATGGATCACTTAATGATTACCTGTTCTGTTCATTCCCTCTGGGGCACTTGGCATTGGCCACTCATGGAAGACAGGATACTGGGCTAGATGGACCTTTGGTCTGACCCAGTATGGCCGTTCTTATATTAGAAGCAATTAGAGGCAAAAAGGCATCCTTTAAAAATTGGAAGTTAAATGCTACTGAGGGCAATAGAAAGGAGCATAAACTCTAGCTAGTTAAGTGTAAAAGTATAATTAGGCAAGCCAAAAAGGAATTTGAAGAGCAACTAGCCAAAGACTCAAAAACCAACAGCAATTTTTTTTAACTACATCAGAAGCAGGAAGCCTGTCAAACACTCAGTGGGGCCACTGGACAACCGAGGTGCTAAAGAAGCACTCAAGAAAGAGAAGGCCATTGCAGAGAAGCTAAATTAATTTTTTGCATCACTCTTCACTGCAGAGGATGTGAGGAAGATTCTAACACCTGAATCATTCTTTTAAGGGGACAAAACTGAGGAACTGTCCCAGACTGAGGTGTCAGTAGAGGAGGTTTAGAAAAAAATTGATAAATTAAACAATAATAAGTCACGAAGACCAGATGGCATTTACCCAAGGAACTCAAATATGAAATGGCAAAACTGTTAACTGTGGTAAGTAGCCTATCACTTAAATCAGCTTCCATACAGATAACTGGAGGATGGCTAATATGACACCAATTTTTTTTAAAAGTCATCAGAGGCCATCCTGGCAATTACAGGCCAGGAAGCATAACTTCAGTACCAGGCATATTGGTTGAAACTATAGTAAAAGACAGAATTATCAGATAAACGGATGTACATGATTTGCTGGGGAAGCATTAACACAGCTTTTGTAAAGGGAAATCATGCCTCACCAATCTATTAAAATTATTTGAGGAGGTCAACAAACATGTGGACAAAGCTGATCCAGTGGATATAATGTATATGGACTCAGAAAGCCTTTGACAAGGTCCCTCACCAAAGGCTCTTAAGCAAAGTAAGCTGTCATAGAATAAGAGGGAAGGTTCTCCCATGAGTCAGTAAATGGTTAAAAGACAGGAAACAAAGAGTAGGAATAACCGGTCAGTTTTCAGAATGGAGAGAGATAAATAGTGGTGTACCCCAGGCATCTGTACTGGAACTAGAACTGTTCAACATATTCATAAATGATCTGGAAAAAAAAGGGGTAAAAAGCAAAGTTGCAAAATTTGCAGACAATACAAAATTACTCAAGATAATTAATTCCTAAGCACCCTGCGAAGAGTTACAAAGGGATCTCACAAAATGGGCGACAGGGCAACAAAATGGCAGATGAAATTCAATGTTGATAAATGCAAAGTAATGCACCTTGGAAAACATGTCCAAACTATATATGCAAACTGATGGGATCTAAATTAGCTGCTACCACTCAAGAAAGAGATCTTGGAGTCACTGTTGATACTTCCCTGAAAACATCCACTCAATGTGCAGTGGCAGTCAAAAAAGCTAACAAAATGTTAGGAACCATTAGGAAAGGGACAGAAAAATATCATAATGGCCCTATAAAAATCATTGGTATGCCAACACCTTGAGTACTGCATGCAGTTCTGGTCATCCCTTCTCAAAAAGATATACTAGAATTGGAAAAGGTACAGAGAAGGGCAAAAAAAATGATTAGGGGTATGCAACAGCTTCCATATGAGGAGAGATTAAAAAGACTGGGACTCTTTATCTTGGAAACGAGACAAGTAAAGTGGGGAACCTGACAGAAGACTATAAAATCATGAATGTTGTGGAGAAAGTGAATAAGGAAGTGTTATTTACCCCTTCACATAACACAAGAACTGGGGTCACCAGATGAAATTAATAGGCACCAGGTTGTTTAAAACAAACAAAAGGAAGTACTACTTCACACAATGTACAGTCAACTTGTGGAACTCATTGCCAGGGACATAACCTGTGAAGGCCAAAACTATAACTGGTTCAAAAAGAATTAGACGAATTTATGCTGTATATTTCCATCAGTACTTATTAAACAAGATGGTCAGGGATGCAACCCCATGCTCTTGGTCTCCGTAGCCTCTGACTGCCAGAAGCTGAGAGTGGATGACAGGGTATGTATCACTCGATAATGCCCTGTTCTGTTCATTCCCTCTGAAGCACCTGGCACTGGCCACTGTTGGAAGACAGGATACTGGGCTAGAGGGACCTTTGGTCTGACCCAGTCTGACAGTTCTTATGTTATCATCTAATCTGATCTGGTACATAACACAGGCCAGAGTATTCCCTGGAATTAATTCCTGTCTGAACTATTGTAAATCTTTTAGAAAAACAACCTATGGTTTTAAAATTGCCACTGAGGGACAATCCACCACAACCCGTGGTAAATTATTCCAGTGATTAATTCCCCTCCTGTTAAAAATGTACACCTTATTTCCAATCTGAATTTGTCTAGTTTCAACTTCCAGCCCTTGGATTGTGTCAGACCTTTCTCTGCTAGACTGAAGAGTTCATTATCACAGTTTTGTTCCCCATGTGTGGCTAGATTCACAAAGGGATTAAGTGCTAAATTCCAGATGAAGGCCCTACAGGTATTCACAAAACCCCTGCACAGCTGCCACTTACCCCTGTACATACCTAAACCCACTTGGCACCTTTTTGCAGTAAAATTTCCCTTGGTGCCTCTAGTTCTGCTTCTGTGCATGTGCACTGCTGCCTCACTCAAGGCATCTGGACACCTATCTGCCACTGAAATCCTAGTGCAATTCATGAACTGGGAGGAGATAGGAGCTTCTCCGCCTAACTCATGTGTGGGACCTGATCTAATAGGCATACTGTGATCATGCCATCCTCCACACAAAATGGAGGATCTCCCTCATAACTTTTAGTCCAGTGGCTGTGGTTAGGATACTCACCCAGGATATGAGAGACCCCTCCTTCAAGTCCTATCTTTGCCTGATGAGGAGCAGGGCTTTGCCACCTCTCAGGAGAGGGCTGTAGCCACTGGGCCTTGAGATATTCTTACGTGAGGCTTCCTCAGACTCTCCTGTTGATGCTGTTCCCCTTTGGATTAAATAATTAGAGACATCAGGCAAGAAAGAACAAGCATGAGAATGACTCTATAGCTTGGTAGTTACAGCACTCAACCAGGCTGAGGGAGACCCAGGATCCACCCCTATGCTCCAGTGGATGAATATCAAAATGCCTAAATCCCTTTGTGAATCTAGTCTATAAGTCCTTATTGACTGATCAAGTCACCCCTTAACCTTCCCTTGCTTAAAATGGACAGATTAAACTCCTGAAGTCTTTAACCATATGTCACGGAGTGTGGGGGAGTCCGGCCCTGCACCCCTCTTCCCCGGATTCACTGGGAGTCTCAGCCAGCCAGTAGAACAGAAGGTTTATTAGAGATGCCAGGAACACAGTCCAAACAGAGCTTGTCAGTACATCCACGACCCCTCAGTCGGGTCCTTCCGGGGGGCAGGGAGCTTAGACCCCAGCCTGGGGGCTCCCTGCATTTCACCCCACAGCTCCAAACGGGGCAGGGAGGCCAGACCCTGTCTGCCTCTCTCCCCTCTTCTCCGGCCAGCTCCAAACTGAAACTCTCCAGCCCCTCCTCCCCCTTTGTCTCCTTCCCGGGCCAGGAGGTCACCTGATCCCTTTGTTCCAACACCTTCATCTCTCACCTTTGCAGGGGAGGGGCCGGGGCCATCTGTTGCCAGGAGACAGGGCCATTCTCTGTGTCCAGGCCTCTGCCCACCCCTGCCTTCTAGGGCTTTGTAACACTGCATAGGGGAAACCGAGGCACCCACACAGTACTCAGGGAAACCTTAACAACAGTCCTAGTTCGTCACACCATAATGCATATTTTCCAGTCTTTTATTCATTCTCATGGCTCTTCTCTGAACGATTTCCAATTTATCAATATCCTTCTTGAATTGTAGGCACCAGAACTGGACACAGTATTCTAGAAGTGGTTGCACCAGTTCCAAATACAGAGAAATATAACTTTCCTACACCCACTCAAGATTTCCCTGTTTATGCATCCAAGGATCACATTAGGTTTTCGGCCAGTGTCACCTGGAGCTTATGTTCAGTTGATTACCCCCATGACTCCCAAATCTTTTTCAGACTCACTGCTTCCCAGGAGAGAGTCCCCCGTTGTGTAAGTGTGACCTACATTCTTTGTTCCTACATATTTAACTGAACGACTGGCAATGTTAAAATACATATTGTTTGCTTGTGCTCAGCTTACCAAATCAGTGACCTGTCCTCTTCATTATTTACTATTCCCCCAATCTTTGTGTCATCTGAAAACTTGAAAAGTGATGATTTTATGTTTTCTTCCAAGTCTCTGATAAAATGTTAAATAGTGTAGGGCCAAGAACTGATCCCTGTAGGGCTCCACTAGAAACACCCATTCAGTGAGGGTTCCCCATCTACAGTTACATTTTGAGAACTGTCAGTTGGCCAATTTTTAATCCATTTAATGTGCCATGTTAACTTTATATCATTCTAGGTTTGTAATCAAGATGTAGTGTGATACCAAGTCAAATGACTCACAGAGGTCGAAGTATATTACATAAACACTATTTTTTCTATCAACCAAATTTGTAATCTCATTTAAAAAATGATATAAAGTTAGTTTGACAGGATCTATTTTCCATGAACCCATGTTGATAAGATTCAATTATATTATCCTCCTTTAATTCTTTATTAATCAAATATACAATCCATTTTTTGGAAGCGCATTAAGTACTCAAGAAAAAGAACCAGGGAGTGGAATTCACTGCTGAACAGGGAGCCAGAGCAAAGCCTACACTTTCAGAGGAATCCCATGAAATGGTAATTTTAGGGGGTATGTGAGGTTTAAATACAGCGTTTTGTGCTGGCCCTCTGGACAGGTGTGAATTACACTGTTAAATGCCATGTTCCCTTTTCAGACAGTTTAAAGTTTTGGAAAGGCAAGATAATTGTCAAAAGGAATGTGATGATACACCTTCTCCTTCTCTGTTCCCACCTAATGCTCCCTGGGCTTAGGGGACATATTATAGAGGGCATAAGTTCTAGTAGGTCACACATTTTTTTGCCACCCTGTCCTTTCCTGTCCCTGTTTTCATTCTGAGGGGAGGGTTAGGGGATGACCCTTTCTGTTCACACTTCTCCAAACACTTCTCCTCACAAAATGTCTCCATGTAACGACCCCTGAAAATATCATCAACATGCAGGGGATAACAGGAGATGCATGTGTGTGGGAGTGCGGTCAGTTTGCTACATGCACCCCAGCATTTATTTTGGACACAACAGTAGCCACTAGTGAAGAGAAGGGAGGTGGGATTTACTCCAGTTGTGCAGCTCCCAAGTTGCCTAACAGAGGGGTTTCCTTCAGCATAAGCCAAATTTTCAAAGGTCACAAGTTGGGCCATCAACTACCATGGGATAATTTAAAAAACATGAGATTTTAAAGAATAATGACTTGGGTTCTTTTTAGAGAGAAGGTGTGTGAGGTAATATCCTTGATTGGACCAACTTCAGTTGGTGAGAGAGACAAGCTTTTCTTCAGGTCTTGGAAAGGTATTTAGAGTGTCACAGTGTTCTGACTTCTGAGCCTTTAAAGTGCACTCAGGTCAGTTTCCCAGCTTTTCTTCATAAGCACAAGGGCTAGAAATTGACTAGTTTTAAAAATGAAAGCTGAGATTCTCCCATAATGTCTGGGCTCCAGGAACTGGGATTTTAAGAACTACATCAAGTAAGAGTCACGATAACATCATGTGAGATGGCAACACAGAGTCAGATTCTTCTGAGAGTGAGTAAAAAGGAAAAACAATATTCTCAAAATGATGCTGAGAGCACTTTCTTTGCATATGACAGTAAATACACTTTAAAACAGAGAGCAGACACAGTCTCCTTTCATATAACCTTGTATGTCTGAAATAACAAAATACTATTTCCTTCTTTTTAAAAAAGACATTTACACCAAAGCTTGTACTTCTGGATCTCTCAGACATAAACTGCATTCAAGATGTAGCTAAAGAAATATTGGATTGCTATGGATGTGTGGATATACTGATCAACAATGCTAGTATGAAGGTGAAAGGACCAGTGCAGAGTATCTCATTGGAACTCGATAAAAAGATTATGGATGCCAACTATTTTGGACCTATAACACTAACAAAAGGTATTCTGATTTTTTTGTTCTTTTGAAAGTGCTATTTAAAGATTGGATGCCAAGTCATTGTGTCTTGTTGTGGCATGGCTTGGGTCAAATTTTGCTTTCAACTCCATCAGTGTAAATCAGAAGAATCTCTACTGAAAATCAGTGGTGTGAAATTGGAGCAAGTGAGACCAGAATCAGACCCTCTGAGTTTGAAGAGAAGAGTGTTTATCAACAATAAGTGACATCATGGCCCCATTTTCAAAACACCCAGTTGTATGTTTGCAGTGACCCCTGTAGGCATGTGCTTCTACTATCACAAATCAGTAAGGAGTGCATGCAGCCAGGCTAAAACTTAGTCATGACAAGAGTGCATCAAGCACATAATTGTGTACAAATTTGGGGTGTACTTAGGGCTCGATCATGCAAGGTGCAGTGTGTATACCTCGGGAGTTACAGCGCAGAAAGAATCATAGAATAGAATCATAGAATATCAGGGTTGGAAGGGACCTCAGGACATCATATAGTCCAACCCCCTGCTCAAAACAGTACCAACCCCAACTAAATCATCCCAGCCAGGGCTTTGTCAAGCTCAAGCTCTAAGGAAGGAGATTCCACCACCTCCCTAGGTAACCCATTCCAGTGCTTCACCACCCTACTAGTGAAAAAGTTTTTCCTAATATCCAACCTAAACCTCCCCCTCTGCAACTTGAGACCATTACTCCTTGTTCTGTCATCTTCTACTACTGAGAACAGTCTAGATCTATCCTTGCAAGCCTGGGAGGGGGGGGGAAGAAGCAGCCGAGCACCCACCAGCAGCTCCCCGCCAACCCCCCCGCGCCCAGCTAACCTCCGCCTCCCGAGGCGCTGCGGCAGCCAAGCCGCTTTTCCTGAGGCTTGCCGCGCTCCAGCTGATTGGCAAGCTTGGGAGGGAGGGAGGCAGGGAAAGCGCAGCAGCAGCGCCTTGGGGGAGGGGTATGGGGAGGAGACGAAGGTGAAGCCGGGCCCAGCTAACCCCTTCCCCGAGGCACCGCCACTGCGCTTTCCCCCCTCACTCCCAGGCTTGCTGCCGCCGATCAGCTGGAGTGCGGCAAGCCTGTGAGCTCAGGAAAAGCGGCTTGGCTGCGGCGGCGCCTCAGGAGGCAGAGGTTAGCTGGGCGCGTGGGGGAGTGGGGGGCTGGTGGGCAGCTGCCACCAATTTTTCCCCGGGGATGCTCCAGCCCCGGAGCACCCACGGAGTTGGCGCCTATGGTTGAAATCAACTATCAAATCCTCCCTCATTCTTCTCTTCTGCAGACTAAATAATCCCAGTTCCCTCAATCTCTCCTCATAAGTCATGTGTTCCAGCCCCCTAATCATTTAGGGGGGAGGGATACCTCAGTGGTTTGAGCATTGGCCTGCTAAACCCAGGGTTGTGAGCTCCATTCCTGAGGGGGCCACTTAGAGATCTGGGGCAAAAATCTGTCAGGGGACAGTACTTGGTCCTGCTAGTGAAGGGAGGGGACTGGACTTGATGACCTTTCAAGGTCCTTCCAGTTCTAGGAGATTGGCATATCTCCATTTATATTATATATTTTTGTTGCTCTCCACTGGAGTCTTTCCAATTTTTCCACATCCTTCTTGTAGTGTGGGGCCCAAAACTGGACACAATACTCCAGATGAGGCCTCACCAATGCCAAATAGATGGGAATGATCACGTCCCTCGATCTGCTGGCAATGCTCCTACTTATACAGCCCAAAATGCCGTTAGCCTTCTTGGCAACAAGGGCACACTGTTGACTCATATCCAGCTTTTCGTCCACTGTAACCCCTAATCCTTTTCTGCAGAACTGCTGCCCAGCCATTCGGTCCCTAGTCTGTAGCAGTGCATGGGATTCTTCCGTCCTAAGTGCAGGACTCTGTACTTCTCCTTGATGAACCTCATCAGATTTCTTTTGGCCCAATCCTCTAATTTGTCTAGGTCCCTCTGTATCCTATCCCTACCTTCCAGCATATCTACCACTCCTCCCAGTTTAGTGTCATCTGCAAACTTGCTAAGGGTGCAGTCCACGCCATCCTCCAGATCATTAATGAAGATATTGAACAAAACCGGCCCCAGGACCGATCCTTGGGGCACTCCGCTTGATACTGGCTGCCAACTAGACATGGAGTCATTGATCACTACCCACTCAGCACGATGAACTAGCCAGCTTTCTATGCACCTTACAGTCCATTCATCCAGCCCATACTTCTTTAACTTCTGGCAAGAATAATATGGGAGACCATATCAAAAGCTTTGCTAAAGTCAAGGAATAACACATCCACTGCTTTCCCCTCATCCACAAAGCCAGTTATCCCATCATAAAAGGTTAGTGAGGCATGACTTGCCCTTGGTGAATCCATGCTGACTGTTCCTGATCACTTTCCTCTCCTCTAAGTGCTTCAGAATTGATTCCTTGAGGACCTGCTCCATGATTTTTCCAGGGACTGTGGTGAGTCTGGCTGACCTGTAGTTCCCTGGATCCTCCTTCTTCCCTTTTTTTTAAAATATGGGCACTATATTAGCCTTTTTCCAGTCATCTGGGACCTCCCCTGATTACCATGAGTTTTCAAAGATAATGGCCAATGGCTCTGCAATCACATCCGCGAACTCCCTTAGCACCCTCGGATGCAGTGCATCCGGCCCCATGGACTTGTGCTCATCCAGCTTTTCTAAATAGTCTTGAACCACTTCTTTCTCCACAGAGGGCTGGTCACTTCCTCTCCATATTGTGCTGCCCAGTGCAGTAGGCTGGGAGCTGACCATGTTCGTGAAGACAGAGGCAAAAAAAGCATTGAGTACATTAGCTTTTTCCACATCCTCTGTCACTAAGTTGCCTCCCCCATTCAGTAAGGGGCCCACACTCTCCTTGACCTTCTTCTTGTTTCTAACATACCCGAAGAAACCCTTCTTGTTACTCTTATCCCTTGCTAGCTGCAACTCCAAGTGTGATTTGGCCTTCCTGATTTCACTCCTGCATGACTAAGCAATATTTTTATACTCCTCCTTAGTCATTTGTCCAAGCTTCCACTTCTTGTAAGCTTCTTTTTTGTGTTTAAGATCAGCAAGGATTTCACTGTTAAGCCATGCTAGTCGCCTGCCATATTTACTATTCTTTCTACACATCGGGATGGTTTGCTCCTGCAGCCTCAATAAGGATTCTTTAAAATACAGCCAGCTCTTCTGGACTCCTTTCCCCCTCATGTTATTCTCCCAGGGGATCCTGCCCATCAGTTTCCTGAGGGAATCAAAGTCTGCTTTTCTGAAGTCCAGGGTGTGTATTCTGCTGCTTTCTTTTCTTCCTTGTGTCAGGATCCTGAACTCAACCATCTCATGGTCACTGCCTCCCAGGTTCCCATCCACTTTTGCTTCCCCTACTAATTCTTCCCTGTTTGTGAGCAGCAGGTCAAGAAGAGCTCCGCCCCTTGTTGGTTCCTCCAGCACTTGCACCAGGAAATTGTCCCCTACACTTTCCAAAAACTTCCTGGATTGTCTGTGCACTGCTGTATTGCTCTTCTGCTTTACTGTGCAGAAACTTGCCAGTGTAGACAAGGCCTGAGTCTCCAGGCAAGGTTGAGCAATTCCCCTGGTGTGGCCTCATGCAGATGAGTCACTGAATTGTAGCTCCCTTGCTGGACAATGGCTATTGATGGGTGGTTTGACACCCCACCAGGTGTTGGTTACTTTCCTTGCTGTCGCCTCTGGGGAACTAATATCTGGCTGATTCCTCAACTTACAGCATGTTTTAGTGACAACCATACAACACAATTCTCATAAGTTCATATTCATTAATGATATACATATATGGGTAGAAAAATAACTTTCAGCAGATCATAACCTTTCCCCTGACCTGTTACAAGGCAGGCTTTATATATAATATCAGAATTATATAAAAATGAGGACTATGTGGTTTCCAGGATGCTCCCCCAAGGAATAGACTGTCACAGTGAGGTGCTCAGTAACTATGAGAGTGGAGGCCAATTAAGAACCTAAGACAGATAAAAATCCTACATCTGAAATTCTGTAAACAAATACATCAAGTGTACAGGAATTCCACCAATGATCAATGCTAATCAACATACAGAAAAGAACATTCACATTCTGGTGATATCTCATCCCAAGCAGCAAGTGATCCTGTGATATCCTGTCCCTTTAAATGTTCAGGGGCTCTGTGCTCCCCCCTCCCCAGGTCAAAGACTCACTTTAGTATTAGTTTCAATTTTGCAGCCAGAACCATAAAGCCACCACAGCCCACAGCTGTGTCCATCAGCTCCCCCTGCATCTGTCTGTCTATTTCCTTCTCTGCTGGATCTAGAAATATAACATTGGCAATTAGGGTTGCCAACTTTCTACTCGCACAAAACCGAACACCCTTGCCCCACCCCCTACCCTGCCCCTCCTCCAAGGCCCCTCCCCTTCTCTGAGGCCCTGCCCCCGCTCCCTCCATCCCCCCTCTCTGTGCCGCTCGCTCTCACTCACTTGCCCATTTTCACTGGGATGGCTCAGGGGCTTGGGGTGTGGGTTCTGGGGTGGGGCCAGAAATGAGGGTTTAGAGTGCAGGAGGGGGCTATGGTCTGGGGCAGGGAGTTGGGATGCGGAGTGGTGAGGGCTCTGGCTGGGGGTGTGGGCTCTGGTGTGGTGCCAAGGATGAGGGATTTGGGGTGCAGGAGGGTGTTCCAGGCTGGGACCAAGGAATTTGATTGGCGGGAGGGGGTGAGGACTCTGGCTGGGGGTTTGGGCTGGGGTGGGGATGGGGATGAGAGGTTTGGGGTGAAGGAGGGTGCTCCGGGCTAGAAACGAGGCGTTCAGAGGGCGGGAGGGGGCTCCTGGCTGGGGCAGGGGTTGGGGCACAGGTGCCAACTTTCATGCAGTAAATAAGCCCTCGGACTTTCACAATAAGCCCCAAAATCAAGCTAATCCCATTTCAAAACAAGGCCAAAACAAGCCAATCCCTAAGAACCCCAACACTCTATGTGACTAGATCCCCCCAGTGTGCAGTCTGGGACTGTGGTGGGCCTGCTGTGCACCCCTGACTCTCTCCCCCCATAGCCTCTGCTTGCACCTTCCCCTGCTTGCCCACCCCCCTTGCCCCTGCTTGCTGGGAGCTGATAAAAAAAAAGAAGCAAAAAGCTACAACAAGCTACAAGCCAAAAACTAGCCAACAAGCAACTCACAAGCCAATTAAGCCAAAAACAAGCCCAATTTTGGCATTTTTTTCATGGGTTTGCCATGTCTGGCTTGGGGCGCAACAGGGGGTAAGAGGTGCAGGCTCCGGGCAGAGCTTACCTCAAGCAGCTCCCAGCAGCAGCAGTATGTCTCCCCTCTGGCTCCTACGCAGCAGCATGGCCAGGCAGCTAAGCGTGCTGCCCCATCTGCAGGTGCCACCCCACAGCTCCCATTGGCTGGGAACCATGACCAATGGGAGCTGCAGAGCCGGCACTTGGGGAGGGGGCAATCTGCGGAGCCCCCTGGCTGTAGAATTCCCCGTCTATAGAAGTCCCCCTGTAGAAGCCAGATGGGGGACATGCCGCTGCTTCCGGGAGCCGTACTCCTTAGCCCCTCCCGTCCCTGTACTGCAGACTTTTAAAGTTCAGTGCTGCCTCTGCCTGACCTGATACTATGAAAAAAGGGGTTAAGTTCACCTAGAGGCATAGGATGACAGACTGCTGTTTTTGCTTCTGGACAGCATGAACCAGCTAGCTAGAGGGGGGAAGTAGGCAAATCAAGATTGAATATAACATAAAAGTACTGCAGTTACTGCTGAGACTGTTCAAACAAGACAGCTAAGTGTAAGCAAGCAGCCATCTTGACTGACCTCATGCAAGCAGGCAAACAGCTTAACTTGCACTGAGAGTCTATAGCCAGCAGAGGGAGCCCAAGTATAGCCAAAGGAGCATGCAAGCACATAGCCAGTAGAGGGTGATCCAGAGCACATAGTTCAGGGGAAAAAAATCCCTATGGAAAAGGGGCGAAGTCCAACAAGAGAACAGAGAAATGGCACCTTTTGTGGGCAATGTTAGTGAGTTGGATGAAAAACTCAAATATGAGTGGTATAACTTGAAATTTCTGAGCAATCTGTAACCTCCAACTCCATTCCAGAAGGACAGAGTTTCAACCTTGCTGACAGTGACAAGTCCAAAGGCACACGGACTGCTGCATGACCTATTATCTCCAGCTGTACCTGGAACTGCTACGGACACTGCAATTACTCCAGCAATGCAGGAACATTTTTGTCCTATCCCATTAATGATAGCAGGATGATGTCAGTTCCATCAGCGATATCAGGAAAGTGGAGAGTGAGTAGCACAGTTTGTTGCTGCTTTAACAAAGTTATCAGAGTGTTGTTAGTTTGGACAAACATTAAGTGATGCCCTGTGTGACCAATTAGTCTCTGGATTATGCAATGACTAGGTCTGGAGGAAGTTACTGATTGTATCAATGTTTACATTCAAGAAGGCTGTTGAAGTAGATATTGCAGTGAAGACCTCAGAGACCTCAGAGAAGGTGTGAGAACCAAGTTTACCTCCTGCATCAGAGCTACAGAAGACCAAAGGAACATAAAGAATTTCTGTGAGGGCCATTATGCACAAACTACAGACTCTGGGAAGGATTGCTGGGCACCTCAGGTTATTGGCAGAAAGTGCCAGAAGAAAGGACACCTCACCATGACCTGTGACACAATTCAGCGACCAGCAACACAGAATAACTACAAAAAGAATGAGAAGTACTTGTGGCACCTTAGAGTGTGGAGGATTACTGAGGATTACCCACTGAGGATTACCAAAAGAAACTATACCATCTGCTCAAGAAACTCCCTGAAAAAGCACAGGAACAAATCTGCACAGATACACCCCTAGAACTCCAACCAGGGGTATTCTATTTGCTTCCCAAGATCCATAAACCTGGAAATCCTGGACGTCCCATCATCTCAGGCATTGGCACCCTAACAGCAGGATTGTCTGGCTATGTAAACTCTCTCCTCAGGTCCTACACCACCAGCGCTACCAGCACTCCCAGCTATCTTAGAGACACCACTGACTTCCTGAGGAAACTACAATACCTTGGTGATCTTCCAGAAAACACCATCCTGGCCACTATGGAGGTAGAATCCCTCTACACCAACATTCCACACAAAAATGGAATATAAGCCGTCAGGAATAGTATTCCCAATAATGTCACGGCAAACCTGGTGGCTGAACTTTGTCCTCACCCACAACTATTTCACATTTGGACAATATATACCTTCAAGTCAGCAGAACTGCTATGGGTACCTGTATGGCCCCACAGTATGCCAACATTTTTATGGCTGACTTAGGACAATGCTTCCTTAGCTCTCGTCCCCTAACGCCCCTACTCTACTTGTGCTACATTGATGACATCTTCATCATCTGGACCCATGGAAAAGAAGCCCTTGAGAAATTCCACCATGATGTCAACAATTTCCATTCCACCATCAACCTCAGCCTGGACCAATCCACACAAGCGATCCATTTCCTGGACACTACAGTGCTAGTAAGTGATGGTCACATAAACACCACCCTATACTGGAAACCTACTGACCGCTATACTTACCTACATGCCTCCAGCTTCCATCCAGGACACACCACATGATCCATTGTCTACAGCCAAGCTCTAAAATACAACCACATTTGCTCCAATCCCTCAGACAGAGACAAACACCTACAAGATCTCTATCAAGCATTCGTAAAACTACAATACCCACCTGCTGAAGTGAAGAAACAGATTGACAGAGCCAGAGAACATGAAAAGGTGGAGATGGTTGCGTAGGTGCCGACTTTCGTGGGCGCCAGTGGGTGCTTGCACCCTAACTCCACCCCTGCCCCTGCCCCTTCCCCAAATCCCTGCCCCCGCCTCCTCCCCTGGGGAAAAATTGGTGGGTGCTGAGCACCCACTGGCAGCTCCCTGCCGGCCAGGGCTGGTGCAAGGAAGTTTCACGCCCTAGGCGAAACTTCCTTGCACCAGCCATGCGCCCCCCCACTAATGCTGCCCCTCCCCACAACAGCCAGCTCCCCACCTCCGCAGCTCCCCATCCCCTGCGGTGGTGGCTCAGTGGGCCGCAGGGGCAGGCGGTTCAGCCCCCTGCCCACCGGCCCGCCCGCCGGCCACGGGGGGAGGCAGCTCGGTCCCCCGCCTGCCCGCCCGCTGGCCGCAGGGGGAGGTGGCTTGGTCCTCCGCCCGCGGTGGTCCTGCCGCCCGCCCGCGGGTCGCGGGGGCAGGCTCGGCCCCCCGCCTGCGGCAGGAGGCTCACTCCCCGCTGTGGTGGCCCCCCATCCCACCCTGCCCATGGCAGCTCACCTTCCAAGCAGCTCCTCGGGTGGCGTTTCGCTTTCCCCCGCCGCCCCGCCCAACAGCTGAGAGGTGGCAGCTGGGCTAAAAAAAGCCGCGGCTTTTGGGCTAAAAAAAGACACGGCTTTTTGCCCGGAGGCAGGAACCGACCAGAAGGTGAGTTGGGCGCGGGTGGGGGGCTGGTGGGAAGCTGCCAGTGGGTGCTCAGCACCCACCAAATTTTCCCCGTGGGTGCTCCAGCCCTGGAGCACCCACGGAGTCGGCTCCTATGGATGGTTGCCATACCAACTTTAAGTGGCTAATCAATTAAGGTTAGCTATTATCAGGAGAAAAAAAACTTTTGTAGTGATAATCAGGATGGCCTATTTCAAATAGTTGACAAGAAGGTATGAGTAACAGTAGGGGGGAAAATTAGCATGGGGAAATAGTTTTAGTTTGTGTAATGACCCATCCACTCCCAGTCTTTATTCAAGCCTAATTTAATGGTATCCAGTTTGCAAATTAATTCCTGTTCAGCAGTTTCTCATTGGAGTCTGTTTTTGAAGTTTTTTTGTTGCAGAATTGCCACTTTTCAGTCTGTTACTGAGTGACCAGAAAGATTGAAGTGGTGCTAATGATCAAGAAGGATGGCTCAATCCAAATTTGTGGAGATTTTAAAGTGGCACTGAATCCAGTTTTATGAGCAGACCAGTATCCACTATCTTATAGATATATAAGATATACATATATATATCTTCCTACTGTATGTTCCACTCTATGCATCTGATAAAGTGATTCTAGCCCATGAAAGCTTATGCCCAAATAAATGTGTTAGTCTCTAAGGTGCCACAAGTACTCCTCGTTCTTTTTGCTGATACAGATTAACACAGCTACTACTCTGAAACAGAGTAACTGTACATCCAAGAAGACACCTATGAAGACTGAACCTAAGAAAGGATTGAAATCAGGAATTCATAATGTGGAAAAAGACAAGAGCTGTAGTGACATTGACCAACACCTAGCACTGCATGTGTTATCGGAAGCTGGATTCTGAGGTGGCATCTAGGTTACATCCTTGATTAAAGGAGTTCCTACAAGAATGGAGCTTGATAGTGGAGCTTCTGTTTCACTGATTTTTGCATCTACCTATCACCAGACTTTGTCACAAGTTCCCCTAGAAGAAACCACCACAGTTTTGAGGATTTATACTGGAGAAAATTTAGTCCCAGAAGGGATACTCCGGGCAAAAATTTAGCTAGATGGACAATCAGTCATTTACCCTTGTATGTGATTGAAGGGAAGTGTCCACCATAATCTGGCAGACCTTGGCTTGTGATGCTCAAGGTGAATTGGACCGAGATCGAGGTGATCACAAAAGCACCTCAAAATCTTCAAGAAATACTGGACAGACATTCCAAAAATTTTAAAAAAGAACCTGGGCAGATGAGCAGAGGGTCACGGAAGCTCACTGTTAAGTCTGACACTCAAATGAAATATTGCAAGCCCAGAGTTGTACCTTATGCTCTGAAGCCTCTGGAATCTTGTCACTGGTTTCACAGAGTGAGTGGTGCCAATGATCAAGAAGGATGGCTCAATCCAAATTTGTGGAGATTTTAAGGTGGCACTGAATCCAGTTTTATGAGCAGACCAGTATCCACTATCTTATATTGAAGATTAGTTTGCTACTCTTAGGCTAAGTCTACACTACACAAATAAGTCAACCTATGTTAGGTCGACATACAGCCACTGCGTTAATTACTGTGGTGGCTGATGTCCACACTACCCTCCTTCTGTTGGTGGTGCGCGTCCTCACTAGGAGCGCTTCCACCGACTGAAGAGGGAGAGTGTAGGGGATTGGGAGCCAGGGCTCTCAGCTCCATGCAGCTCCCCACTGGGAGCCCAGCTGGCCCTGCGGCTTCTTGCCTCCAAGCTCTCAGCCAGGAGTGAGGAGAATCCACCCGGCGCTTCTCGCCTCCGGTGAGGAGATCTGCAATGGAAGTCCAGTCAGCTGCCGTGCTTCCGGCAGGAAGCGGGGAGCCAGGACCCTGGGGGGGCAGCAGGGATCCCAGCAAGTCGTGGGGAGCCCAGGCGGCAGCCCAAGCTGGGAGCCTGGGTGGCAGCAGCCTGGCTTGGAGCAGAGACCGGGCAGCAGCCCAGCAGCAGCCTGGCTCCAGAGCCAGCTTTCTTGTCAATTTCATGGCTTCAACTACACTGACTTAAGCCCTACACCTCTCGCTGAGGTGGTTTTATTATGTTGGCATAGCAGGGGAGGAGTATTTCAGTGTATACACATCCACTTTTTTGTCAACAAAACTGTGTGGCATAGACAAAGCTTTAGTGGTGGACAATGTTTCAGTAAATTGGATTTGCTCAATGCATACCTACAAGTGGAGATTGATCTGGCATCTCACTATGACACACAAAAAGATTTATTTTATTACAACAGGTTGCCTTTCAGTATCACATTGGCACCTGCCCTATTCCAGATAGCCATGGATGAGATCCTGAAGCGACTAAAGTGAGTTCAGTGCTATTTGGATGACATCCTTATTACAGGAAAGGATCAAGAGGAACATCTTCTAAATTTGGATGCCGTCTTATAACATTTGGAAGACCGTGGACTGAGAGTATGTCAAGACAAATGTGAGTTTTTCAAATCTTCATTTAATTACGTTGGACATGTAATTGATGCCACAGGCTTAAGGAAATCACCAGAGAAAGAGAAGGTTGATCTTCAAGGACCTCCGTCAGAGAATGTGCCACAGTTACATTCTTTCTTAGGTGTGCTTAACTATGGTAAATTTCTGTCTAATCTAGTGACAGTATTGGTACCTTTACATAAACTGTTACAAGCATCAAAAAACGGAAATGGAAGAAGTCATGTGTGTGCATGTTTAAGGAAGCAAAGAAACTGTTGACATCAGCCACAATTCTTACACATTTTGATGCATCACCAGCATTGTAATTGGCTTGTGATGCTTCACTATATGGAGAAACCAATTCCCTTTGCATCATGAGCACTCACAACTTCTGAGTAGAACTATGTGCAAATAGAGCAAGAAGCTCTCAGCATTATCTTCAGAATTCAGAAGTTCCATACCCATGTTTATAGTAGACATTTTCCCTTGCTGACAGATCATTGCCTATTACATTCAATTTTTGGACTGACACATGGAATTTCATCATCAGCTGCTACTCATATGCAATGATGGGTATTGCTACATTCAACTCATTCCTACACTATTCAGTTGTGTTAAGAGATTTAGCACCGCAATGCTGATGGACTGTTAAAGCCTGCAATGGCCAAGTTTTTGTCAGCTCAAAGAAAATTCAGACTAAGTGGTCTATCTCAATTTGATTGATAGGTTGCCTATCACTAGCATAGACATCAATAAAGAAACCACTAAGGATGGTGTACTTTCTCTTGGGGATGGTACTAGAGTGTACAGTGTTTAATCCATAAGAATCCCGTTTGTCATGTCAACATGGATTGTGAATCACAGTTGCATCTTATGGGGAATGTGAGTGATCATTCCAAAATCATTTCAATCTCAGGCTTCGGAAGCTCTTCTCAAAGGTCATTTTGGCATTGTATGGATGAAGGCCATAGCCCAGAGTCATGTCTAGTGGCCAGTGATCAACTCCTCCTCTGCTGGATCCAGAAATACCACAGATCCCTCCACCACAAAGCACTAGAAGATCAAAAACTGAATCCAAATAGATGCACACAACACACCTCAGCATATCATAGAATATCAGGGTTGGAAGGGACCTGAGGAGGTCATCTAGTCTAACCCCCTGCTCAAAGCAGGATCAATCCCCAATTTTTGCCCCAGATCCCTAAATGGCCCCCTCAAGGATTGAACTCACAACCCTCAGTTTAGCAGGCCAATGCTCAAACCACTGAGCTATCCCTCTCCCCAACAGAGTCACACTCTGGACTCAACAACTCTAACTCCCAGACTTAGGGCAGAAATCATCCCAACACAAAATGCTCCAGTTTCCAGATCAGCACCTAAAACACCCACATTCAGCTCACAGGAAAGAGCAAAGCTAGACAGACAGCTCCAGATCCCAACTCAGCACTATCACATTAGCAGATATCACAGTCTGTTATCTACAGCCAGGCATAGGTGCCAACTCCGTGGGTGCTCCGGGGCTGAAGCACCCATGGGGGAAAATTTGTGGGTGCAGAGCACTCCCCGCCAGCCCCCCCGCCCAGCTCACCTCCGCTCTGCCTCCCGAGGTGCCACCTCTCCGCTTTTCCTCCCTCCCAGGCTTGCTGCGCACCAGCTGTTTGGCGCACAGCAAGCCTGGGTGGGAGGGGAAGCAGAGTGGCAGCACCTCGGGGGAGGAGGCGGAGGTGAAGTGGAGTAGGGAGCGGTTTCTCTGCAGCCCCCCCGCCGCCCAGCTCACCTCCGCCTCCTCCTCCTACCCTGAGGCACCTCCGCTCCGCTTTCCCTCTCTCCCTCTCAGGCTTGCCACTCGCCAAACTGCTGGTGCATGGCAAGCCTGGGAGGGAGGAAAAGCGGAGCGGCGGCAGCTCGGGAGGCAGAGCGGAGGTAAGCTGGGCGGGGGGGCTGGCAGGGAGCTGCCGGTGGGTGCTCTGCTGCTTCTTCCCCCTCCCCTCCCAAGCTTGCAAGCCTAGGGGCAGGGGTGGAGGGGAAATGCAGCGTGCCCGGGGGAGGGGATTTGGGGAAGGGGTGGAATGGGGGCAGGGCCGGGAGTGGAGTTGGGGCGGGGCCAGGGCGCGAACACCCACCGGCGCCTATGCAGCCAGGCACTCAGATACCACAAAATATGCACTGGGGCGAAAGACACCTTAACACATTCAAAATCACCTTCACCAAAAAGGACACTCCACCAGAGAAGTAGATTTCATCATGGAATGGGTCACCCAAATACCCCACAGGAACCTGCTCCAATACAGAAATAAAACCCCCTTCAATCACACACCCCTATTTGTGACCTGCCACCCCACACTGGAACCCATACAGAGTATCATTAAACAATTACAACTAGGGCTGTCAAGTGTTTAAAAAGTATTCACAATTAATTGTAAGATTAAAAAAAATTAATAACAATTAATCGCAATTTTAATGTACTGTTAAACAATAATAGAATATCAGTTATTTTAATATTTTGGCTGTTTTCTATATTTTCAAATATATTGTTTCAATTACAACATGGAATACAAAGTGTAAAGTTCTCACTTTATATTATTTTTTATTGCAAATATTTGCATTGTAAAAAAGATAAACAAAAGAAATAGTATTTCAATTCATCTCATACAAGTACTGTAGTGCAATCTCTTTATCATTAAAAGTGAACTTAGAAATGTAGAATTATTATTATTATTATTGATTTATTACATAAATCCCTTCAGCTGAGTGAGCCCTTGTTTGCAAAGGAGGGTGGATTTTACCTCAGGGGGTTGGCATGCGATAGGGGCGGAGAGGTTGGTGCAGGGAGGCTGAGCTTGCCAGACCCCTGTTCTCTATGGCAGTGTTGTTTCTAAAAATGTTTGTGCTGGTGACCCCATTTGGACTTTAAAACAATTGTGACACCCCCTCTAGAAAGAATTGTGACCCCCATTTTCAGGCGCAGGGGGTTAGGGAGCTCAGGGTGTGGGCTTCAGCCCTGCTGAAGGCGGGAGGCTCCAGGCTGCTGTCCAGCTCGATGTTCTGGGCTTCATCCTGGCTCAGGGCTTCAGCCCCACTTGGTATGCAGGGCTCCAGGCTTCAGCCTGGCTTGGGGCTCAGGGCTTCAGCCCTGCTCAGGGCTCCAGGGTGCAGGCTTCAGCCCTTCTCAGGGTGTGGGGCTCTGGAGCTCCCTGAGGTATGCGATTAACACATTAAAAATTAACATGTTCATTTTGTTTTCAGTTAATTGCAGGCATTAACTGTGATTAATTGACAGCCCTAATTACAACCCATACTTGATGGGGACCACATCCTGAAAGAAATCCTTCCTGAACCCCCTTTTCTGGCCTTCAAACAACCGCCCAACCTCTCCAAGCCCATCATCAGAAGCTAGCTCCCCACAGACCAGGAAATACCAACTCAAAGCGGCACCAGACCCTGCCAGAACAACAGATGCAAAATTTGTAGACATATCTCCATTGCTACAATGATCAACACCCCCCACAACACACCTTTTAAGATCTTTGGGTCCTACACATGCCTATCACAACATGTGGTGTACCTCATGCAGTGCACTAGATGCCCCAATAACAACTATGTGGGTGAAATCAGACAATCACTATGTTCTCAAATGAACTCACACAGAAAAAATAATAAAAGATTAAAACACTTTACAACCCATACACAAACACTTTTCACAAAATGATAACTCCATATCTGACCTCTCAGTCCTCATCCTCAAAGGAAACCTTCACAACACCTTCAAAAGATGAGCCTGGGAGCTTAAATTAATAACTTTGCTAGACACTAAAAATCATGGACTGAATAGAGACACTAAATTTATGGCTTATTTTTATTACAACAATCTATAACCCACTAACCCTCCTCCCCAGCCTTTTTAATCCCGCCCCCCCCATGACTGGAGGGATGTTAACTGGCCATTTCCCCTTGAATGGTACCTTGAAATATGTGTTAACTATTTGTGCTAAACAATCTGTTCCACCTTGTATTTAGCTGTGACACTCTGAGTACATTTCCCAGACCTGAAGAGCTCTGTGTAAAGTTTGAAAGCTTGTCTCCTTCACCAACTGAAGTTGGTCTGATAAAAGATATTATCTCATCCATCCTCTCTAATATCGCTCTCTAATATCCTGGGACCAACACGGCTACAACAGAATTTCTATATCTCAGCTTAGTTCACATTCATTTTTTTTCACTTTTTCCTTGTTGTTGTTTTTGTTTCTTCAGCCCTTCTTCCCAACATGATCTCAAGAAGAACTGGCCAAGTTGTCCTAGTAAATAATATCCAAGGAAAATTAGGAGTCCCATTTCGTGCTGCTTGTAAGTCATTACAAGACAAAAATTTACATTGACATGATGATTATTATATGAGCTCATTAAATATGCTTATTTGAAGTAGGGTTCAGCAAATCATCTCTATGACTTCTGGGATGAATAAATTGCAAAGGAGTGGCTAGTGTGGTATTGGGCTTTATTTATTTTTTTAATCTGTCATTATGTTCTATGCAGTTGTTAATATAGTTTTTTAATTCACAACAACCATGGCCTTGGCCAACTGGGAAATATCAAATCAGGGGTACACATGCCTGCATCAGATTGCAGGATAGGGGCTGAGGGCCCCACAAGTGTTACTGATAGTTTACACAAAAATACCGCAGAATCTATATGCTTCTGGAAATAACATTAATGTATAGATCTGAGATAATAATACAACATTTACCAGCACCACATTTTAGTTACATACTTATTATATACGTTTCAGGATTAATTCGTATGAGGCAGTGAAGGGACAGAGTTAATGGGCTAGATCCCTAGCTGGTATAAATTGGCATAGTTCCACAGAAGCCAATAGAGTTACACTGATTTATACCCACTGAAAATCTGGCCAGCTGTTGTGGGGGGCTGTTGCTAAAAAGTAGTTATAAGTCTTCTAAACCAGCTTTTCATAATTCTCTTTCCTTCCAATAAATAATTATCCTCCACATTTGCTACTCAAATATATTTTACAAAATCACTTGCTTTATATTAGCCATATGTTTCTTCAGAATCTAGTGAATCCAAGTGTATCCTGCAAGATACAATGTTTATAGCTCAGGTATGACTGGCAGATTAAGATACTCAAACCTGTGGTGACTGCTTTATTGTCAGCCCTAGTGTGGTCTGGAAGGTAGGAAGCCTGGACAAGTATCTGGTTAAAAAACCTGTGGTGACTGCTTTATTGTCAGACCTAGTGTGGTCTGCAAGTAGGAAGCCTGGACAAGTATCTGGTTAAAATAATGTTAACTCTTTAGTAATCTGAATACACGGGGTTGGACCCTAAGTACTTGCACTTGGAAAAGATAAGGACAGGAACCAGGAAGACAGGAATGTCTTCTCACAAGTCCCTGTATGCCCAGAACAGGCAAGTTTCCCCATAATTCATTAAAAGTGATTCAACTGATTGTAGCATTAAAGACCATGGGATCTGTCCCCAGAAACACACAGAGAAGTGCAGCATCAGTGAGGACACAGTAATTTGGGTATGGTTTGCAGTGTGGCTGCTCCCACCCTGACAAGGCTAACTGGGGAGCTCAGGCCCAAGTGCTGATCAACTAGATGAACTCTGCAGTGAAGACACTCCCTCTCTGGACAGCTCTCTTTGGTCCGTTTTTTGTCTTTCTTCTACTGTCCTACTAACACACACTGCTGAAGTATCATGAGCTCCAAAGGTTAAAAATTTGTAGAATAGAGCCCAAAAATCATGAAACTTTAAAAAAAGGATGATATCATATTTCTGGATCTGTCTTTTCCTTGTTGATTTCTCCCCCAATCCCACTCCCAGTATGTGTGTGTGATAATTAGAGTTGCCAACTGTGACATACCAGGATACAATCCAGATCAATGAGTAGCTGTGTCATCCCACCCTGTAATCTAGGGTGCCCTTTACTCTGCTTTGCTGCTGTAGCCTCCAACCTGGGCTGCTCACAAATAGGCTCCAGGATGTAAGTCACTCCCAGCTACATCTGTGTGTGCTGCAGCCAGACAGCCAGTCACACCTTGGCTCTTCCCAGCCTAGGTTATGCTGCAGGGTGACCCCAACACACTCCCAGTCTTAGATTTTCCTCCAGAAATGTATGTTCTGTACTGCCCAGCCCTCTCCTGGACAGTACAAATATGTTAAGTCCCTTATCTGTTTAATGGAATAATATGCACACAATTTGTTACCCCAAATGAAGTTACCCAGACGCTTCAACTTGAACACACTGGATTAGATAAAATAGTAACACAATTCATTAACTACAAAGAGCTAGATTTTAAGTAAGTACAAGTAATGAGGCATTAAAGTCGGAAGTGGTTACAAGAAAAATAAAGATAAAACATCCACCTCCCTTTTCATTTCTTATAGGGAGTCTTGAAGTTTAAATCTCCTCAGTGTGATAGATATACTTGCTTTGATCTGCTTAGCTCTTGGAAGTCCAGGGGCTCAGGGTTGCTTGCCCCGTGCTGCCCGGGGTCCCTAGGGACAGCTCTGTCCACCATTAGGGAATTTTTCCCCGAGAACCCCCTGTAACATTTAGCAAACCCCAGTTTGGGAACCACTGATCTATGTGGAAGGACAGTCTCTACTGGTTTTTTTCACCTGTTTGAACTTCCTTTGTTTTCCCTTCCTGCTTGATGACTCTGTTTCCTGCTTAAATGCAAATTAAGGCAAGCACACATTTCTTCCTTTATTTAGGACAGACCTGACTTCTGCCTGGGCAGGGCTGTGGGGTTTGGAATGTGTGTTAATAACACCAGACAGGGGAATCTTATAATTTACAATGTTGCCATACATATTTTACCAGGACAATACTGACCAGCAAATTATGATTTTTCAAATGATACCTTACAGGGTGTAGACCTGGCTTAACATAAGTGACTTGCCTCATTTCTTAGTGGCCATGACTGGGAAAGTGAATGGAAGGTTAAGTTATAAACAGGGGCTTGACAAACTGTATGCTAGAGTCAGGATAGTGCTAACTAAGATAAGCAGCAACACCCTGATACTAGAGACAATGGACAATGGACAAGATAAAGCTGGAATGTAAAAATCAGGTTCCCTGTGAACAGCACATGGATAGAGCATGCTGTATAGGGATTGGTTCCTGCAAAGTAACCAATCCAATAACAAATGTGTGATTTACTGTAAAGCAAATACAATGGAATGTGTTAATGTACATAAAGGAAGAGGTTTTCTGTGTAACTTTGGATGTGTGGTATGCCCTATACCCACCCCTACCTTCGAGTCTGATCAACACTGAGTAGCTTTGCTGTATGTCAAATAAAGGAACATGAATGATGAAATCCAGAAGAGAACTGAGAGTTTTGGATCTCAGAGAACTGGATGAAGTGTTCTCCCAGAACTGGAAAAGGTGTTCTGGATAAGCCAAGTGGAAAAGGTCTCAGAGGAAATCTCAACAAAAGGCATGCTTTGTATAAAGATTATTAGAATAGTGTGTAGGATGTAAATACAGGGATGTATTCAGTCACACCAAATCTCCCAGATTTATGGAGGGAGGTGATTCTGTTCCCAGCAGCAGGAGCTCTCAGTGCTGTCTGATGGTGCAGAACTTTCAGCTTTTTTTCAGACCCCAAAATCCCATGAATTAAGTCTGTCCCTCCCACCCTGACACCTACCTAATCCCCAGCCCTGCCACTAATTATATGCCCCCACTGCACGTCAATGCTTGCCTAGTATCTGCACCTCCACCCTCCTCAGCAATTAATTCTGCTCCCCAGACTCCGTCAATTCTGCCCCCACATCTGGCAGTCATCCAGCCCAGCATCAGCCCTGTGCCCCCTCTAGCCTCCATATCTGCTTCTGCTGCAACTTTTGGGGGATCTTCACAGCCTGCTCACAGGCCTCGGAAGGTCAGCTGCCCCTCCTCCTTTTCCCAGGCCTGGTATTGCAAGTTTTGGGGATAGAAGAGCAGGGAGAAGAGGGACCCATTACATAGGGAGCTGCCCTGAACTGCTGGGTTCTTTCTGCTCCTTCTCCCTGCTCTCCTACACAAAAGTATTCTCTGGCTCCCATGGCAGGGGGGAGAGTTCTGCCTGCCCCCTGCCCCTACTTCCTGAGCAGAGAAGCCTATCAGAGGTACAGGCTGGACTGGAAATGTGTGATGGCTGGTGTTACTCAATAATGCTAGCCTGGGTCTGGCAGGGGTCAAAATTGGGTTATTAGATGAAATGGCTGGAGTTGGCAACTATTTTTAACTCAGACACGGATTAACAGATTGCCTTGTAAAGTCTCATAAAAAATTTTCTGTATGCAAAGAGGAAGCGCCGTAAGTTTGGGGGGATACAATCTATTTAACCAGCGTGGTTAAATCCCTGGTTTAAATGTTAAATTCAACTCAACCTTAGCTATGGAATGATAATCAGTGCTTTTATAACTGTGTCTGTGTGATGGACTACTGGGTGTCCAATTCACCTGCCCTCAGTTGCAAAGTGAATCTCTTCAATTGTTGCATTTGGTTTCCTCTCCTCTCTCTCTGGAAAACTGTTACCATGTGCAGGCAGAGTTACGAAGCAGAAATTTCAAGGTATGCATAAGTCAGTGATTCTGCATTTTATAAGGCTGTTTCTCCCATTGCTTTTCTCTTAGATGCTGCTTCTAAGCACGCTGCACAAGGATTTTTTGATTGTCTTAGAGCTGAAGTGGAAGAATTTGATGTTTGTATCAGCACCGTGAGTCCAACATTCATACGTTCGTACCATGTTCAACCCGAGCCTGGAAACTGGGAGGCCTCCATTTGGAAATGTAAGGTTCAAAGAGCAAATGAGAGCCAAAGGAGTGATAGAAGTGGAGGATAGTGAGGTAGGAGGTGGGTGGATAGAAGGGAGACAAGAGGACTGTGTTTCAAAGTGGATCAAAGCCGATCAAAATGCACTAGAGAAATGTTAGTGCATGGCAGCAGAGTCCACACATTAGTTCAGGGTAGATTTACATCCCAGCTTTCTGTGAACTAAGAGTATGTCTACCCAGCCTACGGAAGTGAGCTTCTCAGCCCAGGTGGACAGCTCTAAAATAGATGTAGTGACAGCTCTTTGAAGTTGCAGTTTGGGCTGGAGCCTGGGCTCTGAAGCCCACTCCCATCCTTAGACATACAGTGGGCTTCAGACATACGGTAAGTGTTCATCGAGACAGGCCCCCGGAGAGAACAGATGATGGGGGCAGAATAAAAGAGAGATTGCATAAGTCATGTGAGCAGTGTAGGGAGAGGTGGAAAACAGGGGAGAGTGTAATGGAGTGTCTGAAAAGAAAGGTGTTTGGCAGAGGGGTGAAAGTGAGGGAGCTGTGATAGGGAAAGGAAGTGGAGATGGGGAAAGGTGTGATGGGAGCATGGAAGAGAAGGCCAGCAAGAAGGGCAGGTGAGGAAGGAATGGACAGTGAAGAAAGAGTATAATTGGGGTATCGAGAAGAAACAGTGAATGAGTTCAGCTTGGGTGAGAGAAAAGACCATGCAACTTTCCTTACCATTCTGCCAGAGGAGTAGTTGACTGGTAAAGCTTTTGCAGCCAGTCAATTTGCTTCTGTATTGCCAACCCAAAGTACCGAGTCAGGCCCCTAGAAATCATGAGAATGACTTAAAAATCATAAGTTTTTTTTTAAAGTACTAAATGTTGAGTCTGTTTCTTTACCATCTGGTCTCAGTCTTTAGTTTTCACTCAGTTCACCTTTTCAGGCTTTTCCTCATGTCAGGTGGGGTAAAAACTGGGTGTTTGGTGGTCCATGTGTGAGATGAGTTTGGTGGGTCTCAGCTCCCATGACATAAGATCTCCCTCTGTGTGTGCTAGGAGAGCACAATCATCTGCAAAGAGTGCTTCTCTTAGTAGTAGTTCTGTTACTTTTATTTTTGCTTTAAGCCTTATAAGACTGAAGACTGAACCGTCGTGTCTGTATCTGATGTATATGCATCTGTTGAGCCTTTTTATAGCATAGATGAGAACTTGCGTAAAGAAGAGATTGAACAATACAGGAGCAAGGACACAGCCTTGTTTGACTCCATTTGAAATGGGAAAGGAGACAGTGAGATCTCCATTAAAAAGTACCTGACTTTGCATCCTCTCATGGAATAAATGAATGATCTTTACCAGTTTTGGTGGGCAACCAAATTTGCTGAGGATCATCCATAATCCTCCTCTGTTGACTGTATCAGATGCTTTTGTCAGATCAATGAAGATGCTGAACAGATCCATGTTTTGTTCAATATGTTTTTCTTATATTTTCCTGATACTAAAAATCATGTCTATGGTGCTACAACCAGGTCTGAATCTGCACTGAGCCTCAGGTAGATTGGCTTCTGAGACAGATGAGATCTGTCAGTCCAGGAGAACACGAGCAAAGATTTTTTTTCAGCGACAGACAGGAGAGATGGTAGTTATCACAGATCATTTTGCTACCTTTATTTTTAAATGACGGAATAATTATGGCATCTTTGAAATCTTGTGGTATTTCTTCATTCTCCCAGATGTCAGTAAGGATCTTCTGGAGTGTTGTTGCCATCTTTGGACTAGCAGATTTATATATTTCTGCCAGTATTCCATCTCTGCCTGTGGACTTTCCTGAGCTCATCATACTGATTGCCTTTTCTGTTTCTTCAAGTGAGGGTGGTGAGTCAAGGTGGTGCTGAATAGGCTTTTGAGATATCTGGTTGACAGCACTTGTTTCAATTGAGGATGTATGGGGTGTATGGGAGAGGTAATACCTCTGAGTGATTCGAACTGCCACACTCTATGGTTCTTTTCCTCTCTGGTCTTCACCGTACACCCAGCTCTCACCTGTGGCTGCCACACCTTGATAAATTACCTCGGCAGGCAGGCTAAACCAGGCGAGGGTAACTGGATTGCCCTCCCAAGCATATGAAGACTGTTCAGGTAGCCAAGGCAAAAGAGACCATATACTGTTCCAACAACTTGAAAAGCAATGCAGCAATGCATTGTGGAAGGCAAAAGGCATGATGGGGCACTAAAGAAGTCATGGCTATCCACTTCATCTAAAAAAGCCTCCAGTTATAACAGCCTTGTGCCACTGGGCCAAGCTTCAGCAGCTGAGAGAATGGGATTGACCCAGTGCAATGACTCCCATTTTAATCAACCTCACGCACACCTCATTCATGCACGTCTCTCTTCAAAAGTCCTGTGGTGATGAGGGAGTGGCAAAGCAACAGGTGAAGATGATTACTGGCAGTTATAGCCACAAGCCTGCACGTTGGCAGCCTGGGACATTGGTCACCCATCCCTGACGCAAGGGCAGCAGGGAAGCTCAGCAACTCCCCAAGCAATGGAGCAATCCTTTTTTAGGATTGCACTGCCCTCCCTTTGTAAGGGAAGGGGCTAGGAAAGGTGCCTCAAACTTTGCCTGCCCAAATCATATCTGGCCAGCTTACCGCAGCTGGTGGATCAGCCTCAGTGCTGTCAAAAACAAAGATAACTAAAAAAGCACTAAAGATTGCTGCTTAGAACTTCAGGACTATGATAGACATAGACAATACCTCTTGATTTGAAAGAACAGCTTTCCTTTCAAAAGAGCTAGCCCAGTATGACATTGACATTGTAGTGCTCAGTAAAACTAGATTGGCAGACGAGGGCATTATTACACAACCAGCTGGGAAACGAACCACACAAAGATAGAATCCATGGAGTGGGAATTACCATCAATATCAAACTCTTGCAAATGTCTTGAAGACTTCCCAATAGGTATCAACGAAAGACTCATGAAACTGTGGTTACCGCTAAATAAGTCGTGATTTGCTACCATCCCACAGTTTGGGAACCGTTGCACTAACGGGACAACTCAGCAGAGATTCCAAGAACTGCCTGGGCCGTGGGGACTGAGCTATCCCTGGGGCCCTGTGATGGGGTGTGCATACCCTGCACTAGGCAGGAAAGGGTTAATCCCACACTATGGGTGGAGGAAATCCCACCCCTCAGATCCTGCTGGGCATGCTCCAACTGCTGTGCTAGTATAAAGGAGAGCAGCCCAGCTCAGTCTGGGCTGACAGCCAAGGAGGAAGGATACTTGAGGAAGATCCAACCCAGGAACTGTTATAGCCCTTTCCTGCGGGAGCCAGATATCCTGATACCCAGATCGGTGACCTGTTGCTTACAGCTGACCGTCAGGAGTCAGAGTCCCTGTGCCAAGGAGCCCGGAGACCCCAACACCATATGGATTATAGCTTCAGGAAGCATGGTAGAAAGTAGCCCAGGGAGGTGCAGTGAGTAGTATCTCCCACCCACGTGAGGTGAGTGTGTTGTGGTTGGATTCCCTGCTGACCTAGTGACGGACAACTCTGCCACTGTTAGCGCCCTGGGCTGGGACCCGGTGGAGGCAGGTGGGCCCTGGTCCCCCTACCCTAGCTGCCACTGCCCTTTGGTGGTGGTCCCCCGGATGTGGCCATTAGGCTACATTGCCCTGCACTGAAAGGCCACAGTATTGACCATAGGTGGCAACTTCTCCTGGTGCTGGTGGGTGCTCGCGCCCCCCCCAGCCCCACCAAGCTCCCCACCCCCATTCCAACCCCTTCCTCAAAGTCCCTGCCCCAACTCTGCCCCCTCCCTGCCCCTGTTGGACTCCTTCCCCAAATCCCCGCTTGGAGGAGAAGTGGAGACGGTGCACTCAGGGGAGGAGGCGGAGGTGAGCTGGGGCACCCACCAATTTTTCGCTATGGGTCCTCCAGCCCTGGAGCACCCATGGAGTCGGCGCCTGTGATATTGACTCTGGCCAGTAGGCCATGCTACCCTGCACTTGAGGGCTGCTGTATTGACTCTGGTCATTAGGCCATGCAGTCCAGAACTCAAAGGCAGTCACTGTATTGACTCTGACCATTGGGCCACAATATCGTGAGGCCCAGGACGGTCTGGTAGACTGTAACTGTGGTGCACAACACCCACGATGCACCCCAAAGGGGGCCAGAGTGTACATACACTGCCACAGGCCCCTAGAACAGTTGTTCTGAATTGGGATATGTGCACCCTGGGGGTATGCAGAGCTCTACCAGGGATTATGTAAACTAATTGCCTAGTTTTACAATAGACTACATGAAAAGCACTAGCGAAGTCAGTACAAACTAAAATGTCATACAGACAATGACTTGTGTACACTGCTCTATAGTCTATATCAGTGTTTCTCAACTGGGGGGGGTGGGGATTTTTCACACTTTTTTGTTTTTTTATGTCTGATTTTATAAGCAAGTAGTTTTTAAGTGAAGTGAAACTTGGGTGTACGCAAGATAAATCAGACTCCTGAAAGGGGTACAGTAGTTTGCAAAGTTTGAGAACCACTGCCCTAGAGGAAGTTCTCCCCTAACTCAGGGCTGAGCCATGCTACCAGGGCAGTGTGTCGGGAAGTTTTCCCTAATGCTGCTTGTATCGGGGCAGTTCCTCCGCTCCTGTGAGGTTAGGCTGACTGGGGAAGAAGCCACAACTGGGGCAATGTCCCAATCAGGCCACAGCTGGCCCTGTAAAAGGACTGTGAGCCAGGAACTGAAGAGTCTCTCTCCAGCCCTGGAAGGAGAAGGGCTAGCTGCCTAAGAGGAAGGTACCTGAACTGGAGCAATGTTGGGAAATAGGGCAATGGAGCTGGGGAGCTCCAGCCTGGTTAAAGCCCCAGGCTGCATGCCTTGTTGAAGGCCTACAGAGGTACTGGGGCTGCAGAGATACAGCCCGGGGATAGGCAAAGGCAGCAGGTCCTAACCCCTTGCCAATGATGAGTGGTTTTTAGACTGCAGTCTGCCCCAGTGAGCGGGGGCTAATGCTGACTGGCAGTAGCCACTGAGGCAAGGTGGGAATAGAGGGTTGGGGGTTCCCCTGGGAGGGGAGACCCAGACTGTGGGTTACTGCTGGGGGCAGAACCCTGAGGTAAAGGGGCACCAGGGCCTAGGAGGGACATGTGTATGCTGGAGAGCTAATTCCCAAGACGCCCAGCAGGAGGTGCCGCACTGGTGAGTCATCGCTTTGCTACACTGCCCTATAGGTAAAGAAAGGGCAGGGCTATAGGAACAGAAACCCTCTCAGCAGGTGCCACAGCATCTCCATGTGGCAGAAAGCAGCATTTCCAGGCAAATGCCTGTTCATCCCCATGGCCCAGCTGGCTGCATGGGCTCTGCTGGGTGCTGGAGAATGATGGGGCAGCCAGATATGCGAGTATCAGGCGTGATGCACGGCATTTGGCTGCCCTGATTCTCCGACATGCCATCTGGGCATGGCTGATGTATGGGTCCCTCCCCAAAGGGTTGTGATTCTGTGAATGCATGAAATCCAAAGGCAGCTTTCCTCTGTCCGAAACCACCTCTTGTGTCAATGTTCTGTCTGTGTCCCAGAAAGCAGGGCTGGTGCTAGATTCCTGGTGCTCTAGGAAGATCTTCCCTGCCGGAAACTGTTGGGGCTGCTGGCAGGCATCAAAGCCATAGGGAGTTGCATTGGTGCAACAGTTCCCAGGCATGGCTCCTGCCTCTGGGGAAGGTTCTCTTCAAGAGCAGCCCCCACTCCCCAGCTGCCACTGTAGGGGAGATGTGTGTGTGTGTGGGGGGGGCGGGGGGACTGGATTGAAACCATGCTGGTGTCATGAGTCTCGGCTGGATTGTCAATGGTATTTAGATGTCTAAAAATGCAAATAGGTACCTAGAGGGATTTTCACAAGCACCTAAACACCTGTCAGAAATTCCAGGAGGTTCCACAGCGGCAGCTTTGCACCTCTGCAAGCTTGCAGCGATGTGAACCACCCCTTCAACTCTGCGGGGTGTTCTCCTTCACCAGTGGTGTCAGCCCTGAGTGCCTATGGTGTGCAACAAGTCTGACTCCTCAAATATACCTGTAACAGCACTATGTGCCTGTGCCATGCACTGAGCCTGCCCATTCTCAGCTTGCCAGCCTGGTCTCAGTATTGTGTGTTAGTAGCATACACTCAGCCAATATTTAAAAAACAGGTTTTCTGAGCGAGGGGCTATATTTCTGTGTCCCTGACTAAATAATCTCAAATTTGCAAATAATTCTACACTAGGCTTTCAACCAAGCTAAACCCCAATAATACTACACCAGGCTTTCAACTGACAGCAGTCTTCAGGCCAATCAGACTATTCATGTGGATTTTAGAGCACTTTGAAAAATCAACTCTAAACAGATGGCTCTGCTCAACCTTAGCTATCATGCTGCAAGGGCTGCCTCAGAAGTAACTATCTGAAGCCTGCTTCTCTCCTCCTGTTTGCCCCTATAGTGCTCCACCATTCTCTCCTGAGAGTTGAAGTTCCAACAATGTGTTCAGTCTCATCTCCTGTTAATAAAACATGGGTCATCCAGGCAGGGAACAAAGAAAAGCCATATGACAGGTCTCACTAGGTGTGTACATGGTTTCCACCACTGGGGTGTCTGGGGGCCTCAAGTGCTCAGTCACAGCTCAGACGGTGAATACCCAAATGAACAAGTATAGGGAGGAGTTCATATGCAATGGATTTGAATTTGGTCATACAGAATATGCATTGAACAGTTTACAAATAGCAAAGAAATTCATAAAAGATGTTCTCTGGCTGTAGATAATTCATGATCATTAAAGGGGTCTAAAACTCACCAAAATCCATTTGTTGCTGCTTGAGACAGGCACCTTCCCAATAGCTTTATTTCAAATGGTCATCCAAAAGATAGGACAGAGCAGAGCTTGGGCTTCATTGCTAGCTCCAAATTAAACATGCTATTTCTTGTATTAGGACCTCCTCTGTGGTGCTGTCTTTTTCCCTTTACACAATAGTAACAGTAGAAGAAACCATACGGGGACAGTGGGACCCAAATGTACTAAATATACACAACATCACGTAAAGTCTAGTTACAGACACACTGCTTCTCTGGCTAGCTTCTAAACCACCACTAGATCAAAATCAGAAGGGACCATTCTGATAATCTAATCTGAACTCCTGCCTAGCACAGCCCAGGGAACTCAACCCAGCGGTGCTTGCATCCAGCCCATAATTTCTGGTGAACGTTTGAGCAAAAATGGTTCAACCACTTTTGAGAGAGAATAGAAAGAGAAAAGACTTTTCCCCCAGCAATTATTGTTTGTGTTTTCCTTTTGAACGGGCTTAGCAGGGAAATGGTTTAGGCACACTTGCCATTGTCTAGTTAGAAATATGCTGATAACACACATACACGTTAATACAGGCAAACGTAAAGTCCTACAACTAGGAACCAAGAATGCAGGTCACACTTACAGAATGCAGTACTGCATCCTGGAAAGCAATTACACTGAAAAGGACTTAAGGGTCATTGTAGAAACCAACTGAACATGAGCTCCCCAGGCCATGCTGTGACTAAGGGCACTAATGTGATCTTTGGATGTATAAGCAGTGGGATATCAAGTAGGAGTAGGGAGGTGGAATTACCTCTGTATATGGCATTGGTGAGATCATTACTGGATGTTCAGTTCTGTGGGCAACATTGAAAAAAATTGTTTAAAAATGGGAAACCGTTCAGAAAGGAGCTACAAGAGTGATTCAAGGGTTGGAAAAGCTGACTTACAGTGAGAGACTTAGGAATTTTAATTTATTTAGTCTATTTAGTTTATCCAAGAGAAGGTTGAGAGGACAGTTGCAGTCTATAAGTACCTACACAGGTAGAAATTTCTGATAGTACAGTACTCCTTAATTTAGTAATCAAAGGCTGAACAAGAAGCAAGGGTGTAAGCTGAAGCTAAACAAATTCAGATTGGAAATGTGTGTCAAATTTATGTAACAGTGAGGATAAGTAACCACTGGAATAACTTGCCTGGGAATGTGTCATGTTCTCCATCACCTGGGGTCTTTAAACTGAGACTGGATATCTTGTTGTAAGAGATCCACTCTAGCTCAACCAGATGTTATAGGCTTGATGCAGGAATCTCTGGGTGAGGTTCTCTGCCCTGTGTTCTGTAGCTTGATCTGAATGCCCCCTTCTGGCCTTAAATCTATTAATCTAAAACAGGAAAAGAAAAGAACTGGATGGTGGTTTTGACACAAGCCCTGTGCCTGGAGTGGCTGGTACCTGTGCTGCAGCAGGAGCAGTGCAGGAAAGGAATTCTGCCTCCAAAGGGAACAATTCCTTTCCTGCTTCCCCATTGTTCCCAGGGGTGTAATAATTTCTGCTGTCCTACACCAATTGAATGAGAACACGCCCCGCCCCCCCACACACACACCAGTTCAGCTGAGCTGGACAGGGCAAGGCTCTGCCCACTCTTCACCTACCTGCTCCATGGCAAAGAGGTAAGCAGTGAACACACTGAACCTGTTTGCACACCTCAAGTTCAATGACAGGATGCTTGCAGGGGTATATTTAGGGAGAGGGGATTGTACACCATAGGCGCCGACTTCCCCTGTTTCCTGTGGGTGCTTGGACCCACCCCTCCAACCCCTTCCCCAAAGTCCCCGCCCCAACTCTGCCCCCTCCCTGACAATATTCCAACTCCTTCCCCAAATCCCCACCCCAGCCCCACCTCTTCCCCTGAGTGCGCCACGCTCCCGCTCTTCTTCCCCCTCCCCGCCCCCAAGCATGCTAATGCCACCAAACAGCTGTTTGGCGGTGGCTCGGCGGGAAGCGCTGGAAGGTAGGCGGAGGAGCGTAGACGCAGTGCGCTATGTGGTGGGGGGAGGAGGTGAGGGGGCTGAGGAGAGCTTGGCTGCCAGTGGGTGCAGAGCTCCCACTAATTTTTCCCCATGGGTGCTCCAGCCCCGGAGCACCCACGGAGTCGGCGCCTATGTTGTACACCACTGTATGCTCCTGCATGTCTGATCATCCCATGTGAGGATCTAGCCGATAGGATTCATTCTATTTCAAGCCATACTAGGGCTGTCAATTAATTCCAGTTAAATCAAGCAAATACTGAAAACTAACTTGATTTAAAAAAAGTAATCACTGTTTTAATTCCACTGTTAAACAATAATAGAGTACCAATTGAAATTTATTATAAATATTTTTGGATGTTTTTCTACAAGTTCAAATATATTGATTTCAATTACAGTACAATACAAAGTGTGCAGTGCTTACTTTATATTTTATTACAAATATTTGCACTGTAAAAAGATAAACAAAAGAAATAGTATTTTTTCAATTCACCTTATACAAGTACTGTAGTGCAATCTCTTTATCGTGAAAGTGCAACTTACAAATGTTGGGTTTTTTCTTACCTAACTACACTGAAAAACAATGTAAAACTTTAGCATCTACAAGTCCACTCAGTCCTACTTCTTGTTCACCCAATAGCTAAGACAAACAAGTTTGTTTATATTTACAGGAGATAACTTTTGTAGCCACCATTGCAAGGTATTTACATGTTAGATATGCTAAACATTCGTATGCCCCTTCATACTTTGGCCCCCATTCCAGAGGACATACTTCCATGCTGATGATGCTCGTTAAAAAAAGTGTTAATTGCATTTGTGACTGAACTCCTTGGGGGAGAATTGTATGTCTCCTACTCTGTGTTTCACCCTCATTCTGCCATATATTTCGTATTATGGCAGTCTTGGCTGATGACTCAGCACATGTTGTTCAGTTTAAGAACCCTTTCACTGAAGATTTCACAAAAGGCAAAGAAGGTACCAATGTGAGATTTCTAAAGATAGCTACAGCACTCGACCCAAGGTTTAAGAATCTGAAGTGCCTTCCAAAATCTGAGAGAGATGAGGTATGGAACATGCTGTCAGAAGTCTTAAAAGAGCAACACTCTGATGCAGGATCTACAGAACCCAAACCACAAAAAGTAAAATCAACCTTCTGTTGGTGGCATCTGACTCAGATGATGAAAATGAATGTGTATTGGTCCACACTCCTTTGGAGTGTTGTTGAGCAGAACTCCCCATCAGCATGGAAGCATGTCCTCTGGAATGGTGGTCGAAGCATGAAGGAGCATACAAATGTTTAGCATATCTGACACGTACATACCTTGCAATGCTAGCTACAACAGTGCCATTCAAACACTTGTTCTCACTTTCAGGTGACATTGTAAATAAGAAGCCGGCAGCATTATCGCCCATAAATATAAATAAACTTGTTTGTCTGAGCAATTGGGTGAACAAGAATTAGGACTGAGTGGACTCGTAGGTGCTAAAGTTTTACATTGTTTCGTTTTTGAGTGCTGTTATGTTAAAAAAAATCAACATTTGTAAGTTGCACTTTCATGATAAAGAGATTGCACTACAGTACTTGTATAAGGTGAATTGAAAAATACTATTTCTTTTCTTTTTTACAGTGAAAATATTTGTAATAAAATATAAAGTAAGCACTGTACACTTTGTATTCTGCTATAATTGAAATCAATATATTTGAACATGTAGAAAACATCCAAAATATTTAAATAAATGGTATTCTATTATGGACTAACAGTGCGATTAAAAACTGCGATGAATTGTGATTCTTTTTTAAATCATTTAACAGCCCTAAGTCATATACATATTCTCCTCCCCCAAACATCCACCCACAATTGTATCCCCTGATTACTGGCTTCTTTTGACATTGACAATATATCACATAAAATGTATATTCAGAACTATGCATAAAACACCGAAGGCCTGACTCTGATCTCTCTCTCTTGTAATCAGAAGTAATTCCATTGACATCACAGAGCTCTATACAACAGGTGCAAGGATATTCAGAACCAGGCTTTTATTCCTAGCAAAGAAACCAAGACAAACATGTAGGGTGTACATGTCTCCTGAGAGGAGAGTGAATGCTCAGTGATTATGTGGCAGTGGGGAGTTTCCTGGATACCTTAATTGCATTTCCAGACTTTCTAAGGGGCTTTTCCTTAATTTACAGAAATTCTGTAGCTGTGAGTATAATATTTGTAGGTGGTGGTGCTGTTGGTGGCAACTGGTAATGTTACATGAACTCCATTGAAATATGCTTTTAATCTTCTTAAACAAAGCTTCTTGTCTGGAAATTTCTTCAGGGTTTTAAAAACATTAAAGATGTGCTCAATGTTAGAAGGGTCTGTAGAATTTCCAACTCACACAAGGATTGTGTGGGTAGTGTGGCCGAGCGGTCTAAAGCGCTGGATTAAGGCTCCAGTCTCTTTGGGGGGTGGAACGTGGGTTCAAGTCCCACTGTTGCCAGATCTGTGGTTTGAGCATTAGCTTGCTAAACCCCCAGGGTTGTGAGTTCAATCCCTGAGGGGGGCCATTTAGGGATCTGGGGCAGGAATTGTTCCTGCTTTGAACAGGGGGTTGGCTTAGATGACCTCCTAAGGTCCCTTCCAACCCTGGTATTCTATGAAAAGGGAAGCCAGGCAAAAGAGGGAGGGTTTCCTCTTTTTTTGGAATATATATATATAGAGAGAGAGAGAGAGAGAGAGAGAGGAAAGCTGTAAAATGATTAAATGAGCTGGGGATGGAGGGAGATGAGGGGATGGGGAAGATGGAGGGTGGAAGTGGGATGAACTAGGGATTCAGGAAGTAGGTTGGGGTCTTCTTAGCACTAATTCACAGCTGGTCTGTCTGTTGCTACATCACTCCCCAGGTCTGCCTCAGTGCAGCTACACTTTTGTCCTGCTCCAAATCTGGCCGCTGCTCACTCCTCTCTGGTCTGATTTACAGTCTTTTTCAGAAAGCTGGCGTATGGCGTGCATCCAATGGAGGTTGCTGAGGAAGTTCTGTGCACAGTGAGCAGAAAGAAACAAGAGGTGTTTATGGCCAACGCCATCCCCAAGGCAGCTCTTTACATTCGCACTTTCTTTCCAGAATTGTTTTTTGCCATCATTGCCTCTGGTGTTAAGGAAAAGCAGAAGGTAGAAGAGAAATGATTTTGTTCAGCTCTTTTTTTCTGTTTGTGGCCTGAATAAAGTCTGTGTTTCAAGAGTGAACATTTTCATCTTCCCTTTCAGTGAACAGTAAAGCTGCCAGTAAAGCCAGGTTGCTGCCAGACTACAGCAGGGAGTAGCACAAATGCATTTAAAGATTGCACCTGTCCCAGAGCCAGTGACTAAGAAAAAGTGTTCTGTTATTTGTATTAAAGTAGCACCTAAGGCACCATTGTGCTGGAATACACACGGACACAGAGTGAGAGACATCCCCCCGCTCCAGATAGGAGACAGTCTATAACTAGACAAGACAGAGAGAGGGGGAGGGAAGAGTGCTAACCCCTGTTAGGGTTCCCCCCGAGTCCTCTTCCACTCATTTTCCCAAGTACTCAGTTCAACTCCAGGCATTGTCACTCAGGTATCCAGCAATGCTAGGCTGAGTTGATCAGACTCAGACCCAGAGGGATGGATACAGGGTACATCACAGTTCCAAAGTTACACAGAAACCCTTTTACTTTATTTTCATTATACATCTCATTACATTTACTATACTTTGCATTACATGTTTTTGCATTGGCTTGGTTACTTTGTCGGAACCAATCCCTGTGCAGCATGTTCTGTTCCCAGCCATGGTGAGTACAGCCTGAGGGCCAGGGGGCGAGTTGGGGAAATAAAGGGGGATAGCTCATGGGCATGAATATATGTGTATAGGGCAATTGAAGTGAATACTGGCGCCACTTTCCATAGGCAGTGGTGATTTTAGTTAATATCGCACTCCTGAGGGTAACAGAGACTGAAACGGAACAGCTCCTGCAGGTGTCCAGCTGCAGACCAGGGTTGTATGCTGTTAGCCTGTGTGCTGCAATGCTGAAGTGATCACTGAGTGATGTGGGAAAGTGGCCTACCATAGTGGAAGAAATAAAGCAGCCCTCCCCAGAAACATTTGTCAAAGGATTTCAGACCTCCTCCAGGAAAGTTCCATTCATTTTAATGGATGATTCATGGGATATCCTCATGCACATAAACTGTTCTGCATGGCCCCCTATGCGTAACTCAATAGGGGAATGAGAAGCAGATAGCAACTCTACCGCTATTGTTTGTTTCACTATCTCTTCTAGCTTAAGAGTAATCAACATATGTGTCCTGTTATTGTGTGGGTTCCATCTCTGCAATTTCAAAGCAAACTGCATACTTATCAGGGGTTCCTTTCCCTGCATCAGGCTCACCTACGCTGGACTGTAGGGATGGGCTGGACCGCCCAGGAGTCAAAAACAGGTCCTGGCTCACTGCAGCACTGGATTCCCCTGGTTACCTGTCTCCCATACTCTTCCTCCTGTTCCACCTCCTCCTTGCTCATCACATGACTCATGCTCCCCTAAAGAATCCACAGGGCTCTGTGGTGGGTGGGGGGATCTCTGGTGAAGATGACTTGCAGCTCTTTGTAAAAGCGGCAGGTCTGGGGCTCTGTTAATGGCCCTTGCCTTCTGCTATGCTGGCGACAGCTCATTGGCTTTCACGCAGCACTGCTGCTAATTCCTCTTGTAACCTTTCTCCCCCAAGCAATCTGCTCATAGATGACAGTGTTTCTAGAGCTGGATCAGAGCTGTGCCTGTACAACCTCTTCTTCCCACAGACCCAGGAGCTCCAACACCTCCTGAGTAGTCCAGGCAGCAGTGCATCTGCAGTGTGGATCTGGCATGGTCAGCTAGGCAGTTGCTAGGTGTGCTCAAGTCTTGCTAGGTGAGCTCTCCAAGCTGGGCAACCAGGATATGGAATTTCAAAAATTTGTGGGGTTTTAAAGGGGAGGGGCACGTACCTGGTCGCTGGGCAGCAGAATTCAAAATGGTGACCAGAGCAGTTAAGTTGGGGCACTGTGGGACACCTCCTGGAGGCCACTAAAGTCAATGTAAGTAACGCAGGGTCTACACTGACATTGCATCGACCTAACTACATCAACCTAAACACTACGCTGCTCATGGAGGTGGAGTTATTAAGTTAGCATAGCAGGTGAGTTACGTTGGTGGGAGTGAAATTTTAGTATAGACACTTACATAGTTGGCTCAACATAAGCTGCCTTGCATCAACCTAACTTTGAAGTGTAGACCAGGCCATAGCCTACTGCCCTATTTACTTATCTTACTTAGCACAAATGTTTTAATCTGATGATTTATTTACCTCCTTAATCCTGTCTTCCAAAGAATGAGGCCTCCTCCATGTGTTTACTCATATTAGGACATATTAGGACATGCCTATCCACATTCCATTGTCTTTGTTTTTCTTTATACATTCATTTCATTTGCATTGTATTTCTGTTTTTCTGTGCTTTCTTGTTCAAGTTTATTACCCAGCAACATATGCCCAAAACCACAGTAGTTGTAATTATTTGAACCACCATTAAAATTGGCTTAAAGTACAAATCAGAGGGTGCAAGCTCACCAGGATGTCTTCACTGCCAGTACTGTACTCAGTTTCCTATAGCTCACCTATTAGTTGGGCATTGTACACCAATTGCTCCAGTTGTCTTTGCACCAAATCCATGGTATTAATGGACAAGGGAGGAATGGGTATAGAATATCAGGGTTGGAAGGGACCTTAGGAGGTCATCTAGTCCAAACCCCTGCTCAAAGCAGGACCAATCCCCAATTTTTGCCCCAGATCTCTAAATGGCCCCCCTCAAGGATTGAACTCACAACCCTGGGTTTAGCAGGCCAATACTCAAACCACGGAGCTATCTCTCTTCCACCTCCCCCCCCCCCATGTATGTGATGGTTGGTGCTTGATGGAAGCATTGCCTAGTGGTTAGGGGGCCAATTCCTCCTTAGTGCAAAGAGGGATTGGTAGGAAAGCCTGAGCCCTCCCACTCCACCAGGCTTTGGCCCTTTGATGGCCCTTTGAGGGTCACTAAAGACCAGGCACCCAAGAGGGCACCTTATGGCTGTCCTCCTTGGGCCTCTTCCTATTTCCCCTTCTGTAGTCTAAGCATTGCAATCTATAGCAAAAGGTATAGAAGAAAAGGTATCAACTACAACTTTAGCCTGTCTGGGCTGCCGCAGTGTTCCTTTTCACAAGCTCTCCAAGTCCCATGCCATCCACTATGTTAGAGGTACTTACTTTGGGCTTGGGTGTTGCATAGTATTTATCATTTTTAACCAAAACAGCTGGGTTTTATTTGCAAACATGCCCACCATGCAGTACAATTGTTTTGCCTTAGAAACCCCCCAGATTTGTTTGAATGCCACAGTAGTCCATAGTTTGTTTGTTTTTAAAAGCCCCAGACTTTTCCTGAGATGTATTATAGGCCCATAAACTCTCAAGCCACAGCCTCTTCCCCAGCTGTCCATTTTTGCCCACAGATAGCATCTGAACTCATCCCGTGTAGTTCTCTAACTGCCACTGATATTACTCCAGTGTTCAAACAAGACAAATTTCCCAGCAAGGTAGATCAATCCCATTTAGTTGCAGATGGTGGTTTGTAGATCATTTTTTCATTTGTTCTTATGGTGCAGTTGGAGTTCATCATACTTCTGCGGTCATCTTGGGACCGGGGAATCACCAACTGGAGTGTTTCTGAGCCTTGGGACTAACTCCACACCCTCTACGTCAGGATACACAGTGCTGTAAGCCTCCACCTTTTCATGGCTGCAGACCTGTAGACTAAAACTTTTTCTTTCTTCCTTTCTTTCTTTCTTTCTTTCATGAGTTTTGAGTTGGCTTGCATGAACACAACTCTGCCCTTATTTTCCAGGTCTACCAAGTATACAGAGGGGCCAAGTCAATCCAACATTAAGTATGGCTCCTACCACTTTGCCTTTGGGAAAGAGTGGTAGGGAGCCTGAGCCTGGATCATGACTTTAGTTCCCACTTGATGCTCCGTAAGGTTTCCTTTGGCATTGAACCATGCCTTGTTCTTCTGTAATTTTGCCTTGTCAGTTGCTACTGTGATCTTTTGAACCTGTAAAATCTGCATCTGAACTCAGGCTTCTGACAGGGCCATTGTAACCAGATGGACTGGAACCATGTCAGTTATATCCTCTCACAATCTCATTGTCCTTCCCATTAAGGCCTAGCAAGGGGGAAATCCTGTGGATTTGTGTTCCTTAGGTTTGATGTGCCATGTATCAGTGGTAATACTTCATTCCAGTTGCTGCCAGTTGCATTCACCCCTTTTTCTTAGTTTGGATTTGATGGTTCTATTCATTTGCTTAACCTGTCCTGCTGCTGCTGGATGATAAGGAATGTGAAATTTCTGATAATTGTCCAGCAGGTTGCACACTTCTTTGACAACTGACCCCCACAAATCCACTCCCATTGTTGGAGTCAATAACCGTAAGCACCCCCTATCTGCAGAACAGATAGAGCATCAATTGCTTTGCTGTAGTTATGACAATCATCTCTAACAATGCCTCCACTATCTGAACTGGATGTATGGATTCCTTATGGTCCAGTGACTGCCTCTGAGGCAGTGAGTCCTCTCCTACAAGTAAAATGTAGGTGTGCACTTGACAAAATTCCAGTTTGGACTTAGTCCATACCTCCAAAAAGGTCTCCACTAATCAGGGTACTCATGCAGACATATCCTGCCCATTTTGTACAGGTATTTTCTGTGCATTTTTAATTGATTCCACAACTGCAGCCTTGGGCATGACACATCCTTCCTCATTCCCCCAAAGCATTGTTAGCCAAATCCACCATTAATTTCATTTCCACTATAACCTACTTATAACCTCCAAGCAGACAGATCAGAAAGACAGACTCCAAGGAGCATGTTACTGCCACAAGGGGTGATTGTCTTAATGGTTATTTTTTTTGAGGGGGTGGAGGTTGGAGCCAAACAGCCAATCAATACAGGGCAGAGACTGGCCCAAGGGAACACTGCAGAAAGCAGCCTGATTACATCATCAGTTTCTGTCAGTCCCTGCTACAGCTGCTCCACTTCCTCCCTACTTCTCTTCCTGCCCCCACCCCCAGCCGAGTGTAGCTGTACCTGCTGCAGCTGCCTTGTGGCTCAATCTCTGGACTTCTCTCAGGAGATATTTGCTTTCTAAACTGGTAGGAGGGAGAGAGACTGATGTGATAATCAGATGAATGTGTATTCAACTGTCCTGTTATCCTGGAGAGACAAGGTGGGTGAGGTAATCTCTTTTAATGGACCAGTTTCTGCTGGCGAAGAAGAAAAGCTTTCAAGCTACACTGAACTCTCCTCTGGGTTTGGGAAATGTACTCAGAGTGTCACAGCTAAATACAAGGTGGAATAGATTGTTGAGTATAAGTAGTTAACACATATTCTAAGGGACCATTCAAGGTGAAATGGCCTGTTAACACCCCTGCAGTCATAGGACGCCCCTAGTTCTCACCTGCTATCCCACACTCAAACCCATATAGGATCATTAAAAATTACAACGCATCTTTGATGGGGACCACATTCTGAAATAAATCTTTCCTGAACCCTTCTTCTGGCCTTCAACAACCCCTCACCACCCCCTAATCTTCTGAATCTCATCATCAGAAACAAGCTTCCTACAGACTGGGACCCACCAACTCAAAGCAGCACCAGACCCTGCAAAAACAACAGATTAAAAACCTACAAACATATCTCCACTGCTATGATGATCAACACCCCCTACAACACACCTTTCAAGATCTATGTGTGGTTTACCTCATTTAGTGCACTAAATGCCCCAATAACAACTATAGAAGTGACAAAGAGTTCTGTGGCACCTTATAGACTAACAGACGTATTGGAGCATAAGCTTTCGTGGGTGAATACCCACTTCTTCGGATGCAACTATGTGTGTGACATACCAGGGTACATTCCAGACCAGTAAGTGGCTGTGTCACCCAGGTCCTGCAACCTTGGGTGCCTTGCAATGCCTTGCTGAGGTAGGTTCCACCTGGGCTGCTCACAAGCAGCCTTCTAGCATGCAAGTCACACCCTGAGTGTTTGTGTGCAACTGGAGCCTGCCAGCCACACTTGGGTTACACTCTGACTCTCAGCAGCTTTGATTATACTGCAGGGTGACCCCAACATACCTCCCGTCCCAGATTTCCCCCAGAAATGTATGTTCTGTTCTGCCCAGCCTGCTCCTAGACAGTACAAATATTTTAAGTTCACTATTCCTTTAAGGGAATACTATGCCATCTTATTATCGCAAATATTTATTCAATTGCTTCAAATTACACACGTTGGACTAAATAAAACAGTAAAACAAGTTTATTAATTACAAAGAGATAGATTTTAAATGAGTATAGTACAAGTAATGAGGCATAAAGTCAGGAATGGTTACAAGAAAAATAAAGGTAAAACATTTACTAATGCCTAGCCTAACATAACAAATTATATTAGAGTCAAGCAAAGTTTCTCATCACAGGATTTAAAAGATTACTGACCAAACTCTGAAGTCAGGACCCCTCCCACAGTGTCCAATGTCTGCTTCCATTTTCTCTTCAGGTGCAGTGAATGTGATGGGCAGAAAGAGGGGGGATTCCTTGCTGTGTTTGTCTTTCCTTGCTTTAGTTTCAGGTACCCCCCCCCCGAAAAACATTTCCAGCCAGGCACTAGGACACAAAGAATTTATGTGGAAGAATGTTCCCTGCTGGCTTTTTCTCACCTGTTGGAGCTTTCTTTGTTTCACTCCCTGTTTGGTGACTCTGTTTACTGCTTAAATGCAAATTAAACAGAGCACACATTCCTGTGTTTAGGACAGACCTGTTGGCCAGCTTCTATTAGGGCAAGGCAGTGGAGTTTGGAATATGTGTTAATAGCACCATACAGGGGAATGTTATAACTTCATATACAATGTTGCCACACATATTTTACAAGGACAATACTGAACAGCAAATTATGAGTTTTCAAATGGTACCTTGGTCACAGTGTCTGGAGTAGCGCACAACTAAGATTGCCAATCTCAGGTCAGACTGTCAGAAAACAGGGCAGACACCCCAAACTGGTAGATATTCTATAACTAAATTGTACCAAACCAGTAACAAGAATGCACACCTTGATTACTATATTGATTTGACCATAGAGTCACAGGCAGTCCTCTTAGGCTCTCCAATGCATCTTGCCATTCAGACACACTGGACTTTGTGATGAAATATTATTAAAACCAAAAATCATCACTCCCAACCCCAAAGGGCCAGTCACTTACTCCAGGTCAGTGGATACTCATGATCTCACACAAAAGACAACATTGTAGTAATTTTTGCTAGAAGACTAACTAAATAAGACTTTTCTTATTATCTAAGAAAAAGAAATGAGAGCTATTGAAAGGTTATAGCAGGTAAAAACATTAACATGTGAGTCAGAGTTTGTAAATCCAAATGATAGCAGATGTGTAGTAATCTGCTAGTTTTCCCTAAGTCTCTGAGGGTTACTCAAAATGGCTTTGGAGATCTCAGTTCAATGGCTCAGAATTCCACCCTATCAGAATTCATCAGTCTAGAGATACAGGATCACTCCCGGGGTTCATTCTTATAGCTGTCTTCCCAGAAAGCAATCTGGCAAGTGTTTCCATCACAGCATGGGTATGTAGATTTCCTGTTGCTGAACACACTGACCCATGCTTTGAAGTTAGCATGCTTCTTTATTACAGCTCTAAGGCTTCAATCCCATTTGATGGGCAATTAAGTTACAGATGTATGTATAATCCATTTAGTTACAGCAATCCAAGCAATCATTCACTAGTTTTCATGAACATTGTGATAACCAGAAACTCATTCATTAGTTTTCATGCAGTTTTACACATTATGTAGATTCTCATCCTAATACTAATAAACATTTTTGATTGGGGGTTATCTAATTACAGGGTATACATATATGATGTAAATTGTAATTGTAATTGTGACACTCAAACAGTGAAATGATTGCGGAGCTAGAGCTGTTCAGACTGCAGGCAGCAGAAAAAGAGAAAGAACATAGGCAAATCTTGGAGCTAAAAGAACTGGAAATAGGGGCCCAGGAGCAAGTTATGGAATTAGCATACCAGAGAGCTGTGGAACTGAAACAACAAGAACCTGAGGAGAGAGAGAGAGAGAGAGAGAGAGATCAGAAACATTCACAGGACTTGCTGGAAAAACAGAACCAGAACTCCCCCATAGCACTGATTCCCACCTCTCCAAATATCCACAAATGAGAACAATTGTGTCCTGCATACAGCACAGTGAGAAAGCCATTAGAGTCATCCAGAGAGTGTTCCAGGTACTTCAATTACATGGGTTTGTCATCTACCTGGAATTGCTCATTGACAGCTTCTCAGGACTTAGCTCATCTTAGAATCATAGAAGATTAGGGTTGGAATAGACCTAAGGAGGTCAGATCTTCACACACTGAAACAAAATTATCCTTCCTATATTGGAATGGGCAAGGACCTCATGAACTCCCTCCTACAGATGCCAGAGACTACCATTTGGCAACCTCTGCTCATTCTGGGACTGATGGTGTCCTGCTTGGAGGTGGTGTGGAGAGCACTCTCCCATGTGAGGTCTCTACTGACTCTCTTGTTGGTTTGGGACCATGCCAGGAGTAGCTGAAAAACCATCTCATAATCACTCACTCTGTCCTGTGGTCATTGAGCTGGTGGTATGGACTGAGAAACCTAACACAAAAGAAACATTGACAGTCTCAAGTGAGAAGGATATCCATGGATACCTGCCTCATAGGCTGGGAGCTCTCATGGCATTCCATCTCTGCCAACAAAAGCAATATCCTTCCTTCAGAACACGAGAGACAGCAATCAGGATTATGTAATGTTTCTCTCCTCCTCCTTGCTGCTCCAGCCCAGTACTGAAGTCAGGCTTACTGGCCTGTAATTGCCAGGGTCACCTCTGGAGCCCTTTTTAAAACATTAGCTATCCTTCTGTCATTTGGTACAGAAGCTGATTTAAATTCTAGCTTTAGGTTTAAAGAAGTTTAAGGAATGTTACGTGTATCTAGCCCCCAACTTTCCCCACTCCCTTTGTAAACTCCCACACAAAACTCCCCTGTTTTCTAGCTCCTCTGGTCGCTTAGGAGCGGGCTTTTTAAAAGCCTTGGTCTTCCTGAGTAGCTCCGCCCTCTGGTTATGGGCTGAAGGGTGCTAAAGCCTCGTTAAGAAGCTCTCGGCCTTGCTTAGAAGGCTGCTAGGCTCAGAACTCAGACTGTCAGCACACGGTCCCCCAAACAAACAGACCACATGGTCTATTTCAGTCCAGTAGCAAGCACACCACAACAAACACAAACACACACACAACAAAAAACAAACTTACCGCAAGGGTCACGTAATTGCTCCTCCTTCACTTGGAGAAGTCCCTCGCAAAACTGCTTGCGTGATGTGGGACCCCACGTGTTGATTTTGTTGATTTCTTTATTCTAAGGACATCCAAAGGACTGTTAAAGCTGTCCCTCAATTCCCTGTTGTTGTGCTTTATCAAGGGATTTAGTCTTAGCTTCCATGGCATGTGACATGTGGTAATGAAATTGGCCTTCACATCAGCATATTTCCAGGTATATTTAAACCAGTAATGAAGGTTTTGCCTCCTATCAGAATTCCTCTCACAAACTGGAAGCTGAATTTAGTGCTGGAAAAGCCCTCACACCCATGACTACCACATCCTTGTTTTTCCGTACTACGAAAGTACCTTTTCTTGTGGTAATCACTTGTGCCAAAAGGATCAATTTGTTAAAGGCCTTTCAATTAAGGAACACTTTCTTCAGACTTTTCTTGACAAAATAGTATTTCAAATTACTTCAAAATTCCTACTAAAGCTCCATATCATCTTAACCAGAGCAAATGTTTTATCTCCTAGAGGAGAAAGATGGAATTACCTCAGATTTGTACAGCTATAAATTTCTACCGGGACAGGACAAAATTCTTCAGTAAGTCTGATACTTTGATTGTCTACTATTCTTGCAAGCATAACCAGAGTGTGAATGAGCTTTCCCCTAACATCTAGTGATGAATGGGGTGGTGGGGGGAAGGCTTCAGGAGCAGACCATATTTGCATAGACACACCTATTCTGCCTAGATGCTCAGCAGATATAGCTGCTTTGCCAAAGTGATCCATTTTAGATGGTTTGGGGTTAGAATTCATTTTAGTATTAAATGTAGGGGCAATGAAATGTTGTTATCCTTACTGTATGAATAAAGTGCAGCAGAACTGTACTTAGCATACCATGGTTGAGGTGGTCACCCTAAACTAAACCTTACTTGCTGGGCAGGTGTAGGGATGCCAAATTCCAGTATAAGGGAAAGTGGGTGAAGAGGAGTGTTTCTATCTGGGGGTAAGTAATTGCTGCCTTGAGCCTAATAATTTCTGATTAGGCTAGAATATCTTTTTTAGAAAGAAAAAAAAATCCCGAGACTCCCCCATATCATTAGGTAAGGTCTTCTAAAAGTGAAATACTCTCATTGTTAAAAAATGTGCACCATCTCTTTAGTCTGAATTTATTTAGCCTTAAATTCCAGCCACTGGATCTCGCTCTGTTAGATTAAAAGAACCCTCTGTGACAGATGGTACCCCCATGTATATCCTTTATACAAAACCATGATAAATATTGTACAAAGTATGTCTTGTGAGGTATCATTTAAAAACTCATAATCCACTGAATATTATTGTCCCCTCCCACACTCCAAACCCCTCGCCCCCAGCCCAGAGTCCACACCCCCTCCTGCACCACAACCCCCTACCCCAGCCAAGTGAAAGTGAGTGAGGGTGGGACACAGCAAGTGACGGAGGGAGGGGGGATGGAGTGAGTGGGGTGGGACCTTGGAGAAAGGGCAGGGCAGGGGCAGGGCCTCGGGGAGGGAAGGGGCAGGGGGTGGGGCAAGGGTGTTTGGGTTTGTGTGATTAGACTGTTGGCAACCCTATCCTACCTATGTAATGAACATATAACAAATGCAAAGAAACTCAAGCCTAAGAAAATCCCAGGCAAAACTGTCTGTGAAGCTGAAATTAAGGTTGAGAGTAAAGAGCTAGAGCTACAAAGGGACAGGCCTCACAATACTGACCATTGCAACAGCTAACTCGTAGGCACCCTGCAAACCAATGGAATCCTTAGACCTAAATTAGGCACCCAGGCTCCCTATCAAATGCATGGGAGAAGCCAGCATGCTGAGCAGGGAGCCATCTAAGCTTGCCAGTGGGAAATGCTGAGGAAAGGGACGTGGCCTAATCCCCACCTCACAAAAGGAGTTAGGCATCTAACTGCTTCGGATTCACAGCCATGAACCATCTCCTGGAGTTAGGCACGTAAGCCAGGTCACATCAGCCCTGAGAGAAAGATCCACACACACATGCCATTGTAGTCAGAGACTTGTAACCAACCTAGTGGTCAGGGCACTCACCTGGGATAGAATCATAGAATATCAGGGTTGGAAGGGACCTTAGTAGGTCATCTAGTCCAACCCCCTGCTCAAAGCAGGACCAATCCCCAATTTTAGCCCCAGATCCCCAAATGGCCCCCTCAAGGATTGAACTCACAACCCTGGGTTTAGCAGGCCAATGCTCAAACCACTGAGCTATCCCTCCCCCCAAATGTGGATATTGTTTTCAAATCCCTGTTCTAATATGGAGCAGGGACTTGAAGTGGGGTGTCCCACATCCCAGCTAAGTGCCCTAACCACTGGGCTCTTGGGTATTCTGGAACACACCGCACCCTCTCTGTGTTTTGTGTCAGGCCTGAGCAAGTGGACATATTCTGAGCTGAAAAAAATGTAGGCATCTTGGGCACTTTGCTGGCAGAAATGTATGTATCTGCATGAACAGGCAGCATCTGAACAGTGGGTTTGAGGATCTCAGGGGAATTGGGTGGCTAACATAGCAGTCTCTTTGTAGATCTAGCCCAATGTACCTATTAGTAAAATAAGAGAAAATAACTGTTATAATGACTTTTGTAGCTATAAAAAACAAACATTAAAGCAGAGAAATTCAAAGTCAAGGTTAACTGAAATGTCTGAGTGGAAGAAAATCTACATCTAAAGCACTAGCCACCTTCACTTTGTCCTTTGTAGTGCTTTCCTGAGGAAAAAAAGAAGCTCTGAAATAAATGTATCCATTCATAGCAGTTTATTTGTATCATCCACAAGTGTTAGCACTCAAAGAATGTGCCTATAGGGGAGCACACATGCAAACATGCACTGTAAGAAGTGCAGGCCAGGTTGGGGCCCTGTTGTAATAAGTGATTCATAGCAAGGCCAGACAGGACCATTCTGATCACTTCGTCTGACCCCCTATATAACATGGGCAAGAGAACGTCCCCAAAATAATCCCTAGAGCAGATCTTTTAGAAAAACATCCAATATTGATTTTAAAATGGTCAGTAATGGAGAATCCACCATGACCCTTGGTAAATTGTTCCAATGATTAATTACTCTAACCATTAAAAAGTTATGCTTTATTTCCTGTCTGAATTTGTCTAGCTTCGCCTTCCAGCCACTGGATTGTGTTATACTGAAAAGTCCATTATTAAAAATTTGTTCTTCCTGTAGATACTTCTCCTCTGTAATTAACTTACCCCTTAACCTTCTCTTTGTTAAGCTAAATCAATTGAGCTCTTTGAGTCTATTACTAAAAGGTAACCCTCTCCAATTTATCAACATCTTTCTTGAACTGGACACAGTATTCCAGCAGTGATTGCACCAGTGCCAACTATACAGGTAAAATAATTTCTCTGTTCCTATTTGAGCATCTGTTTATGCATCCCAGGATCACATTAGCCCTTTTGGCCACAGCTTTGCACGGGGAGCTCATGTTCAGCTGATTGTCCATCATGACTCCCAAATCTTTTTCAGAGTCGTTGCTTTTCAGGATAGAGTCCCCCATCCTGTAAGTATGGCCTACATTTTTTGTTCCCAGATGCATACGCTTACATTAACTGTTTAAAAACACATATTGTTTGCTTGTGCCCAATTTACCAAGCAATCCAGATCACTCTGTCAGTGACCTGTTCTCTTCATTATTCACCATTTCTCCTATTTTTGTGTCATCTGCAAAATTTAGCTTGATAATTTTGTGTTTTCTTCCAGGTTATTGATAAAATCCTTAAATAGCATAGGGCAAAGAATGGATCCTTGTGGTACCCCACTGGAAGCATGCCTGCTTGATGATGATTACCCATTTAGAATCATACATTGAGACCTATCAGTTAGCCAGTTTTTAACCCATTCAGTGTGTGCCATGGTAACTTTAAATTGTGCTAGTTTTTTAATCAAAATGTTATATAATACCAAGTCAAATGCCTTAGAGAAGTCTAAGTTTATGACATCAACACTATTACCTTTATCAGCCAAATTTGTAATCTCATCAAAAAAGATATCAAGCTCTCCTTTAATTCTTTATTAGTTGATTTCTGAATGAACCACTCCTTTATCTTCCCCAAGCTAACTTTAACTGTGAATGTAATTGGTGGAAAATGGGTAAAGGTTCATGAATTGTCACCATGTCACTTGTTATTGATTGTTTAAGAAAAGATGCAAGAAGGAGACAGAAAGATTGAATTTAAACAGAGAGGGTCTATGATAACATTCAAGGACAGTGTTAAAATTATGATTGATGAACAAGAAGAGTAAGGGACCACAAATCAATGGACCAAAATTAGTGCTTTGGAAATTAGGCCTAATTGGTGGGCAAAATAATGAAAGGATGGACCATTCCACTCATCACTATTTTGGAGGCCCTTAAAATAAGGCAAGAGAGGGGAAAGGAAGGAACCTACCTCCACTGTGGCTGCGGCAGCAGGATTTTTACCTTGTACTCCAGCGAGCATGCTTGACCATCATTGCTGCAGCAGTGAGGACCCCAACCTGAGACACGTGAAATCCTGCTCTGTGTTCCCCTCCCTTTTGTGTCTTTTTCTGTTCCCTATTATCTCCCTTTCTCTTGTCACCTGATCCTGAAATCATCTGTACTGCATGGCACCAGCACAAAAGATGAGATGGTCCACCCAGCTCTGCTCACCGGAGGAGAACCAGTGAAGGAGTGGGACTTGATCAGAACAACCAGATCGTGTACAGTAATTGCCCAGTATCAGTCAGAAGAAAGAGGAGAACAACATCAATAACAGAAAGAGACATCCAAGTTACCTGAGAATAGTAAAAGGCAATGAAAAGGATGCTGAGATCCATGCTACTGCTCTGGGAAACTGAAGTAGAACATAGTGATGCAGCTCAGTAGCGTAGCCAGCGGGGGAGCAGGGGGAGCGGCCGCTCCCCCACGGAGCAGAAGCGGCGCCTTTTTTGTTCTCTGATGCCCTTTGCTCCTGAGCTGCAACTGGAGCAGAGCATTTTTTTTTTACTCCCGACGCCTTTTTTTGCTCCTGACGCTTTTTGCTCCTGGGGAGCAGAGCATTTTTTTTAACTCCCAGCACCTTTTTTTGCTCCCGACACTTTTTGCTCCTGCACTGCAGCCGGAGGGGAGCATTTTTTTGCTCCCAGAGCCTTTTTTTTTTGCTCCTGATGCTTTTTGCTCCGCTCCCCCTGTGCTCTAAACCTGGCTACACCACTGATGCAGCTGCCAGAGGCCCCATGGGATGCTGTTCTTTTTAAATATTTTCTTGAAGCAGTTTTCTGCCTGAATAAGTGAAAAAGTTCACTCAGTGCTATTGAAGACTTCTTCCTATGTAGAGATTTCACAATGATCCCTTCTAACAGAGTTTATGAACTAGTCTTACAGCCTGTGCTTTAATAGGCTCAAAAAAACTAGCACAGGGGATGTAATTTATGCAATGGGAGCTGAATGGTTAGATCTGGATACAGGAGAGAGGTTTCTCAGGCACGACACTTCATTATGGTGAGCATGACTGATGTCTTTCCTGCTCCCAAAGCCTCTAATTCACATTATTGCTCGCTAAGTAAAATAAAAGTTTCATCTTTCCAAATCTGCCATTTTAAAAACATGTAAGAATCCACAGGCCCGTTCAATCTGTATGCACAGGAATTGGTAGAGCAGATTAGCTCAGGTCCATCTGATCCAGTTTCCTGTTTTGATGTTACTAGCACCATCTCCTTCAGAGACAGAAACAAGAAACTTCTGTAGCATAAAGTTATGAAATAAGCATCCCACAGAGGATGTTCCTTCGTAACCCTTCTCAGTTAGCAGCTGGCTTATTTATTGAAATATGAGGGTTCATTTCACTCTTACTTTCCCCTACCAAATGTTGTTGTGGGTGTAATTATTGTACATAGAGACGTATAATTTTTTTAACTCTTACTAAGATCTTCACCTCAGTGATATCTTGTGACAGAAATATCCATATGTTAATTATGTGTTAAGTAAAAGCATATTTATTTTGAGCAGTTTTCAATATTTTGCCTTTCAATATCATTGGATACCCCCTTCTGCAAGGAAGCAAATAAAAGCACCTGATTTACCAACTTTAGAGTATTCGCTACTCTGTATATTTCTGACACATCCCCTCTTGTTAGTCTCTTCTATATACTAAACAGTCTCTCCTCATAAGAAAATCTTTCCAAGACTTTAATCCTTTCCACTGCTCCTTCCAATACTGCAAGATGAAGGAGGAACCAGAACTTTGCACAGACCTCTGTGCCTGGAATACCGTCACAGACACCGTATCATGTAGTCTTCAGTAAACTATGACTCCCAATAAACATGCACATCAGCATAGTAATAGCGAGGTAATTTGGCACAAAAACACCAGCACTCACAGCATGGGTTTCTCATTCAGCTTGCACAATAACACCCTATCACTTCCAGCTTGTCTATAGGCAGCAAATTCCACCACCATCCTTATGGGTGTGTGACGCATGGCCAGAAAGGGGTAAGCATCCTGCAGGATAAATGACTCAAATTCAATCTTTAGAGACATGTTAGAAAAGTATGTAAATGGTAATTAGGGCCAGTCCATGTTAGATAGGCCAGAACTTTGAAATGCAAACCTGTATTGTTAGAGAATTAGAGGTCATATTAATTGTATGTGTTTACTTATATCTTGTTAGATGTTAGCCATTTAAACAGACAGTCCCTGTCTATTACTAAAGCTATTGATTCAGATATCAAAGGGGAATATTAACATTTAGATGAATTTTGAGTGAAATAATCTCATTGCCTATATGTCTCTTTAAAGTTTATGATAAACTGCCTAATGGATAAATTGCCTTATGTTAATCCGTGTAGCTAATTACCACGATGCTTAGGAAATAGGTCTACTTCAGAGTCTAGATGATTACGTGTTGTCTGCCTAAGGACTGTATGGTCAAGAGGCTGTTAGAAAACTGTGTAAAAGACTCTTGGGGCCTGATCCTTTTTATCTCAGATCTTCTTGATGCTTCATGCAGGGGAAGCTTAAGTCGTAAGACTGAGATCTCTGGTCCTATTTGGATCACCCTGAATATGAACATTGGACTATAACCTATGGACTAATTCTGAAAGAACTCATTACAACTACAAAGCTCACCATCTCTACTATGAATCTGATCTCAGAACTGTACTCATGTCTGTATGTATATTGATCTTTTAACCAATACTCTCTCTTTTCTTTTTAAATAATTTTTAGTTTAGTTAATAAGAATTGGCCATAAGCGTGTATTTGGGTAAGATCTGAATTATTCATTAACCTGGCAGATAATGTGTCTGATCCTTTGGGATTGGTAGAACTTTCTTATATGATGAATAATATTTACAGTAATTGTCATCATATTTGACTTGAGTGCCTGACGCTGGATTGTTGTTGGCTTCTGGGTAACCAGTAAGGTATTATAGAAGCTGTTTTGTGCTGGCTTGGTGAATTTAAGTATTGGAATATCCACCAGCTTTAGGGATTGTCTGCCCCATTCCTTGCAAGCGACAAAGAGTCCTGTGGCACCTTTGTTGCTTCTACAGATCCAGACTAACACGGCTACCCCTCTGATACTTGACACCATTCCTTACAGTTTACCCTAATTGAGTTACCTCAATGTGGCTTGGCGGGACCTCCGTCACATGGTGAAATAATCAGTGTAGCCTGAAATGTGCTGAATTTGGCTGGGAGGTTGCATCTTTAATGACAAATAACCTATTCCAGCCCTGGATGAAATTGTGGGCCAGATTCTTTGTTGCCATGGTCCTGGTGTTGTCATTTCCACTAGTAAAGTGGGTGTACACTTTGCATATGTGTAAATGACTGTACAAGATTCAGAACAATGAAGAATCTGACTTATTGCCTTTTGTGAACCACTCTATCTGGATCAGTTCCACAAACACTATGTCTTGCTTGAAGTATTGAAAAAACATTGCTCTTTACGAAAAATAAATAATGCTACACAGATACGTTTTTAATTAATAAATATTGTATAACATATTTAGCAATACTCTTCACGGTCTGGCTCAGGGATATTCTTTAAATCTACAAACATTGAAATGCTGGCTGGATTATGTATGTCCTTTAACTGATGTACCAAGTCCTCTGTAGTGTTATGAAAAGAGCTGACATACATATTCCAAGCTTTCTCTGGAACTCCAGGATCTGGAAACTTGCATTTATTCTTTAAACTTCTCTCCAGCTTTTTTCGTTTGTGCTTGAATTCCAAAATAGTTTTTGTATATCTGTTAATGGTGGTGACAGAGGCAGCCATACAGCAAGCGAAGGAACCCCATGCAAGGCTGTCAACAAAAAGGCTTGTTAGAAAGTGACAGCAGTTTTGCATCCACATCATACTACTGTATCTCCTAAATATATTGACGCAAAAGTGATCAAACTATCCATTTATTGCTATAAATTATGGATTAAATGGGGAAACAGACTCCTAGTGGAAGGTTTTAACAGAGACTGTAGAACTACACAGCTCAAGATGAAGCAATGTTAACTGAGTACTTAAGTTCAATGCTTGCCTTCAATTGTATGAACATTAAACAGTGTATTTTTGTGTTTTAGAACAAAATGATTCTTGGCATAAGTGAATATCTATGAAAGAAGGGTCCCTCCTGCTGAAACAAGCTGGAGCATGCTGATAACTCAGTGTGAGTAAGAAACTATATAAGCAAAGCTATATCTTGCTAGAATTAAGTTTTAGGCCCGAGAAAGCATGTTATTTTCATTTTGTTTGCAACCCTTTCATAGCTCTTTCACTCTCCTGAGCACCACCTGCTGCTCCATTTGGGACTGCAGGCCTTCTCCTGCTCCTGGTGCTCCCTGTAGGTTGCTGACCTCCCTAGGTAGGTCTTCAGTGGCTCAGCCCTCCAGCCAAGTCACATAGTCAAAAAGTTAATCCCTTCCAGGAGTTATAAAAGTTCCACAAACTGTTAGCCCTTACCAGGGTATTCAGCTCTATCTTTGGGCCCTTTAAATCCCACCCTTAGATCAGGCTTCTAAACAAGCCATGTCCCCTTCTCAGCACTTGGACCACTTTCCCAGTGGCCAGTGGGGAAACCCAAGCCTCCCCACCACTCCAGGTCCCAAATCACACAGTAGCAACATGCTGCCTCCTTTAATGAGCTGCTGCTGTTTTCCCCTGGGATTCTTCCCACCTTGTCTCTACCACCACGTCAGAGTTACAGTTCTTAGGTCCTCGCTCTCTGAGGTCCAGTAAATGCAGCACATCAAACACCTTGGGCCAGAGCAGAGCACCCCTCTAATCCTAGCCAGAGACTGAGCTGCTCAACCTTGCAGCTCCTTTTATTTGAGCATACTGGGCTCTGATTGGCTCCTTCTGTGTAGCCTTTCTAGGTAGACCTGTAGGACTCACCTTCACTACTCCTTCCTGGGGCAGAATGCAGTGAGATTGCAGGGCCTCCAGTAGGGTGCCACAAAGGGCCAGGTGCACCCTGTCACAACATTCTTTGTTAATAAACTTATTCTTAGTTTTTACTACAAATCATTTCGGTGTTGTGTAGTAAGGTGAAGAGTATAACCCCAGCTGAGTTCCCAAGCTGTTATCTATACTGGCTCTTTGGAAGCAGTGAACTTGGGGTTACCTCGGTGAGTGTCCAGTAAGAGGAACTGGACACTGCAGGGGAGATGGTTTGGGGAAGAATTGGGACCAGAAGTGTTGTTAGGGTCACTCTGTAAGGAGTAACTGGGCTGGTGAAAGCCAGGGTGAGACCATTATGCTGTGAGCAGGCTCCTGGTGTCAGAGGTCTCAATCAAAGCTATACAGCACAGAAGCACCCAAGATTAGAGGGCAAGGAGTGAAATAACCCCTTACTAGGGTGGATAAACCCCCAAAACATCATAGGAAGAGATCAAATAACTTTTAAGACTCTTTAAACAGGACCACACCATCAGGTAAAAAATGTTACCTCCACTCCTGACTTTCACTTGGATTTGGCATCACTACCCCCTGCTTAGTGAGTGAGGTCCAATTTCAATGGAAGCATACTAAGTACAGTTTTGCTGCCCTTTACTCATACCATAAGGATAACATTTCATTACCATGACATTTGATACTAACATGAATCTTTACACAAAGTAACCAAACTTGACCACTTAGGCAAGCAGATTTGTCTGGTTATCAACTAAGCAGGGTCTATGCAAGTACAATCTGCTCCTGAGGTTTGTTCCCCCAGTTCTTCACTAGATAGCAGGGGAGAGCTCATTCAGAGCCTGTTTACATTATCCTCTCAGCCAAGAATTTGTCATCCTGGCAAATCACACTCCATATTATATTGGGTCCATAAATTCTCCCCATAGAGTCTTAAGAAGCCTACTATTGCTGATTCAAACCTGTGAGCTACATGAGTCAGTTCTTCTCTAACCTCCCCAGGTGCTCATAAGTTAACCTGTTTTCTGGCCTGATAACCCTGTCACTACTATTGAGAATAGGGATTGCAGTGTCAGTGATGAAGTGGGTATTCACCCACGAAAGCTTATGCTCCAATACGTCTTTTAGTCTATAAGGTGCCACAGGACTCTTTGTCGCTTCTACAGTGTCAGTGAGGACTTCTCCTTGGCAAGGGATGGTAACAGTTCCATTGATAGTCCCTCAGACACTGACATAGGCCTCTTCGTTTCTTGCTCCAATAGCAGAGGGACTGGAGCATCAGGGACATCTTCCATCTGTATGTTCCCCTGCCCAGCAACAAAGCTGTGTCATCAGAGTCCTGTCTTTTTTCAAGAGATATGGGAATGCTGGTGGGGCAGACCCCCTGCCATAGGCTGGTCGCATTGCTGAAATGGGTGTGCTAGCAACAAGCCTAAATGCTTCTGCTGTGAGGTTTAAAGCCAAAAGTTCAGTAGATAGAGACCAGAATCTGTTCTCCATTCTAAGCTACACCATGATAGTGTCCTCCTCTTCAGTCTCACTCTGAGCCATGCTGAATAGGAGTGGGTTAGCCCCATGGGGCCCACTGCACGTGTTGGACAGTGGTTTTAGTCCAGATCCTTTTTGCCACCCAGGTCCCATGTCATGGCCCATTTTTTACTACTACTAATTCTCTACTAGAAGGCAGGTCTTAGGGTCAGTATTCATCCCCTTGCTCCACTCCTCTAACATGTATACAGTCATTACAGAAAATGTCATTTCCCACAAATATAACAAAATTGTTTTCCCAAATTAATGGTTTACTCAAAATGTGCTTGCAAGGGGTACTGACCCAGGACCCTGGACAAGCCCACAAAACTGTAACCATTCTTCCAGGTGGAGTTGGCAGCAACAAGGAACTGGTTTAATATCTAGGGAGTTCTATTAACAATAGAAAACAGAACTGACTTAAGTCCTCACCCAGTAACGTAGAAAAACTGACCACCACTTTGAGCACCTCTTAGAGGCAACACTTCCCCACTTGTTGAGAGTATGGCTACACTGCAATTAGAAACCTATGGCTGGACAGCCTTCTGACTCGGGCTCAGGCTAAGGGGCTGTTTAATTGCAGTGTAGATGTTCAGACTCAGGTTGCAGCCCGAGCTCTGGGATCCTCCCACCTCACAGGATCTTATAGCCTGGGCACCATCCCAACTCCAAATGTCTACATTGCAATTAAACAGCCCTTTAGCCTGAGCCTGAGTCAGCTGGCTGGTCCAGCCACGAGTTTTTAATTGGAGTGTAGACATATCCTGAGTGTGTATATAACAAAATAAACCTTTTATTAAAGAACTAAACAAAGCATTAATTTGAGAAAACACTGCAACAATTACTTGAAAGTATATAACCAATAAATAAAACCCCTGCCCCACTGTTGGGCAGAATCCTTTGGCTCTGTTTTTCACCTTGTGATGTGAAAGTCCAACAGATGGATGTGTCTCTAACATGCCATTCCCCTTTTTCTTCCACTGCATGCCATTCACAGTTTGTTGTACAAGGTCAGCAATGTTCTAGACTGTTCTCAGTGGTAGAAGATGACAGAACAAGGAGTAATGGTCTCAAGTTGCAGAGGGGGAGGTTTAGGTTGGATATTAGGAAAACCTTTTTCACTAGTAGGGTGGTGAAGCACTGGAATGGGTTACCTAGGGAGGTGGTGGAATCTCCTTCCTTAGAGGTTTTTAAGGTCAGGCTTGACAAAGCCCTGGCTGGGATGATCTAGTTGGGGTTGGTCCTGCTTTGAGCAGGGGGTTGGACTAGATGACCTCCTGAGGTCCCTACCAACCCCGAGATTCTATGATTCTATGATTCTATGTCCCCAGAGTCCAGGAGTCTGTTTGGGTGGGTTTGCCTCCCGGCCCCAAGGGGAGAGCATAGTTGAGTAACACCTCCACCTTTGCTTATCAATGTCGCTGCAGTTTCTGCCACTGTCATTCTACCCTCCTGGCTACCTCTTTCTGCAATTCTGTGTCCTGATGTTCCACCACTTAGCCCAATTCTCACTGATTCCAACTTTCTGCTGATTTCACTGGGTAGTGGGGAACCTCTCTGCTGCTAACTCTTCTACATTGTCTTTTCACTGCAGCACTGTCTCCACAGCTGGTCTAAGATTCAGCTCCTAGAGCAGCTTATCAGTATATGCAGCTCAAGTAATCACTAACAACAACCCCCACCCACTGAGATTCTTAATTGAGTCTCATCAGCTTTTCTTTTAAACACTGGACAAGAAAGGATCAAATAGATTTAAAGACCCACTAAACAGGACCATACCACAAAACAAGGATATCTGTACCCATCTTCTCCAACTTTCACTAGAATTTGGCATCAGTAGTCCCTGCTTAACAAGTGAGGTCCAATTTAGAGTGACCCCCCTCAATAGGGCATGCTAAGCCCAGTTTGGCTGCACTTTACTCATACAAAAGCCCCCAATATTTCATTGTCTCAGCATTCAAATCTTTACCAAAACAGCCAAAATTGATCACTTTGGCAGCATATCTCTCTGCTGATTCCCTAGGCAGAGTAGGGATGTCTATGCAAATACAGTCTGCTCCTGACATACTTTTCCCCCATCTTTTCCTCCTGCCATAGATGGCAGGAGAGAGCTCATTCAGACCCTGCTTACAGTGAGTAGTTGAGGGCTATAAAGCAGCTCAGCTGCACTGACAGGGAATGGGGCTTAGTGGCATGTTTTTGCCATTTTCTTGCCTTCTCCATCCCTGCCTCACAAAACTGACCAAGGAAATCCACAAGGGTGCAGAAGCGTACCACAAAAATTATTCCAGGGATGGGGAAAATACAATGAGAGACTTAAAGAGCTTGATCTGTTCAGCTTATCAAAAAGTAGATCGAGAGGTGACTTAATTTCATTGTATAAGGGCTAGATCCACAAAGGAACTTAGGCACTGCAATGCTGAGTGTTGCAACATCTACAATTTAGGCATCCTCCCACCCAGTGCAATCCTCAGCCCCACGTTTGTTGCCCAGCTTAGGAGATGCATGACTCTTGCATTTGGGGAGGCTGGGTGCAAGCGCCAGAAGCTCCCTAGAAGTGGGAGTGGCCACCAGCGCCTGGACCGTGGACCCGCCCCCTGCTCCACCCTAAGGCCAAGCCTCTTCTTGGCCTCCTCCCACCCGAGGCCCTACCCATGCTCCACCCCCATGTAACAATGCTGGTTCTGGTGGGACCCAACTGTGAGTGCCAGTTCAGGACAAATTGCTTCAAGCAGGGCAGTTACAGCCCAAGGCTGGGGTTTTTCCACCTCTAAAGCAAACTGAACCAGCCAAACAGAGAAGACTTCAGTTTTACCCCACTCGCTAACCACAAGTCACACAAGCAATTCCCTTAGACACTCCAGTTTTCCAGTATCACCACCAGTGCCACTCATTATGGGGACAAATGGTTATGAAAACCAATGCTCCAGTAAAAGAAAAAAGGTCCTCCTGATCCCAAAGTATCAAGCCCCAGACTCAGGTCAATATACAAGTTAGATCTTACCCACAAATCATGCTGTTGCCAATCCTTTAGAATCTAAAATCTAAAGGTTTATTCATAAAGGAAAAAGATATAGATGAGAGCTAGAATTGGTTAAATGGAATCAATTACATACAGTAATGGCAAAGTTCTTAGTTCAGGCTTATAGCAGTGACAGAATAAACTGCAGGTTCAAATCAAGTCTCTGGAGTATATCCACAGTTGGGATGGGTCATCAGTCCTTTGTTTAGAGCTTCCGTTTGTAGCAAAGTCCCTCCAGAGGTATGAAGCAGGATTGAAGACAAGATGGAGGAGCTGCAGCAGCTTTTTATAGTCTCTTGCCATGTGGTCTCTGCTTTCTTTGTTCCAAATACAAGCATTCCATCACATGGCATGGAAAAACCTCAGAGTTCCGTCCATAGGCATGTCCCTGCATGTTTTGCTGAGTTGCAAGGCATGTCTGCCTTCTCTCAATGGGTCACTTGTATAGCTGATGGTCCTTAATGGGCCATCACGCAGGCTAGGCATAGCTGAACCAACTTGTCTGGGGTGTCACCCAGAAACATAGCACAAGTTTGAACTACAGACAGTATAGAGCCAATACTTACAACTTTAAATACAAAAATGATACATGCATCCAGATAGCATAATCATAACCAGCAAACCATAACCTTGTCTTAGACACCTTATCTGGCCCCCTTTATACAAGATTTGGTGCCATTACGGACCTTGATTGCAACGACGATCACGAACCAGTTCATGTCAATAACATCACACCTCACTTTTCCCCGAAGCCTTGCCACCACCTGGCCTCTTCCCCTGAAGCTATGACCCCACTCCACCACCTTCCCCAAGGACTCCCTGCCTGCTGCTCAGTCCTCATAGACTCATAGACTCATAGACTTTCAGGTCAGAAGGGACCATTATGATCATCTAGTCTGACCTCCTGCACAATGCAGGCCACAGAATCTCACCCACCCACTCCTGGAATAATCCTCTCACCTATGTCTCAGCTATTGAAGTCCTCAAATCATGGTTTAAAGACTTCAAGATGCAGAGAATCCTCCGGTAAGTGACCCGTGCCCCATGCTGCAGAGGAAGGCAAAAAACCTCCAGGGCCTCTGCCAATCTACCCTGGAGGAAAATTCCTTCCCGACCCCAAATATGGCGATCAGCTGAACCCCGAGCATGTGGGCAAGACCCACCAGCCAGACACCCAGGAAAAAGTTCTCTGTAGTAACTTCTAACATCCCATCATTGACCATTGGTCCTATTTACCACTGATGGCAATTAATTGACCTTTGACTAAGATCATGTTATCCCATCAAACCATCCCCTCCATAAACGTATCTAGCTTAATCTTGAAGCCAGTTAGGTGTAGGGAACCTGGGAGGCAGTGACCATGAGATGGTTGAGTTCAGGATCCTGACACAAGGAAGAAAGGAGAGCAGTAGAACAGAGACCCTGGACTTCAGAAAAGCAGACTTTGACTCCCTCAGGGAACTGATGGGCAAGGTCCCCTGGGAGAATAACATGAGGGGGAAGGGAGTCGAGGAAAGCTGGCTGTATTTTAAAGAATCCTTATTGAGGTTGCAGGAACAAACCATCCCGAGGTGTAGAAAGAAAAGTAAATATGGCAGGCGACCAGCTTGGCTTAACAGTGAAATCCTTGCTCGTCTTAAACACAAAAAAGCAGCTTACAAGAAGTGGAAGATTGGACAAATGACCAGGGAGGAGTATATAAATATTGTTCAGGCATGCAGGAGTGAAATTAGGAAGGCCAAATCACACTTGGAGTTGCAGCTAGCCGGAGATGTTAGGAGTAACAAGAAGGGTTTCTTCAGGTATGTGAGCAACAAGAAGAAAGTCAAGGAAAGTGTGGGCCCCTTGCTGAATGAGGGAGGGAACCTAGTGACAGAGGATGTGGAGAAAGCTAGTGTACTCAATGCTTTTTTTGCCTCTGTCTTCACAGACAAGGTCAGCTCCCAGGCGGCTGCACTCCGCAGCACGGTATGGGGAGGAGGTGACCAGCTCTCTGTGGAGAAAGAAGTAGTTCGGGACTATTTAGAAAAGCTGGATGAACACAAGTCCTTGGGGCCGGATGCACTGCATCCGAGGGTGCTAAAGGAGTTGGCCGATGTGATTGCAGAGCCATTGGCCATTATCTTTGACAAATCATGGCAATCGGGGGAGGTCCCGGATGACTGGAAAAAAGCTAATGTAGTGCCCATCTTTAAAAAAGGGAAGAAGGAAGATCCGGGGAACTACAGGCCAGTCAGTCTCACCTCAGTCCCTGGAAAACTCATGGAACAGGTCCTCAAGGAATCAATTCTGAACCACTTAAAGGAGGGGAAAGTGATCAGGAACAGTCAGCATGGATTCACCAAGGGCAAGTCATGCCTGACTAACCTAATTGCCTTCTATGATGAGATAACTGGCTCTGTGGATGAGGGGAAAGCAGTGGATGTGCTATTTCTTGACTTTAGCAAAGCTTTTGATACAGTCTCCCACAGTGTTCTTGCCAGCAAGTTAAGGAAGTATGGGCTGGATGAATGCACGGTAAGGTGGATAGAAAACTGGCTGGATGGTCGTGCCCAATGGGTAGTGATCAATGGCTCCATGTCTAGTTGGCAGCCGGTATCAAGTGGAGTGCCCCAAGGGTCGGTGCTGGGGCCGGTTTTGTTCAATATCTTCATCAACGATCTGGAGGATGGTGTGGACTGCACCCTTAGCAAGTTTGCAGATGACACTAAACTGGGAGGAGTGGTTGATACGCTGGAGGGTAGGGACAGGATACAGAGGGACCTAGACAAATTAGAGGATTGGGCCAAAAGAAATCTGATGAGGTTCAACAAGGACAAGTGCAGAGTCCTGCACTTAGGACGGAAGAATCCCATGCACTGCTACAGACTAGGGACCGAATGGCTGGGCAGCAGTTCTGCAGAAAAGGACCTAGGGGTTACGGTGGACGAAAAGCTGAATATGAGTCAACAGTGTGCCCTTGTTGCCAAGAAGGCTAACGGCATTTTGGGCTGTATAAGTAGGGGCATTTCCAGCAGATCGAGGGACGTGATTATTCCCCTCTATTCGGCACTGGTGAGGCCTCATTTGGAGTACTGTGTCCAGTTTTGGGCCCCACGCTACAAGAAGGATGCGGATAAATTGGAAAGAGTCCAACGGAGGGCAACAAAAATGATTAGGGGGCTGGAGCACATGACTTATGAGGAGAGGCTGAGGGAACTGGGATTGTTTAGCCTGCAGAAGAGAAGAATGAGGGGGGATTTGATAGCTGCTTTCAACTACCTGAAAGGGGGTTCCAAAGAGGATGGATCTAGACTATTCTCAGTGGTAGAAGATGACAGAACAAGGAGTAATGGTCTCAAGTTGCAGAGGGGGAGGTTTAGGTTGGATATTAGGAAAAACTTTTTCACTAGTAGGGTGGTGAAGCACTGGAATGGGTTACCTAGGGAGGTGGTGGAATCTCCTTCCTTAGATGTTTTTAAGGTCAGGCTTGACAAAGCCCTGGCTGGGATGATCTAATTGGGTTTGGTCCTGCTTTGAGCAGGGGGTTGGACTAGATGACCTCCTGAGGTCCCTTCCAACCCTGAGATTCTATGATTCTATGATTCTTTTGCCCCCACTGCTTCCCTTGGAAGGCTGTTCCAGAACTTCACTCCTCTGATGGTTAGAAACCTTCGTCTAATTTCAAGTCTAAACTTCCTGATGGCCAGTTTATATCCATTTGTTCTTGTGTCCACATTGGTACTGAGCTGAAATAATTCCTCTCCCTCCCTGGTATTTATCCCTCTGATATATTTAAAGAGAGCAATCATATCTCCCCTCAGCCTTCTTTTGGTTAAGGTAAACAAACCAAGCTCCTTGAGTCTCCTTTCATACGACAGGCTTTCCATTCCTCGGATCATCCTAGTGGCCCTTCTTTGTACCTGTTCCAGTTTGAATTCATCCTTCTTAAACATGGGAGACCAGAACTGCACACAGTATTCCAAATGAGGTCTTACCAATGCCTTGTATAACGGTACTAACACCTCCTTATCTCTACTAGAAATACCTCGCCTAATGCATCCCAAGACCGCATTAGCTTTTTTCACGGCCACATCACATTGGCGACTCATAGTCATCCTGTGATCAACCAGGACTCCGAGGTCCTTCTCCTCTTCCGTTACTTCCAACTGATGCGTCCCCAGCTTATAACTCAAATTCTTGTTATTAATCCCTAAATGCATAACCTTACACTTCTCACTATTAAATTTCATCCTATTACTATTACTCCAGTCCTCTCTGCCCCCTCCCCCGAGGACCCCCTGCTCACTGCTTGCTCCTCTCCACCTCCTCCCCACAGACCCCCACCTGCCGCTCTCTCCTCTCTGCCCCCTTCCCCGATCCCCCCAACATGCTCCTTTCTGCCCCCTCCCCGAGGACCCCTTGTCTTCTCCTATCCACCCCCTCTCCCAAGGCCCTCCCACCCACTGCTTGCGCCTCTCCGCCCCATTTCCCAAGCCCCCCTGCCACTCACTCCTTTCTGCCCCCTCCTGCCTTACGGGCGAGCGGTGGGAGGAGAGGGGGGAAAGAGGAGCGAGCGTGGTCTCGGGGAAGAGGCCTAGCGGGAATGGAGCTCTGGGGCAGAGTGCGGGCAGGGTCGCTGTCCAGACACCACCCCCCCCACTTCTGAGGAGCTTCCTGCGGTGACAATCCAAAGGTGGCAGGCTGGCATGCCTCCAAAGGGAGGTGTGCCACATCTGGCATTTCATGCCCTGTTTGGAGAGACTTAGTCTTCCCAAGCCTCTTATACCTGCCGCCAGAGAGGCACAAGCAGCAGGTATGGGGTCTCTGGGTAAGAGATGGAGGGGGGACGGGAAGAGGAGCAGCATGGGCAGGGCCACAGGGGAAAAGGACAAGTGGGAGCAGGGCCTCGGGGTGGAGTGTGGGCAGGGTCATGGCTCGGGCGCCCTTTTGGCTGCTGTCTGGTAAGCCTTCAAAGGGACGTGCGCCGCATCCTGTTTGTGGACACTTAATAAGATGGACACCTGAGGGCAAGCAAAAACAAGATTGCCCGAAAACAACATGGCGAAGAGCTGTGGAAGCTGAGCTGAAAAACCTGGGGGACAGCTAGGGAACCATTGAAAGACTTGCCAGAAACAGACAGGAGTGGAGGAGCTATGTCGCTGCCCTAAATGCCAGAGTCGTAATGGGTACTAACTAACTATCTAACACACTCATTCCCAAAATATCTGAACTGCCTTGGCTGAAATTTCCCCAAAACAGTTCAGACTTAGGCAGGCACCTGTCTTGGAAAATTTCATCCTGAATTGTTGAAGTTTGGTAAAGTTATAAACAACTAAAAACAGGTTTTTATAAACTATCAGACAACCCTAATAATAAAGGGTGCTAAAACCCCATCTATATTAACAATAGATAAGACCTGTGGGACAAGAAGGCCCCTGATTGGTGTAGAGGGGTGGGAGCCCCCCCCCAACAGTGTCCTGTGCTTGAAGGTGGGTGATGGAGTGGGAGCCATGGCACCTGCATGCCCTGGGTAGTGCTGGTACTGGCTGTCCTGGAACTAAGGGACCTTATACCATTAGACAAGACTACAGAAATTACAAATAAAGAAGTTGGTTGTTGTATTACATCCTCAGTGGAAAGCTCAAATCAGAGCCATTAGTTGTTACTTGAGAACAAGGATGGCAGAGAGAGCAATTCAAATGTTAATGAAACAGTTAGATATTTTAATGCAAAAATTACCAATAGGACCAGCCATAATCCCACATCTGTGGTCTCCAGTCTTCTGGACCAAGGTTGACAGTCATTTGAAATACAGTTGTGTACATCATGTGAGCGACCATGCCAAAGAGACCTAGAAAAATATAACTTTGTAAGATATAGTCAAAAATAAACACATGCAAAAACCGTTTCTGGCACTTTATTAGAGATTATTCTGGAATACGGAGAATGTTTTGTGAAGTATTTAAAGGTCTAAAAATAGCTGAAAAAATTATTTAAATTGTAAAGAGAATGTAACACCCACCACACTGCTGGTGTTGCTCCACAAACTAGCAACTCATACAAGGGAAGCCCCTTCTCTCAGGAACTGGGTTGTTACAGTCACCTCTACAGAACCATGCAAACCTTCACTGTACACTGGGGACTGAGTCTGGGATATTTAAAAGGTATTTAAGAGAGTTAAAGTGTACAAAACCTACTGAATTTCAGTGGCAGTGGAGTGCCTTACTCCTTTAAGCTGCTTTTAAAACCTTATATGAAATTCATCCTGAGTAGTGTAGCTAATAGGGCTAGCTTGCCTTCATTATATTCAGCTGTAATGCAAGGAACCTATAGGCCTGTATCCTGTAAGACATAAGCTTCAGCAGTTTTAGCATAAGGCTTGAGGCCTATGAAATTTGGCACAGATAAATGGCCCAATAGAAAACCCCAAGTATTGGGGAGCTGAAAATAGAGTGTTTAAGGGGAATTTCAGACCACAGGAACATGAGTCCAACCACAAGAATGTCAAGGCAATGAATTGGTGTACATAACAATAACAGGTACATGAGCTACATCTGCAGATACCTAACCACAAGAGGGCCATGGTAATGAATTAACATATATGATAATAAGTTGAGATCATTGATATACTAACCTATAGGAGAAGGACACTCCATCGTTAGTAAGGGGAGGAAATACAAATAAGGAAAAGGGGGGGAACCTACTGAATATGCATCAAACATAGTGGCATCAGCATAACATATTATAAAAGTTGCATCCCAGCCTATGAGCAGTAGGAAAAAGAGAGAGAGAGAGAGAGATGTAGCCCTTGGGAGGTGCCAGAATGATAGCCACCGGGGATGAGGGGGAAGGTGATGAATAAGATGATGGTTAACATTTCAAGTCATTCTGCAAGGGACAGTGTGAGCACAAAGTCAATGTCCCACCTCAGCCCCACTTAACTCTTATTTTGAAGGTGTAAGCCAGAGTGTAATGGAATGCTAAACTGTAGTATACTGTTCAGCCACTACGTGGCACTGTGTGTAAAATACCTTATTTAAACTAATCTCAGCTGTACCAGGCAGTTCATTGAAGGCGCTTAGGATGAACATATGTGGTATACGAAAATAAGAAAGAAAAACTTGTAGCACCTTAGAGACTAACAAATTTATTTCAGCATAAGCTTTCGTGGGTTAATACCCACTTCATCGGATGCATGGAATGAAACATACAGTAGACAGATATTTATACAGTCAGAGAAACATGATAAGGTCGAGGTGCATAGACCAACCTTAAGAGGCGAATTAGTTGAGAGGAACCATAACAGCAGGGGAAGAAAAACCTTTGAAGTGATAAACAAGATGGTCACACAGGTGTGAATGAGGATCGTTAACTTAAGGGAAATAGATTCAATTAACGTAATGGCCGAGCCATTCCAAATCTCTATTTAATCCGGACGCAATGCAACCTAGTTTGCATATCAATTCGAGTCCAATAGTTTCTCTTTGAAGTCTGCTTTTGGAGTTAATCTGTCGCAACACTGCTACCCTCAAGTCTGTCACTGAGTGATTAGGAAGGTTGAAGTGTTCTCCTACTGGTTTTTGAATGTTATGATTCCTGATGTCAGATTTATGTCCATTTATTCTTTTGCGTAGAGACTGTCCGGTTTGGCCAATGTACATGGCAGAGGGGCATTGCTGGCACATGATGGCATATATCACATTGGTAGATGTGCAGGTGAATGAGCCCCTGATGGCGTGGCGGATGTGATTAGGCCCTGTGATGGTATCACTTGAATCGATATGTTGACAGAGTTGGCATCGGGCTTTGTTGCAAGGATAGGTTCCTGGGTTGGTGTTTTTGTTGTATGGTGTGTGGTTGCTGGTGAGTATTTGCTTCAGGTTGGGGGGCTGTCTGTAAGCAAGGATTGGTCTGTCCTCCAAGATCTGTGAGAGTGAGGGATCATCTTTTAGGATAGGTTGTAGATCTTTGATGATGCGCTGGAGAGGTTTTAGTTGGGGGCTAAAGGTGACGGCTAGTGGTGTTCTGTTATTTTCTTTTTGGGGCCTGTCTTGTAGTAGGTGACTCCTGGGTACTCTTTTGGCCCTGTCAATCTGTTTTTTCACTTCAGCAGGTGGGTATTGTAGTTGTAAGAATGCTTGATAGAGATCTTGTAGGTGTTTGTCTCTGTCTGAGGGATTGGAGCAAATGCGGTTGTATCTTAGAGCTTGGCTGTAAACAATGGATCGTGTGGTGTGTCCAGGATGGAAGCTGGAAGCATGTAGGTAAGTATAGCGGTCAGTAGGTTTCCGGTATAGGGTGGTGTTTATGTGACCATCACTTATTAGCACAGTGGTGTCTAGGAAATGGACCGCTTGTGTGGACTGGTCTAGGCTGAGGTTGATGGTGGGATGGAAATTGTTGAAATCATGGTGGAATTCCTCAAGGGCTTCTTTTCCATGGGTCCAAATGATGAAGATATCATCAATGTAGCGCAAGCAGAGTAGGGGTGTTAGGTGACGAGAGCTGAGGAAGCGTTGTTCTAAGTCAGCCATAAAAATGTTGGCATACTGTGGGGCCATACGGGTACCCATAGCAGTGCCACTGACTTGAAGGTAAATATTGTCCCCAAATGTGAAATAGTTGTGGGTGAGGACAAAATCACAAAGTTCGGCCACCAGGTTAGCCGTGGTAGTATCGGGGATACTGTTCCTGGCAGCTTGTAGTCCATCGTTGTGTGGAATGTTAGTGTAGAGGGCTTCTACATCCATAGTGGCCAGGATGGTGTTGTCTGGAAGATCATCGATGGATTGTAGTTTCCTCAGGAAGTCAGTGGTGTCGCGAAGATAGCTGGGAGTGCTGGTAGCATAGGGCCTGAGGAGAGAGTCTACATAGCCAGACAATCCTGCTGTTAGGGTGCCAAAGCCTGAGATGATGGGGCGTCCAGGATTTCCAGGTTTATGGATCTTGGGTAGCAGATAGAATGTACCTGGTCGGGGTTCTAGGCACGTGTCTGTACAAATTTGTTCCTGTGCTTTTCCAGGGAGTTTCTGGAGCAGATGGTGCAATTTCTTTTGGTACTCCTCAGTGGGGACAGAGGATAAAGGCCTGTAGAATGTGGAGTTACAGAGCTGCCTGACAGCTTCTTGTTCATATTCCAACTTATTCATGATGACGACAGCTCCTCCTTTGTCAGCCTTTTTGATTATGATGTTAGAGTTGTTCCTGAGGCTGTTGATGGCATTGTGTTCTGCACGGCTGAGGTTATGGGGCAAATGATTTTGCTTTTCTACAATTTCAGCTCGAGCACGGCGACGGAAGCAGTCTATGTAGAAGTCCAATTTGTTGTTTCGACCTTCAGGAGGAGTCCACGCAGAATCCTTCTTTTTGTAGTTTAGGTAGGAAGGATTCTGTGGGTTAGTATGTTGTACAGAGGTCTGTTGGAAAAATTCTTTGAGTCGGAGACGTCAAAAGTAGGATTCTAGGTCACCGCAGAACTGTATCATGTTCGTGGGTCTGGAGGGACAAAAGGAGAGGCATATGTGGTATGTGACTTGCTCAGAAGCAAGCTCTGTAGCCATTCCATATCTCGAACAGGAGCATGACATAGTGTCAGAAAAAAACTAGAGTCGGAGGAGAACAGAAGCAAGGAGAACACCTACAAAGGTTGCAGACAGCAGAAACAAAGCAACAAAGTTTGCAGGATCTCATCAACATACCATGCGTCAATGCCCCAGAGAACTTGATCTTTGACAAACCTTCACAGTGGACAGACTGGGGGCAGCCTTTTGTAAGATTTTGACTGGAAACAAGTTCCACAAAGAAACTGAAGATATATAGGTATCTTCTTTAATTTATGCTATGGGGAAACAAGAAGAGTGTATCTTTACATCCTTTGATTTTACTGAAGACAATCACAAAGATGACTATGAGTGTTCGGGCTATGGTTGATGCATATTTTATACCTTGGAGAAATGTGGTTTATTCTCTGCTTCCACCAGAGAATTCAAGATCCAGGAGAAAATGTTGAATGCTTTATAAAAGCTCTGCATACCTTAACTGAAAATTGTCATGTTGGGAATGCAAAACTTAAAACATCAGAGACAGGCTGGTTGTTGTGTTAATAGGTAAAAAAACTTGCCCAGCAGGTACAATTAAAGAGAGCTTTAACTCTAGCCACAGCTATAGAGAGCAAAGCATTCTGAGCTGGTGAGACAGCAAAACTTAGAGCAACTTGCCACTTGATGGGCCTTGTGAGAAAGGTGGAAGAACTCAATGGAGGATTGATGACATTGGACTTTTGAAAGGAGTTCCAGTTCGTATCTGGTAAACAACCATGAAAGGGACGTGGTCAGGCCCACTGCACGGGGGCAAATTTCACCCTGAACAAGGCAATAATAACAGTAGGTGATTAGGCCCATGGCTAATGAGCCTCTGGAAGCCCTCACTTAAGATGAAGCCCCACAGGCCCTGAAGTGGGATTCTCAAACTAGGTTTTCACTTATCTCACCAGTAGAGCATGAGCCCATAGGTGGTCTCAGAGTACACCTAGGACCTGATAGCTGTCACAAAAGACAAGTGTGTGTCCTGGCCTTGTGGTTAGAGCACTCAGCTTGTGTGCATTTCCTCAATAAGCCATTAACATTGTTTGGCCTTTTTACTGTTGTACCTGAAAGGCTGCTTGTGGGTGTTTTCAACCTCACACTATATTTCAGTAACACATACATACACAAACTTCATAACTTCACATACGATGATAGCACATACAATCCAACAAGATATTACTGTCTAGAAGATCAAGACTTTAGAATGATACCTCACAAGGCATACTCTGTAGAAAACATATCCTAAGTACATGACAGTGGTGAATACTGGGGTGCCAGGGTGTCACAGTTGGGCTCTGGTTAGTCGTGGCCAGGATGCTGGTGGCCAAATGTTGTTGGGGACTGGAACGAAAGGAAGGATGACAACCCAGCCCAGACCCCTTCATCAGATTTGAGGCTTGATGTTTCCCAACCAGGAAGGGCTTTTGCAGGACAGCCTGAGGTAAAATGTCCAAGGCTTTCCACGGTACAGGCATAAATCTGCCATTCAACAACACAGTTTCTCTGCCACAAAGAGGCAGAATCATAGAAGATTATGCTTGGAAGAGACCTGAGGAGGTCATCTAATCCAACTCCCTGCTCAAAGCAGGACCAACCCCAACTAAATCATCCGAGACAGAGCCAAGCTTGGTTGGCACTTAGGACGGAAAAATCCCATGCACTGCTACAGACTAGGGACCGAATGGCTGGGCAGCAGTTCTGCAGAAAAGGACATAGGGGTTACAGTGGACAAAAAGCTGAATATGAGTCAACAGTGTGCCCTTGTTGCCAAGAAGGCTAATGGCATTTCGGGTTGTATAAGTAGGGGCATTTCCAGCAGATCGAGGGATGTGATCATTCCTCTCTATTTGGCACTGGTGAGGCCTCATTTGGAGTACTGTGTCCAGTTTTGGGCCCCACACTACAAGAAGGATGTGGATAAATTGGAAAGAGTCCAGTGGAGGGCAACAAAAATGATTAGGGGACTGGAGCACATGACTTATGAGGAGAGGCTGAGGGAACTGGGATTGTTTAGCCTGCAGAAGAGAAGAATGGGGGGGGGGGGGGATTTGATAGCTGCTTTCAACTACCTGAAAGGGGATTCCAAAGAGGATGGATCTAGACTGTTCTCAGTGGTAGAAGATGACAGAATACGAAGTAATGGTCTCAAGTTGCAGAGGGGGAGGTTTAGGTTGGATATTAGGAAAAACTTTTTCACTAGTAGGGTGGTGAAGAACTGGAATGGGTTTCCTAGGGAGGTGGTAGAACCTCCTTCCTTAGAGGTTTTTAAGGTCAGGCTTGATAAAGCCCTGGCTGGGATGATTTAGTTGGGGTTGGTCCTGCTTTGAGCAGGGGGTTGGACTAGATGACCTCCTGAGGTCCCTTCCAACCCTGAGATTCTATGATTCTGTGACTTGCATGGACTCAGTCACTGGTAATGAAACTGACAGTAAGAGAGCTAGAGTCAGGGTGACTGGTGTGGCATGGAGATGGAGTGCCACAAAGAGCAGCACTCAGACAGTCAACAATCTTGATGAAATTGTCAAGGTCACATGGGAGCTCCACCCATGTCAGCTCGTCCTTGATCTCCACATGGAGACCAAGCCATAAATGGTAATGCTGCTGGGCTTAAAAGCAAGCCACCCTACAGCCTTAGCCAATCAGGTTGTTCTGCTGTGGCCCAGCTGCATTCATTGACTGCCTGATGACTGGGCAGACACAGATGCAGGCCCTCATTCCTGACAGTACTCTTAACTGTGGTGCAGCTACTGCTCAACCAGGATATCCTTCACTCTGGCAGAGCTACCAGTCCACGGAATACCCTTTACTAGGATGCAGGCACTGCTCCAGCAGAATACCCTTAACTATGGCACACATAGGTCTCCACCATGTTGGGATATGTAAGGGTTAAGTAAAGGCCTGGGAAACCACTGGTGTGCTGGCATGGTATTAGGGAGTAGGCACAGGTACGCACTATTCCTTCACTTGATAGATAAAGTGTCATCCTGCCATAAAGTTCCCTTCTGCTTGTTAAGGATTGATAAGCGTTGCAGCTGCATAAGGAATGTGGAGATCTAAGGGATACTCTTGGTGCAAAGCCATGTTATCTCCCGCTCCCTTCCTTTCCCAGCTACATAAACGAGCTCGGGGTCATGGCCCCTTCCCCCCTTCCCTGTGAACTGCTGATCAAGAGAATTTGTGGCTGCAATTATTGCAAAGAAATGTATCTTCAAGGTAAAAATATCCATATGATATGCTTAATGCTGTAAACAGTAAACAGGGGCGGGGATAATTATATTCATTGTATGGGCGTTCATATTACTCAATAACGGTTTAGGGAGTGTTGTAGTAAATGTGGGTATTTACATACTAACTTAAATAAAAGAGTATGAGGTGATTAACTCAGTGCTTACTCGACAGTTGGGTCGAGGGGAACAAGTACCGCAATAAAGAAGCCCATCTACTCAATCCGCCTCTGGATGCCCCTGTTCTTCTTCTAACATCTGGCGTTACGAACAGGATCCCAGAGGAAAGTCGTGCCTGTCACCACATCTCGCCATGAAATTAATGTGTAAGTTGAACGGGCCCTTTACTGCAACCCCGGTTACGGAGTTTATTAATAAACTGGTGGGGAAATGGTGGGGGGTGTGTGTCCTTGTTCCCCCCCTCCCCCCAGGGATCATCAGGATTGGCCAGCCATCCAGGGGTGGGTGGAAGCTTCCCTGGCGTCCAAGTGCTCCCAGGATAAGAAAAAGGCTGTTGTATTGCAGGCTCTGTGTGAGGGTCTGTCAGGTTTATGGGAGGAGGTTACCAGTCTTAAAAGCAAAGTGGAAACTCTGCAGCAAATTGCTGAGGAACAGCGCACGGTAAATCATCACAGTGTGCTACTAGTCAGAATAGCTAAAAATGTATGGACGATTTTAATCGTCTTAAGTCAGAGAACCTGACCCTGAAGAGTCAAGTATATGCCTTAAAGCAAAATTCTTGTTCCCTGGCCCCATTTCTCTCCCTGTCTCTCTTCTCTCCCCCCTCTTTTGGTTTTCTGAAATTGTAATGGACGGTACTTTGGATACTTAGTGAAAAGTTTGTTTGGACAAAGCATTACAGAAGTCTGCTGCATTCCATTGAAATTTTTAAAGTAAAAGTTCCATGGGTGACCATGGAAACAAATGTTTAACTGCCTTTTTAAACAATCCCAAGGTGAAGGAAGCACAGGGTAAGGCAGCTGTGTTGCAGGGATTTTACTTGGTGGCTAAGTCATTACAGGCAAAATATACCACCTTAAAGAATTGAATGCACAAGTAAATAATTTAAAGTTAGTGAAGAGTTACGATTAGCTTTGTAGAAATTAATACTACAGAGTTTGGGGGAAGTTTGGAGAGAAGTAAACAGTTGGGAGTTGTGGAAATGTTAAAGAGTAACAGTTGTGATGTTATAAAAGGGAAATTTGTGGTTTAAAAATAAAACCCAGTTATGTAACTAATTATTTGTGCAACTTGGTACAGTCACATTGGGTGGAATCCTGTTAGTTAAACAAATTATACAAGGGGGTCAGGGGGCTACTACCACCACTATGTTTTTGTCCCCAGGAGCCTTTACAGCTATTCTGAAGGAAAATGGGCCCTTTTCCCACAGAAATGGTCTGTAAAGAACTGCTGCAGGCAGCAAGCAGCCAGATACTCTGATCTATATTACAGGAACTCCTCACTTAAAGTCGTCCTGGTTAATGTTGTTTCGTTGTTATGTTGCTGATCAATTAGGGAACATGCTCGTTTAAAGTTGTGCAATGCTCCCTTTTAACGTCATTTGGCAGCCGCCTGCTTTGTCCACTGCTTGCAGGAGGAGCAGCCTGTTGCAGCTAGCTGGTGGGTGGTTGGAACCAGGGTGAACTGGCAGCCCCCCATCATCTCCCCCTATCAGCTCCCTGCTCCCCTAAGTTCCCTGTGCAGCAGCTGCCCAGCAGGCTATCAATTGCCAGCAGTTCAGCTGTCCCTCTCCGCACTGCCATGTGCTGCTCCTGCCCTCTGCCTTGGAGCTGCTCCCCGACACTCCTGCTTGCTGTGTGGGGGGCAAGGGAAGAAGAGGGGGGCTAATGTCAGGGTGTCCCCCTGTTCCTGCACCCTGATTACCCCATCTTCCATAGAGCAGGGGACACACACAGACGGACGGAGGGAGCTGCTGCCTTAGGCAGCAGCTGCAGCTGCGGTCCGGTCTCAGCTTGCTGATCTAATTAACAAGGCAGTGTACTTCTGACCCCACTCTTCATACTTAAGGGGAAATGTGCACCTCTATCTCTGAAACACACACAGGGTGTGTGTCTCTGTCTGCCCTCCCTCCTTTCCTGCTGCCTTATAGAGTGTGAGAGTTAACCCTTGAGGGCTCAGCCAATTGCTAGTTCATTTAGCAGCAAGGCTTTCCCTGGGAAATATCCCACCCTCTGACTCTGCCACCTCAACCAAGCTTCACAATCATCATCACTGTGTACCAGTATTAAATTGTTTGTTTAAAACAGATTCGCTTAACATCGTTTTGCTTAAAGTCACATTTTTCAGGAACATAACTACAACGTTAAGTGAGGAGTTCCTGTATTTGACTATTGGACGAGTTAATCAAAATCACTAAAGAAATATAAGGGGTTTCTATTGGAACTTAACTTGACTGTCTCTAGTTGTACAAAATGGGAGTGTAATCAGGGTACAGTTGTGTAAAAATAATGAAAGCAGTGCAAGGGGTGTTGGGCAAAAGAGAATTTTTGTGTATGTAATTATGTGAGGTTTTAAGGACCTAAACCAACACTCATGGTTTGTAAAATCCTGTTTGTAGTTTTAAAATAAATTGGTTTGGTTTTGTTTTTTAAATAAAAAAAAAACAGTGCCACTAAAACTCCATTTGAATCTGTCATTCAAAGTTGCAACACTGACAGACCCTTGTGCCAGACATGGGCAGCTAGTGTGATGTGGCTTTGGTATTTAGCATTTAACCCTTTGGGTACTTCCATGTTTTTTATAATGTTTTATATTCTTTTAAATAAGGACCAGAGAATGTGTTCCTGGCTGGGGCAGCCAGAACTGGGAGAATGGGGAGAAATTCTGGATCTTTTTTGTTGTTGTGGGTAATAGCAGCTAAGAGCTGCAGAAGGGGAACAAAAGGTTAAAAGACAGTGTACCTCTGAAGGAAAGACAGGGGTTAAATGTACAAGGGAGCAATGTTGGGAACACTGAGCCTTGGGGTGGCTCTGGGTGATCGGACTGTCGCTTTGGTGGGGGTGCATGAGAACTCTGTGGGTACGGGGGAGGCAGTTACACCGTGTGTGAAAGTTGATGTGGCTAATATAATCTTGTAGAGTTGAACTGTGGAAGGGGTGTGCATTTTCCCACAACATGTGCAGTGTATATTGTAGAAGAGGTGAAAAAATGCAAGCAAAACATGCTACGTAATTAAAATCCTATTAGGGCTCCAAAAGGAGCCACAATAGGTTGTGTTTTCTTTTTCAGATGGCAGTGTGTTTTAGAAGCAGAAGTTAAAAGTGAAAAATAATCAGAACTCTGGTAAAAGTTAATTATTTCCCTTTTAAGACAGAGTCTTTGAGCTGCTAATAGGTTTGGATCCAAAAGCAAGCCAGAATGTGTCTGTGTAGATACAAATTACCTACCTCAGTGGTGCCCAATGTGGTGCCTGTGGGTGCCATGGCGCCCGCCAGGGCATTTATGTGCACCCGCCGTCAGGGCCGGCGCCAAGGAAGGAAGAGGAGAGGAGCATCTGCCAGAGAAGCATTGCCACTGAAATGCCGCCACACAGCGCTTCCGGCGGAGAAGCTTTTGCCGAAATGCCGCCGAGGAGCGCTTCCGGCGGAGAAGCTTTTGCCGAAATGCCGCCGAGGAGCGCTTCTGGCGGAGAAGCTTTTGCCGAAATGCCGCCAAGGAGCGCTTCCGGTGGAGAAGCTTTTGCCGAAATGCCGCCGAGGAGCGCTTCCGGAGTAGAAGCTTTTGCCGAAATGCCGCCGCGCAGCGCTTCCGGCGGAGAAGCTTTTGCCGAAATGCCACCAAGGAGCACTTCCGGCGGAGAACCATCGCCACTGAAATGCCACCGAGAAGTGTCGCTGGCCACCACACTCTGATGAAAGGATGAATGTGCTTTTGGCCACAGAAAGGTTGGGGACCACTGACCTACCTGATAGGGGAAGGAAAGGACTGCCCATAAATGGCATCACAAAGGAGCTGCAAATAATAAATATACCTGGTCAGCAAACAAGGAAGAAGACTCAGATTATGGCCCTCCAGGAAAGGGAGGTGGGAAAACAAGTCAAGCCTGAAAATAAGAGGGGAAACTGAGGTACACAGCCTCATACATAAACAGTGGAATAATTTACTAGCCTGCCTATAGAACAAAACAAAAAAAGTATAAAAGTAATTCTGTTTTTCCTCCAGTCAGCAAAATTTGTAAAAGGAAGGGGTATTTTTAGGCAATAATCCATCCCCATCCAGGGGCCTGGGAAATGTTTCTTTCGTTTTTCAGACACTCTACAAGCAAGCTTGACCAGGGAGCTTTGCGAACAGGGGAGTTTGGAAGGGGAGTGCGAAGGGAGCAAGCTATCCTTGCCATTCCTAACTCCTTTAACCCAAACTAAAGGCAGAGGCAGAGCTACCAGGGGGCTGCAGACGGGGGAGTGACTATCTGTTGAGGGGACAGATTGGCAGTTTGACCGTGTGCTTGATTGTTTGATTTCCTGTTTGAATAGTGTGATTTGGGAGTGCTTTGTTCCAGGCTCTTCTAAGAAGACAGTCAGTCAGCTGTGAACCAGCTGAGGGAGGAAACTCTTCAAAGGAAGGGACTATGGATGCTGAGCGATCCGCTGTCGTGACCTGCACAGGATGTGCCATGTTTGTCTTTCTTCCACAGGATAGAAGCGACTTTGTCTGTACAAAGTGCAAGCTGATCTCCATATTGGAAGAGAAGATTCAAGGTCTGGAGAAACGAGTATCAACCCTGCGTTCCATAAAAGAAAATGAGGAGTTCCTGGATAGACGTCAGGATCGGCTTCAGCGGGCACAGTGTTCTGAGGATTCAGAGCAGGCTACGCAGCAGGGACAGAAGGCCAGTGAGAACAATTGGCGGCATGTGACCTCCAGAAGAGGAAAGAGTATGAGACAAGTCCATGTACCAGAAACGCCTATTCAGATGAGCAACCGTTTTCATGTTCTCTCCACAGGTACTAGTGCAGAGAGTGGAGTGAATGATACATCTGAGGGAACAGAGCAGAAGGAGACTCCACTGACTGGAAGGCAAGAGATGCACAGTCCTAGGGATGGGGGTTCCACGACCACCACTCCCAGGAGGAGGAGGAGGGTGGTGGTGGTGGTCGGGGACTCTCTCCTCAGGGGGACTGAGTAATCTATCTGCCGCCCTGACCGGGAAAACCGAGAGGTGTGCTGCTTGCCAGGGGCTAGGATTCGTGATGTGACGGAGAGACTGCTGAGACTCATCAAGCCCTCAGATCGCTACCCCTTCCTGCTTCTCCACGTGGGCACCAATGATACTGCCAAGAATGACCTTGAGCGTATTACTGCAGACTACGTGGCTCTGGGAAGAAGGATAAAGGAGTTTGAGGCGCAAGTGGTGTTCTCGTCCATTCTCCCTGTGGCAGGAAAAGGCCGGGGTAGAGACCGTCGAATCGTGGAAGTCAACGAATGGCTACGCAGATGGTGTCGGAGAGAAGAGTTCAGATTCTTTGACCATGGGATGGTGTTCCAAGAAGAAGGAGTGCTAGGCAGAGATGGGCTCCACCTGACGAAGAGAGGGAAGAGCATCTTTGGAAGCAGGCTGGCTAACCTAGTGAGGAGGGCTTTAAACTAGGTTCACCGGGGGAAGGAGACCAAAGCCCCGAGGTAAGTGGGGAAGTGGGATACTGGGAGGAAGCACAAGTAGGTGAGTGCAAGAGGGGAGGGCTCCTGCCCCATACTGGGACAGCAGGACGATCGGTGAGTTATCTTAAATGCCTATACACAAATGCAAGAAGGCTGGGGAACAAGCAGGGAGAACTGGAAGTCCTGGCACAGTCAAGGAATTATGATGTAATTGGAATAACAGAGACTTGGTGGGATAACTCACATGATTGGAGTACTGTCATGGATGGATATAAACTGTTCAGGAAGGATAGGCAGGGCAGAAAAGGTGGGGGAGTTGCGTTGTATGTAAGAGAGCAGTATGACTGCTCAGAGCTCCAGTATGAAACTGCAGAAAAACCTGAGAGTCTCTGGATTAAATTGAGAAGTGTGAGCAACAAGGGTAATGTCGTGGTGGGAGTCTGCTACAGACCACCAGACCAGGGGGATGAGGTGGACGAGGCTTTCTTCCAGCAACTAACAGAAGTTACTAGATCACAGGCCCTGGTTCTCATGGGGGACTTTAATCACCCCGATATCTGCTGGGAGAGCAATACAGCGGTCCACAGACAATCCAGGACGTTTTTGGAAAGTATAGGGGACAATTTCCTGGTGCAAGTGCTGGAGGAACCAACTAGGGGAAAAGCTCTTCTTGACCTGCTGCTCACAAACAGGGAGGAAATAGTAGAGGAAGCAATAGTGGATGGGAACCTGGGAGGCAGTGACCATGAGATGGTTGAGTTCAGGATCCTGACACAAGGAAGAAAGGAGAGCAGTAGAACAGAGACCCTGGACTTCAGAAAAGCAGACTTTGACTCCCTCAGGGAACTGATGGGCAAGGTCCCCTGGGAGAATAACATGAGGGGGAAAGGAGTCGAGGAAAGCTGGCTGTATTTTAAAGAATCCTTATTGAGGTTGCAGGAACAAACCATCCCGATGTGTAGAAAGAAAAGTAAATATGGCAGGCGACCAGCTTGGCTTAACAGTGAAATCCTTGCTCGTCTTAAACACAAAAAAGCAGCTTACAAGAAGTGGAAGATTGGACAAATGACCAGGGAGGAGTATATAAATATTGTTCAGGCATGCAGGAGTGAAATTAGGAAGGCCAAATCACACGTGGAGTTGCAGCTAGCCGGAGATGTTAGGAGTAACAAGAAGGGTTTCTTCAGGTATGTGAGCAACAAGAAGAAAGTCAAGGGAAGTGTGGGCCCCTTGCTGAATGAGGGAGGGAACCTAGTGACAGAGGATGTGGAGAAAGCTAGTGTACTCAATGCTTTTTTTGCCTCTGTCTTCACAGACAAGGTCAGCTCCCAGGTGGCTGCACTCCGCAGCACGGTATGGGGAGGAGGTGACCAGCCCTCTGTGGAGAAAGAAGTAGTTCGGGACTATTTAGAAAAGCTGGACGAGCACAAGTCCATGGGGCCGGATGCACTGCATCCGAGGGTGCTAAAGGAGTTGGCCGATGTGATTGCAGAGCCATTGGCCATTATCTTTGACAAATCATGGCAATCGGGGGAGGTCCCGGATGACTGGAAAAAAGCTAATGTAGTGCCCATCTTTAAAAAAGGGAAGAAGGAAGATCCGGGGAACTACAGGCCAGTCAGTCTCACCTCAGTCCCTGGAAAACTCATGGAACAGGTCCTCAAGGAATCAATTCTGAACCACTTAAAGGAGGGGAAAGTGATCAGGAACAGTCAGCATGGATTCACCAAGGGCAAGTCATGCCTGACTAACCTAATTGCCTTCTATGATGAGATAACTGGCTCTGTGGATGAGGGGAAAGCAGTGGATGTGCTATTTCTTGACTTTAGCAAAGCTTTTGATACAGTCTCCCACAGTGTTCTTGCCAGCAAGTTAAGGAAGTATGGGCTGGATGAATGGACGGTAAGGTGGATAGAAAACTGGCTGGATGGTCGTGCTCAACGGGTAGTGATCAATGGCTCCATGTCTAGTTGGCAGCCGGTATCAAGTGGAGTGCCCCAAGGGTCGGTGCTGGGGCCGGTTTTGTTCAATATCTTCATCAACGATCTGGAGGATGGTGTGGACTGCACCCTTAGCAAGTTTGCAGATGACACTAAACTGGGAGGAGTGGTTGATACGCTGGAGGGTAGGGACAGGATACAGAGGGACCTAGACAAATTAGAGGATTGGGCCAAAAGAAATCTGATGAGGTTCAACAAGGACAAGTGCAGAGTCCTGCACTTAGGACGGAAGAATCCCATGCACTGCTACAGACTAGGGACCGAATGGCTGGGCAGCAGTTCTGCAGAAAAGGACCTAGGGGTTACGGTGGACGAAAAGCTGAATATGAGTCAACAGTGTGCCCTTGTTGCCAAGAAGGCTAACGGCATTTTGGGCTGTATAAGTAGGGGCATTTCCAGCAGATCGAGGGACGTGATTATTCCCCTCTATTCGGCACTGGTGAGGCCTCATTTGGAGTACTGTGTCCAGTTTTGGGCCCCACGCTACAAGAAGGATGTGGATAAATTGGAAAGAGTCCAACGGAGGGCAACAAAAATGATTAGGGGGCTGGTGCACACGACTTATGAGGAGAGGCTGAGGGAACTGGGATTGTTTAGCCTGCAGAAGAGAAGAATGAGGGGGGATTTGATAGCTGCTTTCAACTACCTAAAAGGGGGTTCCAAAGAGGATGGATCTAGACTGTTCTCAGTGGTAGAAGATGACAGAACAAGGAGTAATGGTCTCAAGTTGCAGAGGGGGAGGTTTAGGTTGGATATTAGGAAAAACTTTTTCACTAGTAGGGTGGTGAAGCACTGGAATGGGTTACCTAGGGAGGTGGTGGAATCTCCTTCCTTAGAGGTTTTTAAGGTCAGGCTTGATAAAGCCCTGGCTGGGATGATCTAATTGGGTTTGGTCCTGCTTTGAGCAGGGGGTTGGACTAGATGACCTCCTGAGGTCCCTTCCAACCCTGAGATTCTATGATTCTATGATTCTAAGCTGGCACCAGCGGAAAAATAACCCAGAGCACAGTGGGTCTACTGTCGCAACGAAGATTGTGTTGTGTGTTTGTGCTGTTTGTCTTGTTATTACTGTTATTTTGGTGGATATTGTACAAGAAGGGTTTACACATATAAAAGCAAAGGTCAACACATGGTATGACCTGCCTAGGAAGCACGGTCTACCCAAGTTAAAAAATCAAGAGCAAATAAAAAGGGCACAAAATCAGGGTTAAAAATAGGGATAAATAAATTCTGTTGCATGCATCTTACAGGTGGACCCACAAAGGAAAAACAAGGATGCCCTGGCCTGAAATAGAACAATTATTGCTGCTATTCTTGCTATTATAAGCCCTACCCAAATCCAGCAATGTGAAGTGGCAAAGGGAGGAAACACGTGAACTGTTACACCACCCGCCCCAAGTGGTGGTAATGAAGCAGATAAGAACTTTAAGGATTTGCCCATGGAAAACTGTACCACTAATCCCCCATGGGAATTTGGTAATATCGGTATGTGCTGCATGAATTGGAGAGGGGGATCCTAACCTGGTAGAGAATATCAAATTTATCAGAAAATATTGCATAGTATTCCTTAGGATATGTCATCATGAATGACAGTGGGAAACACAGTCATCTGGACATGTGGTTTGTCACGAAGGGCCCCCCCCCCCAATATATAACTTTCTGACCTCCTGGGGTGTTTGAATTATGGGGTTCCACAATTGGGGTGTGGTGTTACCAGGTGTAATCATAATGGTATCTCCCCAGAGGACAATCCTTAGGCTTGCAGTTATGTACATACCAGACTGGGCATGAAGTCTCCCCTGTGTAGAAATCTCCAGCGGGGATGATTGCATCTGTGTTGCGTGACTGGTACACCCCATATTTCTCTTTGCTGGCACAACAATGTTGTGCATCTTGTCCTGTTTGCTTGGCCCATAATAGTGGCAAACCAGTGAAAACCAGGCCCGCAACACACCCTACTCCATGGGGTCCCTTTGTCAATATTCAAATTGATTTTATCAGCATGCCGAAATGTTGTTCATATGAATATGTTCTTGTCTGTGTGTGTATGTATTCTGGATGGATAGAGGCCTATCCTTGTGTAAAGGCTGATTCTATCACAGTAGCAAAGAAACTAATACAGGAATTTGTTCCCCGGTTTGGGCTGCCTGTCTCTACCAAAAGCGACCAGGGCACCCATTTTACGGGCCAGATAATGCAGAGTGTGTGCAAAGCCTTAAAAATCCAGCAGCACTTTCACTGTGCCCATCACCCCCAGAGTGCAGGGGCAGTTGAGAGGAAGAATGGGGAACTGAAGAATAAAATTGCAAAGGTCTGTGCTGAAACTAATTTAAAGTGGCCTGACGCCCTTCCCCTTGCTCTCATGTATATGATAAGCACTCCGTCCCGTAAGCATGGTCTCTCCCCACATGAGATTCTCATGGCCAGGCCAATGAGGATGCCGGCTAACCCTCCTCCACTCCCAGGCCAACTAGACTTACAGTTAAGCGATGATATGGTTGTGGCATATTGTAAGAGACTAATTCAGTGTGTTAAGGCTCTCCACTCGCAGGTACAAAGTGCCCTGCCCGAACCAGCTGACATCCCGTGCCACCCACTGCAACCTGGGGACTGGATCCACATCAAGGTCCATCAGAGGAAGACCTCACTGGAGCCCCAGTGGAAAGGTCCTTACCAAGTCCTGCTGACCACCCACACCGCAGTCAGATGCAAAGGGCTCCCTAGCTGGATCCATGCCTCCCACTGTAAAAAGACCACACCACCATTGAACCCTGAGGCGCCGCACTTTCAACCAGTTGCTACAACCAGTGAGAATCCAGACTCCTGTCCTCACGGCCCTTCTCCGGTTCCAGAGGAAAGGCCTAGATACAACCTCAGAAGATGGAAAGAAACCTGATGAACTAGTGGGTTGTTGAACCTGCTCCAGCCCTGCGATCAACCTTCATCACCAGCCAAAGGTCTGTGACCGGTTGGTAAAAGGAACGCAAAGATAAGGCCATAAAAACACCTTTTGAAGTCCAATGGTGAGCCTAGCGCCCCCTGGCACTCATCGATTATCAGCAATGACTGAACCAAACGCCAGAGTAAAAGAATCGGCCATGGTGCGAAAATAGCTCATGCCCTCCCTCTGGTTTATCTGTGTAGTCATGTTATTGCTATTGTTGCTTAATTTGTATGATACCGCTATGTTTTTCTGGCTACCAAAATCCTCCACCAGTTCTACAGCGGCCCCTTTACTTCAGGAACCACACTGAGATCTTGTGCTCGATGCCGCACCCGTTTGCCCAAGCCGGTGATCCGGCATGCCCGTGCTGCCTCAGACCCCGGAATCCCTGATGCTGCCTTCCTGACCACCAAAGACATTGAAAATCTGCCCTGGTGGAAGAAACGGACTATTGTGGTTTGGCAGGGAAGGGCTTGTGGGACACATCTTAGGAATGTGGTGTTACTTACTATTTGGGTTTTCTCCCAGGGGCTTCCGAATGTACCTTTGGCCAAGTACACTCTGAATGTTATGCCCTTCCTAACTGGATCTCCTATGAGGAACATCAAAGGCGTCTCTCAGAGGCAGCCAGTGCCCTTGCACTTACTCCCCGCCCTGTCATTACTCCCATCACCTATCCAGACACGGAGGGGGTTCTGCACTCAGATGAGGTACACTGGACTAAACCTTCCCACCGTAGTAATCTCCTCCCCTACTGTACTAGCCACTTGTTTTTCCAGGTTCACGGGTTTTCATATGAACGTGCTATTGCCTGGAGAGCAGACGGGTCTGTGGAGATTAACCTATCATCATTACAGCCTCTGAGCCCGAGGAAACCTTTTATGAGGTCCAATTTCCTGTTGGCACTGAAATGATGATTATCCCTGGCACTTGTAGTCTGGCCCATGGAACAGGCGCTGCCTGCTATTTAATTACTCATCTGGTCAATAACCAAATTGACACAAGGCGTGTGTGTTCTAACCATAGAAAAATTACCTGTTCTGAGGATATCCCTGTCCTCAACATATCTTGTACTTTATTACAATATACCCCTTCACATCTTTTAACACCACAGCCCTCCGCCAATAGCTGCACATCTTTCCTCAACAAGCATGGTATAGCACTGCCACCAAGTCCGAGGCCTCAGACTTCCGATGGGCAATCCTTAATGCCACCCTGGGAACCATCACATTTACCCTCCATCAGGGTTCCAGGTTTCCTCTCAGTTTCCAAACTGTTCAAGGGGGGCTGCGGTCTGTCTGGCACAAAAAAAGCCTGGGCCTCTTCCTTCCGGGTACAGCAGAGCCTCACTGACCATCTATGGGATAGCGCAAATAGTGCAGCCGGACTTTGGAGCATCTATAAGGGCTCCGAGCATGACGAAAAATTGGGCAATTTAGAAAAGGCCACTGGGCTCATCACAGGTGCTCAGCTCACCCAAACAAAAACAGGGTTGGACGAATTATATGTTGTCTCAGCCCTTAGTTCCCTTACCCAAGCGCTCGTATCAGAAATAATTTCTAACATCTCCACAGCAGGAGGGGGACTGGAATGGGATATGGCATGTTCAGAGGTCCAGGATTTCCTGAACGACCAGCTTGAAAATATCAAATGCGATCTAGACAATCAGGCTTGGGCCTCGGCCCTTGTCAGCTCCTCAGGGGTTCCCCCCGACCTGTGGCCTTGGAGACATACCTAGAAATTCTCGGGATGGCACTGCTTTCTCTCCCAGTGCACCTTCCAGGGTTATGGACCAGTTCAGGGAATTTGGGCCCCCGTCTCTTGAATCCTACCTGGCCCCTGGGCTGGATGTCTATGGGACTGGGTTGTTCACCGTGAGGTTTGGGAAATTCAACCCCCGGCCAACCCAGCCATTTTATCATCACAACTCCGCAAATACAGCCTGACATTTGGGTGGGTGTGGGCAACCTATGGACACTTTGGCCTCTAGAACCCCCACAGTCGCAGTGTGTCCGGAAGCTACATCCAGGTGAGATTATCACCCTCCATGATGTCTGCTGGAAAGGGCTGGCCCTCGCTACTAACTTGGCCGGCCGCCAGTTCTTTGTTGCAAATGACAGCTGTATTAGTTTTATGGTCCTCCTCCAAGATCTATTTGTTAACCTTACTACTAGTTCTATGTCCCACGTCCTTTATTGGCCAAATGATAGGCAATATAAATTGCGTATCGACTACTCTATCCCATTTGACTGGACCTCAGTTTTTCCCGATCGTTTTCAAAATCTCTTTTCGCTTATTCCCCAAGTACGTAAGATTATTGATCTCCAGGATCAGGTGCATCTCCTTGAAAATGTTTATGATTTAGAAAAACATGCCTTTCAAACTGCTTATAGGGTGTCTACCCTGTGTACCCGATTTGATTTGATTTGCCATGCTTCTAAGGTCCTATATAAACCCGCATATCTTTCATTGGGAGTGTGTATTTTACTCCTGCCTGTATTAATAAATATTATGTTGTTGCTGTTGCTGGAATTGCGGTTGTGGATGCTCCAGGTGCTTTTCCCCCTGTGAGAAGCCAGCTCAGGAAAAAAGACTTATGGAGTTGCAGGTTTACTCCCAGATGGGGGACGAGGATGGAGGGGGATATGTGGATCTTGCAGTTCATGGGCTTATGGACATAGAGGTGTAGTTTGAGTGGAGCTCAGGAGCTCCAAATGGGGGAATTGTAGAAATCTCCAGCCCCTCTTTGCCCTTTTGCTCATGTAGAAATTGCTGTGTCTGGGGTCCGCCCTGTCCGCCCTGTCTGTCCCAAAGACCTTTAGTTAAAATAGTATGTAAGGCAAAGGTCAGAAGAGGAAGTAGGGTACAGTGGGTGATACGCAGCCAGCTCAGCTAGAAGTATAAAAAACCACAATGCTAAGCTAAATTTTCTGTGATCTACAGTTTAACCACAAGTTTGCTTCTTAATGAAAAATATGTTTTGTTACTCAATATGCCATATAAGGAATTTCTGTTTGGTCTGGTAGGAAAACTACCAAAGAGGAAGTCTACTGTTTGAATGCAAGTAAATTCAAGTGAAAAGTATATAAGAGATGTACCGCCCTTTGTAATTTGGAAGCCACCTTGGTTGTATCCCATGCAGCCATGTGTTGCTTCCCAGCATATATGCTTTATTAATAAAGGAGCCTCTGGCGTTTCTGATTCAAACACAATGTGTGGTTAATTTTCCACAACACCTGGGACATTGTGTGTATATATAACAATTTAACCGCTTTGCAGAATGTAACCCTACAGGTAATATGGATGACAAGCTGGAAGGATCCTGATATAAGCTGGCCGCAGCCTGGAGCTGGAAATAATTCCTTATGGGCAAACATGTGGGAGCCACTGAGGGAGCGGGTGCAACCAGAGCTTGTCAATGTGTCCTTTCAGTCCATTACATGAATGAGTGGTACACCCCAGAGAATGGTGGGTGGACCGGATACACCCCAACAGCAGCACGTACATAGAAGGGTTGAAGCAACAATTTCATTGGTGGGTGAGGGGATACACGTAATATTGTCGCTGCAGAAGGAATCTATGGGCAGTACAGGGAGGAAGGAATAGCTCAGTGGTTTGAGCATTGGCCTGCTAAACCCAGGGTTGTGAGTTCAATCCTTGAGGGGGCCATTTAGGGATCTGGGGCAAAAATTGGGGATTGATCCTGCTTTGAGCAGGGGGTTGGACTAGATGACCTCCTAAGGTCCCTTCCAACCCTCATATTCTGTGATTCTATGAACCACACGGTGGATGTATGAAATCTGGGGAACCGTTGGATAACTAAGTAATTAATAAGCCAAAATGTAAAACTTCAACAGCAAATCAATGACGTACTAGTACAGCAACTATCTGCAATTGCAATGGAATGAAAAAGAGCGGCAAAGGTGAACCTGCAGTTAACTCAATGAACAGGGAACCTTGTAACATGGGTGAGGGATGGCTTCAAAAAGCTAATTTGGGAGGGGGGAAAGAAGGTGTATATAAAAATGCAAAATGCTCAGCTAGGGGGGCTAGCATCTGGGTAATAGCTGCAGTGGTACCTTGAAATAAGATGGCAACTAAGGTGGTCCCCATGAGCCCTATGGGAATAATAAGAAAAGGAGGAGCTCACTGGGAACCACTAGGGAATAAATAGGAAGAACGGAATGGTGTAAAATGAACAGTAATTCAGTTAAGTAATTGTTTGTCCAAAGAAAATATTTAAATGTGCCCCTCCTCGATGGCCATGAAGGAGCAGAACCAATGGTCTGTGTCAGGGGTGGACAATTGGGTGTAATGTATATGGGGTATGAAGTGTTCTGCTGGAAGTGTGCACAATTCTGTAATATAACACTTGGGAGTACAAGTGCATCAGCATCTGGCACAATTACACACATCTATATGCTGCCATCAGGACTTTGGTGCATGAATGGATCTGTGGAACTCATTGCTGTGGACAATCGAACCAGTGCATTACCCAATTCCATGCCAAGTGGTCAAGCTGGTTTGGACAATACCCCGTTTCTCTGTGAATATTCAATGGACTCATGGTATGGACAAGAGCACATGAACACTGTAGGAGCAGCTCGCTGCAACTGCCAACAACTGGACACATTTAAAATATACACTCCAGAATGGTGTTACAGGATTTTAACCCTGTCAAAGGAGAAGAAACAGTGTTTCTGCTGGTGGCCCAGATGTTGGACTATATTACAGTGGTCAGGGCTGACAATGTTAGTGTAAATTATGGCTATTTTCCTCTTATTAAGTATACTAATCCTGAAATGTATAGAGCTTAATGTAATCGGATACCCAAAAATACCCATTAATTGAACAGTCGTGGTACCAGAACCCACCTGAATAAACTGGGATCATTTGACACAGTCGCTCAGGCAGCTCCAGGCCAAGCAATGCCGAATGCTGGTCTTGGAAGCTCAGGCCCTTCGAGGAATGAATGCCTTCCAACTAGCTACTGAACTGCCTGCTGCTTGTACTTGGATTGATGTAGCCTGAGCCCTTCGGACAAGCCTAATGGACACTCATTTGCTTCTTAGTCATGTTACTCATGTTATAGGGGTGTTATTCATATTAATTGTACTATTAATCGTATTCATGGGATGCTTAAAATTATGTGCTGCCTTAGCCTCTCCCCAAAAGCCATACTTGTAAATCCAGCGGCTTACCCCTTTTATGACTCATCTTCTCCCTCTCCCTGTGGCATGAATGGTGGACCAAGGTATCGGGCTAACTGGAGCCAGGGCCTCCAGCTCAAATACCCTGCTGTCCAGTGTGCAGGAAAGAGGGGCACCTGGGCCCTTCTTTGAAAAGAGTGGAGGAGTGTTGGGATATGTAAGGGTTAAGTAAAGGCCTGGGAAACTGCTGGTGTGCTGGCATGGTATTAGGGAGTAGGCACAGGCACGCACTATTCCTTCACTTGATAGATAAAGTGTCATCCTGCCATAAAGTTCCCTTCTGCTTGTTAAGGATTGATAAGCGTTGCAGCTGCATAAGAAATATGGAGATCTAAGGGATACTCTTTGTGTAAAGCCATGTTATCTCCCCCCCATTCCAACCCCTTCCCCAAAGTCCCCACCCCAACTCCACCCCTCCCTGTCCCTATTTCAACCCCTCCCCCAAATCCCTGCCATGCCTCTTCTCTGCCTCCTCCCCTGAGGGCACAGCTCCCTGCACCTCCCCCCTCCCTCTTGGAAAGTGCTAAGCACCGCCAAACAGCTGTTTGGTGGCAGGAAGCGCCTGGAGGTAGGCAGAGGAGCAGGGATGTGGCACGCTGGATGGAGGGAGGACAGCGGGTGAAGGGAGCTTGGCGGCTGCAGGAAATAACTCCGAGGTGGGGGTGGCAGAGGGAGCTTGGCAGGCTGCAGCAAATAACTCTGCGGGCCGCATGTTGGAGTGTTGTAGTAAATGTTGGTATTCACATACTAACTTAGATAAAAGAGTGTGAGATGATTAACTCAGTGCTTATTCAACAATTGGGTCAAGGGGAACAAGTATCGCAATAAAGAAGCCCATCTACTCAGTCTGCCTCTGGGTCCCCCCGTTCTTCTTCTAACACACCAGAATATCCTTAATTATAGCACAGTTACTACTCAACCATAATACCCTTAAATAGGGTGCAGATACCACTGTAACAGAAAATCTTCAATCATGGTGTAGCTACCTTTCCACAGAATATCCTTAACTATTGCACAGATACCTGAATACTGATAACTATGGCACAGCTTCTTCTGCACCAGAATACCCTTAACTGTTGTGCTGTTACCACTCCACCAGAATTGTGATCTAGGGACACCTTGATGCCAACTGGCAGGGGGCATAATGGATAAACAGAGTTTTATATGGATCCCCTGGGTTAGATATATGCATTATAATTCATTAAAGGATGGCATGTGTGGACTCTACCAAGAGCCAGCACCACCTGGACACCATAATCACTTCAAAATTAATGGACCCACCAGAGGAGAGGCAATTCTTGATTTAGTCCTAAGTGGAGCACAGGATCTGGTCCAAGAGGTGAAGATAGCTGGACCACTTGGTAATAGTAATCATAATATAATTAGATTTAACATTCCAGTGGTGGGGAAAATCTCAACAGCAGCCCAACATGCTAGCATTTAATTTCAGAAAGCGGAACTAAACAAAAATAAGGAAATTAGTTAAACAGAAATTAAAAGGTACAGTTCCAAAAGTGAAATTCCTGCAAGCTGAATGGAAATTTTTTAAAGACACCATAATAGAGGCTTAACTTAAAGGTATACTGCAAAATACCAACAAGGTGCCACTATGGCTAAACAACAACGTAAAAGAAGCAGTGAGAGGCAAAAAGGCATCCTATAAAAATGTTAAATTCTAGTGAAGAAAATAGAAAGGAGCATAAACTCTAGCAAACGAAGTGTAAAAACACAATTAGGAAGGCCAAAAAAGAATGTGAAGAACAGCTAGCCAAAGACTCAAAAATTAATAGCATTTTTTTTAAAGTATATCAGAAGCAGGAAGCCTTCTAAACAACCAGTGGGGCCAGTAATTGGTTAAAAGATAGGAAACAAAGGGTAGGAATAAATGGTCAGTGCTCAGAATGGAAAGAGGTAAGCAGTGGTGTCCCCAACATATTCATAAATGATCTGGAAAAAGTGGCAAACAGTGAGGTGGCAAAATTTGCAGATGATACAAAACTACTCAAGATAGTTAAGCCCCAAGCAGACTGCGAATAATTACAAAACTGGGTGACTGGGCAACAAAATAGCAGATGAAATTCAATGTTGATAAATGCAAACTAATGCACATTGGAAAACATAATCCCAACTAGATTTATAAAAGTCTAAATTAACTGTTACCACTCAAGAAAGATCTTGGAGTCATTGTGAATAGTTCCTAGAATCACAGAAGATTAGAATCTCCCAGTGTTTCTTGCAAGAGAAACATTTTAGGTGTGCCTGACTCCAGGAGAGGTTCACAGCTCCAAACCCCAACCAGAGACAGAACCCTTCTGTCATCCTAGAGATAGGTGATTAAGTCTTTTTGAGAGGTGGGGCTTAAACCACACTCCTCTTCTTGGCATTTTCTATTAGCTTGTTGCCCCAGATTTGAGGGGTATGTATGTGCCCCAGATTTTGATTAAGATAATTGCAACCAGCATTCAGCCACCGTGAATTAATAAAACAGACCATCACCTAGTTAAGGGTTAATTTGAACAAGCAGAGCTTCTGGAGGCATGTTCAAATACATTTCCAGACTTGCAGTCTCTGCTAATTAGAATGGGAGGAGGGGAGAAAAAGAATCAACAATTTAAGACTGAAAGAAAATAAGTGGATGGGAACCTTGGGTTTGGGGCACCTTTGACATAGAAGCTTATTATGACTATGATTGTTAGGAATGTTTGTTGATAAATAATTTGACATTAGGAGAAGTGATGACTTGTAGGGGTCACTATGATCTATGTGTTTTGTAAAAGTTAGTCCTAAAAAGGACTACATAATAGAGTGTACTTTGAAGCAGTCCTCTGAAGCTATCCTGAGAGGCATTTTTCCTGACAACTCACTCCCCGGTGGGGAAGCAACTGGAAATTGTTGAACTGCCGCAATTTACTCAATACCGTCCCAGATTTTAGGTAAATATTTGGGATGTTCTAAACCCATTGGTTGTGTCTCTGTGTGCTTAAATCTAATAAAATGTAGTTTTAGATAACAGAATGCTTACTTGTATTAGTTTTTCATCAACGCGGAGCGCTGTGTTCCCACTGATTTATTCCTGACACCGCTTGGAGTGAAACGGTTAAGTTACCACTGTTTTGGATTCTGAAAACCATGGGTAACAAGATAGCTTAGGTGACTCCCAGTTTAGCAAGATGTCTTTTGTGGATCTCATTCTTAGGAGCCCAACTCTCCCTATGCATTGTATGGGAGCCGGATGCCTAACTTGGGCTCTTGGATTCCAGTTGGTGGAAGGACACCCAAGAGTTAGGTGCTGCAACACTCAGCCCAGGGCTACACTAGGGGAGGGGGTCGATCTACGATACGCAACTTCAGCTACGTGAATAGCGTAGCTGAAGTCGGCGTATCGTAATCGACTTACCTGGCGATGAGGACGGCGGCGAGTCGATCGCTGCCGCTCCCCCGTCGACTCCGCTTCCGCCTTTCGATGAGGTGGATTGCCGGCGCCGACGGGGAGCGCGATCGGGGATCGATTAATCGCGTCTTAACGAGACGCGAAAAATCGATCCCCGATAGATCGATTGCTACCCGCCGATCCGGCAGGTAGTGAAGACCTGCCCTCAGCTTTGCAATGCCTAAGTCCCTTTGTGGATCTAGACCTTTGGGTCAGATTTTTAAATGTATTTAGGTGCTTAAAGATGCAGACAGGCTCTCAGCAGGACTTGATTCCAGTACCAGTAGAAGTTAGGTGCCTAGGATCTTTTGAAAATCTGACTAGGTGCCTATCTGTATCTCTAGGTGCCTTTAAAATCTGACCCTAAGTCATTTAGGTGCTTTTGAAAACACTACCCTTTGCCTCTGTGTAGCATCAAGGCACAATAAAACTGGTGTTAAAACATAGAACCTCATCAAATCCACATTCCATATAACAAATGCATATAAACACCATGCAAAGAGAGGCTTTTAAGCCAGAAAGGAGAGTCAGAGAGAGAGATAAATTCAGTCCAAATCTCTTTAAAAAATACACATCATGTATTCTGCAGGCCAGTAGTTTCCACGAAATTCACCCCTTGCCAAAGTTCTGATCTGCCACATTCATCTCAATCAGGACTCCATAGTCTAGCTCTCTAGAGAGTAGTGCAGGATGGGGGGCCTAGAGAGCAGGGACATTTACTGCTAAACCTGGCTACAAGCTCCCCCTTCCTAGCACACTCTAGAACAAGGAGATTCTGAGTAGGGTCACCTAGACAACCGCACAACATAAACTTTGGGCATAAACTTTCATGGGCTAAAACCCACTTCATCAGCTGCATGGAGTGGAAAATACAGGAGCAGGTATATATACACAGTACATGAAAAGATGGGAGTTGCCTTACCAAGTGATGGGGCGGGGGGGCAGGTCAGTGCTAACAAAACAATTCAACTAACAGTAGAACAGGGAGAAAGAATCATTTTTGTAGTTGTAATGAGGGTGGCCCATTTCAAACAGTTGACAAGAAGGTGTGAGTAACAGTAGGGGGAAATTAGTACGGGGAAATTAGTTTTTGTAATAACCCATTCACTCCCAGTGTTTATTCAGGCCTAATTTGATGGTGTCCAGTTTGCAAATTAATTCCAGTTCTCCAGTTTCTCGTTGGAGTCTGTTTTTGAAGGTTTTTTTGCCAGATGTTGGTTTATAGAGCTTTCCGGTTGGTAAAGTGCCAGATAACACAGCTTTTACTGCATAAGTTTTCAGAAAAAGGAAACCTAGTTGCCAAGAATATTCTCCTAGAAACATATGTTGTGATATCTTTTCCATACAACCTCAGTTTACCTGACTCATGTGTAAAGGCATGATTATTTACAGCTGAGAGCACTAACAATTCTTCAATTCAGTGATTCTTCAATTCAGTGAGTCTTTCTTACCCCACAATCATTCTTCCATGTTGATTTCCCCAACAGAAAACATCTGCTATAACAATAATCTCTTATTAGTTTCCCTAGTATATATATGCTTATGTCAGCATTTTATATATATGTTAAGGAGATGGTTTCCAAGAATATCTGGTGTTTTATAAACAAGAAGGCACCCTAGAGTTATTAAATACAGCATCATAAATAAATTCCTAAATAGTGTTACTTATTGGTCAAGACCAGTGTTCTAGGCCTTAGAATTCAGACATACTCTTTGTTTAAGATAAAGAGTCTAAAGAATAGTTATATATAAATTAATCAAATATACAGAAAGAAAGAACTAAAGGTATCATTTACTAACAGGTACTACACAAGGTCCATTACTAGATCAAGATTGTAAAATTGTTAACAATGAAGCAGAAAAAAGTCAGATGTGTTCAGTAAATATTTCTGTTCTGTATTTGGAAAGAAGCAGGACAGTGTCCTGATATCATGTAAAGTGATGAAATATTTTCCAGTTTAACCAAGGAGGCTGTTGAACATCATCAACTTGGGATGAATATTTTTAAATCAGCAAGCCCAGATAAATTGCACCCAGAAATCCTAACAGAGCTGGCTGAGATGTCTGGCCCTCTGATGTTAGTTTTTAATCTGTCTTTGAATATGGGGAAATTCCAGAAGACTAGAAGAGTACTAATGTTGTGCCGGTTTTCAAAAAGGAAAAGTGAGATGACCTGGGTATAAGCCAGTTAGCCTGACCTCAATCCTCAGCAAAATCATTGGAAAGCTGAAAGTAAAGGACAAGATATAATTGATGCCACCTGATTTCATTGTTTGGTGAGACTGCCAATTTGGTTGATAAAGATAATTGTGTAGATGTTAAGCACCTTACAAAAGTCTAAGTGTATGACTTAGTACTGTGCAACATTCTGGTTAAATAGTTAGCATTATACAGTAACAATAAAGCATGCATTATATGGATTAAGAACTGGCTAGCTGACCAATCTCAAAAAGCAGTTGTCAATGGGGAATCATCACTGAATGGCAGTGTTTCTAGCAGGTTCCACAGGGATCAGTTTGAGACCCAATGCTATTCAATATTTGTATCAACAATCAATATAAAAATCAATGCTGGTAAAATATCGCTGACACAAAGATTGGTGAAGTGGTAAATGATGATGATAACAGGGCAGTCATGAGGAGCAATCTGGCCTCACTAGTAAACTCGGTCCAATCAAACAAAATGTGTTTTAATACAGCTAAATGTGAGGTCATTCCTCTAGGAGTAAAGAATGCAGGCCAAACCTACAGAGTGGGGACTGTATCCTGGAAAGCAATGACTCTGAAAGGGTCATTGGGGACAAACAACTCAACATAAGCACACAGTGGGATGCTGTGGCAAAAAGGACTAATGTGATCCTTGGATGTATGTACAGGTAGTAGTGAGAAGTAGAGAGGTGATTTTACCTCTGTATATGCATTGGGGGACAGATACTGGAAAATGGTGCCCAGTTCTAGTGTCCACATTTTTAAAAGAATGGTGAAAATTTGGAGAAGATGCAGGAAAGATCCACAAAAATAATTCAAGAATGGGGGAAAATGCCTTCCAGAGACAGCATTCAATCTGTTTAGCTTATCAAAAAGAAGAATGAGAGGTGTATACATATGTTCAAGAGAAAAAAATAATAGATACGAAAGGACTCTTTAATCCAGCAGTGAAAGCCATAACAAGAACCAATGCAGGCCAATTCAAATTAGAAATAAAGCACAAATCTTTAATAATGAGAGTGATTAACCACTGGAACAAAATACCAAGGAAAGTGGTGGGTTCTCCAGCTCTTGATGTCTTCAACTCATGACTGGGTGCTTTTTTGGAAAACATACTTTAGTCAAATACAAATTAATAGGCTTAGTACAAGTATAACTTGATTAAATCCTGTGCCCTGTGTTATACAAGGGGTCAGACTAGATGATCTAATGGTCCATTGTGGTTTTTAAATTTATGAATCATTATGTACCAGTCCTCCAGTTACTGTTTCATTTGCAAACTTTACTAGCAATGATTTTATGGTTTCTGCTAAATCATTGATAAAGAGATTGAATAGTATTGGGCCAAGAACTGATCCCTGGGAAAACCCTAGGAACATTCCTTTAGGAGGATGATTCCCCATTTACATTGGAGATATATCAGTTAACTAGTTTTTAATCCATGTAACAAGTGTTATATTAATTTTGTATAGGGCTAAATGTCTAATCAGAGTGTTGTGCAGCACTAAGTCAAATGTCTTACAGAAATCTATTATGTCAACATCTTTGTCAACCCAACTTGTAATCTCATTGAAAAATTATATCAATATTGTTTGACAAGACCTATTTTCCACAAAATCATGCTGGGCCCAGCTCTGCTATCTGGATCTCAATATGGAAGGGCATATTTATTGAAAACAAGTCTAATTTCTCTCTGTGTGTTGCATTTTCTAGATGTAATGAATTATGCCATTTACAGTAGTAGTAGAAAATCCAGGGCCCCAGCCTGCAGTCCTCACTCGGCAAAACTCTTTGAATTAAGGGTCTGGTCCATAAATTAAGAATTTTACCACAAAAGCATTTTGCATTGCAACTCAAAGTTACATCTTGAAAAGTTACAATATATAAATCCTAAACTGTACCTGCTAGTACAGTGAATATTGCAGCAAAGGCGTTGAGCTTTAACCCATCAATGATTGTAGTGTAATAGCATACTTCTATTGACATCAAAGTGGCTCCAGTTAGAAGCAAAATGATATAGAGTAGCTCTGCTACAATAGACAGCCACAAAACACCTGGAAAGACAAATCAATAGCACTGATATTATTAGCAGCCATTACAGATGTTTAGTACATTTCTTCTTCATTTCTCTTGTGTATAAACCTTTAAATCAAGGGTCAAAATCTGTCAGGGTGCCCATGCAACTTCTGACTTTAATGACCAAAGAGACATTTTATATTAGGCTTCATCTTAACAGATAAAGAAGAACTGATCGCAGAACTAAAAATTAATGGTAAGTAAGATACCAGTGATCACATTTATAATGTGCAAGCATAATAGAGGCCAGGCCAGTGATACATATACTTGGTGCTTTAAAAGGGCCAATTTCACAAAGCAAAAATAAAGGTAGAACCAAATCAGCTGGGAGGACAAATTTAATCAGAAAAATGTGAATGATAATTGGAAATTGCTTAAGACCACTTTACTAGATCCCCAGAAAGCAATAATCCTACAATGGAGCAAGAAGACAGTATTGGTAAAAAAAACTGATCCAATTTGGAGGGGAAGTGAAGGCAGCTACAATAAAGTTAAAAATAATATATAACAAATGGAAGAAAGGAGAAGTTAATAGTAATGAAAATAAATCAGAAGCTAAGAATTGTAGAAAATTGATAATGGAAGCAAAAGGAGACAAGTTGAAATCTATGGCCAGCAAAGTCAAGAAGGAATTTTTACAACATATTAGGAACAAAAAGAATCCTAACAATGGTATTGGTCGGTTAATAGATGTAAATGGTAGAATTATCAATAATACAGAATAAAACACAGATGTGTTCAATAAATATTTCTGTTCTGTATTTGAGGGGAAAAACGGATAATGTAGTCATAGCATATGATAACACTATTTATATTCCACTAATGTCTCAAGAGGATGTTAAACAGCAGCTACTAAAATTGTACAGGTCCAGCCAGATATCTTGCAGCTAAGAATTTTTTAAAAAGCTGGCTGAGTAGCTCACTGGACCATTAATATTGTCTTTCAATAGGTCTTGGGGTACGGGGGAAGTTCCAGAAGACTGGAAAAAAGCTAATGTGGTGCAGGTATTTAATAAGGGAAGATCCAGGTAATGATCCTGTCAGCTTCACAACTATCCCAGGCAAGATAATGGTGCAGCTGATACAGAGTTTGATTAATAAAGAATTAAAGGAGGGTAATATAATTATTGCCAATCAACACGGGTTTATGGAAAATCGATCCTGACAAACTAACTTGATAATCCTTTTTTGCTGAGTTTACTAGTTTGGCTGATAAAAGTAATAATGTTGATGAGATATGCATAGACTTCTGTAAGGCATTTGAATTGTTACTACATGACATTTTGATTAAAAACTTCAAAAGATATAAAATAAACATGTCACACATTGAATGGATTAAAAGCTGTCCAGCTGTAACGAATATAAACTAAAAGATATATCAGAATAGGAAAAGGTGCAGAGAATGGCAACAAAAATGACTAGGGGTATGGAACAGCTTACATACAAGGAGGGATTAAAGAAACTGGGACCATTCAGCTTAGAAAAGAAACAACTAAGGGCAGATATGATAGAGGTCTATAAAATCATGAATGGTGTGGAGAAAGTGAATAAGGAAGTGTTATTTACCTCTTCACATAAATACAAGACCTGATTAAATTAATCCCTTTGCCTTCCTGAGAGCACTCTCTGTGGGACAAGAAAGCTGAAACAGCATTGGGGCAGGGGAAGTACCCATCTTCAGAGATGCTGGATGCTTCTAGTTGCCACTGGCATCAGCAGGCATGAGTTGTGAAAGCACAAGGGACAGCAGTGGGATTTATGGGTGGAAATTTGGAGGGGACACTACCATTCACTGTGGAGGGTCCCAGTTTGCACTCTGGAAGAGAGAGCATGTGTCAGGCTCTGGGTTCTAGGCAGTCAGGTCTGGTGGTTGGTGTGGTGGTCCAAGCCAGACATAGGGTCAAGACTGGGCTGAGGGCAGCATGGAAACCAGGAGGGCTGTGGGTCAGAACTGTGATCAATGTCTGTAGACAAACTGATTAAAGTTTGTAGTCAGAGTCTGGATGCAGGTCGAGCGTCAAAGCTGGTTTGGAGTAAGTGCAATGATCTTGGGGTCAGGAGGTGGGTGCAGAGCTGAAGCAGGTCAGGAACAGGTCTGGAACAGGGTCAGGGTAGGGCACAGACAAGGCTGAAGGAAGCCTCAGGCAAGGTTGGGGGCATGAACAGAATTGAGGGCAGGCTGGAAGCCGAAGGAGTCTGTGACACGTGAAGCATCAGGAGGGTTCCTTGCTGGATAGTGCTGTTGCACAGACTAACTTGCAGCTCTGGTGGGGTCAGGGAAATACCTGTTCCTGGGGGTCATCTGACCCAGTCCCTGCTCAGGGCTGCAGCATGGATGAGTTACTGCTGGTTCTGTTGGGGGTGGGGTGAGTCATAACACCTGAGTGAGTTGCATTGGTCTGGTTGTGGGGTTGCCTCACCTTACCTTCCTCTGAGGCTGCCTCCCAGGCATTCCTGGGACTGGTTTGTTGGGATGGGACTGATGGAAGTCACAGATCAGGTTGGGGCCATGGATGTTGCTCACTGGCTCCCATGAGTGCTCCTCTGGGCCATAATCTTCCCAATCTATTAAGTATAGGAGCTTCTCTGAGGACCTGATTCACCAGTTATTATTCATGACCTTGCACCACGACTGGAGGAGAAAGAGCTTTCGTTCATCCTGACAGGGAGTTGTGGGTGTGCTATTTCAGTAGGGAGACATGGAACATGGGGTGTACTCTCACGGTGGGGGGTAACTGGAGGCAGAAAGTGACTAACAATTTGCTAAATGAGAAGGAAGGGACCAAAGTACCAGTAGTCAAGTTTGTGTGAGAGACATGAGGTGTCCAAGTGTTTGTGTAAAGCCAACAGTAATGGGAGGTTTGGTCTATTAGTGGTGGTCAGCAAACCACTTACAGTCTGCCTTAGTGGTGTCAAGCTTACTTCCTCCTGGACACGAAGGCAGCGTTTGACCAGATCAGAGGCTGCAGGGATGAGAGAAGTTGAGGTTCATGATGGATAGAACCAGGGATGGAAACTGTAGCTGGAGAAAAAGGGGCTTTGCTGGGTAGACTTATGTTCAGAATTGTTATAGGAAAACTCTGCAAAAGGTAGGAGTTGGACCCAGTTGTCCTGGTGGAAATCGCCAATGTCTTGTTCTAATATATCATCTATCTGTTCTGATTGCCCATTCATTTGGGCATCACAAGTAGTGGAGAGATGTAGGTCCACATCTAAGAGGCGGAAGAGCTCCTGCCAAAGGTGGGTGACAGACTCTGGTCTGCAGTCTGACGTGATATTGGAAGATAACCCATTCAGCTTGCAAACATGGTCAAAGACAACATTGGCTGTCATTTCTGCAGTGGGAATCTTACAGCAGAGCACAAAGTGAGACGTCTTGAATAGGAGGTCTACAGCTATGACTAGAGTTCTGGAGTTAGGGAGCTCCACAATAAAATCTGTTGATATTGATTCCCAGGCTTGGGAAGGAATGGGCAGGGAGATCTAGTATCCCATCAGCTTAGTATGGAGGACTTTCATAAAGCATGGGAACCTTCGCACGAGTCAATGTATGATCTCACAGAAGTGTGCAGTGTAGGCCACCAGAAATGTCATACAATCAATTTTGTGGTCTTCCATGTCCAAAATGGCTGTCCAGAGGGGAGTTGTGGCATAGTCAGAGAGTTGGAAGATGGGACGCATAAACACAGTATTTTAACAGAAGTACTCCATTTCTAACAGAGAAGCTTGGGATGGGCTTGGCATTGTGCAACATCTGTTTAGTTGCAAAATGGTAGCTCTGTAGTGAGGATTTATAAGGGATAAGAAGGCCATGTTCACTAATACATTGGTGAAATGATGGGGCTTCAGGATGGTGGAGGGTTCAGATGGTCCCTTCTTGCCATCAAAGTACTCCCCCTTGTGGGAGAATGCATCAGGCTTGCCAGCGGCCTACAGACCAATAATGCAGCATGAATGCCAGACAAGAAAAAACAAACAGGGACCATTGGATTTGGCCTTCGCAGATCACAAGTGTTCTGAATTTTGATGGTTGGTGAATACCTGGATGGGGAAACGTGCACCCTCTGAGATGTGATGCTACTCTTCAAAGGTGGTCCTGAGGGCTAGAAGCTCTTGTCACAGATTTTGTAGCTCCGTTCTGTGGGACTTAGCTTTCTGGAGGAGAATGTTCATGGATGGAGAATGCTTGGTGACACTCTGCGGTTGTGACAGGGCTGCCCCAATGGCATAATTGGAAGTGTCTGTCTTGACAACAAAAGTCTGGGATGGGTTCAGGTGTTTCAATATAGGTGCAGAGATTCATAGATTCATAGATTCTAGGGCTGGAAGGGACCTCGAGAGGTCATCGAGTCCAGTCCCCTGCCCTCATGGCAGGACCAATTACTGTCTAGACCATCCCAGATAGACATTTAACTAACCTACTCTTAAATATCTCCAGAGATGGAGATTCCACAACCTCCCTGGGCAGTTTATTCCAGTCTTTAACCACCCTGACAGTTAGGAACTTTTTCCTAATGTCCAACCTAAACCTCCCTTGCTGCAGTTTAAGCCCATTGCTTCTTGTTCTATCCTTAGAGGCTAAGATGAACAAATTTTCTCCCTCCTCCTTATGACACCCTTTTAGATACCTGAAGACCGCTATCATGTCCCCTCTCAGTCTTCTCTTTTCCAAACTAAACAAACCCAATTCCTTCAGCCTTCCTTCATAGGTCATAGAAGATGAAGGCCTTCTTTAGTTGCTCAAGAGCCCATTGGGCCTCTGACAGACAGATGAATGCAGAAATCTTATGGAAGAGTTAGGTAATGGGGGACACTACTTGGGAGATGAACCTCCAATAGAAGTTTGTGAATCTCAGGAAGCACTGGATGTCACAGGTGCTCTTTGGCAGGGCCCAGTCCACAATAGTGGTGTGGATACAGAATGATCTCATTGGGCAAAATGACATAATCCAGGAAATCAATTATGGTGCACTCAAACTCACATTTTTCTGGTTTGGCATACAGGCCTTTTTTCCTGAGGTGTTCCAGCACTTGTTGGACATGCTGGTCATGCAGAGTCTGGTTTTCTAAGAAGATGAGGATGTCATCTAAGTAGATCAGAATGAACTGGTCTACGATATCTTTGAAAATATTATTCATGAAATACTGAAATTTGGCCATGGTTTTGGAGAGGCTAAAGGGCATAACCAAGTATTCAGTTGCCATACCTGATGCAGAAAGCTGTCTTCTACTCGTCATCCTCCTGGATGCAGACCAAGTTGTATGCACCATGCAAGTCAAGCTTGATGAAGATCTTTGATGTACTGACCCATTCTAGGAGCTCATTGATCAGCAGGAGAAGGTCAAACTGCATAATTTCCTGGTGGTCTCCTATCTTGACCTGGAGAGGTGCTGTCTTTCAGGAAACTGGCTGGAAGTCAGCATACTACCATCAATAGTCTCCACCTGCTCTGGGACACGCTTCCTCTGCCTGGGCAAATGGTTGGGTCCAGCAAAGGTGAAGGCCATAAAGTTTCTGGACAACCCAGAGTTGATCAATGCAAGCAGGGTACAGCTTACTTCAGGTGTGGCTGGGACCCAAAGCTGGAGGGAGATCTGCTGGTGTGGTTTGTGGTGCTCCAATGTGCATGGGCAAATGTAGGCAGCAGAGTGGATTCATTTGGGGAGTTTTCTCTCTGTATTATGTCCAGCTGTGACTCCTCTACTGGGGATGGATCGAGTGGTTTTCTGGCACTGCAGCAGGTCTGAGATTGTAGGAGCACCCTGCTGTGAAGTGGCCACTTTCTCTGTAGTACAGTCAAGGCCATTTTGGCACTAGTAATCCTTCTGCTGGGTCTGTGATGAACCCCCTGATACTGTCAGTTTGCATGGGATCAGGTCCAAAACTGGGCAAATGCATGGGGGCCCTTGACACTAGGCTGGGAATGATCAGAAGCCTGTTTCTTTTCCGGGCAATGCTCAAGCAGCTGGTTCTTGATTCTTATGCAAAGCTTGATGTAGGGTACCAACTCAGCACAGGAGGGGTGGGGTTTGACCAGAGCCAGATCCTCCTTTACAGCATCATTCAATCCCCAATGAAAATTATAGATTTGGGCTGCCTCATTCCAAGCCATATTGGCGGTCATGCTCCAGCAGTGGACTGCATAGGTGGAGACAGGTCACTAATGCTGGGTGAGGAACTATAGGGCTGCTTCGATGTTGCAGACTTGGTTGGGGTCATTGAATATTAACAAGAAGGAGTGGATGAAGTACTTAAAATGTCCAAGCATCATGCTGACCTGTTCCAGGATGGGTCAGGCCCACTCTAGGGCTTCTCTAGACAGTACGTTGATAACAAGTCCCACCTTCTTCTGATTGTGTGGGTGGCACTGGTTAATAAACCCTCAAAACATGTGGCAGTCACCATCAAACCACTCTGGCAAGGGAATTTTTGAACCACACTCCAGGGCTTCTACCACAGGTGAGCCAAAAGATCCTGGAGGGGTCTGAACCAGCACTTGGAGGGAGGTGTTCTCCAACTTTAGCTGGGCAATTGGTTCTAGAGGTTCTGGATTAGGGATGATATCTCTGGGGCTGCAGCACCCAGGTGCTCCATCTAGGCCTTGGGTCCAATACAGTGGAGTCTGTGCAAACTATCAGGCTCTGGATTGTAGGCAGTCAGGCCTGGTGGTTGGATCAGTGGGCAAGAACTGGTACCAAGGATTGAAGCTGAGTTTAGGGTTGGGATCAGGCTGAGGGCAGCGCTGAAACTGGGGCCCAGGGACAGGCCTTGGTCAGAACTGTAGTCAGAATCCATGGACAAGCCAAATCAGCATCATAGTCAGGACTTGATGCAGGCCAAAAGTCAAAGCCAGGTTGGAATCAGTGCAACGGTCTGGGGGTCAGGAGGCAGGTGTAGGGCTGGAGGGGTTAGGAGCAGGGTCAGGGCAGGCCATAGACAAGGTTGAAGGAGTTGAGAACAAGACTCAGGTGAGGCTAGGGGCAGGCTGGAAGCCTGGGGAGTCTGTGATGCTGTGTGGCAGCAGGAGCGTTTCTGGTCAGGTAGCACTGTTGCACAGTGCTCTGGTAGGGTGAGTGAAATACCTGTGCCTGGGGTCATCTGACCTATGGCCTACTCAGGGATAGGCTGCTGTTGCAGCATGCCTGAGAGCTGAGTCACTGCAGGCTCTGTTGGAGTAGTGAGTCATGTCAGGTGAATGAGCAGCCCTGGTCTGGCTGTAGGTTGCCTCAAAGCATAGGGGAGGGAAGAGGAAATCATTTTTATTATTATGCATTTTTCTTTCCATATCCCACCAACCTTAGTTCATTCTCCAACCCAGGAATTGCCAGCCTGGATCAGACCCTAAACCCCGCTAGCCCAGTCTTCTGTCTCAGAAAGTGGCTAGTACCAGCTGCTGAAAAGGAAGGTGCAAGAAATCTTGCAATGGGCACGTATAAGATAATCTACCCCTCCCTAGGAAGGTTTCATCTTGATCCCTAATAGCTAAAGATAGGCTTAAGCCCTGAAGCAGGAGGTTGTATTTTCTTCTAGATTTTTTTAAGCATTAAGTAGTATTAGATTAAAAAAATCATATTAATTTATCCACTTAATTTATCTCATTCAGTGCATGGCACAGATGATACTCAATGACTGAATATTTCTTTTTGTCCTTCTCATTTAGTCTATGGCCTCAGGCCTTATTAACCACACACCGTTCAAGCCCTGCACTGAACACACAATTGGTAATTTCCTCATGGGCATTCTATGGTAGTCATCCCCATAGGATCATATTTCATGTTTTACAAACATTAATAAATGTATTTTCACAACACCCCTGAGAGAGAGCATGATATTACCCTGTGGTGGTCTATTGGTGTGGTCTTTCCAGGGGCTCCAGCTTCTCCTGGCTGACCACCCTTAGCATCTCTTCAATCAGATCAATACTTAAACTTTCATCTCTAATTAAGGCTAGCATGCCTTCAATTATAGGGCTTTCAGTCTGATTCAGTCTCTTGGTTCTTTCTTGGAGCCAGCCTGGTGCAGGGCTGTCTCCCCTTTACTGTCCCAGGCCTTTCTGTCTCCCCTTCCATCTCTGAACTCATTCCTTGATATCAGGTCTTGTTTCCTCTATTGGTTGCAGCTGGGGGTGCTAGTCTCCATGATTGACAGCTCTGGCAGCTGCATGATGGTGTGATCAAGCTGCTTGCTTGTAAACAGGAGAGGTTCTCCTCTCCGTCTGTCTAGGCCAATACATACTCCCATTTTATCTATGTGGAACTGAGGCACAAGAAGATTAAAGTCAAAAGTGGCAAGTGTACACTAATTTTGGTGCCCAACTTCAGACACCTGGGGCTAGATTCACTTAGGAACTTAGACACAGTGATACTCAGCATCACCACACCTAACTTTTAGGTGCCTAGAAAATCCCTGTGATTCATAAAGCCTGAGTTAGGAACCTATGCTTCCTATAGAGTGAATGGGGAGAGACAGGCGCTTTAGACTGCAATTCCCAAAAACCAGCATGCTAGGGGGCTCCTTGCATACACTAGCCAATGGGTGATGCCAAAGCAAAGGTTGGGGCAGAGATAGGTGCCTAAGCGTGGGCTTCAGGGAGGTGCCTAGCTTTGCTTGGAATTTTCAGCTACAAACCCTTTCTTGTCAGTGGTGTCTACAGGAGCAGCGCCAGGGTTTTTGTCGCCTTAGGCAGCAGCACTCCTCCTCAGTAATCGGCGGCGTTTTGGCGGCCGCTTTTCTTTCCGCCCAGAGAAAAACCTGCTGCCAAATCGCCGCCGAAAAAGAAAGTCGCCGCTGAAACTCCGCCGGGAAATGAGTCGCTGCCGAAATTCCACCAAGGGCAATGAAATGCCGGCCTCCAAATCCTGCCTCCCTAGGCGACCACCTAGGGTTGCCTAGTGGAAGTGCCGGCCCTGGGTGCCTACACTATCTTAGCAAGAAAGATGTCCCTGCTAACGTTTAGCCAAATGGTTAGGGTACTCACCTGGGATGTGGGAGACCCACTTGTGGGGGAGAAGGAATTTGAACAGGGATCTGCTATCTATCAGATGCATGCCCTAATCCCTGGGCTGAGGGATATTCTGATGTAGGGGCTCCCTAGGTCTCTCCTGTGAAGCTGTTGCCAGTGAGAGAGAGAGAATGACTCTGTAGCTTGCTGGTTAGAGTGCTCCCTTATGAGGTGGATAACTCAGGATCTAGTCCCATGCCTTTTTTAAAAGTTATTATCCACAATGCAACAGCTTCAACAGGAGAGATGGGGGAGCCCCCATAGCAGAATAGTCCATGGCCCTGGGGCTAGGATGCTTGCTAGAGAGATGGTAGATCACTTTTCAAATCCCTTCTCTCCTTTCAGGTGACAGGGCAACTTGAAGTGGGGGAGGGTCTACCACATCCCAGGTGAGTGCCCTAACACCTGGGCTAAAAGTTATGAGGGAATTCCTCCTCCTCCCCCACAGCTCTTCCATGTAAGCTCACCTGTAGGGGCCTGATGCGATAGGCAAAGCTCTAAGCACTCACTGGGTAGGACCCCTCAGGCAAATTAGACAGAGGAACACCTATTTTCCCCCAGTTTGTGAATTGCTCTGGAACTTAGATGTGTGGATGCCTGGCATGGGGCTGCGCTGTGCAGAGCACAGAAACAGAAACCTAGGTACCTAGTTGCTTTTACTGCAAGAATGGAGGCACTGAGTGAGTTTAGGCACCTGCAGCATTCAGGAGCAGCTGAGTGGGGGTTTTGTGAATCCCAGTGGGGCCTGATTCTGGGATTTTGGTACCTAAAGTGGCAGTTAGACACCAGAATGCAGCAATCCACAGTTAATGGAAGGTGAAGAGATATTTGTGTAGTCTCATTTCTTACAAGTGCTACATACATGGACATGCGTAAGAAAACCCATTGCTTATTGGAAAATAACCTGAACTCTGCCACTGTGTCCCATGGCTCAAAGGGGAAGGAATCCTGCTCTAACAGGGTAGCTGGGATTCCCCTTGTGTAGAGAGAGGTTGGCATAGCCAGGTATACACTACCCACTTCTCGCCTCCAGGACTCTGAGTAGGCATGGCCAGAGCTCACCACAAGGTGGGGAGCCCGAGCTGATAGAAGAGCCCTTTGGGAGTTGTTCCAGCCAGGGTAAATTAGAGCACCCCTGAGGTTACCCTAGGACTGGGAGGCAGTAAGTTAGCAGAGAGCCACCTATGCCCCCTCCTTGAGCCTCACTAAGCAGAGTTCAGAGTACCCTGTTCATCCTGCTCAACTAATGCACTACCTATCCACACTGAGATGAGAAGGGAGTTGACGTGTTAGTAGACAAACTCACAGGTAAGGATAAAACATTAAAGAAAGTGTATTAACTACAGAAATATAGATTTTAAGTGATTATATGTGGTAGGCATAAAGATCAGAGATAGTTCCTTAAGAAAATAAAAAGTAAAGATGCATTCTAAATCCTAAAATTTTAGACTAATCAAGAGTTGAATGAAACAGCTTTTTTCACCCCCACTGGATGTCTAAATACCTTTAAAATTGGGTCCAGTGCTTTGGAAACTCCCACCCTTATATTTGATCAGATTTGGGCTTCATCTTGGAGTTTGGAAAACCCAAATAAAGCCTCCAAAGCCTTTCTAAGGGATTAAAGGGGAGATTTCCAAAGGCACAAAAGGGAAAATATTTAGAATGCTAAATGTAAAGCAGGAAGGTTACAGAGCCCTGAAGTACTGGAAATATATATTTACCTCGATCTGCAGGTGGAGTCAGACTGATAAAACTTCTACATTTCTCACCTAAAAGACATATACAAATTTAAAGTTTAAAAATAAAATGCAGAACTAAATATCTACAATGCAAAGAAAGATAAAATGTCATCCTGTATTCAAATTAGCATGAAAGACATTTCACTGAATGCATGTATAAACATACGTGCTGGTTTTAGTTTAGAACTGCCCCTAGTATACTTGTTTTAGTATACCATGCACTATATATTCCAGCCCCAACTAAGTGAACGAAACACTAAATTTATGATAATAACTGCATAAAACACAGGGCATTCAGAGTCCAGGTTCCTGAACAATTATAAATCTGCCTTTCATTACAGTATGGTCTTCCGCACATGATCTCATAAGGCCCCACATAAGGAGCCCTCTGAGACACTGATGTTGATTTTTAACTAATCTTTGAACACTAGTTAAGTCCCAAAGGGTTGGGGAAAAGTTAATGTTGTGCTAATATTCAAACAGGATCGAAAAGGTTGACCCAGGTTATTAGCAGCCAGTTAGCCTGACATTGACCCCAGGAAAACAATGGAAAGGCTGATGTGGGATGCAGCTGTAACTGCCAGACTTGGTTTTCAGGATATAGTGATGTGAACAGGGGAGTAAACAGTGGGGAGGAATGCCTAGTTTATTTGTTTCATTTTGGAGAGCTTGATTTTTTAAATGAGATTACAAATGTGGTTGGCCAACATAAATGTGTTGACATAATATACTTAGACTTTGTAAGTCATTTGACTTAGCACTGTATGACATTCTGATTAGAAACTGAGCCCTATACAAAATCAATGCAGTATCTAATAAATTAATTAAAAACTGGCTAACTGTGTCAAATGTGGAGGTGCTTTTTAATTATTATTAATACTGGATCTGGATCTGCCACTAGTGTGATGTGTCTGTGCCATACATGGGAATGCGTATTTCACCCTAAGGGGCTGACTGGCTAGCAGAGCCTTTCAATCTAGAGAAAGATGGAGGAGGCCCTTTCTGATGGTCTAAGTGTCTGTCTACCTCAATTACTGTGTCCTCACTGGTGCTGCGCTCCCCTCATGTGTGTGTCTCTTAGACTTCTGGGGCAGATCCTATTGTTCTTTGTGTGGCACTAAGATGAGCCACTCTAGGATTCATTCTCAGTGAATTGTCGGAGAACTTGTCTGTCCTTCTGGATACATGGGGTGAATTGTGGAAAGGCACCATAGGGTTGTTTAGCCTGTATCCACACTGAAAAGTAAAAGCAGCACCCAAGCTCTGGCCTATAGCTCCCCTCTGGACCAGCTAGCCTGGGTGTCAAGCACCATCAAACTCAGGGGAGAGGGTTTGCATGTGAATGGGAGGGGGGTTAGCAGCATCACCCAAGGAAGAGTCTGAGTTGGATCTGCAATGAAGACAGACCCTAATAGTCACCTAACATCTTACACTTAAGAGTCTCTAAGTGATAATCCCAGAGGGAGTAGCCTTAATGGCTCCAGCCCACATTCCTGGGGGAGCATTGCAACCAGTCTGAATAGGGTGGGTGAGATTAGAAGAACCAGATTGAGAATAAGACGCACAGGAGGATCTGGGCCGTCTAGGGGAATGTGAGTTGTTTCTCTTCTGTTCCTGTAACTGAAGAGGAAAGTCTTTCTAATTTATCTTGTAGGGAACCATAAAATTAGATAAAACTAAGTATATGTATGGGATTTTTGTTGATTTCAAATCCCCTTTCTCTAATGCTTTGTTCCAACTACTAAATAAAATAGTCACTCTCACTGGTCACAGGTTCCTGAAGGTAGGAAACGTGAGTGCCTGAAACCAGCCAGATCTGCAGGGTGAGAAGCAGTGGTACATGGGGTAGTGCACTCAGGACCTGGTCTAAGAGTGGAAGAATTGTGAGATTCCATCCCGATACAGGTAAAGGCAAGATGCCAAACACCGTCGAGGGTGCACTCCGAGAGATCAAAAAGGGAACCACCATGCAGATAGCTACATAATTGTGATACTAACCAATAGATCTCAAAAAGTAATTGTAGATGGGCAATCATCATCCATGAAGGGTGTTTCTCATGGGGGTCCTCCTGGGATGGATCTAATCTTGCCCTAATACTATTCAATATTTTTTATCAATAATCTAGAAGAAAATATAAGACCACTTCCGAAAAAGTTTGTAGGTGACTCAAAAATGGTGGAGTGGAACATAATAAGGACAGATCAGTTATAAAAAGCAGTTCAGATTGCATAGGATAAAGCCTAATGCAAGGTCATACACTCATGAACCAGAAGATAGGACAGCAATGACTCAGAAAAGGATTTAGATGGCATAGTGAAAAACAAATGCAGAGGAGTTCCCAATGAGGCTGTGGCTAAGATGCCTAATGCAATATCCAAATGAATAAACAGGAATATTGAGTACCAATAGGGAGGTGATACAATTTCTGTACATGGCACTAGCAAGACCATTGTAATCATCGGGGTTGCTCAGTAAACCTAGGGTGCCAGTAGAGTGCTAGGTGTACCACAACCCAGAGGTGGTGTAATAATTGGGCTGGCAAATTTATCTGAATTGTGACCTCAACTGTAAAAACTATGAGAAAGTTTATAATGTGTCACAATAACTTATAACAATAAATGTTAAAAAGAAAAGGTGCAAAAGGGAGACAAAGACTGAATTAGTACAAACAAAAAGGACAAATGGTATAACTCAAGGACTGTGTTATGATCAAGTCGGGTAAACAAGAGAAGCATGGGACTGGAAATTAATGAACCAAAATTGGTGTGTCAGAATTTAGGCCAAATTGGTGAATGAAATAATGAAGGGATGGGGTATTCCACCCATCACTCCCTTCTGGGGTCCTCAAAAAAAGATTTTAGGGGACAATTGCTGACTGAAAAAAGGGGAAGGAGCAATCTACACCATCATGGCTACCACACTCCCTGTCTCCTGGGACCCCAGGATCCAGCATGACACCATTATGCCTTTGTCATCCTGCTCCTGAGAGATGTCCTGACCAGACCAGGCAGAGAGAGGGACCCAGATGACATCATCACCTTCACTGGCTCCAGTTATATCCCACACCTGGGATGTGAGACTTTGTCACATACGCAAGCCCGCGCACACACACAGTGTCCTTTAGCCAAGATTGTATATTTTGCAACACTGTGACCAGAAAGGCAAATAAAATCAATTCCTTAAACAGCCTGATGCTGGTACAAGTTTCCCAAGTCTCGGTGTGGCTGATCACACCATGTGCCATGCTTATGTTGCTATGCCTATATATACATCAGAGGCAGAAGCTGCATCTTCTATCTTTGCTGTTTTCTTCTTCACTCCTGTGTTTGTCTTTGTCATAAATATAGAGAGAAGGGTAGCATAAAATCCCTTCTTGGCAGCTATACTGAATCGCCTTACCTGTAAGGGGTTAAGTAGTTCAAATAACCTAGTTGGCACCTCACCAGAAGTACCAATGAGGAAAGAAGATACTTTCAAATCTGGTGGGAAGGTTTTGTTTGTGCTCTTTCTTTGTTGTTCCCTCTCCGGACGGAGGGAGAGACCAAGCAGGTACAACATCTCCTGAAAATATACTTGGAATAATAGATCTAAAACCACAGAAATTTTAAGTAGGCAAGGAAATGTGTTAGGTTATCTTTTGTTTTGACTTGTGAATTCTTCTATGCTATAGAGGTAGTTTTATTCCTGTTTTTGTACTGGGAAGCTGAGCCCAGGGGGGGAATCCTCTGTGTTTTATAGACTCATAGACTCATAGACTTTCAGGTCAGAAGGGACCATTATGATCATCTAGTCTGACCTCCTGCACAATGCAGGCCACAGAATCTCACCCACCCACTCCTGGAATAATCCTCTCACCTATGTCTCAGCTATTGAAGTCCTCAAATCATGGTTTAAAGACTTCAAGATGCAGAGAATCCTCTGGTAAGTGACCCGTGCCCCATGCTGCAGAGGAAGGCAAAAAACCTCCAGGGCCTCTGCCAATCTACCCTGGAGGAAAATTCCTTCCCGACCCCAAATATGGCGATCAGCTGAACCCCGAGCATGTGGGCAAGACTCACCAGCCAGACACCCAGGAAAAAGTTCTCTGTAGTAACTTCTAACATCCCATCATTGACCACTGGTCCTATTTAAATCTTTTTATTACCCTGTAAAGTTACCTTCCATCCTGATTTTGCAGGTGTGATTCTTTTACTTCTTCTTTATAAATAAAGTTCTTCTTTTAAGAGCCTGATTGATTTCAGTGTCCTGAAGACAAAAGTTCTGGTCTGTGCTTACATTGCTAAAGCAATTGGTTGGTATATTATTCTCAAGCTTCCCCAGGAAAGGGGGTGAAAGGGCTTGAGGGGGCATATTTTGGGGGGATAGGGATTCCAAGTAACCCTTCCCTGAATTTTTGTGTAAATCACTTGGTGGTGGCAGCAATACTGTCCAAGGAAAAGAAAAGGAATTTGTGCCTTGGGGAAGTTTTAACCTAAGATGGTAGAATATAAGCTTAGGGGCTCTTTCATCTGGGTCCCCACACCTGTACCCCAGAGTTCAAAGTGGGGGGGAACCCTGACAGTCTTGCTTTGTCTTCTAGGAAGTGGGATTGGACATTAACAACCATAGCAACAACAGCTCCTCAACTAACTTATCTTTTTCCCCAAAAGAACAGTTATTACCATTTTTAATATCATCTAAATGACTGTCAGACAAGGGGAGGAGGTTCTTCTAAAGACTCTTTCTACCTAAAGGGAAAGGGAATAAGGGTTGTTGTTAAAATGAAAACCTTACTTAATACTTTACATTTCAAATGCTTTAACAGTTTCTCCTTTTTCTGTATCTTTAACAAAAAGATTTTTAATGGTGTGTTTGCCATGGTACTGAGCAGGCTGAGGTCTCTGCAGACCAAACCCAAATCTTGTTTAACACTGTTTAATGCTGGACATTGGCAGGGTTGTGTTAACACCTTTGACTCTTTGGGCCTATTTAGTCCATCTAAATTAATACAATGGAAGTAAACACTGTAGGTACGTAAGCAGCTAAGCCTTGGAGTCACCAGCTCTTGTGCAGCCCAGTAACCACTCTGACTAAGGGAGAAGGTATTTGAATAGGGCTGCCAGGAAAGGGAAAGGTTACAAGTACCCTAGGTACTGAAACTGTTACAATTCAAGGTAAGCAATAACAGATCTTGTTGTTTAGGGCCTAATGACAAACATTTTCAAATAAATTCAGGGAGATTTGTGGTCTCTGGTGGGAGGGGAGGGGAGGGGAGAGAGGTCGAAGCTGGTGCTGGACTCTGTCTCTCCCAACCTTACTCCCATGCACCCTAACTTCAGCCCCATTCCCATCCCTCAATTCCCTTTGTACCCCAACCTCACCCTCATGCACCCCCATCGCCTAGGCATCCCAGCTTCACCCCCATGCACCCACAACTCCATCCCCCATGCACCTTGTGATGCTGTAGAAAAAGAAAGATGCGGGTTCCAGGGTGCTGCTTTGAGGTACAGAGTGCCACATATGCTTACACTAAGGTATGATGACTGATGTATCAACACTGTTGCCCAATTGTGAGAAATCTTATACAAAGTATGCCTTGTAAGCAGGGGCGGCTCAAGGCACCAGTGCAGCAAGCAAGTGCCTGGGGCGGCAAGCCACGGGGGGGTGGCCTGCCAGTCACTGTGAGGGCGGCAGTCAGGCTGCCTGTGGCGGCATGCCTGCGGGAGGCCTGCCGGTCCTGCGGTTTCAGCGGCAATTCGGTGGCGAGCATGCCGAAGGCGCAGGATCAGCGGATCACCCGCAGAAACACCGCCGAATCCGTGTGACCAGCGGACCGCCCACAGGCGAGCTGCCGAAGGCTGCCTGCCTAACTGCCGTGCTTAGGGCAGGAAAAAACATAGAGCCGCCCCTGCTTGTAAGGTATCAATGGAAAATGGAAAAGTTGTGATCTGTTGACCAATGTTTTCCTCTTTATATACCTTTATTGTCATTGTATATGAAGCTATGAATCTTTGCAATGTATTGCATCTCAAACATGTTGTGTTCCTGGGTAACATCCACAAGATGGATTGATCCAGAGAGACTTATTGCAAGCTAGCAGATTTAACATCACTGCTACTATCCTGATCTAGAGGGTCTGAAATCAAGTGTAATGTATGATTCATTTTAACCTTTTAATAACTCTCTTTTCTTTTTTATTAATAAATCTATAGTTAGTTTACTAAAGATTGGCTGCAGTATGGTATTTGATGAGATCCTGAAGTATGTATTGACCTGGGGTGAATGTCTGGTTCTTTGGAACTCGAAGAACCGAATATATGTGATTTCTGATTATAGAAGTCTGGCTTGTCTGGGTGGTTCACAGGGAGCTAGAGGGCCTGAAGGGGACTGTCTGTGGCTTCGTAATACCTAATATAGCATTAGAATAATAGAATCACAGAAGATTAGGGTTGGAAGAGTCCTCAGGAAGTCATCTAGTCCAACCCCCTGCTTAAAACAGGACCAACCCCAATTAAATCTTATCAGCCACGGCTTTGACAAGCTGGGCCTTAAAAACCTCTAAGGATGGAGATTCCACCACATCCCTAAGTAACCCATTCCAATGCTTCACCACCCTCCTAGTGAAATAGTGTTTCCTAATATCCAACCTAGACCTCCCTCACTTCAACTTGAGACCATTGCTCCTTGTTCAGTCATCTGCCACCACTGAGAACAACCGATCTCCATCCTCTTTGGAACCTCCCTTCAGGTAGTTGAAGGATCACCTGGATCGATCGGACTTCAGCTGTCGTTAAGACTGCGCCGATCAGGTAGTTGAAGGCTGATATCAAATCCCCCCTCACTAGTCTCTTCTGCAGACTAAATAACCCCAGTTCCCTCAGCCTCTCCTCATGAGCCATATGCCCCAGCCCCCTAATCATTTTTGTTGCCCCACGCTGGACGCTCTCCAGTTTGTCCACATCCTTTCTGTAGTGGGGAGCCCAAAACTGGACTCAATACTCCAGATGTGGCTTCACCAGTGCCAAATACAGGGGAATAATCACTTCCCTCTATCTGCTGGCAATGCTCCTACTAATGCAGCCCAATATGCCGTTAGCCTTCTTGGCAACAAGGGCACACTGTTGACTCATATCCAGCTTCTCATCCACTGTAATCCCCAGGTCCTTTTCTGCAGAACTGCTGCTTAGCCAGTCTTTCCCCAGCGTGTAGCGGTGCATGGGATTCTTCCTTCCTAAGTGCAGGATTCTGCCCTTGTCCTTGTTGAACGTCATCAGATTTCTTTTGGCCCAATCCTCCAATTTGTCTAGGTCACTCTGGATCCTATCCCTACCCTCCAGTGTATCTACCTCTCTCCCCCAGCTTAGTGTCTATTTTGGAAGCACACATTTGTTAAAGGCTTGGTGAAGTCTTGTGATAGAGTACACCACCAGTCTGGGGTATACGCCCTATATTCTGGCAGTCTGACATGAGACTGGCGCTCTTAGCTGTGTTCCATTCCAGGCAGTGTGACACCCTATCCCCATCCCCTGTGCTGTCCTCTCCACACACCAGCCCAGACCACAGTCACTCATCATCAAAAGCTGCCCTGGCTGCCCCATCACCCTGTCTCTGTTGATGCCACACCAGTTCTGCCTTCAGCCTGTGCTGCCCCTGCATACCTTGCTCTGTCTTCAGGATCACAATTTGTGATTCTCCCTAATTCCCCAACTAAGGGAGGAGAGCCAAGGGGATGCCATTGGCTGGCTTCCAGGGAGGAGGTGGCTGGGAGGGGGGTGGGGGTTGGTTGTTGGCCAGAGCCATGTGGGGCTGAAGGGGGAGCAGCCTGTCCAGAGTACAGTTCCCCCCACCCCCCCACCCCCGCATACTCACCCCTGGAGCTGAGATGCCTTCCACTGCTGGAACCCCAGCCTGGACTGGCCCCTCAGAAACTTGACCAATGAACCCCTGCCCCAGGGCTCTCCTGATCGTTGGGGACCACCCAGGCCACAGGGACCCCCTTTGGTCCCAGAGACACACTTCCCCCACAGGCTATGGGGACCTGGCCATGCAGGAGCCATTGCTGCACCTGGGGAGGGAATAGTGCATCAGAGCAGGCAGACTGGCAGGGTGGGGGGGTCTGTCACCTGGGGTGGCAGAGTAATTCCTGGGAGGGGGTGGGAAAGAGTCCCTGAACTACATTATCTAGAATCTGGTGCATCCACCACACATGTACACCAGTCTCTCTCACTGACTCAGAGAGTGTGGTTAATGCATATGAATCTGGGTAATGTGACTGAATTTTTGAATTTGGCATAAATGGATGCTTTATACAGGAGACAACATTATTAAATAGGAAGTCGGGAGATTTTTGGTTGTAAACAGGAGTCTCCCTTACATACTAGGAGACTTGGTGAGTACAGCTGGGCCCCTGGGGCAGTCCACTCAAGAGTCCGGGATCTTCAGGCCCTGACTCTCCAGTGCAGTCTTTATTCAAGCAAATAAGACATAGGTTCCCAAACTGTGGGTTGCAATCCCATCAGCAGATGAGGTCGCAGGTACAACGAGCAAGATTCAGCGTGCGAGATGATGCCATCTGCCTCTGCACATGCACGGACCTGCTCCACAAATGCCAAACCAGGATCTACAAAACGGTAGTGTCCGCAAAGCATGACCTTGCATGTATGATGTGTGAGAAGTCATGCTGTGCGGAGGCTCTCATTTTAAAGTTCAAAACAGTGACCTCCTGGTGCAGCCTTTGTGGAGCCGGTTTGGACATGTTGGCTGTGCAGAGATGGCCAATTTGGCTGTTTGCACCATCCAGCTGTGGAAGCATCCAGCTGAGGGACTTGAATATAGAAAATCCTCATCTGTGGGCATATCTTCCTTTATGCCACCCTGAGTACCCCAATGGCACTCAAGGATAAAGAATCATTGTAAGTCACATGCTGCCTTCCTACCATGACACTGGGCCTTCCTAAATCCTGACCTCATTTGCTTAACAGTGAATTCCTCTTTCTGATTTGTGAGAAGAGGCACAATGGACTAATTTTAGGCAGAGTATCTGCTTCAACCTCCAGCAGTGAGTCTAGTGATGAAGTTATGAATGAAAAACAAGAGGCTAAGAAACATGCTTGCAAATATGACGAGGCTTCCTTTGATTATGGCTTCACCAGCGCTTTGGTCAAGAACAAAGAAAGGCCAAAATGGGTGGTATGTTGCACAACGTCAGCCTAATAAACTTAAATTACACTTGGAAACCCTTCACAAAGAACACACAGGAAAACCAATGTCATATTTTTAGTGTCAGAAAGAAGCTTTGTGTTAATCATAGAATATCAGGGTTGGAAGGGACCTTAGGAAGTCATCTAGTCCAACCCCCTGCTCAAAGCAGGACCAATCCCCAATTTTTGCCCCATATCCCCAAATGGCCCCCATCAAGGATTGAACTCACAGTCCTGGGTTTAGTAGGCCAATGCTCAAACCACTGAGCTTACCCCCACCCCCCACATAATTGCAATTTAGGAGAACCATGTCTCTCTCTGACCAAGCTCAAAAGGCATCATTTGAGGTGACTTACCACATCGCACAGGCCCAGAAGCCTCACACAATTGGATAGACTTTGATTTTGCCAGCTGCTATCAATATGGTGAACATAATGCGTGGGGAAGCTGAGGCAAACAAGCTCAAAGCCATACCACTCTCCAGCAACACAGTGAAGCAAAGGATTGAAGTGAGAGTAGCAGATCAGGAAAACACACTGGTGGAGCATCTGAAAATCACGGTGCTTTTGTTCTTCAAGTTCATGCGAGCACTGAGGGTCATGGTGCACAATTCTTGGGTTTTGTGAAATACACATGAAGGGTGCAATTCCAAAAGACATTCTGCTCTGTGTCCCTCTTCCCAGGCAAGGAATGTTCAATGTGCTACATGGCTACATGCAAAACAAAAATATACCTTGTGATCACATAGTGGGCTTTTGTACAGATGGAGCTCCATCTATGGCAGGCCACAAACCAGGTCTGCATGCCTTGGTAAAGAAAGTGCTCCATCTGCTGTGTGGAATAACTGCATGATTCACAGATAACAACTGGCATCTAAACTTCTGAGCCCAGAGCTAGGACGTTTTGCAGCAGGTCTCATCTATTGTGAACAACATCCAGACTCAGCTTCTTTGTGCATGCCTGTTTGCAAAACAGTGTGAAGAAATGGGGGTCCAATCATGACGTATTGTTATTCCACACTGAAGCTCATTGGCTCTCAAGAGGAAAATACTGGGACAATTTTTTGAGCTGAGAGACAAACTTCACGCTTATTCAAGGGACTGCAAAAGAGTGAATTTGTCGATTTTCTATGTGACCAAAGGAGATTTTGCCTTCTTACCTGTGTCACAAACATATTTGGGAAACTGAATAAATCAGGGGTGGGCAAACTACGGCCTGCAGGCCACATCCGGCCCACAGGCCCATCCTGCCCAGCCCCTGAGCTGTCGGCCGGGGAGGCTAGCCCCCCCTTCCCCCTCAGCCTCAGCGCGCCGCTCCGCCAGCACTCTGGCCCACCACTCCTGGGCTGCAGCGGTGTGGCTGGCTCCAACGGGGCCTGAGCTCCTGCCGCTCTGAGCGGCATCGTAAGGAGGGTGGGGCTGCGAGCTCCCACAGGCCGCGCGGTTGCCAGACATGCTGCCCTGAGCGGCATGGTAAGGGGGCTGGGGACGGGGGGTTGGATAAGGGGCAGGGAGTCCTGAGGGGCAATCAGGGGACAGGGAGCAGGGTTGGATGGGGCGGAGGTTCTGTGGAGGCGGTCAGGGGATGGGGAATTGGGGAGTTGGATAGGCGTGGGAGTCCCGGGGGTCTGTCAGGGAGCAGCAGTGTGGATAGGGGTTGGGGCAGTCAGGGGACAGGAAGCAGGGGGGTTGGGTAGGGGGTGGGGTCCTGGAGGGCAGTTAGGGTGGGGGGTCTCAGGAGGGGGTGGTCAGGGGACAAGGAGCAGGGGGGCTTAAATAGGGGGTGGGGTCCCGGAGGGGTGGCTAGGGGAGGGGGGGTCTCTGGAGGGGACGGTCAGGGGACAAGGAGCAGGGGGGGTTGGATGGGTTGGGGATTCTGAGGGGGGCAGTCAGGGGGCAGGAAGTGGGTGGGGGTCAGATAGGGGGCGGGGCCAGGCTGTTTCGGGAGGCACAGCCTTTCCTACCCGGCCCTCCATACAATTTTGCAACCCCTTTGTAGCCCTCAGGCCAAAAGGTTTCCCCACCCCTGGAATAAATTGAACATAGGTCTGCAAGGAAAGAACACCCACATCCTTCAGCTGAGTGATTGAATCACAGGATTCATAAAGAAAATATATTGTTTTCTGGAAGACTAATTTACTGAAGACAAACTATAAAACCTTCCCGCAGCTTTGTAAGTTCCTGGCTGACAATGGAATTATTCGGCCTCCCACATAGGTGATGGCTGTGCATCTCAAAGGAACAGTTTGCATCCTTTCTCCCTGACTTGGCAGTGACTAAGTATGACTGGGAGTGAAACCCCTTTCAGTGCAAGCCTGATTCCAGCAGCTGAAACTGAACAGCTGATTGAAATGTCCTGCAATCGATTCTTGTGGGGAACATATGTATAGGTGCCAACTCTGTGCATGCTCCGGGGCTGGAGCACCCATGGGAAAAAAAGAATGGGTGCTCAGCACCCTCTGGTGGGCCCCACCAATCAGCTCCACTTCTCTCCCCCAGCACCTCACACCCGCCGCTGATCAGCTGTTCAGCGGCAGGCAGGAGGTACTGTGGGGAAGGGGAAGGAGGAAAGTAGGAAAATACAATCTAGGTGCAGCTACTATAAGGTGAGTTAGTAACAGGTTGGAAAAGATTCCCAGAGAGTAGTTATCAGTGGTTCACAGTCAAGCTGGAAGGGCATAACGAGTGGGGTCCTGCAGGGATCAGTTCTGGGTCTGGTTCAGTTCAATATAGTCATCAATGATTTAGATAATGACACACTTATGAAGTTTGTGGATGATACCAAGCTGTGAGGGGTTGCAAATCCTTTGGATGACAGGATTAAAATTCAAAATGAACTGGACAAACCGGAGAAATGGTCTGAAGTAAATAGGATGAAATTCAATAAGGGAAAATGCAAAGTATTCCACTTAGGAAGGAACAATCAGTTGCACACATACAAAATGGGAAATGACTGCCTAGGAAGGAGTACTGCGGAAAGGGATCTGGGGATCATAGTTGACCACAAGCTAAATATGAGTCAACACTGTAACACTTTTGCAAAAAAAAAAAAAAGCAAACATCATTCTGGGGTGTATTAGCAGGAGTGTTGTAAGCAAGACATGAGAAGTAATCATTACACTCTACTCAGCACTGGTTAGGGCTCAACTGGAGTATTGTGTCCAGTTCTGGGCACCACATTTCAGGAAAGATGTGGACAAATTGGAGAAAGTACAAAGGAGAGCAACAAAAATTATTAAAGATCTATAAAACATGACGTATGAGGGAAGACATTAATAATGGGTTTGTTTAGTCTGGAGAAGAAAAGACTGAAAGTCTTGTACAGTTTTCAAGTACATAAAAGCTTGTTTTAAGAGGGAGAAGAGGAAGAAAAATTGTTCTCCTTAATCTCTGAGGATAGGGCAAGAAGCATTGGGCTTAAATTGCAGCAATGGTTGTTTAGTTTGGACATCAGGAAAAACTTCCTAACTGTCAAGGTGGTTAAGCACTGTAATAAATTGCCTAGGGAGGCTGTGGAATCTCCATCATTAAGAGCAGGTTAGACAATCACCTGTCAGTTTAGAAAATACTTAGTCCTGCCATGAGTGCAGGGGACTGGACTAGATGACCTCTCGAGGTTCCTTCCTGCCCCACAGTTCTATGTTTCTATGATTCTAAGAATGAAATGTTTACAAGCAAATAAAAGTGAAAACATACATCTAAAAGTCTAAAACTTAATTTTCCAAGTTTTGGTTCCAGGCTTTGTTAAGATGGCTTTTCTCACAGTCTTCCGGCAAGATGGTTAGAATCTCTCCCAATGGCCCAAAGATGCTGGTGCCTTTGTCTTCTTAGGTCAGGAGTCTCAAACTCAATTTACCTTAGGGCCAGTGCCAGTCCTCAAATCCTCCCAGCAGGCCAATAATGTCACTGAAAATGGTGTTCAAAAAAGAAAATGTTTATATTGTATTTTTTATTTTGAATTTCTTAGAAATAATAAAACTGTCATACAACTTTATGCAATTCTTTGCCTGCCAGAGAATTTTTAGTGTTTGCCAGACACCTGTCAGTTTGTTGATGTTTGGCCTCAGTGACTGAGCAGTTGAAACCTTCAGGATTGCAGCAAGATGTGCATCAGTTAGTTGTGTTCAGTATTTTGGCTTGTTTATATTCATTGTGGGGAAAAAGTGATGCTGCCTCCATGGCTGATTCTGCCCAGCAACTAGTGATGGTATCTCTGTCCCTCTCCCCCAGCCAATGGGAGCTGCGGGGGGCGGCGCCTGCAGCAGAGATTGCCGTCAGTATGTCTGCATGTGTCTCTCCTCCGCAGGCCACAATGTTGAGGTTCTCGGGCCGCAAATGGTCCATGCGCTGGGACTTTGAGACCCCTGTCTTAGGTGAAAGACAGAGAAATAACTTGGGATTCTCTGCCCCTCTCTCTCTTATAGTCCAGTGAACCTTTGAAGTGGATTCTTCTGAGACGTGGGGGCAAAAGACCTATCTGGCTTCAAGATTAAGCTAGATACGTTTATGGAGAAGATGGTTTGATGTGATAACATGATCTTAGTCAAAGGTCAATTAATTGCCATCAGTGGTAAATAGGACCAATGGTCAATGATGGGATGTTAGAAGTTACTACAGAGAACTTTTTCCTGGGTGTCTGGCTGGTGAGTCTTGCCCACATGCTCGGGGTTCAGCTGATCGCCATATTTGGGGTCGGGAAGGAATTTTCCTCCAGGGTAGATTGGCAGAGGCCCTGGAGGTTTTTTGCCTTCCTCTGCAGCATGGGGCACGGGTCACTTACCAGAGGATTCTCTGCATCTTGAAGTCTTTAAACCATGATTTGAGGACTTCAATAGCTGAGACATAGGTGAGAGGATTATTCCAGGAGTGGGTGGGTGAGATTCTGTGGCCTGCATTGTGCAGGAGGTCAGACTAGATGATCATAATGGTCCCTTCTGACCTGAAAGTCTATGAGTCTATGAGTACCCTGTAAAGTAAAGTTTATTCAAGCAGTAAAGAAGGCCACGTAGAGTCTGGTGATGAAGGAGGCTCCATGCTCTCTCTCCTCATCTGTGTTTGCTGAAATGCAACATTGCTTTGTGCCCTGCCATCTCTTCCCCCTGCTGTCTCGAGAATCCTGTTTATTATTTATTTATAAATTAAGGTAAAATTTAGGATAAACCTGGTTAACAACTTTTGCCTAGGCAGGGTTGTGTGGGTTTGAACATGTGATAATAACATCATACAGGAGCTTCAGGTCTGTTGTGGTGGCACATGCCTGTAATCCTAGCTGCTTGGGAGGCTATAGTTGGGGGATTGCTCAGGAGTTCTAGAGTGCTGTGTGCTATGTCAATTAGGTGTTCAGTGCTACTGACAGCCTAGCCAGCAAGTAGTTGGAGAACTGGCTGGAACAACACGTCTGATGTGTTGTGGTCGGTGCTCTCTCTCTGTGTGGGCTGATAGACCAATCAGTGACAGGGGATTCATAACTTGACATATAACATTGCTACACACAGTTCACCATATTATTGACCGGCGAGTTATTAGTTTTCCAATGATACCAAACAAGGCATATTTTGCACAAAGCTTGTTGCAGTGGTGTGTAGGGTGTGAATACAGGGGTGCTTTTGGTCACATTCCCCCCTTGCAAAGCTGCAGGAGGGCTAGCCACTGGCTTAGCCAGAAGCAGCAGGTCAGAGCCCTCTTTCAGTCATGGGGGGCACTATTGCCTAAATTTAGAGACTGCTGGGTGTGTCTGGCTCTCATGCTCCCTCTCTAAACTCCCTTGCAACACTGCCTTGTTCACTAGCTCCTCCGGTCGCGTAGGAGCTGGCTTTTCAAACCCCTGTTCCTCAGTAGCCATGCCCCCTTATCAAGGGATCCTACAGGGATTAGGGATCAAAGATTGGCAGGCTAAAACCTTGTTCGGAAGCTCTCAGCCTTGCTTAGCAAGCTGCTAGGCTCAGCACACGGCTCCTCAGACAGACCACACTATAAACTTCCATCAAGCAGCACATGGCAAGCAGCATGCACACAACAACAAACAAACAGACAACAAACTCACTTCAAGCATCACATAGTTGCTCCTCCTTTACCTTGAGAACTCCCTCACAAAACTCTCCTGTTTGCTAGCTCCTTTATCTGTTTTATAAGAGCTGTTCAGCAGTTCTGCTTCAAGCAGGTTAGTACACCCACACTACAAATGAATATGAAGCAGAACCACTCTCAAACATTCCCACACTTCAGAACATAGTACAATGTGGATGTTGGGAAAGGGGATTGGGGGAGGGTCAGAGTCTATGGCCAGAAGGGGTTACTGTGATCTTCTAGTCTGACCTCCTGCATAGCTCAGGCCAGAGAACGTCACTGATAATTTATTCCTCTTTGAACTAGAGCAGATCTTTTAGAAAAACATGCAATCTTGATTTAAAAATTGCCAGTGATGGAGAATTCACCATGGCCTATGGTGGATTGTTCCAATGATTAATAACCCTCACTGATAAATGTTATGATTTATTTTCAGTCTGAATTTGTCAGTCCTCAAATGTCAGCCATTGGATTGTGTTATATCTTTGTCTGCTAGATTGAAGAGCCCATTATCAAATATTTGCTCCCCATGAAATATGTATAGACTAATCAAGTCACCCCTTAGCCTTCTCTTTGTTAAACTAAATAGAACAAGCTCCTTGAGTCTATCACTATAAGGCAGGTTTTCTAATCCTGTAATCATTCTTGTGGCTCTTTTCTGAACCCTCTCAAATCATCAACATCCTTCTTGAATTGTGGGCATCAGAGCTGGACACAATATTCCAGAAGCAATCACACCAACATCAAATACAGAGGTAAAATAATCTCTCTACTTCTACTCAAGATTCCCCTGTTCATGAATCCAAGGCTCCCATTAACCCTTTTGGCCACTGCATCACACTTGGAGCTCAAATTCAGCTGACTATCCATCATGATCCCCAAGTCTTTTTCAGAGTCACTGCTCCCTAGGATAGAGTCCCCCATCCTTTAAGTATGGCCTACATTCTTTGGGACTTGTTTTATATACATTTGCATTTGGCCATCTTAAAACTCTTATTGTTTGCTTGTCACCACTTTGCCAAGAGATCCTGATCACTTTATGTCAGTGACCTGTCTTCATTATTTACCCTCCCCCAATCTTTTTGTCATCTGCAAACTTTATCAGTGATGATTTTATGTTTTCTTCCAAGTCACTAATAAAAATATTAAATAGCATAGGGCCAAGAACCAATCCCTGTGGGACCCCACCAGAAACACACCAATTAGATGATGATTCCTCCTTTACAATTACATTTTGAGATCTGTCGGTTAGCAAGTTTTTAATCCATTTAACGTGTGCCATGTTAATTGTTTAGTATTCTAGTTTCTTAATCAAGATCTCATGCAGTAACTAGTCAAAAGCCTTACAGCAGGCTAAGTATATTACATCAACACAATTAACTTTGTCAACCAAACTTGTAACCTCATTTAAAAAAAAAGATATCAAGTAATTTTGACAAGATCTATCTTCCATAAAATAGATTGGCTGATTAGCTGATTAGCATTAATGCTATTGCCCGCCTTTAATTCTTTATTAATCAATAAGCGACCACTGTGGAGGGCATGGGAGAGGCCAGGTCCCCATCTCTTGTGATGTCCCAGGTGTGGAGAAGAAAAGGGACCCGTCTTCCTCAGCTTCCCTTCCCTTTATGACTGTGGTTCACCAGCCTAACCCTAAACCCAGGTATGTCTTTATTAGGGCTAGTTGAAAATTTTGTGTTAACTTCTTTTTGAATGAGAATTGGGTTTTAAACTAAATGAAATTTTTCATGAAATATGTCTATTTTCCCTGAAAATGTTTGATTTTGATTGGAAAACTGAAAAACCCCAAACCAAAAAGTTTTTGGCTAAAAAATGAATAGTATTTTTAACAAAAAAAAAAAAGAAATGTGTATGATCATATAACATGAGTGCACACCTTTTTGCAATAGAGAGGAGTTGAGAATAGATAGTGGATGCAGCTAATGGTGACAAGTGAGGCACAGAGTTTGAGGAGTCGGCTGGCACTGTCGTGCTAAGTGCACAGAATAAGAAAAGAACATTCACCTTGATTCGTGAAAGGACAGTTCCTGTGGCCCAGGGGGACTTGGCCTGGCCTTCTGCCTTGGCCCCCTAAGCAGCAACTCCAACAAAAACTAGGAAATCAAGATGTCTTCATACAGCACCTTTCCCCACTGACACCACACACTCACACCCACCTTCTGCTCCTCTACAGCCCATTCCTGGCTGAATGGTGTGTGCATGATTGGGCTGGTTGGGCGATAGCCACGCCCAGGGTACTCTATGGAAAAGGGCCTATCCTCTAACAAGGGAGAAAAGAATGCACAGGGGATTGTGGAGCAGAGCTAAGGTGACCAGATAGCAAATTTGAAAAATCGGAATGGAGGGTCATGGGGGGTAATAGGATAAAAACATAAGAACATAAGAACGGCCATACTGGGACAGACCAAAGGTCCATCAAGCCCAGTATCCTGCCCTCTGAGAGTGGCCAATGGTAGGTGCCCCAAAGGGAATAAACAGACATGTTATCATCAAGTGATCCATGCCCTGTCACCCAATCCCAGCTTCTGGCAAAGACAGGCTAGGGACACCATTCCTGCCCATCCTGGCTAATAGCCATTGATGGACCTATCTTCCATGAATCTATCTAGCTCCCTTTTGAACCCCATTATAGTATTGGCTTTCACAACACCCTCTGGCAAGGAGTTCCAGAGGTTGACAGTGCATTGCGTGAAAAAATACTTTCTTGTGTTTGTTTTAAACCTGCTACCTATTAATTTCATTTGGTGACCCCTTGTTCTTGTATTATGAGAAGGAGTAAATAACACTTCCTAATTTACTTTCTCTATAGCACTCATGATTTTATAGACCTCTATCATATCCCCTCCCTTAGTCGCCTCTTTTCCAAGCTGAAAAGTCCCAGTCTTGTTAATCTCTCCTCATACGGAAGCTGTTCTATACCCCTAATAATTTTTGTTGCCCTTTTCTGAACTTTTCCAATTCCAATATATATATTTTTGAGATGGGGCAACCACATCTGCATGCAGTATTCAAGGTGTGGGCGTACCATGGATTTATATATCGGCAATATGATATTTTCTGTCTTATTATCTATCCCTTTCTTGATGATTCCCAACATTCTATTTGCTTTTTTGACTGCCACTGCACATTGAATGGATGATTTCAGAGAACTATCCACAATGACTCCAAGATCTCTTTCTTGAATGGTAACAGCTAATTTAGACCCCATCATTGTATATGTCTAGTTAGAATTATGTTTTCCAATGTGCATTACTTTGCATTTATCAACATTAAATTTCATCTGCCATTTTGTTGCCCAGTCACCCAGTTTTGTGAGATCCTTTTGTAGCTCTTTGCCATCTGCCTGGGACTTAACTATCTTGAGTAGTTGTGTATCATCTGTAAATTTTGCCACCTCACTATTTACCCCTTTTTCCAGATCGTTTATGAATATGTTAAATAGAACTGGACCCAGTACAGATCCCTGGGGGACACCATTATTTACCTCTCTCCATTCTGAAAACTGACCATTTATTCCTACCCTTTGTTTCCTATCTTTTAACCAGTTACTGATCCATGAGAGAACCTTCCCTCTTATCCCATGACTGCCTATTTTGCTTAAGAGCCTTTGATGAGGGACTTTGTCAAGAGCTTTCTGAAAATCTAAATACACTATATCCACTAGATCTCCGTTGTCCGTATGCTTGTTCACCCCCTCAAAGAATTCTAGTAGATTGGTGAGGCATGATTTCCTTTTACAAAAACCATGTTGACTATTTCCCAACAAATTATGTTCATCTATGTGTCTGACAATTTTGTTCTTTACGATAGTTTTAAACAATTTGCCCGGTACTGAAGTGAGGCTTACTGGCCTGTAGTTGCCAGGGTCACCTCTGGAGCTGTTTTTAAAAATTGGCATCACATTAGCTATCTTCCAGTAATTTGGTACAGAAGCTGATTTAAATGATAGGTTACAGATGACAGTTATTAGTCCTGCAATTTAACATTTGAGTTCCTTCAGAACTCTTGGGTGAATACCATGAGGTCCTGGAGACTTATTACTGTTTACGTTATCAGTTTGTTCCAAAACCTCCTCTAATGACACCTCAATTTGGGACAGTTCTTCAGATCTGTCACCCAAAAAGAATGGCTCAGTTTTGGGAATCTCCCTCACATCCTCAACAGTGAAGACCAATGCAAAGAATTCATTTAGTTTCTCCGCAATGGCCTTATCATCTTTGAGTGCTCCTTTAGTATCTCGATAGTCCAGTGGCCCCACTGGTTGTTTAGCAGGCTTTCTGCTTCTGATGTATTTAAAAAACATTTTGCTATTACTTTTTGAGTCTTTGGCTAGCTGTTCTTCAAATTCTTTTTTGGTCTTTCTAATTATATTTTTACACTTCATTTGCCAGAGTTTATGCTCTTTTCTATTTTCCTCATTAGGATTTATCTTCCACTTTTTAAAGGATGCCTTTTTGCCATTCACTGCTTCTTTTACTTTGTTGTTTAACCGCGGTGGCTCTTTTGTGGTTCTCTTACTATGTTTTTAAAATTAGGGTATACATTTAAGTTGAGCCTCTATTATGGTGTCTTTAAAAAGTTTCCATGCAGCTTGCAGGGATTTTACTTTTGGTACTGTACCTTTTAATTTCTGTTTCACTAACCTCCTCATTTTTGTGTAGTTCCCCTTTCTGAAATTAAATGCTACAGTGTTGGGCTGCCGTGGAGTTTTACCCGCCACAGGGATGTTAGGATCCTATATAACACAAATCCCCTAATAACCAGGATGGTCCCGATAAAATCGGGACATCTGGTCACCCTAAGCAGAGCAGGGAGGACTGGGGCTGGAATGAGAGTGGAGCAGAGCTCTCCCCCAGTGGTGAATTCAGGGAATGGATTTGCCCTGCAGTGCCACCTATCTGTGTGTTGAAGCATTTGCTTGGGCTAACATGGCAGCCATTCCAGCCTGGGTAAAGCAACAGCAGCAGCAGAAGAGTTGGATGCTAGGGACATGCAGTGGCACAGGAGTTGGGCCCCAAGGGCATGCAGTGGAAAAGGATAAAGGGAGGGTGACCTCACTGTTAGAAATGGGTGAGAGAATCCCTCCCCCTTTGAATCAGGGGCAAGAGACGATGCTGGAGGGAACTTAGGTGAAGACTCTCAAATTATTTTTCAAAAGGTTCGTTGTGAACACAGTTCCCTTGACAGGTGGTGGCCCCTCCAAACTCAGTCAGTTTGCTTCCCCTCCAGGTGATCTAAAGAATGCCCCTGCTTCCTGCTCCAATAGATTTGTGTAAACTTGGCTTCAGCCTCTTACGCTCACAAGTGAGTCTCAAATCCCCCTCCCAGCCCCCATCCAGATCCTCTGAACAAACCTCATTAAACTGATTCCAATCAGCTCATCCTTTCAGCCACTCACAGCACAAGAGACAAAAGCTCTCTCTCCTCTGCAGTCTACAGGGATCACTCCTTCCAGAATGTCTGTTTTCCATCTCCTAGTCTTTGTTCTGTCTTAACAGAGGGGCTTCTCTGCTGATCTCTGTTGTTTACAATTTAAGATGTCAAGCCCAGTGCATAGCAGAATTGGGATCCCCAGATTTTTGGCTGCTAGTTGCTGAGGGTTTGACGTTTATAGGTCTGGAGTGATCTGACTCTTCTGTTGCCTTTTTTCTGTTTCTCTCTCTCTGTGGGACTACAAGGACAGTAACTATAGTAACTTGGAAATCTGAATTTATAGTGTGCACCATACTTGTACTAAATAAACAGCCTTATTTTACGAAGATCCAAGATCAATCAGCAGTTTCATTTTATGGCAAACTAATTTCATTCTATGCCATCTTGGTGTTTAGTGTTACTCAGAGTGGGGCTAGGTTATGTACAAACATTTATGATTAATAAAGGGCCAAGTTATTCTTCAGCGGGGAAAAAATGCTCCTTCTGCCTTTGTTTAGGAGTAACAGCATCATGATGAAAAGAAAATGATCAAATTTCATCTCCTTAGCGGGAGGCACAGAGAATGAGGAAACCCAGAAAAGAGAATCCATGTCTTTTTTAAAAATGTCATTCTTAGCACAAAATCAGGGCTTCTCTTGAAATTCTTTACCTAGGAAACACTCCTCACATTTCTGTAGTATTTGCACAAGATCTAATGTAAATTAACATGTACATTAACATGACATTTTAAAATAAGAAATAACATTGCCCTTCCTATTTTGCAATCAGGGATCTAAAGAGATTATTCCCATCAGACATATTTATTTTAATCCAGTTCACAGATAATATCAGAAAAGTAAAACACAATTCCAAACCTTCTTTCTCATTAAAAGCCTTTTAACTGCTGACTGGAAGAGCAAATCTTGTTAATTTCTAATGGTGGTAGTTAATGCTCATCTAACGCTAATCACTGAAATCGAGCATCTGCACTGCAGTCTGCCATTCTAAACTTTATTACAGTTATTTCTAAGGGTTTATTTGAACGTGTTTCTGTCCGATCCTTCCTGAACCTTTGGATCTTCTCCCTCTGGAGAAGTGGCACCCTTGTGCCGATACATTTCCCTCTAAAAAAAAACCATACAGCACTACAGCAGCAGGAAAACAGGGAGCAGGAGATAATCAGGAAGCATTTTGGCTAAACACTTTTTGAAATAAATGTGTCTGGCTGTCACTCACCTTCCCCATTAATAATCTCCTCACATGAATACCAGATGCCAGCGTGAAACTTTCGGTCAATGAACTTGTCATCACCTGTTTCCCAGATATACTGAACGGCGTTGCTATTGTTCTGATCAGAGCTATTGAAGCGGATGCAGTGAGTCCCTTTCCCTTGATCTGTACAGAAAGGTTTTGCAACTTTTCTTGTCCCTTCACACCAGTAACTGCTGCTAAATGCTGTGATAGAGAAGATTAATGAGAGAAAACTGAGTGAGAGTGCTGCTGAGGCTCTCTGCCGTCTGTCCATGCCCATGTCTGAAATCTGCCTACTTGCAGGGCCAGCATCAGTGTTAAAGTGTACTGAAAAAGCCAGTGATAATGCTTTTCATCTGGTTGTATAGGGAAGCATCCACTGACATTCACTCTTCAGTTCTGGATTTCCACCAGTGAATTGTGCCAGTTTGGTAGTTAAGATGATAAGCAGAAATCGTAGGCTCATTGTTTGGCAAGAAAGGAAACAGGACACAGCAGATCTGTCCAGCCAGTGAAACCTGTGCAGGAAATGTAAAGGGGGGAAAGGATACTGGGAGCGTGTCTGTTGAATCACAAGACTCAGGGATTAGTCTGTATCAGCAAAAACAATGAAGAATCCTTGTGGCACCTTAGAGACTAACAAATTTATTTGGGCATAAGTTTTCGTGGGCTATCCCAGGCACAGGTGTGTGATACAGACAACATTCCTGACTAGGGAGGGCAGCTCAGACTTCAGAACATCTTGTTAAATTTAATACTAATTATTGAAGGAGTGAATGTTATTTGTAGGGGGATTCTTAAGGAGATGATCCCTTAAGACTCCCTTAAGGGGGAGAGGGATAGCTCAGTGGTTTGAGCATTGGCCTGCTAAACCCAGGGTTGTGAATTCAATCCTTGAGGGGGCCATTTAGGGATCTGGGGCAAAAATTGGGGATTGGTCCTGCTTTGAGCAGGGGGTTGGACTAGATGACCTCCTAAGGTCCCTTCCAACCCTGATATTCTATGATCCCTGAGATGGAGCAAGGGGAGTGCTCCATAGGACAGGAAATCTGCCTGGAACCATACCAACTACAAAGGCAAGAAGTGTGTGTTTGCCTTTGTCATTAATGAAGCCACTGGAGGCTGCCCTGAGTACTGCAAGGTGCCTCCATGGAATGCAGTTTGGTGAAGGAGGGCTGAGGTGCCATTCCTTCTGCACTGGTGCCAATCCTGGCCCTTCCCCAGGAAAAGGAAGAACTGACAGGGGTACAATCCAAACAAGTGAAGATATGTGTCACCTCTTATTCTGTGACCCTGATTGCCTCACAATGGCTTGCTACTGAAGCTGTCTGCAACAAGCAGGCACTCTATGTCTATGTACTGGGCAGCCCTGGTCTGACGCTTTGGGTCCTGGAGCCTGCCTGCAACATCATAGACTTCCACTGTTCTTCACCAGTCTTGGTTAATGCCCGGTAAGGTGACTCCACATTCTTCCTAGCCCTGAATATCCATTTGTTTTCTGAAACATCCAGTCCTGTTCTGGAACAGTCAGGGGAATTTTAAGATTAGTTGTTCCTTTAAAATGCCAGTATCCAACAGTTTGTTATTTTAACTGGAGTTACCAAACAGTTGAGTTCAAACACAGCACTGGATTAGTTTAGATTAAAAATAGAACAAGTGTATTTAAATGCACAGAGAGATTTTATATGAATTCAAATATAAGGATTAAAGTCTGAAATGGTTACAAGAGAAATAAAGATAAAACACTTTCTAGTAACTAAAACTTAACAAGCTAGTCTGGGTTCAAGGTAAGATCCTCACCACATGTTTCCATCAAGATGGCTGACTGAGCTCCTGGCTCAGAATCTATCCCCCCAAGCCAAAGGGCTGGTACCTTTGTCTTCGTAGGTGATAGATAACTTGGGGTTTCCTGGCCCCTTGCTTTGAAATGGATGCTGATGAAGGATACCTCCAGATAAAAAGTCTATTTCCAGCTGTGAGGTAGGCAACATGGAGTCTGTCTTGAAGGAAGTTTCCTGATGCTTCCTACCAGCTAGAATTGTGTCTGCTAAAATGCAATATTTTTAGTTCCTGCCCCCTCTGGTGCAATTTGAATGAACATTAGACATGTGTCATAAATATGAAGGGAAGGGGGAGAGGGTCTGATGCACTGCTATAAAATCCTCTTTCCAGTAAAGGGTTAAGAAATGCAGGTAGCCAGACTGACACCTGACCTGGCTGGCATCTGACCAATAAGGGGACAAGATACTTTAAAACTTTGGGAGGGGGGAAGTTTTTTAGTGTGTGTCTTTGTCTGAGAGAGGGTGATCTTGGAAGACAGAAGGAACCTACAGAAAATCAAACCTCCCTTTTCTGAAGTAAGTTTAAATAGCATAGCGTATAGATTTCTGTTTATTTTTGCTTGGTGTATCCCCTGTGTTAGAAAGGGCAAAGGGGGCGGGGGGTTATTCATGGTTTTCTGGAACTTTAAGGTTTTGTCCAGAGGGGGAAATCTCTCTGAGTTTGGAAATATAGTGTCCTGTAAAATAGTTACCATCCTGATTTTACAGAGATGATTTTATTTTTCTTTATTTTTAATAAAATCCTTCTTTTAAGAAGCTGACTGTTTTCTATGGTGTTAAAACCCAGGGGGTGGGTTTTTAGATCACTGTGTAACCAATTGGTTGGGAGATTGTTCTCAAGCTTCCCCAGGAAAGGGGGTGTACGGCTTGAGGGGGTATTTTGGGGGGGAGGGAAGTTCAAGTGATTCCTTTCCTGGATTCCTGTTAGACGTTTGATGGTGGCAGCGAGAAGTGTTTCTTGGGGTGCAGGGAATTTTGTACCTTGGGGGGTTTAACCTAAGCTGGTAAAAATAAGTTTAGGGGCTCTGAATGCGGGTCACCACGTCTTTACCCTAGAGTTTAGAGTGGGGAGGGAACCCTGACAACATGTGATTGTCTATTTCCTCCCTGCCACTATAATGTGAGGTTTACCTCAACCCTTTGCTAGTTTGATGGGTCTTTTTATGCAAAATGTAAATACATTCTGATTGTGATTCAAAATACTATAGAAGTAATTCCGAGGTGGAGAAGCCACGTTTCTTTCCTGAGGTGGGGCAATTCCTGCTTGGCTGACAAAACACATCTTAAAAATTATAATTTCAGTTTATATCCATAACTTTGATCAGTTGCTTGCACCTATATTATATGATTATATTAATAACCAGTGAATCATGAGCTTCACTGAGACCTTGCATGACACTTACCAGATACATTTCATACATTCAAGAACTGGGGTACACTTGAACTGGTTAAGCCAGCTGCAATTCATTACCAGATATCTTACCCACTCCCCTCCTCTCTAGGGAGTGACTGCAGGGTTTCTTCCAGCAGCCCCCTTCTTTCTCTCACTTTCTGATTAGATACCAGCCCTGCCTGCCCCTGCCAGGCTGGGCTTCATCATCAGTTAGTGCTTCTCAGCCCTGACTCTCCTTCAGGTGCAGCCTGTCAAGGGGCCGTTTTGGCACTTTCCTACTCAGGCCTTGTGTGGGGTAGACACCCCATCACACAGAGACTCAGAGCCGTAACGAGGAATGTTGGCGTCCGAGGCAGTCAGGGGCGCAGAAGGGTCAGCCACGGGACCGGCAGCATGCCTGCGGGAGGTCTGCTGGTCCTGTTCTCTTGAGCGTACCCTCTGCTGAATTGCCGCCAAAGCTGCGGGACCGGTGGACCTCCCGCAGGCAAGCCACGGCGGCTTTGGCGGCGGGGGAGGACCTCCCGCAGGCAAGCCACAGTGTCTTTGGCGGCGGGGGAGGACCTCCCGCAGGCAAGACGCAGCAGCTTCGATGGCTTGTATTCTGGGACCGCCCCTGACTGCCGTCTTCTGTACCCCTGACTGCCGCCTTCTGCGCCCTCACGGTATGTGCGCCCCAAGGCGAGTGCCTCACTCGCCTTGCCCTTGTTACGGCCCTGAGGAAAATATGTTTTGCCCAGGCAGTGAGGGAGAGAAAAAAGAAGCCTGACTGTAATGGAGAGGGGTGAGGAATGGGGGGCAGGGGTTTGCAGGAACCAGAGGGTGCAAGAGAGAGAGGTGGGGAAGATCAAAGGTACAGGAGCCAGTGGGGGAAGGGGAGGGGGGTGGATTGGAGCTGAGGGAGGGAGGGAGTTAAGGGTGGGAGCACATAGGAACAGGGGGTGAGGGAGTCGTGGGTATATAGAATCATTAGATACATCTACACTGCAGCTGGGAGCGTGCTTCCCAGTGGAAGTGCCCAGCCACTAGCTCTGGGTGAAATAGCATGCTAAAATTAGCAATGCAGCTGGGGGTGGCCCAGGCAGTGGCTTGGGCTAGCCACTGGATATGTACCCAGAGAGTCTGCGCAGGTTTGTACTCAGGCAGCCAACTTGAGCTGCCGCCCCTGCTACCCGCCTACATTGCTATTTTGAGCACACTAGCTTAAGCAGAACTGTCACATATCTTTTTACTTATGCTTGGAAGCACGCTCCTAGCTACAGCGCAAACATAGCAAGGGTGCAATTGCCAATTAGGGAGGGCGGGCGGGGGGGTTCCCGCCCCATCCTGAGTTTCATACAGGAGGCGGGATGGACCTCTTAACTGTATGGAATTAGTGTGGAATGTGAGTTCTGCAGAGGAGAGGTGCTTCTTGCAGCTTGTGCCCTTGGGTCAGAGAGTCAGTGTTTTGTTTACAAACAGAGGCAGGGTGATTAAGAGAAGAAAGGGCAGGTGATTAAATTAAGGATCTGGAAATCCTTAGATGAACCTGTAAACCAGGAATCCCTCTGTGGAGGGGAGGGAGGAGGCGGTTTGAAGAGAGAATGCAGTGGACTCAGAAGAAATACAGCAGAGCCCTCTGATCCAAGTTTACATTCAGAAAAGAGGGAGATGTGAGAGGGGTAGGTGCCAAAACCCAGGGAAGGGATAGCAGTGATATAGAGAAGTTCCCACTCTACCTGCAATACTTATGTGACCCCATCACCATAGAATCTGAGGGCTTGTCTACACTGCTATGTTGTTGACAAAACATTTGTCTTTCATGGGTACTTGAAAAAGCCCCCCCTGCGAAAGACAAAAATTTTGCGGATGCAAGTGGCAGTGTGAATGCTCTCTTGCCGACAAAGCTAACGCCGCTCATGGGGCTGAAAGTATTTTGTCGGCAAAAGTGCCGACAAAATACCGACAGAGAGCATTTGCACACGCTGACTTTTAGCGACAAGGCTGTGTCGCCACAGCCTTGTGCTAAAAGCTGAGTAGTGTAGCTAAGCTCTTAGTACCTCATATTACAGCCTCTCGGTGAGATACAGCAGTGCTGTTATCCCCATTCCACAGATGGGGCACTGAGGGACACACTAGGGTGACCAAATGTCCCAATTTTATAGGGACCATCCCAGTATTTGTGGCTTTGTCGTATATAGGTGCCAGTTACCCTCCACCCCCTGTCCCAATTTTTCATACTTGCTGTCTGGTCACCCTAGGGCACACAGACTAAAGGACAGATTTTCAAAGGTACCTAGTGGGAAAATGTAGTCCCTGAGCCAATGCATATATGATGTGTAACTCTGGATAAGATGGCTCAGATATTTAAGTATGAAGTGTATAGTTATTGACCACACATGTTATCACATGTTCACTGTGATGTTAATATCTGTGAGTGAAGACCCTAATGGCAATAGTTTTACTTGATTAACATCTAGAAGATTTGACCCTCCAACTTTCTTTCAAGAGGAAGAGCTGCCCAGAGCTTCTGTGATGTTTATTTTTGTTTCCTGCCTGCAGTGGCCCTGAGATACCTCAGAAGTCTCAATTATTTTCTCAACTTTAAAACGTGGAATTTTCTTGGTATTTGGTTTTAAATATTCTCCTGTGAAAACTGCAACCCAATCACTGTAGTGTTGTGTTTAACATCCTTCTGGAAAGTAACTAGCCTCTAAACAGAAGGCAATGTTGCCAACTCTCATGATTTTGTCATGAGTCTCATGATAATTATTGTTTTCCTTAAAGCCCCAGCTCCTGGAGTCAAGTATATATGTGATGATTTCATCCTTATTCTTAAAGAGAAATGAAGTTTCTAGACCTTGTGGCTGTGAAGAAAGCTTCAAAATGTGACCCGAGTGTACTGTAAAGGCTCAAAAAGCAGAATGTAAATAAAAAGATCAAATGTATTATTTTTATATAATCTCATTATTTTAAAAGCCAATCTCATGATTTTTGGTGAGCCTGATTCATGATGTTTGAACATTTGGGGTTGGCAATACTATGACAGTGACTTGACAGTGTCAGTGTCACTCCTGTTTAAAGTCAGTTTCTAGTCTCTTATTTGTAGTGGGGTAACACCCCTAGAGCCCCAGGGCAGGTACAATATAAACTCATGAGGCCTCGCCCTAGTGGCATGTTTCCAAAAGTTAAATGATCTATTCCAAGCTTGATGAACTGCAAAAAAGTGATAGAAAGTAATCTAGATTTTTCTACAATTGTTTCAATTGTTGTATTCAAGAATTAGTAACAAAATAAGAATACACATTAAAATTTTAAACATAACCAGTGTCCCTTAAGTGAATTGACACAAGATGTCAGAACATGTTAGTATTAGAGCTGAGTAGGTCTAATATTTATTACATTTTCTTTCTTTATATAGGAATTAGAAATTATTATCTGACAGGAGCACTGTATCTAAATTATTATCTGGAAAGAAAACAGAGTTTTCAGGTGTCCAAGTAGCCTCTGGAATCACAGCTGAAGTTGCCCCCCAAATCCTCCAAAATCTGAAATGGCACCCCTGAAACATAGCCATGGGGGAAGTGGACAAGGAAAATGTGAAGATAGGAGGAGAGGGGGAGACAGACAGGAGCTGAGATGGGGTGGACAAGATCAGAGAGGGATGGAAGCACGGGGGCAGAAAAGTCTGTGAGTACTACAGCACACTCCCCTAGAGCAGTGGTCTCCAAAGTGGGGTGCATGCACCACAGGGGGTGCGCAAAATTATCCATTGGGGTGCAGGAAGAAAATATTAGAACTTCTATTTATATTTTTTTTAGATAAAAATATATAAAGAAATTAAGCTTTACTAATATTTAATATACGGATTGACACTGGTGCCCTCACTCAGTCCGTATGTCAAACGGTCATGTGTCATGTACGGTATGCGAGGTATCCTGAGGGAAGAGTGGGAGTTCTACAATGTGAAGGGGTTGACAGAGGCCCCCTCACTCGTTCGTTCGCTTTCAGCGTATTGCAGTTTATGTGTGCCTGGTTAAATAGATTTACGGATTATATTATCTAGTTTTAACTAAACTAACCCTCACAAAATGGACAAGTGGCTTAAAAAAATTTCTGCAAAGAAACCGCGGATTGAAGATAATACTAATAATGCGAGCACACGTGATCAACAAGAAAATGGCAGAGCTGACACTTCTCCCACTCATAGTATGAGCTCTTCATCAGCCACATTACGAGGTAAAAACAATGACGATCTAATCAGATCTGACAAGAAGTCGGCCAAAAAAATTTGAAATTATCAAGAAGACTATTTGAAATATGGATTTACATCCACTATCATTAACGATGAACCTCGCCCTAAGTGTATATTGTGCCTTGAGATATTAGCTAATGATAGTATGAAGCCATCACGATTAGCAAGACATTTTAAAAACTAAGCATCCAGAACATGAAGACAAACCTCTATAATTTTTTCAGCTATGTTTAAAGTCATGCGATACTCAATCCAGTACTTTACAAAATTTCACTAAACTTAATGATAAATGTTTAGAAGCCTCTTTTGAGGTTTCTTACTTAATAGCGAATGACAAAAAGCCACATACCATTGGGGAAACACTTGTTCTTCCTATCGTGGTAAAAATGCCTGAAATAATACACGGAAAACAATATGGCGACAAACTAAAATGCATTCCTTTGTCAGCAAATACTGTTGGAAGACACATAGAAAACATTGCTGAAGATTTAAAGAAACAAGTATTAGAACAAATTACACAGTGTGGGAGGTTTGCGATACAGTTGGATGAAAGTACAGATGTTTCTAACATGTCTCAGCTTATGGTATTTGCTAAATTCTGTTTCAATAATGAAATACATGAAGAACTACTTTTTTGTGAGCCACTAAGGGTATGTCTACACTACCCGCCCGATTCGGCGGGTAGAGATCGATCTTCTGGGATCGATTTATCGCGTCTCATCTAGACGCGATAAATCAATCCCAGAAGCGCTCTCCCCGTCGACTCCGGAACTCCTGCTCGGCGAGAGGAGGAAGCGCAGTCGACGGGGAGCGAGCCTGAGCAGCATGGACCCGAAGTAAGTAAACTTAGTTCGATCTAGGAAACATCGACTTCATCTACGCTATTCTCGTAGCTGAAGTTGCGTATCCTAGATCGATCCCCCGCCCCAGTGTAGACCAGCCCTAAAGGAAAGATGTACCGGAGAAGATATATTCTCAACAGTAAATGACACCTTTAATAAAAACAATGTTTTATGGAAAAACTGTGTAAGTGTAGCCACTGATGGAGCGGCTGCTTTGACTGGAATAAAAAAAGGATTCCGGGGTAAGGTTACAGAGATAGCACCACACGTGAAATTCATTCACTGCATCATTCATAGGCAAGCTATTGCAGCAAAGAAGTTGGAGCCAGAAGTGCACAAAGTGCTACAGGATGTCATCAATGTGGTTAATTTTATAAAAGCAAGCCCTTTAAATAGTAGAATCTTTACAATACTTTGTAATGAGATGGGGAGTGACCATGAAAATCTTTTGTACCACACAGAGGTTCGCTGGTTATCTCGTGGCAAAGTGCTTAACAGAGTTGTCGAACTTAAAGATGAGTTACACACTTTTCTTTTACAAAAAGACAAGTGTTCCAAATTTGCTGACCTTTTCTGTGAGGACAAGTGGCTGTCAGTAGTATGCTACCTAGCAGATATTTTCAAAAAAATAAACACACTTAATCTGTCCCTTCAAGGTAAAGGTGACGTTTTAACAATGAGTGAGAAAGTAACTGCTTTTCAAAAGAAACTCGTGCTACGGAGAGAGCATATACATATTTTTAGTGAGAGCCAAAAAGGTTTTTTGTACCGTTAATAAATAAAATAAAAGAAAAAAAATAAAAATATTGTTTATTTCATCTTTAGCTCATCCTTTTTTAATTTCTATTTTTTGTGTATGTTTTATAATGTACATAATATATTAGTACAGTAGTACATGTATATCATTAATAAATAAATGTACATATACTGTGGTGCGGGGGGTGCTCCAAAATTTTTTACTGATAGAGGTGCGAAATCAAAAAAGTTTGGAGACCACTGCCCTTAGGAACCTAAAATTGAACAAAGGAGTCTCACCACTCCTCTGTTGTCAGCAAAGAGCTGTGAAACTCCCTGGAAAAGTGTGTGGTTTATCCCCTTTCTAGTGGCTACTCCACATAGAGGACAGCATCCTACTACAGCTACAGATACAATGGTCAGGGAGGCAAGTCCACTTCCCCTCCTCCAGTGGAACCTGGGGTGTTACTTCAGTGGACCCAAACTTTCAACTCACAAAGAGGTGGGACAAAGACAGGAAGCCATCCGTGGGGTAGGAGACTGTCCCTGAGGAGGGAAATGGTTTCCTCATATGCACATGGCGTAGGAGAAGGGAGAGACACCCAGACAAAGATTGCCAGGACTCAGGAGTGTGGCGGGTGGGGAAGAATTGGTAACCATGGCCCAGGAATAACGGCTTGAGTAAGCCTCGCTCTGCAAGGGGCCAGGCCTGTCCTGACCACCCAGGCTATCAAGGAGGTGATCGCTCACCACTCCAGCAGGAGGGAAACCCCAGTGGACAGCCCTGGGGGCTGATATACTAGGGAATGAGGGATCACTGCCCACCTCAGTCCCTAGGAGGATCAGGTCCCAGCTTCAGATCCACAAGTCTGGGGCAAGCAAGTCCATGTGAGAACTTCCCATCTCTGCTGCGAGCACCCCTGTACATTGTGGTGTAAGGGGCAGAGGGTAACATGGCAGATATGAAGGTTCTCTTTAATAAGTGATAGTGTATCTGGATCTGTCATTAGCACAGTGTGTCTGTATCGTACTCTGGAGTGGGGATTTCGCCTCTGGGTCTGACAGGGTAGCAGCACCTGCTCAGCTAGCGAAAGAAGGAGCAACCCACTCTAACAATCACCTGACAGTTTGCACTTAAGGTCTGTAAGGCCCACCCCCAACAGCTATGATTGGCTAGGAACAGGAGGGCGGAATTTCCCTCCTAAATTCCCACCAATGCCACCCCTTTCTTTATTGGGGTGGGATGGAGAGAACTGATCGGCTAACTAGCCAACAGACTCTCATTGGGAGAAAAGGATGTCACTCCTGAATGGAGACAGCAGGGATACTGGTGACTGGAGTTACTGGAGGGGAAGGTTGTCACTCCAGAACTAAGAGAGGAGATTGGCTGGAGGTTATCAGGATGACTCTCGGCCAGTCAGCTAGCCCCAGGACAGGATGGCAGTGACGGGCACTGGGGACTTTCCCTTTGTCTATGAGAGAGAAGACACATGGTACGTCTACACTGCAAAGAAAGATGTGATCTCAGCTACAACAGCTCACTCAGGTTGGAATAGCAGTGAAGACACAGCTCTTAACTTGATTTAGCAGCTTGACTTCCCCCTATAGGTGCTGAATGATCTCTGCATCATTCAGGACTAAGCCCTGACTCTAGGCACAGCCCTGAGCAGGATATGGGGACACACTGTGCTAGCCAGGAGGAGCACCAAGCTAGGTGCTGGAATTAGGAATGCGAGGGGTACTGCCTCACCCCCAGCTTGAAGTGATTTCCTTTATAAACAGGGTTTACAGATTGGTTCAATGGTTCTCAGCCCCCCACTATAAAAATTGTTCCAGCATTCCTGGCACCAAGAGACTCGGGCCCCAGAGGCAGCTGTCAGGGTCACAATGCCTCCCTCGGGGTAGTAATTTATTGCCAGCCTGTCCCAGTAGGAAATTACTAACCCAGCTCCTTGCTCTGACTCAGCTACACTGACCAGTAAGTTGCAGAGGGGAGCCAAAGCTCCATCTATTTCCTGCTCTCCCCCACCCTCCATGCCCACCTGCTAAGTGGGGCTGTAAGAAAGACATCCCAAGACTCATAACAAAACTGCAAGAGGTGGCAACACATGTTCCATGTCACCATCCTGCCCTCAGTGTGCTGATTGGGTGATGTGTGCTCCATGAGGATCAAAATAATCCTGGCGTAGCTGCCTCCAGTGCACCATCTAATTTGTGTCCTGGTTCACCAGAGATTCTATGCAAAGATTTTTCTTTGTATTTACCTAGGATTTGTATTTTAATGGCATTGGAGGTTTTTGAATGTATAAGGGTCTGGATTGTGCTCCCACTAAAGTCAAATGGCAAAACTCCCATCAAGTTCTCTGGGAACAGGATCAGCCCCTTAATGTTTAATACTTTCGCTAATTCTCATTGGCTGACAAACAACAGAAAGCAGACATGCTTGTGAAGTTTAGAGTAAATTCCCTTTGCCTTTACACAGAGAAATGAAAGGAAGTCAGAGTCTCAAAACTGTTTCAACAGATTTGATGGCTTGATTAAATTCAGATTTAGGAAATAGTCACATTTGTGAAATTGTTGGTAATTTTAAAAGTGCAGGCATTAAACTTTTCACAGAACAGGGTGGGGAATTGGCTCTATCGTACAGCAAGAGGACAGCACATAACTCTTGAACCAAGTCTGCCACTATGGGTATCTCCACACATTCTGGTCTCTGCTCCAACATGTGGTTCTTTTCCAGAACATCTCCTGGATCTGTTTCTATTGTTATGACACTGTTTGTGGTAAAACAGGTAAGAAATTGTAATTATCAATGATTGATTTTAAAACCTAGACAGTCCTTTCACCTAGCATTTTAATGTTCATAAATTGTGTCATATATTCATAAATGGTACTTGTTTAGCAATTTGTTAAGCATTTCAAAATGCAAAAAGAGTGCTATTGATTTATAAGTCCTAGCATGTTATTTCCCAATTTACTGTTCTTATTCAGGTCATATATTAATGTTTTCCTATTTTAATGCTGGGTTTTATATTGAAAATATTGTTTTTGAATTTCCTTTATAACGGCTGTTTTAATATTAACATACATTGTGTTAACTACCAAATCGGAGTATCAATTTTAAATCTGTAGTCTGTTCACAAAAGGCAGCAAAAATACGAACGGTATTTACATTAGCTTCTTTTGCTTCTCTGCAATACACTACCTTTTCTTCTAAATACAGTGAAAGAGTTTAATAAAATCACATTTTATTTTTTACCATAGATTGTTGACATATGTAGAATATAGAAGAGTTTGAAACATTTCTTGTCAAAGGGTTGCCATAAAATTCACTTCAAGGAAATTTTCATTTAAAAAAAAAAGCTATATCTGTAGTGAGCTAGGCAGATTTTTTTTAACAGTTTAATAAAGTATAATGATAAATTTCATTCTTTTCTGACTGAGATTAAAACACAGATTTAAGATTACTATGAGTAAAAAGAGAGTTAAATTTTCTCCTATCTGAATATAACTGACAGATTTACCATTGCCGAAGGAAGCATATCTTGTTGATTATGTTTCATGGAGTTTTGTTTTACTTTTGCTTCTAAAATTTGTATGAATAAATAATACAAAGTCAATAAATATCACTAAGGCTTTGAATTTTTGAGAGAACAAAATCATATTGCACTCAGACAATTCTAACCACAGAAATGATTTCACACAGATTCACTTAAAACTGAAACATCACTGTACTTTCTAAGACATATCAAATCACAAGGACACATGGGGTGAAATCCTGGGCCTGTTGAAGTCAAAGGTAAAACTCATTAACTTCAATGGGGCCAGGATTTCATTTCTGGTATATTTTCCATCCATATTCTCAGTTATAACATCAGCTTTGATTCATTTATAATTCTGTAATAAACTTAAAGCATGTCTTGGTGAGGAAGAGGTAATTGTAATTTCACCCATAGATTTTAATGTCAGAAGAGATCATTATGATCTGACCTTCTGCATAACATGGGATGGAAAATCTACCCAGTGATTCCCACATCAATGCTATAATTTCTGGTTGAGCTAGACCATATCTTTTAGAAAGAGACATCCAGACTTGATGTACAGATTCCAAGTGATGAAGAATCCACCAGATCCCAATTAAGTTGTTCAAAAGGTTAATTATGCTCACTGTTAAAAATTTGTGCCCTGTCTCTAGCCTGAATTTATCTAGCTTCAGCTTCCAGACACAGGATCTTGTTCTGATTTTGTCTATTAGAGTAAAGAGCCCGCTACTAACAGAAATGTTCTCCCCAAGTCAGTACTCACTCTCACTTTTGTAACAGATATGGCAACCTCCTGAAATATCCTTATTGAATTAAGTTAAAACCTACTGAATTAGGTTTAAGTATTTTAGGAGTTTGTTTTTTGAAAAATGCAAATGTTTATGCATTATTGTGGGATTGTCTGGAAGTTCTTTAGGAGGAAGACAGAATTAATTCAATCTCTGAGAAGTATTGTGAGCGTCAAAAGATGATGTTGAATAATGTAGCAGACACAACTGATCTTTAGGGACAATATGTGTGAAGTAGAATTCCTAGGAAGTACTTGGGAAAAGGGGATTGCAAACTTGGACCTACAGACTCAGTCTTGGAAGTTTTACCCAGAGGAGGGGACTTTTTGTCTGCTTATCCCCTGTTACATGAGGACAGTTCAAAGACAAACTGTATAATGGAGCAACTGAGTTACTAATGAGAGATCTTGTTCTCCTTAAAAATAAATGACAAAGAGTCCTGTGGCACCTTATAGACTAACAGACGTATTGGAGCATAAGCTTTCGTGGGTGAATACCCACTTTGTCAGATGCATGCAGTGGAAATGACATTTCCACTGCATGCATCTGATGAAGTGCGTATTCACCCACGAAAGCTTATGCTTATGCTCCAATACGTCTGTTAGTCTATAAGGTGCCACAGGACTCTTTGTCACTTCTATAGATCCAGACTAACATGGCTACCCCTCTGATACTTAAAAATAAATGTGCTTACTTAGAAAGATCTGTGTGGTAGTTTAATTATGACAATTACTCTGTGTACCATCTCTGAAGAAAAAAGTAAATCAGATCGGCTTAGGCAGCCTGACATTGCTGGGGAGGTCACAATATAGACAGTGAGCTGTGCAGTCTGGAAGTACCCTGATCAGGAGTGAGTGAAATGGGGGTCTCCACGCAAAAGAGATGATGGCTGAGGAGCTGGGAGTCTTGAGTTGGTGCCCTTGCTGGACCATAAAAGGGGAATGTAAGTGCAGTTGCTCTGAACGGTGACAACTCTTTCTTGGATAAGCTTTCTCAGTCTCTCACTATAAGGTGGGTTTTCCAGACCTCAGATCTTTCTTGTAGCTCTTTTCTCAATCCTTTCCAATTTGTCAATATTATTTACTCAAGATAATGGTCCAGTAATGGTCTCACTAATGCCTTATACAGCAATAATACCACCTCCATTCTTAATATTTCCCTGCTTATACATCCACGAATTTCATTAGCCCTCTTACCCAGAGCATTGCACTGGGAACTTGTGTTCAGTTGGTTTACACCATGACACCTAAATCCTTTTCTGTGTCATTGCTGTCCCAGAGGTGTCACCTGCAGTCCTGGCTCCTGGGAGTATGACCTTGCAGTGGGTCATATTAAAATGAATATTGTTAAAATGAGCCCAGCTTTAATATTGCTCTTTGTAGCTGACTTGTGCTTATCATTATGGACCACTCCACCACAAGTTGTGTCATCTGCAAACTTCACCACTAACGATTTTATGTTTTCTTCCAAATCATTGTAAAGATATTGGATAGCATTAGGTCAAGCGCAGATCCCTAGCGAACCCGACTAAAAACCCCTGCATTGGATGATGACTCCAGATTTACAATTACCTTTTGAGATCTATAACTTAGGAGGCTGTTTAATATATTTAGCATATGCTGCATTGATTTTGTATAGTGCTTCTCTTTTAATCAGAATGTCATGCAGCACTAAGTCATATGTCTCACAGAAGTTTATGATGTCAACAGTTACCAGCTACTGCTGTTTCAATTTTTCTGTATATGAAAGCTTGGAACTAAAGCAGAAAATGTGATGAATCTGTGTCCTTGTACCGTTAAGGCTCCTGCCCCTCCTGTGGTGGGTGCTGTCCAGAACCCCTTTCTCAGCATGTGCAGTGACAGCTGGGACTAAGAGAGGATCCAGGTAGCAGTTCTGAGAACTTTCCCTGTATTTCCTTGGTCATTCACCCCTGTTTGTTTATTGTAAACCAAACTTGTGTCTATTAAATGAAGCTGCTTTTTCTACGAATGCGTCATCTCCATTTCCTTGCCTCTTAAGATGAAGTTCACTGACCAACGGATGTCCCAAGAATCTCTTCTGGTCGCCTGCATTTTGGGGCCCACATTAGGGAAAAGCCAAGATGTTTTTTCTCCTAGAAATAAGCATTCCTTTCTCATGGCTCTTATAAATATTCTCTCCTTATCGTGCAAGTCCATCATGTGAAGAATAATTAGTCTTTCCACGCCAGGGAATTGAAAGCATGGGTGGCTCACAGTCATGAGCCTGAAGCTGGCCTGGGAGCAGTGCTGGGGAAAACAAGGAGCTGGGGAAACAGTCCTCTCTGAGCAATTTCAAACTTTATGCTCCCAGAAAAGAAAGCTCAAATCCCCTCTGTCCGGCACTGAAAGCTATTCATGCTGGCAGGCTTTTAGCACAAGACAGAGGAAGCGGGAGCACTGGTCAAAGCATTATTTGCTCAGCACTGCACCTTCACTTTCCTTTTAGACCCTCTCTCAAAATTTTCAGCCAGTCTCCAGTCCTTGGTCATTAAAAATCTTATTTGCATACACTAATTTGGGGGGATTAGGAAATTCACACCAAAAAAATGTCCTTAATTGAGAGTTATGGTTGCTGATGGGTATTTCCTGAGACAGAAACACTAAAAAGCAAGGATATCTTAAGGCAACATTCATGCCCAGGACAAAACCAGTTTCTAAGCATTAACTCACGGCCATTATGACACCATCAACCCATTAAAACCTTTTCCGACACACTCCTTTCCATTCAAGAACGCTATTGCCCTCAACACACACTGAAGAACTGAAAATCACTGAAACTTTGCAAAGGTGAGTATTAATGAGAAGCCCCATTTAAGAGAGAGATTTTAACAACTATTATTCCTGTTTTACAAACGTTACAGACAGGCAATGGATCTGTTATGTTGTTTTAGCAAGCTCTGAATCTAATGGATATGATACAGATATGTCCCCAGGAGGCTACTTGTGTGGACTCACACAATCTTCTGGACCTCAGTTACTTTGGCCCAGATCTTTTACATGTATTTAGGTGTTGCTGTGCTGATGGGACCTTCTGATCAGGATGATCAAATCCTGGGTTTCCCCGAGAAGCACTTAGCAGTCAGCCAGGAGTGGAGTCTGTGGCACACTGAAGACTAGACATGTGTGCAGTGCAGCCTATTAGCTTTTGGCATTTCACCAAAACTGTTCACAACCCAAAGTACATTGTACATGTGCAAATGGCAATTTTTCAAGAACACTTAACTCAACCAAATGAAAATGGATTTTCCTTGGAAAACTGAAAAGTGCCTCTTCACTGTATGGACGGCTGCTTTAAAGGAAACTTGTGTTCAGCCTCCCTTCTAGAAACCATCTCTTGATGATGACGAGCTGGACAATAATAGACCAGCAGCAAATTGTTCAGTTTTGGTTATGATTAAAAGAAAGGTCATGGCAAGAGTTCTTGGAGTTTCTGAGTGCCTCTGGTTTCATGGCCTCTGGCAGGATTACAACCAGGAATTGGCATAGAGACTGGTCTCATTGCATTGACTAATGATTTTCTCCTGGTAGTGGATAAATAAAGATCAAGCATCCATGCCCATATTAGATCTATCAGCAGCTTTGACCCATGGATTATGAGTAGGCTTGGAGAGAATTCGATTTTTATCAGTAAATGTCAGGAAACACGGATTTTACTGTACATGCACAAACCAATGAACAAATATTTCCATCAGTAATAATCTAAATGTACAGATAGGCAAAGTATGAAAAATGCTGCTTGAGAACTTAGAGTTTGACTTAAGGATATTGACTTTGTATATTGTGATAGTTTGTGTTTAATGGTGTAAAGCACAGAAGGCTCTTAAACCCAGGCCTGCAGAGCTGCTAGGCAACAAACACCTACATGCTGCCACCCACCAGCAGCTGTAATCAGCTCACACTCCTCTCCCCTTGTCCCACAGCTGACACAGACCACAGGAAGTCCTGCCTCAAGGGGTCTGACAGGCAGCAGTCTTATGGCTCCTGACTGGCTCCCCACCCTATATAAACACAAGAGGCATTCCGGGAACTGTCCAGGCAACAGTGTGGATCTCCTGTAGCTGTTATGGCCATTCCTGCTCTTGAACTCCTGGTTTAGACCTCAGCTTGACTTGGACCTCGCTTCTTGACTCAGATCTTGAAACCTGTGTCGAACTCTGATCCTTGATATTAACCCCAGCCTAGAACCTGATGATGAGCTCCTCCACTACTTAGCCTCAAGTATGACCTGACTCCAACCCTTGGTCCCAACCTCACTTCACAGGATGCTGACAGTTTGCCTGGACCAGCCTCAGTGCTTCTATACCGTGATGCCAACTTTTCCCAACCTAGCGCTAAAAATTTCCCAAATCTGGTGAAAAATGGGGGAAAATTCCCAGTGTTTCTATATCCTGGGAAATTTCCCAAAAGCTGGGAGTTCTTGAGTAAAATGTTTCAACTTGGAAAATTGGGAATTCTCATTCAAAACATTTTACTCAAAAATTCCCAGCTTTTGGGAAATTTCCCAGGATATAGAAGCACTGATAGCTCACAGTGAAGGCCTAACCTAGGAGAGCATGGAGGCAGTGGGCCACGCCCTGCCCAGCATGCCCCAGAGTGTACTGGAAATGCCTGAACAGATTGACTGCTCCCAGGAGGAGCTCCCCAGCTTCGAGTCCAAGTATTGCAGTTTGCAACAGAGAACCAAGCTCTGCACAAGCAAGAGCACAGCTCTATGATGAAAACATGGCACCATGGGCCCAGCTGGCACAGCACACCACAGAAAACCACGTGCTACGAGAGCAGGCGGCCTGGCTGCCAAATGAGAACCTTGCACTACGAGCGTGCACTGCAGCCATGTACCCAGACCCAAGCCCTTCAAGCCCCCGCCCAGAACATTCACAAAATGCCTAACTGTTATCAGGTATTTTGCAGGCATCTCTGCAGAGGTGGGTTTGAAGGAGGACGGTTTTGTGGATTTTTACAGGGAGTTCCTTCCAGGAATAAGGGCATTGGAAAAGCAGTAGTAGCATAGTTACCTTTGTTCCCCCCATTTGTTGGATCCACCCGTCATCTTAAACTCTCCACCTGTTATTGTATAAGTAACTTTAGCGCCCTCGTGGCCAAGATGGAGTCTGCTCTGCAGGCAGCTCTGGCCAAGAAAAGGTGTGATCAGGAAAGGAACACAGCAGGGAAAGTCCCTTCCAAAACCCCCATGGTGAACACACACACCAATGAATATAGGAAAGGGAAATATCTATTCACAGAGGGATGAATGGAGAAAAACAACAGGGGGAAGACGAGGAAGAGCAGTAAAACAGGATTCCATTCAACACAAGGCCCCACGGGCCCAGTGGTACCACAGTCTGAAAGGGCAGACACCCAGCAATGTGTCTGCACTCAGCGTTCAGGAGTCCTGGGCAGAGTTCCAGTGCAGCAGTGAGTCTTGGGCGCTCCTGATCATCTTCGGTGCCAGTAACCTTTCCTCAGCAAACCCCTCCGGTGCCCTCTTCTGCTGCTCTCTGCAAAGACAGACAGAGCGACAACCTCTCCACTTAACTAGCTAACAGCCTCTCTCCTTATTCCCAATGCAAAGTCACAAGCTCCAGTACTCATGGCCCCATACAGCTCTGGGCAGCAGTGATACTGGGTCCAGCTCCAGTTTGTCCTTCTCAGGTGATTCCTCCCTGGCACAGTGCTCCTCTTGGCTCCTGTCCTGGGGTGTCCCCCATCGGCCACTCTGTCCCTCCTGGGCTTTGGGCAGGTTCTCGGATGCTTCACTCTGTGAGGGCCTGCTTCCTGCAGCCCTTCTGTCTGGAGCCCCAGACACACCCACCCCATTGCTCCCCCTCTCTCCATGCTACCCCCAAACAGCACTTCCTCTGCCTAGAACAATCAGCATTTCCTCCCTCAGGACAAAAATTTAAAGGCGCCATGCTTTCTAAACCACAAAGGGGTTACATATAGATACACACAGCCCCGAGGGTGAAATGCCTGCAAGCTGCATGATGGCTATTTAAAAACACCCGAATAGAAGCTCAAACTAAATGTATACCCGCAAATAAAAAAAGTTAGAGGACCAAAAAAATGACACAGAGCTAATTAGCAGGGTAAAAGACATAGTTAGAGGCAAAAAGGAATCCTTTAAAAATTGGATGTCAAATCCAACTGAGGAAAATAGAAAGGAGCGTAAACTATGGCAAGTCAAGTGTTGAAGTATAATAAAGAAGCTCAAGAAAGATTTTGAAGAGCAAGTAGCTAAGGACACAAATGAACAGCAAACTGATTGCTCAAGGTGCTAAAGAAGCCCTAATGGAAGACAAGGCCATTGTGGAGAAGCATTTGCATCAGTCTTCACTGCAGAGGATGTGAGGGAGATCCCCATCCCAAACCATTCTTTTTAGGTGACAAATCTGAGGAACTGTCCCCGATTGAGGTGCCAGTAGAGGAGGTTTTGGAACAAACTGATAAATTAAACATTAATAAATCAGTAAGGGCAGATGGTATTCACCCATGATTTCTGAAGGAAACTCCAAATGAAAATGAAGAACTGCTAACTGTGGTATGTAACGAATCATTTAAATCAGCCTCTATGTAAGATGACTGGAGGATAACTAATGTAATGCCTATCTTTGAAAAAGGCTCCAGAGGCGATCCTGGCAGCCTAACTTCAGTACCTGGCAGATTGTAGTAAAGAACTGAATTAACACACATAAATTAACATCAATGTCTATTAGCCAAGATGGTCAGGGATGCAACCTTATGCTCTGGGTGTTCCTAAACCTCCACCTGCTAGAAGCTGGGACTGGATGACAGGGGATGGATCACTTGATAATTTTCCTGATCGGAACCCTCTGAAACATCTGGCATCTGCCAATGTCGGAAGACAGGATATTGGGCTCAATGGACTATTGTTCTGACCCAGTATGACTATTCTTATGTTATGTTATGTCCTGTGTTATACAGGAAGTTAGACTAGATGATCACAATGCTTCCTTCTGGCCTTGGAATCTATGAAAATGGAGATGAGTCTTTGACTGTTTTTCAATTGCCTTACTTGAAACAGGGATACTGAGGGTTTGCCGGGGAGTTCTGCTGAAACAAGGATTAGCATCTGGAGTCTGGAAGGGATATGTTGGGAGGGGATTTACCTCTTTAAAAGTGATGTTAACAAAATGGTATTACTTATTTATTTCTTCACAATTATACTAAACTGCAATGAAAGAGCTCTCAGCCAATGCTCTGGGCATCCTTGACAATCTGTAAAATATTCCAATAAACAAGCAGCCCCATGAATTATTTCCAGTCATACCAATCAAATAATCCAATGAAAACATAAATATCCAGCAAAGATTAATCAACCTCTGCGTATAATCTAATTGTTAACTGCTTGAAAATGTTCCAGGATTTATGAGTCATAGCACACAACTTCTACAGCATGGCTCTGCAGAGGCTATATATTCAGAGTGTCCAGTTGGAAGTTTGACAAAAATGTGTGGCGCGGGGGAGAACATAACAGTGTAACAGTGTATTTCTTGACCAGAGAAAAAGTGACAACTCTTGAATTTTTGATATTACTTATTTCAACTGTTAAAGTAGCAGAAAACTATCCCACCTAGAAAAATGCGAAGTTCAAACTCAGTTTCTTCATTTACAGTATTTTCTGTATGTGCAGGTCTTAGGCTCTCTGCTGAAGAAAACAATGACGAACTGGCTTAGCTATAAAAAAGAATGCTTGAAAACATTACAAGAATCTGCAGTAGACACTGGTAAGCAAACTGACTAAAAATGGGGTAACACTTCAAAATAACCATATTAAATGTGTAAATAGAAATTTATTGAACCACATTGCAGAGGTATATTTTTATTCATAGATTTCAAGATTTAAGGCCAAAAAGGCCTACTATAAATAGACAAACAGAGGAATGCCATCAAGATATTTTTAAGACCTTACTTTTGCTTAGCCAAAAAAAGAAGTGAAATCAGCTTGAAATTTCACAGCCCCAGACAAATGCTGGATAACTGTGGAGTAAGATGAATTTCCAGAAGTTGGGATTTATAAATGACCCTAATTAAGCAAAGCAGTTAGAACCCACTGAACTAACAAGGTTTGCCACCAATCACTGATCACTCTGTGTTATATCCCTTCACCTCCATCCTTCTATTTCTTGTCAAAAACATTAAATATGTATACAAAAACACATAGTGATCAGCTTCCAAATATATATATATATATATATATATATAGTCAATGTTATACGTTTTCCTGGTTAAACTAAAAAGGCAGTTTACTAGAAAAAAAAACACTATTGAAAGTACACATTTATGTGACGTATTTCCCTCAACAGTAATACTTAAGAAAATGTTTGGACACTGAAATCAAAATATGATGGATTTTTAAATATGTGTTATTTTTGTTGAGAATTAAAATGGAGGTGGTATAATGAAACATGCATTCATTCGTACTTGAAAAGTTTAACTGATGGAACCCTGGCCCACAGAAGTGAATGACAAAACTTCTATTTACTTCAGCGGGGCCTGGATTTCACCCAGCATGTGTATGTTTATGTAGCCATGTAAGATTTATGACATACCTGGTTCAATTCTCTTGCTTTTGTCTACACACAGGGTTTCAAACTGAATCAAATTACATTAATTTAGTTTGAAAACAATTTGCATATGTAACCCTTCTGCCGGTTGGAGTTGGCAGCAACAACGGCTGGGTTCAATATCTAGGGATTCCTTTTCAACAATACAACACAAAACCAGCTTGAGCCCCAACCCAGTAACCTGGGACAATTACATACCATCCCCTGGTTGCCTCCAAGAGGCAACACTTCCCCTCTCGCAAGCACACAGGAGAGATAAAAGGAGAGAAGTAACCCGGCGTTCCTTTGGGAAAACACCGCAAGCAGGATTCATAAATATAAAACCAAGAGCAAAAGACCCACCCGAGATGGGTGGGCAGTGTTCTTTTACCTCAGGTTCTTAAGTCCAGCAACCAAAAGTTCCTTTAATATACGCTTCCCTCCTTCCGTCTGCCACAACCTGCTCACAGCTGTCATCCTTGATCAGTGAAGACCCAGAGTTTAGAGGTGCATCTGGGTGAGCTCACCTCCCACCCTAGTGGGGAATGGGGGCACCTTGCTTGTTCTGCTGTCCAGGCGCTTGCTTTGGCATCAGCCGCCCTGTCAGCCGCTTGCCGCTCTGCCCCGCCAGCTACTCACCACTGCACCAGCTGTTACACTGGGCTCCCTGTTCGCTGCTCCGTTCTGCCTGCCAGCCGCTCGCCATTCCTTTCCGCCAGCTGCTTCACTCTGCACCCTTTGGGATGTCTCGAGGTCCCACCACTTAACACAACTCTCAGTGATTTCAGCTGTTAGTGGTGGAGCCTCACTACTAGTGTGGACTGGGCAGTCTCGTGCATCAGAGACACTGTCCCAAAACAGGCCAAATGCTTAGACCTGGTTATCAGTGATTTCAGCTCTGTGGTGTGTAATAATACCAGCTGAGTCTTAATCAGCTCCGTTATTACACTGTGAAGAGATGCAGGGTCAAATGGTGCCTCAGATCCTTAGGCAGAGCCCACACCACCAGGTACAAGTACCTGTCCCCACCCTCTCTCCACTCCACTGGGTTTTGGCACCTACATCACCTGCCTAGCAAGTGAAGCTTAGTTGAGCACGAGTCCCTCAATCAGAGTATGCCTAGCACAGTTCTGCTGTGCTTGATTCACACAACAAGGATAATAATCCTTTAGTAACCCTGCCCCAATAACAAAGTGACTTGTGACTTGAGCTCATTCAGACTCTGCTTACATTGCATACATACAATGCAACTTATCACTGCACACTAACTCTGCATTTGTCTGGAATGCTGAAGTCCTCTTGCAAAGTGGCCTAGGTTTGCTTCAGATTGAAATAGTTCATTTTTTTGTTTGTGTGCATGTGATTGCTGTGCACCACTTTTTTCATGCTTTCAATGGCTATCCCACAGTGCTTTGCAGTTCGACTGTTACTGACCTGTCCATTGTGTGCCCTCCCTTCACAGGAGTCCTGTTTTCAGGATAACACTTCTCCCTATAAAAGGTGGCACAGAGACAGATATTGCCCATTTGCCCCTCAATTCCAGTGTATCATTATTCTGGTGATGCAAGCACAATAGCACTCCAGAAGCCCCATAACGTGCCTCACACAGCTGCTTGGAGCGGTGCTGAGGAACTGCATCTCACTGCCATCTGGGGAGATGCATTGGTTCAGGAATCTCTTGTGAGAAGGCACAGAAATAGGACCTTTTTACGGACATTGTAAAGCAGATGTCTACAAAGGGTCACAACCAGGACACCAGCCAGTGCTGGATAAAGAACAAGCATCTCAGGAGAAACCACACTGAAATGAGGGTTGAAAGGAGACAATCTGGCAGGGGACATGTGACCTGTGCATTTTTGAATAACTGGATAACATTCTACACAACTACAGTACAACCTGACCCAGGCATTACTCTGAGCCTGCTGCCTGCACCTCCCCCTACCAAGCATGACCAGCTAGATCCATGGGAGGATGAGCAGAAGGATGCTGGATAGGAGCTGCCCCCTGAGAGCTAGGATCTCTTTGTGGGTCAAGACAGCCAACTGGAAAGCCAGCCCCAGTCCTGCTCTGCTACAAAGGACCCTCATTCGCACCCTACATCAGCTGAGCAGGATTCCCTGCCCAAAACCAAGCAGAGACCAAAGAGTCAGATCCTCTGGAGGGAACGTCAGCATGTAAGTACCTATATTTACAATGTATTATTTATTGGTGGATGTAAGCTAGGAGCCCACGTCTTTCACTCACCCTTCACCTTGTGCTGCTTCCAAATGGCGTCTGCCAGGATGGCGCAGCCGCAGTCTGTACCCCATTCCTCCTCCCACACCACATTCAAATAGCAAAAGCATTTATTTGTACAACATTCAATAATTTATTGAGACAGTGCTTATAGGAAAAGAAATCTGGTTAGTGTTTGTAATTTAAATGAGGTATAAATGCACATTGCAAGCCCAGGCAAGGCACAAACAATACTTGCTCCACACTGAAGTGCAAATGCCTTGTACCATGCATGTAGCTGACTGTCATTGCAGGGCCCTATCTATTTTTCTCTTCACTTTCTCCAGGGGAGATATAGCAGAAATTAAGACTGAGAAATTACTTGGGTTTTGTTTATTTGTTTGTTTTGCAAATTATAGGGAATAACCCCATGCCCATGTCCTCTCGTAGGGCTTGCAAGCCCCTTCCACTACTGCAATGCTTCTGGGGGCGACCATCGTGGAGAACAACTTCACAGCATATCTCACCAGTCTAACCTTTGTCTTTTTTTAATAAGACTAGTCCCCCACCTCAGTGTAATGTCATTGAGAGTCAGGACATAGCTTCAACCAACTCCCCCACCCTAAGAGCATGAAAGCAGATACAGTAGACTGAAATCCAAAGGCACCCACCATGGTCCATACCTACCTACCATCTCTGAGTTTCCCACAAGAATGGGAAGAGGCTCAGGGAGGAACGGTCACACATATAGACTAAAAAAAGCTATCATGCCTTGTCTGACTATGAACTATAAACAACTTTTTTGTTGTTTTGTTTGCTTCCACAGCCAGAGCACCCTGCAACAGCAGGACAGTCAAGGACAGGGCCTCTCTGAACTGCTGACAGGACGGCCAACCTGAGGGGAAGAAAAAGGAAGAGTCGGGATGAGATGTTTACATGGCTGAATCACAGAGTCAGACCAGGCTGTCTGAGAGGTGAAGCCTGCACATGAGGATCCAGAGGGAGGGAGAAGTTGCTCTCCCAGGAGATCATGTCAATGGCCTAGGGAAAGTGTGGCTGTGGCCAAAGATAGCATCACCAAGGTGAAGGAGAGCATGGAAAAGGACGGAGATACAGAGGCAACTCGTGGATACTATCCTGAACCAGAATGCCCTCCTGTGAATCTTGCTACTTCTAGGCCAGCAGGCCCTGCAGTCCCGTAATTTGGGACCCAGACATGTCCTTCAGCCTGTGGACAATGGTGGTTACTGGCACCAGCAGCAACTCCTAACCTCTGCATCCCAAAAGCAGTGCTCCCCACAGATCCCATTCACCTCTCAGATCCCACCTCTGGGCACCAAGAACATTTGCACCTGGCATAGGCGCCAATAGTAGGTGCTCAGCACCCACTGGCAGCCCCACAGATCAGCTCCTCCCTTTCTCCCCTCAGCTGTTCAGTGTGCAGGATGCACTGGAGAGGGGTGGGAGGAGTGGGAGCAGGAAGAGGCGGGGAGGAGGTGGGACTGGGGAGCAGGAAGAGGCGGGGTGGGGTAGGAGCTTGGGGGAGGGGTGAAGTGAGGGCAGGGCCTGGGGTGTAGTGGGGGTCGAGCACCCCCTGGGAACTTGGGAAGTCAGAGCCTCTGCCTGGGAATCCAGCTCTTTTGAGCCCTGCAGAGCCCCTGAGAATTTTGAGCTGAGGCACTCAGCCCCAGAACCCATGCAGATAAGAAGAGTCAGAGGCAAGGCCTATACTCACCTGTAACAGCTCCCCCTCTCCTCATTCTGTTGCACTTGGAATGTTCTTATTGTTGCATTCTAAGTTTTATGTGTACTGTTGCAGTAATTAAAGGTTTGTGTATAGCTGATTACTTTAAAAGACTGGTTTTCTAACTGTATTTCCAAACAGACATGATTTTTCCATTGCTTTGATTAACATTTTTGTATTTTTTATTGTTTCATATTAAAACTATTTACAATACATCCATTATGGGTCATAATTGCAGTTAGCACAGAGAATCCTTTAAATACAGCGAAAATAATTCATAGGGTTTTACAAGAGCACGTAGGGAACAGTAAATTTCAACCACCCACATGCAATCCCTCAGTGCTCACAATGTCTGCATCCCAATGCACCCCACACACAGGCTAACTTTTTCAGGCATGGCAGGCGCTCAGAATCCAAACAGTAGGCATCCCTGACAGCATTCCCATGGCTGTTTGTGCTCCTTGCTGGCTGTTTGAACGTCCAAGCAAATCCCTGCACCTCAGACTCTCAGACATTGGCAGGGCTTTCCCCCTTGCTCTCACAAATATCGGACAAAACACAACATCCACCTTTAATATTGGAAAAAAAAATTTCTGCAGCTTCCAACTTATTCCACAAACAGTGCCATCTGCCTTTCATTGTGCAACTATAAAGCAATAATTAAAATGTTACTTCTGTCCCAGCAGCTTGTATATAGCTTCATTAGCTAGGGTGCCAGGTCATAAGTTGGATCTCCCAGAATAACCAGACCAACCTCCATGCCATTAATGCCCCCAGTGCTTCAGGGGGTAAACAGTCTTTCTCCATTTTATTTGAATAGTAGTGAGTTCTGAAAGGTTTTAGCATTGTGGACCATAGCAGAAGATGCTGCATTTATGTCTGTAAACCTGCCATGGTGGTCCACCGGTCACTGGAGCACGATGGAAAAATACCCCTTTCTATTTACAAAAAGTCTGTGCTCAACTGGGGTGAGGGCAGGCAAATGTTAGGCACATGGGTTCATCAATTACCCCAAAAACAGGTTGGGTACCCAATGTATGCAAACCCATCAATAATCTCCTGAGCATTACCCATCTGCATGACCTGGTTAGACAACACCTTATCAGTGGCATAGCAGACCTGCATGAGAATGGCCCCAACAGTTGATCTCCCCACACCAAATTGGTTGACCACAGACCAGTAACATTCTGGGGTTACCAGCCTCCAGATGGCAATGGCAACCCTGTTTCTCCATGGATATGGGGCATCACAGGTTGGTACACTGCTGCTGCAGTTCCAGTGCCAGTTCTGCACAGATATAAAAAAAAGATAGCCCTCTCCATCCTGAAGTTCTCTTGTCACTGAAGAGCTGGTCATCCCAGGTCTACAGAATGAGCCACTCCCATCAATCCATGGTGGTTTCCTCGGCCCCGAAATGGTGCTGAACCCTGTATAGGTGATCCAGGACTTGGTCTCCTCATTCCAACAGCTCAGACCCTCCCGTTATTCTGCATCAACCTGCTGATTGTACTCCTGCTGCCAGAGTTGCTGCTACCATAAAATATTCTTCTGCTCCTGCATCATCAGCTTGTTGGTGTAATGGGCACAGTCCAATGCTGAATAATTCCAGTTTTGGGTGCTGTAATACAGTACAGACCCGTTTACGCGCGGATGTCGGGAGTCAAGAGGGCCATGCTGAAATATCTTAAAATATCTATTGTGACAGACCCAGACAAGTGGGGTACAGAAGTCTCATAGAAGGCAAATATACTGGCCATTGGATGAATAGTTTTCTGTTCCCTGAGTGACCAGAGCAGGGGCTGCATTAGAACAAGCAGGAACTTTCTGGAACCAATTTAAGGCAGGCAGGCTAATTAGGACACCTGGAGCCAATTAAGAAGAACCTGCTAGAATCAATTAAGACAGGCAGGCTAATCAGAGCACCTGGGTTTAAAAAGGAGCTCACTTTAGTTTGTGGTGTTGCGTGCGAGGAGCTGGGAGCAAGAGGCACACAAGGAGTTGAGAGAGAGAAGAGTTGAAGGACTGAGTACAAGCATCAGCAGACCATCAGGAGGAAGGTCCTGCAGTAAGCATAAAGAAGGTGTTGGGAGGAGGCCGTGGGGAAGTAGCCCAGGGAGTTGTAGCTGTCACGCAGCTGTTACAGGAAACCCTATAGACCACTGCAATCCACAAGGCCCTGGGCTGGAACCCGGAGTAGAGGGCAGGCCCGGGTTCCCCCCAAACCTCCCAACTCCTGATCAGACACAGGAGGAGTTTGACTGTGGGTTCTACCAGAGGGGAAGATCTCTGAGGCGATCAAAATCCACCAATAAGCGCAGGACTCACCAAGGTAGAGGAGGAACTTTGTCACACTATATATACGTATGTATAATTATCTAGGATTACATACGTATTCACAGCGTCCCAAATACTGCAGGCCTATCTGTTAACGGCGCTTTGCAAGAATATAAATTCAAATGTGTAATCTAATAAAAACATTAAATATGCAGGAAATCACTAAAACTTTGAAAAAGTACCAGTTCGTGGCCCCTTCATCAGCCGATCGGCTTTCTCCAGAAATCGATACCTGCGCTATGCCATGACTGTTTTTAAAACGACTTATAAAGCCCTTGCTGGCTTGGAATGATTCATCGCCCATTAAATTTCCAAATTTTGTTGCTTAGGCTTGAAGAATTGGCCCACTTAGCGGCATTCCTTTCAGCCTTTCCTGAGCAAACCACGTGCACATGGCTTTGTCTATTGTGGGTTTTGCTGAATAGCACACATGTTTTCGCTTAAGGCCCGTGGCAGAATTGATATTTTGTACAAAGCCATTCAGTTTAGATTAGTTTTTTAGCCATCCTCGGAGAGTAGATTAGGCAATTTCAATATCTTTTGAAACTTTGATCTGGGTTTCTCCACTATTTACTCGATCTATTGCAGCTATCTTTTCTTCTACAGTGCGTGCGTGACACGTCTTTACCAATATCGGTGATCAAAAGGAAGAGGAAATGCCAGTAGGCCTACAACATGTTTCCGCTCCACACTTCCTGTCAATTTCTATGTCAGTGAGTTAGTGAGCAAATCTGTAGCACTACATAGCAAGTTCCCACTACCGCGTGGTAACGAGTCTCACGTGTTAAATAGGTAGCACTGGGAGGCATGACGCTACCGCACGTTAAGTGTATTCGCGCATAAATGGGTCGTGCCTAAACGGGTCTGTACTGTATAGACTGAGGAAGCTCTGTATATTTGCACTTGCCACCACAGAAGCAGGGAGCAGAAACCTGTCTTCCCACAGTTCACAGCAAAAACAGTCCCCGGATGCATGCTGCTCAGTGGTAGAGCAAAGGATCCTGGGATACCACCAAGAATGCTACACCCTCAATTCGCAGCAAACTCCCACCATGTGTTCACACGATGTGAACTGAAAATTGAACGGGCATTCTGTGTGCATGCTATTGATACGAGTTACGTAATGCAAGTTATCTGATGCACATCAAAAAGCTTTGAATTACTTCCCATTGTAGACACGGCCTAAGTGATTATGCTTTGTAAACAATGTGACATTGTCATCTACTAAACTTAATTGGACTTTGAAACATAGCGTTTGGGTTTTGATGCATATAGAGAGGGCACATCTACCCTGCAAGCTAGGGGTGGGATTTCCAGCTCACATGGATATACTTATGCAAGGTTACATTGAGCTAGAATACTAAAAATAGTAGTGTAGCCATGGCAGCACAGGCAGCAGCAGCATGGGCTAGCCACCCCAAGTGCAAACCCTCCTGAACTCCACGGGTATGAACTTGGCTGTTAGCCCATGCCACCACTGCCCATGCTACCATGGCTATACTACTATTGTTAGTGTGCTGGCTCAATGGGAGCTAGTGCAAGTAGGTCTATGTGAGATGGCACTGGTGCAACTGTTGCTGGACTGCTGTGTCCAGTTCTGGTGTCAATAATTCAAGAATAATGTTGAAAAACTGGAAAGGGTTCAGAAAAGACCCCGAGAATAATTAAAGCATGCTGCATAGTGATTAACTCCAGGAGCTCACCCTTAACTTATATCTTGTTAAGTTAAATCATAGATTCATAGGACTGGAAGGGACCTCGAGAGGTCATCTAGTCCAGTCCCCTGCACTCATGGCAGGGATGGTCTAGATCAGTGGTTTTCAAACTTTTTTCTGGTGACCCAGTTGAAGAAAATTGTTGATGCCTTCGACCCAACGGAACTGGGGATAGGGATTTGGGGTAGGGTAGGGTCAGAGTTTGGGCGTGTGGGGGTGAAGGCTGTGGGGTGGGGAATGAGGAGTTCAGGGTTTAGGAGGGGGCTCTGGGCTGGGGCAGGGGGTTGGGTGTGGGAGGGGGTCAGGGCTCTGGGGTGGGGCTGGGGATGAGAGGTTTGGGGTGCAGGAGGGGGCTCTGGGTTGGGGGGCTCATGGCTGGGGCAGGGGATTGGGGCATGGGGTTGGGGCATGGCTTACCTCGGGTGGCACAGCAGGGTTGCTAAGGGACTCCGGGTTTGCAGGGGGGCTCAGGAGTGGGGCAGGGGATTGGAGTGCAGGGTTGGGGTGCGGGCTTGCCTTGGGTGACTCCCAGTCAGCGGCGCAGCATGGGTGCTTAGGTAGGCTTCCTGCATTTTGTGGCACCATGGACCGTGCTACACCCAGCAGCAGGTTCAGCTCCTAGGCAGAAGCGCGCCAGTGGCTGCGCGTGGTTCATGCCTGTAGGCACCTCCTCCTCCCCCCAGCTCCCATTGGCCGGTGCTTGGGGCAGGGACAGCTCACAGAGCCCCATGGCCCCTCCGCCTCAAAGCCGGACCTGCTGCTGGCCGCTTCTGGGGCGCAGAGTGGTGTCAAAACAGGTAGGGACTAGCCTGCCTTAGCCGGGCAGCACCACCGATGGGACTTTTAACGGCTGGTGCTGACTAGAGCCACCACAACCCAGTGCCTTACATTCCATGACCCAGTACAGGGTCGTGATCCGCAGTTTGAAAACCGCTGATTTAGTCTCACCTTCTGTGAGCACAGGTTAGGGAATTTCATAATATTGAGCCCAATAGCTTGTGTTTGGCTAAAGCAGATCTTCCTAAAAGCATCCAGTCTTGATCAGGACAATGAAACAGCTGCCTAGGGAGGTCATGGGAGCACCTTCACTGAAGGTTTTCAAGGAGGCTGGATAGCCATCTGTCTTGGATGGCTTAGACACAACAAATCCTGCATCTTGGCAGGGAGTTAAACTAGATGACTCTGGCAGTCCCTTCTAATGATGATCAGTGCATAATGGAGGCTGGGGGAGGCTAAGCCTCCCTGAACTTTGTGCTGAAAGGGATGGGGGGGGGCAATGGTGGATTACCACATGGGCCCATGGGACCCATATCCAGAGGCCCTGGCTAATTTGGGGTCCCTGGAAAAATCTCCCTGCCTCGCCCCCGCCCACCATGGCCAGGGGCTGGAGGAGCTCTCGCTCCCTGCTGTGGCCACAGAGCTTTTCCAGTCTCAGGGCCGCTGCATGGGGATGTGGGGAGCATAAAGGAGTGAGCGAGGGGCAAGGCCTCAGGGTAAGGGGAGGGGAGGGGGCAGAATGGGGGCAGAGCCATGGGAGGAATGGGTGGAACAGGACCAGGACTATGGGTGGAATGGGGGCAGGGCCACAAAGGAAGGGGCAGAATGGGGTGGGGCCATGGGCGGGGCTGCAGGTGGAAGGGGCAGAATGGGGGAGGGTCTCCAGGCTTGGAGCTCCGGCCAGGGCCAAGAGCTGTGCCTCAGGCCCAGCCAGGGCTGAGAGCTTGACCCCAGCCGGGCCTGAGCTCTCAGCCCCCCTCCGTGGCTCTGACCAAGCTCTCAGCCCCCTCTTGCCCTGGCTGAGGTCATGTATGCAGGGGCTGAGAGAAGTGAGCGGGGGCATGGCCTTAGCCGGAAGAGGCGGGGTAGGGGGCTAGCCTCCCCAACAAAAAGCTTCACACTCCATTCATGCTTCTAGCCTTATGGTTCAATGATTCTATGATCTAAACACACCAACAGATTAAGAATGTACCATATCACTTGTAGTTTCTTCCAATGGTTAATAACCCTCACTGTTGACAAAATGTTGTGCCTTGTTTCTAATTTCAGTTTATCTGGCTTTAACTTCCAGCCACTGATTCTTGTTCTGCCTTCCTCCACTAGATCGCTGAGCCATTTATTAACTAGGAATTTTTCTTCCTGTGAGGGTACTTACACACCGGGATCAAGTTACCTCTTGATTTTTTATAAGCTAAACACACCAAGCTCCTTAAGTCTCACTATAACTTTTTTTCCAACTCTTGAATTATTTTTGTGGAAATCTGCTTCCTCTCTAATTTTTCAATATCCTCTTAAAAATGTGACAAAGAGGCCTGTAGCACCTTATAGACTAATAGATATATTGGAGCATAAGCTTTCGTGGGCAAAGACCCACTTCGTCAGATGCATGTGGTGGAAATTTCCAGAGGCAGGTATAAATATGCAGGCAAGAATCAGGTTTTGAGATAACAAGGTTAATGCAATCAGGGAGGATGAGGTCCACTGCTAACAGCTGATCTGGAGGTGTGAACACCAAGAGAGGAGAAACTGCTCCAAAGATAAAATCAACTCCCTACTCCTACTCACTACTCCCTGTTTATACATCCAAGCATTGCATTAGCCCTCTGCCACAGTATCACACTGGGAGCTCATGTTGAGTTGTTTGTCCACTATGACCCATAAGTCCTTTTCAGTCACTGCTTTCCAGGATACAACCCTCATGCTATAACCATGGCCTCCATTCTATATATAATGGATCCCTGTGCTTACAGGCTGCCTGGAATCAGGCATGACAGTCTCCATGGTTACCAGCTGCCTGAATAATCTTTATGAAAAACTAAACATTAGTTCTTTCTCTCTCTACAGGAATATATTGCAATGGGACATTTGATCAGTTTGTTTGCTGGCCTTATTCACTTCCAGGAAATGTGTCTGTTCCTTGTCCTCCATATTTACCCTGGCTGAAAAACGGTAATGTGATTTCTCTTTTTTTAAAAGATTCATATCAGGAATCTTCATTGCAGGAGGGAGTTGTCAGCTCAGGCTCTACTGTCCTGGAATTGCCTGGGGGGTTGCTTGGGGCTATTCTGCATCACCTCCTTCCTGGCTAGCCACCAAAGTCATCACACTGCAACATGCTTCAAGCCCTGTAGGGATGAGCAGTGATCTTGCCTGCACTCTTCCCCATTCCTCTTTCATATGTTTCAGTCACTTTAAGGCCAAAAAGTCACTTTGGGGTATTGACTTTTAAGAAAGACTTTAAGAACCCTCCTAATTCCTTTCCCTCTAATTGCTGTCATGATGCTGACCCGTCCCCCAGCAGTTTCTTTGACCCTCAGGGAATACTGTGGTGGTAACTGAAGGCCAGAGTCTCCAACCTATGGCTCTAAATTGTGGCCCTCAAGGGTGGCTGTGGTGAGAAGAAATGTTACAGGATGGCCAGCACCATAAGGGCCTGGAGTCTGTTCAAGCATCCCTGCCTGTGCCATAATTGCCTGCCTCCCCGCTTAAGGGGCAGGACTAGTTGTGGTCAGGTGACTGCCTGAAACACCTGTGTCTCATAAAAGGACTGAGGAAACTCAGTGTCAGTGAGGAGCAGGAGCAAGTTGGGCTCTCATGGAAGGTCCTGGAGTAGGGTCTGGAGGGATTGCAGGGAATCATCCTAGGTGTCAGTGTTGTAGCCCAGATGGGGGTTGAGACTAGGAGAAGGACTCCAGGGAAAGAGCCTGGAAGTCTCTAGGTACTAGTTCTTATATTATGGGAACAAGTAAATAACTTTTCCATGTGGAGAAAGTGAATAAGGAAAAGTTATTTACTTGTTCCCATAATATAAGAATTAGGGGCCACCAAATTAAATTACTGGGCAGCAGGTTTAAAACAAATAAAAGGAAGTTCTTCTTCACACAGTGCACAGTCAACCTGTGGAACTCCTTGCCTGAGGAGGTTGTGAAGGTTAGGAATATAACAGGGTTTAAAAGAGAACTGGATAAATTCATGGAGGTTAAGTCCATTAATGGCTATTAGCCAGGATGGGTAAGGAATGGTGTCCCTAGTCTCTGTTGGTCAGAGGCAGGGGCAGCTCCAGGCACCAGCACAGGATGTGGGGGGCGGCCTGCCGGTCGCTGTGAGGGCAGCAGTCAGGCAGCCTTCAGCGGCATGGCTGCGGGAGGTCCACCGGTCCCGCTGTTTCAGCAGCAATTTGGTGGCAAGCACGCCAAAGGTGCAGGACCGGTGGACCTCCCGCAGAAATGCCACTGAATCCGCATGACCAGCGGACCGCCCGCAGTTCATAGAATATCAGGGTTGGAAGGGACCTTAGTAGGTCATCTAGTCCAACCCCCTGCTCAAAGCAGGACTAATCCCCAATTTTTGCCCCAGATCCCCAAATGGCCCCCTCAGGGATTGAACTCACAACCCTGGGTTTAGCAGGCCAATGCTCAAACCACTGAGCTATCCCTCCCCCCAGTTATGCCGCCGAAAGCCACCTGACTGCCATGATTGGGGCAGTAAAAAACATAGCGCCACCACTGATCAGAGGGGGGTGATGGATGGCAGGAGAGAGATCACTTGATCATTACCTGTTAGGTTCATGCACTCTGGGGCACCTGGCATTGGCCACTGTTGGTAGACAGGATTCTGGGCTGGATGGAACTTTGGTCTGACCCAGTACGGCCATTCTTACGTTCTTATGTTCTTAAGTCAGGGCTCTATCTCAGAGTCAGAGTAACGTAAAGATAATCCCAATGGGTGTGGGAACTGGCACCAGAGGTTGAGCTGAAGAAGGCCAAAGAGGAGTAAAAGAATGTTTTTCTTGGACTTTTGTTACCTCCAGAAGGGGATTGAACTCTGACAGTGACCCAGCTCACTCAGCTGGGCCTCCTGCACCTCCCTCAGCCGGGCATCCTGCTCCCCACACTTCCCTGCACCTCCCTCAGCTGGGCCTCTTGCTCCTCACACTCCCCTGCACATCCCTCAGCTGGGCCTCCTGCTCCCCACATTCTCCTGTGCCTCCCTCAGCCAGGTCTCCTGCTCCCTACACTCCCCTGTGCCTCCTTCAGCTGGGCCTCTTGCTCCCCACACTCCCCTGAGTATCCCTCAGCTGGGCCTCTTGCTCCACACACTCCCTTGCACCTCCCTCAGCTGGGCCTCCTGCTCCCCACATTCTCCTGTGCCTCCCTCAGCCAGGCCTCTTGCTCCCCACACTCCCCTGAGCATCCCTCAGCCGGGCCTCTTGCTCCACATACTCCCTTGCACCTCCCTCAGCTGGGCCTCCTGTACCTCCCTCAGCCGGGCATCCTGCTCCCCACACTTCCCTGCGCCTCCCTCAGATGGGCCTCCTGCTCCCCACATTCCCCTGTGCCTCCCTCAGCCAGGCCTCTTGCTCCCCACACTCCCCTGAGCATCCCTCAGCCGGGCCTCCTGTGCCTCTGTGACTGGGATCCCAGCGGGGGCCGGCTGAGGTTACTCAATTAGGGTTGTGATGGGTTAGTATCACAGAAACCCCCTTGGAGCTGCCACCTGGTGTGCCAAGACTACTTCTGCCCCTGCTTTCCTGCCTTTTCCAGCTTGGGACTCCAGAATCCTGTCTGTTTTGAGCCAGACCCACGAGTCTGCTGCAAACTCAGACCCAGGTCTGAACCACGTCCCCTAACAGCTGTAGGCCTGCCTGGAAGCAGTTTAGGAAGTGTTCTTGCCTTTGACACCCAGGTGCCCAACTCCCAATGGGGTTCAAACCCTTAAGAAATCCAAAGCTTATACAGGGTAAACTCATAAATAGTTCACCCTCTAGTTCATAGATAGAAAGGTATGCACAGCTATTTCCCCCCCTCCAGGTACTAGCACATACTCCAGGTAACTTAATAAGTAAAAAGTGATTTTAATAAGTACAGAAAGTAGTATTTAAGTGATTCCAAGTAGTAACAGACAGAACAAAGTGAATTACTAAGTAAAATAAAATAAAACACGCAAGTCTATGTCTAATCACACTGAATACAGATAAAAACCTCACCAGTTCCAGCAAACTTCCTTTTACAGGCTATAGTCCTCCTAGCCTGGGTCCAGCAATCGCTCACACCCCCTATTGTTCTAGTCTCTTTCAGGTGTGTCGGTGGGGGGTGGAGAGGCTCTCCCTTTAGCCAGCTGAAGACAAAACGGAGGGGTCTCCCAGGAGTTTAAATAGACTTTCTCCCCTGGATGGATACTCCTCACCACTCCCTGTGTAGCATCATGTTACCCTGGAGTTTTGGGATCAGATGGGCAAGTCACACATCCATGCACAACTCAGTTCCTTAGGAGCCAAGTCCAGCTACATTCCTGGCCAAGCTCAGATGTGGATTGGTGTCTGCAACTTCTTTTGTTTGTCAAGAGTTTCTTGATTGGGCTCTCAACCTGCACATTCCTTTCTCCAGACATGATACCATGCTCTTACAAAGGCTATGTATAAAACCAGCAAATATACAACCAATATTCATAACTTCAACTACAAAAATGATACATGCATACAACCATAGAATATCAGGGTTGGAAGGGACCTTAGGAGGTCATCTAGTCCAACCCACTGCTCAAAGCAGGACCAATCCCCAATTTTTGCCCCAGATCGATTGAACTCACCACCCTGAGTTTAGCAGGCCAATGCTCAAACCACTGAGGTATCCCCCCCTCCCCCCAGGAGGAATAGATTTAGTAGATCATAACTTTTACAGAGATATGTTACATGGCACATGTAGCATAAAACATATTCCAGTTATATCCTATATACATTTATAAGCATCCCCCCATAAAGTCTTATGGGGTACGCCGTCACAAAGGTGAACTGCAGAGAATGGGGCAGACAATCCCCATAAAGCTGGTGGATATTCCGATACTTAGATTTTCCAAGCCAGCATAAAACAGCTTCTTTATTACCTCACTGGTTACTCAGAAGTCAATAACACAGTTCCCTTAAAGTGCACAGCCTCAGGCCTCCATCCAGGTACCCAAGTCAAATATGATGAAGATTTCTGAAAATCTTATTTCATCATGTAAAAGAAATGGTTCTACCAATCCCAAAGGATTGGACACATTACCTCCCAGGTGATTGAATATCCCAGATCTTACCCAAATACTTTCATGCAGCCCATTCTGATTAACTAAACTAAAATTTATTAAAATACAAAAGAGAGAGAGTATGGTTAAAAGATCAATATACATACAGACATGAATTCAATTCTTGAGGTTCAGATTCATAGCAGAGATGGTGAGCTTGTAGTTGCAAAGAGTTCTTTTAGAATTTAGTTCATAAGTTATAGTCCAATGTCCAATATCATAACCAGGGTGTACCAGCTAAAATGGGATCTCATCTTGCAACTTAAACTTCCCCTGATGGAGCTCAAGCAGATCTGAGATAAACAGGATCAGGACCCAAGGGTCTTTTAATACAGTCGCCTAGCATTCACTTGACCACATAGTCCTGAGTAAACAATAGGCTTTTGACGTAACCTTCTTCTTCCTAAACACCACCAGTAATTAGTTACTCAAATTAACAGAGAAATGTATGCATTGGGCAGTCTATCACAAACTTCAAACAGAAATATAGACAATGACATTATTTCACCCAAGATTCATCTAAATGTTAATATTCCCTTTTTACATGGGTAGCATTTAAGATATACACTAGGGCTGTCAAGCGATTAAAAAAAGTAATCGTGATTAATCAGACGATTAAAAAAATTAATCGCAATTAATCGTGCGATTAATCGCACTGTTAAACAATAGAATACCATTTATTTAAATATTTTTGATTTTTTCTACATTTTCAAATATAGTGATGTCAATTACAACACATAATACAAAGTGTACAGTGCTCACTTTATATTTATTTTTGATTACAATTATTTGCACTGTAAAAAACACAAAAGAAATACTATTTTTCAATTCACCTAATACAATTATTGTAGTGCAATCTCTTTATCATGACATTTGAACTTTCAGAATACAATATATATAAAAACATAGAAAAACATCCAAAATATTTAATAAATTTCAATTGTTGTTCTATTGTTTAACAGTGCAATTAAAACTGCGATTAATCGTGATTAATTTTTTTAATCACGATTAATTTTTTTTAATCACGTGAGTTAACTGCAATTAATTGACAGCCCTAATACACACAATTAGTATTACTTCTAACTTCTAACAATATAGGTTTGCATTTCAAAGTTCTAGCCTACCTAGCAATAGAATGACCCTAATTACCCTTTCTAATGTGTCTTTAAAGGTCAGCTTTGGGTTGGTTAGCCTGCAAGCTATTTAACCCTTTCTGGATATTTGTTACACTTTGTATAAGATTTGTTGCAATTATATAACAGTGGTAGCAATAATGATTTGCATGGTTATATTTTAATTAGACAACATCACAGCCTCCCTCACCCAGACCTCCTTCTCCCCACACTTCCCTGTGCCTCCCTCAGCCAGACCTCCCGCTCCCCACACTGCCCTGCGCCTCCCTCAGCCAGACCTCCCGCTCCCCACACTGCCCTGCGCCTCCCTCAGCCAGACCTCCCGCTCCCCACACTGCCCTGCGCCTCCCTCAGCCAGACCTCCCGCTCCCCACCCTGCCCTGCGCCTCCCTCAACCAGACCTCCCTCTCCCCACACTGCCCTGCGCCTCCCTCAGCCAGACCTCCCGCTCCCCACCCTGCCCTGCGCCTCCCTCAGCCAGACCTCCCGCTCCCCACCCTGCCCTGCGCCTCCCTCAACCAGACCTCCCTCTCCCCACACTGCCCTGCGCCTCCCTCAGCCAGACCTCCCTCTCCCCACACTGTCCTGCGCCTCCCTCAGCCAGGCCTCCTTCTCCCCACACTGCCCTGCGCCTCCCTCAGCCAGACCTCCCGCTCCCCACACTGCCCTGCGCCTCCCTCAGCCAGGCCTCCTGCTCCCCACACTGCCCTGCGCCTCCCTCAGCCAGACCTCCCGCTGCCCACACTGCCCTGCGCCTCCCTCAGCCAGACCTCCCGCTCCCCACACTGCCCTGCGCCTCCCTCAGCCAGGCCTCCCTCTCCCCACACTGCCCTGCGCCTCCCTCAGCCAGACCTCCTGCTCCCCACACTGCCCTTCGCCTCCCTCAGCCATGCCTCCTGCTCCCCACACTGCCCTGCGCCTCCCTCAGCCAGGCCTCCTGCTTTCCACACTCCCATGTGCCAATGGAGCTACACCATTTCACACCAGCTGAGGATCTGGCCCCTACATTCTGTGATGAGGCACTACAAGCTGATGTGCCAGAGCATGAGAGGATGGTTATTTAATTACTAAATCATCCTCTTTGCCCAGAGTTCTGGTGGTGGTATAAAATGTATTGTCTGTATGTAAAGGAAGTGTTCAGATTAAGAATCTAAAGGATGAAGAAACAATTATCTGAAATGTAATTTTATCTTTTTGATGTACTGATTATATTTGCTTTTTGAAAATACTGCGGAAATTATGGGAATTTCTTTTGATAATATATTCATAAACTACGTTTCTATGATTTTCTCCCAAATAGACATTACAAAGAATCATCAAAGGCCAAAGCAAAGATTTCTGTAATGGGGTTTCCCTAGATTTGCTGAAAGCGTGAAATTTGTAAAGCACATGAAAAATGAAATCTATGTCTTGACCTTTCAGACTGAAGCTCTGTTTACTTTCAGGAAGTGCAGGAAATGTATACAGAGTCTGCTTGGACCAGGGAACCTGGCAAACAGAAGAGAATTCAACAGATATTTGGCGCAATGATTCAGAGTGCTCTGAGAAGAATCACTTCACCCCACAAGTAAGTATGATGTTTTCTTTTATGCTTTAATACTTTAATCTTCTTAATCCCTTCTTGAATAATGGATCGGATGTTTCCATTGAATAGCTGCAGAAGAGAGTCAGACTTATTTAGGTTATGATATGGAAACCTTTGCTTGTATTTTGAACAGGGATTAGGGCTGGAAAAATCCTGAGTGCTTTGGGTTCAGCAAATTATCCCTAGGTCAGTTTTTAGATCACCACATTTACTGAATTCTAATATAATGAGTAAAAAGTGAAACTCATAGAGTAAATTACTCAGACTCAGAGAATCCCACATGCTAAAAGGAAACATATTGGGCAAAATTGCTGTGGAACTAATTGGAGTGAACATGGAACAAATTTCCCACTTCAATTCATCCTCTTCATCCCTGAGCCTCACAATCATTAGTGGGCAGCTGCATGCAAAATAAAAATGGAGGCAAAATCACAAACAAACCCAACCCTTGTTGGCAGTGGACTTTTGATGAGACTCTTGCAATCACCCGGCTAGGTTAGGCTATGCTAACTGTGAGGAGAGGCAGAGGAAAACCAAGACAAAAGGGATAATTTTAAATGTTTAGAACTTTATAAGGGAAAATCCGCAAATAAATAATATAGAACATTACAAAGTACTTACTATTTATAATAATAATAAACTATGTTACCAACACATTAACCTTTGCAAGCTTGTACATGCTACTCTTCTTTACTCTGTGCAGTTAATACCAAATACATTGTTATTATAAAGAACAAAAGAGATTATTGAACAATAGGCTGTCACTTCAAAGAAGAATCAACTTTTCCTCTCCTTGGCTGTAAATCCAGCTCCACTCTTGCTATCCTGTTCTTTGGTTCTCTTTGCCTTGAAGTGCCCCTTAAATTCGACGTTCCTGTGGTTGTGCCTCTTTTCACTGGGTTTATCCATAAGCGGGTTTCTTCACCTAGTAGGCCCTCATTTGTGCATTTTGCACCTTTATTCCTTCAATGATTTTCAAAGTCATTCTCTCTGTTCACGTACTTTAGGTCCTTGCGGGTGGGCTTCTCATTTACTGTTTTCAGGGTCTGTTTTCATCTGACACAGCTTTTTGATCACTTCCCTTTTCCACCAATAGTATTTCCTTGGTGCTCTCTGTCCAGTATGTGTGTAGATTTTATTTCCCTCTACTTCCTTTCTCTAATAGGGTCTGCTCACATACCCACGTCTGTTTTTTCTGCTTCTCCTGACCTGAAACCTTTCCTATTTTCCTTCTTCCCTCCTTCTCACTTCCCAGTGCCCTGCTTTTATTCTTCTATTCTGGTATTTTATCACCTGACCTCCGCCCCCAGCACCAGTTCATCCCTAGCTCAGCATCTTGATTCTTCTTTTTCTCTAACAGCTTTTTCCCAACCACCCACTTTGGATGGATTCTGAGCCTCCTCCCCAGCTCGAGCTGCCTTCTCACTGGCTGTTTCTCTCTCCAGAACAGCATTATATGCTGCTGCATCACAGCTGCAGGTGCTAGTGCCTGGGCCAGGGTTACTACAGATCCTGTTAATAGCAGAGAGCAGTATTATCACATGCAGAGGGCTTCTGTACAGTGAGCATCATGGCTTGTGCAGTATGATCCCCAGGCTAACAACATGCATCATAATGGTCCCTTCTGACCTTAAAGTCTATGAGTCTATGAGTCTATGTTACTGGCCCTTACTCATGACTGCATAGAAAGCTGCCTGTACAGTGATATTTTATTTTGACAGCCAGTAACACTCTTCTTTGTAGCACCCAACCTCTTGATCACAAGGTATCCTGAAAACATTTTGTTTGTGCCCTTTGTACCCATTTAATATACGCCTGAGTGCAGATCTCATGGCCCATGCTGAAGACAGCGTAGTTCATAGACTCATAGACTCATAGACTTTAAGGTCAGAAGGGACCATTATGATCATCTAGTCTGACCTCCTGCACAATGCAGGCCACAGAATCTCACCCACCCACTCCTGGAATAATCCTCTCACCTATGTCTCAGCTTTAATCGTGGTTTAAAGACTTCAAGACGCAGAGAATCCTACGGTAAGTGACCCATGCCCCATGCTGCAGAGGAAGGTGAAAAACCTCCAGGGCCTCTGCCAATCTACCCTGGAGGAAAATTCCTTCCCGAACCCAAATATGGCGATCAGCTGAACCCTGAGCATGTGGGCGAGACTCACCAGCCAGACACCCAGGAAAAAGTTCTCTGTAGTAACTTCTAACATCCCATCATCGACCATTGGTCCTATTTATCACTGATGGCAATTAATTGACCTTTGACTAAGATCATGTTATCCCATCAAACCATCCCCTCCATAAACTTATCTAGTTTAATCTTGAAGCCAGATAGGTCTTTTGCCCCACTGCTTCCCTTGGAAGACTTCCAGAACTTCACTCCTCTGATGGTTAGAAACCTTCTTCTAATTTCAAGTCTAAACTTCCTGATGGCCAGTTTATATCCATTTGTTCTTGTGTCCACATTGGTACTGAGCTTAAATAATTCCTCTGCCTCCCTGGTATTTATCCCTCTGATATATTTAAAGAGAGCAATCATATCTCCCCTCAGCCTTCTTTTGGTTAAGGTAAACAAACCAAGCTCCTTGAGTCTCCTTTCATACGACAGGCTTTCCATTCCTCGGATCATCCTAGTGGCCCTTCTTTGTACCTGTTCCAGTTTGAATTCATCCTTCTTAAACATGGGAGACCAGAACTGCACACAGTATTCCAAATGAGGTCTCACCAATGCCTTGTATAACGGTACTAACACCTCCTTATCTCTACTAGAAATACCTCGCCTAATGCATCCCAAGACCGCATTAGCTTTTTTCACGGCCACATCACATTGGCGACTCATAGTCATCCTGTGATCAACCAGGACTCCGAGGTCCTTCTCCTCTTCCGTTACTTCCAACTGATGCGTCCCCAGCTTATAACTAAAATTCTTGTTATTAATCCCTAAATGCATAACCTTACACTTCTCACTATTAAATTTCATCCTATTACTATTACTCCAGTTTACAAGGTCATCCAGATCTTCCTGTAGGATATCCCGATCCTTTTCTGAATTGGCAATACCTCCCAACTTTGTGTCATCCGCAAACTTTATTAGCACACTCCCACTTTTGGTGCCGAGGTCAGTAATAAATAGATTAAATAAAATTGGTCCCAGAACTGAACCTTGAGGAACTCCACTAGTAACCTCCCTCCAACCTGACAGTTCACCTTTCAGTATGACCCGCTGTAGTCTCCCCTTTAACCAGTTCCTTATCCACCTCTCAATTTTCATACTGATCCCCATCTTTTCCAATTTAACCAATAATTCCTCATGTGGTGCTGTATCAAATGCCTTACTGAAATCAAGGTAGATTAGATCCACTGCGTTTCCTTTATCTAAAAAATCTGTTACTTTCTCAAAGAAGGAGATCAGGTTGGTTTGGCACGATCTACCTTTTGTAAAACCATGTTGTAATTTGTCCCAGTTGCCATTGACCTCAAGGTCCTTAAGTACTTTCTCCTTCAAAAATTTTTCCAAGAACCTGCATACTACAGATGTCAAACTAACAGGCCTGTAGTTACCCGGGTCATCTTTTTTCCCTTTCTTAAAAATAGGAACTATATTAGCTATTCTCCAGTCAAATGGTACAACCCCTGAGTTTAGAGATTCATTAAACATTTTTGCTAATGGGCTTGCAATTTCATGTGCCAGTTCCTTTAATATTCTTGGATGAAGATTATCTGGGCCGCCCGATTTACTCCCATTAAGCTGTTCGAGTTTGGCTTCTACCTCGGATATGGTAATATCTACCCCCACATCCTTATTCCCATTTGTCATGCTGCCACTATCCCTAAGCTTCTCATTAGCCTCATTAAAGACTGAGGCAAAGTATTTGTTTAGATATTGGGCCATACCTAGATTATCCTTAACCTCCACTCCATCCTCAGTGTTTAGAGGTCCCACTTCTTCTTTCTTTGTTTTCTTCCTATTTATATGGCTATAAAACCTTTTACTATTGGTTTTAATTCCCTTTGCAAGGTCCAATTCTACATGACTTTTAGCCTGTCTCACTTTATCCCTACATGCTCTGACCTCAATAAGGTAGGTTTCTTTGCTGATCCCTTCCATCTTCCACTCCTTGTATGCTTTCTGTTTTTCCTTAATCACCTCTCTGAGATGCTTGCTCATCCAGTTTGGTCTAAAACTCCTGCCTATGAATTGTTTCCCCTTTCTTGGGATACAGGCTTCTGATAGCTTCTGCAACTTTAACTTGAAATAATCCCAGGCCTCCTCCGCCTTTAGATCCATAAATTCTTTAGTCCAATCCACTTCCCTAACTAATTTCCTTAATTTATTAAAGTTAGCCCTTTTGAAATCAAAAACCCTAGTCTCAGATTTATTTTTGTTTATCCTTCCATTTAGTTTGAACTGAATTAGCTCATGATCACTTGAGCCAAGGTTGTCCCCTACAACCATTTCTTCAATGAGGTCCTCACTACTCACCAAAACCAAATCTAAAATGGCATCCCCCCTTGTTGGTTCAGCAACTACTTGATGAAGGAATTCATCAGCTATCACATCTAGGAAAATCTGAGCCCTATTATTATTACTAGCACTTGTTCTCCAATCTATATCTGGGAAGTTGAAGTCTCCCAGTTGCACACCTCTGTAACCGTACCTTCTTGGGCCACAACTGAGAATGCCAAATTCAGGATGAACTGCTGAGAAATAGGGCAGATACCCCCTAAGACTGGTGGCTAATCCCCGATAAGATATACCAAACCAGCAACAAAAGTAAACTTCTGTTTCACCACACTGGCTAACAAGAAGTCATAAAGGCAGTTTCCTCAAGCATTCTAATCCTTGTATTACCACCAAAAACATTAGATTTAGAGATGGGTGGTTCTTTAAAACCAGTTTCTTCAAATAAAAGCTTCTTCTGATACCAAAGAACCAGTCACACTCCCAGGTCAATATATAACTTAGGACTTACCCAAAAATCACGCTGATGCCAATCCTTTAGTACCTAAAATCTAAAGGTTTATTGAAAGAAAGAAAGAAAGAAAGAAAGAAAGAAAGAAAGAGAAAAGAAAAAGATGAGAGTTAACATTGGTTAAAGGAATCAAATACATACAAGAAATGCAAGGTTCTTGGTTCAGGCTTGTAGCAGTGATGGAATAAACTGCTGGCTTAAGTTAAGTCTCTGGCTACTTACAAATCATCATTGGAAGGTCCTTAGTCCATTGGTTAGAATGCTCCTATTAGTATAGTCCATATTCCAGAGGTTTGAGCAGGAAAGAGGCAAAATGGAGGCATTTCCAGGGCCTTTTATATCTTCTGCCATGTGGAGGGAAACCTATTGTTTCAAACAAAGGCCTCAGCACAGCTAGTGGAAAATTACAGGTGACAAGGTAGCGTTTGGAATCACATGGGCAAGTCACATGTCCATGCATAAAGGTTTGGACACAGTAGAAGCCATTACCTATACCTCAAACAGCACGTTTGCAGGACAATCCATTCAGTGTAGATAGGTGTCTCCCATGGTCCATTGTCAGTCAAATGTTTCTTGATGAGCCACCTAATTTGAATAATTCCGCCAAGATGTGCTGGCTAGCTATCTTGTGGGCATTACCCCAGGTGCAAACACTTGAAATCCACGTATAAAGCCAATATTCATAACTTTAAATACAAAAATGATAAATACATACAGATAGCATAATCATAACCAGCAAATCATAATCTTTTCATTGCCACATTTTGTACAAGATTTGTTGCAAATATATAACAGTGGTTGCAACAATGATCTATATGGTCATATTTTAAACAGATAACATCACAATCTCCACTGAGTAATTCTCTCACCATACTAAGCACAGTGTGGTTCAGAGAACAGGTGATATGGCTAAGGGTCAAGAAACCAAGGTTCTAATTCCAGCATAATTGCTGCCCTGCTATGTGATGATGGAAAAGTCACTTCATCTTTCTGTGCCTCTGTTTCCCCTTCCATGCTTGGTTCATGATTTCCGATAGTAGATGGCACTCTAATCTGACAGAACCAGATCCATTTGTAGATATACCAGAAGCTAGACAGTGTCTGAGAGATATCCGTTATGCACTACTTTCCTCACATTACACTGATTTTCCAAGGTCTCAAATTTGGGTAAGAGAGGAGGGTGTCAAACCTAGTAGTACAACACAACAGATTTTCCAGTATGGCCTTGGTAGATTTTTCCTTCCCAAAGGCTGTGTGAGGCATCAGCAAATCATCCTGCTACTCCTGAACCTGCTAAGGCTGCCACAGTGTGTACTAATCAGTAGTTTGGCCATTGGTCTACATGTCTGCAGCCACCCATGCAGTTCTCAAGTACTGGCTGAACTGCAGTTTTCACTGATCCAAGCAGCTGTGTCACAGCCTTTGGGAAAACAGGCAGTTTGGCAATTACCACTTTTGATCTTCTTCAGCCATCAATTCCCAGACGCCTTCACATTCCACCTGTGAGTCAAAGAGCGAGTCAAATTTCAGCATCTTTGCACAGTCAGCATTGAGTAAATGGAGGCAGGGAAGATGCATCTGAGGGTGCTGAGGGAGTTGGCTGATGTGATTGCAAAGCCATAGGCCATTATTTTTGAAAAATCATGGTGATTGGGGGAGGTCCTGGATGACTGGAAAAAGGCAAATATAGCACCCATCTTTGAAAAAGGGAAGAAGGAGATTCCGGGGAACTACACACCAATCAGCCTCACCTCAGTCCCTGTGAAAATCATGGAGCAGGTCCTCAAGGAATCCATTTTGAAGCACTTAGAGGAGAGGAAGGTGATCAGGAACAGTCAACATGGATTCACCAAGGGCAAGTCATGCCTGACCAACCTGATTGCCTTCTATGATGAGATAACTGGCTCTGTGGATATGGGGAAAGCGGTGGATGTCATATACCTTGACTTTAGCAAAGCTTTTGTTACGGTCTCCCACAGTATTCGTGCCTGCAATTTAAAGAGGTATGGATGGATGGAAAGCTGGCTAGATCGTCGGGCTCAACGGGTAGTCTAGTTGGCAGCTGATATCAAGCGGAGTGCCCCAGGGGTCAATCCTGGGGCTGGTTTTGTTCAACATCTTCATTAATGATCTGGATGTTGGGATGAATTGCACCCTCAGAAAGTTGGTGGATGACACTAAGCTGGAGGGGAAAGATAGATACACTGGAGGGTAGGGATAGGGTCCAGAGGGACCTAGACAAATTGCAGGATTGGGCCAAAAGAAATCTGATGGACAAGGACAAGGGCAGACTCCTGCACTTAAGACAGAAGAATCCCATGCACTGCTATAGGCTGGGGACCGACTGGCTAAGCGGCAGTTCTGCAGAAAAGGACCTGGGAATTACAGTGGACGAGAAGTTGGATATGAGTCAACAGTGTGCTGTTGTTGCAAAGAAGGCTAACGGCATATTGGGCTGCATTAAAAGAAACATTGCCAGTAGATCAGGGAAAGTGATTATTCCCCTCTATTCAGCACTGGTGTGAGGCCACATCTGGAGTATTGTGACCAGTTTTGGGGCCCCTCCCCCACTACAGAAAGGATGTGGACAAATTGGGGAGAGTCCAGCGGAGGGCAACAAAAATGATTAGGGGGCTGGGGCGCATGACTTATGAGGAGAGGTTGAGGGAACAGGGCTTATTTAGTCTGCAGAAGAGAAGAGTGAGGGGGGATTTGATATCAGCCTTCAACTACCTGAAGGGGGATTCCAAAGAGGATGGAGCTCAGCTCCTTCTCAGTGGTGGCAGATGACAGAACAAGGAGCAATGATCTCAACTTGCAGTGGGAGAGGTCTAGGTTGGATATTAGGAAAACCTATTTCACTAAGAGGGTGGTGAAGCACTGTAATGGGTTACCTAGGGAGGTGGTGGAGTCTCCATCCTTAGAGGTTTTTAAGGCCTGGCTTGACAAAGCCCTGGCTGGGATGATTTAATTGGGCTTTGAGTAAGGGGTTGGACTAGATAACCTCCTGAGATCTCTTCCAACCCTAATCTTTTGTGATTCTATGATTCTACGCTGTACACTTGCTCTGCTCTTGGCAATTGTTTGCTGGATCTCCCATGGGTACCTGTCTGCATTGCTTGCACTCGTTTTCTGTATCACAGTAGGATGCACTTTCTCTGATATTCTGTCCCCTGAGCCCTGTTTCTTCTCCTGTTCATCCTGGTTCATCTGTACCTGCTCCTTCTGCTTATGCTGGACCTGCTTTTACCTGGGTGCAATATCAATTGGTTGGGTCAGATCCACGGATAGTATCTACCAATAGCAGAGAAATCAACCATTTTTTCCCCATCTAATTCAGAGGTGAAAAACTCCTACACCCATGTTGTCAGGTCATAGAATCATAGAATCTCAGAGTTGGAAGGGACATCAGGAGGTCATCTAGTCCAACCCCTTGCTCAAAGCAGGACCAACCCCAACTAGATCATCCCAGCCAGGGCTTTGTCAAGCCTGACCTTAAAAACCTCTAAGGAAGGAGATTCCACCACCTCCCTAGGTAACCCATTCCAGTGCTTCACCACCCTACTAGTGAAAAAGTTTTTCTTAATATCCAACCTAAACCTCCCACTCTGCAACTTGAGACCATTACTCCTTGTTCTGTCATCTTCTACCACTGAGAACAGTCTAGATCCATCCCCTTTGGAACCCCCTTTTAGGTAGCTGAAAGCAGCTATCAAATCCCCCCTCACTCTTCTCTTCTGCAGGCTAAACAATCCCAGTTCCCTCAGCCTCTCCTCATAAGTCATGTGCTCCAGCCCCTTAATCATTTTTGTTGCCCTCCGCTGGACTCTTTCCAATTTATCCACATCTTTCTTGTAGTGTGGGGCCCAAAACTGGACACAGTACTCCAAATGAGGCCTCACCAGTGCCGAATAGAGGGGAATAATCACATCCCTCGATCTGCTGGAAATGCCCCTACTTATACAGCCCAAAATGCCGTTAGCCTTCTTGGCAACAAGGGCACACTGTTGACTCATATTCAGCTTTTCGTCCACCGTAACCCCTAGGTCCTTTTCTGCAGAACTGCTGCCCAGCCATTCGGTCCCTAGTCTGTAGCAGTGCATGGGATTCTTCCATCCTAAGTGCAGGACTCTGCACTTGTCCTTGTTGAACCGCATCATATTTCTTTTGGCCCAATCCTCTAATTTGTCTAGGTCCCTCTGTATCCTATCCCTACCCTCCAGCGTATCAACCACTCCTCCCAGTTTAGTGTCATCTGCAAATTTCTAAGGGTGCAGTCCACACCATCCTCCAGATCGTTGATGAAGATATTGAACAAAACCGGCCCCAGCACCGACCCTTGGGGCACTCCACTTGATACCGGCTGCCAACTAGACATGGAGCCATTGATCACTACCCGTTGAGCACGACCATCCAGCCACTTTTCTATCCACCTTACCGTCCATTCATCCAGCCCATACTTCCTTAACTTGCTGGCAAGAACACTGTGGGAGACTGTATCAAAAGCTTTGCTAAAGTCAAGAAATAGCACATCCACTGCTTTCCCCTCATCCACAGAGCCAGTTATCTCATCATAGAAGGCAATTAGGTTAGTCAGGCATGACTTGCCCTTGGTGAATCCATGCTGACTGTTCCTGATCACTTTCCCCTCCTTTAAGTGGTTCAGAATTGATTCCTTGAGGACCTGTTCCATGATTTTTCCAGGGACTGAGGTGAGACTGACTGGCCTGTAGTTCCCCGGATCTTCCTTCTTCCCTTTTTTAAAGATGGGCACTACATTAGCTTTTTTCCAGTCATCCGGGACCTCTCCCGATTGCCATGATTTGTCAAAGATAATGGCCAATGGCTCTGCAATCACATCGGCCAACTCCTTTAGCACCCTCGGATGCAGTGCATCCGGCCCCGTGGACTTGTGTTCGTCCAGCTTTTCTAAATAGTCCCGAACTACTTCTTTCTCCACAGAGGGCTGGTCACCTCCTCCCCATACCGTGCTGCGGAGTGCAGCTGCCTGGGAGCTGACCTTGTCTGTGAAGACAGAGGCAAAAAAAGCATTGAGTACACTAGCTTTCTCCACATCCTCTGTCACTAGGTTCCCTCCCTCATTCAGCAAGGGGCCCACACTTCCCTTGACTTTCTTCTTGTTGCTCACATACCTGAAGAAACCCTTCTTGTTACTCCTAACATCTCCGGCTAGCTGCAACTCCAAGTGTGATTTGGCCTTCCTAATTTCACTCCTGCATGCCTGAACAATATTTTTATACTCCTCCCTGGTCATTTGTCCAATCTTCCACTTCTTGTAAGCTGCTTTTTTGTGTTTAAGACGAACAAGGATTTCACTGTTAAGCCAAGCTGGTCGCCTGCCATATTTACTTTTCTTTCTACACATCAGGATGGTTTGTTCCTGCAACCTCAATAAGGATTCTTTAAAATACAGCCAGCTTTCCTCGACCCCTTTCCCCCTCATGTTATTCTCCCAGGGGACCGTGCCCATCAGTTCCCTGAGGGAGTCAAAGTCTGCTTTTCTGAAGTCCAGGCTCTGTATTCTACTGCTCTCCTTTCTTCCTTGTGTCAGGATCCTGAACTCGACCATCTCATGGTCACTGCCTCCCAGGTTCCCATCCACTATTGCTTCCTCTACTATTTCCTCCCTGTTTGTGAGCAGCAGGTCAAGAAGAGCTTTTCCCCTAGTTGGTTCCTCCAGCACTTGCACCAGGAAATTGTCCCCTACACTTTCCAAAAACTTCCTGGATTGTCTGTGGACCGCTGTATTGCTCTCCCAGCAGATATCGGGGTGATTAAAGTCCCCCATGAGAACCAGGGCCTGTGATCTAGTAACTTCTGTTAGTTGCTGGAAGAAAGCCTTGTCCACCTCATCCCCCTGGTCTGGTGGTCTGTAGCAGACTCCCACCACGACATTACCCTTGTTGCTCACACTTCTAAATTTAATCCAGAGACTCTCAGGTTTTTCTGCAGTTTTATACTGGAGCTCTGAGCAGTCATACTGCTCTCTTACATACAACGCAACTCCCCCACCTTTTCTGCCCTGCCTATCCTTCCTGAACAGTTTATATCCATCCATGACAGTACTCCAATCATGTGAGTTATCCCACCAAGTCTCTCTTATTCCAGTTACATCAAAATTCCTTGACTGTGCCAGGACTTCCAGTTCTCCCTGCTTGTTCCCCAGGCTTCTTGCATTTGTGTATAGGCATTTAAGATAACTCACCGATTGTCCTGCTGTCCCAGTATGGGGCAGGCGCCCTCCCCTCTTGCACTCACCTACTTGTGCTTCCTCCCGGTATCCCACTTCCCCACTTACCTCGGGGCTTTGGTCTCCTTCCCCCGGTGAACCTAGTTTAAAGCCCTCCTCACTAGGTTAGCCAGCCTGCTTCCAAAGATGCTCTTCCCTCTCTTCGTCAGGTGGAGCCCATCTCTGCCTAGCACTCCTTCTTCTTGGAACACCATCCCATCATTCTGTTCCTTGGTGCTGGATCTTGTACTGCTGCTGCTGTGTGTCAACCTGGAGATGGACTTCTAAAGACAGCATGCTGGGAATCTCCAGCACCCACATTGCTCCCTGCTGGCTCTATTGTTCCATTATCCCTATCCTATTTTCCTCTCACAAAGTGGCAGATGTATTTTCTTCTGCATCATGGAAAAATACCAGAAAGCATATCATGGCAGATTCCACCACTATGCCCTCTCAAGGGTATGGTCATCAACTTGTGTTAGTTAGAAACAGCTATATGATAATGATGAAGGTGATAACATCCAAGCCAATGCACTTGAACCATCAGTGGAAACAATGAAATTGCTCAGAAGAAGATATGATTACCAGGCAGGACAATAAATCATTGCAATTCAGATAGGGGTTTGGTGAGTAGTGCGTACTGTGGAGTTGTCCTCTGTCTGTAGAATTTTTCAGTTTGTTTCCTGAAGAGAAGCTTTACTTGAGCTAGAAAAGTAAATACATCGTGCTGGATCAGCTAAGCAGCATTAGCTCCATCCCACTTCCCCTTCCTGTGGTCAGGTAAGGGGAAACGTCATCAAAGAGAAGTGGACAAGCTTTGTTTGGAAGTGGTGGCCGCATGGCTAGCCAGGAGCTGCAGAGAAGCTGAATGCAAAGAGGAACCTCCCAGGAACTTTAAGCAGAGCCATGTGTGAAACAGGCTGTGGCTGTTGGATGTGACAGATGGATGTGGGTCTGTGTGGGACTTATGGGGGAAAAGCAAGGGCTGGATGGAGAGCCAATGCAGAGCAGCCCCAATCAGAGACAATAACAGCCTGTCTTGGAAAACCTCAAGCTTCTATTTACTTGAATAAAGACTGGACTGGAGAGGGCACCCCAGCCACTAGGCCTGAAGAATCCTAACTCTCAATTGGACTGTCCCAGGTGTTGTGGGCATTAGCCCTGGTGGATCCCAGTAACCACTCAGACACATGGTAAGTGAAAGGCTATTTTATTAGGGTTGGCAGGAAAGGGGAAATACCTCAGGTACAGAGGATTAAATGGTTACACTCCAAAGTGAGCAATAGTGGTAAACATTTACCACTATTGCTCACTTTGGAGTGTAACCATTTAATCCTCTGTACCTGAGGTATTTCCCCTTTCCTGCCAACCCTAATAAAATAGCCTTTCACTTACCATGTGTCTGAGTGGTTACTGGGATCCACCAGGGCTAATGCCCACAACACCAGGATGCCAAAGCACTGCACTTCTTGCCTCTGAGTTGCAGTAGACCTGTAACACTACTGGCACCTTAGAAGTTTGCTGTAATTAATTATTGAGCATCTCCAATAATTACAAAACGCATCAGAAACAGGCACGAAAGAAATAAAATGTTAAATGAAAAGATAAAAGGAAAATTGGGGCTCTCTGGTTTCTGCTCAGATATCCTGTTCCATATCACTTGTGGTGCTCACACATTAATTTCTCCTTTTAATTCATCCTTATTTTCATCTTGAGTTTAGAAACAATACCTGTGTAAGTGGTGCTGAAAATGACCGCACATGATAGACCTGATTTTCAGAACTGCCCACCCAAAAATGCATGTTCAGTTGTTCGCCCATTTTGCACAAATAGTTATTGTGCTTTATGCAGAATTTAGGTAATTTCAAATGAGTAATTAGAGCTAGTTGAAACTCAGAATTTCTGTTTCACAGGAAATGTCAATGCTTCAAAATGAGTTTCATTCTGAATCAGAGCAAAATAAACAGAATTGTTCTACAAAATGAAAAAACTGAAAAAAAAAGTTTTGTACAATTTCAAATTTAGATTCAAAATGATTTTCCACATTTTTGATTACTTGTATTATGTGTGTGTGATCCTGCAATCATATTTCTAAGGTATTGAAAGAAGCTTGCTGCTCTAATTAGTACACTGAGTGCTTATCTTCTTTTCTTGTTCAAAGTGTGAAACTGTTTCCTCACAACACAAACAGGAGACATCATGGGCTAGAAAATAAGATGTTTCAATTAGTACTAAACAGCATCCATCCTTAATTATTTTAAAACTAAACTAAAATTAGAATAATAGAATATCAGGGTTGGAAGGGACCTTAGGAAGTCATCTAGTCCAACCCCCCTGCTCAAAGCAGGACCAATCCCCAATTTTTGCCCCAGATCCCTAAATGGCCCCCTCAAGGATTGAACTCACAACCCTGGGTTTAGCAGGCCACTGCTCAAACCACTGAGCTATCCCAAATTAAAAGGAAAGGAAATAATATTTTGACTATTATGCATGACTATTACTGACATGTCATAAAATAATGTAAAACTAATAAAATTAATGTAAAAATTAAAATAAAATAAAATACATTTTTAAAAGAAAATTTTGTTTTGAAATAAAATTTCAAAATTTTCTCAAATGAAATTTGCCATTTAAACATTTTCACAGGAATTGTCATCAACAGTGCTGTGTTTTCATGAACAATTTTAGTTTAAACAGAATGACAGTTTCTAATAGAATACTGTTTTGATTAAAATTTCTGCCCTGCATTAGTAGTTATGAATTTATTTGGCTATCTATACCCTAGAACCCAATTTGCATATGTAATCATGGTGGCTGTTGGCTGTGGCTGTTGGCCTGTGCCTATTCCAAATATTAAATTATTTCAAATTTTAAAGACTGCTAATTATACCTGGCTTTCCATAGTGCTTCCCACCTGTTGATCTCAAAGGTGTTACTGAGGAGGGTCATTTACAGATGGGGAAACTGACGTTTGGAGCAGTTAAGTGACTTGCCCAAGGACACACAGCTGGGTAGGACAAATAATAGAACCCTGATGTCTTAACTTCTAGGCCAGTGTCCTATCTGCTGGGCCAGGGTGACTCCCACACCTGTGTGACTTATTTATTTTTCTCTGTTGTTCCTATGATTAGGAAGAAGAACACGTGTTACTTTCCACACTACAGCTACTGTACACCATTGGATACTGTTTGTCTCTCACTTCCCTTGTATTAGCTCTACTTATACTTCTGCTCCTCAGGTTAGTGTCAACCAACATTACTAGAACATGTCTTGTATTCTGGAATTTAATAATATATGGATTCTTTATTCAAGTAACTGAGCTTATAATTCCATGTCAGATGTAACTACAGTATATACATTTTAAGGATACAGCCTATGCAAATATAATTCTTGAGCAATATCTGTGGATGACAATAATATGAATACAATGATATTGTTCATAATGAAATTTATTCTAAAGGATTTATAAAAGGGGACATTTCTTTTTGTACTTCCACAGAAAACTTCACTGCACTAGAAACTATATCCATATAAATTTATTTGTTTCCTTTATACTGCGAGCCACAGCAATTCTTATAAAAGATACCATATACCATAATACTTATTCAAAAATACCAAATCATGAAAAGGGATGGATTTCCTACTTCAGTTCTGAGGTAATTCTATTTTAGTTCATTGTTAATAGTATAATTTGTGCTGCAAAAGTTAAAGTTGCAAATCAGTTTCCCTTAGGAAAACAGGTTTTAGATGCTAAGAGGTGAATTATGAAAATTGAAATTTTGCAGGAAATAGTGTTCATGGAGAATTAAGGTAAAATTCTGGTTCAGAATTGATTTTTATTTGCTTTAGATATGATCATAAGAAAAATTTATAGTAAGCACACTGTGCTAGTTAATAGTGTTGATAGTTATCATCTAGAGACCTTGAATAATGCATAACAACAATTTTATTAAATGTACAATTTTAGGAGCAAAACTGTAAATTTCTACTTGCTTGTATATGACATTCTTTGTATTTACTCAGCATTTATATATACAATACTTAATATTCACAAAGCTTTGTTGTACAACAGTTAAGATTGCCTGTCTGATCTATTTGTGCACTAGATTGGCATAAGGGAAATTAACGCAAGGATATGCTGGTAGAATGCTGCGAATTGAGACACTGTGATGCCAGGAAAGAAGGGTGCAGCAGCTCTGAGAGTCAGGGTAATTGAAGTCCCCCATGAGAACCAGGGCCTGTGATCTGGAGACTTCTATTAGTTGTCTGAAGAAAGTCTCATCTACCTCATCCCTCTGGTCTGGTGGTCTATAGCAGACACCCACCACGACATCACCCTTGTTGCTCTCACCTCTAAACTTAACCCAAAGACTCTCAACATTCTTTTCTCCAGTTTCATACTGGAGCTCTGAGCAATCGTACTGCTCTCTTACATACAGTGCAACTCCTCCACCTTTTCTCCCCCGCCTGTCCTTCCTGAACAGTTTATACCCATCCATGACAGTGCTCCAGTCATGTGAGTTACCCCACCAAGTCTCTGTTATTCCAATCACATCATAGTTCCTTGACTGTGCCAGGACTTCCAATTCTTCCTGCTTGTTTCCCAGGCTTCTTGCGTCCATGTACATGCACCTAAGATAACTAGCCAATTGCCCTGATAATGGATTGCCCTGCTTTCTCAGTATGAATCAGGAGGCCTCCTTGTGTTTCCTCCCAGTATTTCACTTCCCCACTTACCTCAGAGCTTAGGTCTCCATCTCCTGGCAAACCTATTTAAAGCCCTCCTTACTAGACTTTGCAAGTCTGCCTGCAAAGATGCTCTTCCCTCTCTTCATTGAGTGGATCCCATCTCTTCCTAGCAATCCTTCTTCCTGGAACAACAGCCCATGGTCGAAGAATGCAAAGCCCTCTCTCCGACACCACCTGAACAAGCACGCATTTACTTCCACAATTTGATTGTCCCTACATGGGCCTTTTCCTTCAACAGGGAGGATGGATGAGAACTCGACTTGCACCTCAAACTCCTTTATCCTTCTTCCCAGAGTCTGCAGTGACCTGCTCAAGGTCATTGGTGCCCACATGGAGAAGCAGGAAGGGGTAGTGGTCCGAGGGCTTGGTCAGTCTCGGCAGACACTCTGTCACATCCTGAGTTCTGGCTCCAGGCTAGCAGCACACTTCTCGAGTTTCCCAGTCTGGACGGCAGATGGATGACTCTGTCTGGACGGCAGATGGAGGACCCTTAGGTGGGAGTTCCTGATCACCACCACCTGTCTCCTCCTCTTGGGAGTAGTGGTCGTTGAACCCCAATCCCTAGGACAAAGCATTCCATGCCTTCTAGTCGATGAGGTTTCCTTCCGATCTCTTCTGTCAGATGACTCTTCCAAACCGTTCTCCTCCATAGTACCTGTGCAAAGAGCCTGAAAACCAATAGGTTTCCTCCCTACAATCTACTTAGCTCATGCATAAGCTCCTTAATCAGATAATATGGCTGCTCCTTGTGTGGACTTCTCCTGGCGTTCCCCCTACGTTGGTATTAGGGTCCATCAATAAGTTTCAAAGAACCTACTTAGGAATCATCCTAAAAGAATAAATAGTTTCAAAGGTTGCACTAGATATGGCCGAGCTGCACTAATGCTAGAGCAGTGGAAGAAGATTTCCCTACATTTCTTCATAGACAAGGACAGAGAGGTCCTGTCCATCCCCAAGCTTCCTGTTGGTCATACGGCGTCTTCTTCTAAGAAATCATGGTGGGTGTGTGTGTGAGAGAATCCCCACAGCATGCCTGGCCCACATGAGGCGCTTGGTTGGTTGTTTGGAATTACACACACACACACACACTGTTTTTAGCATGTTGGAAACAAATATATATTCTGATTAGCTGGTTTTGGCTGTAGATGACATCACAGGTTTGCATTTATTCCCAATGGCACACAGCTGGGACCTCATCATGGAAGTGCAGCAACCCAATTAAAACCGCAGAAGGGTGTCTGACTGAACCAAATATTTATTAAAACTGTTAATTTTTAAAAGATATAAAATATAACATAAGAGCAACAGTATTTTTCAGATATTTTACAGTACTACAATGTGTAATTAATTACTATTATTAAATACTTCCTGATGTCTTATTTCTGCAGATTTTAACTATTTGCAGGACTTCCCAGTTTTTCTTGCATTACTTTGTTGGTGCGAATTATTTTTGGCTTTTAGTTGAAGGAATTTATCTCCACACATTATTGGTGACTACTGTGCTCTCTGAAAGGCTACTGCTGCAAAGATATATTGTGATAGGATGGGGTAAGTAAATAATTTCAAATAAGTTATTTGTCTTATTTTATATCAGAAAATAAATGATAGGTAAACAAAGTTTGGGTACTTTGTAAAAGAAAGAGAAAAGCTCATTATTTGAACTCCCTGAAATTTGTCAACTTCCCTATGCTAATGAGGTGTCCAGAACTGATCATGTGATCATAATGTACTTTGTAACAACATAATATGTAATGTCTATCAGGTGTCTGCACACACTGGAAATTAGTAAATTCCCTGGTAACGTCTGGGGACTGGAGGAAAGCATCCTGTGAATGTGGGGCGTGGCGGGATAGCCAAAGAAATTACTGAGACTGGCCAGAGGGGCTGGCTTCAGACTGGGAAGGGGCATCCCAGTAGTTCTTACTGCTTGTTCCTATGGCAGTTTATCCCCACCCCTGGCAGCTAGCACCCTTTGCGTCAATGTCCTCCTGCTCCCGCCCATGTGCCAGTGCACTGTCCCATCTTCCGCACCCAGATCCGCCGAGAGCAATTCCGGGCCATAGGGCCAGGGCCATCTGTGTGTGTGTGGGGGGAGGGGGGCGGGGCCCAGAGCATGACACTGTTACTTCCGGAACCGATCGCACTGGCCCACAGGGCCCTCCAGAGCAGTCGTGCACGCCTGTTGGATCCCTGCGGCCCCCCAGGGCGATTTAAAAGGGCCCTGGTCTCCCAGCTGCCGCCGCCATGACTGCAACAGTCACGGCAGCCAGGGGCCCCTGGGCCCTTTTAAATCTCCCGGGCCCCTGGGCAATTGCCCCCTTCCCACCCCATCTGCGGGCTTGCCCACACCTGCAGCTGGTACACATGCTCCTGCCCCTCTTCTGGGCCAGGTTTCTAAGCCAAGACCTCCCGGCTTCTCCCTGGTGGCCAGCCTGATTTCATGCTCTGTGGCATTCGCTCTAGCCCCTCCTCTGGCTTCCACTCTCACTTTCTCCCCCTCCTTATGTGCACAGGAGGAACATAGGTGGGCCACACTCTTGCCTTCACAAGCTATTGGGTGGGTCCCACTATTCCTCCCCCCCCCCCCCCCCGCCACCACCTCCGATTACACTGCCCTGGTATCATCCCCTTTTTCATAACAAGAATGTTCCAGTACATAAAAAAAGCAAAAAACCCATTCTCACACTTTTTGTATGTCAATCAAGTATTAAAGCAATACCGAATCTTCCATTTAACACATCATCATATTATGACATTTATCCAAAACTGGAACCATTCAATATAGTCACTCTGTGTCTACATATTATAATGGAATGTAGGGCTAGCATAGTTGAGGTGGCACCAGCATTTCTATTTTAATGGGAATGATGACATTCTCAGTGTGTTTTGAGTTAGAGGTTAAACCTGAACTGCTCATTGTAAATTGTGAATTGGTAGTGCCAGGGAAAACAGACAATCTGACCTAAGTTATAATTTCTTCAAAAAACATCATGTTACCAAAATATTTTCACTGTCTCGTTGTTTCTTAAATTCAGACCTCTTTTTGAAATGTAATAAAGCAACATGAAGTATGAAATCACTGTGTATAGTTCTTCAGTATGTATAGTTTCATGAATGCTTGATAAAGGGTATGACATCTTTTGTGTTACTAGTTACTACGGTTTAATAAGTCACAGGCTTGATGCAGGTATTACTGTCCTGTGTTATACTAGAGGTCAGACTAGATCAGGGGAGGGCAAACTACAGCCTGCAGGCCCGCACCAGCCCATCAAGGCTTTCAATCCAGCCCGCGGGATTGCCAGCCCCGTGGTGCAGCTGGGCTAAGGCAGGTTCCCTGCCTGCCCTGGCCCCGCACCACTCCTGGAAGTGGCCAGCACCACGTCCTTGCAGCCCCTGGGGGTGGGGGCAACAGAGGGCTCCATGCGCTGCCCTCATCTGCAGGCACCGCCCCACACAGCTCCCATTGGCCTGGAATGCGGAACTGTGGCCAATGGGAAATTTGGGGGTAGTACCCACAGGCAAGGGCAGCTTGCGGTGGAGCCGCCTACCTCACCCCCAGGAGCCACTGCCGGACATGCTGGCCACTTCAAGGAGCGTCGTGGAGCCAGGGCAGGCTATGCCAGGGAGGCTGCCTTAGCCCCACTGCGCACTGTTGCCATCCCGGTGCCACTCGAGGTAAGCGGTGCCAGGCCTGAGCCCGCACCCTGAACACCTCCTGCACCCCACATCCCAATCCCCTGCTCTGAGCCCCCTAACCCCCTGCCCTGACCCTCCTTCCACACCCCTCCTGCACCCCAACCCCTTGTCCTGATCCCCTTCCTGCACACTGCACCCCCTCCCAGACCCCGCACTCCCTCACGCACCCCAACCCCCCGCCCCAGCCCTACATTCATGGCCCTGTATACAATTTTGTCACCCAGATGTGGCCCTTGGGCCAAAAAGTTTGCCCATCTCTGGACTAGATGGTCTTAGTGTTCTTTCTAGCCTTAAAATCAATGGCTTTATATCAGCTTAAGAATTAGAAGTCTGACCTCCCTATCTGAAGGTCAAGAGCTCAAGCTCTGTTGTTTACCATTGGTGGCAGGGGTGACCTTATGGTTGCATATAGCAGAATTTGGTTTTCCATTTTTTTTCCTAAAAAATTGATGTATTTAATTCACATGGTGAGAAAACATCCTTGAAAACAAGTTTTATACTTAAAAATGCATAATCAATTAATTGTGCTGTGACATACAACAAATTACAGATGTTCTGCATTTCAATCATTTGTCCCACATGTTGATAGCTCATATCACGCACTGGCAGGTTTCAAGGTTGAGTAAGGCCGAGATCATCAAAGGTACCTAGGCTCCTAAGTCTTAGTCTTAGGCTCCACTGCAGTCCACAAAGATTCCACTCAGCTGCCCCCTAACCCTATAGGGGCCTAAACTCACTCAGCACCTGAATGTTTAGAGTAAAAGTTCTCTAAGTAACTATGTTTCTGCCTTTGGGCATGCACGCTGCTGTCTCCTTCTCAGTGCCTGGATGCCTGTCTCCCACTTAATCCCCAGTGTGGTCCACAAACAGGGGGAAGACAGGAAGACAAGTGGCTTTCTCACATGTGGGGCCTGATCCAGTAGATGTGCTCAGAGGCCACCTACTGGATTGGGTCCCATTCAAACTCTTGCTCCAAGAGAAGGAGGTGGTGGGGGCTTTTAGCCTAGTGGCTAGAACATTTTCCTGGGATACAGGACACACATGTTCAGTTCCCCCTTCTACCTGATGGGGAGAAAGGATTGTCTCAGGGTCTCTCTCCACTCTCAGGAGGGTGCTGAAACCACAGAGCTATGGGACGTGCTGATGGGGTATTCCCACAGTCTCTCCAGTTGAAACTCTTCCCTGGTGTATACATACTTAAAAAGTCACTGGGCCAGAGAAAGAGAATGAGAATGACTTTATAGCCTGCTAACAGCACTCATCTGCAAGGTGAGAGACCGAAAGTCCAGTCGCCTTGCTGTATTATCTATTCAGTTTTTTATCCAAAGTGGAACAGGAGAGACAGATGGAGTACCATATCAGAGTACCATATCACTCAGTGGCTACAGCACCCTCCTGAGAGGTTTGGGGATCCCTGTTCAAAGCCTTTCTCTCATTAGGTAGTTGGGGTACTTGAACAAGCCTCTGTACCAGATGACTGGAAAGTACTCAACATAACACCAATTTTTAAAGAGTTCCAGTTGAGATCCTAGCAATTACAGGTTTCAGTACTGGGCAAACTGGTAGAATATATAGTAAAAAACAGAATTACCAGACACATAGATAAGCATGATTTGTTGGGGAAGAGTCAACATGGTTTTTGTAAAAGGAAATCATGCCTCACCAATCTACTAGAATTCTTTGAGGTTGTTGTCCACAAAGTAAAAATCTATTATTAGTAAAAAAAAAAATCTACTTCTCACTAGATTCACAAGTAATCAAGACAGAAAATGTAAAGGGTGTCTTTTTTCATTTGGACAATGGGAAGAAACAGTCACCGATAATGGGACTACAGTTTGACAGTTCAGAATTATGTGCTTTTGGGATACATTTCAAGCATATTCCTTTCAGCCCCCACTACCCAAAATGGAATGGACTATCAAAGAGAGCAACACAGATTGCTAAGAGATAGCTACAAGAAATGATTCCAGAATTGCTCCACTGAAGAATAGGTCAAAACTACAGAGGTGCTATAATTACCTACCCAGGAACAAGGTAGTTTTCCTTTAAATAATTTGTGAGGCCACTAGTAGCACTCACTGTGTTCTGTATCTGAAGCTTCTAGAACCCATTCAGAGTGGCAGTGTGTATTTAGCGAGGCCTGGCATGTTTGTGTATATTTAGAGACTCAGCTGTGTCTGTGAGGTTTCTTCATATTATCTTTATTATGTAAACAACAAAAGGCACAAGAAAGTTGAATCATAGAATCATAGAAGATTAGGGTAGGAAGAGACCTCAGGAAGTCATCTAGTCCAACCCCTTGCTCAAAGCAGCACCAACCCCAACTAAATCATACCAGCCAGGGCTTTGTCAAGCCATGCCATTAAAACCTCTAAGGAAGGAGATTCCACCACCTCCCTAGGTAACCCATTCCAGTGCTTCACCACCCTCTTAGTGAAATAGTTTTTCCTAATAGTCAACCTCGACCTCCCCCACTGCAACTTGAGACCATTGCTTCTTGTTCTGTCATCTGCCACCACTGAGAACAGCCGAGCTCCATCCTCTTTGGAACCCCCCCTTCAGGTAGTTGAAGGCTGCTATCAAATTCCCCACCCCATACTCTTCTCTTCTGCAAACTAAATAACCCAGTTCCCTCAGCCTCTTCTTGTAAGTCATGTGCCCCAGCCCCCTGATCATTTTCGTTGCCCTCCGCTGGACGCTCTCCAATTTGTCCACATCCTTTCTGTACTGGGCGGCCCAAAACTGGATGCAATACTCCAGATGTGGCCTCACCAGTGCCAAATAGAGGGGATCTCATTGTGTAATTTCCTAAGATGATTGTAACGCTCCCTGGGCGTACCCAAGGTTGTGAAGTATTTTACCACTATCTGCCCTTGTTGTGAAGCAGTCTTGTCTTGCCTGCTGTAGCTCAGCTCCCTGAAACCAACAGCTTCTGGCCATGCTCAAGCACGGACTTCCAGGTCTCTGCAGACCTCGCCCTCTCTGTGCAAGCTTGTGATAGACCCACACCAACCCCCTAGTCTTCAGAGCACTCCCTGCAGTTTCCAGCCTTTGTCACTGGACACTCACAGAAATAACCAGGTAAGCTGTGCCTGATAAGACAGTGTACACACAGCTCAACTGGTACAACTCATGATCAGGTCCTTTATAACAATACTGCACAGATATATATTTATAGTGAAATAGTCATAAATTTATTATCAAAGGTTAAGTTTTAAGAGATAGTGAATAAGGATAATAAAATGAAACTGAAATATTTACACATATAAACAAAACATAAAACACGATTCTAGGTCTACAGTTCTTAATGGTTACCTTTCCTATTTAATAAAGTTGATTTTCTCCCAAAGATTTAGTCTTTGACAGAGCTTCTGGTTTTCAGTCAAAACTAGGATCCAAGCTGTCATGAACATCCCATACCTTTCAATGAGTTTCTTCCATGAATGGATCACAGAATGTTTTACCTGTCCCCCAGCTATAGCCCTTTGAAGTGAACCCCAGGTGTTCGTTCTTTAGTGTAATCTTCCCTGTTGATTTTGCATCCCCCATTCTCATAGACTCATAGACTTTAAGGTCAGAAGGGACCATTATGATCATCTAGTCTGACCTCCTGCACAATGCAGGCCACAGAATCTCACCCACCCACTCCTGGAATAATTCTCTCGCCTATGTCTCAGCTATTGAAGTCCTCAAATCATGGTTTAAAGACTTCAAGATGCAGAGAATCTTCCCGTAAGTGACCCGTGCCCCATGCTGCAGAGGAAGGCAAAAAACCTCCAGGGCCTCTGCCAATCTACCCTGGAGGAAAATTCCTTCCCGACCCCAAATATGGCGATCAGCTGAACCCCGAGCATGTGGGCAAGACTCACCAGCCAGACACCCAGGAAAAAGTTCTCTGTAGTAACTTCTAACATCCCATCATTGACCATTGGTCCTATTTACCACTGATGGCAATTAATTGACCCTTGACTAAGATCATGTTATCCCATCAAACCATCCCCTCCATAAACGTATCTAGCTTAATCTTGAAGCCAGTTAGGTCTTTTGCCCCCACTGCTTCCCTTGGAAGGCTGTTCCAGAACTTCACTCCTCTGATGGTTAGAAACCTTCGTCTAATTTCAAGTCTAAACTTCCTGCTGGCCAGTTTATATCCATTTGTTCTTGTGTCCACATTGGTACTGAGCTGAAATAATTCCTCTCCCTCCCTGGTATTTATCCCTCTGATATATTTAAAGAGAGCAATCATATCTCCCCTCAGCCTTCTTTTGGTTAGGGTAAACAAACCAAGCTCCTTGAGTCTCCTTTCATACGACAGGTTTTCCATTCCTCGGATCATCCTAGTGGCCCTTCTTTGTACCTGTTCCAGTTTGAATTCATCCTTCTTAAACATGGGAGACCAGAACTGCACACAGTATTCCAAATGAGATCTTACCAATGCCTTGTATAACGGTACTAACACCTCCTTATCTCTACTAGAAATACCTCGCCTAATGCATCCCAAGACCGCATTAGCTTTTTTCACGGCCACATCACATTGGCGACTCATAGTCATCCTGTGATCAACCAGGACTCCGAGGTCCTTCTCCTCTTCCGTTACTTCCAACTGATGCGTCCCCAGCTTATAACTAAAATTCTTGTTATTAATCCCTAAATGCATAACCTTACACTTCTCACTATTAAATTTCATCCTATTACTATTACTCCAGTTTACAAGGTCATCCAGATCTTCCTGTAGGATATCCCGATCCTTTTCTGAATTGGCAATACCTCCCAACTTTGTGTCATCTGCAAACTTTATTAGCACACTCCCACTTTTGGTGCCGAGGTCAGTAATAAAAAGATTAAATAAAATTGGTCCCAAAACTGAACCTTGAGGAACTCCACTAGTAACCTCCCTCCAACCTGACAGTTCACCTTTCAGTATGACCCGCTGTAGTCTCCCCTTTAACCAGTTCCTTATCCACCTCTCAATTTTCATATTGATCCCCATCTTTTCCAATTTAACCGATAATTCCTCATGTGGTACTGTATCAAATGCCTTACTGAAATCGAGGTAGATTAGATCCACTGCGTTTCCTTTATCTAAAAAATCTGTTACTTTCTCAAAGAAGGAGATCAAGTTGGTTTGGCACGATCTACCTTTTGTAAAACCATGTTGTAATTTGTCCCAATTGCCATTGACCTCAAGGTCCTTAACTACTTTCTCCTTCAAAATTTTTTCCAAGACCTTGCATACTACAGATGTCAAACTAACAGGCCTGTAGTTACCCGGGTCACTTTTTTTCCCTTTCTTAAAAATAGGAACTATATTAGCTATTCTCCAGTCAAACGGTACAACCCCTGAGTTTAGAGATTCATTAAAAATTTTTGCTAATGGGCTTGCAATTTCATGTGCCAGTTCCTTTAATATTCTTGGATGAAGATTATCTGGGCCGCCTGATTTACTCTCATTAAGCTGTTCAAGTTTGGCTTCTACCTCGGATATGGTAATATCTACCCCCACATCCTTATTCCCATTTGTCATGCTGCCACTATTCCTAAGCTCCTCATTAGCCTCATTAAAGACTGAGGCAAAGTATTTGTTTAGATATTGAGCCATGCCTAGATTATCCTTAACCTCCACTCCATCCTCAGTGTTTAGCGGTCCCACTTCTTCTTTCTTTGTTTTCTTCCTATTTATATGGCTATAAAACTTTTTACTATTGGTTTTAATTCCCTTTGCAAGGTCCAATTCTACATGACTTTTAGCCTGTCTCACTTTATCCCTACATGCTCTGACTTCAATAAGGTAGGTTTCTTTGCTGATCCCTCCCATCTTCCACTCCTTGTATGCTTTCTGTTTTTTCTTAATCACCTCTCTGAGATGCTTGCTCATCCAGCTTGGTCTAAAACCCCTGCCTATGAATTGTTTCCCCTTTCTTGGGATACAGGCTTCTGATAGCTTCTGCAACTTTAACTTGAAATAATCCCAGGCCTCCTCCGCCTTTAGGTCCATAAATTCTTTAGTCCAATCCACTTCCCTAACTAATTTCCTTAATTTATTAAAGTTAGCCCTTTTGAAATCAAAAACCCTAGTCTCAGATTTATTTTTGTTTATCCTTCCATTTAGTTTGAACTGAATTAGCTCATGATCACTCGAGCCAAGGTTGTCCCCCACAACCATTTCTTCAATGAGGTCCTCACTACTCACCAAAACCAAATCTAAAATGGCATCCCCCCTTGTTGGTTCAGCAACTACCTGATGAAGGAATTCATCAGCTATCACATCTAGGAAAATCTGAGCCCTATTATTACTACTAGCACTTGTTCTCCAATCTATATCTGGGAAGTTGAAGTCTCCCATGATCACACAGTTCCCATTAGTATTTACTTCCTTAAAAACATTAAAGAGGTCTCTATCCATATCCAAATTAGATCCCGGTGGTCTATAGCACACCCCAAGCACTATCCCAGGGGAGGCTCTAGTAGTTTTCTTCCCCAATGTGATTTTTGCCCAGACAGACTCTGTCTTATCCATTCTTTCTGTATGCTGATGGAGCTTCCATTGTACTGACTTTCAATCTTTAATTTATATCAAAGACATGCTTTATCTCTCAGAATTCCTGTTTGTCAACTCCGCCTTGTTACAGATTTTAAAACATATTTTCAGTAGGTATACATAACTCCTTATATAGTGTCAGTACATATATTTCACAATGATATTAATGACTTGTGTGTCACCATCTTTCATTTGATACCTTACAAGACACTTTGTATGGATAAATATTATGAAAACAGTGTGTTAGGTATAGTAAGCTTGTCAGACATAATAGGCGTTGCTGACACAGAGTAATGAACTCTTTGTCAGTTGGCACTGGGGATTTCTAAGGGTCACAATGATCCTGAAAAGAATGAAAATCATTATATGTAGGATTATCAGGCACAGCTGTAATATGTCTGTGTTTTGTATTAAATATTTTGCAAACCTGGTTCTAATTTGCCCTTTTTCTTTCCAACAGTTATTCCAGTTCTGTTTGTGGCCCCCTGGGGAATAGCCAAATCAAAACTGGAAGACACAGGGTAAGTTACTATATAAAGATGATCTTATAAAATTGATGATGATCTTCCCTGAAAACAGTATTTGGTTTGAGTCCTATTGAAAACAATGGGAGAGGGTAGCCATTTTGAAAAAGGTCCAATATAAAGAATGGCATATATGATCACTAGCCCTCAAGAAAATTCTTCAAAAGTAGTCAAACCAGGAGATGTCAATTATATGGGAAGTATGAAGGGTCTGCATTATCCCCTTATTAAAATCATTCAGGACAAAAATGCTCTGGAGGGAGGTGTTACATTTATTAAAAGATCCATTTTTAAAATTAATTTTAACTCAAAAACTAATTCATGTACTGACTTGTAAATTCTCAGAAAATTTATTCTCGACTCAAAGAGTAAGTGCTATAATTTTGGGAAGAATATGCCATGTACTTCATACATTTCAAAAATGGCTGCATGTCTGCTTTAATGGCAATACTGAACTAAACCTTAACTATAGAATCACAACCAGAGCTTTCATGGTAAAAGACAAAAACACCACATTTTGCATTGGTTAAGTTTGTTTATGCATAACAACCACAAACCAAGCATTTGGAAATGAGCAAATCTGCAATAATGTCAGACACAGTAATGATTCAGTAGTTTATGGAAAGCACAATCTTCACCCAGACCATTTCTACATACGTGCACAGTCCATCACTTTCATAAACAAATGCTCCACGAAAACAACCTTAACTCTGTCCTTGTAGTGACACCATCCTATAATCTTCATTTCTTCAATCCTTATTTATTTTCCCAAAGCCAGTTTTTAAGCTATTTATTATTCATACAAATAAGGGCTTTCATTGTCCTTTCTCTTATTTTAAAGATTTGTTACCTTTAAATGCAGTAATTTTTCTGAGAGAATAAGAAGTTCACAGGCTGTGGCTAACATCATCTCTATTTTTTTAAATCAATGTGCTTGTATAGTGAACATATTATTGCCAAACTCCAATCTTCCCGTCATCATTGTAGACAAGGGCAGCTGTAATATTAAAGTGAAAGAAGGCACTCGCCACACTAGCCTTTGCTCTTTTCCTTCAATTTCTACCATATTACTTCCAGTGTTTATGAGGCTTCTATACACAATAGCAGAGTGTATTTATGGTACATGGACAACTTTGTCTGGAATATTATTATTGCTATGATTTAACTTATATTGCAGCAGCAACAAGAGCCACTCATGGTTATGGTGCCATTGGGCTGGGAGCTGTCCAAACAGATGACAAATGACTGTCCATATCCCCAAAAAGTCTAGAAGACAAGGAACAGGTTCATGAGACAAACAAGCAAGTTGGTTGAGGATAACAGAGACACTAACAAGTAAATGTGTAATTCTTAGCCAGTCAGGAGCAGTGATCACAGCTTCCCACTTGCCTAACCATTATTCAGTTGTACTTTCCTGTATGCCCTGCAGCAGAGGTGAGTTTTGAGCAGGGATGCAAAGGATGACAAGGTTTATAGCTTGTGACTGGGAGCTTTTCCCGTGTGTAAGGGGCAGCCTTTAAAAAGTTATGAAAGGGATTATCAGAGAATCAGGTGATGGAGCCTGGGATCATTGGTGGAGGAAGGCAAGAGTCAACTTTGTAAGAAGGCATCAGAAAAGAGATAGGAGAGGTCTAAATTGTGAAGGACTTGTGTTTGTGGTGGAAGAGGGATGCAAGTGGGGGAATTTAAAGACAAGAGAGTGACATGGTTGCCTTTGATAGGTGGGGACTGGACTCGATGACCCAGGAAGTCCTGTCCAATTCTGTGTTCTTATGACATAATCCGAATGATGGGCCAGGAAGATGATCTTAGCAGGAGCACTCTGAATGTATTTTCATAGATTCATAGATTTAAGGACAGAAGGCACCATTATGATCACCTAGTCTGATTTCTTGCATAACATGGGCCAGAGAATTCCAGCCAGTGACTCCTCCATGAAGTTCATAACTTCAGTTTGAGATATGGCATTGTGAGAGGTCCACGGGGTGCCACCTGGAGGTCAATCCCTCTCACACTGTGATGCTAATGTCAAACTACAAGCCTCTGACAGGCATTGCACTTACAGAGACATCCGCAGGGAGGGACACACCCAACTGAGTTACATGAATGATCTCCCAGCTACTCATGAACCTTCACTGGCGAGGCTCCAGCCAGTTCCTCCCAGCTCCCCAGCCTTGCACCCCAGAACTGTACCATCTTACACTGCTCAAGGCTCCCTTGGGCCCTGCAAGCTCATTATGTATTCACCACTCCCTCAGTGTGAAACAGACATACACCAGCCTTTGTAATCTGAGTTGGGATTTCCCAAGCACTTCAACCAAAACCACACTGGTTTAGGTAAAATATAAAACAGATTCATTAACTACAGAAAGATAGATTTTAAGTGATAATAAGTAGCAGGCATAGAGATCAGAGTTGGTTACCTAAGAAATAAAATAAATTCGCAGTCTAAATTCTAATTTACACAGACTAAGCAAAATTTGAATCAAACAGTTTCTCGCCCTAACAGATGGTATAGTCATCTTACAGTTCCTCAATATACAGACTAGACCCCTTTCCAGCCTGGGACCAAAGTCCTTCATTCAAAGTATTTTCCTTCCAGATGTTCTTCCAGGTGTTGAGATGGTTGGCGGGGGGTGGAGGGAAGAGGCCAAGAGATGATGTTATCGTCTCCCTTTTTATAAGTTCTTCCAGCTGCTAGAAAGATCCTTGCTGTGACATGGGGGTCAGGCAGTCTCCATTGCATATGTGCCTTCAGGGATAGTGGATTCTTTCTTGATAGGCCATCAACGCCCATCTGACAGGCAATGAGTGCTCCTTTGTCCCTACTGAAAGGCTGACTGTGGGCGTTTCCCAACTTCACAACATCAAGGACAGGGAGATGGAGCTTGCAGTAGTCAAGGTGAGAGATGATCAAGAGTTTTGTCCATGTGGGCAGAGAAGGAAGGCCGGATCCTGGAGATGTTGTGCAGGAAGAGGCATCAAGATTTAGACATGGCTAGTTGAATGGGTCAAAAGAGTGAAAGAGAGTGCCAAAATTATGGGCCTAAGTAAAAGGAAGGATTATGGTGTTGTCCATCATGATAGAGAAAGTAAGGAAAGGAGTGGGTCTGAGGGCAAAGACCAGCAGTTCCATTTTGGCCATGTTGAGTTTCAGATAGCAAGTGGGCACCCCCAGGAGATAGTTTGTTTGGGTGGAGGGACACTGGTTCTAGCTGGAAAGGTACTGTGGCAAATTGCCGGCACTACTATGATGGGTCCTGCATTTTCTCTTCTTGTGGGGGGGTTTCAGGGTGCCATTTCTTGTCCCTGAACTGGGGTAACAGCTATCCTACTAGTATCCCAGGGAAGGGGAGTGGAGAGGGAGGGACCCAGGCCCGCCCTCTACTCCGGGTCCCAGCCCAGGGGCCCTATGATAGCAGGTGAACCACTTGTACCAGTGATTCTTTCCCCTGGGCTACTTCTCTTTCCTGACCTTCAGCTTGTGGGGCTTCCTGCCTTCCCTCTGCACAAGCCAGGTGTCCCTTTACCTAGGATCTTGGTCTTCTAAGCCCGCTGCAGCACTTCTCAAAACTCTCCTCCACTTTCCTCCGAACTGCTCTTTGTTCCACCACCAATCCACTCTGCTTCACTCCTCCAAACTGCTCTCTGCTCCACCACCAAACCACTCTGATTCAGCTCCTCCAAACTGCTCTCTGCTCCACCACCCAACCACTCTGCTCCAACTCCTCCTCACTCTGCTCCAGCTCCTCCTCTGGCTGATTGAAGCAGGGGGATTTTATCAGGTGACTGGCTTCAGGTGCTCTAATTAATCTACAGGGAATAAGGCTTCTCCTCA